>OX104116.1:22693970-24132278 GCA_944474755.1 Limnoperna fortunei
CTGAAACCTTAAAATATCTTTTTTTTTATTTTTGTACATTTTGATATGGGTAAAAAAGAAAGCTTTCAGTCAAGAATAAAATTAAGAAAAGTTTATTTCCTTTACAATTTTGATGTGATTATTTTATTTTTTGTTAGTTGGAGAGCGGAATGCATTTTCCTTTTATATTTGAAACCATTATCTACTGCCTATTTATCTGTTCGGCTTAAACAATAAAAACCGTTAATATTATCCTTTAAAACTTGGACAGGACTATTAATTTTAATACTTAATGAAGTGACAGAAAGGATTCCCCAAACTATTTGACTTTGGTTACACCCCAAAGTTTTCAATACACTAAGGTCAGCATCTTACTTAGACCTAGAAATATACTCAGGAAATCTACAAACTAGACTCTACGACAAACGTGATTACTTCAACTTTCCAATTGTCAAATTCCCGTTCATCGACAGCAACATTCCAGCAGCTCCAGCGTATGGTGTATACATTTCACAACGAATACGTTATTCTAGATCCTGCGATCGGTATTCCGATTTTCTAGACCGATCCCTGCTGTTGACTGCTGAACTACTCAAACAAAGGTTTGTTGTACCTAGGTTGATGTTATCTCTCTAGAAGTTCTATGGTCGTCACCATGACTTAATTGATCGTTATGGGAAATCAGTGTCTAAAATACGATCTGACATTTTCGCTGAGTCATAGGTAGTGCTTCCTATTCCTGGATTTGACTTATCCCTAGACATGAAAATGAGTAACTCGACGGGTGTCTAATTAGAGGCAGGCACTGCTTACTCTTCCGGAGCACCTGAGTGCACCCATGTTTTTATTGGTTCCGGTTACTCTCTTTCTGTGTTTTATGTTTTTGGTTTTAGTGTTGTGTTTATCTATATCCGGACTTAAAACTGCCCCTTGGCTTTTGGCTATGTTGTTCGGTCGGGTTTCTTTGCTATTTTCTTATTTATGATGTCAGTCTGTTTGTGCTAATACTCTTTTTATTTATGAAATGCTTTATGTCATGTATCTATTATATCTCTGTGCCAATGCTTTCTTTTATTGCTTTGTATCTTTAAACTTAGTTAAGTGCTACCTGCTGATTGTACTTTAACTCTAACCGTCCTTTTAATATGTGCTGCCTACATGATAAGTCAATGTCTATATAGTATGTTAGTATGTGTTTTAATCGTTTTTAACTTATAAAATGCATACATGTATGTGTTATCACTATGTACATGTCTGTTTTGTTTTGTATGCTTAATATGTCTATCAGTGGTTTGTTTTGTCGGTTTTAAAAGCTCTATAGAGCTTACGTATATTGTTTTATGTCACCGGCATTAAATACAATTTACTTGACATGATCAAGTGATTTTTTTCAAGGCCTTGACGTTAACAAGCAATTGATCGAACCGTGTCCATTCTGCCCTCGTCTAGTTAAATAACGGGCAAAGTGGTGTGTTTCAACCACTAGGATCCTGTCCTACAGTACACCAACACTGGTCTCAACACACCGCCTCTATAAACCCGGAAGAGCTTTTGCCCTTCAGCTACTGCCTTAATTGTAAACATTATAAGGAAGCAGCTTATCAAATAGTTAATAAATTTAATAAGTATAGTTTGAAAGGACAATAATTCAATAGAACATCTTGAATAAGAAGGATTCACAAAAGGCTAGACGTAATATGCCGATTTATTGAGTTAGCGCTTACTCGACTTTCAGTCTAAAAAAAGAAAGGATTCAGTGGGTTATCGGGTGTCTAATTAGAGGCAGGCACTGCTTACCCGTCCGAAACACCTGAGTGTATCCATCGTTTTTATTGGGTTTGGGTGGCTCTTTTTCTGTTTTTTTTTTGTGTTTTTGGTTTTTGTGTTGTGTTCGTCTATATCCGGATTTGTAACCGTCCATTGACCCTTGACTTTTGGCTTTTGTTGTTCCATTGGTTTCCTTTGCTATTTTTCTTTTTTTTAGTTCTTCACTTGCTAGTATGTTGTCTTCTGACAGTTTAGAGAGATCATCGCCTCTGTAAAAAATGATACTAGTACCTTTGACGGAATTTAAAATTCTGCGAGAAGATGACGAGATAAAAGATTTTCTTAAGTTTAAACAAATGTTAATTTAGCATCCAATAATTAAGGACCATATTATATATAAAATGACGTTTTTAACAGTTTTACACAACCATTAATAGTGTTTGTTGCTAAAGGTTTCATTATAGAATTACATGTCAGAAGAATAAACCTTCACCAATGCTCATCTTAAAAAAGAATGTCATTTTGCCCTTTTTGTTTGACTTATTGGGATAATAGGAGGGGGGTATGCGTTCAGAAGCGATGATAAGAGAAAGGAGGTACACCACCCTCGTCCCGCGACCGCCGCTGAGTGCCAAAAAGGATGATGCTTGGACTTTGGATCTCAAGCAGAAAGGGTCAGGCTTCCATGGATATTATACTCAAACAGACGGGCCTCGAAACAACCCAGTTTTATTAACCCATGCGTCATCGGCTTCTTAACAGCTGTACCATAACAAATTGGATCCAAAAAACTGTCAACTGTTTTTGACTGATACCAAATTAGATGAATCTTGTAGATTGTGAGTTAAGTGTTGACAACTTACTGTGTGGATGCAGACCTGAACGCAAGAAGTAATAGCAGCATACCACTGTCAGATCGATATAGCTAGGGACAGAATTTAAACTTGTGAAATCAATAGGTATGGAACTTGCTATAAATGATAGAAAATTGCTTATATGCGGTGCTTACGTGCCAACGTCAATGTCTGAAACATTTATTGTTGATTTAAAAAAACATATGGACCAAATAACATGCAAATACGAAAACTAATTCTTTTTCTAATAATCTATACGAGTAATAGGAAGCAGCGCGTCAAAACGGGATCTGTATATAGCTCTTTTTGGACGTTTACAGAGGTGTAAGGTTAAATACTTGACCTTGTGCTTTTCAATGTCTTTAGCAACGACATCTTTCACTTTTTTAATAAAAGTAACATGTATAACAAAGCTCTGTCTTATAGCTGCAATCACCTAGGCATGTTACAGGCAAAATCAGTAGGGAATATTACTTTAAATTTTTGAGTCATTCTCAAATATTTGTAAACAAATGCAGCTCGATCAGTGCACTCAAGCCAATCAGAAATCTGTTCAGTAAGTTGTGAAAACCGACAATTTATTACTATTTTATATTATCAAGTTTGAAGAGTGTCATTTTTGTGAGGCTGGAAACATTGAAAACTAGAAACTGTTTTAGAAACAGAAACATGATGAATGCGCCAATTGTGAATACAAGGTATGGTTTGAACTCTATTAGGTATGCTGCAGCAAAACTGGAGTGATCTCCTAAATAGTTTTAGGGATTTAACTGGTTTAGAAATTAAATTAGTAAATGGAGAGGGAAGAGGTAGTTCATTGGCTTTCTGTATAGGTACACCGCATCATGTGCTGACATGCATGGTTCACTGTGTTTAGCTTAAGTCTGAAGTAAAGGCAATAAAAAAATACCTAAAACCAATGAAACTGTCAAAAAGAGTCAAAGAACGGCAAACACCAGAACCAACAACCAAAATTATAGTAGCAACAGCAAAGGTCCTGACTTAGTACAGGCATTTCAAAAGAAATGGTGGGTTAAACCAGGTTTTATGACATGCCAAACTTCCTGCATCCATTACTGTAGTATGTGAGTTGGTTAGTTGATTAACATAGATAAGTATCATATACAACTAGTCAGTAATAGATGTATCAAACAATCATCGTAGCACATTCACTGTACACTAAATTCAAAAATTTGGAAAACTATTTGCAATCATATTTTCAAACTAGATAAAATATTTTCGACAAAGAAGTAGTAAAACTTATTAAAAGCGCGGTCGAGTAGTCGTTTCTTGTTACCTTGGTTTATAAGTTTATCCCTAAGAAATAGGTGACGTTTGCAAAATGCAGTATACTTTCTGCAAGCTCTTGAATACCCGATAAACTGAGAAATATAGACATCGTATACAGGAGAAGTTGGAATGTTTCTGCATAGGTGAGAAACGTCTCGTCTCGTTTGTCGTAAATTCTTGTGCTCAGATGATCGTTGGTGTCATATTCGAGGTATAAGTCTAAAAAATGATGTAGATGAAACTGTTTGTTTCGATGGTTTCTTTAATTTCTTGTTCTTAAAGATATATTAACGGAAGCCACTCAACAAATTGAGGGTTGTTAATTGAAAGGACACCATCAATATATCTATATGTAAAATTAAAGGACCTAGCTTCTGCTATCTTTTTGTCTTTCATAAGTCGTCGAAGAAATTCAGTTTCATAAGAATACAGGAACCAATCGGCATGTAGTGGAGCACAGTTTGTACCCATTGGAATTCCGATTGTCTGCTGAAAAACACATCTTCCAAAAATTACAAATATGTTATCGATCAGAAAATCTAGTATACTATTAACGTGTTCTTTGCTGTAGCATAATGTGCATTTTAGTTCTTTAGTAGAAAAGAACGTATAGTCGTAACCTGAAACTACATATTTGTAGGCATATGTGGATGCGAAGGCTTTATGTACGATTTCCTTAAGACGAGATTTTAGTTTTTCGTGTGGCAAAATAGTATAAAGAGGTGAAAAATAAAAGGTTCTAAACAGATGAAATTTTAGATATCGATCTTGATTTTATATTTTCGAAAAGTTCTTTTTAATTTTTAAGAATCCACATATGATTAATATTACTTCGCGAATAAACAATTTCACAGTATTCTTGCTGTCCTTCTTTCACTACAGACAATATCTTATTCAACCGTTCTGACAACTCTTTGGTAGAGCATGTAGATGAGCCGGTTATGTATCTTTCCTTGTAAGAATTTTTATGTAATTAAGGAATTCAATACAAGTATGGTAAGTCTTCCGATTCTTTGTCGTAATTAATATTCAAAGAAGTCATGAAGGACTTATGGTTAGTCAGGATATCATCTTTGTCAAATGTGGTACGCTTGAATGTGGAATTACCTTGTTATCTTGATGCCTAGGTCTTTAATGAGGCATTCACGGTAATGTGACTTACATACAAACACAATTTTGTTAGAAGCCTTGTCTGCAGGGACGACAGCATATTTGGCATGAAGGGAATTAAGGCACCTCATAGCATCCTCATCTTTAAATACGGATTTTGGTCGATCATTAATGCAATGTCTAAGATTCTTAATTCGACGTTGTACCAAAGACCTTATTGCCCTTGACTTGTTAGACAGTGCATCTGATTCTGGGTCTTGTTCCCTTTCTCTCTTAATTCATTATCTGGCGCAGTCTTCAACTGAATCCATAATAGTTTTTTAAATTTAAATTCCAGTCTACTGGTTGGTAATTCTCTAAATTTTGGACCACGAGAAATAGTGTTTCTGAGATTCTCGTAATACCGTTTCTGATATTCTCGTGACTGACCAGAGGGATTGTATATGAAATAAGACTGAATAATTGAATAAGAACTATTGCATTTAGTAGGTTAGTTCAGGTATGTTTCATTGTACAGGCCCTGCAATGCTTGGTGAAGATTTTACGGGCAATGGTGTTGGTATATTTATAAGACACGATAGGAATGGATTGATTTTTGACATATGAAGGGATCTGATCTTTCACTTCTTTTCTATTAAGAATATTGATGATGTTTAACTGCATCATTTCCTTTATTTATGAATTTCATGTGAAGGAATTTTCTATTCTCTTCAAGACTAGGTTCTGTCCGCACAGGTTTGAAAAGACAAAAAGACGCTTTGTCGCGAATAATGATAGTCAATCTATATTTAGGTGTTACATGTAATGGACCTATTTCTTCAATTTCAAGTGCATAATCCCTACGAAGTTTTAAACATTTGACAGAAGTGGAGAAAAGAGAGGTACGAATGTAATGTAAACACAGTGTTTGTTCGAGATGAGAAAGAAGGTAATTGTACTTGTCGTATGAAGATTTACACAATTTTCTTTGATGATTGGACGTTTGTATTTTTTATATCCATGGCTTCTTTTGTCTTTTGAACTGGTGTTTAAAAGGTTCATTACATTCACTCCATTGCATTATGGACTTATGGATAATTTTCCAACACCTTTAATGTTATCATTGCAACCGTAAGTCATTGTAACAACCCGGTTTGTAATTAAGTTTCACTTTGCAATAAAAATTTCAAATAAGTTATTTTATTTTTTTGTTCTCGGATCTAAATCAATGCATAAAACCTAAAAAGAAAACAAGTCGATCTTTTAACTATTCATTTTCACGTTTTAATGAAATTTTTGTTTTATTACTAAGTGCTTTTAAGCTATCAACCCAGTTTGTAATAAAGTTGCAGTTTGTAATAACCCACTTTGTAATAAAGGCAAAATCCACATAGTGGAGATTGTTTTTATGAACATAGTATCTATAGAATGTACTTCAATAAATATATTAAATCGTTTCACTCTCAAAGCATTTAATTTGGAAACTTTTACTTTGTTACGTTATTACAAACCACATTGTTACAAGGCAATGCAATACCTAGTTTTCTAATCCAAAAATCTTATCATTGTTTTGCGAAACGGTGTGCTAAGTAAGGGGTTGTTACTATGATCGTAATTTTTTCCTATGATGCGTACTTTCATTGACAAACACCGATAATAATCAGGCTGATTAAAGTGATTATACAGTATCCTATATTGAGGATCGTTAGTATCATATCGATGTTTGTTCATTCTGTTCTGCAAAGTCGGTAATAATAGGAGTTGAATCATAAGTAGCAGGTGATGCTAAACAATCCGATATATCAACTGTAACGGATTTTAGAATGTTAGCCAAATCAACATTTCTGAAGTAATAATTACCCTCTGACTGAACGTAGGACAAATTGGTGGTATTCCGAAGAATGGAACACAAATATCAGCTGCTACATTGTTCCTTCGTGTAGCAACATAGGACCTTGATAACCCGGGTGACGTCCCAGGCGGTATACTGTTCTTTATAATTTCATTATTCATAATGCTACCAAGTTACTATAACTTCGGTAAAATAATTCCACCAGCAGAGAAATGGACATGGTTATTATAATGAAGGCAATAACGAAATATCAAACACCGAATAAACTGTCAAAAAAGACAATCCACAAATATATCGGTAACAGTGCCTTTACTTTTACATAGTTATTTATGTAGTGTTCATTCTCCACATCGTTTTTTGCTACCTACATGCTTAACAAATGTTTACTATACCCATTTATATTTAGTCCTTCAGGTCACGTGATAAAAATGGAGATCTTAATATTGTTGAAAATGAAAGACTCCGCAATATTTTGTCCAAAGGACCTAATTACCGTGAACTTAAAGCCATCAATTGAAATTATAACTTTAAATTATTGGTGGATTTGATCGAGGAGTATGCCAGAAAATGGGCAAAGCAAGAGGACCAGGAAGTTGGTACGTTGTCCGAGTGGGTAAAGGCCTTGAGGTCATTGATTAAAATAAGAATCGTTTAAGAAGGTCTATGAGTACTAAAGTATCATCAATTTTAGAAATCGTGATGCTCATAAAACTTTGTCCGATATTCATGACAAATATGTTGTTGTGCCAGCACATAAGGCCCCTAATAACATCATTTTTATCTGCAAAAAACATTACATAGAGTGTTTAATTAATGAGTTAGACATGGACAGTTCACTTGGCAATCATTACACATTCACTGCTCTTTCAAAAGAGGAGAGATTCTTAAAAAACCACAAATCGGTATTGGCATCCTTTGATCTCAAAATCAGAGTCGAAAACTTCATAAAAATCCATACAAACAGCGTTTCATAGCAGGATCGTCTAAGTGTACTACCAAAACACTATCGCAATTCCTGACTACTATTTTAACAACCGTAAAATCGGGACTTCAAAAATACAGTGACACTTTCAACTCCAGAAGCGGAATAAATGAAATGTGGATATTAAAAAATTCAAAAGACCTGATAGACATCTTGAGGTCTGGATCTCTTTCCCATTGTAACAGCATTAAAACATTTGATTGTTCCACACTCTATACGGCCATCCCTAATGCGCAGCTTAAAACCAGGCTTAAAGATCTTATAAAACGCTGCTTTTTCAAGAAAAACGGAAAGAGACGATATAAATACCTGGTAATTAGTCATGACAGAACTTTCTTCGTCATCAATGACTCCAAATCTAATACTAAATATACTGAAGACCTAATCTGTCACATGTTAGAATTTCTGATTGACAACATATTTGTCATGTTTGGAGGACATGTTTTTCAACAGACTGTTGGTATTCCAATGGGTACTTATTGTGCTTCTTTCCTCGCCGATCTGTTTTGTACTCTTATGAGGCTGAGTTCCTAGAATGCCTACTGAAGAAGAAAGAAAAGACTCTGGCCCAGACCTTTAATTTCACATTCCGCTATAATGATGATGTTTTTCCCTCAACAATTCTAAATTTGGTGACTATTTACATTCAATTTCCCCCATCGAGCCTGAAATTAAAGACACCACCAATACACTAAGGTCAGCCTCTTACTTAGACCTACTTCTAGAAATAGACTCAGGAAAACTACAAACTAGACTATATGACAAGCGTGATGACTTCAACTTTCCAATTGTCAACTTCCCGTTCATCGACAGCAACATTCCAGCAGATCCAGCGTATGGTGTGTACATTTAACAAATTATACGTTATTCTAGATCCTGCGATCGTTATTCCGATTTTCTAGATCGATCACTGCTGTTGACTGCTAAACTTCTCAAACAAGGGTTTGTTGTACCTAGGTTATCTCTCCAGAAGTTCTATGGTCGGCACCACGACTTAATTGATCGTTAAGGGGAAAATCAGTATCTCAAATACGATCTGACATTTTCGCCGAGTCATAGTTAGTGTTTCCCATTTCTGGATTTGACTTTTCCCTAGACATGACAATGAGTAACTCGACGGGTGTCTAATTAGCGGCAGGCACTGCTTACTCGTCATGAGCACCTGAGTGCACCCATGGTTTTTCTTGGGTTCGGGTTACTCTCTTTCTGTGTTTTATGTTTTTGGTTTTTGTGTTGTGTTTGTCTATATCCGGACTTAAAACTGCCCCTTGGCTTTTGGTTCTTGTTGTTCGGTCTGTTTTCTTTGCTATTTTCTTATTTATGATGTCAGTCTGTTTGTGCTAATAGTCTTTTTATTTATGAAATGCTTTACGTCATGTATCTATTATATCTCTGTGCCAATGCTTTCTTTTATCGCTTTGTACCTTTAAACTTAGTTAAGTGCTACCTGCTGATTGTTCTTTAACTCTAACCGTCTTTTTAATATGTGCTGCCTACATGATAAGTCAATGGCTATATAGTATGTCAGTATGTGTTTTAATCGTTTTTAACTTTTAAATGCATACATATATGTCTTATCACTATGTATGTGTCAGTTTTAACATATGTATTGTTTTGTATGCTAAATATGTCTATAAGTGATTTGTTTTGTCGGTTTTAAAAGCTCTATAGAGCTTACATATATTGTTTTATGTCATTAAATACAATTTACTTGACATGTTCAAGTTTTTTTTCAAGGCCTTGGCGTTACCAACCAATTGATCGAACCATGTCCATTCTGCCCTCGTCTAGTTTAATTACGGGCAAAGTTGTGTGTTTCAACCACTAGGATCCTGTCCTATAGTGCACCAACACGGGTCTCAACACACCGCCTCTATAAACCCGGAAGAGATTTTGCCCTTCAGCTACTGCCTTAATTGTAAACATTATAAGGAAGCAGCTTATCAAATGGTTAACACATTTAATAAGTATAGTTTGAAAGGACAATAATTCAAAAGAACAGCTTGAATAAGAAGGATTCACAAAAGGCTAGACGTAACATGCCGATTTAACGAGTTAGCGCTAACTGGACTTTCAGTCTAAAAGAAGGAAGGATTCAGTAGGTTATCGGGACCATTTAACCAGCCTTCTGAGATCGTGTATTTATTAATCTACACGTGTCACAACAAACAGCAAGTGTTGCTTGTTAGTAGCCACGTACCATCATGCTGAGGAATATACATGCATGCCTATTCTACAGTGTGCCTGGACCCAAACGGGATTATGAGGATGAAACATTAGCACAAAAATTAAATCTGACATCAGACATATTAACTTTCATTGCACATATTTATAAGCAGTTAATATTACTTCCAGCAAGTTTTATTTGAGGGTGTCAAGTTTCAATGTGGAAGGAAACCGGCGTACTTATTGAAAACTCCTGACCATCAGTTTTATCAAATATTATATTATGTATGCATGCTATATTTTGGCTTGTGCATTCGAAAATATTTTAGCAATATATTTAAATCAACATGATGGTTTTGAAATACCTGCTTGTTTAAATTGTCAAAAACATAAATAAATACAGAATAAATATTGCTCCTTTTTGATACAAATTGCTTTAATATAAAATTTTGATGATGTCATCAACAAACAATGCACATAAAACATACATTTCTTGCAATAGCAAAGCGAACATCAACAATAACATATTTTAAAGAGTCACATAAACATTGGAGTTGTCACAAAGGGGACCATATTATACCTTCTCTTCTCACTACAAATGACATCAATATTAGTTTTTTAACCAAAAACAAACTCCTAAAAGATGCTTTGAAATTAAATTAAGTTTGGAATTTTTTGTATAAGTTATGGCAATCTTTGGAATAAAAACCAGAAATGTCCAGTAAAAGCGAAAAGTGCAAAAGATCGGTATTTTGTTATTGCCTTATGCTTACCCCATTAAAAAACTTTGTATGAGACATTCCTTTGTCCTGTACTTTCTAAAACATGCTGCTTTTAAATGCTTCAGTTTTTTCAGAATTAGATTTACTATCACAGTTTATATTTCACACGGTGGTTTATGTTAATCGATTTCAGATCCTGTTGAAGACAAACAGTTTTATTTATGCCTGTTTTGGTCACAATGTATGTGGTTCTTTAAAAAAAAGTGTTATATATACATTTTCCATCTGGTTCTGTTAATTCTCATAATTGACATAATTTTAATTTTTAACAGGCACTAAAAATTGAAGACTGTATATTTGACCAATCAAAAAAAAAGCTAATATTGGAAGGTTGCACTATTTTTATGCAGGGAAAACAAAATAAAATTTGATTTAGATGGAGATTTTCTATACAATATTGATTCTAACTGTAGTAGGTTTTTGAATGACAGTTTTCCACTGAGTTTAACAGGCACCTATATAACCTTCATGAAATATTATCTTAATGTTTTAATTAAGAAAAAACATAATCATTTTTTTCTTGTTAAGAGATTAAGAAAAAACTGTATTCCTATTACGAATGTATATATATTATTCTACTGAAAGGTAATTCGTTTCATTTATATGTATTTAATTTATGAATCAGTCAATAGACTGACAAATATAAGCATATAATTAACTGACTAATTCTGAATTAGGTTGATAAGATTGATTGTACTGAGCACCGATGGCTTCCAATAACAAGATTCACTTTTGGACGGATGTATTCATCATCAATCAGTCAGCAGTCATCAATCGGCCACCAATTAGTTATCATTCAGTCAAAGTGTACAGGTACAGGTACTGTATAGTATAAAGAATATAACTTTTTGTATAGGACTTAACTCTGTCTTCAACCTATTTATCTGCATATTATTAAGACCAATTCACTCACTAACCTTGATATGTTTGTGGGAGAGTTGGTCTTGTAGATGTACAGATAAATCAATTGTTAACGATGTTTAATCCTTCTGATTCTTTAAAATGCATTAGAAATTGAATTTCAATATGGTTACTGGTTACATCAATCACATGTTTCTGATGTATTGTGATAGCATGATTGACCTGGCATATGAATATTTTGTTCCATAATGTACTCCCATACATAATCCACCTTTTATTTTTAATAAAAATAAACCCATAACTAAGTTTTAATAATTCTTTTATAAACTACAACAAGAAAAGTTTAAAATTTAACAAATTAATAATGCCAAGTCATCCAACAAATAATTTGTAATTTTAATGCCATTGATATTGAATACCACCATCTTAATTTACACAGGTTACACAAAGGGGTACGGTCAACATCATTTCTCTAAAACTAAATTTGTCCATCTTCATTTATCCTTAAATAAACTCATTGGAAACCTTTTACCAGAAGTAATCAAATTAACATGTCAATCAAGTTTTTCTATATACCGGTACAACTTCTTTCAAAAGTTCACTGTTCATTTGAATCCAGCATTCCATTTTAAATATTTTGATTAAAAACATTTAGAAAGATGGACAAAAATGAAACAGAGGGAGTGCAAAACCTCATATCCTTTTAATAAAGTGAGCTAGAGATAAATATGGTCTATGAGATCATAAAAATTAAGTGCTACGATCCACTCTGAAGCTTAAACAATCCTTCTGCAAATTTTTTTGCATCATCAACACCTTCACAACATTTCTGCCAAGACTTAGGAATGTATTCAAGTCCGTAACAGGCACCAGCTATAGCTCCTGCCATGGAGGCAACTGTGTCTGAATCACCTCCTAATGATATTGCATAAATAACTGTCTTTTCAAAGGTGTTCCTATTCTGTAAAAAATGTTGAAGTTTCATAAGTCTTATAACCTACATATGGGAGATAACACTCACTAAATACTGAAACTTTATGCTACTCGATTCAAAACAGAAAAATGCTTCTACTTTACTATTTGTTGTGTCAATTATTTAAAAGATAGTGAATTTAGAACTTCAATAATTAGTACGTTTGTTTTTTTTTTTAAAATAATCTTTAACACCCCTTCAGAAATTTTTTCAGCTGTATTGTAGTGTTCAGTTTTTATGTGGGAGCAAGTTTACAATACCCAAAGAAAGCATCCCAGGTAGGAAAACATAAAAATCCTTGTCATTTTAGACTAGAGTCTTAGCACATGCTGCCTACAATGCAACGTGAACCTATAACCTCAGTGTTGACAGGCACATGATCAATAGTAAAGGACTAACTACCTTAACCAATCGGCTACCGAGGCACAACAAAACACTTGTATATTTTTATTACTAAATTTTGGCAGAGTTGAATGATTGCTGCACCAGTTCCTCAGTATTAATAACCAAAAAGCCAAAAACATCAGTGTATAACATATAATTTATAGATTATATGATAAAGTCAAGATAATGGTTTTGAAAGGAAATTTATTTTCATTTTAAATAGAAATTAATTGCAAAACTTTACATTGTTTTAAAAAATCAATTTTTACCAATATAAAAACTAAAGGTTACAGTTGAAACTTAAGCTTAGTCTTGCAGAAGAATAAAAACTAAAGGCTGCAGTTTAAACTTAAGCTTAGTCTTGCTGAAGAATATAGCAACTATGCATTTTTAAAATTTGTGTTTCTTTCTATAATGCAGTGTAAAATATGTGGACATTAATTATTATTATACCTCAATTTCATTTACAATGTTAATTATATAATAATGTTGTGTTTAGCATTCACTATGCCAAAATAGTGGCCAGGGTTGAAGACATAGTGCACGACCCGAAGGGAAGTGCACTATGTCTACAACCCTGGCCACTATTTTGGCATAGTGAATGCTAAACACAACATTATCATAATTATTATACTGACTGTCTTGACTTGGAAAATTATAACAGGAAGAAAAATTAATGGAACATTAAATGATTCCCCGCCACGTTGTGATGTAAAGTATTCCTTTCCAAACCTGGACATTTTCAGGCTTTCACTCAGCTTCTTCCGTTGACTAAGATAAAAATACCTTATTTAAAGCGCAGCAGTGATCAATCAATGATTACAAGTTAACCTCGCCCATTCGCGTGAATTACAATTGATTGACGTCCAAATCAATAGTTTTCTTAGGCAGGTGGAGAAACTATGAGGACATAGTGCACGGAGCACAATTCGTTTAGAAATATATGTCAAAATAGTAAAATATTTCTATTAAAGAACATTCTTACAGAAAGTATAATAATCTTCCATAGGCCATGTACTGTCAAAAAATTTACTGTCGGAAAAATACTGTCACCTGCTACCATAGGTACGGAATGTTCGAAAATTATACTGTACCATTCGCACATGCGCCATATCTATTTTTACATTTCCGTTGTAAACAGATGACAATAATGTCAAGCAACAAACGTTTTTCTACCACAAACGAGGCAGATTTAAAGATTCTGGATACTGTTAGTTACTTTTATTGTTAAATTGCTGTTTCATTACCATTATTACATCAATTAAATAACATTATTGAATAAAGTTGTTCATGGTTTGAATAGTTTTTCGGTATAATAAAATAAATGTTACATGTCTGACAGGGTGACAGTAAAATTGTCAACTTTCGAAAATACTCTCAACCTCGGCTTTCGCCTCGGTTGACAGCATTTCCCTCAAGTTGACAATTTTACTGTCACCCTGTCAGACATGTAATATTTACATAATATACACAGAGCATGACGATGTCCATATCTTTGTTTACTACATAAAAATTCTTAAATTTCTTGCTTGTAATTATACTCATTTTCAAAATTTATATAACCTTCAACCCCTTTACAAAAACAAGGTACCTCTAAACCAGCAATATCTTTACTAGAACTCAGGAATGAGTAGACTGCTGCAGGAACAGAGCAAAAGGCTGATACATCTACGCCTTAAAAGAAAAAGAAAAAGTTTAAAATCTCATATCTTACATTGTATTCTCAAGTAGTGTTATTATGTACAACAGTTTTAGTAAAAATAAAGATGTCCCTGTAATTAATTCTAATATGGCATCCTATCATAATCAACTAACACATTTCCCGATACATCCAACTTTTAAGCATGAGTACTTGGTCCAAAACAAAATTAAAAATTGTCCTAAACATTATTTCTGCAGTTCTATTTTTTTTCTTGGTGTATTTTTGCAAAACATTATTTGAAACAATGCCAAATAATACCAACAGCTGTTTGAATTAACATGCACACATTGTAACTTCAGAAAAGGCTGTTCCAGAACACCTTATGCTTATTTATATATAAGTACATGTATATGATTGAATGAGTGATGTAGAGTACTGTTTCGAACATTTAAAACTATCCATGACTGTGTTTGTTTTGGTTAAAAAAATCATTAAATAACTGTATAAATAATACAACTGTAATATATACAAGGAGTAACATGGAACAATCATAACAATGCAGCACAAATAGTAAGAACAAAACCAGAAATTTTGGTTTTTTGTCCTATTAGAATAGGAACAAGAGGCCTTCAAGAGCCTTTAGCACTAAGTCACTTACCAAAAAACTTTTCTTAAAATTTTTAATATTTAATGCTTAAGTGAGACCATTTCTGAAAGATGCTTTTCTATGTATGTTCCCCTGTTAAATTGTAAATAAGCCAAAAAACTCATAATTGTAGGCTAATCTTGGCTTTATTCTACATGAGTTTGGTTTAAATGTGCAGGACAGTTTCTGACACGAGCCGTTCGAATGTTTTTCCCACAGGGTTGTTTTTTAAGCAATGTGCCACTGTGTCGGCAATCTTGGATTAGGATCAACACAAAACACTTAAACTTTGTAGAAGATCATCTAAAATACATTTTTACAATATCACAATTCTTTTGGCTAAGTGGTTTGTCAGAAAACAAATTAAGAAATTTCAGCCAATCTGAACACATTAGCAGCCCTGACAGTCATGTTGAATTTTCAATCAGCTTGAAGTCATGTTGAATTTTCAATCAGCTTGAAAAACCAAGATAATTAAAAAACTATGCTGGCTTAATTCCTACATCACTAAGGTTCAATGTGTGGAACAGTTTTGGAAAAGAAGCTGTTAGCATGTTTTTCCCATAGGGTCGTATGCTTAACTGTCCTGCGATGGTAGCCATCTTGGGTTTTGGATCGGCACAAAAACTCTAACTTTGTAGAGGACATTCTAAGGCCCATTTCTACAATATTTCAAATCAATCTGCCAGGCGGTTTATAAGATAAAGATTTTTGAAATTCAGCAAATCAGAACACATTAATGGCCCTTGCAACCATGTTAAATATTTGATCATCACCAAAAACTCACATTTTATTAAGAACCACTCAATACACATTCCTGTCAAGTTTAATTCCAATTGGTTTTGGAGAAGAAGATTAAAATGTAAAAAGTTTAGAGCCGACTATGATGACAATGATGGAAGCCAAGTGATGAGAATAGCTCACACTGACCCTTTGGGTTAGGCGAGTTAAAATGACAACAACTCAGAACCTAAGAAAAAATGACAACAACTCACAACCTAAGAAAATATAAGTTTTACTACATGTAGATGCATTTGTTACTTTATATAGACTGTCATATGATAATAACGTTTAAAGACAAATGACTTTCCTTAATCCTTAAAACACACCTAATTCATCATGCACTGTCAGACTGTCTGGCTGTTCTTTTCTGTTTAAATAGCTTTTTATTAACTCTAGTTTCTCTACATATGTGCTACACTTTGTTCTTCTGAAAATTAGACTGATTATATAAAAGAGATGTTCAGATGTTTGAAATGGAAAATAATAACATGCACAGCTCACAGCAGGCAGCAAAGGCTGCCCCCTAAAAAGTGGTGTGCTTTACAGCACTCTGTATCATGTGATCAAAATCTGCCAAATGATAATATTAGTTTTTTTTATTCTGAAGTTGGTACCATAAAAAAACTGTCACAAAATGAATGGAGAAAAAGCACTAAAACTAATTTTAAAGGTAGACTTAAAAATCAATTTAACTGCAATAAAAAAAGAGAGGTTTTTTTCAACTGACAAGGAAAATTTAAGAAATTTTTTTTGCAATCTTTGAAACCTCTTTATGTATTTATATGACATCACCATTAAATAAAAAGATGTCATAACCACAGGAGGTAATGTCAATTATGGAAATATCATTTAACTATACAATTTTGTAATGAATACAGTCTGTATAATAATTCCAAATAAACATAATCATGATCATCACCAGTAAACCTACACATCCATTTTGACTGAAACAATTTGATAGCACCCGAAATTAATGGCACAATATTTCTGCCAACATCCCACTGTATATGGAAATGTTCCATAAGAGCAAATAAATTCTTTGTTATTCTCCATAGAACACATTCTAATATTCTCCATAGAACACATTCTAATGTTCTCCATAGAACACATTCTAATATTCTCCATAGAACACATTCTAATATTCTCCATAGAACACATTCTTATATTCTCCATAGAACACATTCTAATATTCTCCATAGAACACATTCTAATATTCTCCATAGAACACATTCTAATATTCTCCATAGAACACATTCTAATATTCTCCATAGAACACATTCTAATATTCTCCATAGAACACATTCTAATATTCTCCATCATTGTCCATAGAACACATTCTAATCACATTATGATTTATCAAATTTTGAACTTATTGACTGACATATATTCTATAACATGTGCCAATGCAATATGCATGTCAACGTGAATATTTGAGGTCTGAAACCTTCTACATATATTTACGTCTTGAAAAAAAGGTTTCAAATAGGGGAATAGGAAATTAGGAAGCAACATTGACCAAGGAGAGATAACACTTAACATAATTAGGCACATTTAGTAATGAAATTATAACTTTACATTCAGTAGAAAAGGGTGTGGACAGGGAAACTCCAAAACAAGTTTAAGGTTTTGCATGACCTAAGCATATGCACCTAACCTAAATAAATTCATATATTTTGGTCCAGCTGCTCTTGCTCCAGATACAGTTTAGAAACCACTTGGGGGTGTGAGGTGTGGGGTATGTCGACGGGGGTAGAATAATCATGTATAATTGTGTGACAGTGTGTAAATGCACTCGTCAACCAAGAAATATTTGTCAAGCAATGTTCACAATGAACTCTCTCTCTCTCTTTTCTAGATCTCTCAGCTTTAAGAGCAGATTTAAAGTATAACACATATATTCATAGTATTTTAAGAGTAAGACATTTTAATTCCTGTATTGATACCATCAACATTCTGCTTAAATGCATATATTTTGTGCTGAACATTCATTATATAACCTGAAGAATAGATATATAAATTGGTGACATATATTTGACTTGGACTTCGTTACTACTGCAATATAAAGGGCCCAGCCAATTTGTATATTATTTGAGCACAACATTCATGACATTATAGAATGAATTATTACAATTCTACTTTGACAAAATCCTGTAGGCCATGATTTTCTAGCTGCAATTTTCATGATGAAAATTTTTGGTCAAATCCTTTCAAGTTTGCAATGTACAGTGGACAAAATACACTTTAACAAGACATTTATAGCATATTTTACTAAACATGCCCTCGCTTTGACTGATTTATAGACGTTTAATATAATAATTACTTTAAAAATTCAGCCGTTAATATTGTGACATCGTAAAACCGCTTGAGTCGTTACACTGCGCATGCACAAATTGGGGAATTATCAGGTAATATGTCAGGATGAAACTTCTACAGTTTTCTACTTACCTCGGTATATATTGTAGTATTACAGAAATCATTGTGCCAAACAAGTAATAGAGTTTTTATATTTCTAAACTTGTCAATAAACAGATTTGAACAAAAAACCATTTCATGCAGAAACTACAAAATTTGAAAAAAATCCAAACAAATATAGAAATTACCCATCTTCCTCCATTTGCTCCACGACATTGTCTGATGTTTGTTTACCATCACCTTGTCCTTCTTTCTTTGGCTCCTCTTCTGTCATTCTCATAAGTGTTATTAATGCATCTACCATCTCATCAGGAGAGAATGTATCTGAGCTATTTAATGCCATGTCTACAGCAAAACTCTGCAGTATGGCTCCCAGAATTCCTTGTGGGTGTGTATGTGTTAACTGTGTGATCTTTGTTACCAATTCCTAATATGATTAATAAAAAACAGTGGCCATTTTATACTTATCATCAGTTCCTTGCATGAGGTATTATCTTGACGAAATCTTCCTGTAAGATGCGTACGGCATGACTCGACTACCTCATACAAGGATAAGGAAACAATATTTATCCTACTATTATCTCATAGAAAACTGTCACAACAGCTACTTGGTCACTGATGAAACCAACCTATAATTCAATCATTTGATTACTCCATTGTAAGTACTGAAGACTCAGGTACTAGTTTTTCTGCAGAAATTTATTCATCCTTGAAAAAAAACCATCTTTTTTGAAGGGTCTTTTACTCTTTGAAGATACATTATAATTTTAAGTCTGTATCACTATAATGTGTGTCAATTACTGGTACAATCTTTCATAATCCTAACATTGGTCTTATAAACAGTACAAATTAATAGAATGCACAACAAAACTGGCTGAAAGAGAAGATGTGGACAGATTCTATAACAAATTTAACAACATATTTCATGACAGAGGCAGAAAAATTACAAATATCAATGTTGTTTTGTATGCTGTATCCAATGGCAGTTAAAATACTACTTTCAGACTTATATTTTTTCTGCTACAATTCAATATTACATTGCAGGGAATTTTTTAGCACTCGCCACTTTCGTCATTGACGAAATCATTTGAAAATTGATGATAGATTCCTAAATCAATTTCGTCACCTGATTTCCAACAAGTACAAGAAATTTTTCGTTATAAATTCATTTTACCAAGTGTAAAAGGACATATTTATGACCCCAAAGACAATTAACAGGAAATTTAATTATTTCACCTCGATAGATTTAAACAGCAGGTGTCAATCTCGAATCTATATTTTTACAAGTAATCCACTTAACACGATTTAATGGTGCTCCTGGTCAAATAAAAAAGTGTCGTAGAGCATACTGTTGCACACAAGACTTCCACCTTTTGATTAAATAGGTATTGCAAATAAAAATTGCAAATACTGATTGTATTATAGTTCCTGTATAATATTCAGTATGACTTATATATGCATTAAAATTAAATAATTGTGTCTTAGAGTTTTAAGTGGGGAGGAAGCAAAGAGTACCCAGAGAAACCCCGCAACCTTCAGTAGGAAAACTAGCAATCCATGTTAATCAGGATGAGAGTCGAACACATGCTGTCTGCAGTGATATTCGAACCCACAATCTCAGTGTTGACAGGCATGTGATATGTAGTAGATATCTACCTTAACCACTACTCCACAGAGGTCACTATCATAAATCTGCCTGCTTCTGACAGATGGCTAAAGGAATGTCAGCTTGTCTGGTAAATGTCTTACTTTGTTCTAAATTGGTCAAATGTTCAATGAAAGACTTTACGCAAACCAGAGGCTCTTAAGAGCCTGTATCGCTCACCTGATTTTATAGGAAATGAAGATGGCATTTCCCTGATGTTAAAGTTAGTCCTGTAATTTTCAATAAACTTTAATTAGGACCATCCAAACAATATTACTAGAAAGCTTTGTTTCATTGGTTAACCGGTTGTATAGAGAAGATTTTTTTTATTTGCCCATAGGGTCCAATGTTAAACTAAGTCCTGCGGCGGTGGTGGCCATTTTGAATTTCCAATTGCCATAAAAAACATAAACTTTATAAAGGACCATCCAAACAATATTGCTAGTAAGTTTTTGTTTCAATTGATTAACCGGTTTCAGAGAAGAAGCCTTTAAAAACTTTTTCCCATAGGGTCCTATGTTAAACTAAGTCCTGCGGTAGCGGCCATTTTGAATTTCCAATTGCCATAAAAACATAAACTTTATAGAGGACCATCCAAACAATATTGCTAGTAAGTTTTTCTTTCCATTGATTATCCGGTTTCAGAGAAGAAGTCTTTTAAAACTTTTTCCCATAGGGTCCTATGTTAAACTAAGTCCTGCGGTAGCGGCCATTTTGAATTTCCAATTGCCATAAAAAACATAAACTTTATAGAGGACCATCCAAACAATATTGCTAGGAAGTTTTGTTTTGATTGGTTAAACGGTTTCAGAGAAGAAGCCCTTTTAAACTTTTTTCTCATAGGGTTGAATGTTAAACCAAGTCCTGCGGTGGCGGCCATTTTGAATTTCCGATTGGGATAAAAAAACATTAACTTTATAGAGGACCATCCAAACAATATTGCTAGTAAGTTTTGTTTCCATTGGTTGACTGGTTTCAGAAAAGAAGCCTTTCAAACTTTTTCTCATAGGGTCCTATGTTAAATTAAGTCCTGCGGTGGCAGCCATTTTGAATTTCCAATTGCCATAAAAAACACAAACTTTATAGAGGACCATCTAAACAATATTGCTAGTAAGTTTTTGTTTCCATTGATTAACCGGTTTCAGAGAAGAAGCCTTTTAAAACTTTTTCCCATAGAGTTCTATGTTAAACTAAGTCCTGCGGTGGCGGCCATTTTGAATTTCCAATTCCCATCAAAAAACACAAACTTTATAGAGGACCATCCAAACAATATTGCTAGTAAGTTTTGTTTTGATTGGTTAAACGGTTTCAGAGAAGAAGCCCTTTTAAACTTTTTTCCCATAGGGTCCTATGTTAAACTAAGTCTTGAGGTGGCGGCCATATTGGTGAACCAATCAAAATAAAAAACACAAACTTTGTAAAGGTCCATCCAATGAACATTATGGCCAAGTTTGGTTTCAATTGGCCAAGTGGTTTCAGAGAAGAAGATTAAAATGTAAAAAGTTTACAGACGCCGACGACGACGACGACGCCGACGCCGACGGACGCAAAGTGATAACAATAGCTCACATGACCCTTTGGGTCAGGTGAGCTAAAAAAAACAGAAGACACTGCATAAGATAATGAAAAAATAGACACTTTGAAGATGAATCAGACAACTTGAACATAAAACAGACTTACTAGATGATGATGGAAGACATGTGATAGCATTAACTGACTGACAGACATTTGTGAAGGGGAGTGAAAATATGAAATTCAGTGAAAATACAAAAATAGAGTTACTTTATACTTTTGAATGTTCTGGATCATTATCTTGGTAGGTAAATAAAGCTGCTGGTGCTATTCTCATGGCACCTCCGTTACCGTAGGATCCAAGCCCATTGAACTGTTTTTTTGCTGGGCGAAATACATCTTGGTAGTTTGATTTCTGCAGCTGTTCAAATACAGTTATTATATTGCCTCCATAACCTCTATCAGGCTCACTGAAATAATTTTCTGCAAATCTGTAAAATAGAAAAAAATATGTTACCTGATTTTATATAGAGCATGTACATGTTAACTACCCGTACATGTAATAAAACTAAATTTGATATTCATTATACTAGTAATGGTATTAGTGTAAAACGGATGAATATTTAAAATATACTAAAAGCAGCTAATACAGTGATAAACTCATATTTGCTCTATATAAATAAACATTTTATGCAATGTCAGTACCTTTTAGGTGAACTGCTGAATATTTACAATTTTAAGATGAAGCTGACATTACACCTGATCCTGAAACATCCATGTATTTACAGAAAAAATCTTTTTTTTTATCAGATCTGAAAACATATTTACATGCAGTTGCTTTTTAACATTAACTACTGCCTCACTCAGTTTGTGTTTTCATGTATGTTAGTGATACTAAATTTTTACATTTATCTTTGTACAGTGTTGATTTATTGATCAGTCATTTGACATACGAGACATTCTTGATATTGTAACTCTTTGTCTCTGAAGTAATCCTGCCAGGGGAGACAATTTTATACCAAGTACATGGAAATACAAAAATCTTTGTTGTCTTTCACAGGTTCCAAACTACTATGCAGACATTCACTTGTTTTCTTTTTGTTTGTTGTTAAATGCCACTCTCAGCATTTTTTCAGCTATATCATATGCATGGTGTCCAGATTTTAATGGGGGAGGAAGCTAGATCAATAGTAGATGATTTACTGTCTTAACCATTAACCACAATGCCGCCGAGGCTACTGACATTCACTTGTAAAATTTTATTGTTTAAACACTTGTCTAACACTTTACGATGACTGATCTAACACTCAGTGTTTAAACAACCAGTAGAGCATGCATGTGAACTCATGTCAACCTAAAATATGCCTTGTATGGATGAATATATTTTTAAAAAGTGTTTTAATGGACTATTACCTGTAGAAGATCATTTTATGTTGCAAAATACATGTACACCTGGTCCTTTTTTGTTTTTCTTAACAAAAATTAGTTTACCATATCCTTGTATTTAATGATCACTGACGTGAAGTTAATGTTACTTTGAGCAAGCCCTTGGTCAAGGTGTGCTCAACTCAAACATTCATTAACAAGACTGACATTTTCCCTTCTGAATGGTCAAGATTCTCACTGGGTATTCCAAGTTCCTTCACCAATAAAAACTGAATGCCACAATATAGCTACAAAACTGCTTTGAGTATTGTAAAATCCCATTCAAACAATGACCTCTAGGTCATAAATGTACCTTATCTTAAGTATTAAATGATTTTATGAAATACTTGTACATGTATAATTGTATCTCTCATCCATTTCTAAGGCATTAATTTGATGATTGTGAATAAAGTGGAGTTCCCATCCTTTAAGGGGCAGATAACTGTGATTTACATATATGTCTCACATATGCTTATCAATAACTTTCAGTGAGAAAATTTTTATTTCCAATGCATGAAAGACAATTACACTAAAGTTTATTAACCACTGTTCATTAACACTTACTATTTATACTTATAAATTAAAAGAGTTTTGTAAAACCATATCTTCAGTGAGTATTGTCTTTCCCACTGGTGCCCCAAGGACATTACATGTACATGATGTACCTGATCACTGGTACATGATAGAACAGTTTATTGGACAACTGGCAGTAAGATGGAAGTGATTTTATTGGGTTAATGAATATATGTGTAATATTATTTTCATTTTACCATAATTTCTTTTCAGCTGTACCTGAAGCATATAATGATTTTTATGAACTACCTCTTGCATGAACTGTTTTTCTATATTACCTCTCTGCCATATCTTCAGCATTAAATCCTTTACACTTGATTAGAGACTTTGCTACTGATCTCGTCATGGCAGTATCATCTGTAAATTCCCATATTTTATAGTCTGTTTCTTTTTCAGCCTCTGAAATACAGTTAAGATAAAATCTAATGCTTAAAAAAAGAAATCATACTAGTATATGTAACATGTACCTACTAATACACACATAAATGCAGGCCTGCCAATTATATGGCTCAAGTTTAATTGCCAAAAACAAGTTGGCAAAAAAATTACCAACATAAATAATACTAAAAAAATTACTAAAGTACATTGAAATGCAGTCAACCAAACATGGACTTTATGCTGGCCAGTAAAGCAAAAGGCTGAACAACTGTTCAACTAATTTTGTGTTAGCAACTGTAGACATGTAGTTTACGGAATACTGACAAGTCACCTCAACTGTATCTATATAAATTCAGCACACTTTGGTGTTTTGTGGTACATGTCAACTAATTTAAATTACCAAGTACATATATAACATAATCCTGAGCCTGAATCACTTGCAATTTGGTGAGAACATGTACATAACCATTTTCTATAGGCACTATGCCCCATTCCCTGAAATATTTTAAAAGAATTGAGCTAATAAAGGTCTGGGGTTTTCACCAGAACCCCAGATTCCCCCACCCCAATAAATACTGGATGCTATTATACAGCTGCTAAAAATATAATTGAACCCCCCCCCCCCCCCCCCCCCTAACAAAACACAAAAAATCAATGAACTTTTTGCTGTTATTCTAGTGTTATCGTGTTAAATATTTTGTTGACAGGAGGTTTGTTTGTTATTTTGTGATTTTTATGTTATACTGTGAAAGTACTTTTCTTCGTGGGCATCAAATTTCGTGCTTTTGTGGAATTTTACATGTTCATGGGTTCTTAAATTCGTAGTCTGACATTTCCGAAAATGCAAAAATATTGAAGTAGCGATCAATATAAATGATTACCACAGAATCCTTTGCACTGTTGATAAAAATATCAACATATAAAGAAGATAAAAAGTTACATAACAAGGCGTTGTGTACGCACGTGGTCACGATTGTACACTAAGGTGTTCATTAGTGGTCATGATTGTATTTATTTTGTCATTAGTATGCATCATATTTTCGAAAAAAGAAAGTTTATTATTTGCATCTAAATATTAGCCTTAACAACACAGCAATCATAATTGGCTAATTATAAACTCGGTAATGTATTCACTGATAAATTACAATAAAAAAAATATTTGGGTCTATTTAATTTGCTAACTGTTACACAAGAAGGATTCCTAGCGGAAGGTTATTTTGTCATTACAGGTATTGAGCAGTAGCAATAAACAACTGTTACAAAGGTGTAATTAAATGTCATTTGTGACATGATCTGTATTATGTAATCACATCATCTTTTGATATAGTGTGCCATTTATATGCACTTATGAAGATAAAATAATGCTTATCTTTTAAATATTTTATTTTAGCATTTTATTAATGTTCATACTGTAGGAGCAACCAAACTCATAATTCTGATACTACATGTCCTTTCCCCTCCTTTAATGGAAGTCGATGCTTATTCGTACTCTTTGCAATTAAATGATACCAACATTTAAAAAAAACACAATTCGAACATTAGACCTGCCTACATAAGCATTTAAGATGGATATTGAGCTCAAAATTAGATATGAATGGAACCACAAAAATCATATATTACATTTACAAATAAATGAACGATCTCTGACATTTTCAGATCGTTGTTTCCGCGTTACGATCTGTTAATGAAGTTTTATTCTTCGTTGGATTTTTAATTTCATGGTCTGAGGCTTCCACGAAAACCACAAAAATTTATACCCAAGTATAAAAAGTCTTTCACAGTACCTTATGTAGTTGTACAAGTATATCTTTTAATATAAGCAAAAAGATGTCTCCCCTGACAACTCTATTGGTATACAGAGTCTTGCCCCCTAAACATATGACTGTGTGCATTTAAGAATTGTTTTCAATTGCTGGTTAGATTATTGGATATTAGACGACTTTGCCAGTTTGGGTCAGTTTACACCAATAATGTAAAATGAAAAAACGGCCGCATTTCAAAAAGCCGATTAACTGTGGAAAATAATTGTTACTTTCAAAAAGTGCAATAAAAGATCTACTAAAGGACCATAAACTCGACCAAACGCGGTAGCAGTTTTCCATTTTGTGAAGCAAAATCCTGTCGGAATGACACGGTTGTTGGTAATATAGTAGAAGCCGAGAAAACTGTTACGAAAATTTTTTCCCCACTGGCCCACTCGCACGCCGCCCAACATTCACCATACTAGTACTATAACCAGGATTTTCACTCTGTAAAATCTGGCCAAAAAATGTTCACACAGAGTTATATATGATTGTTCATTGTTAAAATAGGTTTTTTTAATTGCAGCTACAGGTTGATATTGCTTAGTACATTGTATCAGGTGACAGGTATGCCGTACTGATCGAAATCTCTCGACTTTCCCCTATAAAATACAACAAGAGGGAATCTAAAGAGTGATATCGTGAAAACAAAAACTGAGACAACTCATCATGTGCTATGAACAAACACTGATTATGCAGGATAGTTTGATCCATGTATTTTCATAACTCAAATCATTGCATTGTATCACACGTGGCGTTATAACTAATTTCAGATACGGTTTACTGAGCTATTGCGCGATAATTAGTTCGATGTTTGCATTTACCAAGTAAGTACTTTCTATCTGTAATATTGTTTTGACTATTTTTCAGGTGAAAAACAGTATGTTTTGTAGTGCGAAATGTAATAATTTTGTTCTTTGCATTTGAATAAAAATATAATTCTGTTCATATACGTAGTATTCGTACGCGATCAAGCTGGCTAGTGTTGTATCCATTACATTATGTGCACGTGATTATGTGTCATAACCATTTATTATAAATCACGTGTTGTAAATGTGTTGAACAAATAAACATTTCGTACTATTATCATAAATGCACATTAAATCTGCTCTCATCTTAATTTAATTATATAACAAGAAAAGGTATGCGTTAAACCCATATCCAGAGATGTTCGATTTATATGTTATAGGTGTATCCCATTTGGTTTAATAGTTTTTTTTTCAATTTGTTTTATTTAAAATTTTATCATATGCTGTAAAGGCAGGGGCGTAGCTAGACTAGTTACAATGTGGATTCACAAAGAACTAGTGGGGTCGTCACCGTCCGGGTATGCACCCCGGAATATTTTTGAAAACAATGGTGCAATTTGGAGAATTCTAAAGTGGTTTATTTAGAACTGAAATGGACAGTTTATTGATTACAGGGATAGATTGCAATTTTGTTCTTAAAATAATGTGGATTCAGCCACGTACTCACGTATAGGCAGCTACGCCCCTGAAAGGGATGAAAATATAGACGATTGTGAAAGGCAAGAAATAATCATCTTGATTATAATATCTCAACTTTGAGAAGAGTACTGTAATAAAAAAAGCAAAGTTTTCGAAGAACATATATATATTGTTTACCAATAAAAATACATTGACCATAGTCAAGTGGTTTTGTGGGGGAAAATGTGAATGTAAGATCGGCAGTTATCGCGTCCTCGGAAAATCAAAGAAAACATACCGACAAGTTACAATTTTTATTGATTTAATTTTACTGTAATTACAATTGTTTCAAAAGATTTGCAATTAAATGTATTTTAAACGTCAAACTAGCATTCATGTGCATAAACCGATTGCTAAGAACTTTATAAAATTTTCAGAATTTAAAATAAAAAAAAACAATTAGAAGAAGAGTCTTATTTTGCAAAACAATTGATGAGATTATTAACTTCTACAATTATTTTCAACAATATAAACTGTTGATGACCTTTATCAAACAATCAATCTATTTTCTCTATAAAGCATGACCAATACACGTTTATTGACGTTCTTTTATTGGTTTTAGATCAAGTTGAATCCAATTATCATCATAACAAATGCTTATTTATGTTTCATTTAAATTGTTGTCAGCAACGAATAAAACAGCGAAATTTATTGCGTCACGTTTAAGAAATTAAGGTCCGTAACACCGTTTGTGAGCGCTAAAACACTTAAAGACATTTAAATAATGTGTCATAACTGCTAAAATACATTGTTTGTTTGTTTGATGGTGTTTAACGCCACTTTCAGCAATTTTTCAGCTATATCATGGCGTCCAGTTTTTATTGGGGAGGAAGCCGGAGTACCCGGAGAAAACCCCCGACCTGCGGTAGGAAAACTGGCAATCCTTGTCACTTAAGATTGGAGTCGAGTACACCCTGCCTGCAGTGAGAATCGAACCCGCAATCTCAGTGTTGACAGACCACGTGATCAATAGTAGACGAACTACCTTGACCACTCGGCCACCGAAAAATACATTGAAAAGCACTTCAGAACATCATTAATATATTACTTATATTTAGCACCTAAAGGCAAAATAATTTAAAATGCAGTGCCTTTATTGTACGTAACATATAATGTACGTAATGTTAATGTATGTAACGGTAATTTAATTTACATTACATGTGATGTTATATATTATTTTCCATTACACTATTTATTGTAGATGAGTTTGAGCCAATAAAATTATTTATATTTGTATTTGTATTTGTATTTTAATAATCTCTCATATTACAATACAAAATGGGTTCCTGTTTTAATCCTCCATTTACTTTAATTGAGTTTCCCCGATATGGTTCAACCATATCTTCTCTTGTTATTTTGTGATACCTGCTTCTATCTCTTCAATCGCCTTTATCACTTCATCGATACTAATAGTTCTAAGCCAACGACTTTCAAAAATTGAACCAATACAATCACCAATTACAGCGCCAACAAGAGATCCTTGAAATTTAGACAGAATTGTTGACATAGTTTTGTACATCAGTGGAAGGGGGATAACCAATTTGGATATTGATAAATTGTGTACGACGTATCCGCTAACATATCACACATTTATAGTCAGTAATGTTATTAATAAGGAACATAAGTTCTCGAGAGCATTTTAAACAACATACATGTAGACATGTATAACATAAAAAGTATGAAGGACAAAACATACACAATTTCAAATGCATACTATTTTTCACAAGAGCAAGGACAGTCTATACAGTATAAACTGTCCCTGACAAGAGCGGTGTCGAGACGTTTCACCCCAACTACCTGTTTGCCCTGAGTCGATTCGCTCGGGTCGTTTCGCACCTATAAAGTTTTAAGAGTTCCTTACTATTAAATTCCATATGTAATTATATGTCTCTGACTCCACTACATGTAGAATTGTCAATATGAAGTAAAGAAGTCAAATAGATGTAAACAATCAATATTTCTCGGTTGATTATTAAATTTACACACAGTCACAGAATGGTTGACGCCCAATCTAATATGGACATTTGGATAGAGAAATCATATTCGTGGTTGTAAATGTAATATATTAAACTCTAATATTGTAAATTATGTTGATCAAATCTCAATCACTTTGACAGATATGTATATTTGAATGTAATGCTTTACTAGCTTAACTGTGTCATCCTAATTCCTCCATAGCAATAAGATATAGTTCTAAAGGATGCTATTTTTTGTATTTGAACAATATAGAATGGAACCCACAGATCATTTCAAATTTTATTTCATTGTGAAAACCTTAATGATGTCAAGTTGACGTTTTTTTAGGTATTTGTGCAACAGTTTAGTTTACACATAATTATTTGCTCAAATACAAGCAAAGGTATTTGACATAAGTTATAACAACATTATGGAGTTCCTCTCCCTAGTCATCAACGTTTACAATGACAGCACTTATACAACCATACAAAATTAGAAAAAGTTGTAGAAATGCAACTAAACAAAGTTAACCAAGAATAAAATGGATATGAAAAAAAAACACAATTTAGAGTTAAAAACGATCAAAAGGAGGGGGGGGGTATGGCTTCTTCGTTTTGTTCGTTTTATATAGTTTTGAACACAAGTGAATATATACGAGTTTTGGTGAGATGTAAAGTCTTCCGTCACCAGCCAATAGAATTTTAATCGTTATGTTAAAACCACCTAATCGACCAACAGAACATTTCTATGTACATTGTACAAGATGCATTCCATAAGGTAGTGAATGCAATCTTCATATGGATGACCGCAACTTCAAACTAGAGGCTCCCAGGAGACTGTATCGCTCACCGGAACCTGAAACCAAACATCCCTTTTTTATATAGAATTTCGTTCCTATCAGGAATTGACCAACACTTCTGCAAAAGACATTAATTTTGACCTTTTAAGGGTAATAACTCCTACAAGGAAGAGCTTTTGATGCGTAGGAGGGAGGTTCACTTGAAATTTGCTGAACCTGTTATACTTTTTTAACTATCAGCCAAAAACTCCCTTGACCCCCCCCCCTTTCTATTTTAAGCCAACGTAGCTATGTAGTTAGTTAGCTGTAATGATTTGCACAATTTTGGTAGAGGACATCATAAAGATGATGTGTGCAATGTTTCAAAGCAGTCCTTTCATTGGTTAGAGGAGAAGATTTTTTAAAATCAATTAAAATTCTTAAAAAAAAATGTTCTAAGAGAATAATTCCTAAACGGTTAATCAGACAATCTATACCCTAAGTCATTTTTGTAGCACTCATAGAGCAGAACAATTAAGCAATGCTAACTTTTTCTCTAGTTCTAAAAATTATCAAGATTTTGTGGCAAAAATAGCAAAAAATAATCAATTTCGACAATTAAGGGGTAATAACTCCTACAATTAGTCATCATACAGCTTCGACACAATGGAGTGTTTTGTAGAGCTTTCGATGCTGATGAAAGCTGGTCTCTTTAGTTTTCCTGTATCTGTCATACTTTTCGAACTATAAGCCAAAAACTGTATTTTGACCCCCCGTTCTATTTTTAGCCATGGCAGCCATGTTGGTTAATCTGCGGCCATGGTTTGTGCAAACTTGGTTGAAGACATTTGACGGATAATGTGTACAAAGTTTCAAAGCAGTACTTTCAGTGGTTTCAGAGGAGAAGATATTTAAAAATCAATTAAAACCGATTAAAAAAAACCAGTTCAAGTGGAATAATTCTTAAACGGTTTATCAGACAATCTTGACCCTTTAGACATTTTTGTAGCTCTCATAGAGCAAAACAATTAAACAATGCTAACTTTTTCTCTAGTTCTAATAATTTTCAAGATTTCGAGGCAAAAATAGCAAAAATCATCAATTTCGACAATTAAAGGGCAACAACTCCTGCAAGGAGTCGTCATACGACTTTGACCCAATAGAGTGTTTTGTAGAGCTTTCGATGCTAAAGAAGGAAAGTCTCTTCGGTTTTCCTGTATCTGACATACATTTTGAACTATAAGCCAAAAACTGTATTTTGACCCCCCCGTTCTATTTTTAGCCATGTCAGCCATGTTGGGTAATCTGCGGCCATGGTTTGTGCAAACTTGGTTGAAGACATTTGACGGATAATGTGTACAAAGTTTCAAAGCAGTACTTTCAGTGGTTTCAGAGGAGAAGATTTTTAAAAATCAATTAAAACCGATTAAAAAAACAGTTCAAGTGGAATAACTCTTAAACGGTTTATCAGACAATCTTGACCCTTACGACATTTTTGTAGCTCTCATAGAGCAAAACAATTAAACAATGCTATTTTTTCTCTAGTTTTAATAATTTTCAAGATTTTGAGGCAAAAATCATCAATTTCGACAATTAAAGGGCAATAACTCCTACAAGGAGTCGTCATACGACTTTAACCCAATAAAGTGTTTTGTAGAGCTTTTGATGCTGAAGAAGGAACTCTCTTCGGTTTTCCTGTATATGTAATACTTTTTGAACTATAAGCCAAAAACTGTAGTTTGACCCCCTGTTCTATTTTTAGCAATGGCGACCATGTTTTTTACGAATCAAAAATCCAAACGATAGTTTAGTAAAGGACATGCTAAGCAACAACCATACCAATTTTGGTTGCATTCTGTCAAGTGGTTTCAGAGAAGAAGATTTTTGAAAAGTTGAACGGACAGACGACGGACGAAGGACGCCAAGTGACGGCAATAGCTCAGATGACCCTTCGGGTCAGGTGAGCTAATAAAAGTAATCGGGTAGTTTTGACAATTATCTTTTTGTTATTCTTTTGAAAATATTTATATTGCTAGCATTTTTTGTTTAATTGATTACAATCTTTAGCTGTTGTATAGAAAAAATAATTGTCTGTTCTGTTAAATGTAAATTAATGTATAACATAATTTTCGATGTTGGGCAAGTTGTATGTTGAAACCTGATTTGTTGGGGTGACATCAGATCACATAAGTATTGTGGACACCGGTTGGTTATGAATTGAGTAAAACATATTGAGACGTTTGTTACGCCTCCTTAACCCGGTTGCTCATCTTGTGGTTAAATTTTAACCAAGTGTTATAATTCATAACCCAGGGTTAAATTTTGTTTTTCATCCTGTGATTAAATATAACCCTTGGTCAAAGCCTTTGTTAAAACTGTAGTTTTTAATCCACCTTCTGGAGCAATGTTAAATATTTAAACATTCAAATGGTTTCCAGACAACTAATTTTTGGAATTCCTAACGCGAATATTGGAATAAAAAAGAAAGAGAGAACGTTTTCGGAAAAACCTTTTTGCTGCCTTTTTTGTGTTTACCCATTTATCTTTAACTTCTTTTGGGGTTCTCACTGCAACATCTATGGCAGTTGTCTTGTTGGCAATAAGTTGCCATATCTGAGCCTTTTTCTTGTTTGTAACAGTGGTTGTTTGTTTGAAATTCAAAATGTCATAAAATTTTTCCACATGGCTTTGAATAGCTAGCTCTTCTTCCTGACTAAAGTTTGATTTTTTACCCTTTTTTTGTCTGAGGTGGGTACGTCGTCTGCGATTGTAAGAAGAATGTGCAAGGAATTGAGAATTATGGGAAATATAGAACCTCTGTTAAATTTAACCCTTGGTTCAATAATATAACCATAGGTTACATAACCAAGTGGTTAAATAAAGATGAGCGACGTGAATTTAACCCTTTGCTATGTAACCAAACGTTAAACACTTTAACAAAGGGTTAAATTTAACCTTAGGTTTAATTTAACCACAAGATGAACAACTGGGTCCTCTAAATGTTTCCAACAGTTTCAAAATATATTTATTGAATCCCTTCTAGCAAAGATCGATAAACCTCAGTAACTAAACGGCCAGCTTCAAGCTGTAGTTTTTCAAGGTTGTTAATAACACTGGTCCCAAACCTCGGAGGTATATTCCATATAAGGACGGATACAATTGAGATAAATTCGAAATAAATACTTTCTACACTTAGAACATATTTTAGTTTTCGTAGGACTGATATTTTTTTACTAACAGATGGCATAGTTTCCATGTGTGTTGAAAACTTTCCATCCGAGTCAAAAGTAATTCCTATTTATGAAACAAAACAATTTCAATTGGTTGATTTTTAAATATTAAATCTATATCTTCCGTTAAAGTGCCAATAATCAACGCCTTCGTTTTTTTATGGAGTAAAATTAATCAACCATGATGATACTATGTTCTCTTTAAAGATCTTAATTTACAACGTATTCAATAGTAGAAGGGAGATGGGTAGAGTATGATAAAGAGATATCGTCAGCAAAAAGTCTTTCGAAACTTTTTAGGTCATCAGCTATGTCATTAATGTACACTAAGAAAAGAAAACCAAGGATAGAGCCGTGTGGCACTCCTGCGTTTGTCTGCTTTAGAGGGGATTTTGAATTTGCTATAAAACATTTTGAGATCTGTTTAAAAAATAACCAGTTAAGAAGGTTATTATTCACTGCCATACGCTTTTAGTTTGATTAGTAAACCGGTATGAAGACACCGTCGAACGCTTTGGATGCATCACAGAAGATGAAAGAAGTAGTTTTTTATTTTCAAGATTCTTTATTATTGTATGGTAAACGGTGGAGTGATCAATATGGAATAAAGCCTGACTGGTATTTTCACAACAAATGATTAGAAATCAAATGATTAAATACATGCCTTAAACAATTCTCTCGAAAACCTTGCCGACGGATGAAATAAGAGGAATAGGTCTATAATTAGAGACTTCATGTCTATCTCCCTTTTTAAAAAGTGGCATAACGGATGCGGTTTTCCACAGTTCTGGAAACTGAGCTGTGGAAAGAGACAAAGAAAAAAATTTTGATAACGGAACCCACATAGTACGTATCTTTAGTATTTTTTAGCATATGACTGATACAGTCGGGCCCTGGCGCTTTACCTAGTTTGATTAATTAAAGAACGTCACGGACTTCATGAGGAGTTACAACAGAGATATCGATAACTGAGAATCAAAAACGGAGTATGAACATTTGAATCATTGAGTTCGACACCGAGCAAAATAGTGATTATGAAGACAAGCTTTCTTATAGTTATCGCATACTATATCGCCATTGTCATTTTGGAGTTGGCTTATATAAACAGATTCTCCAGTTCCTTTAGTATGTCGTTTTATCAATGACCAATATCATTTAGAATTGGTATTGTCAAATTCTTCTAACAAATTGTTTGTATTAAAAAAACTGTTCGTTGTAGTTCTTTTTCATTTTGTTAGCGTGATTTGTTTGCTTTTTATATTTATTTTTATCGAAATCTTTTTTGTTTTGTTTTAGTGGCTATTTTAATGGAATCTGTTCCGATTGCTTATTTTCCTGCGTAGTTCAGAATTAAACAATGTTTATTATTGGGTCGAATTATGACTTCTTTTATAGGAACACATTCTTGTATGATACCCAAAAACGTTTCAGTAAAGTTTCTGCAATTACTATCCATGGTATTTCTATATCCAAGTCGAACACATCTATCAGTTCGTTACACTTTGAAAATCGGCCTGTTGGTAATTTCATATTAATCTCTTGTACGAGTTTTGTATTCGTAACGATACTTTCAAATAGAATAAAGTAGCTTCGTGATCGCTGTATTGTCTGTCAACTTTTATTGTATGGGAGTCGCTGACAACACAGTCATCACTAACTGGAATAGGATCTAATAGTGATACCCTGAAGTAAAGTGTGTAAATAAACGAAAACTCTACCCGAAAACTGTTGCGGTCTTTTCTAAAGGGATTTACTCAATATCCCTCTATGAATATATCGTCGTTCTTTACATTATCATCTAAATGAGTTTTCTTCAAACATATGATATCTTCTTCCTTGCATATACTTTCAATATAGTCAGTTTTGTAGCGCACTTCGAGCATTTAAGTGAAAATCGACAATTTGCCTTCATAATGTCCATAATCGGGGCCCGGATTTTGTTTTACGTCTTTAGATAACAGAACTAACATAAATATGACAACCGTCGGCAGGGATTACTAAGAAAAGTTTGAAAATGCAATCTATAGCAATTAATAGACAATGGTTTATAAGACATGTTATATACACATAAAATATACAAAATAATTTTAGCTTTTCTTCATAATTTTTTTTAAACAAACAGCAATACGCTTTGCAATAAAAGTGGCATATTGCAGCTCTATATGAAAACAGATCCCATTTTCAAATTGTGAATCAGGGAATAAGATAAATTTAAAATAGCCACTGAGTTTCATTAACAGTAGCATTTCCCCCAACACCGGTAAACAAGATTGTAAGTGCAAAAAATGGTTTGAAATTCAAAAAGCAGGAAATGTCAAGAATATACATGATAAAAACTTATAGGTAAATTGACTTTTGAGAGAAAGTAAACTCTCGATTCATTTGAGTACAATATCTATTGAGAACAGACGAGTAAGTGCGATTAAGTGTATAATATAACTAGATACTTGATTGATTGATTGATTGATTGGATGTCTGCTTTACGTGCAGCGAGCAGTATTTCAGCTATATTCAGAACGCGAACAAGTTAACAAACAATAAATCAACGGAAAATGGGGGTGGGATGGGTCACAGGGAATACAATTTTGACTGCCACTGGAAAAGTATGGAGTTTTGGGTAGGGCCGGAAAATTTAGCCTTTTGTAGCGGCTACAATGAGTTGCTCTTTTTCGAAATCTACAGAAGGGGTCTTTATCGTGCAAGGAGCGTGGCACTCTCCAAACACGTTACCCACTACGGTCCGCGGTCAGGCTTTCGTATTATGACCTGACAACCCCCCCAAAGAGAGGGTCTCCCCTATCCGCCACCCGGGGACGCGCTGGGCTGCTCTGTGGATCAAGCACTGGGAACCCTCCCAGTATGATCCCAGATACTTTATAGCGTTGAAAACAATTTCCACGCGGCACTCCACCGTTTCGAATATTCATCTAATCGAGCACGCCTAGGAATTTAACTATTGCGGGATATAGTTAAGATTTCTTTATAAAATGTGTTAACCCTCAAACAATAGAGCATCTATTCGAGCACGACTAGGAATTAAACTATCACGTGATATAATTAAGTTTTATTCAGAAAATGTACAATCAACTATCAAACAAAGGAGTGTTACGTGAGTAAAGCATGAAACGGGTTGGCTTGATTTAATCAAGAGATCGGCAATTAAATTTGACTGAAATAATTTTTTCCCTCAATGATTTGTGAGGGTTGACCTTTCTATAAACTAAATTTGCGGAGGAGGGTTGATCATGGTTGCAAGGTGCCTTCCCTGTTTCCAATTTTCTTGGAATTTACGTTTCCCCCTGTTTTGTTCATACCTAAAAGTAATTTTGTTAAAAATATTTTAATAGTTAAATTAACACTAACATGTAGATAAGTCTAAAGTAAACTTAATGTACTGGATATACAGTCGAACCTCGTTGTCTCGAACCTGGTTGACTCGATACCTCTGTTATGTCGATATAATTTTTAAGTCCTGGCATTTTTCAACAATGAATTTCTTCCTCGGATAGAAATCCACGAGTCCAATAATATACATACCCTTAGATTTGGACTCGAACTTCGGATAACTCGTAAACTGCTTTATGTCTTATATCTGTAAGTGCTTTCTTTTATTGCTTTGTAACTGTTAGCTTAGTTTTAGTCTGCATAGATTGCTTTGTAACTTTTAGCTTAGTTTTAGCCTGCATTAGTGCTAGCTGCTTTATATGTTCTTATACATAACTTTCTTGCTCCAACTTTTTAACATGTGTTGCCTGCATGATCAGCAATTGTCTTATTATGTGTTGATAGTATTATTTTAACTTATAATGCATGTCTTGTACCTATGTCTGTCAGTCTATGTTTGTATTGTACTGTAATGTGTTGTCTATTATGTAGTCTGTGTCAGCTTATGTTTTGTATTGTATTGTCTGCTTATTATGTCTGTTACATGTAGTTGTTATTTATGTCGGTTTTTAAAAGCTCTACAGAGCTCATGTTTGTTGTCACATATGTCACCGACTTTAAATAAAATTTACTTGACTTGATCAATAAATTTGCACAAAAGGTAAAGGTTATAATGTACACTACACGGCGCCGAGTACACATCATTGAATGGTGTGGACACTCAGAACGCTCAAATTCACAATGCAAATATATGTACGGTTCTTACTTGGCATATTTTGAAGGTTTCTTTTCATCGGCAGTCGATGTTCTCTTCAAAAACGACCACGATGTGGCCATCTTTACCGTGGAATATATAGCGATGAGGATAAAACCCGATTACTCAATGTTATCGTTACGATAAAATCCGAGGTCTTCTGAACTTCAACCAATCAGCGTGGCCGTTTTATCAGATCATTTGGGTACCATAAATATTGACACGGCGTGTAATGACGATTAAAATATTTTGTTGACGATTTTTTTTTCAATCGCCCAGACGTTTTTCCTTGGGCCAGCTTTTCATCTACTTTGAGCACCTTTCAATCGCCCAGACAAGGTTTAAATCGCCACTGGCGAGTGGGCGACTGTCTATTTCAGGCACTGAATCTTTATTGCAATATCATAGTCTTTTAGATATTATAGCCGTAGTTTTTTAAACTGGAAGTAAAAAGGGAGATAAATAATGTAAAACTGGAAATGGGTCAATTTGTAGCTACATGTTGATATTGCTTAGTATCAGGTGACATGTATGCCGTACTGATCGAAATCTCTCGACATTCCCCTATAAAATACAACAAAAGGGAATATAAAGAATGGTATCGTGAAAACAAAAACTGAGACAACTCATGTGCAATGAACAAACATTATGCAGAATAGTTTGATCCATTTATTTTTATTTTGTGATACCTGCTTCTATCTCTTCAATCGCCTTTATCACTTCATCGATACTAATAGTTCTAAGCCAACGACTTTCAAAAATTGAACCAATACAATCACCAATTACAGCGCCAACAAGAGATCCTTGAAATTTAGACAGAATTGTTGACATAGCTTTGTTGTACATCAGTGGAAGGGGGATAACCAATTTGGAGACTGATAAATAGTGTACGACGTATCCGCCAACATATCACACACTTATAGTCAGTAATGTTATTAATAAGGAACATAAGTTCTCGAGAGCATTTTAAACAACATAGACATTTATAACATAAAAAGTATGAAGGATAAAACATACACAATTTCAAATACATACTATTTTTCACAAGAGCAGGGACAGTCTATAAAGTATAAACTGTCCCTGACAAGAGCGATGTCGAGTCGTTTCGCACCTATAAAGTTTTAAGAGTACCTTAATTCTATATTCCATATGTAATTATATGTCTTTGACTCCACTACATGTAAAACTGTCAATATAAAGTAAAGAAGTCAAATAGATGTAAACAATCAATATTTCTCGGTTGATTATTAAATTTACACACAGTCACAGAATGGTTGATGCCCAATCTAATATACGATGAACATTTGGATGGAGCAGGAACCTATAAATCAATTAGGGTAATTAGAGTACTTACTTAAATAAATTTGCTAAAACAGCCCCTTTTAATCAGAGTTCCCAAGATCAAGAGAAATTAAATTAATTAATAGGTGTATAAAAAAGGTAATTTGTAACTGCTGATATTAATCCCCCAATGCTTGTTTGTTTATACAAATTTTTCTATTATGCTAATTACCAATCACAAGCAAAACACAAAATGAATAGAGATGTTTTTTAATAATGGACAATCATGAACTGTAATTAAGTTTTTGTAAAACATAAAGTGATTTTTCATGTCCTCAATTATGACCTATCTGTTTACAATCTTAAAACATTTATCTTTCATAATATGAAAGAAAAACGAATACTGCTTTCATAATACAAAAGTAGATTGGTTGTATTCAAGAGGACCGTTAAAAATCTGCGTCGACTTTCCATAAACCTGCAAATATTTCATGCTACCTAATCCGAAAATATACGGGGAATCACGACAAAAAAACTATATGCTGCAACACGACACAAACAACCTAATTGGTTGGTCTATACCTTTTAAATGTGTTATATTGCATTATGATAATATATGGTCATAAAATATAAAGTTCACCAAAATGACATACCAAAATGGCGACCGGTAAAAGGGGCTCACGATTTTCGCTTATTTTAACCCAGCAAACACATGACGTAAATCTAACGTTGGTTATAAGTTGTGAGAATGTCGGACCTGACGTTACTTATCTACAACGAAAATGCAACGTTGTTGTTACGTCTTTAATTCGTAAGGTAATTAAGAACGTTTAACTGACGTTATTAAAACTTTGTCAAAAATAGCAACATTTGTATAACATTGTGTAGACGTTGTTAAATCACGTAAAACATAACGTTAATTCAACGTGTTTTTTACGTTACAAAAAACTTAGCGAACATATTTGCAACGTCCTTGTAACGTTTATTAGTGTTCGACTTATTAAGAACCCATATACGATTTTTTGAAAAAAATAGTGTGTTGGGTTGGGTAGATGGAGATTAGATATAAATATTTTACAGTTTAACACGTATGTTTTAAAATAAAGAATATAGTTTACCAATATTTTAAATATTTTAAAACAAATCATATTAAAACTATTTTTCTTTCTTTTTAAAAATCTTTCCTGGATTTTAGAGGGTGTGAGGGTTTGACATAATAGATTCTTTACATTTTAAATAAATAATAAATAAATGAATTTCTACAAGAATTTAATTATCATGTTACTCCTCAATCTAATTGCTTTTTTTCATTTTGTGTCTCTTACAAGGGTTTTTTATTAACTGGCGATTTACCGGGGTGGGGGGTTGCAACATAGATACTTTACATTGTATCAAATTTTATGAATTTCTACCAGAATTTAATTAACATTTCCCGGTCAGTTTTGTTCGCTTTATTTCTCTGTATATCTCTTACAGTGGCTTTTTGTTCTTGCCGATCGAATGTAAATAGCAGGGGTCATGAAATTACACAAGTGTTGTAAAACCACACGTGCACGCGTAATTTGATGTCTTGTGAGTGTTTGCTATTGAAACAAAGAAAACTGGGTCATTCGCCACATGTAAAGAAAAGACAAAGCTCAAAAGTAAGTACTATAATATACAAGATACAATAGACAAAATTCGTAAGAAAACGTGTAGCATATTTTTGATATGTAATAATTCTTCTTTTAATTCTTTAAGAGCGAATTTGAATATTGTATAAATGTTTCGTTGCGACATTCGCACAATTTAATTCCTTTTCCTCAAAATCACGTTCGATTGTCGTTTAATTGAAAACAAGAATGAAAAAGAATGCGTGTATAAAACATGTAAAATGCAGTAATATTTTAGACCTAGTCATGTCGTAAATGTCAGAGGAAAGCACACACTGGCTGCTCACTCTGCAGATGTTATATCGACGACAGGTCAGAGTGCGGAAGCGCTCCTACCCATGTGGGGTACTTGGAGTAGGTCAACGTTACATCGGAGCAGCCCGGCCGCTAGTAGAACATATGCTGCCGAGTTCTTCGACTTGGTATCCCGAAGGCTGGGCTTCGACAAACCCACCATGGTGGAGTCCATGGACTACTAACAACTAACAACCGTCCGACCGTGGGTATTTATTTATCAGTGTAGGACGTTAAAACCCCCCAAGAAGAAGAAGAAGACCTATTCATTTGGGTCTTAGAATGTATTTATAATTTATATTTCGTGAAATATTTCCTTAACGCATTTCAGCCACGTGATTTCAGCCAGTCGACATTTTCTTATGTGCATTTGGACCCCAAACTGAAATATTTGGTAAACATGGCTTATACAGGAAATAATCCGGTTCCTATTATTCTTCTTACATATATTTTCAGTAGGATTTAGATTATGTGTATAGTAAAATCATTTATTGTTTTTTTTTATCGTACAGCTTAAGCTGCTTACTGCTCTGGGAGGTAGCTCTGGTTGGGACTCCGTATGACGAATGATGAAGACAATTGGCAGCAATGCGTTATGGTCTGACTACGGTTTAAGAGGGAAAACGGAAAGCTTTCATTACTGAATCTTTCTGTGTGTTGTCAGATGATGATACGTAAGTTATTTTCTAAATCATTGTATTATAATTAATAATAAATCCACAACACAGGATTGTTACGTGTTACATGATACATGCTTATTTAAAAGGAAGAGCAAAAATGTTTTTGTCAACACTTTTAAATAATTATTATTTGGACCAATATGAAACTGTAAACCATCATCAATCTTTGCAAATGACCAATTTATCGAAGTGCAACTACTGTTAAACAGATGACAAAAAATACCGAAAGATTTATTAATTTTCTTCTTCTTCAGGGCATACAGAAAAAATCATCCGTCAGCCACAGAAATGGATGCGGAGGAGATTATAACGGAATGCCTTAAACATGCCCCTAATAGGCCAGGGGATCCAGATATAAGGTAAGTTTAATAATTGCTAACTTCGGGAAAACCAAATTATACTGTATTCAGAACACAGAATTGTGGTTGACGCAACTTTCAGCAATTTTTTAGCTGGATCATTACGTTCAGGTTTTTTGTGGGAGGAATATCCGGTAAAAAACCCGAACAACCCTCACGCGGTGAATAGAAGATGACTAACTACCATAACCACGCGGCCACCGACGCCCTCGTTTCAAAATATTAGCGTACAGAGACACGCTGATATAAAAACTTCTATCCTGGAACCAAATTCATAAAATAACAGTATATTTTAAACATTTTGTGTAGAGCTTTACACACACTTCAAACTTGACCACTGCTACCGTATTTATTTATTTATTATTTATTTATTTACTTATTTATTTTTAGGTGCCAGAATCCAGACAGCAACCAGTTGTAACTGTATTGCAGAAGTCTGCAAAAACTTTTAAAAAGTTAATGTATTGATTGTATATTACAAAATCCTAAGATCACAATGTCATATAGATCTGTGTTGTGAATAAACTGCTTTTGTATTTTTTGCTCTCTCTACAACACGTATTTTTGTGTATTGACTGTAAGTAATTGTTGAACATATGTATTGCCTTTGTGTGTTTTAATTAATATAGCTGTATTTGTGTCTGTATGTATTAATGTCTTAAACCAACTACTGTTTATATTTTCTGTGTGTCCTCATGTACAACTGTGTGTCAGAGGCTTAATTAACTGTTTTGTCTCGTAATATTTAAACAATAAAGAATAGGAAACTAATTTATTTTTCTATTTTAATTATACACGTAATTTGCATCGTTTTTCCTTTGAAAATCGTATTTTGTATTTCACCCTACTATGTATTTTGTGGAGCCTGCAGCAGAGCTTTTCGAGACATAAAGGCAGTTATATGTAGCTTTCTATATGTTCCTTGAATTCTTGAAATGTTCACCATTTGGTATCTCTTGCATTTGTTTTACGTTGGCTATCAGAGATGTATTGTTGTGGTTAATAAATACGATGCGGTTATGACCATATTTCTTTCGAGGAAAAAACGGAACAGTGATTTTCAGGAAGACATTTTTTTCATATAATGCAACAATTGCTTGTTTCAATTACGTTAGACAAACGTCTGTGAAACGTGTTATGTATTATTTTTAATGTTGTGACAACGTTTACAGAACATCTTCGTCAAAGTCATACGTAGTCTAAATGTCGGGTGTACGTCACAATTTTTTCGTAACGTTTGGTGAATGTCTGTTAAACGTCGTAAATTGGTTGCAAAAAACGTTAAGGCGACGTTAAGAAAACCATCCATTTTTTCGTAAAAATAACGTTATATCGTAACGTTACTGCAACCAAAAACATACATTTTAACGACGTTTCTACGACGTAAAATTGTTTGCTGGGAACATTTTTTTAATTGATAAAACATGGTCATGGTAATACAATTAGGTAAAAAAGACACACAAAATTCTAAAAAATTACAACATATTTACTGTCACAAAAAATTGGCAACAAATTTAACTAAAATGTTGGTATCGTATTACATTGGTTTATGTCACTTCTGCGTTCTCGCTTAATCTCGTTCAGGTCTCGTCGCGACAAAGAAATCGTACTTCCTTAGCTGAAGACTTAGCGAGTGTCCATTCCCGTTAGTTATACTAGTCCCAGGATGGAGAAATCATATTCATGGTTGTAAATATAATATATTAAACTCTAATATTGTAAATTATGTTGATCAAATCTCAATTACTTTGACAGATATGTATATTTGAATGTAATGCTTTATTACCTTAACTGTGTCATCCTAATTCCTCCATAGCAATAAGATATAGTTCTAAAGGATGCTATTTTTGTATTTGAACAATATAGAATGGAACCCACAGATCATTTCAAATTTTATTTCATTGTGAAAACCTTAATGATGTCAAGTTGACGTTTTTTTAGGTATTTGTAGACCATTGTGCAACAGTTTAGTTTAAACATATTTACTTGCTCAAATACAAGCAAAGGTATTTGACATAAGTTATAACAACATTATGGAGTTCCTCTCCCTAGCCATCAACGTTTACAATGACAGCACTTATACAAGCATACAAAATTAGAAAAAGTTGTAGAAATGCAACTGAACAAAGTTAACCAAGAATAAAATGGATATGAAAAAAACACAATTTAGAGTTAAAAACGATCAAAAGGAGGGGGGGGGTATGGCTTCTTAAAGCGTTTTGTTCGTTTTATATAGTTTTGAACACAAGTGAATATATACGAGTTTTGGTGAGATGTAAAGTCTTCCGTCACCGGCCAATAGAATTTTAATCGTTATGTTAAAACCACCTAATCGACCAACAGAACATTTCTATGTACATTGTACAAGATGCATTCCATAAGGTAGTGAATGCAATCTTCATATGGATGACCGCAACTACAAACTAGAGGCTCCCAGGAGACTGTATCGCTCACCTGAACCTGAAACCAAACATCCCTTTTTTATATAGAATTTCGTTCCTATCAGGAATTGACCAACACTTCTGCAAAAGACATTAATTTTGACCTTTTAAGGGTAATAACTCCTACAAGGAAGAGCTTTTGATGCGTAGGAGGGAGGTTCACTTGAAATTTGCTGAACCTGTTATACTTTTTTAACTATCAGCCAAAAACTCTCTTGACCGCCCCCTTTTCTATTTTAAGCCAACGTAGCTATGTAGGTAGTTAGCTGTAATGATTTGCACAATTTTGGTAGAGGACATCATAAAGATGATGTGTGCAATGTTTCAAAGCAGTCCTTTAATTGGTTAGAGGAGAAGATTTTTTAAAATCAATTAAAATTCTTTTAAAAAAAATGTTCTTAGAGAATAATTCCTAAACGGTTAATCAGACAATCTATACCCTAAAGTCATTTTTGTAGCACTCATAGAGCAGAACAATTAAGCAATGCTAACTTTTTCTCTAGTTCTAAAAATTATCAAGATTTTGTGGCAAAAATAGCAAAAAATAATCAATTTCGACAATTAAGGGGTAGTAACTCCTACAAAGAGTCATCATACAACTTCGACACAATGGAGTGTTTTGAAGAGCTTTCGATGCTGATGAAAGCTGGTCTTTTTAGTTTTCCTGTATCTGTCATACTTTTGGAACTATAAGCCAAAAACTGTATTTTGACCCCCCGTTCTATTTTTAGTCATGGCAGCCATGTTGGTTAATCTGCGGCCATGGTTTGTGCAAACTTGGTTGAAGACATTTGACGGATAATGTGTACAAAGTTTCAAAGCAGTACTTTCAGTGGTTTCAGAGGAGAAGATATTTAAAAATCAATTAAAACCGATTAAAAAAACCAGTTCAAGTGGAATAATTCTTAAACGGTTTATCAGACAATCTTGACCCTTTAGACATTTTTGTAGCTCTCATAGAGCAAAACAATTAAACAATGCTAACTTTTTCTCTAGTTCTAATAATTTTCAAGATTTTGAGGCAAAAATAGCAAAAATCATCAATTTCGACAATTAAAGGGCAATAACTCCTGCAAGGAGTCGTCATACGACTTTGACCCAATAGAGTGTTTTGTAGAGCTTTTGATGCTGAAGAAGGAAACTCTCTTCGGTTTTCCTGTATATGTAATACTTTACATAAGTATTGTGGACACCGGGACCCGGTTGCTCATCTTGGTTATGAATTGAGTAAAACATATTGAGACGTTTGTTACGCCTCCTTAACCCGGTTGCTCATCTTGTGGTTAAATTTTAACCAAGTGTTATAATTCATAACCCAGGGTTAAATTTTGTTTTTCATCCTGTGATTAAATATAACCCTTGGTCAAAGCCTTTGTTAAAACTGTAATTTTTAATCCACCTTCTGGAGCAATGTTAAATATTTAAACATTCAAATGGTTGCCAGACAACTAATTTTTGGAATTCCTAACGCTAATATTGGAATAAAAAAGAAAGAGAATACGTTTTCGGAAAAACCTTTTTGCTGCCTTTTTTGTGTTTACCCATTTATCTTTAACTTCTTTTGGGGTTCTCACTGCAACATCTATGGCAGTTGTCTTGTTGGCAATAAGTTGCCATATCTGAGCCTTTTTCTTGTTTGTAACAGTGGTTGTTTGTTTGAAATTCAAAATGTCATAAAAATTTTCCACATGGCTTTGAATAGCTAGCTCTTCTTCCTGACTAAAGTTTGGTTTTTTACCCTTTTTTTTGTCTGAGGTGGGTACGTCGTCTGCGATTGTATGAAGGATGTGCAAGGAATTGAGAATTATGGATAATATAGAACCTCTGTTAAATTTAACCCTTGGTTCAATAATATAACCATAGGTTACATAACCAAGTGGTTAAATAAAGATGAGCAACATGAATTTAACCCTTTGTTATGTAACCAAACGTTAAACACTTTAACAAAGGGTTAAATTTAACCTTAGGTTTAATTTAACCACAAGATGAACAACTGGGTCCTCTAAATGTTTCCAACCAGTTTCAAAATATATTTATTGACTCCTTTCTAGCAAAGATCGATAAACGTCAGTAACTAAACGGGCCAGCTTCAAGCTGTAGTTTTTCAAGGTTGTTAATAACACTGGTCCCAAACCTCGGAGGTATATTCCATATAAGGACGGATACAATTGAGATAAATTCGAAATAAATACTTTCTACACTTAGAACATATTTTAGTTTTCGTAGGACTAATATTTTTTTACTAACAGATGGCATAGTTTCCATGTGTGTTGAAAACTTTCCATCCGAGTCAAAAGTAATTCCTATTTATGAAACAAAACAATTTCAATTGGTTGATTTTTAAATATTAAATATATATCTTCCGTTAAAGTGCCAATAATCAACGCCTTCGTTTTTTTATGGAGTAAAATTAATCAACCATGATGATACTATGTTCTCTTTAAAGATCTTAATTTACAACGTATTCAATAGTAGAAGGGAGATGGGTAGAGTATGATAAAGAGATATCGTCAGCAAAAAGTCTTTCGAAACTTTTTAGGTCATCAGCTATGTCATTAATGTACACTAAGAAAAGAAAACCAAGGATAGAGCCGTGTGGCACTCCTGCGTTTGTCTGCTTTAGAGGGGATTTTGAATTTGCTATAAAACATTTTGAGATCTGTTTAAAAAATAACCAGTTAAGAAGGTTATTATTCACTGCCATACGCTTTTAGTTTGATTAGTAAACCGGTATGAAGACACCGTCGAACGCTTTGGATGCATCACAGAAGATGAAAGAAGTAGTTTTTTATTTTCAAGATTCTTTATTATTGTATGGTAAACGGTGGAGTGATCAATATGGAATAAAGCCTGACTGGTATTTTCACAACAAATGATTAGAAATCAAATGATTAAATACATGCCTTAAACAATTCTCTCGAAAACCTTGCCGACGGATGAAATAAGAGGAATAGGTCTATAATTAGAGACTTCATGTCTATCTCCCTTTTTAAAAAGTGGCATAACGGATGCGGTTTTCCACAGTTCTGGAAACTGAGCTGTGGAAAGAGACAAAGAAAAAAATTTTGATAACGGAACCCACATAGTACGTATCTTTAGTATTTTTTAGCATATGACTGATACAGTCGGGCCCTGGCGCTTTACCTAGTTTGATTAATTAAAGAACGTCACGGACTTCATGAGGAGTTACAACAGAGATATCGATAACTGAGAATCAAAAACGGAGTATGAACATTTGAATCATTGAGTTCGACACCGAGCAAAATAGTGATTATGAAGACAAGCTTTCTTATAGTTATCGCATACTATATCGCCATTGTCATTTTGGAGTTGGCTTATATAAACAGATTCTCCAGTTCCTTTAGTATGTCGTTTTATCAATGACCAATATCATTTAGAATTGGTATTGTCAAATTCTTCTAACAAATTGTTTGTATTAAAAAAACTGTTCGTTGTAGTTCTTTTTCATTTTGTTAGCGTGATTTGTTTGCTTTTTATATTTATTTTTATCGAAATCTTTTTTGTTTTGTTTTAGTGGCTATTTTAATGGAATCTGTTCCGATTGCTTATTTTCCTGCGTAGTTCAGAATTAAACAATGTTTATTATTGGGTCGAATTATGACTTCTTTTATAGGAACACATTCTTGTATGATACCCAAAAACGTTTCAGTAAAGTTTCTGCAATTACTATCCATGGTATTTCTATATCCAAGTCGAACACATCTATCAGTTCGTTACACTTTGAAAATCGGCCTGTTGGTAATTTCATATTAATCTCTTGTACGAGTTTTGTATTCGTAACGATACTTTCAAATAGAATAAAGTAGCTTCGTGATCGCTGTATTGTCTGTCAACTTTTATTGTATGGGAGTCGCTGACAACACAGTCATCACTAACTGGAATAGGATCTAATAGTGATACCCTGAAGTAAAGTGTGTAAATAAACGAAAACTCTACCCGAAAACTGTTGCGGTCTTTTCTAAAGGGATTTACTCAATATCCCTCTATGAATATATCGTCGTTCTTTACATTATCATCTAAATGAGTTTTCTTCAAACATATGATATCTTCTTCCTTGCATATACTTTCAATATAGTCAGTTTTGTAGCGCACTTCGAGCATTTAAGTGAAAATCGACAATTTGCCTTCATAATGTCCATAATCGGGGCCCGGATTTTGTTTTACGTCTTTAGATAACAGAACTAACATAAATATGACAACCGTCGGCAGGGATTACTAAGAAAAGTTTGAAAATGCAATCTATAGCAATTAATAGACAATGGTTTATAAGACATGTTATATACACATAAAATATACAAAATAATTTTAGCTTTTCTTCATAATTTTTTTTAAACAAACAGCAATACGCTTTGCAATAAAAGTGGCATATTGCAGCTCTATATGAAAACAGATCCCATTTTCAAATTGTGAATCAGGGAATAAGATAAATTTAAAATAGCCACTGAGTTTCATTAACAGTAGCATTTCCCCCAACACCGGTAAACAAGATTGTAAGTGCAAAAATGGTTTGAAATTCAAAAAGCAGGAAATGTCAAGAATATACATGATAAAAACTTATAGGTAAATTGACTTTTGAGAGAAAGTAAACTCTCGATTCATTTGAGTACAATATCTATTGAGAACAGACGAGTAAGTGCGATTAAGTGTATAATATAACTAGATACTTGATTGATTGATTGATTGGATGTCTGCTTTACGTGCAGCGAGCAGTATTTCAGCTATATTCAGAACGCGAACAAGTTAACAAACAATAAATCAACGGAAAATGGGGGTGGGATGGGTCACAGGGAATACAATTTTGACTGCCACTGGAAAAGTATGGAGTTTTGGGTAGGGCCGGAAAATTTAGCCTTTTGTAGCGGCTACAATGAGTTGCTCTTTTTCGAAATCTACAGAAGGGGTCTTTATCGTGCAAGGAGCGTGGCACTCTCCAAACACGTTACCCACTACGGTCCGCGGTCAGGCTTTCGTATTATGACCTGACAACCCCCCAAAGAGAGGGTCTCCCCTATCCGCCACCCGGGGACGCGCTGGGCTGCTCTGTGGATCAAGCACTGGGAACCCTCCCAGTATGATCCCAGATACTTTATAGCGTTGAAAACAATTTCCACGCGGCACTCCACCGTTTCGAATATTCATCTAATCGAGCACGCCTAGGAATTTAACTATTGCGGGATATAGTTAAGATTTCTTTATAAAATGTGTTAACCCTCAAACAATAGAGCATCTATTCGAGCACGACTAGGAATTAAACTATCACGTGATATAATTAAGTTTTATTCAGAAAATGTACAATCAACTATCAAACAAAGGAGTGTTACGTGAGTAAAGCATGAAACGGGTTGGCTTGATTTAATCAAGAGATCGGCAATTAAATTTGACTGAAATAATTTTTTCCCTCAATGATTTGTGAGGGTTGACCTTTCTATAAACTAAATTTGCGGAGGAGGGTTGATCATGGTTGCAAGGTACCATATTTTTATATTTAAACTGTTTTGCATGTTTGTTAACCTGAAATAAATATTGTAAATACTATTCAATTAGAGCATCAATGCATTCTTTTGTTTTAATAAGAGTTTTTGCAGCACCTTCTTCCTTTACCGCAAAGATTCTGCCATCAAATGTCCAAAACGAACTAATATCGTCATTTCTACGGTGGTCGTAAAGACTAGACATGAATGCATGCTACTCCGTTACTTGAAATTATCAACACTACAAAACACTACTAGTAAATCGTATAGACGAACAAATGGTTCCATGTGTTTTCTACAATCATGAGCGTGCCGCCATTAGCCCGTTGATGGGAGCATTTGTCCAGAGCAGGAGAAGCGGGCTATTTTCCGAAGTATTCAAAGTATTAATAACATGTCAAATATTTGCCTTTCACCGTCGATTTGCTGAAGGAAACTTAACCAATTTTATTATATATTTAGAAGAGTCTGATACTTATTTTTCTGTGTATTAAATTTCCCTATTTACACGGATGTCTGGACATTTCCGCCCATAACAAAATTGGCCCACAATAATTTCTTGTTTTTGTTTTTATAATATCAGCAGGTCTTAAGAGCTTATAAGTGACACTGGGACTAGTATCAGTATCGAAGTATAGGTTCCTGAGTGACATTTATTGTAGACATTATTGTATGTTTATTATTATTAATATAACTTACTACTTTTTGTTGTAATTTTGTTGTTGTTGTTGATATTCATCTGAATAAAAATTAAATAAAAACTATTTATAAGTGTTTCATTTAAAACAAAAATGTTCATCGGCAGAACGTACAAACAAATAAAAGAAAAAAGATAAAATTAGATATGTAATTGATATGTATTCAATATTGTTTTTTCTCTCTTAGTGCATTATGTTTGTTTTTTAATTTATTTTTGGTACATGTTGGCTTCTCATTCTTTTCGCTCATCTTGCGTAAAAGGAATAAATGACGTCAGAAAAAAATCTCATTTAGTTTATGCATTCACTTTTACCAAAAGTATCTAACTTTAGAAAAAAAGTTGTTACATATATATAATGTTTTTAAAAGTGAATATATACAGATTTGTTTACCACTTTCCCTTGGCTTTAGAAGTGTTTTATTTCTTTTTTTTAGAGTTCCAATCACAGACAACATCCAATTTTCACGTGTAAACAATTATAATTTTAATGTTAGGGCACTTTTCACTCAAAAAGTCTTTAAAATACAAAACTAAACTGGTGTATTCTGTAGTCTTAATTTTGAATTTCAATTATAAAAATCAAAATTTGAATATTCTTAATACAAACATGATGTGATCAATGTCATTTATTTACATAATTCCTACGTTACCACAAACCTAAATTATATAAGAGTGGCATATTTAAGGGGTTTTTTATCTTTATTTTGGGATTCCTGCGTTATAGTGACTACGTTAGCGGATTTTTTTCCAGGATTCTTGAAACTCGTTTATTTTAGTATTTCACCTGTCAGTGATATCATAATAATTAAAGATTATTTACGGTATTTGAAACGCGATGCATTTTCTCGTCATCTAACCTCAGACTCCTCCATATCTCATCGTAGGGCGACAGCCAGACATGAGATGACGATAAAATGCATCGAGTTTCATGAAACGTAAATAAACTGTTTATCGCTGTCTTCATTTACTGGTGTATAGTTAAATAAACATAAGAAGACACATTTGTCTTGTTAACGTAATAATCACAATTCCTACGTTACCGGTGACGCATTTGAAATAAATAAAATTTATTATAATTATGCGGATGAAAATTTGTTCATTAGTTTTACATACTATTCTCTAGTTCATAACATTGTAAGAACATCTTTCATTGCACATGAAGTTTTAGTGTTCAATTTAGAATTAATAATTTACGTTTATATTTGTTTGTAAAACATTTATTTTGCTCTTAAACTGTTTAATACGTTATTAAATTAACATTTATCATCTTATAAATCTAAAATGTTGAAATAATATATTATCATAGAGTCGTGCCCTATGTACAATAACGTTATATAAATCCTGTCATACTATTAAAGAACTTCGGTAACTCTTGAACATCACACTCTGTCAAACATCTATCGTTTTGGTATTGATTCTTCTCTATTCTCCCGCAATTCTTTGATGCACGGCACGGAAAAGGCCTATGAGACCCTGCCGGTGCAGTATAACCGACGATGGCCAAAACTGGTAAGGAAAAAGTCGAAAATCTTGAATCTAACTGAATAAAATGGGTTTCAAGAGATTCTTACGTTACATTTAATATGGTTTATTTGTAAATGGAAAGTCAAATTTCATCTTCCGTGGTTTCGTTTAATAGATTTAATTTCAGTAGAAACACTTCTATATATAATATAACAATTTGTCCGCGTTATATTTCATTATAAAACATAAACAGACCATGTGTAGTTCCATGTGTTTGGTGCAAACAGGTGTTCATATTAACAATATTAAAATCTTCATTGTTTCAGGCTATTCTATCAGTTCTATGTGTTTTTAGTCGGATTTTAGAGTGTTTATTAGTTGAAAAATAGTGCAAAGTTCGTAATTTTAAATTTCGTTAATTCGTACTATTTTGCTGTTCATTAATTAAGTCTGAAAAAGACTGTTATACGTAATGTAGGAATCTATGCTAATTTTGTCAAATATCCTCCTCTTTGGAGCCTAATTTACTCTAAAACCGTCACTTTGATGTTGACCAAATTTTAAATCTGAATTTTCTTTGACCTGAGAGTTTTTAAAACAGTTGATGATGTATGAAGTGGTCATATTTTCTTGATTTATTCAAGCAAAGTGCATTGTTTAAATGAGATTGACTGTATTTTTCAAGGTTTCTACGAAATAAACCTTTACCTCTACAGATTATCTACAGTCTTTAATAATTTTTCGTCGACTCGTATATATATAGGATCTTACATTGGTACAAGTGGATTATCGGATTTCTCCAATCTCGATAGTTAAAAGAAAAATAGCAAAGAAAACCGACCGAACAAGAAGAGCCAAAAGTCAAGGGACAGTTACAAATCCGGATATAGACAAAACGCAACACAAAAACCAAAAACACAAAAAAAACAGAAAGAGAGTAACCCGAACCCAATAAAAACCATGGGTGCACTCACGAGTAAGCAGTACTTGCCTCTAATTAGACATCCAGGAATAGGAATCACTACCTATGACTCAGCAAACATGTCAGATAGTATTTGAGACACTGATTTCCCATAACGATCAATTAAGTCACGGTGACGACCATAGAACTGGAGAGATAACATCAACCTAGGTGCAACAAACCCTTGTTTGAGTAGTTTAGCAGTCAACAGCAGGGATCGGTCTAGAAAATCGGAATACCGATCGCAGGATCTAGAATAACGTTTAAGTTGTGAAATGTACACACCATACGCTGGAGCTGCTGGAATGTTGCTGTCGATGAACGGGAAGTTGACAATTGGAAAGTTGAAGTCATCACGTTTGTCGTAGAGTCTAGTTTGTAGTTTTCCTGAGTCTATTTCTAGAAGTAGGTCTAAGTAAGAGGCTGAGCTTAGTGTATTGGTGGTGTCTTTAATTTCAAGCTCGCTAGGGTAAATTGAATGTAAATAGTCACCAAATTTAGCATTGTTGAGGGACAAAACATCATCAATATAGCGGAATGTTAAATTAAAGGTCTGGGCCAGTGTCTTTTCTTTCTTCTTCAGCAGGCCTTCTAGGACATCAGCCTCATAAGAGTACAAAAACAGGTCGGCGAGGAGAGGACAAAAACAAAAGCACCTTCCATTTACAACGTCTTAAAGTCATGAACGTAAAATTGGGGTTGGGAGAATTTATACTTCGTTTCGCATATTAGGATCTTACATTAGCACGAGTGGATTATCGGATTTCTCCAACTGAGATAGTAAAATTATGGGAATTTTAAATTTTCATAATTTAACTATCGAGATTGGAGAAATCCGATAATCAAAGAGTACTAATGTAAGATTCTATTTTTCTAATTTTAAAAAGTAGTATATTAAAAAAATTCATCTCAATATGAACAACACACAAAAAAGATTTCATTTTGCCGAACGAATAATTTATTGGCGATTACAATTTAACTAACACGTACTAAAAAGTTCGGATTTGCTCGAGGCACTAGCTCTGTCCGCTTTTCTATTTCTTGGGGGTATGGTAAAGGGAGGTATGAGGGGGGAAATGTAAGATTGGTTTATGGGGTTGAAATGTTGGGTTGGGTTCTTTTATGGGGGGAGTGGGGTAGGGTTGTGTTATGGGGTGGAAAGAGAGGTTGGGTTATATGGTGTAAAAGGGGGTTGGGTTGGGTTATGGGGTGGAAAAGGGGGTTTGGGTTGCGTTATGTGGTAGAAAGGGAAGGTTAAGTTATGAGGTGGAAAGAGAGGGTTGAGTTATGGGATGGAAATGGGGGTTGGGTTATTGGGTGGGAACGGGGTTATGGGTTGGAAAAGGTTTTTATTCTGGATAAACTTTAGGTAATACGAGGTAGTAGGGAAAGTCAGCGAGATGAAAGGTTTGGTGAAGCGGATAATATGGTTTTTATATATTGCCGTTGCTGTTTTACGTGAGGTAAAAGAGTCTTTTTTTGCAATAGATTTTATGACAGAGTTTCGGAACACATTATTGCTTTACCGAATCAGTATTCCCAATGATAAAATGTAGTTGTATTTTTAATTTAGAACATATCATACAACACCAATTTTTCCCAAAAGAAGTATGTAACAACCTATAAATTTATGTGGTTTTAACATTAAAATTGCGCTTTGTCGTTTTATCTTGTATCTTTATAGCAATTGTGTAGTGTGGTCTTAACTATTACATGTAAAATAGGGTTCAACAACAATATATTACCGATACAAAATAGTTTACATAAACATGGAAGTACTGTAAATGTATTGAATACATTTTAAGATAATTCTCCTACTGTAACACCGATTAAGTAACATATATCTAATGTATTCTCTGATCCTTAACATCAGTTCCATACAGACATTTATAGGTATACATCACGCTGCCTAGTGTTAAATATGTTCTTACAAGACCTTTCTTTTTGCGAAAAAAATAAATCGGGGAAAATACAGATAGAAATGTATTGCCCCCAATCCCCAGTGGCTTAACGAACACTTAGTCTTCGCTATAAAGATTATCATTATGTATGTTAATTTATACTGATGACCACTGCGGGATAGGGTGGAATTTACACAAAATAGTTGGGGTTATTTCTCGGGTAACACACGACAGACTCTATACGTTTATCGGAATGGTCACAGACTGGCTATAACGACAGACTCTATACTAGGTCATTATCGGACTGATCACAGGCGGGCTAACGGCGAACTATACTAGATTATTAAGGTACTATTTACTTGGGTCCTAACGGGAATGACTTTGAATTAAGAAGAAATGCAACAGTATTCCAAGAAATTTTGTTGTTGTTTCTAGCGCCACTTATTTGGAATATAAGACCATTGTAATAAAGACATATTCAATCCCCTTTTTAAAAACGCTAAATAGGGGCCTCGGTGGCCAAGTGGTTAAGGTAGTTCGTCTACTATAGATCACTTGGTCTTTCAACACTGAGATTGCTAGGAGGCTTCGTAAAAGTATCGTTTATTAAAACAAACAAAAAACAAAAAAAGGCTATACAATCAAACGTGACAACAATTACTTTAAACTATGAGTAACACAGAGATATTTACCCAAATGTAAGGTTATTATATAAATATTCAATGTTTTTTTTTACCAAAATGTCTTTCTTGTAAAGTTTTTTGAATTGTTTATTTAATAGATGGATGGCTATAAATCTTGTCTGTGTTAATCCAGTGGGAGCTAAAATTGTGGGAAAATTTAGAAATAACTGACAGGCTTCTTGAAATGTAATAACTATATATTCTTTTGTGTTTATCTATGATCATCAGAGGCCTAGCATCGCATTTGATATTGGTACGGCGGAAGCCGTACCTGCTGCTACGCCTATGTATTTGAGATGAGAGGAGAGTCAAAAGACACTAATAAAAATAGAAAAATTTGAACATTTTTTTCTTATTTCTGAAAATTATTGGTACGGCATGCCGTACATGCAAAAGTTATTTGTACGGCTTCCTGCCGTACCGGCTGTAGCAGCCTATTATAATTTCCTTGTTCCTTTTTATTGTTATATAATTTTCCACCGACAAAAAGGTGACTGCTTTTGAACCTACAAGTGCAATATTATTTGATGTTTTTACTAAGCTGCACCGTGACGCCAACTAACAGAATTAAATTATCAAAAATGGCTAATGACGTCATTGATAAGTTTGTTACATATTTTTAGAATGCAGTTCTTTGTGCTGTTAAAGGGTGTTTATTGCATATTTATTCGAAGTTGTATAATGAATGCCAATGAAAACGCAACACTTATATTTATTAGTTACCTTTCGATGATGTCATTGCCTGTTTGGTTTTAAAATTTAACCGTCTGTAGTAGGTCCAGTATGAAGCACGCAAGTCTAGCTTTTTCGAAACAGGTCGATTTTATAACCTTAACTAAAGTACATGAAAATCGAATTGCACGTTTTTAAATGGAACACTAACAAGTGTAGTTTTGGCCCGACTTTTTGACAACCAACGACAACAGGTTTTGAACATGATCTAGTGTCTAGACGTCTACGTCGTAACGGGATCAATGCAAGACGACCGTTTCGAGAAAATATTTTAAAGCCATAAAAACGTCGGAATCACCTTGCATGGACTCAGCTACGTCAATAATTGCCACACAGACATCTGTATTATAGTTTGACGAGTCACGTTTTCATTTACGTCATAGTGACGGCCGTACGTTTTTGAGGACGTTATGTTGATGCGTGTGTACAAGAGACCTACCGATGGTGTGGCGCAAGTGTTATGGTGTGGTGTGGCATCTCAATGAACTATCCACCACTCGTGGTTATTAATGGCACTTTAACGGCTCAACTCTAGTCCTTTCACCGAATATTATTCCTTTCTGTTCTGCACATTAGGATCTTTATCTTTCTTTTCAACAAGGCAATGCTCGTGCCAATTTTGCGCGCATCATACCTGATTTTTTTAATGCCAATAATGTTCTAACAATTCCGTGGGCAGCCTTTTCACCCGATTTAAACCCTACATTTATGGAATCAACCCCAACAAGCTATGCAAAGACGCCAACAATCTCTATCACGATTCGTCAACCCGAAAATGCTTTGCAGATAAGTAGGATAACATTCCACAAGACCGTATCCGTCGTTTAGACCGTTTTACGCCAAGAAGATGTCGTCACATTTGATATTGAAAGTGGCAAATGTCTATGTGTCTATAAGTAAATTCACGATAAATGTTAGCAATGAAATAAACTTTATGTGCCAAATGCTTTAGTCGATCGGTTCATAATGCTTAAGAGTTTCTGTTGCAATAATTGTTAAAAATTATGTTGTATTGATAGAAATGTTATTTATGTAAAAACTTAGTTTTGCGTTTTCATGGTTACTCAGTATATATCATAATAAATATTTTTATTGAAAGTTTTTGTTCATACAGCATAACATAACAAGTTAGTATTTTTTTCTCTATTATTACTTGATAATTTAGCTGTTTTTAATTTTTCCAAACTATAAAACGTGATATTTTGTATTTTATCCGATTGACTGATTTATTGTGAATTGACTTTTGCGGATTGCACGGTTACTAAAAATAGAAGAAAACATTCACAAAATTGTGTGACGTTTCGCAATAAGCCAATCATATTTTATTATAAAATTAATGACTTTGATATAGGTCGCTATCAGGATTTATCAGCCAGAGAAAATGTTATATTCACCGAGCCGCTGAGGGCTGATAAATCCTGATGGCGACTGTATATCAAAGTCATTAATTGTTTTATTGCATGAATTAAACCACCATCTCCATTGATCAGAAAACAGACGATGCTTTTTCTACTGGAGCACCTGCTTACATTTTGTAATTGTTGTAATGCTAGTAACCCTTAATATTTTTTTATTTAATACTGCATTTTGATATTTATTTGCTGATAATCCTGAAATTCCAGTTTCAAATATTGAGAAGAGTATAAATGAATCAATATATCGCAGAGCCGACGTTTCTTCCGTTTGTTGTTGACACGCTCGATGTATGGGTAGCAGACGTCAATGAATTGTGGACAATACAATTAATACGATCGATTTGATTTGACGAATTAATTTATTAAGACAGCTATTCTGGTTGGCTAAAACATAAAAAACAGGTCGATATCGGATTCCGCTTGACTACTATGAAGCGAAATCGTGCAGCGTACACACATTTTGTGTAATTTTAGAACTGTTGCGATTTATCATGACCCGAAAGTTGTTTTTAGACCAATCAAAAACAAAAATAAATCCGGTTATCAATCATCTGCTGGAACACAACAAACAATATACAGTGTAAAGCACAATGGGTTTGAGTCAGACAATTTGTTTTTATTTTTTTATTTATATTTTTATTTTTAATGTGACAAATTAAATACAACAAAATTATCAAATAATAATAAAAAATGCAGCCTTTCTATTATTCAGTGCAAGTTATATATATCGACCTCGGACCTTCCTCTGTCGATATACATCTCTCAGTGGATATAAACTTGTACTGACGAAGAGAAAGGCTGCATTTGTATAATATAGTTTGAAGACAAGTATAAATATATATATAGTGCAAAATAAAAACATGAGTCCTGAGGTGCACTTAAATCGACAAGATTACCGTAATTGAGATACATTTGATTTGTTTAATAACAAAATGCAGTCTTGTCAAGTTTTAGATTGTGTATAATGGATACAAGACTGTAACTCGTGTCTGTTATAATCTGGTGGGAATTAAAATGGTGCTAAAATTTGGAAATAACTAAGAGGCCGCATACTCCTCTGTAAATGTAATAATGATATTCTTTTTTCTGTCGCGCTCGTTTTTTGTGATGCACTATAATTTCCTCGTCCTTTTTCTTGTATAATTTCCCACCTACATAAAGGTATTCTTCAATCACTACGTAGTTCCACAGCTTTGTATCACTATTTGACGTCTTAATATATTGCATGTCACCATAAACAAATTATTATCAAAGGTGACGTCAGATAATAAAAGCAAATTATTAGATATAGGTATGACGTCCATTAGCTTTTTTTAATTTGGAAACATTTAGAATACCTTATTGTTTAAGATACAATGCCCCTTTGTGTTGTTACAGGTGTTTATTACATATTTATTGGAAAAATGAATAAATGATATTAATATCAATATATTAATAATGTTTTCTATTTTCATTATATGGATTTGTGGTTCTAACGCGTAAACATAATTTTCATGTTCTTACAGTAGCATTGCAAAATCACCAGTCAACACTTAAAACACTCCCGGAATTACATCGAAACTAATTATTACTTTAAAGAATAGAACAACGGACGTATAGGGTATATCCGTATCAAGGTGATGATATCGTACATTCTGCTTCATGGCCTCGGTGGCGAGTGGATTAGGTAGTTGGACTACTATTGATTACGTGCTTGTCAGCATTGACGTTGTGGGTTTGAGTCTTATTGCGGGCAAGGTTTGCTAGATTCCAGTCAATTAGCAATGAACGTAAGGTCGGAGGTTTTCTTCGGGTACGACGACTTATTCCCCATTAAAATTCCCTCACACACACACACACACACACAAACATACTGCTTTATACATTTTGATATGGAATATAACCGAATTTTGCGACTTTTGTCCTAAATGTAACAATGTATCAAACTTGTCAGTCTTCCCACACATCATCCATTCACATGTTCTAAATTCACGTGATCACTAACTAGTATTTTTGGGCACAGCTTTCATTACCGCCTCAAATTGAAGGTCACGGTACCGAATTCACGATGACTCACAGTTTCGTCCTGATTTGTTCTCTTTCTGATACGAGACCTTGCCCAGATGGGGAAATTTAGTATAAATTTTTGGGTATATTGAATGTATTGTCTGTTTTGAAACCGATGTTTGTATCACGTGAGTTTTTGACTTTACTTAGCGCTGTGTACAACCGGATTCCATTTTTACGAATACTTACAAATAGTGGAATATCTACAATGACTGCATGCACAGTATAAGTCAAATACAAAATAATTATTACAGTTAACATTATGTGTGTTGATACTGTATTACACAGACAATAGAATGTTGATGCTATGAACCACATGGCCGTTGATCGTGCATTCATACAACTATGAAAGGGCAGGTGCCCTGAAAGAAGCGTTATATATTTTTATAAACCGATGATGAACCACACGGCGTGCTTTATAGCCATCTTGTAGTCAGTTGCAAACATGTCGTTCCATACGTCATCATACATTCCATACGTTAATTGCGAATACATACCTCATGGCAAATGAGTCCGAGAATCCTCTGCAGTCCAACGTAAGTTTGCCGAAGTGTTTTATGGATAACAATACAGATTTGCAGGAAATGGACAGAAGCTGGTTTATAATTTTTGTGATTATTCCAACGTCATTCGAATATGATTGTTCTGAAATAATTTTTTTTACTTTTTTATATTTATAGTTTAATAAAGTATTGAAATACAGTAATCAAATGATATCATTTTTTAAACAGCACAAATTTGTCTTTGTCGCTAGGTCCATACTAAACTCTATATAAGTTTTACGAATTTGGCCCTCCCCTACGCATGCTATTATGCAGCAAGCACGCATATTATTGCTTGCTGATTTTCAAAACATGGCAGATACATTACAGTTAATATTTTATATAGACCATGTCACCGAAATAGGCATAAAGGAATGATTGTACACAAGGTTTGTACATTTCATTGGACACTGCTGTTGACTATTAACCTACTCAATCACATGTTTGTTGGACTTAAGCTGATGTTATAACTTCAGTGTTAGGGACTTCGCTATGAATTAATTGATCATTATGGAATATGCGCTATCTAATATAATCAGACATTTACGCTGAATCATAGGCAGTTCTTCCTCGTCCTGCAGTTTTTTTGCGCTTACAAGGCAAATAAGTAAATGGATAGATATAAATTTAAAGTAGGAGGACACGAGCGTCCTTTTGTTTGTTTTGTTCGGGTTGCTCACTTTCTTGTTTTGTTGTATGTTTTTTTATTATTGTTTTGTTTCTGTTCGTGTTGCGTGAATGCGGAGCGAGGCGTTCTAAATATCTAAGCAATTATTTAAGACGAAAACTGAATTAATCAAAGACAAAATTATCTACAAACATAAATAGTTTAAGCAACATAACAGCTTACGTACATATATGAAGTACTAGTAAATTAATTAACTTTATATAGTTGCAATTACGCTGACTGCATTTAAAACACAGTAGTCTCAGAACTTATATGATATAAAAGCCGTCTAATTTACTAGAAAGTCTTCCAGAATAATTATGCCTCAATACAGACAATTTAAGCAGATTGATTGATCACTTGAACCTCAGAGCTCTTCAGTGATACTAACGTAACAGTGTTGTAAACAAAGACAGTTAATAAATTCTATTGACAGTCTCCAAGTAGAGAAACCATTAAAACGCAGGCGATTAATTTGTCAATCCTTTTATTGTTAAACAAGAGCATTTTATCTCCCCCTTTGCACCTGATCCAAATTCCAGTTTTCCTTGAAAGATGCACTTTGGATTATAACTGACAATGGAACATAAGGCGGTGATCGATATTTTGTCTTAGATTTCTCAAAAGAATTTGTTAATTTTTTTCCAACGTACTTTTCTTTTGACCGTTTTACATTTTATAATGTCCAAAGCGAAATTGACATGTTATGTTTGTGAGTTTTGAGTTAGTCACTGTGTTGTAATTTACGCTTTTGTTGCTTTTTGATTGATTTCAAATCGTCAATTGCTGGTTAGCTAATTTTTAACGTTTGACATCTTTTATTATAAAATTAAAAAATAAACATCAGACAAATGTTCTCTTTATATTGGACAATAAATGAATAATAACAATTTTCAATCTATTTTAACCGTGTTATGAAAATGAAATGCATTGAATTAGTATTACAAGCTGATAAAATATAGAATGGCATACGAAATAAAAAGTTGAACGCGTTTTTAAAATATGTGCATATTGAACAAAAACTGTTCTTATCAATCTCATTCACTTCAGCAATCGCCTGAATATAGCTGAAATATTGCTGCTCGGGCGTTAAACACCATTAATCAATCAATCAATCAATCAATCACTTCAGCAAAAATACTGATTCACTTTTAACAGTGTTGTGTCATGCTTCGATTTAGCTGGTTTAGTGAATAATATTCTTCATGTTCTTTCCTTAAACTTCGGAATGCGAAATATTATTCATTAAATTTTATTTTGTAGAATAAGATTAATATTAAATACTTAGATATATATAAATTTTATAAAAGTTTCAACCTGTATGAAAACCTAGCGAAATACACCCATATAAGTTATCTGTTTTTAATTATTAAAGTAAATGAACAATATGTGCGTCAGTTTTTCATAAGAACGCGTGGTCACTATCCCTGCCTTTATAAGTAAGAGGTGTGGATTAGACTGAAAACGGAACAACAGATAATCAAACGAACTTAAATGATCAACACATACTTTAAAAAAAACAGTGTTTAAGAAAAGTGGTTATTCATGAATATTATTCGTGGTCGAATATTTGTTTATCATTTAAGTTCGTTTGATTATTATAAATCCACACCTCTTACTTATAAAGGCAGGGATAATGTCCACGCGTTCGTATGAATAACTGACGCACATATTGTTTTTCATCTACACAGTATCGTCAATATTTGCGACTTGTTAATTTTCTTAATTTGAGGTGAGTTTCATGTGCTTTAATCATTTATAAAGTTGACTTTGTGCTCTGCTTTTTCATTTTCAATTTAACCTTTAATTCTACGTTGATTCGACATGTTTTTCATTCTGAATTAAAGCCATGGTTTTTCGCAGTTTCATGGTCAGTTTACTAGCCCAAAATTTTTGGTTCTCAAATGGAACCGACAATTTACGATTTGCTTGTTATGTCGTCAAACTGCATGTAATATTTAACTTCAGAGTTTTTAGTTAACTCCCTTGTTAATTCAAAATATGCAGACAATTAGAATATTCCACTAACCCGTCCCATGAGAACCGGCTTATCTAGTTTGTTTGTTTTCGTCCCGTTATTGCCTATGTCTCTCTCAGTTGAATTGTGAGTCCTCTTCTAATCTATAGATTAATTTGTTACTTGTCTGGTAAAAAATTGGTTGCTGATGTTTAAATTTTTAAATGTTTAGCCGAAGTCGATAAATGGAACGTAAAAATATTTATAGTGCATTTTCATTTCTCGATTATAAATTTAATTAAATTTTTTTTTCATATGTTTAAATATGTATTTTGTTATATGAAAACAAACGTAATTTATGTGGTGTATTTTTTAGACACGACAGTAATTATGGTTCAATGTTAAAATTATAAGTTTTAAAATTTTAGAAACCTTCGCACTTTTAATGTATATGGAATGCCGAACAAAAACAAAATGAAAACATTCACTGAATTAAATTCAAAGGCAAAAACGTTGTATAGCAATATGTATTTAACCAAAGACCCATCAAGACAAGAATTTGCATAAAAATATTGATCTTATTTAAAATTGGTAATATTCAGAAGTTTTAAGACAAAACGACTTGAGCGTTTCAATATCAAACTAGATTATGCGTTTTGTTCATTGCTACATTTCCATGCAGAAAATGGTTAAGCGCAAACAAACAAACAATTTAAGATTTTGTGAATTTTAAGTTTTCTATTTGCAGTGTGTAGATAAACTTAGTTAGATTATGTATCACGTTTAAGAATGTTGGGAATAATTTTTAACGTCCTGAACATAGCTGAAATATGAGCTTGGTGCACGTTAAACAACAACCAATCAATCAGTCAATATTATTTGGCCTTTCAAAATGTTTGGCTTTAGTGCAACTTACTTCTTAATAAGACGACAAGCTCGTTTGGGTAGTTAATAAAGTAACCTTGGTATTTTAATGAAAGTTTTGCAAACCATTGGTTCGACCAGGAACATATAAATCAACGGGACTGGAATCTAACGATACTTTTCCCCGTCGCGCCACTACTCTAATTATCGAATAAGTGTCGACACGGATATGATCGTATATACGGCTTTCGTACGACGCCAATCGGCAATCTGTCTGTTTGAGACTCGGGCACAACGTTTTTATATCAATACATTGCTGTTTAAAAAAATTAATGAATTCAAGACAACAACAACAACAACAACAACAAAAAAAAAAAACAAAACAAAAAAACAAACAAACAAACAACACAAAACTATAGGCATATAATTATACGTCTTTGACAAAACACAAAAGCCCCCAAAACAATAAAAACCATAAGTTTTTATTAATTATAAAATTAGATTGTTGTACAAGTCCCAGTGACTTAAAATCAAAACCGCCTTGTATGGTTTTATGTGATGTTTATGGCTTTCACCAATTAGACAAATTATATAATGACACAGGTATTAGCTACCTGGGATGTACCCTCAGACAACTTATGACACCGTTGTTTATTGAACCATTTGCTCACCACACCTGTCAAACATAATGATTGCAACAGGTGGCCACCAAATTATAAGAGTATGGGTTGTACAAATATTTATTCCAATTTTGAATTGTTTTTCATTATTTGCTTTTCACATTAAAGAGTTTCTGGTAAAATAGAGGCTGAAAATATGTAATAGAAAGGAGATGTCGTCGCAGGGTCACAAAAGTATGATTATTCAACGTGTTCTCAATTATGACATATCTCTTTGCCTTTTAAAAACATTATAATTTGAAAGAAAAAAGAATATTTCGTTCATAATACAGGCGAAGATTGGTTTTATTTAAGGAGACCGTTTAAATATTTGCGCCGTCTTCACGAAAACCTGCTAATAGTTTATGCTACGTTATCCAATAATTACTGGTAATTCCCAACAAAAATAATATATGCTGCAACACGACAAAAAAGACGAATTGGTTGGTCTATTCTTTTTAAATGTGTAATAATGCATTACGATAATATATGGTCTGAAAGTATAAAGTTCGTCAAAATGACATACAAAAATGGCGACCGTTATAATTGCTCGCAATTTTCGCTTATTGCAATATTTTTAAATGATAAAACATGATCACGATAATACAACTAGGAAAATAAAACACTAACAACTATAAAAAAAATAAAAAATATTTACTGTCACAGGATAATTGCAAAACTTTTAACTTTATTATTGATATCGTATTGTTCTAGATACTGTCATTTCCGCGTGCTGTGCTCCGTTTGATGGGAGGGAAGAAGAAACTCGGCATTGAATTGAAAATGTCATTTATTAATAAATATAAATTACGAAAACACAAATTAAAAATAATAAAACATATATACATACAAATAGATAGAAATCATAACTACTGTAATAAAGAACCCATCCCATCAAAGATGGGGATATTATAGGCCTTTTTACATATTCACAAACATCATAATACAGGTTAACAACTTTGTTTTTACAGAACGTCAACTACTTAAATACATAACTTATTCTAAAGTTGTTGATAATACATGCATGAGAAAAAACTGTAGGGTATAAAAAAAAATACAAACAAACCAGAAAACATAATAAAAACTAAAGTCCTTCATATTCATAATTTCCTTTGCCAGAACTAAAATTTGGTTAGGGTGGGATGGCGGGTAACTTAAAACTATCTAATCCTAATGCACGTGCCCAATTGTGCAAAGCTTATGTAGCTGTAATACAATGGAGTAAACGCCATCTGTTGGGAGATTCGAGAAGGGAGATAATAATTAAGACTGATAAATCTGTTTGAAAGACGTTATCTATACTGACTTGCAAATTAGATACAAAATCCTGTTTGTCAAAAAATCATTTATATGCTATAAATAAACATTATTGATATCGTATTGTTCTAGATACTGTCATTTCCGCGTTCTCGTATAATCTCGTACTGGTCTCGCGCGACAAGGAAATCGTACTTCCTTAACTGAAGGTAGCACAGTAGTAAATGCTTTTGCTATAGTCGAAAACACTAACATTTCTGTGATTTGCATACCTTTCTAACATTGATCAGCATTTACCTGGACTAGGAAATTAATAAACTTTCATTTTCCATTTAAAAAATATATGCCATATATATCCGTGACCAATTCCTTTTTTCGCTAGTTAGAACATTTTGAGACGCTCCCACTTTTACATGCAATTTCTAATGCAGTGAATGTAAAAATACTACATTGTTTAAAAAATTACCAACATTTTATCTTGCATGATCTGAGAAAAATTGTACCACTTTTTAAAACTTAATTGATGCAGGAGCTTACAGCTAAAAAATTGTACACATCTAACCACTATTTACCAAATCAGAACACAACCAAGTATTCAGTACTGTACTTAATGTAGGGTACACAATCTGGTAACTTGTTACTGGTACACATTTACTACTGTTATGCCTATACCAAGTTTGCAAGAGAACCAATTTAGCCAATATTTCTACATCAAGTACATAGGTCATATTTGAATTAAAATCAGTAAAAGATATATTGGTATTCAAAGTGTTCTTGAAAAATTCTTCTATTCTTTAGCCCTACCCAAGGAGAAAAATTGCATATGTATATAACATGTGTTTGAAGACATCTTCAGAATAAAAATTTGCATATCTGTCACTGCCCCTGCACTTTTAAATAAGAAAATAATATCAAAGTTCTATAACAGATACCTTTTAAATGCACTAGCCTTATATTATACTATTGGCCAGCCCAATCTATGCTGGCACACTAAGATATGGTGGCTTTCAATAGCTGACCACTCCATCTTTTAAACTATGCCATATTGTCCCCTAAATTGTTTCAAAGTGGCTTCAAATTAACAAGATGGTGCTTTTAGACAAGAAAACCTATTAAACAAGTACAAATAAATGAACAAATTTTAATTTAACCTGTTTTATACCTTCAATTAGTGCAAAATAAAAGTACCAATATTTCAGTCAAAGGCTGTTGATAACACTAACTTCCACAAAAAATTCTACTTAAGTAAAGGAAATCTGTTTTCTCTTTTAAGTTGGATATTTTGATCCTTATTATGCATTTACAAACCATCTATTGAACAGGTTTTGTTAAATCATGTGCATAATAATCACTTTTATAGACAATAAATTACCATTTTTGGCTAATTTTTGCTTATTTTGGACTAAAATTTAAAAAAAATTTGAACTTGTTCCTATTAATTTGCTTAATTGTGGACCTAAGTTCAGCAATTGGGGACAAAATCTAGTTTTCAGCCAAAGGTTTTCATTGTCATATCAAAACTTTGGGAGAAATTGATCCAAAGTTCAAACTGATCAGTGCGGTTTAAAATTTATCTTATTTTTGGTCTATTTTTTTTTTCGAAATTTAATTTTATGCCCATGAATATGCCCAATTCATTGCGAAAAGTAAAGATGACCATACAGAAAGAAAGTTCAAATGGAATAAAGACAGGAGAACACTTTCCTGTGATTGTGTGTGGTTTTTTAATATGTGTATATAGAAAAATGCAAAAGTGCTGACTTAGCAGTTTTTATAGTGTCCATTAGACAATACCTTCTTTTTGAGTACTGCCTTCAGTTAGTTTCAACAAGAGATACCACAATGTATGCAAAAAATAACATTGATTTACTCTCAGAAATAAAAATCCACAAAACATCATCTGACATATAGGTAGCACAGTAGTAAATGCTTTTGCTATAGTCGAAAACACTAACATTTCTGTGATTTGCATACCTTTCTAACATTGATCAGCATTTACCTGGACTAGGAAATTAATAAACTTTCATTTTCCATTTAAAAAATATATGCCATATATATCCGTGACCAATTCCTTTTTTCGCTAGTTAGAACATTTTGAGACGCTCCCACTTTTACATGCAATTTCTAATGCAGTGAATGTAAAAATACTACATTGTTTAAAAAATTACCAACATTTTATCTTGCATGATCTGAGAAAAATTGTACCACTTTTTAAAACTTAATTGATGCAGGAGCTTACAGCTAAAAAATTGTACACATCTAACCACTATTTACCAAATCAGAACACAACCAAGTATTCAGTACTGTACTTAATGTAGGGTACACAATCTGGTAACTTGTTACTGGTACACATTTACTACTGTTATGCCTATACCAAGTTTGCAAGAGAACCAATTTAGCCAATATTTCTACATCAAGTACATAGGTCATATTTGAATTAAAATCAGTAAAAGATATATTGGTATTCAAAGTGTTCTTGAAAAATTCTTCTATTCTTTAGCCCTACCCAAGGAGAAAAATTGCATATGTATATAACATGTGTTTGAAGACATCTTCAGAATAAAAATTTGCATATCTGTCACTGCCCCTGCACTTTTAAATAAGAAAATAATATCAAAGTTCTATAACAGATACCTTTTAAATGCACTAGCCTTATATTATACTATTGGCCAGCCCAATCTATGCTGGCACACTAAGATATGGTGGCTTTCAATAGCTGACCACTCCATCTTTTAAACTATGCCATATTGTCCCCTAAATTGTTTCAAAGTGGCTTCAAATTAACAAGATGGTGCTTTTAGACAAGAAAACCTATTAAACAAGTACAAATAAATGAACAAATTTTAATTTAACCTGTTTTATACCTTCAATTAGTGCAAAATAAAAGTACCAATATTTCAGTCAAAGGCTGTTGATAACACTAACTTCCACAAAAAATTCTACTTAAGTAAAGGAAATCTGTTTTCTCTTTTAAGTTGGATATTTTGATCCTTATTATGCATTTACAAACCATCTATTGAACAGGTTTTGTTAAATCATGTGCATAATAATCACTTTTATAGACAATAAATTACCATTTTTGGCTAATTTTTGCTTATTTTGGACTAAAATTTAAAAAAAATTTGAACTTGTTCCTATTAATTTGCTTAATTGTGGCCCTAAGTTCAGCAATTGGGGACAAAATCTAGTTTTCAGCCAAAGGTTTTCATTGTCATATCAAAACTTTGGGAGAAATTGATCCAAAGTTCAAACTGATCAGTGCGGTTTAAAATTTATCTTATTTTTGGTCTATTTTTTTTTTCGAAATTTAATTTTATGCCAATGAATATGCCCAATTCATTGCGAAAAGTAAAGATGACCATACAGAAAGAAAGTTCAAATGGAATAAAGACAGGAGAACACTTTCCTGTGATTGTGTGTGGTTTTTTAATATGTGTATATAGAAAAATGCAAAAAGTGCTGACTTAGCAGTTTTTATAGTGTCCATTAGACAATACCTTCTTTTTGAGTACTGCCTTCAGTTAGTTTCAACAAGAGATACCACAATGTATGCAAAAAATAACATTGATTTACTCTCAGAAATAAAAATCCACAAAACATCATCTGACATATAGGTAGCACAGTAGTAAATGCTTTTGCTATAGTCGAAAACACTAACATTTCTGTGATTTGCATACCTTTCTAACATTGATCAGCATTTACCTGGACTAGGAAATTAATAAACTTTCATTTTCCATTTAAAAAATATATGCCATATATATCCGTGACCAATTCCTTTTTTCGCTAGTTAGAACATTTTGAGACGCTCCCACTTTTACATGCAATTTCTAATGCAGTGAATGTAAAAATACTACATTGTTTAAAAAATTACCAAAATTTTATCTTGCATGATCTGAGAAAAATTGTACCACTTTTTAAAACTTAATTGATGCAGGAGCTTACAGCTAAAAAATTGTACACATCTAACCACTATTTACCAAATCAGAACACAACCAAGTATTCAGTACTGTACTTAATGTAGGGTACACAATCTGGTAACTTGTTACTGGTACACATTTACTACTGTTATGCCTATACCAAGTTTGCAAGAGAACCAATTTAGCCAATATTTCTACATCAAGTACATAGGTCATATTTGAATTAAAATCAGTAAAAGATATATTGGTATTCAAAGTGTTCTTGAAAAATTCTTCTATTCTTTAGCCCTACCCAAGGAGAAAAATTGCATATGTATATAACATGTGTTTGAAGACATCTTCAGAATAAAAATTTGCATATCTGTCACTGCCCCTGCACTTTTAAATAAGAAAATAATATCAAAGTTCTATAACAGATACCTTTTAAATGCACTAGCCTTATATTATACTATTGGCCAGCCCAATCTATGCTGGCACACTAAGATATGGTGGCTTTCAATAGCTGACCACTCCATCTTTTAAACTATGCCATATTGTCCCCTAAATTGTTTCAAAGTGGCTTCAAATTAACAAGATGGTGCTTTTAGACAAGAAAACCTATTAAACAAGTACAAATAAATGAACAAATTTTAATTTAACCTGTTTTATACCTTCAATTAGTGCAAAATAAAAGTACCAATATTTCAGTCAAAGGCTGTTGATAACACTAACTTCCACAAAAAATTCTACTTAAGTAAAGGAAATCTGTTTTCTCTTTTAAGTTGGATATTTTGATCCTTATTACGCATTTACAAACCATCTATTGAACAGGTTTTGTTAAATCATGTGCATAATAATCACTTTTATAGACAATAAATTACCATTTTTGGCTAATTTTTGCTTATTTTGGACTAAAATTTAAAAAAAATTTGAACTTGTTCCTATTAATTTGCTTAATTGTGGCCCTAAGTTCAGCAATTGGGGACAAAATCTAGTTTTCAGCCAAAGGTTTTCATTGTCATATCAAAACTTTGGGAGAAATTGATCCAAAGTTCAAACTGATCAGTGCGGTTTAAAATTTATCTTATTTTTGGTCTATTTTTTTTTTCGAAATTTAATTTTATGCCCATGAATATGCCCAATTCATTGCGAAAAGTAAAGATGACCATACAGAAAGAAAGTTCAAATGGAATAAAGACAGGAGAACACTTTCCTGTGATTGTGTGTGGTTTTTTAATATGTGTATATAGAAAAATGCAAAAAGTGCTGACTTAGCAGTTTTTATAGTGTCCATTAGACAATACCTTCTTTTTGAGTACTGCCTTCAGTTAGTTTCAACAAGAGATACCACAATGTATGCAAAAAATAACATTGATTTACTCTCAGAAATAAAAATCCACAAAACATCATCTGACATATAGGTAGCACAGTAGTAAATGCTTTTGCTATAGTCGAAAACACTAACATTTCTGTGATTTGCATACCTTTCTAACATTGATCAGCATTTACCTGGACTAGGAAATTAATAAACTTTCATTTTCCATTTAAAAAATATATGCCATATATATCCGTGACCAATTCCTTTTTTCGCTAGTTAGAACATTTTGAGACGCTCCCACTTTTACATGCAATTTCTAATGCAGTGAATGTAAAAATACTACATTGTTTAAAAAATTACCAAAATTTTATCTTGCATGATCTGAGAAAAATTGTACCACTTTTTAAAACTTAATTGATGCAGGAGCTTACAGCTAAAAAATTGTACACATCTAACCACTATTTACCAAATCAGAACACAACCAAGTATTCAGTACTGTACTTAATGTAGGGTACACAATCTGGTAACTTGTTACTGGTACACATTTACTACTGTTATGCCTATACCAAGTTTGCAAGAGAACCAATTTAGCCAATATTTCTACATCAAGTACATAGGTCATATTTGAATTAAAATCAGTAAAAGATATATTGGTATTCAAAGTGTTCTTGAAAAATTCTTCTATTCTTTAGCCCTACCCAAGGAGAAAAATTGCATATGTATATAACATGTGTTTGAAGACATCTTCAGAATAAAAATTTGCATATCTGTCACTGCCCCTGCACTTTTAAATAAGAAAATAATATCAAAGTTCTATAACAGATACCTTTTAAATGCACTAGCCTTATATTATACTATTGGCCAGCCCAATCTATGCTGGCACACTAAGATATGGTGGCTTTCAATAGCTGACCACTCCATCTTTTAAACTATGCCATATTGTCCCCTAAATTGTTTCAAAGTGGCTTCAAATTAACAAGATGGTGCTTTTAGACAAGAAAACCTATTAAACAAGTACAAATAAATGAACAAATTTTAATTTAACCTGTTTTATACCTTCAATTAGTGCAAAATAAAAGTACCAATATTTCAGTCAAAGGCTGTTGATAACACTAACTTCCACAAAAAATTCTACTTAAGTAAAGGAAATCTGTTTTCTCTTTTAAGTTGGATATTTTGATCCTTATTATGCATTTACAAACCATCTATTGAACAGGTTTTGTTAAATCATGTGCATAATAATCACTTTTATAGACAATAAATTACCATTTTTGGCTAATTTTTGCTTATTTTGGACTAAAATTTAAAAAAAATTTGAACTTGTTCCTATTAATTTGCTTAATTGTGGCCCTAAGTTCAGCAATTGGGGACAAAATCTAGTTTTCAGCCAAAGGTTTTCATTGTCATATCAAAACTTTGGGAGAAATTGATCCAAAGTTCAAACTGATCAGTGCGGTTTAAAATTTATCTTATTTTTGGTCTATTTTTTTTTTCGAAATTTAATTTTATGCCCATGAATATGCCCAATTCATTGCGAAAAGTAAAGATGACCATACAGAAAGAAAGTTCAAATGGAATAAAGACAGGAGAACACTTTCCTGTGATTGTGTGTGGTTTTTTAATATGTGTATATAGAAAAATGCAAAAAGTGCTGACTTAGCAGTTTTTATAGTGTCCATTAGACAATACCTTCTTTTTGAGTACTGCCTTCAGTTAGTTTCAACAAGAGATACCACAATGTATGCAAAAAATAACATTGATTTACTCTCAGAAATAAAAATCCACAAAACATCATCTGACATATAGGTAGCACAGTAGTAAATGCTTTTGCTATAGTCGAAAACACTAACATTTCTGTGATTTGCATACCTTTCTAACATTGATCAGCATTTACCTGGACTAGGAAATTAATAAACTTTCATTTTCCATTTAAAAAATATATGCCATATATATCCGTGACCAATTCCTTTTTTCGCTAGTTAGAACATTTTGAGACGCTCCCACTTTTACATGCAATTTCTAATGCAGTGAATGTAAAAATACTACATTGTTTAAAAAATTACCAAAATTTTATCTTGCATGATCTGAGAAAAATTGTACCACTTTTTAAAACTTAATTGATGCAGGAGCTTACAGCTAAAAAATTGTACACATCTAACCACTATTTACCAAATCAGAACACAACCAAGTATTCAGTACTGTACTTAATGTAGGGTACACAATCTGGTAACTTGTTACTGGTACACATTTACTACTGTTATGCCTATACCAAGTTTGCAAGAGAACCAATTTAGCCAATATTTCTACATCAAGTACATAGGTCATATTTGAATTAAAATCAGTAAAAGATATATTGGTATTCAAAGTGTTCTTGAAAAATTCTTCTATTCTTTAGCCCTACCCAAGGAGAAAAATTGCATATGTATATAACATGTGTTTGAAGACATCTTCAGAATAAAAATTTGCATATCTGTCACTGCCCCTGCACTTTTAAATAAGAAAATAATATCAAAGTTCTATAACAGATACCTTTTAAATGCACTAGCCTTATATTATACTATTGGCCAGCCCAATCTATGCTGGCACACTAAGATATGGTGGCTTTCAATAGCTGACCACTCCATCTTTTAAACTATGCCATATTGTCCCCTAAATTGTTTCAAAGTGGCTTCAAATTAACAAGATGGTGCTTTTAGACAAGAAAACCTATTAAACAAGTACAAATAAATGAACAAATTTTAATTTAACCTGTTTTATACCTTCAATTAGTGCAAAATAAAAGTACCAATATTTCAGTCAAAGGCTGTTGATAACACTAACTTCCACAAAAAATTCTACTTAAGTAAAGGAAATCTGTTTTCTCTTTTAAGTTGGATATTTTGATCCTTATTATGCATTTACAAACCATCTATTGAACAGGTTTTGTTAAATCATGTGCATAATAATCACTTTTATAGACAATAAATTACCATTTTTGGCTAATTTTTGCTTATTTTGGACTAAAATTTAAAAAAAATTTGAACTTGTTCCTATTAATTTGCTTAATTGTGGCCCTAAGTTCAGCAATTGGGGACAAAATCTAGTTTTCAGCCAAAGGTTTTCATTGTCATATCAAAACTTTGGGAGAAATTGATCCAAAGTTCAAACTGATCAGTGCGGTTTAAAATTTATCTTATTTTTGGTCTATTTTTTTTTTCGAAATTTAATTTTATGCCCATGAATATGCCCAATTCATTGCGAAAAGTAAAGATGACCATACAGAAAGAAAGTTCAAATGGAATAAAGACAGGAGAACACTTTCCTGTGATTGTGTGTGGTTTTTTAATATGTGTATATAGAAAAATGCAAAAAGTGCTGACTTAGCAGTTTTTATAGTGTCCATTAGACAATACCTTCTTTTTGAGTACTGCCTTCAGTTAGTTTCAACAAGAGATACCACAATGTATGCAAAAAATAACATTGATTTACTCTCAGAAATAAAAATCCACAAAACATCATCTGACATATAGGTAGCACAGTAGTAAATGCTTTTGCTATAGTCGAAAACACTAACATTTCTGTGATTTGCATACCTTTCTAACATTGATCAGCATTTACCTGGACTAGGAAATTAATAAACTTTCATTTTCCATTTAAAAAATATATGCCATATATATCCGTGACCAATTCCTTTTTTCGCTAGTTAGAACATTTTGAGACGCTCCCACTTTTACATGCAATTTCTAATGCAGTGAATGTAAAAATACTACATTGTTTAAAAAATTACCAAAATTTTATCTTGCATGATCTGAGAAAAATTGTACCACTTTTTAAAACTTAATTGATGCAGGAGCTTACAGCTAAAAAATTGTACACATCTAACCACTATTTACCAAATCAGAACACAACCAAGTATTCAGTACTGTACTTAATGTAGGGTACACAATCTGGTAACTTGTTACTGGTACACATTTACTACTGTTATGCCTATACCAAGTTTGCAAGAGAACCAATTTAGCCAATATTTCTACATCAAGTACATAGGTCATATTTGAATTAAAATCAGTAAAAGATATATTGGTATTCAAAGTGTTCTTGAAAAATTCTTCTATTCTTTAGCCCTACCCAAGGAGAAAAATTGCATATGTATATAACATGTGTTTGAAGACATCTTCAGAATAAAAATTTGCATATCTGTCACTGCCCCTGCACTTTTAAATAAGAAAATAATATCAAAGTTCTATAACAGATACCTTTTAAATGCACTAGCCTTATATTATACTATTGGCCAGCCCAATCTATGCTGGCACACTAAGATATGGTGGCTTTCAATAGCTGACCACTCCATCTTTTAAACTATGCCATATTGTCCCCTAAATTGTTTCAAAGTGGCTTCAAATTAACAAGATGGTGCTTTTAGACAAGAAAACCTATTAAACAAGTACAAATAAATGAACAAATTTTAATTTAACCTGTTTTATACCTTCAATTAGTGCAAAATAAAAGTACCAATATTTCAGTCAAAGGCTGTTGATAACACTAACTTCCACAAAAAATTCTACTTAAGTAAAGGAAATCTGTTTTCTCTTTTAAGTTGGATATTTTGATCCTTATTATGCATTTACAAACCATCTATTGAACAGGTTTTGTTAAATCATGTGCATAATAATCACTTTTATAGACAATAAATTACCATTTTTGGCTAATTTTTGCTTATTTTGGACTAAAATTTAAAAAAAATTTGAACTTGTTCCTATTAATTTGCTTAATTGTGGCCCTAAGTTCAGCAATTGGGGACAAAATCTAGTTTTCAGCCAAAGGTTTTCATTGTCATATCAAAACTTTGGGAGAAATTGATCCAAAGTTCAAACTGATCAGTGCGGTTTAAAATTTATCTTATTTTTGGTCTATTTTTTTTTTCGAAATTTAATTTTATGCCCATGAATATGCCCAATTCATTGCGAAAAGTAAAGATGACCATACAGAAAGAAAGTTCAAATGGAATAAAGACAGGAGAACACTTTCCTGTGATTGTGTGTGGTTTTTTAATATGTGTATATAGAAAAATGCAAAAAGTGCTGACTTAGCAGTTTTTATAGTGTCCATTAGACAATACCTTCTTTTTGAGTACTGCCTTCAGTTAGTTTCAACAAGAGATACCACAATGTATGCAAAAAATAACATTGATTTACTCTCAGAAATAAAAATCCACAAAACATCATCTGACATATAGGTAGCACAGTAGTAAATGCTTTTGCTATAGTCGAAAACACTAACATTTCTGTGATTTGCATACCTTTCTAACATTGATCAGCATTTACCTGGACTAGGAAATTAATAAACTTTCATTTTCCATTTAAAAAATATATGCCATATATATCCGTGACCAATTCCTTTTTTCGCTAGTTAGAACATTTTGAGACGCTCCCACTTTTACATGCAATTTCTAATGCAGTGAATGTAAAAATACTACATTGTTTAAAAAATTACCAAAATTTTATCTTGCATGATCTGAGAAAAATTGTACCACTTTTTAAAACTTAATTGATGCAGGAGCTTACAGCTAAAAAATTGTACACATCTAACCACTATTTACCAAATCAGAACACAACCAAGTATTCAGTACTGTACTTAATGTAGGGTACACAATCTGGTAACTTGTTACTGGTACACATTTACTACTGTTATGCCTATACCAAGTTTGCAAGAGAACCAATTTAGCCAATATTTCTACATCAAGTACATAGGTCATATTTGAATTAAAATCAGTAAAAGATATATTGGTATTCAAAGTGTTCTTGAAAAATTCTTCTATTCTTTAGCCCTACCCAAGGAGAAAAATTGCATATGTATATAACATGTGTTTGAAGACATCTTCAGAATAAAAATTTGCATATCTGTCACTGCCCCTGCACTTTTAAATAAGAAAATAATATCAAAGTTCTATAACAGATACCTTTTAAATGCACTAGCCTTATATTATACTATTGGCCAGCCCAATCTATGCTGGCACACTAAGATATGGTGGCTTTCAATAGCTGACCACTCCATCTTTTAAACTATGCCATATTGTCCCCTAAATTGTTTCAAAGTGGCTTCAAATTAACAAGATGGTGCTTTTAGACAAGAAAACCTATTAAACAAGTACAAATAAATGAACAAATTTTAATTTAACCTGTTTTATACCTTCAATTAGTGCAAAATAAAAGTACCAATATTTCAGTCAAAGGCTGTTGATAACACTAACTTCCACAAAAAATTCTACTTAAGTAAAGGAAATCTGTTTTCTCTTTTAAGTTGGATATTTTGATCCTTATTATGCATTTACAAACCATCTATTGAACAGGTTTTGTTAAATCATGTGCATAATAATCACTTTTATAGACAATAAATTACCATTTTTGGCTAATTTTTGCTTATTTTGGACTAAAATTTAAAAAAAATTTGAACTTGTTCCTATTAATTTGCTTAATTGTGGCCCTAAGTTCAGCAATTGGGGACAAAATCTAGTTTTCAGCCAAAGGTTTTCATTGTCATATCAAAACTTTGGGAGAAATTGATCCAAAGTTCAAACTGATCAGTGCGGTTTAAAATTTATCTTATTTTTGGTCTATTTTTTTTTTCGAAATTTAATTTTATGCCCATGAATATGCCCAATTCATTGCGAAAAGTAAAGATGACCATACAGAAAGAAAGTTCAAATGGAATAAAGACAGGAGAACACTTTCCTGTGATTGTGTGTGGTTTTTTAATATGTGTATATAGAAAAATGCAAAAAGTGCTGACTTAGCAGTTTTTATAGTGTCCATTAGACAATACCTTCTTTTTGAGTACTGCCTTCAGTTAGTTTCAACAAGAGATACCACAATGTATGCAAAAAATAACATTGATTTACTCTCAGAAATAAAAATCCACAAAACATCATCTGACATATAGGTAGCACAGTAGTAAATGCTTTTGCTATAGTCGAAAACACTAACATTTCTGTGATTTGCATACCTTTCTAACATTGATCAGCATTTACCTGGACTAGGAAATTAATAAACTTTCATTTTCCATTTAAAAAATATATGCCATATATATCCGTGACCAATTCCTTTTTTCGCTAGTTAGAACATTTTGAGACGCTCCCACTTTTACATGCAATTTCTAATGCAGTGAATGTAAAAATACTACATTGTTTAAAAAATTACCAAAATTTTATCTTGCATGATCTGAGAAAAATTGTACCACTTTTTAAAACTTAATTGATGCAGGAGCTTACAGCTAAAAAATTGTACACATCTAACCACTATTTACCAAATCAGAACACAACCAAGTATTCAGTACTGTACTTAATGTAGGGTACACAATCTGGTAACTTGTTACTGGTACACATTTACTACTGTTATGCCTATACCAAGTTTGCAAGAGAACCAATTTAGCCAATATTTCTACATCAAGTACATAGGTCATATTTGAATTAAAATCAGTAAAAGATATATTGGTATTCAAAGTGTTCTTGAAAAATTCTTCTATTCTTTAGCCCTACCCAAGGAGAAAAATTGCATATGTATATAACATGTGTTTGAAGACATCTTCAGAATAAAAATTTGCATATCTGTCACTGCCCCTGCACTTTTAAATAAGAAAATAATATCAAAGTTCTATAACAGATACCTTTTAAATGCACTAGCCTTATATTATACTATTGGCCAGCCCAATCTATGCTGGCACACTAAGATATGGTGGCTTTCAATAGCTGACCACTCCATCTTTTAAACTATGCCATATTGTCCCCTAAATTGTTTCAAAGTGGCTTCAAATTAACAAGATGGTGCTTTTAGACAAGAAAACCTATTAAACAAGTACAAATAAATGAACAAATTTTAATTTAACCTGTTTTATACCTTCAATTAGTGCAAAATAAAAGTACCAATATTTCAGTCAAAGGCTGTTGATAACACTAACTTCCACAAAAAATTCTACTTAAGTAAAGGAAATCTGTTTTCTCTTTTAAGTTGGATATTTTGATCCTTATTATGCATTTACAAACCATCTATTGAACAGGTTTTGTTAAATCATGTGCATAATAATCACTTTTATAGACAATAAATTACCATTTTTGGCTAATTTTTGCTTATTTTGGACTAAAATTTAAAAAAAATTTGAACTTGTTCCTATTAATTTGCTTAATTGTGGCCCTAAGTTCAGCAATTGGGGACAAAATCTAGTTTTCAGCCAAAGGTTTTCATTGTCATATCAAAACTTTGGGAGAAATTGATCCAAAGTTCAAACTGATCAGTGCGGTTTAAAATTTATCTTATTTTTGGTCTATTTTTTTTTTCGAAATTTAATTTTATGCCCATGAATATGCCCAATTCATTGCGAAAAGTAAAGATGACCATACAGAAAGAAAGTTCAAATGGAATAAAGACAGGAGAACACTTTCCTGTGATTGTGTGTGGTTTTTTAATATGTGTATATAGAAAAATGCAAAAAGTGCTGACTTAGCAGTTTTTATAGTGTCCATTAGACAATACCTTCTTTTTGAGTACTGCCTTCAGTTAGTTTCAACAAGAGATACCACAATGTATGCAAAAAATAACATTGATTTACTCTCAGAAATAAAAATCCACAAAACATCATCTGACATATAGGTAGCACAGTAGTAAATGCTTTTGCTATAGTCGAAAACACTAACATTTCTGTGATTTGCATACCTTTCTAACATTGATCAGCATTTACCTGGACTAGGAAATTAATAAACTTTCATTTTCCATTTAAAAAATATATGCCATATATATCCGTGACCAATTCCTTTTTTCGCTAGTTAGAACATTTTGAGACGCTCCCACTTTTACATGCAATTTCTAATGCAGTGAATGTAAAAATACTACATTGTTTAAAAAATTACCAAAATTTTATCTTGCATGATCTGAGAAAAATTGTACCACTTTTTAAAACTTAATTGATGCAGGAGCTTACAGCTAAAAAATTGTACACATCTAACCACTATTTACCAAATCAGAACACAACCAAGTATTCAGTACTGTACTTAATGTAGGGTACACAATCTGGTAACTTGTTACTGGTACACATTTACTACTGTTATGCCTATACCAAGTTTGCAAGAGAACCAATTTAGCCAATATTTCTACATCAAGTACATAGGTCATATTTGAATTAAAATCAGTAAAAGATATATTGGTATTCAAAGTGTTCTTGAAAAATTCTTCTATTCTTTAGCCCTACCCAAGGAGAAAAATTGCATATGTATATAACATGTGTTTGAAGACATCTTCAGAATAAAAATTTGCATATCTGTCACTGCCCCTGCACTTTTAAATAAGAAAATAATATCAAAGTTCTATAACAGATACCTTTTAAATGCACTAGCCTTATATTATACTATTGGCCAGCCCAATCTATGCTGGCACACTAAGATATGGTGGCTTTCAATAGCTGACCACTCCATCTTTTAAACTATGCCATATTGTCCCCTAAATTGTTTCAAAGTGGCTTCAAATTAACAAGATGGTGCTTTTAGACAAGAAAACCTATTAAACAAGTACAAATAAATGAACAAATTTTAATTTAACCTGTTTTATACCTTCAATTAGTGCAAAATAAAAGTACCAATATTTCAGTCAAAGGCTGTTGATAACACTAACTTCCACAAAAAATTCTACTTAAGTAAAGGAAATCTGTTTTCTCTTTTAAGTTGGATATTTTGATCCTTATTATGCATTTACAAACCATCTATTGAACAGGTTTTGTTAAATCATGTGCATAATAATCACTTTTATAGACAATAAATTACCATTTTTGGCTAATTTTTGCTTATTTTGGACTAAAATTTAAAAAAAATTTGAACTTGTTCCTATTAATTTGCTTAATTGTGGCCCTAAGTTCAGCAATTGGGGACAAAATCTAGTTTTCAGCCAAAGGTTTTCATTGTCATATCAAAACTTTGGGAGAAATTGATCCAAAGTTCAAACTGATCAGTGCGGTTTAAAATTTATCTTATTTTTGGTCTATTTTTTTTTTCGAAATTTAATTTTATGCCCATGAATATGCCCAATTCATTGCGAAAAGTAAAGATGACCATACAGAAAGAAAGTTCAAATGGAATAAAGACAGGAGAACACTTTCCTGTGATTGTGTGTGGTTTTTTAATATGTGTATATAGAAAAATGCAAAAAGTGCTGACTTAGCAGTTTTTATAGTGTCCATTAGACAATACCTTCTTTTTGAGTACTGCCTTCAGTTAGTTTCAACAAGAGATACCACAATGTATGCAAAAAATAACATTGATTTACTCTCAGAAATAAAAATCCACAAAACATCATCTGACATATAGGTAGCACAGTAGTAAATGCTTTTGCTATAGTCGAAAACACTAACATTTCTGTGATTTGCATACCTTTCTAACATTGATCAGCATTTACCTGGACTAGGAAATTAATAAACTTTCATTTTCCATTTAAAAAATATATGCCATATATATCCGTGACCAATTCCTTTTTTCGCTAGTTAGAACATTTTGAGACGCTCCCACTTTTACATGCAATTTCTAATGCAGTGAATGTAAAAATACTACATTGTTTAAAAAATTACCAAAATTTTATCTTGCATGATCTGAGAAAAATTGTACCACTTTTTAAAACTTAATTGATGCAGGAGCTTACAGCTAAAAAATTGTACACATCTAACCACTATTTACCAAATCAGAACACAACCAAGTATTCAGTACTGTACTTAATGTAGGGTACACAATCTGGTAACTTGTTACTGGTACACATTTACTACTGTTATGCCTATACCAAGTTTGCAAGAGAACCAATTTAGCCAATATTTCTACATCAAGTACATAGGTCATATTTGAATTAAAATCAGTAAAAGATATATTGGTATTCAAAGTGTTCTTGAAAAATTCTTCTATTCTTTAGCCCTACCCAAGGAGAAAAATTGCATATGTATATAACATGTGTTTGAAGACATCTTCAGAATAAAAATTTGCATATCTGTCACTGCCCCTGCACTTTTAAATAAGAAAATAATATCAAAGTTCTATAACAGATACCTTTTAAATGCACTAGCCTTATATTATACTATTGGCCAGCCCAATCTATGCTGGCACACTAAGATATGGTGGCTTTCAATAGCTGACCACTCCATCTTTTAAACTATGCCATATTGTCCCCTAAATTGTTTCAAAGTGGCTTCAAATTAACAAGATGGTGCTTTTAGACAAGAAAACCTATTAAACAAGTACAAATAAATGAACAAATTTTAATTTAACCTGTTTTATACCTTCAATTAGTGCAAAATAAAAGTACCAATATTTCAGTCAAAGGCTGTTGATAACACTAACTTCCACAAAAAATTCTACTTAAGTAAAGGAAATCTGTTTTCTCTTTTAAGTTGGATATTTTGATCCTTATTATGCATTTACAAACCATCTATTGAACAGGTTTTGTTAAATCATGTGCATAATAATCACTTTTATAGACAATAAATTACCATTTTTGGCTAATTTTTGCTTATTTTGGACTAAAATTTAAAAAAAATTTGAACTTGTTCCTATTAATTTGCTTAATTGTGGCCCTAAGTTCAGCAATTGGGGACAAAATCTAGTTTTCAGCCAAAGGTTTTCATTGTCATATCAAAACTTTGGGAGAAATTGATCCAAAGTTCAAACTGATCAGTGCGGTTTAAAATTTATCTTATTTTTGGTCTATTTTTTTTTTCGAAATTTAATTTTATGCCCATGAATATGCCCAATTCATTGCGAAAAGTAAAGATGACCATACAGAAAGAAAGTTCAAATGGAATAAAGACAGGAGAACACTTTCCTGTGATTGTGTGTGGTTTTTTAATATGTGTATATAGAAAAATGCAAAAAGTGCTGACTTAGCAGTTTTTATAGTGTCCATTAGACAATACCTTCTTTTTGAGTACTGCCTTCAGTTAGTTTCAACAAGAGATACCACAATGTATGCAAAAAATAACATTGATTTACTCTCAGAAATAAAAATCCACAAAACATCATCTGACATATAGGTAGCACAGTAGTAAATGCTTTTGCTATAGTCGAAAACACTAACATTTCTGTGATTTGCATACCTTTCTAACATTGATCAGCATTTACCTGGACTAGGAAATTAATAAACTTTCATTTTCCATTTAAAAAATATATGCCATATATATCCGTGACCAATTCCTTTTTTCGCTAGTTAGAACATTTTGAGACGCTCCCACTTTTACATGCAATTTCTAATGCAGTGAATGTAAAAATACTACATTGTTTAAAAAATTACCAAAATTTTATCTTGCATGATCTGAGAAAAATTGTACCACTTTTTAAAACTTAATTGATGCAGGAGCTTACAGCTAAAAAATTGTACACATCTAACCACTATTTACCAAATCAGAACACAACCAAGTATTCAGTACTGTACTTAATGTAGGGTACACAATCTGGTAACTTGTTACTGGTACACATTTACTACTGTTATGCCTATACCAAGTTTGCAAGAGAACCAATTTAGCCAATATTTCTACATCAAGTACATAGGTCATATTTGAATTAAAATCAGTAAAAGATATATTGGTATTCAAAGTGTTCTTGAAAAATTCTTCTATTCTTTAGCCCTACCCAAGGAGAAAAATTGCATATGTATATAACATGTGTTTGAAGACATCTTCAGAATAAAAATTTGCATATCTGTCACTGCCCCTGCACTTTTAAATAAGAAAATAATATCAAAGTTCTATAACAGATACCTTTTAAATGCACTAGCCTTATATTATACTATTGGCCAGCCCAATCTATGCTGGCACACTAAGATATGGTGGCTTTCAATAGCTGACCACTCCATCTTTTAAACTATGCCATATTGTCCCCTAAATTGTTTCAAAGTGGCTTCAAATTAACAAGATGGTGCTTTTAGACAAGAAAACCTATTAAACAAGTACAAATAAATGAACAAATTTTAATTTAACCTGTTTTATACCTTCAATTAGTGCAAAATAAAAGTACCAATATTTCAGTCAAAGGCTGTTGATAACACTAACTTCCACAAAAAATTCTACTTAAGTAAAGGAAATCTGTTTTCTCTTTTAAGTTGGATATTTTGATCCTTATTATGCATTTACAAACCATCTATTGAACAGGTTTTGTTAAATCATGTGCATAATAATCACTTTTATAGACAATAAATTACCATTTTTGGCTAATTTTTGCTTATTTTGGACTAAAATTTAAAAAAAATTTGAACTTGTTCCTATTAATTTGCTTAATTGTGGCCCTAAGTTCAGCAATTGGGGACAAAATCTAGTTTTCATCCAAAGGTTTTCATTGTCATATCAAAACTTTGGGAGAAATTGATCCAAAGTTCAAACTGATCAGTGCGGTTTAAAATTTATCTTATTTTTGGTCTATTTTTTTTCGAAATTTAATTTTATGCCCATGAATATGCCCAATTCATTGCGAAAAGTAAAGATGACCATACAGAAAGAAAGTTCAAATGGAATAAAGACAGGAGAACACTTTCCTGTGATTGTGTGTGGTTTTTTAATATGTGTATATAGAAAAATGCAAAAAGTGCTGACTTAGCAGTTTTTATAGTGTCCATTAGACAATACCTTCTTTTTGAGTACTGCCTTCAGTTAGTTTCAACAAGAGATACCACAATGTATGCAAAAAATAACATTGATTTACTCTCAGAAATAAAAATCCACAAAACATCATCTGACATATAGGTAGCACAGTAGTAAATGCTTTTGCTATAGTCGAAAACACTAACATTTCTGTGATTTGCATACCTTTCTAACATTGATCAGCATTTACCTGGACTAGGAAATTAATAAACTTTCATTTTCCATTTAAAAAATATATGCCATATATATCCGTGACCAATTCCTTTTTTCGCTAGTTAGAACATTTTGAGACGCTCCCACTTTTACATGCAATTTCTAATGCAGTGAATGTAAAAATACTACATTGTTTAAAAAATTACCAAAATTTTATCTTGCATGATCTGAGAAAAATTGTACCACTTTTTAAAACTTAATTGATGCAGGAGCTTACAGCTAAAAAATTGTACACATCTAACCACTATTTACCAAATCAGAACACAACCAAGTATTCAGTACTGTACTTAATGTAGGGTACACAATCTGGTAACTTGTTACTGGTACACATTTACTACTGTTATGCCTATACCAAGTTTGCAAGAGAACCAATTTAGCCAATATTTCTACATCAAGTACATAGGTCATATTTGAATTAAAATCAGTAAAGATATATTGGTATTCAAAGTGTTCTTGAAAAATTCTTCTATTCTTTAGCCCTACCCAAGGAGAAAAATTGCATATGTATATAACATGTGTTTGAAGACATCTTCAGAATAAAAATTTGCATATCTGTCACTGCCCCTGCACTTTTAAATAAGAAAATAATATCAAAGTTCTATAACAGATACCTTTTAAATGCACTAGCCTTATATTATACTATTGGCCAGCCCAATCTATGCTGGCACACTAAGATATGGTGGCTTTCAATAGCTGACCACTCCATCTTTTAAACTATGCCATATTGTCCCCTAAATTGTTTCAAAGTGGCTTCAAATTAACAAGATGGTGCTTTTAGACAAGAAAACCTATTAAACAAGTACAAATAAATGAACAAATTTTAATTTAACCTGTTTTATACCTTCAATTAGTGCAAAATAAAAGTACCAATATTTCAGTCAAAGGCTGTTGATAACACTAACTTCCACAAAAAATTCTACTTAAGTAAAGGAAATCTGTTTTCTCTTTTAAGTTGGATATTTTGATCCTTATTATGCATTTACAAACCATCTATTGAACAGGTTTTGTTAAATCATGTGCATAATAATCACTTTTAAAGACAATAAATTACCATTTTTGGCTAATTTTTGCTTATTTTGGACTAAAATTTAAAAAAAATTTGAACTTGTTCCTATTAATTTGCTTAATTGTGGCCCTAAGTTCAGCAATTGGGGACAAAATCTAGTTTTCAGCCAAAGGTTTTCATTGTCATATCAAAACTTTGGGAGAAATTGATCCAAAGTTCAAACTGATCAGTGCGGTTTAAAATTTATCTTATTTTTGGTCTATTTTTTTTTCGAAATTTAATTTTATGCCCATGAATATGCCCAATTCATTGCGAAAAGTAAAGATGACCATACAGAAAGAAAGTTCAAATGGAATAAAGACAGGAGAACACTTTCCTGTGATTGTGTGTGGTTTTTTAATATGTGTATATAGAAAAATGCAAAAAGTGCTGACTTAGCAGTTTTTATAGTGTCCATTAGACAATACCTTCTTTTTGAGTACTGCCTTCAGTTAGTTTCAACAAGAGATACCACAATGTATGCAAAAAATAACATTGATTTACTCTCAGAAATAAAAATCCACAAAACATCATCTGACATATAGGTAGCACAGTAGTAAATGCTTTTGCTATAGTCGAAAACACTAACATTTCTGTGATTTGCATACCTTTCTAACATTGATCAGCATTTACCTGGACTAGGAAATTAATAAACTTTCATTTTCCATTTAAAAAATATATGCCATATATATCCGTGACCAATTCCTTTTTTCGCTAGTTAGAACATTTTGAGACGCTCCCACTTTTACATGCAATTTCTAATGCAGTGAATGTAAAAATACTACATTGTTTAAAAAATTACCAACATTTTATCTTGCATGATCTGAGAAAAATTGTACCACTTTTTAAAACTTAATTGATGCAGGAGCTTACAGCTAAAAAATTGTACACATCTAACCACTATTTACCAAATCAGAACACAACCAAGTATTCAGTACTGTACTTAATGTAGGGTACACAATCTGGTAACTTGTTACTGGTACACATTTACTACTGTTATGCCTATACCAAGTTTGCAAGAGAACCAATTTAGCCAATATTTCTACATCAAGTACATAGGTCATATTTGAATTAAAATCAGTAAAAGATATATTGGTATTCAAAGTGTTCTTGAAAAATTCTTCTATTCTTTAGCCCTACCCAAGGAGAAAAATTGCATATGTATATAACATGTGTTTGAAGACATCTTCAGAATAAAAATTTGCATATCTGTCACTGCCCCTGCACTTTTAAATAAGAAAATAATATCAAAGTTCTATAACAGATACCTTTTAAATGCACTAGCCTTATATTATACTATTGGCCAGCCCAATCTATGCTGGCACACTAAGATATGGTGGCTTTCAATAGCTGACCACTCCATCTTTTAAACTATGCCATATTGTCCCCTAAATTGTTTCAAAGTGGCTTCAAATTAACAAGATGGTGCTTTTAGACAAGAAAACCTATTAAACAAGTACAAATAAATGAACAAATTTTAATTTAACCTGTTTTATACCTTCAATTAGTGCAAAATAAAAGTACCAATATTTCAGTCAAAGGCTGTTGATAACACTAACTTCCACAAAAAATTCTACTTAAGTAAAGGAAATCTGTTTTCTCTTTTAAGTTGGATATTTTGATCCTTATTATGCATTTACAAACCATCTATTGAACAGGTTTTGTTAAATCATGTGCATAATAATCACTTTTATAGACAATAAATTACCATTTTTGGCTAATTTTTGCTTATTTTGGACTAAAATTTAAAAAAAATTTGAACTTGTTCCTATTAATTTGCTTAATTGTGGCCCTAAGTTCAGCAATTGGGGACAAAATCTAGTTTTCAGCCAAAGGTTTTCATTGTCATATCAAAACTTTGGGAGAAATTGATCCAAAGTTCAAACTGATCAGTGCGGTTTAAAATTTATCTTATTTTTGGTCTATTTTTTTTTCGAAATTTAATTTTATGCCCATGAATATGCCCAATTCATTGCGAAAAGTAAAGATGACCATACAGAAAGAAAGTTCAAATGGAATAAAGACAGGAGAACACTTTCCTGTGATTGTGTGTGGTTTTTTAATATGTGTATATAGAAAAATGCAAAAAGTGCTGACTTAGCAGTTTTTATAGTGTCCATTAGACAATACCTTCTTTTTGAGTACTGCCTTCAGTTAGTTTCAACAAGAGATACCACAATGTATGCAAAAAATAACATTGATTTACTCTCAGAAATAAAAATCCACAAAACATCATCTGACATATAGGTAGCACAGTAGTAAATGCTTTTGCTATAGTCGAAAACACTAACATTTCTGTGATTTGCATACCTTTCTAACATTGATCAGCATTTACATGGACTAGGAAATTAATAAACTTTCATTTTCCATTTAAAAAATATATGCCATATATATCCGTGACCAATTCCTTTTTTCGCTAGTTAGAACATTTTGAGACGCTCCCACTTTTACATGCAATTTCTAATGCAGTGAATGTAAAAATACTACATTGTTTAAAAAATTACCAAAATTTTATCTTGCATGATCTGAGAAAAATTGTACCACTTTTTAAAACTTAATTGATGCAGGAGCTTACAGCTAAAAAATTGTACACATCTAACCACTATTTACCAAATCAGAACACAACCAAGTATTCAGTACTGTACTTAATGTAGGGTACACAATCTGGTAACTTGTTACTGGTACACATTTACTACTGTTATGCCTATACCAAGTTTGCAAGAGAACCAATTTAGCCAATATTTCTACATCAAGTACATAGGTCATATTTGAATTAAAATCAGTAAAAGATATATTGGTATTCAAAGTGTTCTTGAAAAATTCTTCTATTCTTTAGCCCTACCCAAGGAGAAAAATTGCATATGTATATAACATGTGTTTGAAGACATCTTCAGAATAAAAATTTGCATATCTGTCACTGCCCCTGCACTTTTAAATAAGAAAATAATATCAAAGTTCTATAACAGATACCTTTTAAATGCACTAGCCTTATATTATACTATTGGCCAGCCCAATCTATGCTGGCACACTAAGATATGGTGGCTTTCAATAGCTGACCACTCCATCTTTTAAACTATGCCATATTGTCCCCTAAATTGTTTCAAAGTGGCTTCAAATTAACAAGATGGTGCTTTTAGACAAGAAAACCTATTAAACAAGTACAAATAAATGAACAAATTTTAATTTAACCTGTTTTATACCTTCAATTAGTGCAAAATAAAAGTACCAATATTTCAGTCAAAGGCTGTTGATAACACTAACTTCCACAAAAAATTCTACTTAAGTAAAGGAAATCTGTTTTCTCTTTTAAGTTGGATATTTTGATCCTTATTATGCATTTACAAACCATCTATTGAACAGGTTTTGTTAAATCATGTGCATAATAATCACTTTTATAGACAATAAATTACCATTTTTGGCTAATTTTTGCTTATTTTGGACTAAAATTTAAAAAAAATTTGAACTTGTTCCTATTAATTTGCTTAATTGTGGCCCTAAGTTCAGCAATTGGGGACAAAATCTAGTTTTCAGCCAAAGGTTTTCATTGTCATATCAAAACTTTGGGAGAAATTGATCCAAAGTTCAAACTGATCAGTGCGGTTTAAAATTTATCTTATTTTTGGTCTATTTTTTTTTCGAAATTTAATTTTATGCCCATGAATATGCCCAATTCATTGCGAAAAGTAAAGATGACCATACAGAAAGAAAGTTCAAATGGAATAAAGACAGGAGAACACTTTCCTGTGATTGTGTGTGGTTTTTTAATATGTGTATATAGAAAAATGCAAAAAGTGCTGACTTAGCAGTTTTTATAGTGTCCATTAGACAATACCTTCTTTTTGAGTACTGCCTTCAGTTAGTTTCAACAAGAGATACCACAATGTATGCAAAAAATAACATTGATTTACTCTCAGAAATAAAAATCCACAAAACATCATCTGACATATAGGTAGCACAGTAGTAAATGCTTTTGCTATAGTCGAAAACACTAACATTTCTGTGATTTGCATACCTTTCTAACATTGATCAGCATTTACCTGGACTAGGAAATTAATAAACTTTCATTTTCCATTTAAAAAATATATGCCATATATATCCGTGACCAATTCCTTTTTTCGCTAGTTAGAACATTTTGAGACGCTCCCACTTTTACATGCAATTTCTAATGCAGTGAATGTAAAAATACTACATTGTTTAAAAAATTACCAAAATTTTATCTTGCATGATCTGAGAAAAATTGTACCACTTTTTAAAACTTAATTGATGCAGGAGCTTACAGCTAAAAAATTGTACACATCTAACCACTATTTACCAAATCAGAACACAACCAAGTATTCAGTACTGTACTTAATGTAGGGTACACAATCTGGTAACTTGTTACTGGTACACATTTACTACTGTTATGCCTATACCAAGTTTGCAAGAGAACCAATTTAGCCAATATTTCTACATCAAGTACATAGGTCATATTTGAATTAAAATCAGTAAAAGATATATTGGTATTCAAAGTGTTCTTGAAAAATTCTTCTATTCTTTAGCCCTACCCAAGGAGAAAAATTGCATATGTATATAACATGTGTTTGAAGACATCTTCAGAATAAAAATTTGCATATCTGTCACTGCCCCTGCACTTTTAAATAAGAAAATAATATCAAAGTTCTATAACAGATACCTTTTAAATGCACTAGCCTTATATTATACTATTGGCCAGCCCAATCTATGCTGGCACACTAAGATATGGTGGCTTTCAATAGCTGACCACTCCATCTTTTAAACTATGCCATATTGTCCCCTAAATTGTTTCAAAGTGGCTTCAAATTAACAAGATGGTGCTTTTAGACAAGAAAACCTATTAAACAAGTACAAATAAATGAACAAATTTTAATTTAACCTGTTTTATACCTTCAATTAGTGCAAAATAAAAGTACCAATATTTCAGTCAAAGGCTGTTGATAACACTAACTTCCACAAAAAATTCTACTTAAGTAAAGGAAATCTGTTTTCTCTTTTAAGTTGGATATTTTGATCCTTATTATGCATTTACAAACCATCTATTGAACAGGTTTTGTTAAATCATGTGCATAATAATCACTTTTATAGACAATAAATTACCATTTTTGGCTAATTTTTGCTTATTTTGGACTAAAATTTAAAAAAAATTTGAACTTGTTCCTATTAATTTGCTTAATTGTGGCCCTAAGTTCAGCAATTGGGGACAAAATCTAGTTTTCAGCCAAAGGTTTTCATTGTCATATCAAAACTTTGGGAGAAATTGATCCAAAGTTCAAACTGATCAGTGCGGTTTAAAATTTATCTTATTTTTGGTCTATTTTTTTTTTCGAAATTTAATTTTATGCCCATGAATATGCCCAATTCATTGCGAAAAGTAAAGATGACCATACAGAAAGAAAGTTCAAATGGAATAAAGACAGGAGAACACTTTCCTGTGATTGTGTGTGGTTTTTTAATATGTGTATATAGAAAAATGCAAAAAGTGCTGACTTAGCAGTTTTTATAGTGTCCATTAGACAATACCTTCTTTTTGAGTACTGCCTTCAGTTAGTTTCAACAAGAGATACCACAATGTATGCAAAAAATAACATTGATTTACTCTCAGAAATAAAAATCCACAAAACATCATCTGACATATAGGTAGCACAGTAGTAAATGCTTTTGCTATAGTCGAAAACACTAACATTTCTGTGATTTGCATACCTTTCTAACATTGATCAGCATTTACCTGGACTAGGAAATTAATAAATTTTCATTTTCCATTTAAAAAATATATGCCATATATATCCGTGACCAATTCCTTTTTTCGCTAGTTAGAACATTTTGAGACGCTCCCACTTTTACATGCAATTTCTAATGCAGTGAATGTAAAAATACTACATTGTTTAAAAAATTACCAAAATTTTATCTTGCATGATCTGAGAAAAATTGTACCACTTTTTAAAACTTAATTGATGCAGAAGCTTACAGCTAAAAAATTGTACACATCTAACCACTATTTACCAAATCAGAACACAACCAAGTATTCAGTACTGTACTTAATGTAGGGTACACAATCTGGTAACTTGTTACTGGTACACATTTACTACTGTTATGCCTATACCAAGTTTGCAAGAGAACCAATTTAGCCAATATTTCTACATCAAGTACATAGGTCATATTTGAATTAAAATCAGTAAAAGATATATTGGTATTCAAAGTGTTCTTGAAAAATTCTTCTATTCTTTAGCCCTACCCAAGGAGAAAAATTGCATATGTATATAACATGTGTTTGAAGACATCTTCAGAATAAAAATTTGCATATCTGTCACTGCCCCTGCACTTTTAAATAAGAAAATAATATCAAAGTTCTATAACAGATACCTTTTAAATGCACTAGCCTTATATTATACTATTGGCCAGCCCAATCTATGCTGGCACACTAAGATATGGTGGCTTTCAATAGCTGACCACTCCATCTTTTAAACTATGCCATATTGTCCCCTAAATTGTTTCAAAGTGGCTTCAAATTAACAAGATGGTGCTTTTAGACAAGAAAACCTATTAAACAAGTACAAATAAATGAACAAATTTTAATTTAACCTGTTTTATACCTTCAATTAGTGCAAAATAAAAGTACCAATATTTCAGTCAAAGGCTGTTGATAACACTAACTTCCACAAAAAATTCTACTTAAGTAAAGGAAATCTGTTTTCTCTTTTAAGTTGGATATTTTGATCCTTATTATGCATTTACAAACCATCTATTGAACAGGTTTTGTTAAATCATGTGCATAATAATCACTTTTATAGACAATAAATTACCATTTTTGGCTAATTTTTGCTTATTTTGGACTAAAATTTAAAAAAAATTTGAACTTGTTCCTATTAATTTGCTTAATTGTGGCCCTAAGTTCAGCAATTGGGGACAAAATCTAGTTTTCAGCCAAAGGTTTTCATTGTCATATCAAAACTTTGGGAGAAATTGATCCAAAGTTCAAACTGATCAGTGCGGTTTAAAATTTATCTTATTTTTGGTCTATTTTTTTTTTCGAAATTTAATTTTATGCCCATGAATATGCCCAATTCATTGCGAAAAGTAAAGATGACCATACAGAAAGAAAGTTCAAATGGAATAAAGACAGGAGAACACTTTCCTGTGATTGTGTGTGGTTTTTTAATATGTGTATATAGAAAAATGCAAAAAGTGCTGACTTAGCAGTTTTTATAGTGTCCATTAGACAATACCTTCTTTTTGAGTACTGCCTTCAGTTAGTTTCAACAAGAGATACCACAATGTATGCAAAAAATAACATTGATTTACTCTCAGAAATAAAAATCCACAAAACATCATCTGACATATAGGTAGCACAGTAGTAAATGCTTTTGCTATAGTCGAAAACACTAACATTTCTGTGATTTGCATACCTTTCTAACATTGATCAGCATTTACCTGGACTAGGAAATTAATAAACTTTCATTTTCCATTTAAAAAATATATGCCATATATATCCGTGACCAATTCCTTTTTTCGCTAGTTAGAACATTTTGAGACGCTCCCACTTTTACATGCAATTTCTAATGCAGTGAATGTAAAAATACTACATTGTTTAAAAAATTACCAAAATTTTATCTTGCATGATCTGAGAAAAATTGTACCACTTTTTAAAACTTAATTGATGCAGGAGCTTACAGCTAAAAAATTGTACACATCTAACCACTATTTACCAAATCAGAACACAACCAAGTATTCAGTACTGTACTTAATGTAGGGTACACAATCTGGTAACTTGTTACTGGTACACATTTACTACTGTTATGCCTATACCAAGTTTGCAAGAGAACCAATTTAGCCAATATTTCTACATCAAGTACATAGGTCATATTTGAATTAAAATCAGTAAAAGATATATTGGTATTCAAAGTGTTCTTGAAAAATTCTTCTATTCTTTAGCCCTACCAAAGGAGAAAAATTGCATATGTATATAACATGTGTTTGAAGACATCTTCAGAATAAAAATTTGCATATCTGTCACTGCCCCTGCACTTTTAAATAAGAAAATAATATCAAAGTTCTATAACAGATACCTTTTAAATGCACTAGCCTTATATTATACTATTGGCCAGCCCAATCTATGCTGGCACACTAAGATATGGTGGCTTTCAATAGCTGACCACTCCATCTTTTAAACTATGCCATATTGTCCCCTAAATTGTTTCAAAGTGGCTTCAAATTAACAAGATGGTGCTTTTAGACAAGAAAACCTATTAAACAAGTACAAATAAATGAACAAATTTTAATTTAACCTGTTTTATACCTTCAATTAGTGCAAAATAAAAGTACCAATATTTCAGTCAAAGGCTGTTGATAACACTAACTTCCACAAAAAATTCTACTTAAGTAAAGGAAATCTGTTTTCTCTTTTAAGTTGGATATTTTGATCCTTATTATGCATTTACAAACCATCTATTGAACAGGTTTTGTTAAATCATGTGCATAATAATCACTTTTATAGACAATAAATTACCATTTTTGGCTAATTTTTGCTTATTTTGGACTAAAATTTAAAAAAAATTTGAACTTGTTCCTATTAATTTGCTTAATTGTGGCCCTAAGTTCAGCAATTGGGGACAAAATCTAGTTTTCAGCCAAAGGTTTTCATTGTCATATCAAAACTTTGGGAGAAATTGATCCAAAGTTCAAACTGATCAGTGCGGTTTAAAATTTATCTTATTTTTGGTCTATTTTTTTTTTCGAAATTTAATTTTATGCCCATGAATATGCCCAATTCATTGCGAAAAGTAAAGATGACCATACAGAAAGAAAGTTCAAATGGAATAAAGACAGGAGAACACTTTCCTGTGATTGTGTGTGGTTTTTTAATATGTGTATATAGAAAAATGCAAAAAGTGCTGACTTAGCAGTTTTTATAGTGTCCATTAGACAATACCTTCTTTTTGAGTACTGCCTTCAGTTAGTTTCAACAAGAGATACCACAATGTATGCAAAAAATAACATTGATTTACTCTCAGAAATAAAAATCCACAAAACATCATCTGACATATAGGTAGCACAGTAGTAAATGCTTTTGCTATAGTCGAAAACACTAACATTTCTGTGATTTGCATACCTTTCTAACATTGATCAGCATTTACCTGGACTAGGAAATTAATAAACTTTCATTTTCCATTTAAAAAATATATGCCATATATATCCGTGACCAATTCCTTTTTTCGCTAGTTAGAACATTTTGAGACGCTCCCACTTTTACATGCAATTTCTAATGCAGTGAATGTAAAAATACTACATTGTTTAAAAAATTACCAAAATTTTATCTTGCATGATCTGAGAAAAATTGTACCACTTTTTAAAACTTAATTGATGCAGGAGCTTACAGCTAAAAAATTGTACACATCTAACCACTATTTACCAAATCAGAACACAACCAAGTATTCAGTACTGTACTTAATGTAGGGTACACAATCTGGTAACTTGTTACTGGTACACATTTACTACTGTTATGCCTATACCAAGTTTGCAAGAGAACCAATTTAGCCAATATTTCTACATCAAGTACATAGGTCATATTTGAATTAAAATCAGTAAAAGATATATTGGTATTCAAAGTGTTCTTGAAAAATTCTTCTATTCTTTAGCCCTACCCAAGGAGAAAAATTGCATATGTATATAACATGTGTTTGAAGACATCTTCAGAATAAAAATTTGCATATCTGTCACTGCCCCTGCACTTTTAAATAAGAAAATAATATCAAAGTTCTATAACAGATACCTTTTAAATGCACTAGCCTTATATTATACTATTGGCCAGCCCAATCTATGCTGGCACACTAAGATATGGTGGCTTTCAATAGCTGACCACTCCATCTTTTAAACTATGCCATATTGTCCCCTAAATTGTTTCAAAGTGGCTTCAAATTAACAAGATGGTGCTTTTAGACAAGAAAACCTATTAAACAAGTACAAATAAATGAACAAATTTTAATTTAACCTGTTTTATACCTTCAATTAGTGCAAAATAAAAGTACCAATATTTCAGTCAAAGGCTGTTGATAACACTAACTTCCACAAAAAATTCTACTTAAGTAAAGGAAATCTGTTTTCTCTTTTAAGTTGGATATTTTGATCCTTATTATGCATTTACAAACCATCTATTGAACAGGTTTTGTTAAATCATGTGCATAATAATCACTTTTATAGACAATAAATTACCATTTTTGGCTAATTTTTGCTTATTTTGGACTAAAATTAAAAAAAAATTTGAACTTGTTCCTATTAATTTGCTTAATTGTGGCCCTAAGTTCAGCAATTGGGGACAAAATCTAGTTTTCAGCCAAAGGTTTTCATTGTCATATCAAAACTTTGGGAGAAATTGATCCAAAGTTTAAACTGATCAGTGCGGTTTAAAATTTATCTTATTTTTGGTCTATTTTTTTTTTCGAAATTTAATTTTATGCCCATGAATATGCCCAATTCATTGCGAAAAGTAAAGATGACCATACAGAAAGAAAGTTCAAATGGAATAAAGACAGGAGAACACTTTCCTGTGATTGTGTGTGGTTTTTTAATATGTGTATATAGAAAAATGCAAAAAGTGCTGACTTAGCAGTTTTTATAGTGTCCATTAGACAATACCTTCTTTTTGAGTACTGCCTTCAGTTAGTTTCAACAAGAGATACCACAATGTATGCAAAAAATAACATTGATTTACTCTCAGAAATAAAAATCCACAAAACATCATCTGACATATAGGTAGCACAGTAGTAAATGCTTTTGCTATAGTCGAAAACACTAACATTTCTGTGATTTGCATACCTTTCTAACATTGATCAGCATTTACCTGGACTAGGAAATTAATAAACTTTCATTTTCCATTTAAAAAATATATGCCATATATATCCGTGACCAATTCCTTTTTTCGCTAGTTAGAACATTTTGAGACGCTCCCACTTTTACATGCAATTTCTAATGCAGTGAATGTAAAAATACTACATTGTTTAAAAAATTACCAAAATTTTATCTTGCATGATCTGAGAAAAATTGTACCACTTTTTAAAACTTAATTGATGCAGGAGCTTACAGCTAAAAAATTGTACACATCTAACCACTATTTACCAAATCAGAACACAACCAAGTATTCAGTACTGTACTTAATGTAGGGTACACAATCTGGTAACTTGTTACTGGTACACATTTACTACTGTTATGCCTATACCAAGTTTGCAAGAGAACCAATTTAGCCAATATTTCTACATCAAGTACATAGGTCATATTTGAATTAAAATCAGTAAAAGATATATTGGTATTCAAAGTGTTCTTGAAAAATTCTTCTATTCTTTAGCCCTACCAAAGGAGAAAAATTGCATATGTATATAACATGTGTTTGAAGACATCTTCAGAATAAAAATTTGCATATCTGTCACTGCCCCTGCACTTTTAAATAAGAAAATAATATCAAAGTTCTATAACAGATACCTTTTAAATGCACTAGCCTTATATTATACTATTGGCCAGCCCAATCTATGCTGGCACACTAAGATATGGTGGCTTTCAATAGCTGACCACTCCATCTTTTAAACTATGCCATATTGTCCCCTAAATTGTTTCAAAGTGGCTTCAAATTAACAAGATGGTGCTTTTAGACAAGAAAACCTATTAAACAAGTACAAATAAATGAACAAATTTTAATTTAACCTGTTTTATACCTTCAATTAGTGCAAAATAAAAGTACCAATATTTCAGTCAAAGGCTGTTGATAACACTAACTTCCACAAAAAATTCTACTTAAGTAAAGGAAATCTGTTTTCTCTTTTAAGTTGGATATTTTGATCCTTATTATGCATTTACAAACCATCTATTGAACAGGTTTTGTTAAATCATGTGCATAATAATCACTTTTATAGACAATAAATTACCATTTTTGGCTAATTTTTGCTTATTTTGGACTAAAATTTAAAAAAAATTTGAACTTGTTCCTATTAATTTGCTTAATTGTGGCCCTAAGTTCAGCAATTGGGGACAAAATCTAGTTTTCAGCCAAAGGTTTTCATTGTCATATCAAAACTTTGGGAGAAATTGATCCAAAGTTCAAACTGATCAGTGCGGTTTAAAATTTATCTTATTTTTGGTCTATTTTTTTTTTCGAAATTTAATTTTATGCCCATGAATATGCCCAATTCATTGCGAAAAGTAAAGATGACCATACAGAAAGAAAGTTCAAATGGAATAAAGACAGGAGAACACTTTCCTGTGATTGTGTGTGGTTTTTTAATATGTGTATATAGAAAAATGCAAAAAGTGCTGACTTAGCAGTTTTTATAGTGTCCATTAGACAATACCTTCTTTTTGAGTACTGCCTTCAGTTAGTTTCAACAAGAGATACCACAATGTATGCAAAAAATAACATTGATTTACTCTCAGAAATAAAAATCCACAAAACATCATCTGACATATAGGTAGCACAGTAGTAAATGCTTTTGCTATAGTCGAAAACACTAACATTTCTGTGATTTGCATACCTTTCTAACATTGATCAGCATTTACCTGGACTAGGAAATTAATAAACTTTCATTTTCCATTTAAAAAATATATGCCATATATATCCGTGACCAATTCCTTTTTTCGCTAGTTAGAACATTTTGAGACGCTCCCACTTTTACATGCAATTTCTAATGCAGTGAATGTAAAAATACTACATTGTTTAAAAAATTACCAAAATTTTATCTTGCATGATCTGAGAAAAATTGTACCACTTTTTAAAACTTAATTGATGCAGGAGCTTACAGCTAAAAAATTGTACACATCTAACCACTATTTACCAAATCAGAACACAACCAAGTATTCAGTACTGTACTTAATGTAGGGTACACAATCTGGTAACTTGTTACTGGTACACATTTACTACTGTTATGCCTATAGACTTAGCGAGTGTCCAATCCCGTTAGTTATACTAGTCCCAGGTTCGACAACAAACGTCTTCTCATTTCCATAGCGCACCTGTATTTTGTTTGTATTATTTTTTGTTAAAAATATCGATCAATATCTATTTTGAAACTAAAATGATATCCATTGCAAGTTTTATCACACGTATTTTAAAAACAAGTAAGATATAAAAAGATCCAATAGGTTACATCAAAACATAAATATGGAACTGATTCAATTTTGATGTCAACAATTATGCCGAACTGCGAGATCTATACATTGAGTACTTTTTACGTAGGCTTTTGATTAATTCCCTAAAGAGTGTTTCAATTAAAAAAAATCATAATCATTCATTAAATTGATGCAGACATAATATATTTTCAAATTGGATTTTCAGGCAAACCTTCTGGATAACACAATTTTTTGTAAAGATCGCAATGAATTAGTCAAAGGTGTTTGTTATTCTCTCTATTATTTATTTTGTCAGTCTAAATAAGTAAATTTTCCTGGACTGCACACTGAAAAAGAAGTATAATAATTATAATTGACTTTTATCAAACACATTTACCTTTCCTTTTATCTTGATTACTCCTATTGCTGTAATCTTTCAAGACCAAAGGTCAGAGATGGGATGAGTTAGATATTGTGACATTAAATATAATCACACAATCTGATCATATAACAGCTTGACTATCAAGTTTATGAAAGTTTAGTAATCTATTTTAAAAATTTTCATTGACATAAGTGAATGTCCTGAAGTCAATACCATCGAATCATAGAATGGCATTTTGATTTTGAAGTAAATCAGTTTTATTATACAATAATTTTGAAAGTTGTGTCATATATTTTGAAAATTTTTCATTGACATGATTGAGGCCATAAGTGAATGTCCTGAAGTCAATACCATCGAATCCTAGAATGGCATTTTGATTGGAAGTAAATCAGTTTTATTATAAAATAATTTTGAAAGTTGTGTCATATTTTTTGAAAATTTTTCATTGACATGATTAAGCCATAAGTGAATGTCCTGAAGTCAATACCATCGAATCCTAGAATTGCATTTGAATATGGAAGTAGATCAGTTTTATTATAAAATAATTTTGAAAATTGTGTAATATATTTTGAAAATTTTTCATTGACATGATTGAGGCCACAAGTGAATGTCCTGAAGTCATAACCATCAAACCCTAGAATGGCATTTTGATTTGGAAGTAAATCAGTTTTATTATAAAATAATTTTGAAAGTTGCGTAATATATTCTGAAAATTTGTCATTAACATTATTGAGGCTGTAAGTGAATGTCCTGAAGTCAATACCATCGAATCCTAGAATGGCATTTGGATATGGAAATAGATCAGGTTTATTATAAAATAATTTTGAAAGTTGTGGAATATATTTTAAAAATTTGTCATTGACATGATTGAGGCCATAAGTAAATGTCCTGAAGTCAATACCATCGAATCCTAGAATGGCATTTTGATTTGGAAGTAGATCAGTTTTATTATAAAATAATTTTGAATGTTGTGTTATATATTTAAAAGATTTGTCATTGACATGATCGAGGCCATAAGTGAATGTGCTTAAGTCTATTCCATCGAATTCTAGAATGGCATTTTGGATATGGAAGTAAATCAGTTTTATTATAAAATAATTCTGAAAGTTGTGTAATATATTTTAAAAATGTGTCATTGGCATGATTGAGGCTATAAGTGAATGTCCTGAAGTCAATACCATCGAATACTAGAATGGCATTTGGATATGGAAGTAGATCAGGTTTATTATAAAATAATTTTGAAAGTTGTGACATATATGTTAAAAATTTGTCATTGACATAATTGAGGCCATAAGTGAATGTCCTGAAGTCAATACCATCGAATTCTAGAATAGCATTTTGATTTGGAAGTAGATCAGTTTTATTATTAAATAATTTTGAAAGTTGTGTCATATATTTTGAAAAATTTTCATTGACATGATTGAGGCCATAAGTGAATGTCCTGAAGTCAATACCATTGAATCCTAGAATTACATTTGAATATGGAAGTAGATCAGTTTTATTATAAAATAATTTTGAAAATTGTGTAATATATTTTAAAAATTTGTCATTGACATGATCGAGGCCATAAGTAAATGTCCTGAAGTCAATACCATCGAATCCTAGAATAGCATTTTGATTTGGAAGTAGATCAGTTTTATTATAAAATAATTTTGAAAGTTGTATAATATATTTTAAAAATTTGTCATTGACATGATTGAGGCCATTAGTGAATGTCCTGAAGTCAATACTATCGAATCCTAGAATGGCATTTTTATTTGGAAGTAGATCTTTTTTTTATAAATAAGCGTTTGTGAATTTGTACAATTTATTAATCATTTTATTTATCAGATTTAGATAAACAATGTTTATAGACCGATCAACAGATATTAATTTTGCGAGTTTATTTTACTGAATTAAAAATAACTTTTAAGTTGTTCATATATATCGATAGTCTATGCAGTTTGAACAGTTTGACACTCTAGAATTTAAGTGGCTCTCTACTCGACTTAGTTGATCGTTATAAAAATATCTAACGAATGCGATCTGACATTTTGCAGCTTGGGTTTGGGCATTTTAATCTAATTTAAATATCAATGAGGATAAATAAAGACATACAACATTTTCTAAGTCATTACCACAATAACATACAATATAACATTACAAATGTTTAACTATAATTTCAAGAGTTCATGACTTTTTATCCATTTCATTGTAAGAAGTAAATAATTTAACTGTGCCGTTGTTGGTGCAAATTTGACTCTTCCGAGGTGCAGACTTGATTAATACCAAGTGCCGAATTGTCTTTCACCCATTGCATTACCTTTGTGCCGTTTATTTGGCTTTTGTTCTTGCTTATATATTTCGTCGTAAATATAGTTGAATTACAGCTATAGTCAAGCAATTATTTAATCAAATCAATATCTTTACACCCGCCGAACATGAACGTAAGCAAGACATTTTATGTCCAAAAATTTCAATCTATAAATTTTTTTTTTTAAGTTGTCAAAATGTAATTTTCTGAACCATTTAACTCATCTCATAAACAACTTACGCTTTACATTGATATGAAGCGACATATAAATTGTTCATTCTTATAAAATAACTATATTGGTTGCAAGTAACAAACATAAATCTTAACATATAATGAACTGTAGATACCAGATAGAATGATAATACTGTAATTTATATTCGTTTGAAAACAAAAACAATCTGTAAACAATGGAATTTGTTAATGGTACGACACTAGTAAAAAATACATAGAAGGTCTAAATCATTTTTAACACGACAATTTGATCGATACAAGTGTGATTCCTGATCAATAATTATATTGTCTTGAATGCTCAAAATTGGCAAAACATAAACACAGCAACAATTTATATATTATTCCAAACACATTACAACTGTGTAAAACAATAATGATTAAATACTGATAGTTCGTTCATTAGCAAATTATTCTCGTTGTGCTAATATGTATGTAAGTCCGCAAATAGTCTACACCAGAGCTGACTCACATATGCTTTAATTTCGACCTTTTTTATGACATATTTTACATATTGACCGATTGATTGAATTTTCGCTTAAGGTCCAGCAAGCAATATTGCAACTGACAATAAATCAAAGTAGAGTCGGTGGAACATCGGGACCACTATTTTGACTGCTACTAAAAAAGTATGGAGTATTGGGTAGGGACATTAAATAAGCCGTTTGTAGCGATCCCTTTCATCGAAAATCGAAAATCCCTTTCAACGAAAACAAGTAACGTAATGCTTTTTTGGCATTTTATTATAAGATGTTTACGTTATAATTTATTCAGATTTTTCACAAGTCAGCATGTTTAAACGAACATCAAAGCAGATTAATGATTTAATTAACGTAGTCCATTGTTCATCACGGCTAGAGTTAGACTATGATAAAGTGATGACTGATTTCTTAAGTAAAGAAATTTGTTAATCGGGTAAAAATGTCATCATTTGGTTAAGTTGTAATACAAATGACGTTATATACGATTAAGTTTTAATACAAATGAAATTTTTAAGTGATGGTTTTGCAATAGCTAAAAGCATAAAAGAACAAGATTTAAGTGATACGTATGTACAAATCGTTTATTTTGTCTTTTAGCCTATGCATGATGTCATGTGTTGAAATATGAAGATTCAGTGGCTATCAGGATTAGATTGCGTCCACTACTGCAAATGTAAATTAACGACTACAGATAGTTCATTGGCGAATCATAAACAAGTACATGTATTTGCTGCTGGACCCTAAAAAAGAATTGCTGCAATATACATTGAAATCCATAATGTGACGCAAAGTATCGGACAGTTTTATAATTTAAATCATTAGGACATTAAAGTGATTGTGGTCAGATGTGAAGAAATTGGTAAGCTTTATTGTGCATTCGTTTAGTCAACATATATATGGAAAATGTGCATAGTGCGATTAAAGACTCGGCACCATATACTGGCTTTACCGGAACAACATGCCATGAAATGGTTTAGATACATTTATATGTATGCAAATGGTTGTTTGACCATCTGCTGGCGTCATATAGAATTAAATCAATAATCTGATAACTTGAGGTGCTTTATAAAAAATGTTAAGTATGATTACAAGTGGGTGTTTGGGTAGTCGATTATCACTTTATGTAACCTTTTGCTAAGATGTAAATTAAAATAATATTCATTAGGTATATGCGTATTTAGTATTTGAAAACAATCCAAGAAGGGACCCTTTCATGTTTGGAGAATAAAAGCAAAGTATATATATATATATATATATATATATATATATATATATATATATATATATATATATATATATATATATATATATATATATATATATATATATATATATATATATATATATATATATATATATTACAATAAGCATATAGAGCAAAAACATGATTTACATGATTTGAAGTTAACGTAGATTTTTCTAAATGCTAAAAGCCGTATTATCCCCACAAATTTTTGTTTGGGGCGCACATTCTAATAACGCCAAAAAATAGTGTTTGTTAAATTACGCGTTTCTAAACAAAAATAAAATATCATTGTTTTGATGTAATCTAACATAATTGTTGGTTATAAAATTCGATGTTTAGAATGATGAAATATTTTGGAAGAATAAAAACACAGATCTAAATGCATTTCTAGCATTGCTGACAGAAAGAGATGACAAAACAAATATAAATTATTGTACATTTGGGTCTTGCAAAAAATATATTCTATAATAGATGCTGTTGCAGTTTATTTGTTATCTCACTTTTTGACAGTGTTTTAGTGAAATTTCATTGAATTAAAATTTCTCAATGCCAAAAACAGACTTGATAATGCTTGCTGTATTATAGCAAATTTTATAAACGAATTTTAATTGTAAAGCTATGTTCAAAACGACGTGTTTTTACTACCACTAAGTCTTCTCCTGCATCATGCTTGTTATTATTATAGCAAGTAAGCATTAGTTTATAACAGCTTTTGGTAATATTTGTCCGCCTTAAGATTCATAATCCAAGCGTATCAAAATTTATTGACATTAACTTAATGCATTAGACTTATTAGTCTACAATTTGGTTTATGATACATAACAGCAATGTAGCTGTCTCTATAAATTTTTATATCAAATTGGTCAATACTAATAACACGTTGAATACCTGCACAACACAAAGTATTCTTGATTATTATATTGTGATACATATTTCGAAAAGAATTATTTAATATTTGTTGGTTTATTTGCATTTAACAGCGAAGAAGCTTTTGTAATAAGGGTTTTGGATATATAATAGTACTCCTGAAATCTACGCACAAGATTTCATCTGCAAGCGTATAACTTGTTTAAAAAAGATTATTTGACATTATTTAAATGATAAACACTATTCTTGCTGATTCTACAGTACACATGCTATAAAAATAATGCGGCATTTGTCATTTATAAACAATTTAAGACCATTAGGTAAGTTCGGGTTTCCAATCTTAGATCTGCCCCTGTGATGCGACTTCAGGATTGTTTACCAAAGTCATACGGATGTATAGGATTTAAAAGATATGTTATACTGGTCAACTGTTAAAACAAATGTAATTTTATGGTATTACCTACACTATGGCTGCATGCTAAATGAGGGGTATTGATGCATTATAGTTGATGTATTATAATTGAGTAAATGGAAGCCATAAAACAATTTAACTGTAGGTTTCTGCCCGGGACAACGCCTACACACGTTATAGATTGTTAAGTAGTTTTTCACATATTGTTGTCCTAAAGAAGGGGCATATTCTTTACGTACAGGTATATCGAGCTTATTAAAGTTGTAATTTCTTGGCTGCAATAATTAAGGTGCAACGTTTTAATCTGTTTTAGCGCATGTCAAGATAGTTAATAATAATAAATTATTATTATTATTATTATTATTATAATTATTACCTATTATTATAACAAAAATACGAATTTTGCGTATATCGTATAATAGATTAAGTTGTACGTTGCAAAGATATAACAATAATTTCTTAAGGGCAATGTAATCATTTCGAAGTTAACGAAAATAAGTGTATTACACTGAAAAATTCGAAACAGGATATTCACTTCATTTAAAGATTCATAGCAGGATCTATTTAAGATTGAGCATTAAAAACATTGCAATGTATATTTAATATTTACAGTTCGTCCTGGGTATATTATACATTAGACAATGCGTGTCAGATACAGTTTCTACATTGAGTATTCATAAAACTCATATTGATGTTTTTGTCGGATTTCTTCTTATAATTTTTCTTTTTCTGTATTCTTTTTGTTTAATCTTGTTCGCTTGTTTTCATATAGATGCGATATCTGATGGTTGCGACATTGTGTCTTTGCATTTGAATACAGTTATTACTAGTTTATGCTAGTACATTGTATGTCATAATTAAATTTACATGCTGAATAATTTATGTTATGAAAGTTTAAAAACACAATCTGAATCATGTAAGTAAAATACATGTACACATTCATATAATTTATACCTCATTTAGTGAAAACATATAAAATAATAACAAAATTTTCTTACACTGGTTTTAACATCTACAAAATTAGATATATAGAATTGGTATGAGAATTTTGATATGTATACTTCTCTGCACGATCAACAACTGAATTAGAATCAGAAAAATAAAAAATAAAATAAATCAAAATCAAGTTTGTATTTGTTGATTGATTGATTGGATGTTTTCTTACGTCCACTTAGCAGTATTTCAGCTATATTCAGGACGAGAACAAGATACAAACACTATATCGTTGAATTAGAACAGTTTGAGTGTTGAGCAATGGAAATTCCTTCTTTTTCATTACCATCCTTCGTGTTGTTATCATTTACTTTATGATTGTCTGTGTCACTTTTATTATTTTCATCAATACTCCTTGTGTCGTTATTGGTAACATATATAATAGAATTATTAGCTATTGTCAAACTGTGAGCTGCAAAATATATTTAAAAGTTTCATTCAATCAATATTACATAAAAAACGACCACAAGCTATTTCAGTCCTTTAATCTCAAATTTTGTAGATTGAAAGTGTCCTTCACTAAATAATTATCGAATTTGATACCATTGACACTACAGACATTAATAGGTCCAATCCTTCTTTGGATTGACGTCTCAAAATAAACACTCTACGACAAACGTGATGACTTTAACTTGTCCTTCTTGTAAAGCATCGGCTCTAACATATGGAGTCTGCGTTTCTTAATATCAAAATTTCCTTGACAGCGCTACTTGATTTAAAAGAAATTCAGGGCTTTGTTGGTCAAAATTTATTGTCTTCATTGAAGAAATTTAATAAAAGACATCATAAACTTGAAGACAAATACACGATATCGTCTTTAAAATGAGTACACGTGTAGGTTTGTAGTAGAGTTTGTGTAGTATATTCGTTAAAAGAACTTGACTTACACTGGATTGACTATGAAAAGTATGTTGCAAAAGGCATGAACTGCTTACTCTGCCTTATCACCTTAGGTCGCTCACATTTTCTTAGAATTCTTTTAGCCGGCATTTGTTTGTGTGTTTTATTCTGCGTTTGTTGTTTTTTGTCCGTTGCTTTGTAGTGTTTTGATTTCGTAATTTGATTACTATTTAGTATTTCATCTCTTTATAATGACAATTTTTATTGCAAAAACCTTGTTTCATTCTTACTTTTTACAGCATTTCCAACAATATTTTGGAACTAAGTAAGCATCAAATTATTTTGTCTGTTAGCACATAACTCTGTCTTTTCTATGAACACTATTCAACAAAAACTTGTTCGTTTTTGTCATAGTTTTATAGGATATTGAGTGGGAGATGATCTTTTCTGTGAATGTGGTTCTGGCATTTTTTTACACGCCTGTTAACTTTTGTTAATAAAGCAACTGTTAGCTGTTTTTCAACCATTAGATGTTATCTGTTTTCTTAAAAATTGGCATTGCTGTCAACTGTTTTAATGAAAATTAAAACATTGTTTGCTGTTAATAGTCAGAACACTGTTAACTGTTTTACAGATCGTTATCTGGTAATTTATTTTTATCCCCCATGTTGTAATGTAAATGAGTCTTTCCCTTACTAGTTATTATGGAAACCTTGATTAATGTACGTTTATGTCTCCCATACTTTTATAACCCTTGCATACCAGGTGACAACTCTCTCAGACATTGACCCATCCCACACATCACAGCTCAATGCAATCGGAAACAAAGAAATAAAAAGAATGACAATTTATTTATACCATCATCGCTTTCACAGTCCTTATTCGGTAGATAACACAGACGTTGCACACAATATTAGGGTTCAGCAGTGGATTTCCTAAAAAGTTATAAGCTGTAAATGTAAAAGTTGTAAATGTAAAATCTATCATAAGAGGGAAATGCTTCGTGACGTAAGCAAGTACGAAGTATTTTACACTTTTTGTGAAACTCGCTAATGTAACGTAACGTCAAAAATGCACAACTGCATTTTGTCAGATAGGCGTTGCCATCATGCAATTGACATGGTTAAGTAATTGTGAGGATTGTTTTATATATTTAATTGGGTACAGTTTGAATTTTAGGAAAAAAGAGAGCACGTATCAAGTATTATAACGGAGATATACTAGTAATTTATTGAAAATTACATTAATGTATTTTGTATATGACATGTGATTTTAATTGATTAACATCTTCACTTACACATGGTAATTTCTGATAACTTTAGCTTTGAAGTTTTATCTTTTTTAACTCCGAGGTTTAGTCTACGTCTAAATTGCCTTACTAGTATACATATTTTCAGGAAGTTTTGTTGTACCTTTACCGTTTAGCTAAGGATATTCCAACTCGTTGTTTAAATACATCACACATTTTAGTATTGTGCATTTAATTAAACTAACAAAAAACCATATATGAAATAAGGAAATTTCGAGATTTTGTTTCCAGCTTAATAAATATGAAATTACTTGTTATAAAATAAAATGGAACTGTTTTCAGTTTTTGTTTTGACATTTGCTCAAGACTCTCTTTTACATCTAAGTGCAAATTTTACTCTGCATTTATCTGAAGGCAAACTCCATTCTACACTAACACATTTTACGGCTACTACATGAACAATTACCTTTTTATGTTTAATCGGCTAGTAAATGCGCACCTATTCTTTACGTGCAGTCGACAACGGTCGTTTAAATCTGGAGCTAATAAAGAAAAACGATTTACACGATTCGAATCATTTATACATTATGGTGTTTCGTAGGGAATCTAGCTAAATTTAATTTTGAGTTTTTCTTAACAAATGAATTGTATGGCTAACAGACAGACTGAGTGTTGGTCCTCTTCTTATTATTTTTTGATGTCTTTTTAATTAATTGCAGAGCGAAAGATTCTGGAAAAATTCAAAAAAAGTTGGACGCTAGTTTTTTATTATCGACTGACACAGAAACATTTCTTATTTTTCGTTTCGGAAAATAAGAGCAAGATTTGCTAGATTTTAGTACGTGTTTCCGAATTCCCTTCCACCACGAAGCCTACGACGAGTTACGCCTTTCTGGCTAGATTTCTATTACTTTTTTACATTGTCTCTGCTTATTAAAGCTGTCACTACATTCATTGTTATCATAACCTCGTCAGTTCTTTGTCGGGTTTAAGTACTGTTGCCGAATTCTCTGTTCACCAATAAGCCTACGACGAAGAATGTCTTTCTTGCTCGATTTATCTTACTTTTTTAATTGTATCCTCTTATTGAAGGCGCCACTACCTTGTCTCTACGTAAGTTTTCTAACGTTTATTGGCTTCAATAAAAATGGAAATGGTAGTATTTCATGTTATTTTAAGCTCCCTGTTGTATCTTGCCTTTTGAAACAGGGTGGGTTGAATGAGGAGGCTTAAACAGTAATTCCCTCTAAATTGATAAATTCTGCTGTTTTTTGTTTTTATTTTGATTTTGATTTCTTCTTTATTCTCATGTAATTGCTGTTATCTTTTATCACTTTTAAAAATTTACTGTTATGTGTTTTGGAATATAAAAAATGTTAGGCTGTCAATGGACTCCCTCCTGCCCTTCCTCTATGTTCTATAGGGACGATAATAAGCAGACTAGTAAATTTATTTCTAATACTGTTTCTAAAAAGAAATTCCATTCTTTCTATTATATTTTTTAAAATTTTTTATTAACAATTGGTTTTCAATTCGTGTTATAGCTTTTTTATTTGTATGAATATAATATTTCAAGTAAATGGTACAAAATTTTAATACTTCTGTTAAATGGTGGATTATGGTTCCTTATTCGAATATGGATGTTGTTTTAAATATTTACAGTCTCCATTCTTCTCTCTCTACTGTTACAATAATCTTTCTGCTCGTTAACACTGGTACCGTTCACCACCCAACTGCATACGTCTTATCAATAACTTCTGCCGTACTATAAGAACCGATGGTCAAAACTTTTGGTCATTTAGGGTAACAGTGTAACCAGTTCTGTTTTGAGTGATACTAATCTACATCACCAGCTCAGCTAGCGACGTGTTATTGGTATTATACGTTTTACAATACGTTAATCTTTCTAACTTAAATAAGATCAAGACAGGTAATCTTTTCAACATAATGCTGGGTTATATCAAATTGAATTATTGGTTGGATGTTTTCTGTAACGGATAGATGATAAACGGCATATTTTGTTTACTGCCACTGAAAAGTATCAAAAATTGGGATGAGAAAAAATACAATCTCCCAGCAAATAGCGAGAAGTCCTCCCAATTCGTCACACACGTATGCGCTTTGCAGTTCTATGGGTCAAGCACTGGGAACAGTCCAATATGGTCCCAGGCTAAATAAGAAAAAGATTTAATTAAACAGAACAAAGGGAATCAGGTTCAAAGATAATTTTTAAAGACATTTATAATATAAAAATCATGCATATACCACGAGTTTATGTTCATTACATATATCTCAAGCAAATCGTTCCACTCATTTAGATTTCAGTTAGTTTCGTTTTTTCTTCCCTGTTCTTTCGTCGACTCTTGCTCAACACTAACGCCTTCAACAAGTTGAAGATAATGCTGAAGGCTACTTCAATTTGATGTGTTAAGAACCGGTTTACACGAGAAAGGCGTAATTCTGTAAATTATGGCATGTCTCAGCCATACGCGGTTTGTTTTATTTGCGTTAAGATTATACACATGACACTTGAAAAGGTAGTTAATTTTTGACGATTGAAGTTAAAACGAATCAATAAGGTGTGAAGCTTAATACACTTAATATTTAGCAGCTACTTAAGGTTGTACTAATATGAGATAAGATTTTGGAATGGTACATTTTTTCACTTAAATGGCTCATTAAATTCACACAACAAAGACATTGTATGATAATATTAATAATCACACTTAGCTTTTCCTTATGAGTAGATTCATACGGACTGTCAAAAAGTATTTCTTATATTTAACAATATGTTTACATAAATATAATTTGACTTCAGATGTTTATCGAAAATAGCAAAAATTTTCAAATATGTTTACAAATAAAATGTCACCAAAGATATCAAGAATTTACTACGCATGACGTCTAATCAAGACTCGTTAGCGCCGCTTAAACCCAAAATAATAATGAAAATCTTAATGATCAACATATTGTAGAGCATTTATGAACAAAATTCAAAAAGTTATACTGCTGAGGCTGTCGACACACTTGATAACCCTTAGAATTAAAATAATGTTTTACAAATTTCATGGCATTAAATTTAGACAATGACTACATTACTCAATGAACCAAATTATATTCCTATATTCACCGAAGTGTGACTTCTGGGCTGAAGATACCCTCGGGGATTGACTAACAATCCACTAGCAGAGTCATAGATCCAATGATTGCAAATAAAATGTGATCAAAGATACCAAGGTTAATAGAAATAATACTAAGACTACATAATACAAGCGTTGGCAAAAATAATATTTTGTCAATGAATAGTTAAACACACAATACATTTACTGTTGCAGTGTATTTTAGAGGGTTATTTTATATTATTGCTCAGGGTGTACAAATCAAAGTGATAGGATTTAACATGATTTCCACATTTTACTGAATTAACTGTCATTTAAAATCTGTATAACAAATGAAAACAGTATTCATATGCAATGTTATTTACGTACATGTATTTACCTTTTGATTCTTAAAATCATCTAAATACTTATAATTATATTTGATTTAGCACCAATTTTATCCCCAGTCGTACTTTCATCTTTAACTGTCACAGCTGAGAAACCATTGTTGAAAGTGTAGCATCATTGGGAAACATGATTCAGTTAGAAATGGTATAATGGAAGAACGATTCTTGCCTTTATTGCTTTTCTGCCAAATACGTTTAGGTCGTGTTTGATACTGGATTAAAATAATAATTTTCAATGAACTAAAAGTATGTATGAAAACACATGCATACGCTTTGGAATCGACTTGCAAATAGGTGTATTTTCTAAATAGAAACAAAGCAAAGCTATCAAAATTAAACATTTCTTCGTTCTGTAGTTAATAACAATGTGAACTAAGTTTGTCAAATGAAAGTCATTTGACATGTTTAATGTTTCAATTTACTTCAATTTCTTCCCCAGTACAGGTCTGTTAAAATATTGCTAAAAATCTGTTGTGTACATTGTTTAAAAACAATATACGGGTACTACTTTTAAAAGTCATGTGTGAAGAAAAAATCATATTGGGATATATTTTTGATATCTAAGATTTATTATTACGAAAAAAACAATTTTGGTGTACATTTTGGACAATATTACAGATTTTATAGACATATAAGACACATACAAATACATTATTGCAATAATATTTACAGTTAAATTTGCAATAAATATTTCTTCTAAACTAATTTCTTTTAAATTCGATACAAGCGAGAAATACGTTTATTGGATTTAAATATAAAATGAACATTCTTATACATTTACGATTTTGCAACCTACTTACTGTCATCTACAAAGAACCTGTAAATAAAAAAAGAAGATTATTATTATTCTTTATTAATCATAGTTAGCTTTACACATATTGTACCGAAGAAATATGTATGTTATAATTATCCTTTAATACCAAAAGGATAGTCGTCGATTGCAGTAATATTGTGGGAGCTAACAATTTATTTTATTGGTGATAAAAATACATTATCATCTGTTAATTGGTTCTCCAGGGTGTGATAATATTTTGATATTATTAATGAATTATTGCAAACATGTTCGCCCAATCATTTTTAAAAGTCTAAATTGTACATGCGCAGCTGAATGAGTAACACTTGATAAATGGCCACATCAGTCATATGAAAAAATTACTTTTTGAGTGGGAATACTGAGGAAGACTATAATTATATAGTATGTACAATTTTTGTGTGTATTGATATTAGCCAGTCATAAGGTATAGTTTCTTATTTATTCATTTATTTATTTCCTTTACATCTTGGGATTATTAAAGTATATGTTAGGTTAGCATTACGATGTATATGTTCTCCGAAGCAGTATAAGGTATATGTATTCATAAAATTGTTTCCTTTATTCGAATGTATTACAATATATTATGGTGTTTGCCATGATAAGACATTTTCCCCTTTTCCTTTCGCAGTATAATTCCTTTCAAAATCTATTTGTTGATTGTACAGGATGCACAATGTAATCCAAATATATAAACATTAGATTTAAGACAATAAATCGAGACAGAAATAATATGAAATGAACAATGATCAATTTTAGAGATTTTGTCTTCAACCGCATTACTGTTGTCTTATTTCACGTTCTGTCTACAGCAATCCCACTTTGTAAAGGCATTCTCGTTTCTTTGTTTGTTCATATTTTTTGTGTGTATTTATTAGATTGCGAGTAATTGTCGAATTATGTGTCAACTTACTACATTTTTAATAATGCAAAATAACTAAAAAAGTTTTTTAAGTAGCAATTTATGTACTTTAAATGTTTGACCTTTCTAGTAGTTTAGTAATAAAGTGTTAAAGACTAAAATCTACAGTACATAATCTAATTGAACCGATTAAAAAGATATGGAGATAAAAACATGTTAACTTAAAGAATTGTTTATTGTCTTTTATAATGTGACTGCACGTGCTAAATAGAATTCTCATAACTGTAGAAATTCTAACTCCCTTTACGTAACCGATGTACAAAGAAAGAAATTTAAGTAAAGGATTGCTATTGTTGCATTTGATATTCACTTTGACAATATCAATTTTCGCGTAAGATTAATTTTTAAAATTTTCCCTGCCATCTTGCGTTCTTAAGTTTTAGTGAGAGAAAGCCATTACGTGTTTCAAATTATAGATCGCAATCACCATCTAAGTGTCTGTTCAACATATATATACAGAATAAACGCTACTTGTTTCATATCATTACCTTATCATTAACCATTACAACTAAACACGCGATTATTGCACTGAATCATTTCTGGTTAGTATTACAAAATCCTCTACAGGATTGTTGTCGTCATGTTTGTATAAAGGTGAAAAAACAATATTTAGACATCATTTAGAATGGAGTGGCGTTGAAAAGAGAAATGCGAAAAGAGACAATCCTATCGATACGAATAATTGCAATTCTTTTTTTTGTGTTTTTTGAATTATTAACAACTCTAAAATCATCAAAATGTTGCGGCTGTTCTGGGTTATTCCTTCGGGTATCGTTGGTGGGATTCTTTTGCATGTATATATTAGAGACTGATTTACTAATTTGTATATTGTGGCAAATGTTGTTCTCCTTAACATATGTTTACACAATGTGCCATAATATGTTTCTTGATCATTGCACGTTTTATAATTGTAAACTATATAGATGTATTATAGCAGGTGTAATTGTTTGTTTCCTAACCAACTGTACAGTTTTCGTAGAAAAGTTACAAAAAGGGACAATACTAATAAAACTTTACTGTACAGAAAGAAAATTTCTAAATTGGATTGTATTTGTATACAATTATGAAATGTAAACGTAAACCGTCAATTTAAAACATTTTGGGAAGGGATTTATTGTCTTTTGATTTCTCAAGCAGTTTGTTGAAGATTAATTTTGTCACTACCCTTAAGATAATAAATGGCTACATTAAAATTAAAAAAAATAATTAACCTGTTTCTTACTACATAGGTTTAGAGGGGTTATCACTTGCTGTTATATATAATTATATAAATGAGCTGTACTATAAAAGTTTTTAAAATAGTGCTTTTTAGGATTTGTCTATAATATTTTACAGTTCCACGATTTTTTCTAAAAGAATTTTAATCATAGTCTCCAAAGAAATTTATCAATTATGTTCCTACCCAGATTTCCCCTGACAGCCTTTCGCATAGTTAATTGACATTTTTAAGAATCATTAGCAAGAACAAATACTTTTGGATATATATTAATAATGACACCTACATTAAAAAATACATTTTAAGTGCTCCTTGATCACATGACAACGATTTTAAACAGTTACAATATTTTTAAACTTTCAAGTTAAACGGCATCCAGGACAAAAACATTGCACATAAAGATCTTAGTAATCGATTAACATTTTCAACGAAAATTAGAAATATTTTAACGTTTTTCAATTTTCGTTGTTGTTGTTTTAACTATTTTGGTGCAACGAATTCCGATTAAGTATAATATATAAATAAGTAGATAAAACAAAAATTAAAAAACAGAAACACGTAACACTTTTAAACGAACTAAAATTTCATGTCAATCAGTTCAGTTGATAATCAACGGTATATACTATTATTGCACATAAGACAACATGGAGTCCTATTTGCCCCGAACTATAAATTTTATAACTAGAAATTGTTTATCCTAGTTTTAGGTTTCCATAATTTGATGTTTTGAAAGATTACTTTCTACATATCAAGACATAGTTTTGTGATATTTGAAATCTTTTTCGCGTGCTTTTTTATAAATAATAATTAATATGTATCATTTAAATCTTATTTTCAACATGATAAATTACATGATACTGATGTAAAATATATCTTTACTTTTGCAAAATGAAATTGTAGTACTTTTGAATCTTTCATAAATGCTGCAAACAATATGCAAACAATTTGTCAGCAATGTCAGGATAAGATCCAAGAATGTGCTTCATTTTAAGAAGACAATAGATCCTTTTAGGGAAGCTAATTAAAGTGTAATATGAATGGAAGACTGGCTGGCTAAATTGTTTTCTCATCTAAACTGAGATGTTATTTGTCGTCTAAACACATTTTCTACTTCTGCTTAGACACACTGCAAAATGTCTATATTGTATAATGGTACAACTACATTTAAGCCCATTTAACTGAAGCATCTCTTTATAAGCCTTAACTTACCACAAGTTCTTTTTTTATATTTTCTATTAGTGTTAAACATGTGGTGATTAGTAAACAGAAACAGTATAAGATTTTGTATTTGCAATTAAAATCTTAAGTTTGAGTTTTTGACCTGTTTAATTCAAAATAACAAACGTTCATTAGTACGTTTTGTCAGCAAATGTTAGCAGAGGGTATTCCACAAGAACAACTTCTTCCTCATAAACATTTGACTTGCAAACTCAAAGTAATTTTCGTATTTTATTCGTGGATGTCTATTTATAAGTTTTATCATAAACGTGTCAATGGTGCTTTCTAAAACATGTCGTGTGTTTTCAATTAACACCTAGTTTGATTTTGAAGATTTCATAAGAATAGAAATACGTGATAAAGACGTCAATATGTGGTACTTGTTTATCACCCACAAAAGTTACCATCACAACAAAAATAACTTTGATATTATATTGCAATTATTATTATTATTTATTATTATCATTATTATTATTATTATTATTATTATTATTATTAAAAACGATCCGAATCAATAACTTTTTAAGGTGTCTCTTTATACTTTGAATGCTATGGACATTAGTATTAAACATTATGTACCGTAAAACAACGTTGGAAAGATACGTGTTTCAATGATTGTTACACGCTTGAACAAGAATATACAAAATAAATACTATAATCTTCGACATCTAATTCTAGAACATATACATAAAAAATACTGAGTACAGCCTATTAATGAATGTGTTACATGGGAATAAACATAGCCAACCAACTTTTAACTTACCAAAAATATTGCAATTATTTTTGAAGTTATATCTACCATATTGCAACCGGATCATTATAATATTATCGTTCAGTACGATTAAATGAAATTAAGAAGAACAATTTAGTATAAACAAAAATGTATATAAAACACACAAATAAAAATTTGCACATTGACGGTTTTTCCCGTCTAATAAATCAGAACGTCCTAAATGTTGACAAATAATCACTTTGATTTTAACAACATAAAATGAAATAGTATTACAATGACGTTCAAAGTGTAAACTCAGTGATATGTTACAAACGCTTCTAACAGTAATTAAGCCCCTAGTCTCAAAAAATAAAATACTCTTAAAATGAAATTTTAGTTGAGAATGTCGTGTTTCTTGTGTTTTGCTCGGCGCCTCGGTGGCGGACTGGATAAGGTTATTCAATATTCTTATTTGATCACGTGGTATGTCAACACTGAAGTTGTGGGTCTGGATCTACTAGACCTTACACTTAATTGACAAGGATTGCCAGATTTCCTACCGAAGATCGGAGGTTTTCTCTGGCTTCCTCCCATCAAGAACAACTGGGCGCCAGAAGTTGAAAATTGCTGAAAGTGGCATTCAACACCATTAAAACAAACAAAACAAACAAATAAACAATAAAACGAACACGTTCTGCTCAAATAGTGTGTGGATGATTAACTTCAATGAAATAATCAAATATAATCATGTCGCTTGACATGGATCGTAATGATGAAAACAGTTTTCTAAATAACATTTACAAATAAATTTTGTTTTCCAGATTAATAAAGAATGACATCAAATACAATACAGATATGTTTACTACTTTTTATCGTATTAAGCGTTCCTTGTTCATCGCAGTGGGCGCATACATTTGGATGGGGAGGTGCTGGAAATGGAAAACGGGCTTCATCATATCAACAGCCTCAATGTCAAACCGATTCTGATGTTTTAAGGATTGTTTCACAACTTATACAGGTTTGTTATTTATGTTTTAAATGTTCTCTGTTTGTAACAAATAAAAGCTATTGTTTAATGGTGACTCCAAGTACTCCACGGGAAGTTTACTAAAATCAACTTTCTCGTCAGTAAAACTGGAATCAGGATAAAGCAGGCCTGGGCTCCATAAAACCTTTCTGAGTAAAAATATTTTGCTCAGCATGAGAATTTACTCAATTACCATGACAACAAGGGAAAAGGAAAGATTTGATTGGATGAAATTGAGAATTAAAAAATTCTCAGCAAAAAATTTTTTATGGCGCTGGGCCCTGAGGTATAGACAAAACAATCAGAAAGGTTCTAATTTGTAATAAATGTTATTATTTCGTACCTTATTTGCTAAAACGATGTTTGCATGAAGAGTAAAAACATATTTATGGTGGAAGTATTTATAAATAGCTAAGACAACGCGGCTTGCACAAGGCTTATATAAAACAATAACGCTTTAAACAAAATGTTGCTGTTTCATTCAATTATCCGGTTACAGACAGAAATATTGTCAATAAATTTAATAATGATACAACTTTGAAATAATATTTTCATTATTTGAAGTAAAAAGGAAATTTGAAAAATAATGCATTTCTTTTCGAAATCCAGGTAAAGGTAATTCATTTATAGGCAGATAATAAAGCAACTACGTTATTAAACAATAAATCAAATTTCATTGGAGAAAATGATTGTTTAATTTGTTTGTGATTGTAACTTAAAAATTACAGTCAGACTTGATATATAAAAGGAGTTTTTTTATTTGCATGAGCGCTTCACTCCTCCGACACGTCACCCCATATGATTAATAATGAGATTGTAACTGACAAAGACACTTTTTATTCTCTTTCTTTCCATTTAATCGATTTTACGACTAACTTAGCACTATAAACATAACATTGAATAAAGACAGGTTCCATATGTTGAGAATTAACTGCTTATCTCGCTCTAACACCGATGTTCATTTATTTGAGATCGTGTTACCCACTTAAGGTGTCTCTGATTGTAATATTTAAATGTCTTTTGTGGCCATGTTTCATTTCTGTATACAATAATTATCTATCTATCTCTTTGTGGTATTGTCTGCTCTTAATACTTGTTTTTTACACTCTAGCTAGAAGCAAAACGATTAAAGGCATGCGAGGAAAAAAACATGAAGCCTCCAGAACTAATAACAGAATATGACTAATTGCGGTAAGTTACCCTTAGGTAAATTGTAATATCAGCAGTTATGGAGGAATATTCAGGCATTTGCTGTTGCAATAATAATATACATTACAGGAATAAAGGAAAACCACGGTTCACGGTCAGAACATGTAACCAAAAATCAAATTATGTATCGAAAGAAACAATGAAGTATAAACAGAACTACTAATATTTCATTTTCATTTGTCATTGAATTATACGTCCCCGTGGTTTTTTAATTATTTATCTTTGTCCCAGGTCATAATGCATTTCAATTCAAAAGATCGTTATTATAGGTTAAAAACACAGTTTCTTCTCATGTCATTACTACAATTGTAAAGTTAAAATGCTGATTGATATGATGTCAATTTTGTAACGGTGCATCCATGGCCGAGTGGTTAAGGTAGTTCGTCCACGTGGTCTGTCAACACTGAGATTGCGAGTTCGATTCTGACTGCAGGCAGGGTGTACTCGACTCCAATCTTAATTGACAAGGATTGCCAGTTGTCCTACTGCAAGTCGGGTAATTCTACCGCGTACTCCGGCTTCCTCCCAACTGGACGCCATGATATAGCTGAAAAATTGATGAAAGTGGCGTTAAAATACCATTCAAACAAAACAAAACAAAAATCATGTTTGCCAAATTATTATGTCGTGAAGACATTGTTTATTAACATTATTTACATTGTTAACTCAACTGTAATGGAACTGGTAATTGTATAATTAAAATAAATATGGATATATTTAGTTGAAATAGGGTGTTACTATCTTATAGCCAGAGAATAAGTAAAGTGTACCACTAAATCAGAAAATGGAGAACCCAAATTATAAAATAATGAAGTAACAAGTAAATACTTTAAGGATGTTACTATCTTATAACCATGAAATCGTCAAAGTGTACCACTAAATCAGAAAATGGGGAACAAAAAATAACAAGTAACAAAAAGTAAATACATTTATCTGTTCTTTTATTTTCAGATATAATTTTCTTTGGACTAGACATGCAGTTACTACAGATGTGCAGATCAATTAAATCGAATCTTTTCTGACAGCTGGCTTTCCTGAACAATGTCATATGGTGATATTTATTTATCACGATTCTCTTTAATTGTTATACTGGTGCGACAGTATATTGTATTCACGATACAGTTAATCTATGTTTAATCGATTTGTATATTATATTGATAGTAAATAAAACAAATGCAATGCTATCCCTTTGACAAGCCGATGTTCGCAGTTTCTATCATTTGACATTAATTTTAGAAGGATTGTCGCTACTGTTAATACGTCGTTTTCAAGATAGGTAGTTAGATGTATCATATCACGTGAGTAATGGTATCACGTGATTTTATTTAGGGCACTTTCCTCAACGTACCGTCTTTAATATCATGTGAAAGTCATAAAACGGAATAAAACTTGACTCCTTTCCATAAATTTTATGTTTAGTGTTGGCGTTGCACCCCCGCACAACACAACACAGGCTTCATTTTGCATCGTCTTTCTTGTGCCGTCCCATTTCGTATCAAGTGTCGCCGTTTTAAACTAAAAGTGCCCTAAATTTTTTATGACGTCACGTGATCAGTATTACAATTTCCACCTCCTTTAACGAGAGCAATTATATCTTGAAAACGACGTATTGTGTCGGTGTCATGTTTATAACACATAATAAGCTAAATTGAAATACAAATCAATTTGCAGAACTAATAAATAATATGAAATGTGCACCTTACTCTGTAAGAGGTTGTTATGGTATCAATGAAAATAAATACCAATAACTTAGAGCGGGTAGGATTTATGCACCAACATATTTATAGATCCCAATATTCGTCATATTTCATTTAAAATTGCGTTAATTATCTTGTAATATAGGTGATTATCATACAGTCATCAATATTAACACATGTTGTTTATTTGTAATAATTTGCAGTTACAACCGCCTTCATTGAAATGACAGTTCTTGCGATTTAATTTTGTTTACATTATTTGTTTTATACATCTCTTTATAAACATTTTATGATTTATTTTGACTGAATGTGTATATTCCAATGCTTTTCTAAATATATAGTTAGTTTTAGCCAGATGTTGGCATAACTTAGGGGAATTTTAGTGATAATACCTCTTTGACATCTTAATAATTTAGCAATTTATTAGTTTGCGTTTTAAAGAACTGATGAGTCTTAATTAGACGAGACAACAGTGCATCCGGCGTAGTCAATTTAATTACCTTGATATCTGTCATGACGTTTAAAAAAGCACTTACTGTAAGCCCCCGAGAGTATTTCCAGTCTAGTAGTCATATTTCGGTGCTACATTGAACTTTTATTAATAGTTATTGTTTGAAGTAACTGCTCTGAAATTGCTACGATGTTTTTTATGCCCAAGGTTCCATAGCTTAAGACAGATTTGGCATAACTTATTTTATACAAATAAAGCATGATCTTGTTTGTATACCTTTATCGTAAAACAAATGTAATGATTGGATGATTCATTCGGGTTTTGGTTTTGAGCAACTCTTCCTGACATGATATATGATTGTATATTTTCCGCTACCTTTTTACATCTTTGCACGTTTTTAAGTCTAATACATAGTATTCGGAATCGACCTCAAAAATAGTATGTGGCGTAATTCCTCCGGTCATCGTTTTTTAAAATTTCACTTCTCATCTCCAATTAATCATTTCTGTGATTTACCGAATGCTTGATTGTACATGTATATGAAATGTTGAATGGAACATACTCGAGTAATGGCTCGTAATTTAAAACTTAACCATTGGTTATTTTGGTGTGGTCAACGCGGCAACTGTTTTTGTGCTGAAGTGGCCGAATCACATGAAATTTATTACGAAATTACGAACTAAAAATATATACAAAAATATATTTCAAAATCAGAAAAATTTTACTTTGCCGTTATGATGTCATTATTTAAAGCACTCTTGGCTCCTGTCCACTATTGTGTTTTACCGTTGATTTACACATGACAAGAAATCCTATCCAGAAACAACTATAGGTCTACAGTTGGACTATTTCAAAGTGGTATTTTTCAGATTTGGGAATAGGCAAAATGGTAGTAATTCTCTAAAATACATGATAGGTCACAGGTTCCTATAAACTACATTAAAATACTGTTTTAGAATTTGATTACGAATATTATCTGGCAAAAATGATGTATCTGGTATCGTGTAATTTGTTTAAAAAAATAAAATGTTTTATTATTATTTTTGTAATTTTTTGGATTGAAAAGTTTGAGAACTTTAACTAGATAAAAAATGGGATAGTAATATTTAGCGGGGGATTATTTGCAAAGTTTCGTACAATTTATTTGATATACTCTTAGTATCTGACTCAGAATTTAACAAGTCCGCCTTTTATTTTTTTTATTTCTGAAACCGTCGTTCTGCTTTTTGCAATATTTAATATCCCCCTTACAGTCGTCATCAGTACATAGTTTATAAGGATGTTTTGTGTTTGTCGTGGCTTGAGGAATGGTCTTGTCAGCAATTGTAGTTCTCATCTCCCCTGTCCCCTACATTGGATCACCCATACAGGTTCATTGAAGATATCGTCTTCAATACTTTAAAACCCGTTTTTTTCACAAGGATATGATGAAAGATATATTTTAGAGTTTTTGTTTTGGCCACATGAAGACAAACATAAATATTGAGACAAAAAAGTATTTGATTAATGAATAGGTTTAGCTGATGGTGGTGTAGTCTGTGAAGATGATGTAAAACTTTTCTTATACAAATGGTATAAATATATCTGATTTTGAGGGCTTATCCATACTATTTGGCCTGTTAAACATTGTCTTCGTTTCAGATGTTTTTACACAACTTGCATATGAACCAGCTGTGGAACGAATAGGATTATTTGTTGCATTGAGAATGCGACCAGACTTAGGATAGAAGATATTTTTAACAAATTTTGTAGAAGTGGCAATTGTTTAATAAGAACATTGCTATTCTTTTTATATTATCAATATGTTATTGGTACGTTTAAAAAGTTGCCTCAATGTCATTGTTTGTTAACATTTGCCTTATACAAATGCATGCTTATTTTTTGCTAAAATGTATAATATATTTAATGGTATGAATTAATGTCATCTAATGTCGCAATGATGAAACAAGAAAATATAATTTTTAAAATGATAACAATTAATGTTGGTGTTAACACAACTCCTCCTTGAGTAATTACGAACAATAGTTTTACCTTCGCTGAGATATATATTTTATATCTAACATAAATGTCAGTAAGTAAAATGGTGCAGCATATTTATTGAATAGTGAAAAGTTTATGGCGTGTTCAAATTGTTTTCAAGTCTGTAAATTAAAAAGTTAACTTCTTGTTTAAAAGGTACTTTGTCTTGCTAACATACATTATATCATTTTTTAATAAGATTTTTTTCGTTAATGGTAATTATAACATTAAATGTAGAAATTTAAATCATACTGCATCCACACGTTACCACGTTACTCTTATAATTTTACTTCGTATTTTCTGTTGGCATTGCAGGTAAGATATCACCAAAAAAACAAAAATACCGTCATTGTCATTGGAAATAGCTAATATTAACAAAGGTTATCTCATATTATTTTGATCCTCTTTAAGATAATCATGAGGTATCTAATTTCTCTAGTATTAAAAAGGACCTACCAGACATTCATGCAAAGATAGAAATCATTCAAAATTAGTGTCTGCAAAATGATTTGCATAGTTTTGATCTCATTACTAGTATTAGCAATGTTTGATGCAAGATTGGCACAAATAGACCAGCTTTTGTCTGAAGCTACTTGGTAACTAAAACTGTATGCAAGCTGTATGTGTAATGTAGCGGACTTTGTCATGGCTGACGTCAAAGACTACTCAACCAGAGTCTCGCGAATGCCTGCAAATCTCACCATATTTAAATTGCCAATTTAATTGACTTTTAAATCTATAGCCACCGAATTAAACCAATTATACTGAACCACTTAGGCGTTTCTGAGAAAAGAGCCCTATGAACATTTTTCAGTAAGGATTGCTTATAAGTTTAATTTAAAAAATATTGGATGTAAATTTTTAAATATTCTTCTAAAAACTACTTAATTAAAAGCGATTTTTATTTAATTTCAAAATTATATGTAAACCATAAATTTTGTAGAGAACTATAAATGAATATCGTTAATCAGTTTAGTTTCAGTTGGTTTAACAAGTTTAGAGACCTACACTTAAAAATGCTTTCGGTATTTTGAATTTGTGGGTCTAATGAAAACAAAATGTTAATGACGGGTCAATAAATATTTTTATACAGTATGGCTTCAATTGGCTTTAATTGTAGTTTGCAAAAAAACTTACGCATTTTCTATTTTTAAATCTACATCCTACAACGGCAGCATTTGTGAATTTAAAATAAAATTTAAAAGCTCTGTAGAGGAAGATTCAATGAACATTGTGACAAATTTGGTTTGAAGTAGTTTAAGAAAAGAAGTTTTAAAAAATCCCATAGATTTTAATAGAATAAAAAATCATTTATACAATACATGCACAACAATTCAGTTAGGTCTCTGGTATGACATTAAAAGAAATAATATGTTTTTGAATTTGGTCCGACACACTGTACATAATTTCTAAGCTAGTTTCCTTTTTAAAAGGAAATAATGCACTTATAGTTTTTTTCTTATACATCTTTCCATTAACTCCAACTATTACATCTCCCAAGTGTGGAAAATGATAAGGAGACAATATACATACATTAATCAACGATTGAAATGATTCCATACGAATGTACACATGCAAATTATCTGATAAACAAAGTCCTGAATATTCAAGAAGTTTTGAATGATCAATGTTGGTATTAAACAATCCAATCACGAATAGAAGCATCTTTAAGTGTTGCTGGTCATAATGCCCAACAATTTGTTTGCAAATAATGTAAAACAATAGAGAATGGTTTTCACTATCTCTGTCCTCTAAACGATACTTTAACTGTTTTGCATGCGCTTGAAGTATATTGTTCATTATTTCACATGTAGGATCAAATGCAAGGAGATGAACAAAAGACGCACCTGCTGGACAGTATTTATCAATAGGAAGAGGTGTGTAATAAATGTCATACACATTCAGTTCGCGTAACATTGTTCTTCGATTTTGAGCATCAATGGGCTTGCATGTAAAGTTTATGTTAGCGCCATTTTTAAGTAGGTATTTCATTGCAGCTGCGTTTTGAAAGATGATGGAACCAGCCAATGGAGTTAATCCATTGAAGTCAGTGCATTTGAATGTCGAATTTGAATACATTAAAATTTGTTTAACAATAACATTATCGTTGTTTCTTACTGCAAAATGAAGAATGCTTTCACAAGTAATTTCGCCCATCAATTCGTGAAAATGTGCATCTACATACTTGATTCTAGAAATCTTTTCCTTATCTATATCTATTGTTTTTGCTTTTGATGAAAAATATATTGTACTGTTTGCTTGCAAAATTATGTCACTTTTACACTTGTAACACCTATCACGCATTCCTTTTTTCAGAATAGTTTTAAATATGTCGTAAGCTTGAAAAAATGCAGATAAACGTAAAAGTTGTATGTCTATAGGGAGAATCGTAGAGCATAATTTAAAAATGTCAGTATCATTGTGCATAACTGCCAACTCTAGCACCGAATGGCCGCTCCTAGTTTTATAGTTTAATGCTGAAACATTGAATTTTATTATATGCTTAACAGCTTCTAAATTGCGATGTGAGACAGCAAAATGTACGACGGTGAATGCATCCTTTTCTACATATCTGTCAGATTTGTGGTCATAAGCCAACTGTTCTAAATCAAACATATCTGTGAGAGCAGAATAATCTACTCTACCGTATTCAACTATGGCCTTTAATGTTTCTGTGTTGTTAGAAACAGCTGCATGTCTTGCGGCTGCTGTTGCGTTCTGATCCTTCCATATAGATAAAAGAGTTTTCGTAATTCTGTAAGAATTGATGCATTTGCTGGTCACGTCAAGAATTGATTCACAAACCGTACGGTTAAAATGTTCACAACAATAAGACATATTTACAATGGCAGTTGGAAGGAATTTTAATTTTTGATATAATTCTTTATCGTCGGCAAAATGCACATGTGTAATTAATTCTTGAACATCTGTAAAGCTTACATCTTCGTAACCGTAATTGTTGTAATCGTGCAAAGTTTTAATTGCTATATTCTTATGGCCATGTTTGTAATTTACATAACATGGATGGCCATTTCGACTAAGCACATCTTTTAAGTATGAGTGTATAAGGCTAATTTCTTTATTTGCCGATACATGAATCAAATGAGGAGTCATCCTTTCAACAAGTCTATCGAAATCATATTCGTCATCAAATTGTGTGTTAGAAAACTTTAAAACATCGAAGATATCCGATCTTTGTAATGGTTTGAAACTTGCTAGAATTATTTCAAACATTCCCCTGGTTTTTTTAAAACTTTCTTCTTCACAATTATTAAAAAGCCGATGCAATTCCCTGTAAAATACATCGTTAATTGATTCTGGTAGGTAATTGACATTCTCCTTCGTTTTATTTAAAACAATTTTCAAGAACAAAAAATTATATTTAAATCTTTCTGCTAGGGGTCCAGATATATGGCTGTTACCCAGATGTTTCTTTACATATTCGTTTGTATCCAACTTATTACCTTTTTCCATTGTTGAAAGATTCCAATGTTCCAATTGGTTAAAATATTTAACAATTTTGGAATGAGATCTAGTGGTAAATAAAAACTTTATCCATTGTGGGAATTTGTCGTACCATTTATGTAACAATAACAAAACAGAATTGTATACAGTATCACATTCATCTAGAGAATCAACAATAATTAGAACGGTTTCATTTTCAGGGCGTGCCATTTCTTTTAATGGCCCAATTACAGCTGTACTCATACAGTAATCGGGATCATATCGGCACATATTTTCTACATTTCTTGGATCGGTCGGTGATAAAATTTTATGTTTTGAAATAACGTCTGCAAATCCTGAATAAGTACAGAAAAAACTCTGAAAAACATTTAAAACAAAGCGGTCAGCTTGCAGGAATGTTTTTATATCATATTTGCACAAATGGTGAAGAATCCGAAATTCTTTTATTTTGTGTTTTTCCTGGATTATTTGGGTGATTAAAGCTGTTTTACCATATCCGGGTTCCGCTATAAGTAGAACCCCTCTCGAGTTTACTAACTTTTTGTCTAAACTATCAAACAACCATTGTCTTCCAACAAAGTCAATATCTTCTAGATATGGTTTAAAGTGTAGCTTATATCCCATTTGACATTCTGCAAAAATGGAAAAAAGGAATTAAATACTGCGTTCAAATGGTCCATTGAAGAAATTAAAACAAATAGGCTTTAAGCAACATACATGCACTGCACAAATATACATGTAACTACTCTATAAACATTATTTGCTATTAAGTTCCGTTTGAATATTTATTTCCTATTTTATATATTAAAAAAAAAAGATTTTTAGTCCGAGAAATCGATTTTTCAAATTAAAAGATTGCTTTTTATATCATAAAACCACATAATTTTTCATAAAAATCTGATTGTCTGATATTAACAAACATGACATTTGTGATATCCGAAAATCACTTTTTTTAAAATCAGAAAATAATTCTTCGATTTCTGAGGTAATAAAATCGATTTGAAAAAATTGGAAAAAATTACGTTCTTAACAAATGTGTAAACATGCAACTATTACTGTCATAATTAGGAACGATTGCTCTGATTTTCAATGAACGATTGTTGTGTATCATTAGTAGCAAGTTTTAGAATATATAAAACTGCTATTATTAACACTTGAATGTTTTTATAATACAATATATTAGCAGAGACATGTAATTATATGTCTCTGATATTAGACAATTTTTTCCTATTTTTTATTTGTTTATTTTTATCTTTCATGAAGTTTCTCGTTTAATGTTTTGACCTGGGGTAGAATTATTTTTTTATTCTCAAAAACTGTTACTATGCTTTATAATTTAATAAATCACATACAATTATCAATCAATTATGGTTACCTAAAAGATATTTGTGACAGATGTGTTATTTAGAACACCTGTAAAGTATTGAAATTAAACCCATCCTGTGTCATCCTAATAAAGCTTGTAATGCCATCAACTTTCATTCTCTAAACAGGATGCTTTAGAACAGCTTATTCCTTAAAACTTGAATTTTGACTTACTTTTTTTTGTATGACCGAGAAAATGAGACAAAAATGTGGATATTTTTGTAATTAACTTACTTTATAAATGTGTGTCACAAAGTTCATTACCACATTTTCAATTGAAGTAAGGACAAAGCAAAATATTGTAGTTAATGCTACTCTTTATAATGACAGTATTTGTAAGTCAAATATTCTTAATTGATTTTTTTTTTGTTTAATTGTTGAAATATTTACTAAAGAAATAGATTATTGTGAGCGAGCTTTATGCGAATTAGAGAATGGTCAGATCTTATATTTGTCAATGTTTTATACCGAGCGCTCGCAAAAATCTATTTTAATATGTCTAACAAATGTTTTAAAATTTCGAAGAGGCTCTAAGAAGAAGCTTTCAATGGAATTATTGTTTTTTGAAACTATAGTCAATTTTACCGTGTCTGTCCGACAGGTTTTGCCTGACAAAATAGAATACTGCTTACCGCGTATGGTCGAGTTTATGGTCCTTTTGTAGATCTCATATTACACTTTTTGAAATCAACAATTATTTTCCACAGTTAATCGGCGTTTTGAATTGGGCTGAATTTTCATTTACAAAAGGACCATAAACTCGACCATACGCGGTAAGCAGTATTCTATTTTGTCAGGCAAAACCTGTCGGACAGACACGGTAAAATTGACTATAATGAGATATATCCAAAACAGTATATTAAAGCAAATAAAATTGACATCAACATATATCCCGTTATTTTATTAAATATACGTACCTTATAAACAAAAATATTGAGAAATCATAAAACGGAATTACATTGTCCCAGTTTGAAATTTTCAGTTCAGCGTAATATGACGTCGGAATTCTAATTGTGACGTCATATTAATTCGAATGTAGAATTGTTAAAAAAAATAATGTATCGGGAGTAGATTAAATTATATAAATCTCAGAATTCAGACCAAAAATAACTAAATTATTAACAATAACGACAATTATGGATAACACATAACAAACAGTATTTGTAAGTCAGTTTTTACATTTACACAAAACACGCAGCTTACGCATGTGCGAACTAAACTTATTAGAATTTGGACACGGCTTTGTTTACATAGCTAAAGCAGGACGTCATTAGAATTCTAATTTAAACTGTAACAAATTTCTGAGATACAATTAGACCGTCCGTGTATGAACGCCGTGTTAAAAATTGTAAAATGATCGAATTTCAAGAGAAATAGAAGATCAGCAATTAAAGTGTTAAAAATGTGAAAATTAAAAACATAGTTAAGACCAGCTGTATGTAATATATACTTCAGGTCAGAAGTGGTGCATAATTGACTCTTTCGCACTGAAACCATGTAACCAGAAGGCAAAAAATAAGTTTTTTTTCACACAAACTGGGAAATATTTTGCAAGTAATTTAAACTGATAAAATGTATATCATTCGAAAGATAATAGACTATAGAACAGGAACAATGGGAAAACATACATATTTTATTTATTTAACAAGATATCGGTTTTTTAAATCGTCCCTGTGTTTTTCTATTGAGAGGAAAATCCAATATGGCTGACAAAAATGCTTCACACAAGTCACATGATGTCGCTAATACATGTAGTTGTACATGTATATGAAATTGTAACCGAGTCAAACATTTGTCAATAATTTGTGTTTATCCATGATAAACTATAATTCACTACAAAAAATCTGTTTTACCACCGCTGAGAAAATCATTTAAAGCAAAACAAATAATTCTTATAGCTGCTTTCTGTACAAAAAACGATTTGTGTAACTATGATTATTAAAAAATTTAAAATGAATTTAATTGGGTCATTAGAACGAAGTTTTAGGTATTAAAACGTTGCACTATATTATTACTCGTAGGAACTTGCGTGATTAGGCTTTACATTAAAAATGGAGGTAGGAAGGGTCAATCGAGTATTATCAGAGTATTTTTTGTACGACGTGTTTTACAACATAGTAAGGATTCTAAATTAACATTAACATGAGATGTTTGAACACAGGCAGAAATGATAGAAATTATTAAGGATTATAATGTATTTGTAAAAATACTTTTAAATTAAATTATTAGAATATCTAAATAACTTTATTTTTTGTAAACACGAAAAAATTCGGTAAGAAACATTTTTAGTTCAAAACCGTTATAGTTCATTTTGCTGTGAACGGAATGTTAGCGTCGGCCTTAATTGTAGATTATTGCAAGGTGGTTAAGGGTCCTTAGAAATCGAAGACAATGTGAACAAACATTGCAGTGCGGTGATAATTGTACTATATGAATTATCGTCGTGGTAAGATCAAAAGAAAATGTCTTAAATCAGTAAAAATGATAAGTTTCACAATAAGTTAGAATTGTATACTGCTTTATATATTCTTGAGTTATTTTATTTCAAAACAAATTATAAACGAGCCAGTGGCAATCTTTTTTTAGTTTGATTAAAATTAAATATCTAGGTTTGATGTCAAGCGAGATACAATTATACAAATTTGTGAAACCGAGTTCTTTTACGATGAAACTAATAATGCAATTTGTAAGGCTAATTTTGTAGAGCGGAAACGGGTTACGGTGGTCTAAGTATTTTCGATAGTTTAAGTTTTGTCAGTGAACTTCGTGCCTTAGTAGATAATCAAGCTAAATGTTTCTTTTATTCTGGTTCAATAATTACTCCTCTACTTCACATTTGCTTTTGAACAAAGTGTTAATAGTGAAAAAATAAACGCGCGGTGTTTTCGATTTAAACTTATTTGATGACGTAGTACATAATTTATTCGTACATTAGGGAACGATCTGCATTTAATTTTATTAAAGTAAAGTTTTATAGTAGAGTCAAATATTTTACAATTTCGTGCAAAAATTATTATAGAGGAATACCACTGTTTATATGTCATACGTTTGTGGTGTGTCTAAAAAAACTTTAAAAAAACTTAGAAAGATGTAAAAAAAATTTAAAGTAGGATATGTGTCGTTTATGATGCAGAAACGAAATACTGTTCCATTTTGAGGTACTTTGCTTTAAGCCTGGTTGTTATGAGGTTTATGTTTTCGTTGTTTTTAATAGTATCTGTATAATATTTATGTCTTAAATTGGGAATTCTTGTCATAACAGTTTGTCGTTATTTTGATGGCGGTTTGTTTCGTGTAACGTGAAGAGGAATAAGTAATACAATTTTTTTTTCTTGGTCCTACCAAAATGTTAAAATATTGTTCAAATAGGTTAATCCTTCTGTATTGAAATAAATTTCCATGAAAACTCTTACCTTTTGTTTTGAAGTCAACAAGACAGTAGGCAAAAACTACAGCTAGAAGTAAGACGATACCAGCAGCCAGGAAAAACCACGTCTTTTTTCTTGAAAGCAAATGTGTATTCTTTACAAGCATTGACTCAATTTGTTGTAGTTGTAATTCATCTAATAGATTTTTTTCAAAAACATCTTTCAAGCTCTCCTCTTTTAATATAGATATTATATGAAATGCATCTTTTGCCTCTTGATAACACCAAATATTCGGATCGCTTCGCAGAAAGTTCCGTAGTGTTTCACAGTAAGCTGTCTTCGTAGTATCTGCTAACCTACTTTCGTGAACAGCAATATTTCTGATTTGTCGTAGTGACTTCACATTTTGCGTGAAATGACGACAATTGCTCATGATACCAATAATAATGGACACATCAGTAACGTTTTTATTTATTCCTGGTGTTTTACACCATTCCGGTTCGAAGCATTTCATAACCTCGGAAGGATCAGTGGGCCATTTTGCAGAATCAATAAGCGACCAATTATGGTTATGTTGTACAATAACTGAGCTATGACGATGACAATTAAGAATTGCTGTTCTCCAAGTAGAACATGTTGCACACCAGTTTTGAACAAATGGTTCGTTTCTGCTGCACGACTGTGCACATTGTGTATTCAGATACGACAATTGACGAACAAGTGTTTGATGCATCAAGTCGAACTGGTCTATCACATATTTTTTAATTCCATCACCAAAACATGAAAGTGAATAAATAATGGATATCCTATTGTGTTGTTGAATGTCATTGACAATTGGGTAATACGCCATTGGATACTAATTATTAAGGTCTTTTAGACAGTTTCTTGGTGTTCGGTATTTTGTTATTACCTTCATCAAATTTAGAATAATTTTACAACCTTAAATACACTCTAAAACATTCGTTTCTATAAACATAGGCTAACTGTTTACCTGTAATACAAAATCTTTTGTGCTGCTAAATTATAGACCTACAAAATGTGTTAAAGTAGATAACAATATTTCTTTATTTACATTTAGTCGAGCATATCAATAAATATAATGACTGAATACACATTTAAATGATCTGTACTTCTAAACTAAAAAGTTAAACTTTAATTTTGACTTTCGTAATAGATATCATACAATTATGAATTGAACTGCAACAATGACTATCGTATGCCAGGGTTAGAAATTTATTGTTTACGAATTTTGTAGGAAATAGTATACCGATAGAGATTTGTTAAATTACCAACCCAAACTAAAAATAAAGTATATTCATCCTCCCAAATTTTTAAATATGATTACTTTATTGTGGCTTCTTTCTTATTTCATTGATCTTATTTTCGTGTTTGGTTTTATAATTGAAAACCTATAAGTAATTAAGAGGTGACGTGAATCAAGTTGGTTACTTATTCAACGTTCAACATTCAACATTCAAATAAAAACCAAAGACCTCTTCTCTCAGTTTAACATTTAGCACTCAGTTCCTTGTTCAACATTCGCAGTTCCTAGTTCAACATTCGATTTTTCAGTTCCTAGTTCAACATTCGCAGTTCCTAGTTCAACATTCGTAGTTTCTGGTTCAATATTCGAAATTTTTAGTTCCTCGTTCAACATTCGCAGTTCCAATTTCAACATTCGATTTTTCAGTTCCTAGTTCAACATTCGCAAGTCCTAGTTCAACATTTGTTGTTTCTGGTTCGATATTCGAAATTTTTAGTTCCTCGTTCAACATTCGCAGTTCCAATTTCAACATTCGATTTTTCAGTTCCTAGTTCAACATTCGCAGTTCCTAGTTCAACATTCGTAGTTTATGGTTCAATATTCGAAATTTTTAGTTCCTCGTTCAACATTCGCAATTCCTAGTTCAACATTCGATTTTTCAGTTCCTAGTTCAACATTCGCAGTTCCTAGTTCAACATTCGTTGTTTCTGGTTCAATATTCGAAATTTTTAGTTCCTCGTTCAACATTCGCAGTTCCAATTTCAACATTCGATTTTTCAGTTCCTAGTTCAACATTCGCAAGTCCTAGTTCAGCATTTGTTGTTTCTGGTTCGATATTCGAAATTTTTAGTTCCTCGTTCAACATTCGCAGTTCCAATTTCAACATTCGATTTTTCAGTTCCTAGTTCAACATTCGCAAGTCCTAGTTCAACATTTGTTGTTTCTGGTTCGATATTCGAAATTTTTAGTTCCTCGTTCAACATTCGCAGTTCCTAGTTCAACATTCGATTTTTCAGTTCCTAGTTCAACATTCGCAAGTCCTAGTTCAACATTCGTTGTTTCTGGTTCGATATTCGAAATTTTTAGTTCCTCGTTCAACATTCGCAGTTCCTAGTTCAACATTCAATTTTTCAGTTCCTAGTTCAACCTTCGCAGTTCCTAGTTCAACATTCGTAGTTTCTGGTTCAATATTCGAAATTTTTAGTTCCTCGTTCAACATTCGCAGTTCCTAACTCAACATTCGATTTTTCAGTTCCTAGTTCAACATTCGTAGTTTCTGGTTCAACATTCGTTGTTTCTGGTTCAATATTCGAAATTTTTAGTTCCTCGTTCAACATTCGCAGTTCCTAGTTCAACATTCGATTTTTCAGTTCCTAGTTCAACATTCGCAGTTCCTAGTTCAACATTCGTTGTTTCTGGTTCAATATTCGAAATTTTTAGTTCCTCGTTCAACATTCGCAGTTCCTAGTTCAACATTCGATTTTTCAGTTCCTAGTTCAACGTTCGCAGTTCCTAGTTCAAAATTCGTTGTTTCTGGTTCAATATTCGAAATTTTTAGTTCATCGTTCAACATTCGCAGTTCCTAGTTCAACATTCGATTTTTCAGTTCCTAGTTCAACATTCGTAGTTTCTGGTTCAATATTCGAAATTTTTAGTTCCTCGTTCAACATTCGCAGTTCCTAGTTCAACATTCGATTTTTTAGTTCCTAGTTCAACATTCGTAGTTTCTGGTTCAATATTCGAAATTTTTAGTTCCTCGTTCAACATTCGCAGTTCCTAGTTCAACATTCGATTTTTCAGTTCCTAGTTCAACATTCGTAGTTTCTGCTTCAATATTCGAAATTTTTAGTTCCTTGTTCAACATTCGCAGTTCCTAGTTCAACATTCGATTTTTCAGTTCCTAGTTCAACATTCGATTTTTCAGTTCCTAGTTCAACATTCGCAGTTCCTAGTTCTGGAAGTGCGAATGTTGAACTAGGAACTGAAAAATCGAATGTTGAACTAGGAACTGCGAATGTTGAACGAGGAACTAAAAATTTCGAATATTGAACCAGAAACAACGAATGTTGAACTAGGAACTGCGAATGTTGAAGTAGGAACTGAAATATCGAATGTTGAACTAGGAACTGCGAATGTTGAACGAGGAACTAAAAATTTCGAATATTGAACCAGAAACTACGAATGTTGAACTAGGAACTGAAAAATCGAATGTTGAGTTAGGAACTGCGAATGTTGAACGAGGAACTAAAAATTTCGAATATTGAACCAGAAACTACGAATGTTGAACTAGGAACTGCGAAGGTTGAACTAGGAACTGAAAAATCGAATGTTGAACTAGGAACTGCAAATGTTGAACGAGGAACTAAAAGTTTCGAATATTGAACCAAAGAACTACGAATGTTAAACTAGGGAACTGCGAATGTTGAACGAGGAACTAAAAATTTCGAATATTGAACCAGAAACTACGAATGTTGAACTAGGAACTGCGAAGGTTGAACTAGGAACTGAAAAATCGAATGTTGAACTAGAAACTGCGAATGTTGAACTAGGAACTGAAAAATCGAATGTTGAACTAGGAACTGCGAATGTTGAACGATGAACTAAAAATTTCGAATATTGAACCAGAAACAACGAATGTTGAATTAGGAACTGCGAATGTTGAACTAGGAACTGAAAAATCGAATGTTGAACTAGGAACTGAAAAATCGAATGTTGAACTAGGAACTGCGAATGTTGAACGAGGAACTAAAAATTTCGAATATTGAACCAGAAACTACGAATGTTGAACTAGGAACTGCGAATGTTGAACTAGGAACTGAAAAATCGAATGTTGAACTAGGAACTGCGAATGTTGAACGAGGAACTAAAAATTTCGAATATTGAGCCAGAAACAACGAATGTTGAACTAGGAACTGCGAATGTTGAACTAGGAACTGAAAAATCGAATGTTGAACTATGAACTGCGAATGTTGAGCGAGGAACTACAAAATTTCGAATATTGAACCAGAAACAACGAATGTTGAACTAGGAACTGAAAAATCGAATGTTGAACTAGGAACTGCGAATGTTGAACGAGGAATTAAAAATTTTGAATATTGAACCAGAAACTACGAATGTTGAACTAGGAACTGCGAATGTTGAACTAGGAACTGAAAAATCGAATGTTGAACTAGGAACTGCGAATGTCGAACGAGGAACTAAAAATTTCGAATATTGAACCAGAAACTATGAATGTTGAACTAGGAACTAAAAAATCGAATGTTGAACTAGGAACTGCGAATGTTGAACGGGGAACTAAAAATTTCGAATATTGAACCAGAAACTACGAATGTTGAACTAGGAACTGCGAATGTTGAACTAGGAACTGAAAAATCGAATGTTGAACTAGGAACTGCGAATGTTGAACGAGGAACTAAAAATTTCGAATATTGAACCAGAAACAACGAATGTTGAACTAGGAACTGCGAATGTTGAACTAGGAACTGAAAAATCGAATGTTGAACTAGGAACTGCGAATGTTGAACGAGGAACTGAGTGCTAAATGTTAAACTGAGAGAAGAGGTCTTTGGTATTTATTTGAATGTTGAATGTTGAACGTTGAATAAGTAACCAACTTGATTCACGAAGAGGTAAATATTTCTATTCAGCTTTTTTGAGTTTTTAAAGATACGAATTCCCGTTTATGTTATTTCGCCTTGTAAGAATTTAGTCAGCCATGCTGCAGCGACTTTTTCGTACATGTTTTGCATGGTATTCTGAGTAACTTAATTTAAAATAATAGTGCTAAATACAGTTTCTGTAGCATTGATGTGTAGTATATGATTTTAGCTCACGAAATTCTTTGTTTTGAACAACTGATTGATATAATTTTCACGCTAACATATGTTTTCATGTGGCAAAGAACAAAATAATTATTTAGTTTATAGTGTTTCTTCGTACAGTTTTATTTGATACAGCCCATATAGCTTCGAAATATCCACACGCAACATATATTTTACGCTACTTGCAAAGTTGTAAAAGCACCGAAAGCTTTTAATAGTTCTTTTTTAAGGCTCACACAGACACACAAGCGCGGATAGTTGCAACCGTATTATTTCGTCAAGAAGATAAGATTGTTCACCAACCTCGGCAGACAAAACATCGAAAATAATGCTTCAGATACATCAGTTGAGACGTCACAAACCGTTTCGTAGCAAGACTAGACATGAATGTTCTTCTAGACAAATAAAGCTTCGAAGTAAATAGAGTCCATAAACATGGTGAGTCAGATGACGAAAACAATTTTAAATTTCGAATTTAATTTTGCCTTTTATATCGAAATGCAGATGACCAACGAAAAATCAAAATTGAAGATCATGACCCGCATTCCTGAAGTTAATCTTATCTGAGTTTGCGTGTTAAGATAACACTTTATTGTGAGAAATCTACATTTTATATTTACAAGTCAAAGGACGTCTTCCTCTAGGAACCAGAATAGGATTTTTACAAAAACTTTAGCAATATTTTTGAGTTGATGCCGCTGTTAGTACAATAGATTCAGAAATATCATTGACCGTTTCATTGATTAAATTTTGATCTTAGAAAAATGTTTACTGCCCTTCAATTTTGAAAATGTTTCAAGTTCTGTGATTTTTATATTCGCAAGGTGAAGATGGCCTAAGCTTTTTATACTATGAATACAAGCTTTTCAACATTTTAACTATTTGTTATTTCTGTGGCCTTGGTTTTAGCGCCAATGATGAGTCTTGAATATGCGAAACGAAGGTCTGATATAGTAAATTTTATAAACTTGATTTCTCAGTGCTAAATTCACTGTTTCAATTACTGCAGTACAATGTAGAAAATGTTTTAAATTCTTCTGCTTCATATTCCCAAAGTAAAAAAGAACTATTTTGAGTCAGTTTTAAAATAATAGCGATGAAAACTCTGTAAAATTTAGTTTGATATATTTTGCCTTCCAGTAACTTTGGTGTGAACCTCAGCTAAAACATGTTATCTGAATAAGACTGACAATAACGAACAAAGAACATACCAAATATAGTAACACAAAGTCAATTTGAGAAAATAAGTTTTAAATCTTATAATTATCGGGGAAGCTGTGAAGATTAAGACAATATAATCGTGGTACCATTTGAGCATTTCTCTTTTTAAGAAAAGCATATGTAATTTTTAAGACGGATTAAAATATTACGAATTTATAACAGCTAAAGAACAGAATCATCGTAAGATTGTCAGTTTCTTCATCCAGTCGTATAAATTTCGTCTTTCAAGTATCTACCATCAGGGGCCGAGTCGTATAAATAGTCTAATTGTAATTGACAAGCGTAGACACTTTTCCAACCAGAGGTTGTGGGTTTTCACCGTATGGGCTGGCCTTCTCTCCAAACTACGCCTTGAAATAGCTAAATCAATTTGCTAAAAGTGGCGCAATTCCGTATACAAACAAACACAAATCAAACATCTAATAGTTCAACTGCATCCCTTTCCTACGTTTGAATCGCATGTTTTATTTCTTTTAATATTATATATTTCTCTATTTAGGAATATATATATGTTGTATGTTTAAGTAGGAATCATTTTATAAGTATGTTACTCATTGGTAGTGCTGCAATCTATCACGTTATTAAAGAAAATCACACATGTGTCTGTCATTTCAAGAGTTTTTTATCTATTAGTTTCAATTAAATTTTACATGAAGAAACATCAATTATAAATATTGGACATATGGGTTTTGGCCGAGGGCTCTTATAACAACTTAAAAATACTTACATATTTTAGTCAGCTTAACATACATGTAAGATATTTGTACATTTTACCTGCAAAAGCCATCGTGAAGTCCAAAACAATTAAAATCATAAATTACCATACACTTTTTTAACAAAACAGCAATTCAATCGGAATCTTATAAGCTGAATAAGGTACGATAACTGGTCGATAAATAAAATTCAGGAACCAAGAGACAGTAAAAAAATTCAAATAGATAAACACGCCACGTAGAAGAAACTAAAGAATAAAAATAACAAGAATGAGTAAAACGAATAAATTGACAAAACAAGGATGCACTCAAATGCTCGGGACGAGTAAGCAGTGAAGTTCTCTAATTCAAATTAGACAAGCATTGAGTTACTCATCGTCATGTCTAGAAAGAGGAAAGGCCATCGATGACTCAAGGGAAATGTCTGATTGCATTGTAGAGATTGTTGTTTCATGACGACCAAGATGCACTCCAGACCTGAAGATATGACATCAACATAGCAAATAACAAACTACTGTTTTGGTAATCCGCAGTGTCCGCTCAAAAAAATAGCAATACCGATCACAAGATCTAGCACAACATGAGTTTAGCTAAAATAATGAGCTCCTTTCTTAATCCGCCATGTTAAAAAGAAGCTCCAATATTGTAGCTAGGTATGAATTATGAATTGTAAACACTATAAGCTAATTTGCTGTCGCTATCGACTTATATATCTCGACAAGTTTGTAGTAAAAGGGGTTACGTTTGACGCAGGTTCGATTCTCACTGCAGGCAAGGTGTACTCGACTCCGATCTTAATTGACGACTTTCCAATTTAAAAAACGCCACCTAGTGTCCACTTCCGGTACTAAAAACTGCGGCTACAGCCGCAGTTTGTCCTGTTGAAACCTTTTGAAATGGACAATTGTCTTTGATAAATTTTCACATTTAAGTTGAATGACAGGTGTCAATATCTGAGTGAGGAAGGTTATTAAAACTGCCTGCTGTGTAAACGTGATCGTTAATTAATTAACCAATGTTCTTTACCCTATTTACCTGATGCTAATTGGAGGTAGAACCCCAGCTGTTTTATAGCTTGAATAAACAATCTTACCAGTGACATCCGTGTTGTATTCAAACTCACCTGTTGCCTATGGCTATAGTAACATCTACTAATAAGGTTAATTAGATGAAAAAGTTAATTGGCATAGACAAACAATATAAAAACAATCCAAAATCTTTATTTCAATATCATAGTCTTTTAGTAATGATAGCCGTAGTTTTTTTAACAGGAAGTAAAAGGGGAGATAAATCATGTAAAACTGGAAATGGGTCAATTGACAAAGATTGCCAGTTCTCCTACCGCAGGTCGGGGGTTCTCTCCGGGTACTCCGGCCTCGCTCCCCCAATAAAAACTGTACGCTATGATATAGCTGAACAAATATCTGAAAGTGGCGTTAAACATCATTCAAACAAACAAAAACGTTTGAAGCAGAGTTTAATTTGTTGTTTTTCTATTTCGAGAAGAATTTCAATGTAAGACGCCAACTTGACTGCCTTGGTGGTGTCTAATCTGGGGCAAACTTGGACAGATTCAATAATGTTACCAAACGTAAGAGTTGTCAAGGGACAAGCATGTAGCGTGCATGCATGTACGGTGATATTAAGGGGCTGCATTAGTATCTAATATTCAGTACTCATATCACTGCAAAAACAGGCCAGCAAGTAAATTAGCAAGATTCGTACCCATTGAAGAAAAATAGGACCTCACAACATGTCATTTTTTTCTTGTATGATTTTTCTATGAATCATTCATGAAAAGTAAGTTCTGTCGTTTATATAATCAGGCATTGATATAATTTCTTCATGTTTTCGAGCGAAGGAAAAACTGGTGTGCCACTTTAGCGGCACAAAGGTTTTAAAGAGTGTTCATAAACCTTGGTAATTAATTGCTTCTAGTTTCATTCAAAGAGTACAGCATTAACCCATTCAGACAATGCATCAACATCTTTTTCTCTTGTTTTGTCAGGTGTCTGACCAAGTCCTTTTTCAAGATCATCAATAGTTTAAATGCGATTCCAACTAGTTTAGTGCTTCTGATAAAATTTGATGAAAACTTTCATTATCAATAAGAATGATGTTAAGTCTCTAGTAATTGCATGACCTAAAGTACTAAGTGTGAATCCGAAATTCTGATTAAGATAGTTTGTCTACTACTGAAGACGTGGTCATCAGCACTGAAGTTATGGATTCGAGTCTCACTGCAGGCAGGGTGCACTTGACTCCAATCTTGACTGACAAGTATTACCAGTTTTCCTACTGAAGGTCGGGGGTTTTCTCATGGTTGGGCTTCTCCCCCAATAAAAACTGGATGACAAGATACAGCTGAAAAGTTGCTAAAAGTTGCATTAAACACCATTAAAAAACCAAACAATGTCATGTTAAGAACTAATCAAATCAAGGAAATACTCTCATCATTAAAATAATTAAAGTAAGAAAGAAAAAACAAGTTTAATTAACAAATTTAATTTGATAGTGTTACAAACAGATTGTCAACATTAAGTGAAGTAAATGTTCTTGGTCTCACAGAAACTTTGAAAATACATTATATTTGTTCATTAACTTTAAATATTGTGGAAAATGCAGTTTTTGTAATTAGTCTTAAGATTTAATAAAAACAAAATAGATGCATATTTTTATCAATAAAAGGGTAAATTCTTAAAATTGTTACAATTTAATTTACCAGATTGGTATACAGCCATACAAAATACTGATATGCTGAACAAGGAAAGTAAATGATTTTTTTTTATATTAAGGTAACAATAATTCCTCCCCCCCCCCCACCCCATGATATTGCTGATAAAAAAGGACTGAGATTTCAAATCCATATCCATAGAACCCTATAAAAAATCGATCAAAGACAACAATGGCCGGATTTCGTTAAACAGGAAGTAGGTGAGCGACTGACCTGAAATCGAATCCCAGGAGCCCATGCTGATGCTGCATACCAAATTTCAAGAGGCTTTGATTAGTAGTTGCTGAGAAAACTGTTAAGAAAATATTGTGAAATCTGGCCAAATATTTCAACCATTTTTGAACAAATCCATGAAATAACATTGTATTGTGTCTTAATTCATGAATTGCTGACAAAATGTTTATAAAATTTTCAATTGTGCATTATTTTTAATAATGAAAAAGGAAAACTGGAAAAATTTTGATGAAATGACACATTTGACACATTAATTAGTAAAAATAAAGAACGCATTTTCTGATTCAATGTAATGTTATTTTTTATGTATATTTAGAATTGTTAGTTATTACTTATATATATATATATATACACATACTTTGGGGGCGGAGCCACATCAATTTATGAAATTAAAAAATGGAAAATCCTAAAATCAATCAAAGAGAATGCATGCAGTAACCATAAAAAATAAAAAACAATTAATTGTTAAAAGAATGAAGATACATTGTTTTTAAATAGAGAAAAATAAAACAAAAAACATAAAAAAAACATAGTGAAAATAAAATACAAAATTCCTTTCTCAAAGCAAAGATATAAAGCTGAAACAATGTAAATGAACAAATCAACAACAACAATATATAATTATATATATATATATATAACTTTTGGAATGGTTCATTATGAACAATTTATTTACACAAGTTGAAACAAACACAAAAAATAATTGTAATAAATACTCCCTCCGTCCTGAATAAGCACATAACTATCACAGGTGTACTAAAGGAGACAAAAATATATTAAAAGGACGGAATGTAGAGTGAAATGGTTTTCTAAGAAGTTGAATTTAAAACTAAACAACTGTGGACTGTGAGCACGCTCACAAAGCGATACCCCCGCATCGCTTTCTAGTCCAATTATCTCCCCTTAATGATATCCGAGGACAATAAAAATCCTCCATGCACATCTACATATAATGTAACTTCCTTTATGCTAAGTTTCATTAAATTTCATCAAGTGGTTTAGGAAGAGTTGCGCTTACAAGGGATGTGGACAGACGGACAGACTGACGGACAGGCAGACAGACAGGGTGATTCCTATATACCCCCCAAACAAGTTTGCGGGGGGTATAATAATTAATTAACTGCTTGATAGTAGTTTATCTGTATTGTTGTGTACGTTGATCTTGTGTATATTATTCTTTATAAAGGAATCTTCCTTTTCAGGACTGTTACTCTAGTTAAATAGTAACAAAGTAAAAGTAAACAAAAGCAAAACCGTTAAAGATTGCTAAGATGAGTTAAGTTTACTGATGTTAGATGCAACCACATTTTTACTTATTAGATTTCTGTTATTAAAATAATGACATTCTGACAGAAAATCACTGGCATGTTAATAATTCATATCGTATAGTTAATTGATTAATGGGACTGTCATTTAACAAGAAATCACTGGATTAGATAACAGTTAAATGTGAAATGTTTTAAAATGAATCTACATAAAATGTATTGTGATTGTCAATTTAACACAATTAATATATAAAGATACTGGAGATATAATCAAGCGTTTTGTTATCTTAAACTTAAATTTTACCTTGTGATAATACTGGAAAAATTTTCTAAGACAAACAGAAAATGTGTTTTTTCTCAGCTTTACTAGAAATATCAAAACTTTATTAACTGCTTCTTGAAGGTTATTACAACATGGAAGACATTGTTCAGACAAAACTTATCGACTTGACGACTGTATATATGCCATTCTTGATGATAGACATTTACATTTAGAAAAAACATGGTAATAACATTTACTCTGTTAAACTTTTTATTGACCATTAGTAATACATTATCCACAAAGCCAGTAGGCTTTGAGGCTGACATGTGACCATGGTCCAATAAAGCGTCTTATATGAAAAACTCCATGTTATTATCAATATGCATCAACTTGTTGCACTACCCCATAAATCTGGATCAGCATTTGTTAAAACTTTTCATTTACATCAATTTATTTTTTATTCCTAGTAATCTTTGATTCTTTTTTTTCAACATAAAGAAACCAAGTTTTTTCACCAGAAGAAGAAAACAAATTAATTTGTAATTTTCAGAATCCTTATGTTGTCCAAAAACCTACTTTCTCATTTTAATATAAATTATACAAATAGATTTCTATATGAAAGTCCCATGAACTGTGCCTAAACAATGTCAAAATTACTAAAATTTGTTTTACAGTTTTTTAAACCCAAATACCAAAAATAGTATGGGTTTGGTCACGTTATTTAGAACTGATGTGATTAATAAACAAGACTAGGAAATAAAATCAATCACTCCAAGAAATCCCAGACTTTACTTTAAAAAAGATAATGTTATTTACAAGGCACATATCTATATAAATTGTTTTGTTTTAGAATTCTAACGTTTTCTGAATCTTCAAAAAGGGAAACTAAAACACAAAGTAAATGATAAGATTAAAAACAAACTGTCACTATAAACTACATGATCAACAATCAACAACCAATTTCAATTTCGTGACAGCTTGTTTTAAAATTAATTTGACTTTCTGTCAAAATAAAACAAAACATTATTATTTTAAAGAATTATAAAACTAATTTATTCTCATAAAATGATAAAAATCAAGTTCTGTTTTACACATACGAGTTCTCTGTCAAACAAGGACCTACATTACTCACAGGATTTTTTTAATCAAATGAACATTGTTTTTTTAAACTAATCTACTAATCCCAGTCTACACTTTCTGTAGGTTTATATCTATAATCCAGTCTTATATGATCTCTCTTCACCATGAATTAAGATTGTCAGAATGTCCAACTTTATTCCTGAAAATATTAAAGTCCAATAGATATTTCTCTACTAATTAAATTAAATAAACAAAGATGGTCATTCATTAATAGAAAACAACTAATTAAAAAGTCATAATCTTGCACTTAGTTTGTAATTTAAAATGTACAACTTCGAAATGAAAACCTTATGCAACTATAAAGTTTTGCAAATTACAATATGGTGTTTGCAAGCCTCACTATGGCATTTCCTAGTACATGAATTGTTGTTGACAATTGTAATTAAAATATTGCCGACTTCTTATCGATTAAAAACTAGTTTTTTGAAGCCATGTTTATTTGCACACAGTTATTGGATCTTTAGTATTGAGTGTTCTTTGTTCTCCAAGAGTTTCCTTACTACTATTCAGCCAATCTTCTATAAATTATGTTAGTTACATTGCATCTTTTTTGTATATTGTAAATTACTGTATCTATAGCACATTTTTCTCCCATAGGTAACATGTTGTTACTGTTTCAGAAACCTGTGGTTTCTACTTTCTTGCAGTTCTTGACAAATTAAATGATATAATGGTTACAATGTCCTTTAATCTTCAATCCTTTCTGGTATGTTAATAACAGAAATATGTGATCTTACATTGGTACTAGTGGATTATCGGATTTGTCCATAATTTAACTATTCAGAAATCCAATATCTAAGAGTACTAATGAAAGATTCTGTTTCCCTAATTTTAAAAGTAGTAAATTTGCTAAATATAAAATAAAAATTCTCCCAAACCATTGTATGTTCATTACTTTAATATGCAGTAAATTCAAGTTGCTTTGATTATACATGTAATATAATGTATTTCTGTTTATGACATTATTATTTTAAACCAATCAACAGGTGAGAACCACAAAGTCACTAGTAATGAGAACCACAAAGTCACTAGTAATGAGAACCACAAAGTCACTAGTAATGAGAACCACAAAGTCACTAGTAATGAGAACCACAAAGTCACTAGTAATGAGAACCACAAAGTCACTAGTAATGAGAACCATAAAGTCACTAGTAATGAGGTCTTATTTTCACACAGGTCAGGCAGTTTGATTATTATGTAAAAATTAGAGAAAAAGTAACAAATCATGACATTGATCCATGTGCTTCCTTCTAATATGTAGTGCTTTTTATGTAATGCCATATGTATGTGTTTGTAATGTTTATGTTTTAAGTTGATAAAAAGCTCACTGGAGCTTATGTTATTGTAAATGTTTTGCATAATCGACTATAAATAAAGCTTATTTGATTTGATTGATTGACAGTACTTACTTTTTACCTAATCCTGGACTAGAGTCGTGCCTGAAAAACAAACCATATAATTAATCCATGATACAAATCAGATTCTATTGAGAGCCTTGTTTGTATTAATATATAAGATTTTATTCAAGGTATTTAATTACAAATAAAAGACTTAAAAACCTGGCATAATTACTTTATTTCAGCTTTTGCTGTATAATTATAGGATAATTAATTGGGCAGAGTGAATATCCAAAATATGATCACGAGTGCCGCATAACGCATCTGATTAAACGAGTGCGCAGAACTTGTTCCGCGCACGAGTTTAATCTAATGCTTTATGCGGTACGAGTGACCATATTTTGGATATTCACGATGCCCAATTAATTATCCTATTTATTAAATAGATCAAAATTGTTTTCGTAAAATTTCAATGCCAAATCCTTAATTTTATGAACGGCGGGTGAATATCTGTATAGTACAAAACCATTGTGACGTTTTGGCGGGAAAAAACCAGAGAGTGAAAATAAACGATAATTTTCACATGTGATTTACCGTGATTTCTGTCACTCGGAAAATTCGATAAATCATCTCTATCTATATAATAAATAATGTTTATCATTGAAGATTTCATCTTTGGTGGACTTTTTGGAATGCAATTATCTCAACAAGCTATAGATTAAAGACACAACACACAGTTCAAATGACTATTTAAATTTATATTTATTTCCTGAAATTGAAAATAAAATAAAAATGATTGAATGTTATCCGATATTTTTTTAAAATGGTGACAAATATTCTTGGGAAACTCTCTCCTCTCATTCACAACCTCACTGTGACCACATGTATGTGCCAATATTGATACAGGATATGCCCTCCCTTACAGAACACTTATGTCAAATGTCTAAATGTTTGAATTGTGTAGGAGAAAAATTACCTGTGATAATCCTAATACCCGAGAGAGATTACCTGTGATGTATATTATAAAACCTGAGAGAGATTACCTGCGATATATATTAAAACACACGAGAGAAATTACCTGTGATACAAATCATAACACCTGAGAGAAATTACCTGTGATATATATCATAACAACTGAGAGAGATTTGCCCCGTGCGGGATCCGGGTGGCTAAAAGAATAGACCGCAGTCGCGCTAGCTTGTCGTAAAAGGCGACTAAATAGCGCCCAGTACCCTGACCGGCATGTCAGGTCGGTTTGCCTAAAGACCGACTGGGATGTGTGCCCCAGGTGGTTGAATGGGGTACCCCTGGCAAGCTGGGGTTGTCAGGCCATAATACGGAAAACCTGACCGCAAACCATATTAGTGCACCGTGTTGGGAAAAATGCCACGTTCCTCGCACGTTAAAGAACGCTGCTGTAGTATTCGCTATGAGTAGGGATTTCGATCCCACTACAGGAGGCTCAAGTGCCCGACCCTATCCATCCTCCCATTAGCCAGTGTCAATCTAAAATCTGTTACCCCTATTTTTCCTTGTGTCCCATCCCATTTTCATTCATCATCATTTCATGTTCATTTTATCATCCATTTCATGTTCATCGCCTGAATATAGCTGAAATATTGCTGCTCGTGCGTTAAACACCATTAATCAATCAATCAATCTGAGAGAGATTACCTGTGATATATATCACAACACCTGAGGGAAATTACCTGTGATATATAATAACACCTGAAAGAGATAACCTGTGATCTATTTTACCACACCCAAGAGAGATTACCTGTAATATATATCATTACCCCTGAAATTACCTGTGTTATATAAAATAACACCTGAGAGAGATTACCTGTGATATATATCACAACATCTGGGAGAGATAAACCTGTGATATATATATCACCACACCTGAGAGAGATTACCTGTGATATATCTATTAAATTGTACATTTAGTACCATAATTGAAATTATACCTACCATGATTATTTTTTAATGATGCAGTATTCAGTGAAAGACTATATATTGAGTGTAACAGTGCAAAGTTCAAGTCTAACATGCATAAGCATGAAATAATTCTTTCAACTGAAAATTGAAATTGAATAACTTGTTTTCAGTCTACTTAGAATTTTTCACTGATATTTGACATGTTTACTTAATTTCTGATTTCGTCCTGAATAAATAACTGATAACAATCATGCATATAAAAAGGCCCATAATAACACCTGGTAGACACGTCACTAACGAACAATGTACAACTGTAAAAACTGAAATGAAACAAACTCAAGTGAAATCAAAAACATAAAACCAAAATGAACAGACCTTTTTTTCCTACGTACCCTTCTATGTCTACAGAAAAGAAGTAAAATGATGTCTGTGTGAAATAGTCATGTTATTATATATCCTCTATGAAGGTAGAAAACTACTGAACACTGAATGTGTACTAGATGACAGATTACTATTTTGCTGTTTGCTGAATCCCAAATCTATTGCCAACTTGAATATTATATCACTAATCATGCATTAATCTGTTTTACATTAAGAAAACAAATTTAAAGAAAATATTTTGAAATATGAATTTCAAATCTAATCAAATTAAATAACAGAAAGAAAATGTGCTGAATAAATCATAGTATTGTTATTTTCATTGATATCAAATCTGACATTTGCTGGTAGTTCATATGAAACGTGTGCATGTGTAGAATGAAGGACAATTTCTAGTTTTTTTGGTTTTTTGATTGTAAAAAAGAGGTTAAAGTTGTATTTATATGACTTGACAATTTGAATATATATTTTCATATTTTTAAAGGACTACCTTGTAACTTATACATTTATGTATTTTACTTATAAAAAAATAGATTCACAACCTTTCTGAAAAAAACAAAACCATAATTTCCTTAAATAAAACTAAGACATTCATGCAAGGGATCATAAAAGATAAAAAAGAACTGAACTATTCTGCCATTCTTAGAAGTGGTTATTTTCACATTTATTATAAGTTGTGAATCACTATTGATCCTACATTTTATCTCCTTTATCAACAGAACTACACCTACATTAAGGTATACAATCAGCAGGTGTGTTTATTCTAAGTTTTTTTTTCATTCAGTGTCAAAAGTCTCAGTTTCTTCTACATTCATGCATATTTTAATGTTTTTTATTCAAGCACATGTATCCTACAAAAATGACGTTTTGTACCATGCATTTAACTCACACTTCAGGATCAATAAGGTTGAAAGGATCATTGTTTTGAACATAATACTCAGGAGATGACAAACTGTAAATATCAGAAAAGTTCCTGAATTTTTTACTTAATCTTTGAAACAAATTGGCTGCTATTTTTTTGGTCTTAAATGAAAAGCAACATTTGTCCATGCGACATTCAACAACATGTGGCAACAAAATACTTAATCAGGAACAAGAATATATTCCTACCTGTTTCCATTGCTGCATATGGTAATGGTAATCAAACTATATATGACCCAGTTTAATAAATGTTACAATCTCCTATTTGATTTGTTTTTTTCTTTGTTTGAATGTGTCCAATGCCAGTTTCAGCTATATCATAATGTCCACTTTTTATTGGGGGAGGAAGCCAGACTCCCCAGAGAAAACCATATCCCTGATAGGAAAACTGGCAATCCTTGTCAATTAAGACTGGATCTGAGCACACCTGCCTGCAGTGAGACTCAAACCCACAATCTTTGTGTTGACAGACCATGTGATCAACAGTAGACTTTAACCACTGAAGATGTACTCAATTTTAAGTTTGTAATTACTTTTAAAATAATTACATTATGTATGCATATAACTAATAAAAACAATAATAATAAAACTTTATTTTATGAGGGTAAACTCAGCTACACTAATCTTCCCTGAGGCCCTCATATTAAACCAAAGAAAATAATGTAGTACAGCATAAATTGATCAAATTGTGAGACAATTATAAACATTGTATATATAGAAAATATACAAGTATACAGAAAGTAACATACAAATTGGTGAAAAGTTATACATTGTCCTGATGGTCTGAAGAATATAATAAGTAGTTTTTAATATTTGTCTTGAATACATTGGTACTAATAGATTCACTCACTAAAGGTGGTACGTTATTCCATAGCAAAGGGGTTGAATATACAAAAGATTTTTTGAATTGTTCAGTTTTTGGTTTAGGAACATTGAGTTTTCTTTTTCAGGCATTTCGTAGAGGGTATGGGTTCGTTTCAGAAATATATGAAAAATTTTTATTGAGGTAATCTGGAGCCTCATTTTTTAAGCATTTGAAAGTAATTAGACATTTATGATATTTAATTCTTTCTTCAATTTTCATCCAGCCAAGATATTTAAATAAAGGTTCTGAAGGTGTTAATGGATCAGCATTCATAATAAGTCGTGCGCTCTTTTTTGCAGTTTTAAAATTCTGTTTAGTCCTTCATTATCCAATAGTAATCTATTAGAAGTAGAATATATCCATTGTAAAATAATTTTCTTAATTCAAGATTTAAATATTGTTTGATTTTTGAAAGAAGATAAATTCTAGATGAAATTGTGGAACAGACTACGTCTACCTGACTGGACCAATTTAGTTGTTGGTCTACTTTGATTCCTAATAATTTTTCACATGTCGAATTTGTAGTTTATTGGAAGAAATTGTAAGGCAAAGCTCATTCTCTTGTGAGGAAAGTTTTTGTCTAGTTCCAATTATCAAACATTTTGTTTTATTTGAATTTATGAACATGTTATTTTCATGACACCATTGTTCTACACAATTAAAATCTTGTTGTACTTTTAACCTGTAGCTCTTTAATATTTGAACCTGATGTGCATATAGTGGAATCATCAGCGTACATGTCAGTTTGACAATTTTTAATATATAAAGGGAGATCATTTATATATATTATGAATAAAAGAGGGCCTAGTATGGAACCCTGAGGTACACCAAAATTTATGGGAAGTTGATATGATTTGGTATTTCCAATTTGGACTTGCTGTGTTCTGCCATGAAGAAATGATTTGAAAAGTGCAATACTATTTTTGTCAAACCCATATATTTTCAATTTACTACATAAAATTTCATGATCAACAACATCAAATGCTTTTTGAAAATCTAAAAGAACAGCCAGATTTATGTTTCCATTTTTGATTTCTTGAAGCCATTTGTCAATAATGTTTATTTTAAAAGGGCAGTTTGACAAGAATGATTTGGTCTAAAACCAGATTGGGCAGGGTGTAAGAGATTGAATTTTATTAACAATTTATATAAATGCTGTGATAAATGCTTTTCTATCAGCTTAGTCAAAGTAGGCAACACTGAGATAGGTCTATAGTTTGAGGCTAAAAATCTTTGGCATTCTTTAAAATTTTAGGATAGTACCAGTATCTAGTATTCTATTAAAGATATATGTTAAGGATGTGGCAATTATTTGGACAGTGGCGGATCCAAGAGGGGGGGGGGGGCATAAGGGGCCTATGCCCCCTTTCAAAAACAAAGGAAAGGAAAAAAAGAGAACAGGGAGGGTAACAACCAGCACCAAAGGCAAAAATGTATTCCCTGCTCGTCCTCGCCTAAAATTAATGCATTAACGGTACTACCCCTGCCAGAGAGGACCACTTCTTGGCCCTCCTTTTCCGATATCCCCTTTTAACATCCCCCCCTTTCACAAATCCTGTATCCGCCCCTGACTTATTTTAAGTATTCTTGGTCCAACTGAAATTCTTTAATTTCATTGGTCAAATTCTGTCACATGGTCAAGTGATCTTTAAATTTTTAAAGAAACCAGCGCACCATAACAAAGACAATAACATTACACTCTTGTCAAACAGCTCTTATAAATATTGTTGATAAATGGTTACATGAAATGAACAATGGAAATATCAATTTGGCTGTATTTCTAGATTTTAGAAAAGCATTTGACGTTGTTGATCATACGTTGTTATGTCAGAAACTTAAGTTATATGGGTTTTCCCAAAATGCTCTACTGTTTTTTGAATCCTACTTAAACAACAGAACACAGCAAGTAAAGATTGGAAGTTCTTATTCTAAGCAGAACCTTATTAAATATGGTGTTCCACAAGGCTCTATTATTGGACCCCTTTTATTTATTATTTATATAAATGACCTACCATTATCTATTAAAAACTGTAAAACAGATCTATATGCAGATGACACCACCTTACATAAGTCAGGAAAAGATCTTGAAGATCTTCAAGTCAAAGTACAGCAAGACTTGACAAATGTTGAACAATGGTGTGAAAGAAACAACATGTTTATTAATACTGAAAAAAAAAAGGTATGCTTATTTGCACTAAACAAAGACAGATGTCTTTAAACAACCAGCCACTGCTTTTAATTAACTCAGAAATTTTAAAATTTTCAGAATGTGAAAAACTCCTAGGTGTGAAAATTGACAAAAATCTTAGTTGGAAGGCCCAAATTGACAATATCTGTAAAAACATTTCCTCCAGAATTTACCTCTTAATAAAAATAAAGAAATTTTTAAACCATGCTGCTAGAAACACCTTCTATAATGGATACATTCTCCCCTTAATTGACTATTGCTGTGTTGTGTGGGGTGGTTGTGGAATTGATTTACTGTCAAGAATAGTTAAACTCCAAAAAGAGCTGCTAGAGTAATTCTAGATGCTGATCCCTTTGCACCATCAGAACCTTTATTTAAAACACTGGGTTGGATGACTGTAGACAAACGAATCAAGTATCATAAATATTTGCTTATGCATAAAGTTAAAAATGATGAAGCTCCAGTTTACCTTTCAAGCATGTTTAAGTTTTCTGATAACCCATACCCATTACGGAATAATAATTCAATGAAGAAATTAACAGTCCCAAGACCTAATATTGAGATGTACAAGCAATCTTTCTTATATTCTGGTTCAAATTTGTGGAATGATTTACCAACAACTTTTCATAATGTACCAAACAAAAATTTGTACAAAACAAAAATAAAGAATTTTCTACAATCACATTTCTAGATGTTATTTTAACTTAAATAAAACAGTTACCTTTGTATTGCATTATATGATAAAGAAAATTGATTGTATTGTTCTTATCATTATGTTCACTTTTATATTACAATTGTATTTTGCAATTTTTACTGAGGGCCTCAGGGAAGATTAGTTTTACAAACTAACTGAGCTACCCTCTTGAAATAAAGAATTTACTTACTTACTTACTTACTTACACTGTGGTGTAGTAATATAGATCAAAACAAAACTGACATTTAATTAAATTTTGTCATGAATTTCTCTAATTACTTTGAAGTTTCATAGATGTAGGAAAGCATTGACCTATGTGCAAATGTGCTACGGTCAATGCCTTCATAAATAAATGAAATTGAAAAGAATGCATTTAATTCTTAAAAACAATTGACCATTTAAGACTTAAAAAATAAAAAGTTAGCACTACAGATAGATTGCTTCGCTTTAAGTTTTACATACTACAGGGTAAAATAATTTTTTTTTAATTTAGTGCATTTAATTGTACATACATATAACTCATTATGCACGATTTTCAAATTAAATATTAAACTAAAACATGTACTGTCAGAATGTAAACTACTTATGAATTACCAGGAAGTCCAAGAATCATGCCAGATAAAATATAACTTTTGCAGTTTACGTTGCTTCAGTTCACTTGTAACTACACTTTGTAAAAATTAAAACAGAAAGGGGACCATTTCCCAAACTATACTTTGTATCTGCTTCTGAAATCACTACATATTTTCATTTCAACAGGAAATGAATTTCTGGTGGCAAGTCTAATGATTGTATTAATTCAAACAAATTAAGTAAAATATCAATTGATATAGTACTTAAAACTTTTACGTGTGAAAGTAAATCCTACAATAGGTATTTTCTAATAATTGGAGTAGTTTACGATATGTTTTGTATTATTTCTTTAGTAAATCCAACATGTCCTCTTTTTAAAGCATATTTAAGGCCAAACTAGACATGTCACCTAGATTCAAGTTTCATGCATGCAGTTGATAAAAATGAATTGAAGGAAATGATCTTAAATAATATGACTGGTTCAAACAAAAACTTGTTTACTGATTATTTACCAAACTGTCAAATAAAAGTCTTTTTAAGGTACCCTTAAACTAATAACAAAACTTGTGATGCAAGGGACTTATTAATTGAAATCTCAACACTGACCTGATAATGCAATAAACTGTATCAAAATGTGAACAACATTTTAGGTTCTTTTAGGTAAAATATCTAAACTGACAGTACTGCTGTCAAAACTTTATCTATAATCATATACTAACCTGTTAACTTCAGGTAATGGCACATCTCTGAAACATTCAAGAAAAAAAAAGAATTATTATATTTATTTTTACCAATGGTATTCTCTATAAAAATTGGAGTAGTTTAAGATATGTTTTGTACTATTTCATTTAGCAATTTACAAATTAATTCTGCAATATTTACATTATGTATGTCTTTCAACGATATCCTACATTTCTATTGGTTCAAACCTTTACAGATGATGTAGAATCATTCTTTGCATTTCTCAATGAAACCGGTACAAAAAAAAACAAGCAAGCACTTCCTTTATGATGTCCACAGTAAAAACACAACAACTTAGAATAATTTAATTAAACAAAAATACATTGTGAACAATTTAAATCAGGACCCAGCATTTTTATCATTGAAATAAAATGTAAATATAAGAATTGAATGCAATATTTTGAAGTTTCATTGACATATGAAAGAGTTCCTTGAAAATGTGCTTTGGTCAATGCTTTTATACCTTTATGAAAGTTCAAAAGAATGCATTCAATTCTTAATTGAACACATTTACCCTAACAAGGTTAAATATTAATTTTAAACTTTATACTCAACAAGGAATTGTTACTTTCTAACAATTATGCTAAATAGAAATGGTGGTAAAAATTTAAAAAAAAATCTCCACAGCATTTTAGATGCATTGACACTGTTGCCAGAAATCTTCAATTTAGAATTGATAAAGGAATTATTGCTCCCTAATGATACCATCACTCTATAAATTCATACACACACACTGACTGATAACAGTATACCACCTGTCCCTACAAAGCTATTGACAAAATTCAGTATTGTATCATTTATCGTTGCTGAGAAAAATTTGAGGGAAAATTGCTATACATGTACCAGGAAGTAGCCGTTACAGAGGTCTGAAAATAAATCCCACAATATTGCATGATCATATAAACTACTGACAAAAATTGAGTATGGTATCACTTACCAATGCCGAGAAAAATGCAACAGTTAATGGTTACAGAGGGATGCTAGCACTAACACACAGATAAAAAAAACAGTATACCCAATATCCACTATGGTGGTATGAAAAAAGATTGGACATATGTTGTTTAGCTAGTGTGCAATTATGATCCTTTAGTCCCAAAATCAATAGGGTTATTCATCCCTACAAGCAATATCATACTGCAGTTAGAATGGTAAAGAAGTTATGTTTGGAAATTTATGGATTTTATGACATTTGACTTGTGAACCAAAACAAATGTTGACGTCTTTCCACCAGATGGCATCATTCATATTGATGATAAGCCCCACCATCAAATTTAAAGCCGAGCTCAAGTATTGCAACTAGATAAATTGTACAAATTTTACAAAACTTACCCTTTGTCATACCCATCTTCAAAATCATGGGTCTTCATTTTTCTGTAGTGCTTGGCTAACTTTGTTGCAAATATAATACTTGGAACAAAAAAGAAAATACACCATCCTAGTCCAAACCAGAATCCATTCTGAAAAATGGTTAATGTGGTCACATTTTTTTTCAATTAACATAAGCAAAACATTTTTGAAAGCAGATTGACCATATACCTGACAAGTTTAAGGACACTGGAACACATTATTAGTTTATCCAGTACAAGTAAAACAACAAATGACATTTCATAGTAAGTTGTTTAGTGCTTGTACCTTTACTCTGCAATTACTCTTCCTTAATCTCATATAATGAAAAATGATTTTTTTTCATTTGAAAAATAGTCCCCTGTCATTAATAAAGAAAATAAGTTGATATATTAAGAATACAGTTATGTTAAATCACATCAGAAATACTTGAAAAACAAATCAAAGAAAAGTGCATGCAAATTGTCCAAAATAATGACAATAACTGACTTATCAATATATTGTTTGGTGCCAATTTCAGTCTTTTGTTACCTATATCCTGGGGTCCAGTTTTTAGGAGGGGGGAGCTGGACTACCCAGTGAAAACCCAAACCTTTGATAGGAAATATGGCAATCCTTGTCAATCAACATTGGAGTTGAGTACAGCATGAGGGCAGTGAGGCTTGAACCCATAACAAGGAACATTCACATTTTTATAATAAACTCTGACTGTAGTTTACACAGTAACTCAGAAGAAAACATCACATATAAGTATCTTTCTATAATAAAGAATGCAATGAAAATGATAAAAAATTTAAAAAAAAATATTATTACCAATGTATCCACTAAGTACTTGCAGAAGGAAATAACAAATATATCATTATACAAGTTCCACATGGGTGTACAGGAACCAATTTCATTCTTAAGCTGCAAAGCAAAAAAACAGATATCATGGATGGAAATAACCTACCATAGTAAACAAGTGTGGACTGTGAAGGGGGGGGGGTTATAATAAATACACAATTGATCATATAATATAAAGAACAATTTAAAACTATTTTTTTCGGTTGTCAATTGTATAAATTATCAATCCTAGATTATTGTATACAATTTAAACAAAGAAAATTATGTTTTGAACACATTTATATGTTTCCTAGCAATTATACCTTCAAACAATTGACAAAAGATTTTGTATTTCTGGAAAGCTTTACACTCTAACCTCAGAGTCTTTTCCTTTATTGGAAAATGATGATGGCCAAGATATTGATAAAAATACAATTCAGAAAACATAGATATAGCAAAAAAGGAACCATAAATTAATACCAAAGTAATTTAATATATTTGACAAAAAAACTTGATGAAATAATTATGTCTGTTATACTTACACCATCTAAAGTATCATTCACCAAAGAATTGACAACCTTCAGCAATCTGTTGGCAAAATTCTTGGCCTCCTAAATATTGTAAAATAAAATGGAGTATAATCCATGGATTCTTTTTTATACACTCATGTTATAAAACATAATATGTTCAAGATAGTATATATTTCTTTCCTATATGGCCGATAACTCCTATGGATGAGTTGTGCACTCATTTGTACTTGCTGTGTCATACAATTAAAAGGCCAGAAACAAGAATGTTGTTAATGTAATATAATAATGTTCTTGTTTTTAGTGTTCTGATTGAATATCGGATTTAAAAAAATGCAGAGTCTATAGTATATTGCGATGCAAAAGTTGGTGATTTACAGAACAAATAGGTACTTTCACTTTGCTTTTAGGAATTGATGCTTGTGTGATCTTCAACCTGTGATAGAAATTTTCATGTCTTTTAGCTCATTTTGCTGCACTCCAATCGTGAAAAGACATAAAATTCGATCACTTTTTTTTCCACAAAATGTATGTAAGAACCTTTTATCCCAACTTGCTCCCCCTTTTTGTTATTGTTGCTGTGAAGATCTAATAATACTCCAATTCTAAGTCAAATTTGTGCTATGTGGTCCCCAAAAACATTCAAATAATTTGTTCAAGTTTTTCTAAAGTAAAAATGCAGAAACCAAAATAATTCGTTATTTTTAGTGTTAAGATAAAGTAACATATTAAATGAAACATATAATAATTGACATTTCTAAGCCCTTCCGTCATTTTGACAACCACATAAAAGAATTCACTATTATGCATTATCCATATTTAAAAAACGACAAACAGAATAGAAGTATCTGATCTGGTCTACTATACTTACATCTTTAATTGTTTTAGATCCATTTGCCTGAAGATAGTGCTCAGTTGCATTAAATGCATTTAGTGTAGTATCAACTGTGCTCTGCAATAACAATATCATTTACTGAAAACACATACTGAAGTACAAAAGTAGTTTAAAATAGTTGACATTGGTATGGAATAACTGTATACTCAACAATGCATATTTGTAAACATAAAGAGATGCAACAAAGATGATTTATTGATTTATTCCAGTTTGCACTACAGAATGGTTTACATTGCTTTACTACATTTTTTTGTATTTGTTCACATTTTAACCATATTAAAGATACACAATTGATTCACTTAATTAAGAAATAATTCATGGATACCATACTTTATTGTCATTTAAACATGGGTGGGCATTATATTCTTGAATATTTTGTCACCCGAGCAATAGCGAGGGGTAAAATATCATGAATATAATGCCCACCCATGTTAAAACGACAGTAAAATATGGTATCCATGAATTATTTTGATTCTGATTATGACAAATACGATAATCTGTACAGTGAAGCAGCATATAAATGTGCGCTAGTGAATGTCATAATGTAGAGTGGTGGAACTATAATTTAATACCTGGATGTTGAATAATGCAAATCGCAGAATTCAGACTTAAAATAACAACTTTACTTACAGTAACGATGATTATGGTTTAAAATATTGCGTTTTTTAAATAAAATTTAAACGACTGCAACCAAAATTAACTTGCGCATGTACGAACTAAATTTATTTGGAATTTTAACACGGTTTGTTTACATGGCAAAATCTAATACGTCATATTAGAATTGGAAACTAATGCTGGCTTGGCAAATTTTTTAGTATTATAGCCCATGTTGGGATCAATAATTTCTAGAATTATATCTGTAGCACACTATGGTTGTCAAAACCTTTTTTTTTAAGTGACTGATAAGCATATGGGTTCCAACAATTTACACTCTATTTTTAAATAATTACCAAAATTATACACTAATGACTTAAAACCATTTCAATTTTGTAAAGTACTGAAGGTATAATGGAAGGTGATTTTGTCCAACCTACTTTGCTATTTGTGTATAATTGTTTGTTACCTAATATTTTTTGTTAGATCATGTTAAACACAAAAGAACATGACAGGTGAAATTTACATTGTAAATCCAACATGTAAAATGTTTAGTTTTATATACTGGGTTTTCCATTTTAAACAAAATAATTAAAGGGTTATATCTTTGACATATTACTTCCGACATAATGGTTTTAAAACTTACACCAGTTCCATTGACTGCTGCCTCTAGTATATCAAGTTTACTTTCTAAATCAGCCTGTTGAAAAAAAACAAAACAGATTGATTAAACATATAAAGCAATAGTAAGACATTTTCTTTTTCACAAGTTTTAACCACGAAAACAAGATTGTCAATATAAAACCTCATCTCCAATATTTAACAATGTCTATGTATCCATAATTATGTATTGACTGATATGTAATATACAGGTAATTATTATTCATCACCAATGACTTTGCTTCTCTGCTGAGTTATTCATTATTCACAGAGTACAGATCTACACAACACAGAAAAGCAATAGACAAAAAAATAAAGACGAGAGACTACAAGGAGCCCATGATGTCACTTGGAAGACAACAGATCTCCACAGCTAAAACATATCTAGACTAGTATGTAGAACTTGTGTTAATAATTTTTGAGGCTTAGTTTCATGTATTTTATATTTCTTTATAATGAACACAAATGAAAAATGTCTGAAATAGCTGGGTTGCAAAGCAAGTGCCTTAAAAAATTTAGAATGGCTGACAGTTTGTTAAAAGAAGTAAATAGGTATAATGTGTCAATACCATAGAAGGAGATGATTACACCATCATAATATAAAATTAGCTAAAAAAATAATTATGAATGAAAAAACAATCCTCAAACATAAAAACATGTGCCCAACCTCAATATATATGCAATCGTTCTGTGAAGTCTCAGGAATCTGGGTTCAAAGCTGCAAGAGGAGTTAATAACACAAAATAGGTAGCCTCTGTAAAATTTGCTCTCCAAGTCAAGAGAAATTGAGAAAAATTTCTGGAACAATTTAAATTAGCATGTGTACAACTTCAATCTTTCTGTGAACTTTCATGGATCTGGATTGAAAGGTGTAGCAGTTGATTACTCAAAATATGTAGCCTATTTTATTCCCTCATGTTGCAGTTGTTTACCTACTATAATTTCTTCCAACCCAGCCAAAAATTGTAAAAAGCACCATTAAAGGTCAACAACTCCTATCAAAGTAAACTCAAGACAGACATGTTTAGTATTTGTTGTTCAGTTTTTTTTCTGTTTATTAAAAATGCACATGGAAAAAAAGGAAAATGGCATGAATTGCTATATTTTCTTCATCATGTTGCATTATTTGATCTTGACTAGCTGATTATCTTAGCTCTTTACAATTTCTCTTTATCTGTAACAGTTTGCCACAATGCTAGCTGCAACTGGTAAACAAGAAAATTTGTCTCTGCCATATTGATGTCCCTATTGGCACATATTGGTAAACACCCCATTTCTAAGTTCACTTAATTAAGTGTGAAATATTAAATCGCAGCCCTTCAGAAATTTGCCGGTGAGGAGAAATCATCATGTAGTAAACTGTATATGAGGTTTAATGAAGATGTGAAGTCCTATTCATATAAAAAAGTTTCAACACAAAAGTAAACCTTAGGTTGGACACAAGAACAGATGGGTGAATGAGTGAACAGACCAAAAATCTATACCTTCCCCAACTTTCCTTGGCTGGACATAAAAGTTAATGTTTTGTCTAAACAGTTGGTTGGTACTTTTATGCATTTTCGCTCCAGCAATATATTTATCTATTATGGCTTTTGAGATATTAGACAATTACTTGCATTTTATCTCTAAGTTTATTGATAAAAAAAGTCAAATGATAATAAATGATAATTATGGGTACTAGGAAGGAAAAAGGATAGGTTTTGCTGTAAGTAGCTGCCTTAGAAGGCAAATTTCTCCCTTCCTTCCTAACTGTATACTTTGAGTGTAGGACAAAATCCCCCCGGACAAAATCCCTTCCGTGTAATTTAGCATAGGCGGGCAAAATCCCCCTCGTTAAATTTACAAGGCGGACAAAATCCCCCCTGTAAAATTTTCAAGGCGGACAAAATCCCTCCAGAATATGATTTTTTAAAATGCTTGTTTTTTAAATGTTCGCACCGTACATATATAGATAAACCTTAAAAAATTACCTTATATTTTACTCAAAAATACCCCATATTTTAATTACTTAACAATAATAATTGTTTGTCTCATTTGCAGTGCTTAATTGGTGGCTTGTTAATTAATATGTTTATGATCAAACGAATATCGCTTACTTGAGCAAAACATTCTCTATATCTTATAGAAAATTGAAACGGGTATGGCTTTTATTAATAAGTTAAAATTTAGTAAAATAATGGTATAATTTAGTTCAATAACTTGAATTGTTTTTTCGATAAGTAATAATGAAAGGGATCAAATGGCGCGGTTCCTTTATTAACACATGTCTGACAACACAAACCATATCGTCTCCATGTGTTTCAGTGAAAAAAATAATAACCATGTTTTAATCTTTGTCTCATTCATCATTTTAAGTACCAAGTAAAAAACTATAAAACACGATGCACAAAACTTATCGATATTACTATAATCCGATTCAGGAGGGATTTTGTCCGCCTTGAAAAATTTTCAGGGGGGATTTTGTCCGCCTTGTAAATTTAATGAGGGGGATTTTGTCCGCCTATGCTAAAATACACGGAAGGGATTTTGTCCGGGGGGGGGGGGGGGGGGGGGGGGGGATTTTGTCCGTCCCCCGTATACTTTTCTAGCAACAGACAAAAATTTGTTCCAACTGGGTCATACTATTTCATCAAATTGATTTGCATGTTAACTTCCTTGCTCAATCCTAAATATAACTGAACAAGTGTGGACACAGCCTGCATTCCGCATCAGTAACGAAAATAAATTTCGTCATAAGCATTACGTAAATAGCATTAAATATCAGCAGCGGCCTGTATACAAAATATTGTCACCATACCCTGCATAGTTCCAGGGGAACAGCCGTAACCCAAAAACTTTAACGTAGTCGCTGGACCGTGAAATTGAGGTCAAGGTCAGGTGGAACCTACCAGACAGTCATGTACTATTCATCAGCAACCTATATACCAAATATTGTCATCCTACCATGCGTAGTTACAGAGGAACTATCGTAACCCAAAAACTTTAACGTAGTCGCTGGACCGTGAAATTGAGGTCAAGGTCAGGTGACACCTATCAGACAGTCATGTACTAGTCATCAGCAACCTATACACCAAATATTGTCATCCTACGATGCATAGTTACAGAGGAACTGTCGTAACCCAAAAACTTTAACGTAGTCGCTGGACCGTGAAATTGAGGTCAAGGTCAGGTGACACCTACCAGACAGTCATGTACTAGTCATCAGCAACCTTAATACACCAAATATTGTCATCCTACCATGCGTAGTTACAGAGGAACTGTCGTAACCCAAAAACTTTAATGTAGTCGCTGGACCGTGAAATTGAGGTCAAGGTCAGGTGATACCTACCAGACAGTCATGTACTAGTCATCAGCAACCTATACACCAAATATTGTCATCCTATCATGCGTAGTTACAGAGGAACTGTCGTAACCCAAAAACTTTCAACGTAGTTGCTGGACCGTGAAATTGAGGTCAAGGCCAGGTGACACCTACCAGACAGTCATGTACTAGTCATCAGCAACCTATACACCAAATATTGTCATCCTATCATGCGTAGTTACAGAGGAACTGTCGTAACCCAAAAACTTTAACGTAGTCGCTGGACCGTGAAATTGAGGTCAAGGTCAGGTGACACCTACCAGACAGTCATGTACTAGTCATCAGCAACCTATACACCAAATATTGTCATCCTACCATGCGTAGTTACAGAGGAACTGTTGTAACCCAAAAACTTTAACGTAGTCGCTGGACCGTGAAATTGAGGTCAAGGTCAGGTGACAGGTGACTGACTGGCAAGTACTCATCATAAGCTACCTCTGGACCAAATTTGATGGACCTAGGGCTTGGGCTTACAAAGATATGAAGCAAGATGTCAAGTGTTTATGCCGCCGCCGCCGCCTGATTCCCATACATATGTCTCGCCTCCAGCGACTAAAGCGACTTTCGTCGCAGGCGAGACAAAAACTGATCATTGGTCATATGGCAACCAACCAATCATAAGAGTACTAGGAAATGTGTTCTGGTAACTCCACTCCAGTATAAAACAGAAACATTTAATACTGCAATTGGGAATTATAAATTCTGCAAGCATTCTGAATTATTCTTATACATAGATGCACAATTCAGAAATTCACAAAAATGTTTCAAATAATAAAAGGTGAATAAAATTTCTCTTTTGATTGGACTGTTTTTTATCACATTCCTGAACAATTGTGTATTTTAAAATATCACACCATGGATTATGTGATATGAAATGCTTCATTTATTTGTGAGGTGTTTAGCATTGTTTTTCAGTAAAATAAGTTCACAGTCATAATTATCTCTATTTTAAAGATTTATTAACAAATATCAAAGAAATTATGCAGATGTTACCGTGAATCACAAAATGTATGCTTAGGTGGACGGATTTGCTGGACCGCATATTTAATATACAATATTATTACATGAATAGAATTTTGCGTGGTTTTGATTTGTCAAAAAACAACTTTCGGGTCACGATAAATCGCAACAATACTAAAATTACATAAAATGTTTGTACGCTGCACGATTCCGCTGCATAGCAGTCAAGCGGAATCCGATATCGACCTGGTTTTTATGTTTTAGCCAATCAGAATAGCCGTCTTAATAAATTCAGTCGTCCAATCAAATCGATTGTATTAATTGTACACAATTCAATGACGTCAGCTATACATACATCGTGCGTGTAAACAACACGTCGGTTCTGCGATATATTCATTCAATTATACTCTTCTCAATATTTGAAACTGGAATTTCAGGATTATCAGCAAATTGATATCAAAATGCAGTATTAAATAAAACATTTTAAGGGTAACTAACATCACAACAATTACAAATTGTAAGCAGGCGCTCCCATAGAATATACATCCTCAGTTTTTCTGATCAATGGAGATGGTGGTTTTATTCATGTAATAAAACAATTAATGACTTTGATATACGGTCCCTATCAGGATTTATCAGCCCTCAAAATGTATATTCACCTCGCCTAGCGGCTCGGTGAATATTACATTTCTCTGGCTGATAAATCCTGATACCGACCTATATCAAAGTCATTAATTGTATAATATTCAATGACATTTAATGAATTTTAATCAATATTTTTTCCAATCCATAATTTATTAGCTTGGACAAAGATCACACAAAAATGTCATAAATTACCCTTAAATGGTAATCACAAGGTATTAGTGCTAGTGTGTGTACACGACACTCAACACTAATTAAGGCCTCCAACATGTCCAAAGTTGAACTGGAATTGATGTACAACTTTAAATTATGTAATGATTTCAAGTTTCTTCAGTAATTTATGATAGGTAAGTTTTATAACTGGCCAGTAAATTGGGTTGAGATATACTTGGTTAATTTAAGCAAAACTTTAGAAAAGTGGCCGATGGCCAGTTTGTAGAGGTGTGAAGAAAATTTACATTAACTTCAATGGGTAATGTCCAGGACTATTTACAAAAGTCATTTGAATGGGATACCTAGTTTTCTGAGTGACCGGAAAGTTTCACTGTATAAACTAGAAAACTGTGAGCAATGCTCGCCAACTGATACCCCTGCTTTCCAATTTGCAAAACATTTAGGTAGAAAACTGTAGAAGCAGTTGATTTCACCAAACAAGTACTCGATCCATATGTCAAAGAAAGGCAGTCCATGATTTTCTATGGGAAACTCTAAATATCATTCTGATCAAAATATTAAATATCAGGTGCACAACAGCACTAAGTGACAAAGATTATTTGAAAGTTTCATCAAATTTCATTCAGTGGTGTAGGTGGAGTTGTGGATAAGAGATGGATACTCCTTTATGTCAATGACAAAGTCCATGTTTTTCTATGGGAAACTCCAAATAGAATTCTGATCAAAACCTTTAATATCTGATGCACAATGTTTCTATCTGACAACGATTCTGTGCAAGTGTCATCAAATTCCATTCAGTAGTGTAGGAGAAGTAGCTTTTAAGAGAAAGTGTAAAGAAAGGGCAGATACCCCCAACACTATATACTGTACACTTTTGAAGTTGAAGGGGTATAATACATACACTGCAAATTATAGGCAAATCAGTTTAAACTGTAATATTAAATTTAAAAAGATCTGCAACATATAATTAATATATAATTAATTCATCATCTAATATCACTATTTAACATTACAATGTTCAGGCAACACAATAATATGTAAAAATAACTTTTAACATAGATGTGTGTACACTTACCATTGCAGAGTTGAAATTTGCCAGTTCATGGATGTTTATATTATCTGCTTTAGTAGCATGAGTATTAAAGGCTGCCTGGAAGAAAATAAATTTTAATTCTATATTTAAAATACGAGTTTACACATTTTCTATTAATTGCCTCAACTGGTTCTGTATTAATCACATAACTAGACTATTTATAGAAATTTCAAAATGACTGGCTTATATATATGGAACAACAGGTATTGGGAATCTTTTCATCTTCATCACATATATAAGATTTCAAGACTTTTTTAAATGTGAAAAATATTATTTTACATTTTAAAAACTATTCTGAACATCTATAAAAGCTTCAACAATGAATGAAACATTTAACTAACAAATGTTCTACATCTGTTTTCTAGAATAAATTCAAAGTTGTTCAGATGCATTATTATTATATAGAAATTTTAGTAGAATAGAAAACACCAAACATATTTCCATTCATTATATATGCAATGAGTTCAAATAAGTAAACTTACAATGCCTGATGATGTAGCAGCAGCTCTCAACTGACTTGCCAGAGAAGTTAAATTTAATCCCAGTGAGTCTTTGGCAAACTATAAAAATAAAGGTAGATCATCAAATTTGATAAATTATATGATATTAAGTACATGTATATATCCAGAGACATAGTTTTATATACATAGCATGAAGATTTTCTATATGACTTTATTATGTAAGTAGTTGAAACTTGTAAATGAAATAGCAGATATATATATATACAAACAATACAGTGGCACCTAATAAAACAACCTACTAACATGATTCAGCTTTTAACAAAAGAAACATAGTCTTAGTTCAACAATTAACTACGGTTAATTAAAATATGAATATTACAAACAATATAACAAGATGCTGCATATTTGTCATTGCTCAACTACTGGTACATGTTAAGACAAATCAGCAAAAATATTTTTTATAAACCTAGAATATCTAAACTAGCCAAATCGTTTCAGGAGAGAAATTTGTATTATGTTTTGTCAAAATAACCCCAATTTAATTCAATTGTAAACATATCACATTTTTGAGATAAAGATGAAATACATGTTAAACTTCTCCTGTCATGAGACTCAGTTCTGATTTGAGCTAATTTTGGTGAAAAATTAAATTCAATCAGGTATTTAAACAATTTTTTTTTTATTGTAGTCTTTGTCAAAGGATGTGGTTAGGAACTCTCCAAGGACCATCCATACCATCAATTTTTTTTAAAATTATTCTTTATTAAAGAAAGATTTATTTGCATATCAGCAATTTTGGTATTGAAATACATTTTTCTATAATGTTACACAACTCTTTATGAGGAGACAACTGTTTAAATATTAACTATTTAGCTGAAAAAGTGTTTTGTCATTAATAGAAATTTCTGTATATTTCATCCATTCACTAGTATGGTAAAAGTAAACATATATGCGTTTAAGAATGGGGACATAGGGCACAAATTTGTAAGTTGATACTACCAGGCAGATGAATGCCATCTTTCTCAGTAGTTTAAGAGATCTTTAGGTAAAAGTTTACAATGACAGACAACAACTACTGATGGCAATTGCCTATATAGACTTTTGATTAAAGAGAAGATTTTATGGTGAACAGTTTACAATGACAGAAAATAAGTACTAATGCTAATGGTATACATGGACATTTGGTCCCAGTGAGGTGTGCAGAGCAAAAAATGAGGATTCTACATTTTAATTGTGTGAAGTTTTGTAGCTGTGAACCAAACAAAAAGTCGTTTGGCATGTGAAAAGCATTTTTATTTTTTATTATGTTGGGTAAGGATTCATAATCTAATATAAATATAAATCTTAAGTGACAACAAATGATGACAGTCAAAATATATATGCAAACAAACCTGCTCTCTGAACTTTGTAAAGTTGAGATCAGCGGATGTCTTTAAGTTATTAAGCTGGGTAGTTAAATCTGGGGTCAATATTTGGAGTGTTGATAGATCTACATTTATGTTATTCAGCTGACTGTCAATATCCAAGCTCTGTATCAAAATAAATTATTAGATTTAATTACTAATGAAATTATTTAACTCTGGCTTAAGGCTTTAACTTACTTATGTCAACATGAAGAACTACTGTAAAATGCTAGGTATTGTCAGCATTTACGTACTGATAGCACCCTGATATTGGACCAGAAAAATGCTTATATGCATGTACAATCCACATGTTCACAAGTTTTCACAAATAGTGTCAAGATGAAGACGTCAGAGTCGGACTTTGTCATGTTTTTTTAAAGGTGGAAACTGGAATAAGCAATTTATTTTCTCTTGAATAACAAAATAATAGTATGTTGTCAATTTGTCTATTCTGAATGGTTGTTAAAATGAATACTTAACTAATTAATAACATTTCAACACCAAACCAAATTGACAACTTTCACTAATCATCAAAAGCAAAGAAAACAAAAAAGACCACACATTTTACAGTAGTCCCCCACTCGAGTGACCCCTCGTTTGAATGACCACCCCTTTGTCCCGACCACTTTCCTCTTGCATTAACTCATTTCTGTTAATTAATGTGACAAGTGACTGCCCTATAGCTATAAACACCTGTGCTTTCCCCCCCCCCCCCCCCCCCCCCATGAACGACCACATTATCAATTTGTTTATGTTTATGTTTACCAGAAATGCCACAGGAAGTTCAACATTAAATTTGGGAAATCGAATGGAAGTTCATCATGGATTTTTACCAGATGAAAGATTTTGAATGAAATGTTTATTATTGGTATTAATAAAATTATGTACTAGAATGTTGGTTGTTTATTTGTGGTTTTTATATCGAGTATTGAATTGTTTGTTGTTTATGTCCAATATCTTCACGTGACGTGTACAACATTTGCATACGATAGCAAACACAATTTGGACGATGCCATTTTGGTTATAATCTTGGACTCGTGACCCAATAATGTTATATGAACTGTCATTACTAATATATTATGTCTTTACAGTAAAGAAAATGTGTTTTATTCTATAAATTATTTTTATAATTTAATTTGATCAAGTGAAAGAAAGCCTAATTGGCCAAATATAGATTAAAAAAAGGCTTGAGATAATTAACATACTGAGCTATTTTTAGATTTAATAGTCCGAACAGTTTACTTTTATTACACGTTTATCATTTTGAAAATGTGTTTGCTGAGAATTAAAAATTCAATCAGGCAGAAAAAATTTGAAATTATTAATTTAGTTAGCTTTGAGCAGTGAATTTCAAGATTTGTAAGCAAATTAAACATTTTTAAAGCACATGTCTCAAGAATATTCTGAATCATAGAATTGTCTGTCAATGAAGGTTTCACTGTGACATGTCACAAAGTGGGTTAGAACTACACATTGTATGTACGATATTGGGAAAGAAAACAGTTTTATTAAAACCAATATAAACAAGCGTGGACTGTGAGCAAGCTCACAAAGGGATATCACCCGCTTGGCTTCAAGTCCAATTATCTCCCCTGAATAATATATGACAGCGACGAAAATTCTTCAAGCACATCTACATATGATGTACTTCCTTCATGTAAAGTTTCATCAAAATCTGTCAAGCAGTTTAAGAGGAGAAGCGCTTACAAGGGATGTGGACAGACCGACAGACAGACGGACAGACAGACAGACAGTGTGATTCCTATATACCCCCCCAAACTAGATTGCGGGGAGATAATAAAACTGTATTGATATTCAGTGTACAGATAAATCTTGAGTATGATAACATGTGTACCTACAAAGAAAACAAATGTTAATACACATATATCAAACATATATTTGCTGAAATGTGGTAAAAATTAGTTACAAGTCATCCTGAACACAACAAGATAATAACAAGTTGCTGATTATAATAATGATACATGTACATGTAATTACAATCTAATCATAACTAATTCCATTTGAGAGACCACCCCCTTTGTAAGACAACTTTTCAGATGCAAATAGGGTGGTCTTTAAAGAGGGGGACTACTGTATTTTAATCCCATAACAATTGCAATTAGAACATCAACCTTTTACAACTTTGGCTAGTATCAAAACCATTTGCATTGTATGCAAACAAGTCAAACATACACTGTTTTCATACTAGTTTTTATAATAGTCCAATGTAATTAATATCATATCTGCGAAACATTTTTTTAATAAAACCTTTTATGCATTCGAATCATACATATGGGAGTTTATAAAAGAACCATGTTATAACAGTACAAACAGTACCGCACATTAAAAAAAAAAAAATGGCGACAACAATCAACGGGTCAAAAAATATCCATGGAGTCTGCATTTATGTATAATCGACACCCTTGTTTCCTAATTGTTGCATATAAAAGCCTATTCTTTTAACATTTAAATTAGGTGGTGTCAAGACAATTTTTTTAGTGGAGTTTTATTGTAACTGGTGCACTAGACTTTTAAAAGGGAAAATTGCTCATGAATGTGCATAGCATGTTAACTTGATGAAACCCACAAAGCTGCACTGCATGTTTTCAGGTCACAAAGGCTAAGTGTATGATTACAGTGGGTCATGCTTTTTGGAGTCTACCATACTACCCAGAATGCTTTTGTAGATTTTTAAAATTGTAGGGGAATTGTAAAGGTTACAAAGGCTAAATTTTCCATCAACACCCAACTCTCCATTCTTTTTTAGGTGGCATCTAAATTTTGTTCTCATACCATATCCAATTTCCTTTTTTTTTGTTGACTTGTTCTCATCTTGAATATAGCTATAATAATGCCTGCTGGACAATATATAGTCATTCAATCAATCTATTATATAAAAGTCTATGCTTACCCCTGTAATATTTGTAAACTTTGATACATCTATTAAAGATGATAATTCAAAAGCACTGTAAGCTGACTTCCCTGCTTCACAATCACTGCAAAAAAATAATAAGTACACTTTGGACATATCATTTCATGTACACTTTAGACAAAGTGAATACAATAAAGTGGGATATTGTATGTTTTCAGTGTAAATTTTTTTTATTTAAGTGTTCAGAACTAAAACTTAGGGTAATGACAGGCCTAAAATCTGTAAACAATACCTCAAATTTCCTCCAGTTTTATTGAAATTTATGGAAAATTTGTATTTACATTGATATCGTCTCACTTTGATACATGTCTTTATGTTTAGTTTTGAATACACATAAAGATAGACTCTTTTTAAACATTGTAGAGTGTATATGTAATGATTAATTATAAGTAGTACAGAGTTAAAAGCTTTCTCTTTGCAAACATTTTCTATATTCGAACTGAATTTGTGTTTTAGAAAAAGACTGAAAATCTGAAAAATTCTTATCTTTGAACCAAATTCTGATTTCATTAGGGACCTTCTGAATATTGGGATAGTCCCATAAAATGTGTTCTATAGTATCGTCTTCACTATGACAGTCACTGCATGTTTGGCTATCAAGAATCTTTATTTTTATACGATATGATTTGTAATCAGTATATTGTGGTTAACTTTAAATTGTAACTATTGTAATTTTGCGTTTTTTGTGACAACAAATGGCCATATCATTTCAAGTACACTTTGGACATATCACTTCATGTACACCTTGGACAAATCCTTTCGTCAATCTATCATCACAACTTTCTTAACAAAATTGCAAATTCACAAAAAAAAATGTGTGAATTTTGAACAGAATTTATAATATGTACAGTGAAACCTCTCTAAAACAGCCAGCCATCGGACCAAGTAATACGGCTGGTTTGTAGAAGTGGCCGGTCTATTGTAATTACTATGAAGAAAATATTCAGTTGTAATTATCTCCCTTGTATTTATACTATTGCGTCTGTTTTTCTTTTCCTTGTGTATTAGTTTTTAAATATTGATGTAATTGTGTTTAAAGACTCTTAAAATTAATTTTCTTTATGTTTATAAATAACTTATAAACTCAAATATATTTCATTTGTTTATTTGTAATAAATAGTATGAAAAAGCACTATGATGTATAATGATAACAACAGACATAAACAATGGGACAATCCAAATACATTATTTATTTTTATCAAATGTGCCCATTTGATAAGTATGTCATACTTATCAAATGGGCACATGTGATAAAAATAAAATCAATACACATATTGATAAAGATAACGCTTAGCTTACGTAAGATTGTCTAAATAACTTTCTAATGTGGTCTGCTTCTTCTGACACCTTTTTCTCACTACCATTGCTTCCAACTCGGTAATTGTGATTTGAGTGTACTGGAGTATTGAAGAAACGGTGGTTCTCTTGTAGATATCTCGCAGCTGGTCTAAGGTTTCCTCCAGTGACATCGTCTGTTTAATTTCCTCTGTAGGTAACTGGGTGTTGTCGTCGTTGCTGTGGTCTTCAGGTTCAGATTGGTGGCTGGTGACGAGTTCTTTCTCCCAGTCGGCGGAGTCTTCCTCTGTAGCTATGCTGTCATCGAAGCATGGATCGATCTCTGCAAGTTGGAGTTGTTTCGCAGGTTCACTGAGTGGTATGTCATCGTCAGCATCATCTTCATCTTTCACAGAATCTTCACAACAAAAACCAGCAATCTTAAAACACTTCTGAATTGTCAACTCCTTGGTGTTGTTCCATGCCTGGCTAATCCAGTGGATTGCATCTAGGACGGTGATTTCTCTGCACAATTCTGGGGGGAGGTTGGTCTGGTCTATCTTGGCAAGTAGGGAGGTGATCACCAATTTTCAGTAGCGTGCTTTGAAAGCTCGAATTATTCCTTGATCTAGTGGTTGAAGCACTGATGTTGTGTTGGCTGGCAGAAACTTGAGTTTTACGTTGCTGAGTTGTAGATCATGAGAGTGTGAGGAGGCATTGTCTAGAAACATTAAGATGTGGCGGCGTTGCAGGCTCATCGTGGTGTTGACAGTACGAATCCAGTGGATAAAAGTGTTGGTAGTCATCCATGATTTTTTGTTGGCATAGTAGGTAACCGGTAAACAAGACTTGTTGACATTTCTTAAACATCTTTGGTTAAATGATTCCCGGTTACAAGTGGCTTTAACTTTTCAACAGTTGCACTGCAGGCAAACATAATGGTCAATCTCTCTTTTGCGATTTTTCCTCCTTTTGAAGACTGGTCTTGGGTTCCTAAGGTCTTGTCTGCTAAAGCAGGGTAAAAATGGCCAGTCTCGTAAAAAATTGAAGATGTCTGATGGTGCATAGTCTTTGGTGATCTCAGGTAATCTGTTGTGGTAGTCTTCTACTGTTGTAAGATCAACGCTGGTGCTTTCTCCGCCTTTCCAACCAGCCATTCGATGCTTTGAAGTCGGGTATCTGTAACTCAGTGGGAAACTGAAGTGCCTTTTCCTGAATTATAGGGCCTAAGATTGGTATGCCTTTCGCTCTTGCCGTATTAAACCATTTCCAAACAACGTCATTTATATCAAAGAATTTGCAGTTGTTATTAAATCTCTGCTTAGTAGCTATCACTGGCATTCTGTTCATATTGCTGCAGGTAAGTGTCTTTTCCGTAGGATGTCACCAACTGTTGACTTCCTACATTGTACTTGGCAGCGAGTCTCTCTGGAACAGTTTTGGTACGTAGTCACTGTCCTTGATAAGTTTTACCTTATCACCTAGTGTTAACTCTATACGTTGTCGTTTTGCTGGTTGAGACATTTTTGATATCATATTTATTTCGTTTTACAGCTTGGATCATTATTTATCAATTGCAACCTCAAATGAATTACTTTAGTACAAGCGTTAAGAATAACTGTGTAATTAAAAAAATCAAAGAAACAATCACATTTAATAATTAAACGACAGTTATTTTAATTAATTACACATGTTTAAATGAAAACTTGGATAAGATCATAAACCTGTCAACAGCTGATTGAAATTATTCATGCGTGATAGACAATAGATTAACAATAGACTACACGCCAGCCGATTTAGCTGATCTGTTCTTGTAACAATACCTGTACGATTAGGTAGCCGGGATAATGAGGTCAAATTTTTTTGTAAATTGTCGTTCTGATATAGGATAAGCGGCTGATGTACGGTTTTAAGGGGTGACCGGTATAACAAGGGCTCTTGTTTTTAATAGACTTCGGCCGGGACAATATAAATAGGCAGATAAATCAAGGTAACCGGTTTTCAGAGAGGCAGGTTTGGAGAAGTTTCACTGTAATTGTATATTAAATTATATTTACTTGGATGATTTTATTTGTAAATTTAAACCTTTTTTAACAATACCTGAGAATTTTCTTTAATGTAAGAGGATGTGATGCATTCTGTAGCAGTGTTTTTCCTAAGAATGACCCAGTTCCACCATACATACTTTTGTACAAATAGTTATCTAAAATCTGTAAAAATAAAATCAAATTACAGCAAATTAGCTTACTTTTTCAAACATGAACCAAGTTCAAATTTGTTGGTTCAATACACCTGTTTTAATTGTGTTGTTTTGCTGGAACCATTCTGGGACAGTTCCAAGTGCTCGACCCACAGAGCAGCCCAGCACGTCACCGGGTGGCGGATAGGGGTGACAGTCTAGTTGGGGGATTGTCAGGTCATAATACCGAAAGCCTGGCCGCTGACCATAGTGTGTAACCTGTTTGGAGAGTTCCACGCTCCTTGCACACTAAAGATCCCTTTCATCGATTTCGAAAAAATAGTAGGCTCATTGTAGCCGCTACAAAAGGCTAAATTCTCAGACCCTACCCAATACTCTGTACTTTTTTCAGTGGTAGTTAAAATTTTGTTCCCTGCGTCTCATTAAAAACCTTTTTCAATTGATGTATTGTTTGTTAACTTGTTCCCGTCCTGAATATAGCTGAAATACTGCTCACTGGACGTAAAGTAAACATCCAATCAATCGTGTTGCTTTGCAAAATATTGCATCAAAATACTCAGTACCCAGCTGTTAAATTGGAAGTATATAAGGGAAAATTACTACGCTTTCTCATAGCAAGTTCAGGAACAAAATCATGTCCTACTTTGCTTGTTGATTGTTGAAACCTCCTTGGGGTAAGACGAACACTGATGAGAACTTTTTTCCTGTAATATTTAGTAATAAACCATAAAATTACCTTTTGCAAATCTGTTAGGCTTGGGTCTGTGATTGGTTCACAAATAAATCTGTGCATTGGTGACCCAATAATAAAGATGATTGTTGTCAACAGCATCAGAAGGGATGAAAATATAAATACAAATCCTACTGCCCTGAAAACACAAATAGGTATTATTTAACAAAGCATGAACTTTGAAAATCATCAATCATTATCTACAAATCTTGTGAAATCCAAGTTCCTTGTTACCATGTTTGATCATCAGGGACATTACATACTAATGAAAAATGAATTTTGTGAATAAATTATACTTACCTGACATATATGTCGGTTAGGATTTACTTTCTACGTTTTGGTCTTTAACTCGCTCCCACCCGGAAGTGAAAAATACGCTCATGCGTATAATGTCACTTCCTGTTCCTGTAAAATGGTGCTTGAAAACCATGCAAAAAACTGACGACCTACGGGGAGGCAGGGTGGTCGTACATATATGTCAGGCCCGTAAAGTATAATTTATTCACAAAATTTGAACTTGCTTTCAAATTTGTAAATTTTATTTCATAAATTAGAAACTTACCTGACATATATGTCCGTTAGGATTTCACTTGATTCCTAAGCAGTCCCAATCTGGCTGTGGGTAGGATCTGGAGTTGTTTTGCATGTAGCATTTTCTCCTCCAGTAGTTCAGTATTTTATATAAAAAAGTTACCTTTTTTTTTTTATTTTGTTTGTTTGTTTTTTTTTTCCCACTGCATTAGCTCTCATCCAATGTCTAAAAAGATTATGTGCACCACATATATGTACAACAAAAATATATCTCAAAGCTGTTAAAATCCTAACGGACATATATGTCAGGTAAGTTTCTAATTTATGAAATAAAATACAAAATCAGTCAAGAAACAAACTTACACCTGTAGCAAAGTAACTGGTCAGAGAAGTTTGTTTGGGGTTTAGCAACAAGTGGAAAAGTTTATACCCAGTAATCTTGGCCTTCTAATTAAACTGGAAAGTACCTGTCATTTTGATCATCATTGCAAGGGATGGAACTGGTTTCAAAGATTTCTTTTAATTTTAATTGATATTTAATCTTCAATGTAATTAAATTTTTTAATTACATGTAATATTCAAAATCATTAAATTTACATGTATCAGCTTGGTCAATTAAATTTGTTTCTTCAGATTCATTACACAGATCTTAATCAATAATACGCTTGGGTGATCAGGTCATACAGTTACATTTCAACAGGTAAACAGTACATACCCTTTACTTTTAGTTGTACAAAAAGCGTGGACTGTGAGCACATTCACAAAGGGATACCCAGGCTTCGCTTTCAAGTCCAATTACCTCCCCTTAATGATATCTTAATAAAAATCCTTCATGCACATCTACATATAATGTACTTCCTTTATGTTACTAGTAAGTTTCATTAAATTTCATCAAGCCGTTTAGCAGAGTTGCGCTTACAAGGGATGTGGACAGACGGACAGGGTGATTCCTATATACCCCCCCAAACAAGTGTGCGGCGGTATACCAAACACTGATTCAATTCCTTTTGAAGCCATACAATGTAATATATCAATAAAATATGACACCAAAGATTTCAATTAGTTCAGTTTAACTTATCAGAGTTAATTACTGTTATATACAAAGCCTGAGGACTAATAGATAACCTCGAGTTAACTGGGACTTCAAATTATCTGAGTTTGAGTAATCGAAGGTAAATTTACATTAGGAGAATAGGCATTTTGCCTGGACTTGCAAAATTGTTCCAGTTACCAGAGGTTTTGACTAATCTAAGTTCGACTGTACCTACAAACAAAATTAGAAAACAGAAAAAAAAATTTACAAGACCCATGGATCAGATAAATATTGTATATATACAGATGTATTCATTAGCAAGCTAGTGTTGATCAATCTGTCATAAAATTAGTCAATGTGTGCAGCTGCCTAATGTCTTCCGGTGTTATGTGACCCTATTTATTCCTCCCCAGCATTTTCCCACTGATTTAACTTTAACGACTTCCTGTCTTTCGTGACTAACGACCTTGTTTTTCATTTGTTTTGAAAGAGAAAATCTGTATAAACCGACCATCGAGACTGTTAGTCATTAAACAATAAATAAACCTTATCTGACAAAAAGAAGATTTGTATACCATTGTCACTTTTCAAGCTTCTTCAAAACAACTAAAGTTAGAAGTGATAAAAAATGTTTTTATCATCTTACAAGTGAAGTTTAGATTGCCCTGTCAATTTGAAGTCGTCTATGTCATTATTCTATCAGATTGCCATTCGGGTTGGAAATGGTGATGTTTCTCGCAACGTCGTGTTTATTACATGTGCACATGATTTTGTTTACAAAGGGTAATAATCAATACAAACCAGTGTATACTGGTTGTAAAACCGATCTGCATTTTCTGCATATTGTTAAAACACAAGGAAACCAGTAAAACTGGTACAACAAAAAATTGAACAACTGAATGAGAAATGAAGTCCATAAGTGTTAATAGAACCGGAAATCAAAAAATTCAAAACACTCATAATTGTTGTATATTTTGTACTTTCGTGAAAACATATTTTACTATACAGCTTCAATTAACTCTTTCACAAGCTGAAATAATGACTTTAGTGACTAGTATGCAAACATCATGACCTGTGTAATAAAGACCCCTTGTCTTATGTGACCTTATTTACAATTTCCCTTCAAAGATCGCTTAAGACAGCTTTGACTGTATTTCTAAAAATTAACTTACGCCATAAACATATGTCCTCCACATGAAGACAGACATGATCTTTCTGTGGGATAAACATCTGTACTATGTCCACATACAGCAAACATTAGACCAACCAGGAGAAGTATTACAATCAGCAAAATAATGGCAGTCAAACCAATGCCACCATACCACCTGTGAAGACATTTACAAACAAACCAATGAAATGTGTTGCTTTAAGTGAGTAAATGTAATCAAAGTGATGCTTTACATGCTTTTTGCATTTTTACAAGTTAACAAACTGGAAAACTTCCCCTTGTTTTTTCCTCAAGCATTTGGGTTTGGAAACCAGATGCTCTTGAGAGCCTGTATCACTCTCCTCACTTACAAACATATCTTTTTAAGCGACATGACTTTTGTGCAAATTTTCATATAAAATGCCAAAGAGTTTATGTGAAGTAAGCAGAATTTTACTGCCGTTATAATCCGAAGTTAATTTTGTGATTTGTCGGATTAACGGCAGAATTCAGTGAATTTCAGTCCTATTGCTCGTAATGGAGCAAATAAAAAATTATAATTGAAGATGCACGTGGAAAATGCTATGTTGATCATTTTTCCGTATATGGATAATGTGACCTAATTTTATACTATACTATAACAACCATTCTGTAGTAATAATCAAGTAATTTTCATATGTATTACCCAAGAGGAACATGCCATTCATTTTCGGGTTTCTCAATGTTTTTCACGTTGTAAACGTAATCAAAAAGAGACATGAATGTCAAATAATACACAAAGTACAGCGGGTTATTAAAAACGACAATAACTATCATCACTTATCAATAATGATCGATTTTAAACAGGAAACCGATAAAAAAATGGCGACACTGTTGAAAGATATCAAGATCGACCACGTCTGATTGTACATGTATATGCAACTTCTTTTGGACATCAAAGTGTATGTTTATTTGTTCTATATGTGAAGATGCTGTTTCTGTGAATGTTGCCATGTTGAATTTCCAATCATATGTAGAACAATTTCCTTGAAGAAGCTGTTAAAAAATTTTTTTCATAGGTCAGTATGTTGAGTGGTGTTCCATGGTGGCAGCAACCTTGTATTTTGGATTGAAACAAAAAATTAGTAGAGGACCTTATTTCACATATCCTTCTGCCAAGCGGTTTGTGAGGAAACAAATTTTGAAATTTCAGCCAATTAGAAAGCAATAGCCTATCAGCTCGAAAAACTCATAATAATAATAATACTATCCAAAATAGACGTGTGCATTGTCAGAGAAAAAGCTGTTTGTATGGTTTTCCCATAGGGTCATATGTTAAGCCATATTCCACGGTGTCTGACATCTTAGATTTTGGATCGTCACAAAAAACTCAAACTTTGTAGAGGACCATCTAAGGTACATTTATGCAATATTTCAAAGCAATCTGCCATGGGGTTTGTAAAATTTTTTTTTTTAAATTTCAGCGAATCAATCAATAGTGGCCCTGGAAGTCATTTTCAGTTTGGAGTTGACTTGAACACTAAAAATAATAAGATAAAATATCCAACAATCATTTCTTCATAATTTGGCTTCATTGTGTGGAACAGTTTCCGAGAAGAAGTTGTTTGTATGTTTTTCCCATAGGGTAATATGTTAAACTATGTCCTGCAATGGTGGCCACTTTGGATTTTGGATCAGCACAAAAAACTCAAACTTTGTAGAGGACCATCTAAGGAACATTTATGCAATATTTCAAATCAATCTGTTATGTGGTTTATAAGAAGAAGAGTTTTGAAATTCAGGCAATCAGAACGCATTAGTGGCTCTGGAAGCCATGTTGAATTTGCAATTGGCTGGAAAAACTTAAAATAATAAGATAACTACTGTATTAAGGGTCGTATTGTACACGGTCTTTTTCTATTAATCTAAGTTGGAAAGGAATGGTGCAGATTATACATAAATACAGACTCGATAGAGTGTGTTTCGTCCCGTTGAATGTTGTCAATGGCGGTCACCATTTTGTTGTTGTGTTATATGCGGTATTTTCATACTATTCTAACATTATTCTTTTACAAACTTCCATATAAATACATTGTAATGATCTTAATTTTTACTTAAATTATTTTTAGTAATGTTATAATAATTATATAGGACAAATAAAAATTAAAGCGGATACGAAAATAGCGGATGTGTAACCTGTATTGCGTACAATGCAAATGGCGTCGTTATGTAACCTCAAATGGTTGAAAATGATGTTTTGATTGCAATCATTAATGGATTAAAATAAAACGTGTGATCTTTTTTGTTTACTTTGTTTTCATTGATAAATGAAAGTTGACAAATTGTTTTGGTTTCGAAATGTGTGAGTATCCGTTTTCACAACGATCAAAACAGACGCTATGAGAATGCACTATTTTTTATTTAATTTATTACAATCACTAGAAATGAATAAAACTATAAACATAAATGATATTTTAAGAGAGAATAAATTACATATAACAGTAAAAATGTTTAAAAGCGTGACCAAGTCGGACTCGATGTCTTCATCTTGAGATTTTTTTTTAAAATTTTTACGTGCGGATTGTACATGCATAAACAAATTTTTCCCCAATTTTCTGGCCCAAGAAAGGGGTGCAGACAATACGTAAATGCGGACTATACACAGCTTTTTACCGTATCCAACCTTCATTTCTTCATAATTTGGCTTCATTGTGTGAAACAATTTCCGAGAAGAAGTTGTTTGTATGTTTGTATGTTTTTCCCATACGGTCCTATGTTAAACTAAGTCCTGCGATGGTGGCCATCTTGGATTTTAGATCGGCACAAAAAACTCAAACTGTGTAGAGGACCGTCTAAGATTCATTTCTTCAATATTTCAAATCAATCTGCCAAGCTGTTTATGAGAAGAAGATTTTTGAAATTCAGCCAATCAGAATGGATTAATGGCCCTGGCAGCCATGTTTCATATTTGATCAGCACCAAAAACTCAAACTTTGTTAACAACCTCCCAATAAGCATTCCTGCCAATTGGCCAAGTGGTTTTGGAGGAGAAGATTGAAATGTGAAAAGTTTACGATCTAGGACGACGAAGACGGAAGCCATAAGAATAGAATAGATAAGAATAGCTCACACTGACCCTATGGGTCAGGTGAGCTCAAAAAGGACAGAAAACATATGACTGAGGATCGACTCCTACTCTACTGTGATGTCAGTGGCTGACTAATAAAGTACACTGTATTTGTTATATACATGTACTTGTAAATTTAACTTTTTTCCTGTGAGTCACAACCACTAATTGTGTGTTCCAGCAAGTTAAGTCTTGTTATGCATGTCCACCTACCGAAAGCAACATCTCTTACCTGTAAGTGTTATAATCCTTTGCCAACTTAGTATAACTAGTTATCATTTTTTTGTAAGAAGCAACATCAAAACTTCCAGTTGCCTGAAATAAAGATGTATACAAATTAAAGTAAAAAGGATAACAAATTATTATATAGCTCTTTTTTCTAAACAAATAAATTGTATACTGACTTTTTATTGCCTGGAAATCAGAGGATGGGAAAAAATTCATTGTCATGGAGACACACCCCCCTTTTGACATCATATATTACTCTGTGGAACACTTACAGTTTTGATGTTGATATATTTTTTTCAAAAATGTCCCATATTACACAATTAGATTATTCTATTTATAACACTACAATTATAATGTCCACCTAATTGATACATGAATTCTTCATTAAGTCCGTGAATGTAACATAATTATCATGTAAAATGATTTATATTACTTTTTTATGGAAATTTTTACAATATTAGTTGCAAAGTTGCCCAGTTTTTAAGGTGTCTTATTAAGACGTGGTAGGCTGAAAAAGAATTTCAGTCTGAGACAGGTGTTACTTAGTTATATGATCCTCCCATTCATTGAGAGATTCCGGCCTCACCTTTGCTTTTTTGGAAATAGGTGTGTTGTTTTTGACACACCTACCTGTCAATTAATCTAATCTCATCAGGCCTTCACAAAGACTGATAATTGACACTTTTAATTGTCACATTGTGCATGTCCAATTGCTATAGAATTTACACAACAATAAAAGAATCTGTTGAATGTATGTAAAACAAACATAAATTTGGGAAATCAAAGTAACAAGGTTTTAACAAATTTTGCTGCCTTCCTGCAACAAATACTTCCCATTACGAATTTGTGCAGTTAAAACATATGCCAACGTACAAGTGCCATGTTAAACACAAAGTCAGAAGTCAGTGAGCAACAATTGTGTGGTCATTTTGGTCAATGAATGTCCCTGGACAACTATCACTGAAATAATTGATGGCCGTGTCGCATGCGCAATCATCCTGTTTTTACACTAACTTTGGGGAATACTTATTAAAGAGTTTTACTTGTGACAATGACAATACACAGATACAAAAGAATGAATATGAATCCTTTTATATCAACCATGTTACACTGGCGACTCAAAAATGTATGCATCACAATTCTTACATCTGACTTAAAGCTGTCTGCTTGGTTTATCATTGGTTGAATCTGGCTGGAAAAATCATTGACAGTTTTCTTTATATCTGTAAATAAATTTTGTGGTTGGTTACATAAAATTTATCATTTGCAAGACTGTCTTGCCCTTGGTCCAAGTTGTAAATAAATAAACAATTCAAACTATGCATTCTACAGTCTAGTGTTTAAAACAAGAGGACCAACAACACTGAATTGTTGCCACATTTTTTTTATGAACAAAGAAAGACAATTCAAATCAGAAAATTTATCTACACTCTTGAATAACATGAAAATATTTCCAAATTTAACTAGACAAAGTCGATCTAGCGATCGCTTATACCCCCGCTTTTGTGAAAATTTCTAACGTTTTTCGTGGATTGTGACCTTGAAATTGGATGGATTTCCACCAAAATCAATAGGCTTCTTACCAACAAAATATATAAGAATATTTTACAGTTTCATTAAAATCGGATGAAAACTTTTTGAGTTATTTTCCGGAAACAACTTTTTGTAAAAAATTTCTAACATTTTTCGTGGACTGTGACCTTGAAATTTGACAGATTTCCCCCAAAATCGATAGGCTTCTTACCAACCTGATATATAACAATATCCCAAAGTTTCATTCAAATCACATGCAAACTTTTTGAGTTATCATCCGGAAACAACTTTTTTGTAAAAATTTCTAACGTTTTTCGTGGACTGCGACCTTGAAATTTGATGCATTTCCCCCAAAATCAAAAGGCTTTTTACCAACCTGATATATACATGTAACAATATCCCAAAGTTTTATTCAAATCGGATGCAAACTTTTTGAGTTATTGTCCGGAAACAACTTTTATGTTAAAATTTCTAACGTTTTTCGTGGACTGTGACCTTGAAATTTGATGGATTTCCCCCCAAAATCAATAGGCTTTTTACCAACCTGATATATAACAATATCCCAAAGTTTTATTCAAACCGGATGCAAACTTTTTGAGTTATTGTCCGGAAACAACTTTTATGTTAAAATTTCTAACGTTTTTCGTGGACTGTGACCTTGAAATTTGATGGATTTCCCCCAAAATCGATAGGCTTCTTACCAACCTGATATATGACAATATCTTTAAGTTTCATTCAAATCGGATGTAAACTTTTTGAGTTATTGTCCGGAAACAACTTTTTTGTTAAAATTTCTAACGTTTTTCATGGACTGTGACCTTGAAATTTGACGGATTTCCCCCAAAATCGATAGGCTTCTTACCAACCTGATATATAACAATATCCCAAAGTTTCATTCAAATCGGATGTAAACTTTTTGAATTATCATCCGGAAACCAAATGTGGACGGACAAACGGACGGACGGACGAACATGAGGACCACTATATACCCCCGACTCTGTCGAGCGGGGGTATAAAAACATAATAAAAAGTGAGCATGGCTTTTTGTCTTTAAATTTAGGAAAATGTTCAAAAATTTACAAAAAGTCTTTACTCTGTTCAGGGTTCAACATTAACTTTTTTCACAAATTTTTCATTCTGACAATGAGTACAAGACTACTAGCACTGATAAACGATTCACTTCTGTGGATGTGCTATTAAACAGTTTAATGCATTTATGTATGTCTCTATTAGTAAAGTTGTTTAAGCTCATGCTCACTGAGTTGAAGAAGAGTAGTTTAGTAATTATATTTGACTGGTTACACCTAACAATGGACTATAAACTAACAAATACCTGATACTACAGATTTTGTCTCATTTTCAACCCTCCATGGAATATCCTCAAACTGCTGTTTTGCCTTAAATAAATTGAAATTATTTTTAATATTTCAGTGTGAAACATTGGCCATTAAAATTCATAACAAGTGTGGACACAGAAAAATGTCTCGCCTGCATTCAGCATCAGTAACGAAAATAAATTTCGTCATAAGCATTACGTAAATAACATTAAATATCAGCAGCTGCCTGTATACCAAATATTGTCACCATACCATGCATAGTTACAGAGGAACTGTCCTAATACAAAAACTTTGACGTAGTCGCTGGACTGTGAAATTGAGGTCAAGGTCAGGTGACACCTACCAGACACTCATGTACTATTTATCAGCAACTTATATAACAAATATTGTCATCCTAACATGCATGGTTAAAGGGAAACAGCCGTAACCCAAAAAACTTTAACATAGTCGCTTGACCGTGAAATTGAGGTCAAGGTCAGGTGACACCTACCAGACAGTCATGTACTAGTCATCAGCAACCTATATACCAAATATTGTCATCCTACCATGCATGGTAACAGAGTAACTTCATAACCCAAAAACTTTAACGTAGTCACTGGACCGTGAAATTGAGGTCAAGGTCAGGTGACACCTACCAGACAGTCATGTACTAGTCATCAGCAACCTATATACTAAATATTGTCATCCTACCATGCGTGATTACAGAGGAACTGTCGTAACCCAAAAACTTTAACGTAGTCGCTGGACAGTGAAATGGTGAGGTCAAGGTCAGGTGACACCTAACAGACAGTCATGTACTAGTCATCAGCAACCTATACCCAAATATTGTCATCCTACCATGCGTGGTTACAGAGGAACTGTCGTAACCCAAAAACTTTAACGTAGTCGCTGGACAGTAAAATGGTGAGGTCAAGGTCAGGTGACACCTAACAGACAGTCATGTACTAGTCATCAGCAACCTATACCCAAATATTTTCATCCTACCATGCGTAGTTACAGAGGAGCTGTCGTAACCCAAAAACTTTAATGTAGTCGATGGACCGTGAAATTGAGGTCAAGGTCAGGTGACACCTACCAGACAGTCATGTACTACTCATCAGCAACCTATATACCAAATATTGTCATCCTACCATGCCTGGTTACAGAGGAACTGTCATAACCCAAAAACTTTAACATAGTCGCTGGACCGTGAAATTGAGGTCAAGGTCAGGTGACACCTACCAGACAGTCATGTACTAGTCATCAGCAACCTATATACCAAATATTGTCATCCTACCATGCGTAGTTACAGAGGAACTTTAACGTAGTCGCTGGACCGTGAAATTGAGGTCAAGGTCAGGTGACAGGTGACTGACTGGCAAGTACTCATCATAAGCTACCTCTGGACCAAATTTGATGGACCTAGGGCTTGGGCTTACAAATATATGAAGCAAGATGTCAAGTGTTTATGCCGCCGCCACCGCCGGATTCCCATACATATGTCTCGCCTCCAGCGACTTTCATCGCAGGCGAGACAAAAATTCATAATCCTACGAAAAACTTTAGTTACTGTGGACTAATGTTTACTCATGTGATAACCAATCTAATGGATTTTATGGTACAAGTTGATTTAAGATTTTAAAAATTCATTAACAAGAACTAACATTGAAGAGAAGACTCCCAGTCTCCAATATGCTGTTTTAAGATCATGACATGGATATCTGCAACTAACATTAGTACTTATGAGTCAGGTGAAGTTAATACAAATCTTACCATTGGTAGCTGAGAAAACAGAGTGAACAAAAATATTTTTAAAAAAAAATGACAAAGAGTAATAACTCTTAAAACTTAAGTCAGCATGACACAATAGTAGGCTATCTGGGTTCTCGATTTATTTGTTGGGAGGTAAAATGAAAGCCTGACCAATGAAAGATGAGAAAGAGATGCTGTTGAATATTAAAACCATCCATCTTCCATTTCCCAATCTAATTCTGCAAATAAATGCAGTTCTAATTTTTTACTGAAAGATCATTTACATTTCAGAAATGGGGATTAAAAACTCATATTTAAAAAATCTTTGCATTTAAAATGTACTAAGAATTTTTAACAATCAAATAGAAACAGAGTTTCAGAACACACCTATACAGAAACATACATATTTATTCAAGATAAAAAAGGTGACAAAGGTCAATGTGATGAAGGTTATTTTTAAATCTCATATTCAATAATTATGCAGGCTTAGATCAAATGCAAAAAATCCATTGGTAAAATCAAATAATTTGTGTAAAGTGGAAAATAGCTGTCTAGTAACCATATTCTGTCAAGTGAAGTACACATTAATGAATTGCTAGCACCAGTGTTTGGGACAAGAAAATCATGGACAACTGCTTATATGCATTTAAAATCTGTATGTAAAAACTTCATAAAATGTTCAGAAATGATGGAAGTCTGATTTTGAAGGGTTTTAAAAACTTTCTAGCACTGGTATATTGAAATGCAAAATTATATCTGTTTGATCTAGGGCATTAAGTTGTCGGTGTAGGACTTTTAGTAAAAAACTTCCCCAATCAATCAATCAAAATTATATAGAGCGTTGTATTTATTTCTAGTGCTAATCATAAATAATTACAGTGTCATTAAAGTTGAATATTGACCTAATAAATAAATAGAAACAGAGTTTCAGAACACACCTAGACAGAAACATACATATTTATTCAAGATACTCTCATACTTTTTTCAAACATACTGAAAAACCAAGCCAATTTGTCTACCTTTGTTAAACAAACTAAAACATCACAAATTTTATTGCAATCAACACAGCAAAAGGCAATGACTTTGCCAACTATTTATCTACCATTAAATTAAAAACAAATTTTAAGCAGTAATTGACAACGGCTCTGTAAATGAACTTTGACTGAGGGAGAGGAAAATAGTTCTTATTTTGATATTTGACTGCGCCAAACTGTAGCATAGACAGTGGATTTATTATTCAATGAAATTTTAATATTGGAGCTGTATTTAAAAAGCAGTTTCATATAGAATTTATAAATAAATTTATTCAGATAATTTATTAAATGTATTGGGTATTTTTTTATCTGATTGTTCAAAGCCTATTTCTGGACTATTTTATGGGTGTAAGGGAGTTTCCATGAGTACCCTTCGGATTTTCTAAATTTGCAAAAAAATTTATCTGACATGGCACCCCGAAAATTTAATGTGATATGCGTGAAATTATTCCGGTCGTTTTGAGGGGTCTCTCATTACTCAACGAAACTTGGTGCCTAAGTGAGAGCAAAAAATGTCAATAGTTTCCCCTATACAAAAATAATTAAGAGGCCGTTGTCAAGTTGAAGTGTTGATTTTTTACTTTGTTGTCTAAAAGTTTGTATGTCAATGATGTTATGAGTTCAGCCACTGCAGCTATAATGCTGTAACTTTCACTTTATTCTGTCAGATAACAGTAAACAATTAAAAAATACATTTTTCTGTCTAAATTTTACTCAAAAACATTAAAATTTATGGTTTTAAACAGTAATTTACATGGCCTTGAATGGCATAAAATTGTCAGATTTCCTTGTAGACAGAAATAACTAAGAAGTTAAGAAAAAATTGCTAAATTACTCGAAGGAAAACAGAAGCGAAATTAATTTAGTTATTAAACACTATTGCAACTAAATAAATTTAATTTTGAACAACCCCCCCCCCCCCCAAAAAAAAAAAGTACATGTATGTACTTCAACCCTTTAGAACAGCAAAAAAACAGCGCATGGGAAATTTGCGAGATTAGGCTCTACATGATATTGCTCACAAATGTACTTTCAACCAAATCCATGATACTGTTTACCCAAAAAGCATGCAAAGCCAGTAAAATATGGTTTGTATTTTATTTATATCATTAATTTTTGTCTGAAAAACTGATCCAGTAGCAACTGATAGAGTCGGGTCATAATCTAGCACGCACTTTTCCTCCAAAACAAATTATGATTGCATGACCATTTCAACAAGATGTATTTAAATCCAGCATTTTTCCTCAAATGCTTAATTTTACCAAGGGGAAACACATGTAATCAACATTCATATTTCTACCTTTTAGCAATTAACAAAATAGACACTAATAAAGTTAAATTCTTGTCAACCAAGGGAGATAATTGTAGGCACTGAAGAATGTAAACAAACTATAAAATGAAGCTTTTATTGTAAATATATGACATTGATCCATATTTAAGGAACAAAATTAGAAGATAATAATCCGATTCCTATTTTAGAAATACAATCACAGAAAAGTCTTCATGAGATTACAAAGATAGCTTAAACATTGTTGGTGGGGAAGGGGGGGGGGGGGCGGGGTGCACATGTAGATGGAAAAAGCCAGGATATGCGCATATATATATAAAAGTGACATATCAGTAGGTGGAGTGGTTTCATTTGGTAACCATGGACCTTGTACACAATAAATGCACTCGGTTACTAATTTTAAAAACATGTTTTTTTGCTTTCACCATTTATTTCAAATTCTTGTATCTGTTTACTTGTTTACAATATATGGTTACAACATCATAGCATTATGACGTCACAGTTTGCATGATGTCATAAAGTGTACTTCAAAACTCCTGGCTGTGTAAATCTCTTTTTTAAGAAACTTGGATGGAAATATTGCTATTAACCTATTAATAATCAGTTGAATTTTAGTAAATACAAATGTACACCCATTTCTGAACCATGATTATTTGATTTATATATTGAGTACTGTTTAAGAATGTTTGATTGTGAAATTAATACAAAAAGTAGAAAGTACATGTAAAAATTTGTTCTAAAAGATAAGTAATGTGCCCATTTTTCTTCTTAAAAAGGTAAAATTTTTATAACTTTGGAATTCAGTATTGATATTATTTAAAGATATAGCCTTCCTAAGGTTTATAATGACATATATATAGGTTGCGAAAGTGAAAACTTATCATCCAGCTATAGATATAATGACACATGAAAATTGTTTATTTTTTTTTAAAATCAAGTGTTGAGTTGAACAATTGAAAGCGTTAAAGTTTGTTCATAAAACAGGTTGAAACGGCTTTATTTTATTTCGGAATGAGATGAAACTTGGTAGATTTGCTCGTAATATGGGGAACAAAAATAAAATACAGTAAAATGTATGAAAATTGAAAATTTTGTTTTCAATTTGACAACGGCTCTGTAAATGAACTTTGACTGAGGGAGAGGAAAATAGTTCTTATTTTGATATTTGACTGCGCCAAACTGTAGCATAGACAGTGGATTTATTATTCAATGAAATTTTAATATTGGAGCTGTATTTAAAAAGCAGTTTCATATAGAATTTATAAATAAATTTATTCAGATAATTTATTAAATGTATTGGGTATTTTTTTATCTGATTGTTCAAAGCCTATTTCTGGACTATTTTATGGGTGTAAGGGAGTTTCCATGAGTACCCTTCGGATTTTCTAAATTTGCAAAAAAATTTATCTGACATGGCACCCCGAAAATTTAATGTGATATGCGTGAAATTATTCCGGTCGTTTTGAGGGGTCTCTCATTACTCAACGAAACTTGGTGCCTAAGTGAGAGCAAAAAATGTCAATAGTTTCCCCTATACAAAAATAATTAAGAGGCCGTTGTCAATTATGCTTATAGAAGATGTAATTATGTTCTAAGTAACCATTTATACCATAAAAGCAATATAATGCCCAATCAATACTTATTAACAGAGATATTTTTTTACAAGCAAAGTTTTGTATACTTTTGCATACTTCCTTCTCAAACTTGAAAAATAGACAACAATATATGCCAGAATACAGTAATAAAAAACAGCACAGAAACAACAGGCAAAGTTAAACAAAGATGTATTTTAATGCCCATTTTCTGCATCTGGAACAAAACTAGACAAAGTCGATCTAGCGATCGCTGATACCCCCGCTTTTGTGAAAAATTGTCTAACGTTTTTCGACGACTGCGACCTTGAAATTTGATGGATTTCCCCCAAAATCAAAAGGCTTTTTACCAACCTGATATATAACAATATCCCAAAGTTTCATTCAAATCGGATGTAAACTTTTTGAATTATTGTCCGGAAACCACTTTTTTGTTAAAATTTCTAACGTTTTTCGTGGACTGAGACATTGAAATTTGACGGATTTCCCCCAAAATCGATAGGCTTCTTACCAACCTGATATATAACAATATCCCAAAGTTTCATTCAAATCGGATGTAAACTTTTTGAATTATCATCCGGAAACCAAATGTGGACAGACGGACAGACGGACGGACATGAGGACCACTATATACCCCCGACTCTGTCGAGCGGGGGTATAAAAAATCAATTGAATTCCAAAACAGACTAGATAACAGCCTATTATTATTGTAGTAAAACTTACCTTAATAATCACTGCTGTTAAGTTTTGCGACTGCACTGAAGTTATTTCACTAACCTGGCTGGAAATGTCTGGGAACTAAGAAACAATACAAAATAAAAGTAAAAAGTAAAATCGTTACATGTGTTTTACTGTACAGTTTTTAAGATAAATTAAAAGAGTCATAAAAAACTCATATGCTGCAAATTTAATATGATGCAATAACCAAATGAATGGACATTAAAATGTACATCAACACAAAGTCTTATGCTGTATACCAAGAACATGTTTTTTTAATTTGACCTAGCTCAATTACAAACAAGTGCCAAAGTGCTTCAAAATACGCCAGTCAAAAATTTCCCATTTTTTGTATAAAAATAAAGGGCCATACCTCTGAAGTGGCAAAAGCAATTTGGCTGGTTATTAATCTTGGCCAAGATATTATGCTAACAAACATTTCCCCAAGTTTCTTAAAAATTTCACTTTTTAACTTAGAGAGTGGACATTGCTGTGGACGCCGCCTACCTGCCTCCCGCCATGGGTGTTCCCATAATACGACTTGTCTTTGACAGGCACATATGAAAAAGTATTGTTTAATAGTTTTTTAACAAGTGTACTTCTTTTGCAGGCAAAACTGCCTTTTTTACTTGTCATGTTATAATACAGAATAAAAAATAATTCCAGACATAGACATCTTTATTCTCACTGTCACTGTATTTGTGTGGTACAAACAAAGTGGCAGATAGAACGCTTGGCTATATTTCCCTTTACTGTTGTTCACCATGGGGTATAATAAAACACTTACAGCATTTGAATCTACTTGAACACTTAATGAGGAAACATCTGGTCCACAAGTACAAGTCGTTGTGGTTGCTTCTATGTCACTTTTCAAACTACTTATAGCACTTGTTAGTGTCGTTGCATTATGTTTGACATAAGTCAGACTTGTGTTCAGATCTATTAGGGCTGATGCTATAATGTCCACTTCTGCAATACAAAAAGGCAGTAGAAACAATTATTCATAAATCAACACAGCGCAGAGGTAAATATTTAATGATGAATTTCAATCCTTTATCCTACATGTTAATAAGAACAATCAATGTGTGAAAATATTTTTGTTTATTATAAGTTATGATGCAAATTTACTGAAGTTTGTTTAAAAATGCCCAGCTAAACTAGCCATAGAGGCATTGCAAATCTCTGCAAAGTTGTCTTTAGGACACTTGTAGGTCATGAAACAAGTATAATATCAATGAAAACATTTTTAACAAACCGGCTGAAAGACATATTTTCCAACTCTGTGTTGGGGTAAAAGAAAATTCATCTGTAAACCAATAATTTTCACATTGCAATATCTTGTACACTCTGCATTGTTTAATATCCAACATCCTATCAGAGTGTCCAAAACAAGGATTGATGTTTTACCATAATAATGTTCTTGTTATTGTCATTTTGATTAAATGAGGCAAGGAGTACAGATGAATATGAGTGTGCACATCTCTGCTTGGTCATCTCAACCAGAAATTGCACACTTAAGAAAGAATTGTTAATACTTAACCCAAGTTAAACAGTTGATTGGAATTACTTTCTACTGTAAAAATACAGTTTAAATATTATGGCAAATTGGCGAGAATATGAATATTATATAAATCATTGAATGTTGACATGTGCATGTGATCAATTGTAGATGATCTAACTTAACCACTCTACAACAGAGGCCTTTTCTAATGCGAGAAACAGGCTTACTCAATTGACCAACAAGCTTTAATGACACTGATGACATCAGCAATTAATCTTTTATAAAAATATAGCTTTAGGATAGAATAGCTTTTTGAGATATTTTCATTTGTTGAATATTCCACAAAAGAATGAAAAATATGTTTATTTTAAATTATTTTGAGTAATCAAAAGATTTGTGACCTTAGTAATTTTGTAAGTTTTACTTTACATGTATTACCCTTTAAAATGCAGTTTTACCAAATCAAAAAATTTAGCATTTTTATCTGCAATGCACAATAAAGTATATACTCAAAATTGACCTCTAAAAATGGATTTTTAACAAATATATGGCTATTAAAATCTTTATTACATACACATGTCATTTAATTTATTACTATTGATGTTTCAAACTTTATAGTTGTGTACCTTGTAAATCAAACTTAAAATCATACACTTAAATCATGAAAGTGTTATAAAACAAAAATATTATGGTGATTGTGTATTTCATTTCAGCAATAAATTTATACTTAAATGGTATTAAACTAAATAAATATTCTTGTTATACAACAAACTTTGGTTTAGGTAGAAATAAAATGACCAGCTGTGCAACATGTTTTTGCAGAACATACTATTGGAACAATAAAGGAGATAGCTTATAAATTGTTCCCATGGAATATTTTTAAGAAAATACGACAATTTAATGAAAAAAAAAACATGTGAATAAAGGTGTAAGGGTATAAATTGTTTCCATGGAATATTTTTTATGAAAATAAGGCAATTTTATGGAAAAAAAACATGTGATCAAAGCTTAAGTTGATTTGGTTTATTTGGCAAAAACCAATTATGTTTAATGAACTGAAATGATTTAATACAAAAAAGCCATTTCATTTTAGAAAAAAATTTGAGCACAAAACAACTAGAATAATTGATTGTGTATAAAATAACTTAAGTATGCCTTGTAAAACGATGCAGTACTGTAGAGCATAATATATAAACTAGCTAGCTTTAAACAATCAACTCTTGATTCATTGTTCACTAGAACCCAGTAAAATTATTATGATATAATTATAAACATTAACATAGAAAAACCTCATTGGGGTTGGGCATAGTTTCAATGAATCAAATCCAGAGGAAGAATACATTTACTGTCTACACACCTCTTTGTTGCATTATCTCTAAAGTGACCATAAAACACAACAGTTGTTATTTCATATTTTGATATGAATTCAGAACTTACTTGTAGCTAAATATAGTGCACTATTTATGGCAGTATCAATTCCTCCTTTTGTCTTTAGGGTTGTTCTTACTGGAATTCCTACCAAATAGCCCATACCTAGAAATAAGAGTAATGAAGGTTATAACAAAATACAGAACTGTAAAAAACACAATCCACAAATCAAAGTCTGAAAAACTGGCACAAATTAGAACTAATAAACAAAAAATATAGTATTAACTGCAGCAATGGTCCTGATTTGGTATAGGCATTTCAAAACAAATGGTGGGTTAAACCAGGTTTTATGGTATGCCAATCCTACCGCTTCCTTTAGTATGTGAGTCGATTTCTTGATCAAAAATGGATGGGTATCATATAAAACTAGTCAAAGTATAGCCAATCAAAATCAGATACAACTAAATGAACAAGTAGTTTCACATTCAAGCGTTGTGTAATAAGTAGCTTTCCTTTAGACCTATAAAGTATTTACATTTGAGTTAATGACATTCAAAGCTTCAATAAACTTCTGGAAAAATGACTAAGAGCTAACTGACTGGAAGCTAAACATCCTTACGACTAGCATGTATTATTCGAACTGAGAATTCAGAAGTACTGTTAATTGTGCTTAAAACAATCAAAAGAATATTCCAAAACTTCTAAAGCATCCATCAGAATCAATTAAAATAGCAGTTATACTTTTGATTATACAGACAAAACAATCATTTACAGGAAACAACAAAATTAGGCTTTATGTCGACATATTATATTGTTTTAGATCTCTCCAATGTAAAAATTTATTATATACTATGTTGGTATCATGCATGAAAACATACTGTCTACATCTCTGTAAATGACATCCCTGGTGAAGTTGAAGTTATCTTGAGCAATGTGTTTAAGTTGCTGCAATAGACAGATCGGTAAGTGAATAAAATATGAAACAGCTTAAACAAAAATGTTATACAAGTACAATGAATATGGATTACAGCAAATGACATCAAGAATCTCCAAAGCATACAAGACATGGATTTGTTATGAAACAATAAGTGTAGAGAATAGTAATGGAATCTAGCATTCAACTTGGACCACCAACAGTTAATTCATACTGATACATTTAAAGAACCTTAGTGAGCATGTTCACCCCATGCTCCTACATTCCTATTAAGTTCCATAAAATTGTGATCAGTAGTTTTTTTGTATTTTAGTATAAGTGCAAACAAGTAGTTACATTCATATATTTTATGAAATTTGTAAGTTTACAGGAGGAATAACTCCTACAAAAGATATTGTATCAAAATTTCCTGTTGAAATGCATATTGTACTTCACTCCTACCAAGTTTCATAAAATTCTCATCAGTAGTTAAAGAGTTGTTCTTACAAGAATAGGACTGACGGATCAGTCAATAAAATACCCTCCGTATGGGGTGTTATAACCAGCAAAACATTGTTATATGATTATACAGGAACTTGTCAAAATTCTGTAATACATGTATGTTGAAAATTGTTTGAAGCAAAAATAACTCCAGCTCATTATCTCCTATGGCTCTTTTATCACCCCGACAGTTTCTTGAAACCTTACTGTAAGTCAGTGGAACACACTGACAACAATGGGGTTTTGAAAAGGAATCTAGATGTATGATGATTACTTTAAAAGAAAATGGTTGAAGCAGGCAAACTACTCCTTGCTAGTCAAGAGTTACAAACTTCTCCTATCCTCTAAAGGGATATCAAACAAAATGTCATCCAAATTCTAGTAATATGTGCATATCTCTGAAATAGTCAACTATTTATTGGAAAGTATTTATAACTTTACACTAATTCTCAAACAGTTCATTTTCAATGTTTGCAGTATAGAAGTCACAGCAAATAACATTATTTATAGAAATAAAATTATCTTGCTACCTGTAATGGCAGGATCATGCAATAATGACCATACTGCCATCTAACAGTGTTTGATTTAACTGATTTTCCTATCAAAGATGACAAAGCAAAATGTCTTCCATAACATTACAGAACGGACTGATTGTTTCCCAATTCAAAAATAAAACCATTTAAACAAAGAAATAAAATTCTAATTCTGATTTGCTTTTTTTGATCCCTTAAATATCATGTTTTACCAATTACCATAGCCTATCAAAAGGAAATTTCATTGGTAACAAAAGATTAAGATGGGATAAATGTTTCATGACAATTACACCCTTTTTATAAAAATCACTCATGACAATTCTGATAGAATTTAACATATTGTTGCATAGTATTCACACAAAATATATATGTACATGTATGGGACTAAGGGTATTAGAAATTGTGTAAGCTCCATACAAACTTGTTCGAAAGAAGCCCTTTATTGTTTCATTTAAAGTATTTTAGGCAATAAATACAAGTAGTATAATTAGATCAACAATATCTTACCCCTACAAAAACATCAATGAATGTGCTGATGTCATCCAATGAATTGGAGGCTGAGCTGTCAAATGTTTTAATTGTATCTGTCATCTGATCATTGGAAATAAACACACAAATCATTCCAGCACTGTAACACAAGAAATAATGTTAGATCATCTAACTATAAGAATGCTATTATTATATTTTTAAGTTATTAATCGTTGCATACACCAAGGCAGCCAACACATTTTGCCATGGAAAAATTATATGACTTGGATCTGTTTTGTTTGTTTGAATGGTGTTTTAACGCCACTTTCAGCAATTTTTCTGCTATTTCATGGTGTCCAGTTTATTGGGGGAGGAAGCCGGAGTACCCAGAGAGAACCCCCAACCTGCGGTAGGAAAACTGGCAATCCTTGTCAATTAAAATTGGAGACGAGTACACCCTGCCTGCAGTGAGAATCGAACCCGCAATCTCAGTGTTGACAGACCACGTGATCAATAGTAGACGAACTCGGCCACCGAGGCCCCGACTTGGGTCTGAAAACACAAACAAAAATGCTTATCGGTTGCATGAACTCCTGCTTGTAAACTGAAGAAATACTTTGAAAGTTTATTTAAGATAGATGAAATAATTATAAAACTAGTCTGACAATTTCAGACCATCTAAGTGAATGATAGAAATTGTATTGTGATAATTTATGCAATTTAAAGTTTCACGCTAGCTGTTATAGTTTTAACGTTAATTGGAAAAAATTAAAAATTTCATTTTAAAATATTTGTTAAATGGCAATAACTCCTATAAGGAGTCATCTGACAATTTCATACCATAAAGTGAATTGTAGAAATTGTATTTCTGACCATTTCCGCAATTAACAGATTCACTTTAGTTTTTATGTTACATGAAAAAAACGGAAAATTTCACAAAAAATTGTTATTAATGGCCAAAAACTCCTATGAGGAGTCATATCACAATTTTAGACCAATTAAGTGAATTGTAGAACATATGTTGCTTATCATTCTTGCAATATGCAGTTTTACTCTAGCTGTTACAGTTTTTAAGTTAAAGGACAAAAAATTGCAATTTCAGTAAAACAAATCATCATAAAAGGGCAATAACTCCTATTAGGAGTAATCTGACATTTTCAGAACAAATAAGATATTTTAGGGCTTCTATTGCTGATAATTTGCACAATTAACAGCTACAACTTCCTCATTTGGACATTCCAGGCCATTTATCATGTTTATTGACTTATTTTGGTTGTGTGGCTACTAAATAGCTATTGCAAATCAATATGGTAAAACAGGGCGAGATGGAGTTGGAAAATAAAATAAGTATTGACTCCTGTGAAAAGTTCTTGATCATTCATGCTTAAAGGCAAGGTAGAATTTATGATTCATCAGATAATTTCATGTACCTATTCAAGCCACTACATGTTATAATCCTCGTTTAGAGTGACTACTCCCAACCCATTTATATTATGTGATATTTTAATAAATATTCTACAAAACATGTCCTGATAGAACATGGTCTCTGTCAATATCAATAGTACATGATTAATTGTTCAATTGTCATAAAACATGAGATCATTTATACAGGACATGCTACATTTCAATCCTGCAAAACTGTTAATCTTCCACAAACAATCAAAACAGAATTTTGACCAAAAAATGTCATGTTTAAAAGATGTAAATTAACAGGATATAAAATTTGTCATTGAACAAGATCAGAGTAAATATTTGATAACATGGTGTGTGGTTATGTAATAATTTAAACAACATAGACCACTGGCTTGCAAAATGATTAAATTTGTGTGATGATAACAAAATATTTTTAATAGATTGACATTAAAAAGTTTATTATTGAAAAAAGTACATTGCATGTATGTGTGATACTGGATTGAAACAAATAAATACTAACCTAATAAAGGCAATTAAAACCAGTAAAATCACAGCAAAGGTTCGCCTCTTGCAGTGATTTTCTGCATCTTTTGGACTTTGTTTCATTGCCCCTCCACAGTTGTTACAACAACATCGACAACAGCAAAAGCAGCAACCAACAATTGGAAATATAATTAAAAACAGGAAGCCAATCACGATACATGCTCCATATCCTGCAAACTGTTTCACATACTGTAAACAAAGAAGAATACATAATGTATATTTTGATAGCAATTTACATCATTTATCTTATTGTTAAATTATCAAAATACTTTTAATGTTCCATCAAACATTATCAAAGGTTTTGTTTAAAAGTATATATCGTTTAAATCAATTGGGTTTGTGTCTGGCACTGCTTGTCCAAAGATGGTGGTTACATCATATACTGTCATGATCGAAACAGCTAGAAAATCAAAAAGAGTTTTGGTAAGGGACCTTCAATCAATTGTTCACACTTGCAGTACTGTCCTACAAAAAGTTACTTTCTCAGACAAATTATTAACAGATTTTCAACTTATAGAAGTCTTTTTTGTTTTAACTCAGATACTACTGGTAAGGAAAAGCAAGCATATTCTTGACAACCGATCCTTTTTTTTTACATTGTGTCTGTTTGTATTAATATATCTAGTATACATTTCATATTGCCTACACTACAGAAAATGCATACTAAGACATTTAAAATAGCATGTTTTCTAGTGTAATGTACATTTTAAATAGTTCAAGTTACCCTATAAATTACATTACATTAATTTATTCATCAATTTTCTTTAAATCTAAAATGTAGCCTATGTGGTATATTATGGTGTAAATATGTACTGACAATATTAACATTTGGTCACTCATGCAGAAAAGTTTCCATTTTCACTTAAAGGTTACAATACAAAAAGAAATATTCTCATAGATTTCAATCTATCAGAAAGGTAATAAAAAGAAATTTAACATCACAGTCAGCTGAACTGTTTACTTTTAAACCTAAATAAATTAAAAGTCTCATTAACATCATATAAAGTTGCAAAGCATAATATAGATTTAACATGATTCTCGTTTAAAAGTTTTCAACTTAAAATAAAGTTGTTTTGTTCATTTCTTTAAGGAGTAATTGCTTAGTTAGCTAAATAGGGTACATGTAGCACATATCTGAATGAATAGACCTCAATCCTGGTAAAAATTATGACATATTTAGTTCTATAACTATGAGTTAATATTTCTGAAATAATTCATCAGGGGTGTGATGTTGTACTCAGTTACTGGCCAGAGTAGTTCTCGCCATTTTGGTGACAGGGCCTTTATTTTGACATTAAAATCAATGTTAAAGGCTTCATGTCATAGATTCCACTATCTTCCATCCAAAACATGTTATGTTGATCACTTTTAAAATTTTCACAAAAACTGTCAGAATATCGGGTGGCGAGAATTACATGACGGCGAGAACTATTCCGTGACCTGAGTACATAATGCACGGGCCTTTATAATTGATTATTTATAACTGAGTGATAGCAAGGTAGAAAATAAGAATAAAAAGGCCCAGGCCATGTATAATGAGTTCAATGAATTATTAAAATTCTAATTTGACAAAATCGTACGAATTTTATGCAAGCCGGCCCTATTACCCCATGATTTTCTAGCTGCTATTTTCATGATGAAAATTCTCTACTAGAAATTATGCCAAATTTGCAATGTACTAGTACTGTAGACAAGGTTCACTTTAACCCAAGATTTCTTAAATATTTTATCATAATGTGCCCTCCATATTTATAGGATACTTAATTGGGCGGAGTGAATATCCAAAATATGATCACGAGTGACGCATTACGCATGTTCCGCGCACGAGTTTAATCTGATGCTTTATGCGGCACGAGTTATCATATTTTGGATATTCACGATGCTCAATTGATTATCCTATTTATTATATAGATCAAAATTGTTTTCGTAAAATTTTAATGCTTATTCCTAAATTTTATGAACGGCGGATAAATATCTGTATAGTACAAGTGTGGACACAGAAAAACGTCTCGCCTGCATACTGCATCAGTAATGAAAATAAATTTCGTCATAAGCATTACGTAAATAGCATTAAATATCAACAGCCACCTGTATACAAATTATTGTCACCATACCATGCATAGTTACAGGGGAAAAGCCGTAACCGAAAAACTTTAACATAGTCACTGGACCGTGAAATTGATGTCAAGGTCAGGTGGAACCTACCATACAGTCATGTACTATTCATCAGCAACCTATATACCAAATATTGTCATCCTACCATGCGTAGTTACAGAGGAACTATCTTAACCCAAAAACTTAACGTAGTCGCTGGACCGTGAAATTGAGGTCAAGGTCAGGTGACACCTACCAGACAGTCATGTACTAGTCATCAGCAACCTATACATCAAATATTGTCATCCTACCATGCGTAGTTACAGAGGAACTGTCGTAACCCAAAAACTTTAACTTGGTCGCTGGACCGTGAAATTGAGGTCAAGGTCAGGTGACACCTACCAGACAGTCATGTACTAGTATTCAGCAACCTATACACCAAATATTGTCATCCTACCATGCGTAGTTACAGAGGAACTGTCGTAACCCAAAAACTTTAACGTAGTCACTGGACCATGAAATTGAGGTCAAGGATCAGGTGACACCTACCAGACAGTCAAGTACTAGTCATCAGCAACCTATATACCAAATATTGTCATCCTACCATGCGTAGTTACAGAGGAACTGTCGTAACCCAAAAACTTTTAACGTAGTCGCTGGACCGTGAAATTGAGGTCAAGGTCAGGTGACACCTACCAGACAGTCATGTACTAGTCATCAGCAACCTATACACCAAATATTGTCATCCTACCATGCGTAGTTACAGATGAACTGTCGTAACCCAAAAACTTTAACGTAGTCGCTGGACCGTGAAATTGAGGTCAAGGTCAGGTGACAGGTGACTGACTGGCAAGTACTCATCATAAGCTACCTCTGGACCAAATTTGATGGACCTAGGGCTTTGGCTTACAAACATATGAAGCAAGATGTCAAGTGTTTATGCCGCCGCCGGATTCCCATACATATGTCTCGCCTCCAACGACTTTTGTCACATGCGAGACAACAAAACCAACTGCAATATTTGGCGGGAAAACCCCCGAGAGTGAAAATAAACGATAATTTTCACATGTGATTTACTGTGATTTCTGTCAGTCAGAAAATTCGATATTTCATCTCTATCTATATAATAAGTTTGATTTATAAACTTTTATTTCAATTAGAACTTCAAAATTCAGCCATTAACTTTGTGACATCGTAAAACCTCTTGTGACATTACGTCACATTGGGTGTGTGAAAAGTATAGATTTCCTGTATTATAATGTTTGATGTTATAAGGACGTAGTATAAAAATATGACATAAAAAATTGCAAAAAGAAGAGTGTGCATGAGGTAAAATCTATAGTTCTTTTATCAAAAACATAAATAAGCAAAGAGTGTGTGGCCTACATTTACTTATGCTATTTATTCCCACTTCTTGTTAAAACCTGGCCAAAAATGATGGATAAAGAATGCAAAATTATGACAACAGCTCCCTCAGTCCTGCAGCTTTAAATATCAACTGGTATGTGATTTGAAATGGAAGACACCTGCATTTAGATAGAATGTCTTACACTAACAACATTTATATTTCATTGAGTTAGGTTTAATTTCTTCTATTGGGATAGGTGTATAACTGAACAGATCGAATGTTTACAGTAACAACATTGTTTAAGGGACAAAAATGCTGGCAATATTGGAAATTGATAGTGATCACTGTGTATATCATGCTATGCAGGAGCCACAAAAAATATTAAATATTTTATTCCTCTTTTATTTTACTAAATAACAGTATGTGTATAAAACCCAAAAGGTATCAATATAACTTACATCCATATAATTAGTGGTAATGTCATTTATTAATGTTCCATTCATCAGCTTGTCTATCACATCTGAAAACAAAAAGAAGACAAATATCTTATAATCATTATTTTCTTTTAAACATGAAGCCTTGGTGGCTAAGTGCTTAAAGTAAAACTTTAGTCCTTCAGTCTTCTAATATTGATCATGTGGTCAGTCAACACTCACTCAGAGGATGCAAATTTGAGTCTCGCAGCGAGCAGGGGATTCCCCACTCCAATCATAATGGACACCATTTAAACAAGCAAAATATCATTTAAATACTAAAATTACATTTCTGGATCAAAATTATCCAGGGATCCAGAAGAAGCAGCTTAAAGAAAAAGACCAGGACAGAGATGGTTGGGGTCTATGCCTCAGAATGGGTAGTAGGCATAATATGCACAGGACAGAGATGGTTGGGGTCTATGCCTCAGAATGGGTAGTAGGCATAATCTGCATAGGACAGAGATGGTTGGGGTCCATGCCTCAGAATGGGTAATAAAAGCCATAATCTGCCCAGGACAGAGATGGTTGTGGGTCTATGGATCAGAAAAGGTAGTAGACATAATCTGCGCAGGACAGAGATTGTTGGGGTCTATGCCTAAGAATGGGTAGAAGGCATAATCTGTGCAGGACAGAGATGGTTGTGGGTCTATGCCCCAGAATGGGTAGAAGCCATAATCTGCCCAGGACAGAGATGGTTGTGGGTCTATGCCCCAGAATGGGTAAAAGGCATAATCTGCCCAGGACAGAGATGGTTGTGGGTCTATGCCCCAGAATGGGTAGAAGGCATAATCTGTGCAGGACAGAGATGGTTGGGGTCCATGCCCCAGAATGGGTAATAAAAGCCATAATCTGCCCAGGACAGAGATGGTTGGTGTCTATGCCTCAGAAAAGGTAGTAGACATAATCTGCCCTGGACAGAGATTCTTGTGGGTCTATGCCCCAGAATGGGTAGAAGGCATAATCTGTGCAGGACAGATATGGTTGTGGGTCTATGCCCCAGAATGGGTAGAAGGCATAATATGCACAGGACAGAGATGGTTGGGGTCCATGCCCCAGAATGGGTAATAAAAGCCATAATCTGCCCAGGACATAGATGGAAAGGGTCTATGCCCCAGAATGGGTAGAAGGCATGATATGCCCAGGACAGAGATGGTTGAGGTCTATGCCCCAGAATGGGTAGAAGGCATACTCTGCGCAGGACAGAGATGGTTGTGGGTCTATGTCTTAGAAAAGGTAGTAGACATAATCTGCGCAGGACAGAGATTGTTGGGGTCTATGCCTAAGAATGGGTAGAAGGCATAATCGGTGCAGGACAGAGATGGTTGTGGGTCTATGCCCCAGAATGGGTAGAAGCCATAATCTGCCCAGGACAGAGATGGTTGTGGGTCTATGCCTCAGAAAAGGTAGTAGACATAATCTGCCCAGGACAGAGATGGTTGTGGGTCTATGCTCCAGAATGGGTAGAAGGCATAATCTGCCCAGGACAGAGATGGTTGTGGGTCTATGCCCCAGAATGGGTAGAAGGCATAATCTGTGCAGGACAGAGATGGTTGGGGTCCATGCCCCAGAATGGGTAATAAAAGCCATAATCTGCCCAGGACAGAGATGGTTGGTGTCTATGCCTCAGAAAAGGTAGTAGACATAATCTGCCCTGGACAGAGATTCTTGTGGGTCTATGCCCCAGAATGGGTAGAAGGCATAATCTGTGCAGGACAGATATGGTTGTGGGTCTATGCCCCAGAATGGGTAGAAGGCATAATATGCACAGGACAGAGATGGTTGGGGTCCATGCCCCAGAATGGGTAATAAAGGCCATAATCTGCCCAGGACATAGATGGAAGGGGTCTATCCCCCAGAATGGGTAGAAGGCATGATATGCCCAGGACAGAGATGGTTGGGGTCTATGCCCCAGAATGGGTAGAAGGCATACTCTGCGCAGGACAGAGATGGTTGTGGGTCTATGCCTTAGAAAAGGTAGTAGACATAATCTGCGCAGGACAGAGATGGTTGGGGTCTATGCCCCAGAATGAGTAGAAGGCATAATCTGCGCAGGACAGAGATGGTTGTGGGTCTATGCCTCAGAAAAGGTAGTAGACATAATCTGCACAGGACAGAGATGGTTGTGGGTCTATGCCCCAGAATGGGTAGAAGGCATAATCTGCGCAGGACAGAGATGGTTGTGGGTCTATGCCTCAGAAAAGGTAGTAGACATAATCAGCGCAGGACAGAGATGGTTGGGGTCTATGCCCAACATGGGTAGAAGGCATAATCTGCCCAGGACAGAGATGGTTGGGGTCTATGCCCCAGAATGGGTAGAAGGCATAATCTGCACAGGACAGAGATGGTTGTGGGTCTATGCCCCAGAATGGGTAGAAGGCATAATCTGTGCAGGACAGATATGGTTGTGGGTCTATGCCCCAGAATGGGTAGAAGGCATAATCTGCACAGGACAGAGATGGTTGTGGGTCTATGCCCAGAATGGGTAGAAGGCATAATCTGCCCAGAACAGCGATGGTTGGGGTCTATGCCTCAGAATGGGTAGTAGGCATAATCTGCATAGGACAGAGATGGTTGGGGTCCATGCCTCAGAATGGGTAATAAAAGCCATAATCTGCCCAGGACAGAGATGGTTGTGGGTCTATGGATCAGAAAAGGTAGTAGACATAATCTGCGCAGGACAGAGATTGTTGGGGTCTATGCCTAAGAATGGGTAGAAGGCATAATCTGTGCAGGACAGAGATGGTTGTGGGTCTATGCCCCAGAATGGGTAGACGCCATAATCTGCCCAGGACAGAGATGGTTGTGGGTCTATGCCTCAGAAAAGGTAGTAGACATAATCTGCCCAGGACAGAGATGGTTGTGGGTCTATGCTCCAGAATGGGTAGAAGGCATAATCTGCCCAGGACAGAGATGGTTGTGGGTCTATGCCCCAGAATGGGTAGAAGGCATAATCTGTGCAGGACAGAGATGGTTGGGGTCCATGCCCCAGAATGGGTAATAAAAGCCATAATCTGCCCAGGACAGAGATGGTTGGTGTCTATGCCTCAGAAAAGGTAGTAGACATAATCTGCCCTGGACAGAGATTCTTGTGGGTCTATGCCCCAGAATGGGTAGAAAGCATAATCTGTGCAGGACAGATATGGTTGTGGGTCTATGCCCCAGAATGGGTAGAAGGCATAATATGCACAGGACAGAGATGGTTGGGGTCCATGCCCCAGAATGGGTAATAAAAGCCATAATCTGCCCAGGACATAGATGGAAGGGGTCTATGCCCCAGAATGGGTAGAAGGCATGATATGCCCAGGACAGAGATGGTTGGGGTCTATGCCCCAGAATGGGTAGAAGGCATACTCTGCGCAGGACAGAGATGGTTGTGGGTCTATGCCTCAGAAAAGGTAGTAGACATAATCTGCGCAGGACAGAGATGGTTGGGGTCTATGCCCCAGAATGAGTAGAAGGCATAATCTGCGCAGGACAGAGATGGTTGTGGGTCTATGCCTCAGAAAAGGTAGTAGACATAATCTGCACAGGACAGAGATGGTTGTGGGTCTATGCCCCAGAATGGGTAGAAGGCATAATCTGCGCAGGACAGAGATGGTTGTGGGTCTATGCCTCAGAAAAGGTAGTAGACATAATCAGCGCAGGACAGAGATGGTTGGGGTCTATGCCCAACATGGGTAGAAGGCATAATCTGCCCAGGACAGAGATGGTTGGGGTCTATGCCCCAGAATGGGTAGAAGGCATAATCTGCACAGGACAGAGATGGTTGTGGGTCTATGCCCCAGAATGGGTAGAAGGCATAATCTGCGCAGGACAGATATGGTTGTGGGTCTATGCCCCAGAATGGGCAGAAGGCATAATCTGCACAGGACAGAGATGGTTGTGGGTCTATGCCCCAGAATGGGTAGAAGGCATAATCTGCCCAGAACAGAGATGGTTGGGGTCTATGCCTCAGAATGGGTAGAAGGCATAATCTCCACAGGACAGAGATGGTTGTGGGTCTATGCCCCAGAATGGGTAGAAGGCATAATCTGCCCAGGACAGAGATAGTTGGGGTCTATGCCCCAGAATGGGTAGAAGGCTTAATCTGCACAGGACAGAGATGGTTGTGGGTCTATGTCCCAGAATGGGTAGAAGGCATAATCTGCATAGGACAGAGATGGTTGGGGTCTATGCCCCAGAATGGGTAATAATAGCCATAATCTGCCCAGGACAGAGATGGTTGTGGGTCTATGCCTAAGAATGGGTAATGAAAGCTATAATCTGCCCAAGACAGAGGTGGTTGGGGTCTATGCCCCAGAATGGGTAGAAGGCATAATCTGCACAAGACAGAGATGGTTGGGGTCTATGCCCCAGAATGGGTAGAAGGCATAATCTGCATAGGACAGAGTCGGTTGGAGTCTATGCCCCAGAATGGGTAATAATAGCCATAATCTGCCCAGGACAGAGATGGTTGTGGGTCTATGCTCCAGAATGGCAGTAGGCATAATATGCCCAGGACAGAGATGGTTGGGGTCTATGCTCCAGAATGGTAGTAGGCATAATACTAGTATGCCCAGGACAGAGATGGTTGTGGTTTTTGCCCCAGAATAGGTAGTATGCATTACTGCTATGTGTAGTAAGAAAGTTATAAGTACTTTTTAAACAATGTTATGAAATCCCAGACTATGGCTATTATATTTAATAGAATGTTGATACATAATTAACAAAATATTACCTGTACCAGGGAGAATGGTGTATGTGATTTTTTAAAAATTTATTTTACAAATTCTGCTGAAAGAAGAAACAGAGAATATCTTTATGCTGACCAGTTCCTGATATATTAATACCACAAGTTAGTGAATTTGTATAAATAGTGTTAAGAATCAACTTGTTTTTGTTAAATAATAATTTAGATGAGCGGTGTCATTCATAAAGGAACCTTAGTCGAAAAATTTTCGAAATTGAGATTTTTGCAGAATTATGATCCTGATACATCCAAAAAATAAAATCTAAAGTTTTATTTGATTCTCTCAAATTTCAACGTAATTCAAATGTGTACAACTTAAATTTAAAACATAAAATGTGTAATGCGACATAACCAACTAGTGACGGAAAAACACCATCCTGGTAGTTCCTTGTTAATGCAAACTAGATCCTATCAATAGACATTATTGTCTGTAAAAATATTCAGGTATTTATATAAAATGTCTTAAAAGATACCAAGATTATGTAATATTTCATTGTTCATATTTATGTGTGCTACGTTGGCAAAAGTATATTGCATAAGATGAAAGCTTTTGGCATTTGAGTGACTATTTTAAGTAAATCATAACATTTTATAAAAAAATTCAAATGGTTGTCTGTTTTTTCCTGTCTAATAATTTGTAAAGGCTAATTTAATATAGATTGTATTCGTTAATATTATTAGCTGTGAAAATATGCAGCAATTTATTCAAATGCAGTATATATTTTATGTAAAGGTTTTGGGTGACTTTTTAAATGAGATCATAAATATTTTATTTATTTACTTATAACTCAAGGACATCTTAACAAAAAAATTTACACACAAAGAAACAGACAACACTTCCTTTCTAATTTCATGTACATGTACATGTATTTGTACATGTATTTTAATAGGTCACAACGAATGTATCAATATGGTTTGAAAGCGCAAACAGACGAAACATAATTTAGTATTGCCTAGCCTGATTAAAAAAATATGCAGGATTAGTTTTCAAATGTAAACTTTAATCCAGTCATATAATTTTTAACTACCATGAAAATCTAGCTAAACTTATATCATTCGGATTAATAATTTTATTGATTGATTGGTTGCTTTACATCAAGCGAGCAGTATTTCAGGTATATTCAGGAAAAAGGAGTTAACAAACAATAAATCAACTGGAAAAGGGATGGGACATAGGGAACACTATTTTGACTGCCCCATAAAAGTTATGGAGTATCGGTAGGGGCAGTAAACCTCGGTCCCCTGCAGCGGCCAAAACAAGCCATTCCTTCTAGAAATCTACAAAAGTAATCACCATCCTGCAAGGACCGTGGCATACTCCCACTATGGTCCGCAGAAACCCCCCAACAGAAGGCCTTTCCCATCCGCCACCCTAGGAAGCTTCGGGACACTCCCCGGCTCAAGCTCTGGAACCCTCCCTTCTCCGCCAGTATGGTCCCAGTAATTTGGCTTACCCATTTGTTAAAAAAATGTGTGTTTAAATATCTGCTACAGCTAACAGGGTGGTAGCACAACATTTGAATAAAATTAAGTTAAATATCAACAAAATTTATATTAAATTTTCTATAGGAATAAAATAATCACTTTTGACCACAGTTTTGCATGTTTGTATTATTTGCATTTAAAGTTAAAAATTCCACTATATGTCACATTCAAATGAACCACCTTTCCATAAACTTTGACAACGATCACCTTTTTAAAATAGAATAAGGTTTTAAATCAATAAATAAAGTGAAATATATTACCCGCTTTTTCTCGGGTTCTACAAGTTGAACACTATTTAAAATCAAAGTTGAAAAAAATGAACCGAATTTAGGTGAGGAAAACAAGTCCAGTCAATTTTTAAATAATCAAAAATAAGTCAAAATAATTTTATATTCAACGTATAGAACTTTATATTATCTTTCAGAATCCATTTGAATTACATTCAATTTGAATCATGCAAAAGTTATACACAAATACTTTCGATACTTGTTAAAAGCATTGCGATACCGAGTACTTTTGAAAAAGCATCGTGATGCTTTAAACAGGTAACGCAGTGCTTTTAAAAATTATTGTCAGACCATTTTTTTATTTCTTGCAAGATGTTTTTTCATTGCGATGCTTTTAACAAGTATCGCGATAGAAAAATGCAAGCCAATAGAAACATCACAATTGTGACATGAACGGCCACTGATACTTGTTACATGTTCTTCGAATTCATTTCAACTTAACGCCTGTTATGTTGAGTTCTGTGTTATTTTGAATAATTGAATATTTTATTACTATTTTAGTACTAAGAAATCATGCCATTTTGATGAAAATACATTTCAAATGAAATGTACGCAACTTTGTTAATAAATTATGTTTTAAAATATTATTTATTTTGTGTTCAATGTGTTGTTTGACATCGGTTTTAACTTAACGATCTAAATATGGTACCCCTAAGGTCCTTTTATGAAGGATGATGCTCATATTTCATGATAGTCTACCATTAATACTAGGTACTAGTATATGTACATGTATGTTTCATTCATATTATCTTAATACAGTAATTTTATCTCTACCTAGGACACTAAATAATGTTTCAAGTAACTTACAATGGACCATAAACAAGTTTATCAACTATAAATGCATATTAATTTTTTCATCAGATAAAGTACTTCAACCAACAATAAATTCTATAACAAGGAAGTACTTGCAACTCTCTGAAGATTTCACCTGCTGGTTGTTTGTTTATTCAAACTTTGTTTAAATACATACAATCTGGAAGGGATTTCATTTTTGTTTGCAAAACAGCCACTAACATAAATATAAGATCAATCAATCTGAAAACCCAATCCTTTCATTCTGTGTACAGACATGTATGTACATGTATATTGAGTACAAAAATTTGGGGTTTTTTTCTCTCAATGTACCTTTACAGTTGAATGTTGCACATCATTCCTAGAAGTGACTTCATTTTTATTTCAGGTAAAACTTGGGTGCACTTAACGTCCTATTGGATGTGATCATGTTGTCCCAATATCTTGCCCATGGGATATTGTAAATGGCTAGCTACATGTACATGTATCATATTAATGACCACAATATATATGTGAAAATGCTGACAATAGTATTGATCAAACCCTACTGAATAATATTTAATTGACTGGTCTGAATTTACAATTGCAAGACAAATTTCTTTAACTTTCTGTATGTGATCTGCTTTAAAATTTATGAATCAGGAATTTATGAATACCCTAGATAAATATTCAGTACACAATTAACAAGTGTGTATAAATTTTACTATTATAGTGCATGCGCAGCCAACATTCTTTTGACATCGAAATAGCATTAAAATAAATCATACTAATTAATCGCTGTTTTCATCCAGTTTTAACCTGCCTTCAAAGTTTAACCAATTCATAGGTACACATTGTACTACAAAAATTATATTGTTTACTGTATCCATACTATTTGTTTAAAAGAAGTTGAGCAGTAGATACAAACTAAAACAGTCTTCACTCTGAGGTGGGATGGACAGACAGACACAGGGATGAACAAACAGACCAAAAAGCTATACATGTATGTAACTTTCATTGGGGGACATAAAAATATTCTAGCATATAGACATAACAAAAAAAATAAACTAAGAATTATATGGCATCTAATGGAACATAATAATGAGGAACAAACTTTACTGAATTACAAATCAGTCTATAAGAACAGCTGAGCTGACAACAGTCCATCACAGAAGGCAAGTTTTACCTTGACCTTGGAGCTAAAAAATCATTTTAAATTGGCCTTACTCAATAACTATAAATTGGATTGTGCTGAAAATTTAACTTGATCTTCATTTTATAGAACTTAAGAACTGTGCAAAGTTTTAACAAAATCTGTTGACACATTTCCAAGTTATCATCTGGAAACCACCTGCAGACTGACTGACAGATGGATGGACACTGATATCTAGATGGAGGCTATCACAAAATACTCCACCACTTTATGTGGCAGGGTATACAAAACCAAATGAATTACACTTTGTTGACAGAGCTTAAATTCTTTAATGATATGCCTTCCATGTTTACCAGTAACAATAAATCTGTGAGCTCATGCTCATAAGTGATACCATCGCTTTCACAAAAAGTATTCGGTAAACAGGAAGTAGATGATTGTGGGTCAGGACAGAGATGGTTGTGGGTCTATGCCTCAGAAAAGGTAGTAGACATAATCTGCCCAGGACAGAGATGGTTGTGGGTCTATGCTCCAGAATGGGTAGAAGGCATAATCTGCCCAGGACAGAGATGGTTGTGGGTCTATGCCCCAGAATGGGTAGAAGGCATAATCTGTGCAGGACAGAGATGGTTGGGGTCCATGCCCCAGAATGGGTAATAAAAGCCATAATCTGCCCAGGACAGAGATGGTTGGTGTCTATGCCTCAGAAAAGGTAGTAGACATAATCTGCCCTGGACAGAGATTCTTGTGGGTCTATGCCCCAGAATGGGTAGAAGGCATAATCTGTGCAGGACAGATATGGTTGTGGGTCTATGCCCCAGAATGGGTAGAAGGCATAATATGCACAGGACAGAGATGGTTGGGGTCCATGCCCCAGAATGGGTAATAAAGGCCATAATCTGCCCAGGACATAGATGGAAGGGGTCTATCCCCCAGAATGGGTAGAAGGCATGATATGCCCAGGACAGAGATGGTTGGGGTCTATGCCCCAGAATGGGTAGAAGGCATACTCTGCGCAGGACAGAGATGGTTGTGGGTCTATGCCTTAGAAAAGGTAGTAGACATAATCTGCGCAGGACAGAGATGGTTGGGGTCTATGCCCCAGAATGAGTAGAAGGCATAATCTGCGCAGGACAGAGATGGTTGTGGGTCTATGCCTCAGAAAAGGTAGTAGACATAATCTGCACAGGACAGAGATGGTTGTGGGTCTATGCCCCAGAATGGGTAGAAGGCATAATCTGCGCAGGACAGAGATGGTTGTGGGTCTATGCCTCAGAAAAGGTAGTAGACATAATCAGCGCAGGACAGAGATGGTTGGGGTCTATGCCCAACATGGGTAGAAGGCATAATCTGCCCAGGACAGAGATGGTTGGGGTCTATGCCCCAGAATGGGTAGAAGGCATAATCTGCACAGGACAGAGATGGTTGTGGGTCTATGCCCCAGAATGGGTAGAAGGCATAATCTGTGCAGGACAGATATGGTTGTGGGTCTATGCCCCAGAATGGGTAGAAGGCATAATCTGCACAGGACAGAGATGGTTGTGGGTCTATGCCCAGAATGGGTAGAAGGCATAATCTGCCCAGAACAGCGATGGTTGGGGTCTATGCCTCAGAATGGGTAGTAGGCATAATCTGCATAGGACAGAGATGGTTGGGGTCCATGCCTCAGAATGGGTAATAAAAGCCATAATCTGCCCAGGACAGAGATGGTTGTGGGTCTATGGATCAGAAAAGGTAGTAGACATAATCTGCGCAGGACAGAGATTGTTGGGGTCTATGCCTAAGAATGGGTAGAAGGCATAATCTGTGCAGGACAGAGATGGTTGTGGGTCTATGCCCCAGAATGGGTAGACGCCATAATCTGCCCAGGACAGAGATGGTTGTGGGTCTATGCCTCAGAAAAGGTAGTAGACATAATCTGCCCAGGACAGAGATGGTTGTGGGTCTATGCTCCAGAATGGGTAGAAGGCATAATCTGCCCAGGACAGAGATGGTTGTGGGTCTATGCCCCAGAATGGGTAGAAGGCATAATCTGTGCAGGACAGAGATGGTTGGGGTCCATGCCCCAGAATGGGTAATAAAAGCCATAATCTGCCCAGGACAGAGATGGTTGGTGTCTATGCCTCAGAAAAGGTAGTAGACATAATCTGCCCTGGACAGAGATTCTTGTGGGTCTATGCCCCAGAATGGGTAGAAAGCATAATCTGTGCAGGACAGATATGGTTGTGGGTCTATGCCCCAGAATGGGTAGAAGGCATAATATGCACAGGACAGAGATGGTTGGGGTCCATGCCCCAGAATGGGTAATAAAAGCCATAATCTGCCCAGGACATAGATGGAAGGGGTCTATGCCCCAGAATGGGTAGAAGGCATGATATGCCCAGGACAGAGATGGTTGGGGTCTATGCCCCAGAATGGGTAGAAGGCATACTCTGCGCAGGACAGAGATGGTTGTGGGTCTATGCCTCAGAAAAGGTAGTAGACATAATCTGCGCAGGACAGAGATGGTTGGGGTCTATGCCCCAGAATGAGTAGAAGGCATAATCTGCGCAGGACAGAGATGGTTGTGGGTCTATGCCTCAGAAAAGGTAGTAGACATAATCTGCACAGGACAGAGATGGTTGTGGGTCTATGCCCCAGAATGGGTAGAAGGCATAATCTGCGCAGGACAGAGATGGTTGTGGGTCTATGCCTCAGAAAAAGTAGTAGACATAATCAGCGCAGGACAGAGATGGTTGGGGTCTATGCCCAACATGGGTAGAAGGCATAATCTGCCCAGGACAGAGATGGTTGGGGTCTATGCCCCAGAATGGGTAGAAGGCATAATCTGCACAGGACAGAGATGGTTGTGGGTCTATGCCCCAGAATGGGTAGAAGGCATAATCTGCGCAGGACAGATATGGTTGTGGGTCTATGCCCCAGAATGGGCAGAAGGCATAATCTGCACAGGACAGAGATGGTTGTGGGTCTATGCCCCAGAATGGGTAGAAGGCATAATCTGCCCAGAACAGAGATGGTTGGGGTCTATGCCTCAGAATGGGTAGAAGGCATAATCTCCACAGGACAGAGATGGTTGTGGGTCTATGCCCCAGAATGGGTAGAAGGCATAATCTGCCCAGGACAGAGATAGTTGGGGTCTATGCCCCAGAATGGGTAGAAGGCTTAATCTGCACAGGACAGAGATGGTTGTGGGTCTATGTCCCAGAATGGGAAGAAGGCATAATCTGCATAGGACAGAGATGGTTGGGGTCTATGCCCCAGAATGGGTAATAATAGCCATAATCTGCCCAGGACAGAGATGGTTGTGGGTCTATGCCTAAGAATGGGTAATGAAAGCTATAATCTGCCCAAGACAGAGGTGGTTGGGGTCTATGCCCCAGAATGGGTAGAAGGCATAATCTGCACAAGACAGAGATGGTTGGGGTCTATGCCCCAGAATGGGTAGAAGGCATAATCTGCATAGGACAGAGTCGGTTGGAGTCTATGCCCCAGAATGGGTAATAATAGCCATAATCTGCCCAGGACAGAGATGGTTGTGGGTCTATGCTCCAGAATGGCAGTAGGCATAATATGCCCAGGACAGAGATGGTTGGGGTCTATGCTCCAGAATGGTAGTAGGCATAATACTAGTATGCCCAGGACAGAGATGGTTGTGGTTTTTGCCCCAGAATAGGTAGTATGCATTACTGCTATGTGTAGTAAGAAAGTTATAAGTACTTTTTAAACAATGTTATGAAATCCCAGACTATGGCTATTATATTTAATAGAATGTTGATACATAATTAACAAAATATTACCTGTACCAGGGAGAATGGTGTATGTGATTTTTTAAAAATTTATTTTACAAATTCTGCTGAAAGAAGAAACAGAGAATATCTTTATGCTGACCAGTTCCTGATATATTAATACCACAAGTTAGTGAATTTGTATAAATAGTGTTAAGAATCAACTTGTTTTTGTTAAATAATAATTTAGATGAGCGGTGTCATTCATAAAGGAACCTTAGTCGAAAAATTTTCGAAATTGAGATTTTTGCAGAATTATGATCCTGATACATCCAAAAAATAAAATCTAAAGTTTTATTTGATTCTCTCAAATTTCAACGTAATTCAAATGTGTACAACTTAAATTTAAAACATAAAATGTGTAATGCGACATAACCAACTAGTGACGGAAAAACACCATCCTGGTAGTTCCTTGTTAATGCAAACTAGATCCTATCAATAGACATTATTGTCTGTAAAAATATTCAGGTATTTATATAAAATGTCTTAAAAGATACCAAGATTATGTAATATTTCATTGTTCATATTTATGTGTGCTACGTTGGCAAAAGTATATTGCATAAGATGAAAGCTTTTGGCATTTGAGTGACTATTTTAAGTAAATCATAACATTTTATAAAAAAATTCAAATGGTTGTCTGTTTTTTCCTGTCTAATAATTTGTAAAGGCTAATTTAATATAGATTGTATTCGTTAATATTATTAGCTGTGAAAATATGCAGCAATTTATTCAAATGCAGTATATATTTTATGTAAAGGTTTTGGGTGACTTTTTAAATGAGATCATAAATATTTTATTTATTTACTTATAACTCAAGGACATCTTAACAAAAAAATTTACACACAAAGAAACAGACAACACTTCCTTTCTAATTTCATGTACATGTACATGTATTTGTACATGTATTTTAATAGGTCACAACGAATGTATCAATATGGTTTGAAAGCGCAAACAGACGAAACATAATTTAGTATTGCCTAGCCTGATTAAAAAAATATGCAGGATTAGTTTTCAAATGTAAACTTTAATCCAGTCATATAATTTTTAACTACCATGAAAATCTAGCTAAACTTATATCATTCGGATTAATAATTTTATTGATTGATTGGTTGCTTTACATCAAGCGAGCAGTATTTCAGGTATATTCAGGAAAAAGGAGTTAACAAACAATAAATCAACTGGAAAAGGGATGGGACATAGGGAACACTATTTTGACTGCCCCATAAAAGTTATGGAGTATCGGTAGGGGCAGTAAACCTCGGTCCCCTGCAGCGGCCAAAACAAGCCATTCCTTCTAGAAATCTACAAAAGTAATCACCATCCTGCAAGGACCGTGGCATACTCCCACTATGGTCCGCAGAAACCCCCCAACAGAAGGCCTTTCCCATCCGCCACCCTAGGAAGCTTCGGGACACTCCCCGGCTCAAGCTCTGGAACCCTCCCTTCTCCGCCAGTATGGTCCCAGTAATTTGGCTTACCCATTTGTTAAAAAAATGTGTGTTTAAATATCTGCTACAGCTAACAGGGTGGTAGCACAACATTTGAATAAAATTAAGTTAAATATCAACAAAATTTATATTAAATTTTCTATAGGAATAAAATAATCACTTTTGACCACAGTTTTGCATGTTTGTATTATTTGCATTTAAAGTTAAAAATTCCACTATATGTCACATTCAAATGAACCACCTTTCCATAAACTTTGACAACGATCACCTTTTTAAAATAGAATAAGGTTTTAAATCAATAAATAAAGTGAAATATATTACCCGCTTTTTCTCGGGTTCTACAAGTTGAACACTATTTAAAATCAAAGTTGAAAAAAATGAACCGAATTTAGGTGAGGAAAACAAGTCCAGTCAATTTTTAAATAATCAAAAATAAGTCAAAATAATTTTATATTCAACGTATAGAACTTTATATTATCTTTCAGAATCCATTTGAATTACATTCAATTTGAATCATGCAAAAGTTATACACAAATACTTTCGATACTTGTTAAAAGCATTGCGATACCGAGTACTTTTGAAAAAGCATCGTGATGCTTTAAACAGGTAACGCAGTGCTTTTAAAAATTATTGTCAGACCATTTTTTTATTTCTTGCAAGATGTTTTTTCATTGCGATGCTTTTAACAAGTATCGCGATAGAAAAATGCAAGCCAATAGAAACATCACAATTGTGACATGAACGGCCACTGATACTTGTTACATGTTCTTCGAATTCATTTCAACTTAACGCCTGTTATGTTGAGTTCTGTGTTATTTTGAATAATTGAATATTTTATTACTATTTTAGTACTAAGAAATCATGCCATTTTGATGAAAATACATTTCAAATGAAATGTACGCAACTTTGTTAATAAATTATGTTTTAAAATATTATTTATTTTGTGTTCAATGTGTTGTTTGACATCGGTTTTAACTTAACGATCTAAATATGGTACCCCTAAGGTCCTTTTATGAAGGATGATGCTCATATTTCATGATAGTCTACCATTAATACTAGGTACTAGTATATGTACATGTATGTTTCATTCATATTATCTTAATACAGTAATTTTATCTCTACCTAGGACACTAAATAATGTTTCAAGTAACTTACAATGGACCATAAACAAGTTTATCAACTATAAATGCATATTAATTTTTTCATCAGATAAAGTACTTCAACCAACAATAAATTCTATAACAAGGAAGTACTTGCAACTCTCTGAAGATTTCACCTGCTGGTTGTTTGTTTATTCAAACTTTGTTTAAATACATACAATCTGGAAGGGATTTCATTTTTGTTTGCAAAACAGCCACTAACATAAATATAAGATCAATCAATCTGAAAACCCAATCCTTTCATTCTGTGTACAGACATGTATGTACATGTATATTGAGTACAAAAATTTGGGGTTTTTTTCTCTCAATGTACCTTTACAGTTGAATGTTGCACATCATTCCTAGAAGTGACTTCATTTTTATTTCAGGTAAAACTTGGGTGCACTTAACGTCCTATTGGATGTGATCATGTTGTCCCAATATCTTGCCCATGGGATATTGTAAATGGCTAGCTACATGTACATGTATCATATTAATGACCACAATATATATGTGAAAATGCTGACAATAGTATTGATCAAACCCTACTGAATAATATTTAATTGACTGGTCTGAATTTACAATTGCAAGACAAATTTCTTTAACTTTCTGTATGTGATCTGCTTTAAAATTTATGAATCAGGAATTTATGAATACCCTAGATAAATATTCAGTACACAATTAACAAGTGTGTATAAATTTTACTATTATAGTGCATGCGCAGCCAACATTCTTTTGACATCGAAATAGCATTAAAATAAATCATACTAATTAATCGCTGTTTTCATCCAGTTTTAACCTGCCTTCAAAGTTTAACCAATTCATAGGTACACATTGTACTACAAAAATTATATTGTTTACTGTATCCATACTATTTGTTTAAAAGAAGTTGAGCAGTAGATACAAACTAAAACAGTCTTCACTCTGAGGTGGGATGGACAGACAGACACAGGGATGAACAAACAGACCAAAAAGCTATACATGTATGTAACTTTCATTGGGGGACATAAAAATATTCTAGCATATAGACATAACAAAAAAAATAAACTAAGAATTATATGGCATCTAATGGAACATAATAATGAGGAACAAACTTTACTGAATTACAAATCAGTCTATAAGAACAGCTGAGCTGACAACAGTCCATCACAGAAGGCAAGTTTTACCTTGACCTTGGAGCTAAAAAATCATTTTAAATTGGCCTTACTCAATAACTATAAATTGGATTGTGCTGAAAATTTAACTTGATCTTCATTTTATAGAACTTAAGAACTGTGCAAAGTTTTAACAAAATCTGTTGACACATTTCCAAGTTATCATCTGGAAACCACCTGCAGACTGACTGACAGATGGATGGACACTGATATCTAGATGGAGGCTATCACAAAATACTCCACCACTTTATGTGGCAGGGTATACAAAACCAAATGAATTACACTTTGTTGACAGAGCTTAAATTCTTTAATGATATGCCTTCCATGTTTACCAGTAACAATAAATCTGTGAGCTCATGCTCATAAGTGATACCATCGCTTTCACAAAAAGTATTCGGTAAACAGGAAGTAGATGACCAAAGAGCATAAATTTACTATATGTACACCATATGGTGTCTAGAATAAAGCAATATGCAAAGGCTTGTGCATCGATATCATATAGTTTCTAAAAAATCTGCAACAAAAAGTTTTGTTACAGACGGACAAGGGTAAAACAGTATACCCACCTCTTCTTCGAAGCAGGGGTATAAAAATGACATGTGACATTACAAACACTTTATTTTGAACATACCCCAGCTTATTCCATAAGGGAAGACAGCGCCATTTATAAATGCTTTTGTAAACTTGTAAAGTGGTTCCAGGCCTCTGCTATCATATGTGGTTTTCCCTCCTTTGTAAGAAGTATTAGCTGGCATCGGGATAGGTGCAAAGGTCACATCACTGTTGGCGTTAGCCGAGTTCCCTACTGAATCTGTCCAACTGCTCCATGTTAGTGTTGGATCTGCTGTGTGTCCATACTTCCAAGAGCAGCCAAATAGCAGGATAGTTGCAATCCAAAAATAAGCTCCCATAACTATATTTTATAATCTGAATTGGTTTTTTTTCTGTTCTTAAAATATACCCTTTGAATTCACATCCTATACTTATAAATCGTTATCTTGCAACACTTTGTTAGACATCCTGTAACAAAAATGTTTATATCATTGTAATGACCAAAAGGATATGCATGAGATGGGTATTTAAATCAACAATCCACTTAAGATTGTATTGTGTACTAACAAACTCAAAAGATTAGGGGATATATCAGACTATTATAGCATTTAAGCATGTTTAGTAGTAGATGTATATGGTTAACCCTCTTTTTATGTAGTGAGTGTTGTATAACTAGCCAATTAACTAATATTACATATTGTTACATGTAACCTATTCATAAGTACTTAATTTTTTTTTTTCAATTAACTTTATTGAACCCTAATAATAAGTATCAGATTAAGCAACCATATGATAATATAATCTTCACAAAGTTTTCGATTCAATATTTTTTAAAATATTTATTTTAAAGGGAAAGTAATCAATCCATTAAACTCACTTACCACATGAAGCCCTAAAAAATCATCTTCCTCTAAAACCAAATAGCCCTTTTATAACAATGTAACAAGAAAAAGACTGTCCCAAGAGGAACTGAAACTTAACACTTCCTTACATAAACAATGTGATTTTTTTTAAGACAAATTTTCAACAAAATACAAGAACCCTGCCTAATTGTAATTTTTCTTTAACAAGGAAACAATCTATTTCCCTGTCATTAAAAAATATAAAAAGAGCTATACATACATTAAACAGCTAAGTTCAAAAACAACAACCCAATTATTTTCAATTTGTTGTTCTATGGGTTCAACATAAATCAACAATGTTCATAGATGTAGATACAGATAGAATTCACCTGATGACTTTCCATAATTCTTTAATTTTTTTGTTAGTTATTTAATTGCTATCCGATTGTTTTAAAGTGAATGTTCTTGTAGAAAAAGACAATTTGTAACATTAGGCAACATCAAGCAAATTCCCAACTAATTCTTCCTCCTTTTTAAAAAATTTACCATACTACTACTTTAACGTTTTTAATTCCTTGACATTTGACAGAAAAACAAACTTGTCTCACATAATAACATTATCCTATTTTTTGGTGACAGACATTTAACTTGACATTGTTTGCAAGCAATATTTCACCTTTGTTTAGGAGGTGAATAATTCTACTTTCATAAATACCCAATGTTACTTACAAGAATGTTATTAGATTGTTACTCAATAATATTTTCAATCCTTTTGTTATTTAAATAAACTGTTAAAAAACTAACCTTCAATGCAAAAACTGGAAAAACCCACATAATGATAATCAACCAATGCATGTTTGAAATGCCATTCCAAGTTTCTGTCCACATATCAAACTCTCAAGATTTATTTACTGTCAGTAAAATCTGTTCAATTTCTCTACTTAATTTCTTTTTTGCTAACTCTGTTAACTTATCATTTTGAATTAATCTGAAACATGGCATGTAGGACATTTACATGTACCATGCAAGCCAATAATCATCATAATAACATATAGTTGCAGAATTGTCTCAATTTAATCAGAACAGAACAAATACAAGTATTTGTTCACAGACTAGTTGAAATTTTCATTACACTGTTCAGTAGTATATTAAACATGTTAAAGAAACTTAATAGTGTTAGTGAGCTACAGTTAAGAAGAAATATATTAATTAAATCAGGTATGCATTCTGTGTTATACAATACATGAAGCTTAAGTTAGAAAGAGACAAAGTAATCAAATGTGTCATTTACATTAGAAAATGCTGGACAATATCTGTGACAATTTTGAATCAATAATAGATTATTTATCAGACAGCCATCATTATAAACTACAACATGAACAACAGCTGTTGAGCAGATTCTATATGAATATAATACCTAACTTTTTTCTTAACAGTGTGTATAAACTAAACAAGTGTACATCTACAATATAAAATCTTCTTTTGCAATAACGTATGTATCTATACTCTAGTGATTAAACAAAAGGGGAGGGTTTCAAGAAACAGGTCTAATGGTAAAGATTCATATCAATGTCCATTCTACCATCCAGTGTGGGGTAAACAGCAAATAAAAAACACCAATTTTACAATTGTTCTACAATGTCTGATTTTGAGGGAAAATGGAGTAACCATAGAGACTTTATTTCCTGTAATCAACAATAAAACTATAAAACAGTTTAATTTATTCACAATATCTATTTTTTTAATTATTCTTTATTTCTTGGGATTATAAAAAGGTTTAAAATGCAGAACAAAGCGGATTTCTTACTTATAAATATCAGGCAAGTCTTACCTGTATTGCCATTGTGTAATTATATTCCATCTTTCTCAGTCTGTATTGAATATCCAGACCACATACATAATTATAAAAATCAATAAGTCAGGTGTTTAGCAGTTTTCCAGGTAAAAATGAATAAAAATGGAAAAAGTACATTGTACAGATGAGTTTTCCTTAATTTAAAAAAAAAAACGTGAAATCATTTGTACCTGAACCTGTGAGTACTCCATTAGGGCAGTTTTAAAGTCATCTCAATTATTCAGATATTATGTAATGAAATATCTCCATTGGTTTAACAATAGTCAATGTCAATCAAACAAATGATAACATGTATAATGTCAAACAATGACAAACTATAAGCTTCCAGTAGCCTGTAATCGCTCACTTGGAACACAAATAAACAAGCTATCTTTAAATTTTTGCAATTTACAATCTACATGTAGATGTTATTGGGAAAAAAACTAATAAAATAAATAAATTATTTGTAGGCCTTGTCCTTCAGGTAAATTTAGTAATTAACAGTAAGTTTTACTCTAGCTCTAAAAATTTTTAATTTATAACACAAAAAACTGATAATTTTGTTTGAAATTGTCATTAAAGGGCAATAACTCCAATTACCATATCAAGGGGACAAATTTGGATTAAGTAATTTGCAAGGTTTGCCTTTACAGTTTTAAATTTACAGTTAATAGTTATTAAAGGGCAATAACTCCTATAAAGAGTCATCAGACAATTACACGAATTGTAGGCCTTGTACTTCTGATTATTTTTGTTTGTTTACAGTTTTTAATTTCTAGGGCAAAAACTGGTATCTTATCTGAAATCATAATAAAAGGACAAGAACTCCTATAAAACTCATCTGACAATTTCAGACCAACAAATATACAATTATAGCAGTTTGATGAGATAGATACACGGTTTTATCAACTTGATTGAAATATTTTGACCGAGGATGAAGTCCGAGGTTGATATAAATTCATCAAGTCGATAAAAACTTTTATTCAATAATATATAAAACATTTTGTACAAAAATAATGTGACTGAAAAATTTGAATAAAAAAGGATATTCACTAAAAATAAAATGGTTATTCACCGCGGGAAAATGCATGCTATTTAATGCAACATTTTCCTGCGGTGAATAATCATTTTATTTTTAGTGAATATCCTTTTTTATTCAAATTTTTCAGTAAAAATCATAAATTTGATATTTGATTTTTGTTGCATTATTGAATAAAACAATAACTGTCTTTTGATTCGGTAAATGTGTGGAGTTATTGACTTTTGAAAAAACTCTTTGTTATTCACCTCGCCCGCTGGTCTCGGTGAATAACAGTTTTTTCAAAAGTCAATAACTCCACACATTTACCTCATCAAAAGACAGTAATTGTAAAGTATTGTCTGACACTTGAAAGGCTATAACTGTATTTAGTACACATTATAAATATTTTGTCATAAATCTGTTGGTTTTTTCTTTTTGGTTATATTCATGGACATTTTACACACATTAAAATTAAAACAATAACTGGTTTAATAGTTACTTAATATTTATACCACAATTTGTTTCAACCAGGTTTTTTTTACAATTTTAAAATATTGATCCCTTTGTACTCAGTGCCGTCTTGCAGAGATGCTTGAATAAAAGAGAGATTTTAACTCTACGGATATCCTATTTTAATACCATTTAATCCCGTAGACCACCACTTCATTGTTTATAGTTCTTTGTACATTAATCAGCTATCAACTTGTATTTGTAAAATCTTATAGAAAGACACATCAAACCAAGATAATATTAGAGTGGTGACAATTTTAAATGTCCCAGAAATGACTCCACGATGACGTTGGTGATACTCTTATAAATATTGCCTATGGGAGTGTACCAATTGTTTATGTGGTTAGATAATTTTCACATTTTAATATATGTACTAAATCTTTTGCAAAAGCAAGAACAAGTTTACCAACTAATTTCTTTTTGTCAAAACGCTGAATGGTATGTAGATACGATATAAATCGGTTTTTTTTGCGATGGGAGACAAGTAACATTATATAACAAGGAAATTACTATTCGCAACTGGAAAATTCATCATAGCGTTTAAACTTATTGAGCTGAAATTTCTATTCGTCCATTCTCAATCTTGATTGTATGTCTGTAGATGACATAGATGCTACGTTAAAATGGTATACTTACCAATCATCGACAAATACCAATCAGAACATTTGTTAAGTAAATGAGCTCCCCATACAGTCGATTACTCGTGCATGTTTTCAGTCAATCGAATGAATTGTTATTTTAAAATCTTTGGTGGTAAGACATAAAAAACACGATGACGAAAAAGACTACTTATACATTTTTCAGACACACCGATACTGTCGGTCCCTGATACATCACATGCATCGATAGTGGAAATGTGATTGAGGGAGGGGGTCAATGCAGGCGGAAAATTGTAGACTGCCGCTGAAAAAGTTTCAGTGAAAGAAAGAGAGAGTTAAAATCAGATTAATAGCCACATTCTCATCTATTATATGAAAAATAATTGACCTTTCATTTTTAAGTCTTTTTAAAGATGGTTACCCGTAAAATGACGAAAATTTAGTTTAGCCGATTATATAACACTACATCTGATTTAGCCACTGGGACCATACTGGCAGAGTTCCCAGTGCTCGACCCACAGAGCAGCCCAGCGCGTCCCCGGGTGGCGGATAGGGGAGACCCTCTCGTTGGGGGTAGGGGGTGTCAGGTCATAATACGGAAAGATGACCGCGGACCGTAGTGGGTAACGTGTTTGGAGATTGTCATGCTCCTTGAAGGATAAAGAGCCCTTTTGTAGATTTCGAAAAAGAGTAGGCTCATTGTAGCCGAAACAAAAACCTAAATTTTCCGACCCTTCCCAAAACTCCATAGTTAAAAATTGTATTCCCTGTGACCCATCCCACCCATATTTTCCGTTGATTTATTGTTTGTTAACTTGTTCCCGTCCTGAATATAGCTGAAATACTGCTCGCTGGACGTAAAGCAGACATCCATTCAATCAATCAATGATTTAGCCATAGTTTAGGATGGTCAAAAATGTTTATACATACACAGGTGACTCATGTATAGTAATTAATTACTTATTTTTGTGTTTTTTCCTGTGTACGTCACAATTCATACAATTGATTTTGTCTGCACTGCTAAACTGTTTTAAATTCATCTATTAACATTTATTTAAAAACTGCCACATTTTATAAAGAGGTAAAATATATACAATATATAATATATTCCCATTTTAGGCGACGGTGAAATATCCTCTGTATAAAACGATAAAAAAAATTTGACTTCTCGGCCTCGTGTTTAATTTCATTTGGAACAACATATACCTCCACTATGCAGTCTAAATTCAAGTTTACACTTCAGTATAGGTTATAAACCCCATTTCCTGAATAGACAGATAACTCCAGAAACTAGAAATGGGTTAATTTATTATTTCGCAGTGCCCCAATGCGCCTAATCTTTTTCGACATCTACAAATGCAAGTAGCATGCTACTCTCTAACACATTGTAACACCTATACCTCCCAATAAGACAGTATTCACTATCCACTTACTATGTGGACGCCCTAAGTAGCTTTGCTAGTAGAGCCATTAGCTTGTTGCATGGACATCTACCATAAAATGCGCTGGACCAGAGGAAACGTGTACAGTCACTGTGTCTGTCACCGGTGTGTTGAGCGTGCTGAGATTTTTTGTGTTGTTAAAAAAAACTGTGCATTCGGTTTGCAACCTTACCTTATTTAAGTTGTGTATGATTTGCTGATATTGACCTCTGTTACCTTGTAGGTAGGGATGTATTAAAACTTGTCCGCTATGGCTTCAAAGAAAAAATATAGAGAATATCCAAAGTAATTCAGTTAACACTGCACGTTATCAGTTTAGTAATTTATCGGATGAAATACGCTGAAAATAAATAGTTAGACTATAAAATTACGTAATTTGTTTTAGAATATTTATCAAAGAGTTAAAAATAGTTTGCAAAACTTATAGTAACCAATAAAACGGGCTGTCATTAGTATGCATTAACAACAGATCACGGAACGCGTTACTACAGACATTTCCAACCAAGTAAGCGCACCTGTAGGAAAATATGGCCCATGAAGATCATTTTAAGAATACTATGTTCAATAGGCCTTTCGGTGTTGTTTTTCATATGGGGTACCATTATTCGATTATTATTTCGTTGAAGGAAAAAGTTAATTTATAAGACAGCACATATGTTAAAAAATTAGGTGCCGTGTTCAATGTCTTCCTCCAAAATGCATTTAAAATTCCTTTATTGGTTATTTTCACACCAAAGATTACATTTCTTTCGAAAATATATTACAAGAACAATCATTATTAACCTGACAGTTTTTTCACGCCTTTATCTCGTGGCTCATAAAATGGCAGCGCCAATAGTATTTATATTCATTAGTGCATTGGTACCGTTAACACCAATGGAGAATTATCCGGTATGTACGCTCTCATCTCTCATTTCCGATGCACTGTTGATAAGATTGAAGAGCAATTCAGTGGTTTGGTTGTCATGGCATGGTTTGCGCAAAAAGTTTATATTATTACCATGTCCATGCATTACACACGAAGCACCAAACGTTAGAGAAAAGCAAAGCTCATAGTAAAATTAACCACAGATCAAGGCCTCCATGTAAACATTTAATATAAGTGTTGCAACTAAACCGGCTACTTTAAGTGATTTCTTTATTTTTTACAATCCAAAAATGCTTATAAATTCTTTTGATAATATTAAATAGTTACTATAACATGTACTTTTACGCTTACCCGTCATGGTCATATCAGCGTATGTATATATGCAAGTGAACGCAAACGGCAACGGACTTGAGTAAAACTGTACCAGTTGATTGCTAATTCTAAAACGTCAAACGATAATATATTAACCGATAAAGCTATACCACGCACTCGCACTCGCGATGCGACGTAACGTCTCAAGAGGCGTTACGACGTCAGTGTGTTAATGAATTTTGAGGTTCGGATTAAAATTAAAGTCAATAAATAAGACATATCGACGACACGTTATGGTAAAATATTAAATAAATGTTCTGTATTTTTTCCATCGTACGTTCCAAACTTAGGAATACTAGACGGAAATTTGTTCACCGTGAAAATTGCGGCTTTAAAAATCACTAGGGCCCTATTGAATCGAAAAACACAAGTTTTGTCATATAAAAATTGTAATAATTCATTTTGTGTACTAGTATGTTGTTGTACTCATTTGCACATAGTTTTTATCTGATGTTTGTTTGAATGATGTTTAACGCCATTTTAAGCCATTTTTCAGCTATATGATGGCGTCCAGTTTTTATTGGAAGATTAAGCCGGAGTACCGGAGAAAACCCCAGACCTGCGGTAGGAAAACTGGCAATCCTTGTCAATTAAGATTAGAGTCGAGTACATCCTGCCCGTAGTGAGAATCGAACCCGCAATCTCAGTGTTGACAGACCACGTGATCAATAGCAGACGAACTAACTTAACCACTCGGCCACCTAGGCCGCCCTTTTGTCTTTGAAGGGTTGTTGCTAAAAGCTAGTAAGTGTGATTATAGCAATGCTAAATCGATTATAAACCAATATTGTTCTTCTTTGATAAACACAAATAGGGATATTTTTCAAAATGTTTCCAGACACTATGCTTTGGTTTTATCGATTCCTAAGCTACAAAATGTAATTTAAGGAACGGGATGCGTGACAGCGTTACTAGCTGACAAAGTCCCTACGTTAACACCGAAATTACCTTAACTAAGAGTCTGCGTCAGATGGGAAAAGTTGCCTACTTCGAGATTTCGAGCGCAAAGGAATGCTCTAGCGCCTCCAAAAAAATTACATTCACTTCCATAGTTTCCCTGTACCAGGAAGTACAAAGGTCATTCAAATTTATATATACGGACTGTGTTTAGAAACTTATTAACAGTTGTTGGTTACCAACAAATTAAGGGCACATATTCCAAAAAACAACAATTATCAATTTTCGTACCATATTACCTACTGATATGTGTCATTTTTGTATAGTTCTAACAAATAATAATAATCGAATATTCTACCTTTAAGTATAGCATGCTAATGTAAGAAGAGTACAGTTTTAAAAATATATATAATCTTTGTCAAGACATATAAGCTTTGTATTTAATAAACATTCCGCTGCCTTTATGGGAGATGACCACGCGAGAGAAAATATTTCTCTAAAAAAATATATGACCTAAGACGAAGTTGAGGGTGATATTCATTGTTCTGAGTGTAATTTATTCCAAAGTGTCGAACCCATTTTATCCAATCGAATTTATTTTAGCAATTATTATTATTGTTTAAAAAAACAAATAACGCAATATTTCATGGTCTCTTCTAATATCCTCAAGTGAGATTGAATAATTACATGAGTGTATATACATATTTCTGATATATATAATTTAAATGTGTTATATTGTAAAATTGTATATTATTATTGAAGAAAGTATGTTTATTTCCGATTTCCTGAATACGTGTGATATACAAATCTATAAATAAATTTTGCGAGAATACTTACTTTTGATTGGCTGGAAAATATTTTCTATCAGAGGATGGAAAACAAATTTGATCGTCACGGAGACACGCGCCATTTGACGTCATATATTACTCCACGGGAAACTAACAGTTTTTGTGTTGATCTCTTTTTTCAAAAATGTCTAGTTACAAAAATAAAATTGTTGAGTTTATTATATTGTTTGAATTTATTTATAAGTATTAACTAAAAAAAAATTTTCTCCATCGAGGGATAACAAAATTTCGTTGTGCACATTTAATATAATCCGCTACAACGTGCAAAACGGAAATTTTGTTATCCCTCGATGGAGAAAATATTTTTTATAGTTAATCCTTAATTAACACAACACAACTATCCTACAAATGAACAAATGATGATACGACATTCTTTGTGAACGTTTTGTCCGATGTTTACGATCTAATCATTGCTAAAAACTGATTTTTCAAAACTCATAATAAGATGATGTCAGATGCAGTTTTCGCGGAGCCTCGAACGTTCGCTATTGAACCCGGCTCCAACTCAGAAAGAAGAAGAGAAGAAGATTTTTAATTTTCATGTTATAAAACAGTACATAAAAACATAAATCTGACGTACCTTTTTGTTTTGTTATCAATCCAAATTAAACTGTTCAAAGACGCAAATTTTGTTTCAAGAACAAATTAAATTCAAATTTGTGACCCGGAACACGTTATTAAAATCTTTGTCAGGCAATGTTTATAAACTTAGCAACTTAAACTTGTTACAAACTATGTAGATCATGTCGCTGTACAATAGCCTTCGTCGCATAATTAGAATATTATCTCTATCTCGACACAGACTGTAATTTAATAAGCTAGATTTAAATAACAAAGAAGATAATTGGAAAAGGTAACGAAAAATAAACATCTATATTTAAAGTAAACAAGTTTTTTTTCATTTTAAATAAGTCTTTATTTCACAGCAATTACTTATATACCAACTTTGAAAACGCGGGTACATATGTCTAATACTTTACAATAATTAGAAGTTTGTTTTTGAATTATCGGTAGTAAATCTTGACACTTCAAGGAAACTTGAAAATTAGTATAAATTTGACAATGTTAAGAAAATGTTTGTTGAATTTAAATCTCAACTTTTCTTTAACTTTCTGAACGATCGACACCTGACCCATTTAAGGATTTCGTTGAATATTTAAATAAAGGATAGAGCCAAATATTGTAACAGAGAACTGAAGTAAAAAATATTGCAACGAAGGGTAAATTACTACTTGAAAAGCTTATCATTCTTCGGACTGTACCCTAGTTAAACCTAATATAAACAGAAATATGTGATGTAGCAGGTAACTCAATGTCATATGTTTCAAAACAGTTACGACCTGTCTGAGACGTAAAGTAACCTGCAAAGCTGCAAAGGGGATACAATAGCAATATATGTATTTACTTGAACGAGGACAATTACATATTTTTTTTCGCTAAAAGCAAAAGTACTGATGATCGATTCTAAAGTTTATTCAACTAACACGATTGATAAACTGTCCACTATTAACAATGAAAAATGTTAGATACCGAATTTCACTATTCAACCAAAAAATGCTTTTAACCTAAGATTATTGAGAAAAAATTATGTAGTTCAATCTAAGTCTATTACAAAGTACTCAGTCATAAATATATTGCATTAGAAAGTACAAGTTTCCACTTTTCTCTATTTAGTATTACATGTGTTATGATTGATTGATTAATGGTGTTTAACGCACGAGCAGCTACATGTGTTATATATTGTATACATGTACTAGTAATTTCTTACTCCTTTGTGTTCATATTTAAAAGTATATTGCTGTATTTTATTCATTGCCTACATGTAAATACGCAAGAATATATCATTCAGTTCTACTGCATTAAACATACAGCACTTTGGGTTCTCGTCGTAACTGGTGCGTTCAACAAATTTGTATTGTCTGTGTCCTTTAATTGAATCATAAATAAGCAGCATTATCTATCACGAATAAATAAAATATTTTAATTTAATATTTTTACCCCCACGGTGACGTGGCTACCTTCTAACAGATCAAGACCGGTAAATGACGAAGATTATTTAACATACTTAAGAATGCGTATTAATTAAGTTGGTTAATTAGCCAGGAAAACATAAATAGTATAATGTAAAATATTACTACGACGAACTGTATACAATACGACTACTATATAAGCGGATCGATATGTGTGTCTGTCAGTAAATACAATTTATCAAATAAGGACTTTTTACGAGGTCAATACGTAGTTATATGGACCGTGGAGGGAAATATTGACCGAGGACGAAGTCCGAGGTCAATATTTTTCTCAGGTCCATATAACTACGTATTGACAGAGTAAAAAGTCCTTAATTGTTATATTACATATGAATTTTTCTCTATTTATTTAAATTTAGAATAATGAGTTGGAAAAGTATATCTGGATCTATTTTTAGAAACAAGCCTTAAATATGCTTTATAAATAGTAACATGCCTTAAATATGCTTTAAAAATAGTAACAAGCCTTAAATATGCTTTAGAAATAGAATATATACACAGAATATTTTGGGGGGACATTGTCTACACGAACCAATCAAAATTAGGACTTAACACACCATATGTAATATTCAGTTATATAGCCTTTTTGATGAGGTAGATACATGTTAATTATATCGACTGAGGACGACGTTTTATTATCATAAATCTGTTGTTTTTTTTCTCTTGTTTGTTTTATGGACATTTTTACACCCAAGTATCACCCCACCCCCACCAAGGAAGATATGGATTTACTATATATTTTCAATGGAGATTCATACTTGCCATACAGGGATTTAATTGAAACGTGTAATTATAAGTATGATAAAAAGGTGGTTATGATAAGGCAATATCCATATCACATCCGTATCAACACTTAAAATTGACCCATATCTGCCTTATATCCGGCATATATGAAGGTCTCAGTTTGATACGAGCACGATACGGGATAATAAAACAAATAAAAACTGACTTGAAAATGATGGAAAATTAAAGCAGGAACTTAAAATTTAACTAGTGCAAGATTTAGTTAAACGCTACAAAGGATTATTGTTTTTTATCAGCCAAATCTACAGGTTACAGCTGTACCAGCTTGAGGGTAGATAATACAATTCATTTGTTATACGACCAACGCATTAAACATGTTATTTAAACAGTACATCGATTTCGACTGTGTGGTTTACAATGCTGGCAGAAATTAAAAAAAAGAAATGCTATAATTTGATTTTTGTTTATTTAGTTTCTATGGTGTTGAATTAACGAGTCCTTACAAACAAAGTTGCTTGGCATCCAGAAAATGTCAACGTATTTATGCAGTATTCCGAAGGCATTAATATAAAATATTACAAAGAATAATTTTTCTTTACAACCTTGTTAAGAAAAAATGTATTCTACATAGTTACCCAGATCTAGCGACCATAGTTCTTCCCTATAAAAGTATGCACTTGTTAACGTGATAATAAATCGCGGAATACTTCTTTTAAACCGAATTATTCAAATCATGATTTAATCTAGCTATTTCAAGTGTTTCAATCGGCCTATACAATCGCAATGCAAATCTGTAAGGGTACTAAAGATAACTCAATTTGACAATCAAGCTAGATAGTTGGATAGATTTAAAATGTAATGGCGGTATTATTGAACGTAAGAACAGTAGTTGTTCAGTTTGCCCTACTGTCTGTTGTATTATTCAACTTTTAAGCAACGCTTGAACATTTTAATTGCAAAGCAAATGTAAATGCTGGTTAAATATTGACATGGTATTTGTCACAAATCTAATCTATACCCGTACTGGAACTGCAGTAGCTTTTTTCCATGTCCCAATTGTCTTGCCCTCATATATGACTAAAAGGAAACACGATGGGTGTGGTTATTGTTATTTATAAAGTATTATCTCCTTATTACAACTTTATGATGTCGTTTAAATAAAAACTTTATTTCTTCAACCTTAAAATGCCACTAATTACACCATAATTGCGCAATTTAAGGCGAAAAAACGTTTTGGGGTTGTTTGTTGTGGTGTTTATCATGCACGTAATTAATCCACAATACCGTCCGACTTGTGCATTAGTTTGTCGGAGTAGGACGTTAAAAACTCCCCCAAGTAAAAGTTCCCCCAAGTCAAGTCAATTGAAGCGAAGAATAAATCGTGTAAGCAATGTAAGCAAGTTCCATGCAGGCCCTACCAGTATGTATAGTAAGGGTGGTGGTTAGGGTAAATGTAATCGAGATATTCTTCAGGTGACTGTTCCAAGTTAAGTCAGGATTTATGCCTTCGTTTATGTCCTTTCTGTTGTTTGTTTTTCTTTCATTTTATGTGATTTTACGTTCTGTCCTTTAGTGATAAATTTATTTGTAAGGTTTGTGTCTTGTTTCGTTTATCGCCTCTTTAATAGACACGAAATGTACATACATACATACATAAACAGAGGTCATCAGTTAGGGCTTGTATATTAATCTGATTCGTCATTGTTTTGTTTGATTTTAGGATAACGCCATATGCGAAATAAATGTTATTAGATACTAACCTATTTTAATACCAGATTGATCAAAATAGGTTTTAGTAAATATTGACAAATCGTCTTGGCAACATGTTTGTTAACATAAACGGTTGTATAATTAGATGATTAATATTTTATGTTGTGGAATTAGCTAAGATTTTTACTTGCACGTCAATCTAGTACATGTACAAACCTATAGACCGTTACGACCAGGCAGTTATGGTTCAAAATTTGTTAATAGCGGAAGTAGATTCTGGCATACGAACATTGTAGAAAACAAATATGATAGATTGCTAGTCTGTCCAAGAGTAAATATTTTTAAACATACTATCGAAACCAGGAATAGAAAATATTCCTTCCATGAACGGCCTGATCTGAACAGTTACCATTAAATTTTATTACTTTGTTCAATAAATTATTTATTAACCATTGATCCAATTGTGTACAAAAGGTACAGATGAATACTTTTATGAACTAATGTAAAAGGTTAATAGCAACATTATGATGACAAATGTATCATAGAAGACTTTAATGCATCTTAGACTTGACCTAATATTATCGACCATTCTATTAAATTACGTCTATATCAACTCTGTGGAAGGATTTATGAGTGGCAGCATAGATCCCAAATGAAAGAGACGTATGTTTTGTATTTGCATTGAAGTTCTTTGCATTGTAAACTAGTATGTCTATCATTCATATTACAAAACAGCAGTGAAGAGGTTGGTTGAAATATCATACATTGTTTATTGGGATGATACAGGGTTGTTTCTAGGACTCGATATACAAAGTTGCCGAGAACTTCCATAAGACGCGGATACGGACAGGGATGTCTTCTCGTTGAATGGTTGTTATATTCGCAGCGTGGTTAAGGTAATATTTTTAACTGATTTGGACGATCGCATTGCAATCTACTAACGATACTCATTCCCATGGATACAACGTTTTGATTGGTCAATTGTTTTAGGTTGGGAGAAAATGACAACATCCAGTGAACATTGATCTTATATTAATATTATGGAATTTATTTTCATTCTCTAAGGTCAGATTGATTAAAAAACAATTGAACGTTTTCTGTTTATTAAAATTATTGAAATTTTGTCAACTAGTTGAGTTTTATATACGACGAAATAATCAGCTTCCGGTACATTCAACGTGAAAAAGAATCTTGCATTGCCGTTAAACGTGCTAGTTCAAAACTGACAACCAGCTATAATTAAGTATAATTACCAGCGGTGATGAAGCCAGACCCGAAAAGATGAACACTAAGGTATGTCTAAGAAAATACTTAAGTTGTGTTAAACATCAGTATAGTGATTATGTACAATTGAATTGTCATCGAAAAAATGCTCAGGAATGTATCGATCCCTCGTCTTGTACTGACAATGTCACTGAGAGACTGTCAGGTGTTGCCCCATTTTAAGTAAAAATTTTAATAATAGGTGGCAACACGTATAGGCAGCTGTTTAACTACGTCAATTGTTAGACTTGATTACACTTTCCATTGCCCCCCCCCCCCCCCCCACACACACACACACATATGACAGTCAGTTAAAACTTGAAACTGAAAATGTTAAACATCTTAAACAAAATCTTAAAAAGTGCTATTAGTTCTTTTGAATAATTCTGCATAGTTTACACATAGACATAATGTCCACGGTTAACATAATTATTGTCCTGACCTTAAAGATTAAACAGAAACAAAAATGTGCTGCCCAAACAGATGTATATATATTCCTATATAAGACAGGCATTAATAATCAAACTCTGGTTTAGATGGAAAGAGTTATAAAATTTCTTTGGACATGTTGAGAGGTGCATTTCAGAAACACAAATTCACAAGATTATGAAAATTAACATGATTTATGAGAAAAAAATATGTATTTTCTGTATAATGCATACAATGTACACACTTATCTTTATTTAAGGATTAACTACAAATAATATTTTCTCCATCGAGTAATAACAAAATTTCCATTTTGCCCATTGTATAAATCGTTTACCGGATTATATTAAATATATGACATCAAAGGGTGCATGTCTCTATGATAATTTTTGTCCACCCTCTTATAGAAAATATTTTCAAAAGTCAGTATTCTCGCAGAATTTATGTATACATAACTATAACTAGGTCAAGATTTGAGCCATGCACAAATCTCTTGTGCTTTAAATCAAAAGTGTATATGCAACAAAAAAACACCAAAATCATGAAATAAATTCTGTACTTGACAATATTGTATATTGATAAATGTGTAGATGGATCATGAAACTATAAATTCTACTCATATAGTATTTGCATAACCATTTATCAATTTTATTTATTATATTGTCAATAAGTACATGAATATGTTCATATATTTTATAGAGAATAAAATGTGCCAAATTGCTTTTCAGATGCTCTATCATCCCAAGATACATGTACCAATCAATATCAGCTGTAGCAGTATAGGGATGCTGGCCAGGGGCTCATATTGGTCAAGGGGTAATACAGCATGTAATGTGGATTTTGATATGTTGTATACACTTTATCAAAACAGTAGTGTATGGTAATACTGTGCAATGCATATGGATAGTAGCTATCCTTGAGTATGTATTTTTAGAAAGTTTTGTATGCAGTTTTCCAGTCTTTGAAACAAATGTAATTTATAATTTTGTGAATATACATGTACTACATTGTACAATCTAATTAAAATCTTCACTTTGCTCGCCCTTTTTGCCATTGTCGCCGTGAAAATAGCAAGAAGCGGGGATCCAAGTTAAAATATAATTTTAGTTAGATTGGAATATATACTTGTAACTTATGACACTTGTGATATTGTTATTTGTGTGGCTAGTATGCATATGGCAATGAGAATACAAATATTTAGTGTGAACAATATGTATTTATAAAAGTTGTTATATCAGTAACATACATGTACATAATAACAGTACCATACAATGATACATGAACAACAGCAAACATACACTAAATGATAGGAAAACTACTGGACTACTACTTGTACAAATTTGTCTTCAGTGATGAAATTTTATTCGAAGTGACAAGCAGTTATTAATATTGTAATATTCAATTTGATGAATTATTTTTATTAAGTCTGTTCTGTTTATTTTAAGGTTAAAAAATTTAGAAGAGAGGAAATAGTTCCAGGGAACCAGATTTTCTCCAATGTCAATATGAATTTTAAAAAATGTTTGCTGACAGTGATACTTGGAATTTGCTTATATAGAAAATCCTAGTTACTTTATTTTACTGAACATGTGTTGCGTGAAAATTAATCATAGACAATTGGATATCAAATTAACCTATTTCATAGTGGACTTTGCCAAAAGAAGATAAAATTAGTATTTCATGAGATGGAAAAAAGATGCATCCAACATATAAGTATTTAGACATGTTAGATGTAAACTGACTTAGTTTGAAATAATGTATGACAACTATAGTGCATTTAATTTTTTTTTAATTAAAAGAAATCTGAATATTTTATTTTTAGTCAAATTGCCTCTTCTTCATCGGTCTCCATTGTCAGGAGACAAACTTTCATACAAGCTATATGCATAAACATGATAAATTTACAATGAAATTGAATACAAAAATAGGGTTTAAAGTTATTTTTAAATGGTAATTATTATCATATCAACACCAGTTATTCCATTCAACAGTGAAGAGAGCACGGTCTCAAAAAATGAAGAAAATGCAATAAATTTTAAACAAATTTCATTGGTTGCCCCGTTGGGTCACACTTGTACATTTTTTACTCTCAGTAGAGACTTATTTGAAAATGTTGATACTTAGACTCTTATTGAAATTTTTTAAAACATAGGTACTATAGGGGATTTGGTATATCTATATATCCGGATGTCCATTGGTTTTCAATGGAGCAGACTTTTCACAAATCATCAGAAATAATATATCGAGTAAATAACTTTTTTTGCTCAAAACTGTCAACAATAATTGACCCAACGTAAAACAATATATTTAATTTTTAACATTAATTAGCAATACTAGTACATTGGTTTGATATATAGCTGCAGTATTTCTTGGTCGAAAAATAAAGCTAAAAGGCGACTTCAAATATGGGTCAGATATCTTAAATAATAGCAAATGTTATATGGTGGAGTATTTTGAAATGCACGAAAAATATTATACTTCACAAATAAATAAAAGGTTTACATCGACAACAGGCATATCATAGTTAATAGAAAAAATGCATTGTCCCTAATGTGGGTTATCTATGGCAGTAAAATAAATATTGGGCACTTGACTCAATCTAGAAATATGTGCAGTTCAATGAGTCAGCTAAAGCTGGTGTTCATTTTAATTGGAACAGTTCATTCGTAATCTAGTCTGGAATACTGTAGTTTACCTTGTCTTAAGCTAGCAAAATAAAATTATAATTATGTTTTATAGTAAATAGGTGTGTAGTTATATTTTCCGTTTGCAGTTTTTGTCTCACCGTATGAAGTCACTGCAGGCTAGATATAAATGGGTTTCCGGCAGTGACGGCATTAACTCTTGACATTTAGCTTTATATCTGTGTAAGCTTAAGCCCTAAACCATCAAATTTGGTCCAATCAGTCAGTCACCTGTCACCTGACCTCGACCTCAATTTTTCGGTCCAGCGATTATGTTACATTTTTTCTGACAATATTTGGTATATAGGTTGCTGATGAATAGTACATGACTTTCTGTTTGGTATCACCTGACATTGACCTCAATTTCATGGTCCTGAAACTAGGTTAAAGTTTGTGGATTAGGTCAATTTCACTGTAACCATGCATTGTATATTTTATATGATGAACATTTATTGCTAAAGACAGGTTCCTATTGTGGAATGCTAACCATACTCCCTGCCCAATTAGATAATACAACACAAACACCAAAACCTTAAATGTTAAACATTATTTGAACAGCCATATTGACCATGGGACCCAGTTTACAAAAAACCCAATTAATTGCCGACTAATTTTTTTAAAAAGTTAATTTTACAGGATTCCCTTTAGTTAAAACATTAAGGTTTTAACGCAGAGATTATGAAGTTCCTGGGAAAATAAGGTTTGGATTTGGTGTTTGTAGTGATAAGAAAATAGTTATGCACACAGCATAAAAGAAGAAAGATTTTATCTTTGTGTTTGCTTGAATTGATAGATCTAATTTTCAGACATGTTTTTGGGGTGCCAGTATGTACTTGCTGTCTCTCTAAAATTCTCTTATTTTCTAGTTCATCTGGGATTCCTTTTTTAGCCAGATTTTATTAGCACTTGTAAGTGGACATTTATTTTTCAAAAATTAGCAAAGACAAAATAATAATACTGATATAACATAGACATAGCCATAGATAAAGGGGGGGGGGGAGATTGTGAAGCAGTTGAATCCCCCCCCATTTTCCCTGACCCTTTCCACATTACACCTACCGAAACCAGAAGAAAATAGCTGTTTGGTTTATAAAACACAAATGTTTGTTGTTGGTGTTGCCTTCGTTCGAAGCAAACGTGAAAATACATGTAAGTCAGCAACATTTGAACAACAACACTCAACGACAACATTGCGTTAACGGCCTTAACTGATGGGATTATACAGTATATGACTGTATACTTGAAAGTTCTGCTTTAAATTGCGCATATTTTTGACTTTTTTGTATATCCTCGAACCGTTACACGTTTGAAATTCTTTTAATTACAAGAAATAAAGATTTATTTTTAATTTAAAACTTTACGTCATATGGAGTCTGGTTGCCAGTTTTGATACCAGTTTTAAATCTTGTTCACTGGTGCACTTGTCTACCTGCAATACAAATGTAAACATGCATTTCTCGTTAATAAAAGTTTGTCAACGCAGTACCTAATCAAGGACGCACATCATCAATGTTGATTTAATTATTTTCTCCGTATTTGGCTTGTATAGAAATCGTCTGGGGGTTAAAAATTCGTTTATACCTTATTATATATTAATCGGCTGAATATCGGTTGAAAATGGCTTATTGTTTCCATAGACAAGAATCGAGATGTAATAAAAATTCAAGCGTCTGTTAAATTTTTTACCCCCAAAGCTTTTTGAGTACTACTAAGTTATAAGAGTCTAAAAATACAAAAAATAATGCAATAAAGTGTTAATTAGGTACTGCGATAACGTTTGATAAAAAGGTAGTGGACCGTTGTAGGTTTTTGGCTGTCACGTGATAAATTGCAAGTCATGTGATTTTACTTCCATTCGAAATGGAGTGAAAATATTAGTTTAATTGAACGCTTGCTATTTGGATAGAAGAACTACAATAATTTTAATTTGTAATTGGAAAAGCTTTAAGACGTCTAATTCAATGCTTTATTATTAAAATATTGCCTTAACTATGCTGCGTTGTTTACGTTTAAGATTCCTTTTGCAAATGTTTATAAAAGTAGTCTTATTTTTGCCACTATACTAAAAGCTCAATTCACTGTGCCTACCAAAATCTCTTTTTGCCAACGATTAAAATCGTTTGCAATCCATCCCATTTCCCAAAAGTTATGTATGTATGAGCAATATACAACGACGAGGCGTGTCTTGAAGGGATGTTGCAATTACAAATCTGTACTCCGACTGGAAAGGGGATGCGTATGGCGTTTGATTTGTTTGTTCGAATGATGTTTAACGCCAATTTCAGCAATTTTTCAGCTATATCATGGCGTCCAGTTTATATTGTGGAGGAAGCCGGAGTACCGGAGAGAACCCCAGACCTTCGGTAGGAAAACTGGCAATCCTTGCCAATTAAGATTGGAGTCGAGTACGCCCTGCCCGCAGTGACACTCGAACCCGCAACCTCAGTGTTGACAGACCACGTGATCAATAGTAGACGAACTACCTTAACCACTCTGCCAACGAGGCCCCTGCGTATGACTTAATAATCTTATTACTAAACAATTTCCGAAACAGAAGTTGGAGTCCAGCACACCCTACCTGCAGTAATCAAAGAATCCGCAACCTTTGTCAGGCATGTGATCAAAAGTAGATGACCAACTAATCAGCCACCTAAGCCCCCAAAACGCTGGAGATAAGAGTCTGCGAATACTGCAGTTTATTGTAAAAATATGTTACACATAAACACGTTGTATTGTACGAAATAGTAATATTTTGAAAGAAACTTCATTTATTCTTTAGCTCTTTAATGATCGGATTAAACATTGGCATAACATTGTCATAACAGTCATCAAACAGAACCTTTTCAGAAGTCGCCCTTTAAAAGATCGTTCTTCAATTTGATTGATTGATTGATTGATTGATTGATTGATTGATTGATTGATTGATTGATTGATTGATTGATTGATTGATTGATTGATTGATTGATTGATTGATTGATTGATTGATTGATTGATTGATTGATTGATTGATTGATTGATTGATTGATTGATTGCAGTACTTCCCGCGAGCAGTATATTCAGCTTTATTCGGTTATTCCAAAAAATTTTACTAGCAAAATAAACATCTAATTAAGAAATGGGGATTAAGAGGCCCGTTGAAGGGTATGATTTTGTTTTTAACGTAACTTAATTCATATGGTTGAAAAATGAAATATGAACACAATTTCCAGTTTAAAGAAATATTTTAAAAAACAAGATTGGTATATTTTTTGCTTCACCATTGAAAAGTAAGCCCAACAGAAAATTTAATGAAATATATATATATAAACAATATACATATTAAACTTAAATAAACTTAATAAAAAAATCAATAAGATGAGCTACATCAGTCATAAAGGGACCTAAGTAGAAAATTTTCGAAAATTAGACTTTTGCAGAAGTGGGATCTTGATACATCGAAATATTTCGATCACATGTTGCATCATTTCTCAAAGTTGAAATCCGCAAATCTGTAATCACTATTGTCTGACGTCATCAATTTTCAAGATTTTTGCGTAGAACATTCACATTATAAACTCGTATTTCGAGGTAGTCTTTTAAAATGATTTGATTCGAAAATGACTCACATGAAAGTTAAATGTTAACATATACCCACAATCCTCATTTTGTAATATTCTGTTCTGTTCGTAGGTACCCTGTCATGTTTTGAGATTCTTCTAGTTTGACACAAAAAGAAATTCCACCAAAATTTAATTTGTACAAATGTAATTTTAGACACCAAAAATTAAAGGAATGTGACCTAACCAACTAGTAGTGGACAAATCTTATCCCTTTATTGTTTTCTAAGATATTTACGGAACATTTGGAACAAATATAGTTTTGTCGTTCTCTTGATAACCCATCGGTTCAATAATTCTAGGAAGGCGTGATTAGAACAACATACCGAGTTAAATCCTGTATTGGAAAAAAGAGAAACATTCTTCATTCTACATTGCTCAACATGAATCACGCTACTTTATAAATTTTACGAAATAATACAAGTAAACATGTTCACTAGATATACAATCCATAGAAACGGAACTTTGCACTTTAATTTGAAACCTATGTAAATGAGCAATATTTATTTATGAGGTAATGAACATTTTTCTTGTATTCCAGTAAATTTTTTCTTAAAGCACAATTATATTTCCAGTTGCAGATTTTAAAGATAAGTTCAATAATAATTTATTTAAATTTTTCATATTACAAACGTGTATAAAGAGAAATTACAGAAAGGACTATCGTTTTAGGATTTGTATCCTATTACGCAAATAATCCAAATATAAAACATTATCAAGAATAAATATTTTCAGTTGCTGATTTAAAAGATAAGTTCAAATATCATTTATTTTAATTTTTCATGTTACAAACGTGTATAAAGAGAATTTACAGAAAGGACTATCGTTCAAGGATTTGTCTCCTATTATGCAAATAATCCAAATGTAAAATATTATCATAAATAATAAGTAACCAAATGCATCCGTCATTTGCTGTCTGCGTGTTAAAGAGAACGATGATTTACACACCATGACTTGTGACAAACCAAACTGATAAATTTATAAGTTCCGCATGAACCTATATCAGGAACCTATTAATCAATAAGTTATATTAGTCCCAGAAGAGAATGGAATACGAAAAGTTCTTGTTGTTACAATTTAATGTAAACGTGTAATTTTGACTAATTGCGATTTAAACGGATTAACACCATTATCTGCTTTATTCAGCCAGATTAACAATGAATTTTGTTTATCTATAAACAAAATAATTTATTTAGAATTGGCCGCATGCATGTTGTAATAGAGGGGTGTCTAATTCACGGTTGAGATACGCACATCCTCGGTATCAAGCATTTCACTGTACGTGTGAGGAAATCATTATCCCTTTAGATCAAGACGTGTAAACAAGTTTATATAAATAAATCTCCAGACTGTTATGCTGAGTACTGTGTGGTGATGTTGATACTTCTCTCACGAATTTCCAATCAGAGCCATTCGAAGGGGAGGGGTTTTGTTGTTGTCTTGTCAATTGGTCCCGTCCCAAGTCTTTAATTGCCAATTGGTCCCACTTTTGGACAAATGGTCCCAACACTTTTAAAATTGGTCCAAACACTATTAAAAAGTATATTTTAGAACAATTTTTGCTTTTGTTTTGCAATTAATAATAAATTATTGAAACCTAAGAACATGAAGAAGTTCACAATACAAAACAAATTATATATAATTTGTTCAAATTTGTTGTTTAATATACACATTTATATATAAAAGTAATGACAAATATTATTAAAAATAATTTGAATTGTGCATTGTGTATAGTCTAATAATTTTGTCTTATTAGTTTCATTAGCAGCTTGGGCATATAATTATTACTTTTTATCTTGAAAGCATAAGGTTTTAGTTTTAATTAAAAATTCAAGGAGCTATAAATGCAATTGATTGCCTTTGAATGTCATTATACACACATCAAGCAGTTAAATGTTTATCTGAATTTTACTCTTAAACCATACATTTGTATATTTTACAATATTTGACAATTTAATTTCTTACTCACTGTCCCTTTTGAAGTCTTACAGAAAAAATTTCAAAGACGCACACGATTGTGACTTCGGCCTGCGAGGTAGTGGTAAAAAAATAATGTCTTATGATAGGTCAGTTATAGAAAAACCAATCAAATTTAATTATTAGATGAAACAATATGGGAGGAAAAGGTGAAGCTCTAAAAATCACTTTATTCGACATCATGTCTTCTGAATATGAAATCTACACCAGACCAGTTTGAGCGAAACACCATGCCTTTACTGTTCAAATTGTTTTGTGGGTTATCCAATTCTTGGTCACACAGAAGATGTAGTTCTGGTAAGTCTTATTTATTTGTTTTTTTATACTTGATTCCATATTTTACATTCGTTGACCATAATCATTTATAAACTTAAATGTTGTACAATAAGATTAAGGGACAGAAAACCTTATTGATGATTGCATTTAAGTCGATCTTGTGTATTCTTACATTACTATATATATTGCTTATTGGAATTAAAAGAACTTTTGGTCAGCAATTAAACTTTCAGTAAAAAAAATGGTAAAAATCATATTTGTCTTCAAAGTCTGTTAATCATATTAATTCAATTAACAATGAAACTGCTTAATTGGTTAATTAGATTACCCGAATACCTCAATTTTATTGACTTTGAATTTGCTAATTATAATGAAACATATTTACATTTATTAATATTTAGTTGAGGAGAGCTACTGCAAAGAAGAAATAACTCCTTCTACCATTCTAAAGTCAGTTGGACTTTTGGTGGCACCGAAGACTGTGTAAAGACTTAAAAATGGACAATATTCTTTATCTTGTGCTCTTGTGCTTTGTGATTTATGTTGTGCTTTTGTGCTTTGCTTTTTTATGTTGTGCTTTTGTGCTTTGCTTTTTTATGTTGTGCTTTTGTGCTTTGCTTTTTTATGTTGTGCTTTTGTGCTTTGCTTTTTTATGTTCTGCTTTTGTGCTTTGCTTTTTTATGTTGTGCTTTGTTTTACTGCATTTATATATTTATGAATTTGGGAGTGTGTGAAAGTGTTTTGTGTTTCCAGTGAATAACATGTTTTCTATAAGTTAATATGATCGTCAGTGTGAGAACGAATGTGTGAAAAGTCATTTTTGAATGGTGAAAGTAGGCATGAAAGTAGCAAGTGAGAAAAGTAAGAAAGACAGTTTTTATGCAAGAATTAATAGGTTGGAATGTGTGCTTCAATACATGTAAAATAATAGTATAGTGCTGTAAATCTCAACAAAGAACATAAAATTGTTTCGCCTTCTATTGTTAATATTTTTACATATCGTGTTAACGAAGAGCACACATTTGATAATTCATTCTAAATCAAAAGCATAAATATACATCAATATGTTGAAATAATTCCTTAAATAATCTCTTAAACACAAATAAAACATTTTAAATGCAAGTTGGGACCAATTGACTTGGGACAAATTGGAAATGGGACCAATTGACTTGGGACAAATTGGAATTGGGACCAATTGACCTGTATCCGTTTTGTTGGATGCGATCGCACCTCCTATTACAAAAATTCTGAAAACATTCAATCATTACACTGCATCACAACAACGAACAAACGAGTGATGAAATAAGCCGTCCATTTCCCGGTATTTTGCGTTTGATAAATATTTTCAAAGTTTTGTTTGACGACGGTTTTACCGTAAGGTTCTCTGCGAAAGTCCCTTTATGAATGACGTCGCTCAAATCAGATAAACTATTCCAGCTTACAGAGTTTTTGCAGTACATTTGAAGTAAAAAATTAATTAATAAATCACAAATAACCACTAGTTTAACTCTCATGATTCATAATCAAAATAATTTCTAGTGTCTAAATCATAATGTCAAAATATCGTCTCTTTGGTTGACAACAATCTTTCAGCATGAAAATCCTCAACTTTTGGTAAGTAAATGTGACTTTGACATCGATTTTTCATTTATATTGTGAAGTAAAACCTTAAATAAAATGATTGTTTCATTATGTTTGTATATTTTGATGTTTAATATTCTTCAAACACCTCAGTCAGCAGTTTATATGTTTTAGTATATAAGGACTATTTTCAAAACGTCTAATTGCAAAATATAAATTATTGTACAAAATTTTTTTTAGGTATTCATGAGACGTTTATACCAGAAAAATATTAATTATTTTACAGGTAAATTACAGGTTAAACCTTCAACGACCTGTTTATCCCCATTTTAATTATATGTTTATTTTCAGATTAGACGTTTTGGGAACACACCCTTTATTCAGGAATTCAGGACGAGAACAAGTTTAGAGGAAAGATGGACCAAAGGGCAAAAATTTAGAATTCCACTGGAAAAATAAGGGGGTATATGTATAGGCGGATAATTTATCTTTCTGAGCCAATTTTTTTCGAAATATACGAAAGGGACCTTTATCGTGAAAGGAGCGTGACACTCTCTTAACACGTCACTCACTATGATCCGCGGCCAGGCGTTTCGTTTCCTTATTATGAACCCCCCCCCCCCCCCCCACAACCGGAGGACGTCCCCTATGCTACCCGTGGACGCTCTTTTGCAGCTCTGTGATGAATCCTAGTAACTTATTTCAAATACTCCCGATTTATAAGGAAAACATTTATACTTTTTCTATCATTAAATATCGAACGCCTATAACAATCGTAAAATATCATTTTCCATCATCCTCACAAGTCAGGGTTTTTGTGTCCACATGTTTCTTTCAAGCAATTTCATTAGTTGATATTGAAGGATTGACGTCATACGAAAATCGTCTAGCCCGGGAATTTCCTAGCTAAGTTTATCAGGGTTTCGTGGACACATGTGGATACCTGTCAGATACCCTGACTTGTGAGGATGATTTTCCATGAACGTCAACTATGGCAAAAATGCGAACAGCAGAATTGAATTTTTCGCATCTTGAACTGATAAGTATCTATATACGAGCATGTTTAGTAGTTATTCTTTATTAAAATAAGATTTGATTCTCATAAATTCATGTGACACAATGAAATAGTGAGTAAAATATAAAATGTTTTCGCTTCTGTCGTAAATCTTATTTAGTATTATACCTAGGAATTTGTTTGGAATTGTGGCACAGAAAGAAAGCTTTGATCAAACTGCGACAAATAATCTTTTTAAGTATGTATCAAAAAAACTCGACCTTGGTGGTTAAGGTAGCAGTAATCTACTATAAATCACCGAGGTTGTCTGTATGACTTTTGCAGCGAGAGGGTGCGGTCGACTCATCCCTAAATTTGAAAAGAGTACCAGTTTTCCTGTCGAAAGTCGTCGGTTTAGCTGGATACTCCAGCTCTTCCCTATACACACTCGACACCGTATTATATATCGTAAATAATTTTTTAAATGGTGTTAAATAAACTTCAAACAAACATGCATACAAATAATGCTAACGCTAACTCTCGAAGTGAGAAAAAATTTATGATTCCGCCTTCACGTTTTTTGTTTTTCGCGCTTTTTCCTCTTTTAAAGACAAATACGAGAGGTACGCCTTGGCAAGTATTTTTTGAAATCGTTGTGCGTATTTTTTTAATTTATTGTTTTTTTTAAATATTTTTTTTAATTAAATGACACTATGTGATGCTTATATTCCGTCACAGATGCATAAGTTATAGATTGGGTGAATTTCCATTTAAGTCATTTTTCAACTTTAGACTAATGTAAGCCTCATTTTTAGGTAATACGAGCCATAAATGAGGAAATAACAGTTTTGCCATTATAAAACTAATATTTGCGAGTGAAACGAATTTTCACATTTCGAAATATTATTTCATTAACCGGAAGTTGAATGGACTGCATGAAGCGATCAGTCTAATCAATCCGCCAGATCATTCAAATCGTTCCAAATCCGACAAATTGACCGATGGACGGATTTGGAACGATTTGCCTGATCTGACTGATTGATAACTGATTGCTGACGGATTTTAGAACGCTGACGGATTGCTAAAAGTGTTGCGTTTTAAATCTTAAGTAGTGTACACCTGTCCTTTAATAAGTTTTGTTTACCTTAACGTGACATGTTGTATACAATGGTGGGTTCTTCATATAATTAGAGGTTTGCTTAAGCGAACACATCTTGTTGCATACTTTATCCGACTTTAGCGTGGTCGAGTATGTTTTGTGACTAGACATGTATGTATAAACAATACGTAAAGTTAATACAATGAGACATTTGTAGAAAACATAAAAAAAAAAAAAAAAAACATAATGTGTTAAATACATAACAAATTTGAGCGAGGCGTATAATGATGTCATTATGCACGACGTTTGGTTCAGCAAATGCGCATATCATGTATGGATAACCGAGTCAAAAGTATTAATAGAAATAGATGGACATTTCCTGCTTTAAGTTTTTCATTGTGCAATTTCTGATCAGTTTACAAAAAAGAGGAACTAAAATGCTTCCTTACATATTACATTTTAACAAATTTTCATAGGAAAGTACAATATACATAATGGTGTGTCATTGATCAACAAGATACATCTTTCAAGAGATACGTACATGATTATTTCTATTGTTACACAAATAATGACTTATTTATTAACAATACATTGGTTTTCCAAAGATCGTTCTATTTCATTTTGCTCTAGAATAAACAGCAGTTCATACATCGGTGTATTCATTCTATATTGCGATTTGCATTTTACAACAATAAATTGGTTTCTGAAAGATCTTCCTATGTCATGAGTGACCCGCCACTTATTGACGGACGCCCCATAGTGATCAGTCTCTCCGTCCGTCCATCCGTCTTTGCGTGCGTGCGTCCGTTCGACCAAAATCGTGTCCAGTCCAGACCTTTTTGTATTAAGAGGTAGGCATTTGGTCTTTGGTATATGGTTAGATAATACATGTATCAAGACGATGCGTCGCATTCCGTGCATCATGGTTTATGATATTTTACCTTGAACTTTTACTTCGAGGTCAGCGGGGCCCACAGAGATGGATACCATCACATTGATATATATTTTGACTGTATTCACAGCCGTTTACAAATCTGTGTATTCATTATATGTTCATGTATAAACACTACGTAAAATTGGCACAATGGGACATTTGTAGACAAAATATTTTGCGTAAACAAAATCAAAATAAAGTATCGAATTTAATAACATTATATGGTGACTGAGGCGTATAATGTCATTGTACATTACTTTTGGTTTAGCAAATGCGCATATTACGTATGAATAACAAAGTCAAAAGTCTTGGTAAAAATAGAGGGACATTTTCTTGAAGTTTTCCATTGCACAATGTATGTCTGATCAATTATATAGAAGAGGAACTAGGAAAGCTTTCTTACATATAAAATTTCAACAAATTTTCGCAGGAAATTACAATATACATAATGGTCTGTCATTGATCAACATCCTTCTGTTTTCTTCTGTCGTGCTACACATAATGACTTTTGTTAATTTACAAAAAATTGGTTTTCCAAAGATCTTCCTATTTCATTTTACTCTAGTATTCAAAGCAGTTTACAAATCCGTGTATTTAATCTACATTGCGATTTGTTTCCTTGATAATTATACTGTATTTCTTACATACCACTATATAATACTTTTGTTGCTTTGACTAGCAGTCCGACAGAATCAACTGTTTATTTTAAAATATTTCGAAGTATATTAAAATCATCCAGGTACGAGTGAAATAAGTTGTTTGTGTGTCAACTCGGTTATTTCTTATAACACTGTGGTATTATATTGAATTGATTGATGTCATTGCACAGTTTCTTGTGTTTCATTGTAGGAAGAAAGCTTCTTTTAACATATGGTAATAACGAGTGTGTCTAATGTCAAGTGTTATATTCCAGCAATAAAACTTTTTAAATCAATATGTTTCATAATAATACACTTCTGCTTGTCAGAATATGGTTCATAATTCACCATCTTGCTACTGTTAAGTGGTCATACGTGTGTTTTTCCACAGTGCCTGAATGTATCACACTCGGTGTTACTGTTATCTCCGAAGCAGGAGATGTTTACCAAGTCAATGTGGCTGATCCCACTCATTCTCATAAGCTTGTGCAATGTTCTCTACCTTGTTTACCAGCACTTGTAACTTAGTGACCGTGGTTACGACAGTAATTTAATAAATTCTACGCGATGTGCTGCAAATAAGAATTTAGTATATTCTACTGTACATGCGATGTGCTACTGATCAGATTCAAATTGTGTCTTTAAAGGTCTTTTACAAAAAAATAGATTTTCTTTACAGTTCAACTACGTTAATACTTCAATAGATCTAAATACAAAAATATTTATTTTATATTCAAAACTTGTATTTCATCTCAAAATTGTACAGATATTTTACAACGTGGACCACAGTTTTTACGACGTGGACCAGTGTTACTTGTTTCTTTGCATCGCCTGCTAATAGACTCAACATTTCCATCTGTCCTACTGTAGTAATTAAAATGAGGTACTTTTCGACATAACTTAGTCCTACAACACTGTAGACCATTCTTGTTATTATTATTTTAAAATAAAAATGCATTTAACATTTTGAGAAAAGCCACGAATAATCAGGGAAGTAATTCAATGATCACAAAGATAAATAAGGGCAACTATTCATTGTCTTGCTACTGTAAAGTATATTCGCAGTGCCTCACATGTTATTCCAGGGGATGGTAAAAAGTCAATACACCTTATTCCACTCCTTCCCGTGAGTTTGTGCAACGTGCTCTTCTTCCTTTTCCCGCGACGAAGAACTCGACATGCATCCCTGTACTAATTAATAGTTCTCTTACTGTACATGTGATTTGTATATTGCTGGATCGTCAAAATAGGACCTTGAAGTTCTACTATATGCATGATGAGCTTCTAATCACATTCGAGTTGTGTCTTAAAAAGACTTTAATCATTCAAGTTTGACAAGTTTAAGTTTATTTGAAAACACTCAGACACAATTTACATGTGTAGCATGAGGTAAGAAATACAAATTCGATACATATATGAGATATTAATCACAATCTAGCTTTACCGTCGTTACAGTACTCAATAAATAAAAAAATATATATATTTATTTTTTATTTAAAACTTATACCTTACCTCAAAAGTATATTACTGATATGTTAAGTGGTGGAGCTTAGTGGCAACATCTGCAAAAAGAATCAACATTTCCACTAAAAACGTCTGTCCGACGTAATTTTTGTCTAGTTTTTTTTTTATGTAAGCCACCAATGCCAAGGGGAGTAATTCAATGACAAAACAGCACAACTGATAATTATTCATCTAATACATGAAACTGCATTCCACATTTATGAGAAAGGACACTAACAATTTACTTAATTTACTAGCATCGCTTTTATAAGGAAAATAGTTTTAACGAAGCAAGTATCTTACACGATGCAGACTTAAGAAGAGCAATATAAAAGAAAACAAAGCTTTTTCACAAATATCAAAAATTTAGAACATCTGATAACTGGAAAAATTGCATCTGTCAACAAATCTTGTTACTTAACTTGAAAGAAAATCGTTGAATTAATACTTTATTGAATATGTAGGTGTGTAGGGGAAGCAAAGTCCAATGTAAATGACGTTTGGCCAACAATAAAACCTTTTTCTGTCAAACAAAAGTAGCAAATATAAAAATGATACTATTTTGCTTGGAAACGACGCTCAAGTTACTGAACAAGAAAAAAACTGTGATAAATTTAACAACTATTATAAACATGCAGCAAAATTATAATAAATTATATAAATGTATAGATGACCATAACATTATAATTGACGTGAAACACAGAGTAATAAATCAATTGATGAACAAAAGCAGAATAATCGTCTAAGTGTTGAAAAGGCAACAGGGTAAATGATATCTCACGCTTTTCATTAAAACCTGCGTCACTTATTATAGTGAAAGAAATCACTGATTTCATTAATAGATTTTTGTCTAGCTCTGTTTTTCCAGATTATCTAAAGATGGCCAAAGTCTGTCCTATCTACAAAAAAAAACAGTAGTTAGGATAAAGGCAATTATCAACCAGTTAGTGTTTTACCCACCATTTCAAAACTACTTTAATGTGCAATACAGATGAAACTGTCAGAACATTTCAGAAAAATTATTAACCCATATTTAACAGCATATACGACAGGCTTGGCTGTCAGTCAACCTTACTCCGTCTTGTGGAAAACTGGAAAGCAGCACCTGATAGCAATAATTACGTTTTATAATTGATTTGTCATCAGCATTTGACTGTTTGCCACACGACATGTTGCTATTGTAGCTGAAACATTATGGGGTATCCAACAGTGCATTAGATCTTTTGACTAGCTACATATCAGATATATAGAGAACAATATGTACAAATTGGACAATGAACTATAGTTTTTTATCTGAATATTATAAAAGGTGTGTCTCAATGGTGAATTCTTTGGCCTGTATTATTTAACATATTTTTAAATGATATTTTCAGCTTTATAAAATACTCGACTCAGAAGCCAATACTGCAAAATTAAGAAACTTCAGGAGAGAGCTCAACGATTCGTATATAACGATACTAATAGCTCATACGAAAAGCTCTTGGAAAAGTCTCTGTTATAATCCTTAAAAATTGGGCGAATAAAAACAATATCGTAACTTTTGGTATTTTTTCAAGATCTCATTGTTATTAAAGACCATTCATATATAACTTCAGATATATTAAATCGGCCAGAAATCTCTCATGAAAAAACAACTAGGTAACGGCCTAAAATCTTTCTGATAAGCAGCCATAAGATCTGTCATAGCCTTAAACAAGAGTGTTTAGATATATAGCCAAGCTAAACCAATTAAAAATGCGCAAAAGTACTTGGACGCGACCATCCTGCACTATTTGCAGATGTTAAGGACTGTGTGTCGAATATATACTGCTAAAGATTGTATTTTTTTTAAAGTCTTTCGTTTAAGCGTTCATTTTGTACTCACTCAAAAAAGAAACGCAACATATAAAACAAGGGGAATTTTACTTCATATATTATTTTAACAATTTATAATATAAATAATTGATACAGAAATGTAATAATTGGCACATTTCTTGTTCATAAGTTCTTTTACCATGGAATATAACATTTTGTCGCATATTGTCAATAAATCACGCAAAAAATGTCAGTATCTGTTGTACCCATCATTTGCTTGAAACACAACTATTACTCTTCTTGGCATGGATTCAATTAAACGTTGAGTACGAACACGCGGTATACTTTGCCACTAATACTGAAGAGCCTGCTCTAATTGTTTCAGATTTTGCGGCGATCCAGTTCATCCCACAAATGTTCAATTGGGTTAAGATCCGGAGATCGTGATGGCCAACGGATCACATTGACATTTCTGTTGCTCTAAAAAATATACTGTTACACGTGCTGTATGTGGTCGGGCATTGTCGCGATGAAAAAATTCTCCTTGAATGTCAATTACTGGCAATAAATGCGGCAGCATAATGCCGTCAATGTAAATTCAATACACATACGGTAGTACACCATTTAACCCTTGCTTAGCGTTGTTGGCGTCTCAGTGTTGCTCCGACGTAAGGTCATTTTGCCCGCAATCCATGAGAGCGTAATCGGTTTTGTATTGTCTGTGGTGATATAAGGCGCAACCCAGGGACATTTACAGCTGTTTCTGTTACAGCAATAGTCCTGTTCCGTAGATGGAATAATCTAATGTAACGATCCCGCGCCCGAGTTGTAACACGTTGACGCTCTGAACGTAGTCGGTCTGTCGTAGTACCAAGCTACTGGTAGTGTCTCTAAAGGCGTGAAATTGCGCAACGATGAACATTGTATGTTCTGGCAACAGCATTCTGTGATTCCCCGGCCTCGATTCGACCGATAGCGATATTCCGGGTAGCAGCATCTTACCTTGGCATAGCGTCAGCTCTTCATAATTTTATTTTATCAATGCAGTCAAGAAAAGACGGGGTTTTATACCGATTGTCCGAGTTAAAAACATACCTATGATTTGCACGTGAAAGTCGACCCTGTCTTTAGCAATGCGTAATTCATAGTGTGCTCCAGATTTCGACCACAGTCGTTCACGGATGGATGAACTTAAGTGCTTTCACCTGGAAACCTTTAACAAAGGTGTAATTATCATTTTGTGTATATATATTTGAATAATAATAGGTCATTTGTCCGCAAAAAAATGATTTGAAAAAAAATTATCCGGTGTTGCGTTTCTTTTTTGAGGGAGTATATTTTACTTGACAAGTGCTTTGCTTTCTGGCTTATATTTTCATAACTCAAATCATTGCATTGTATCACACGTGGCGTTATAACTAATTTCAGGTACGGTTTACTGAGCTATTTGCGCGATAATTAGTTCGATGTTTGCATTTACCGAAGTAAGTACTTTCTATCTGTAATATTGTTTTGACTATTTTTCAGGTGAAAAACAGTATGTTTTGTAGTGCGAAATGTAATAATTTTGTTCTTTGCATTTGAATAAAAATATAATTCTGTTCATATATTCGTACGCGATCAAGCTGGCTAGTGTTGTATTCATTACATTATGTGCACGTGATTATGTGTCATAACCATTTATTGTAAATCACGTGTTGTAAATGTGTTGAACAAATAAACATTTCGTATACTATTATCATAAATGCACATTAAATCTGCTCTCATCTTAATTATATAACAAGAAAAGGTATGCGTTAAACCCATATCCAGAGATGTTCGATTTATATGTTATAGGTGTATCCCATTTGGTTTAATAGTTTTTTTTTCAATTTGTTTTATTTAAAATTTTATCATATGCTGTAAAGGCAGGGGCGTAGCTAGACTAGTTACAATGTGGATTCACAAAGAATTAGTGGGGTCCGGGTATGCACCCCGGAATATTTTTGAAAACAATGGTGCAATTTGGAGAATTCTAAAGTGGTTTATTTAGAACTGAAATGGACAGTTTATTGATTACAGGGATAGATTGCAATTTTGTTCTTAAAATAATGTGGATTCAGCCGCGTACTCGCGTACAGGCAGCTACGCCCCTGAAAGGGATGCAAATATAGACGATTGTGAAAGGCAAGAAATAATCATCTTGATTATAATATCTCAACTTTGAGAAGAGTACTGTAATAAAAAAAGCAAAGTTTTCGAAGAACATATATATATTGTTTACCAATAAAAATACATTGACCATAGTCAAGTGGTTCTGTGGGGGAAAATGTGAATGTAAGATCGGCAGTTATCGCGTCCTCGGAAAATCAAAGAAAACATACCGACAAGTTACAATTTTTATTGATTTAATTTTACTGTAATTACAATTGTTTTAAAAGATTTGCAATTAAATGTATTTTAAACGTCAAACTAGCATTCATGTGCATAAACCGATTGCTAAGAACTTTATAAAATTTTCAGAATTTAAAATTAAAAAAAAACCAATTAGAATAATTAAGAGTCTTATTTTGCAAAACAATTGATGAGATTATTAACTTCTACAATTATTTTCAACAATATAAACTGTTGATGACCTTTATCAAACAATCAATCTATTTTCTCTATAAAGCATGACCAATACACGTTTATTGACGTTCTTTTATTGGTTTTAGATCAAGTTGAAATCCAATTATCATCATAACAAATGCTTATCTATGTTTCATTTAAATTGTTGTCAGCAACGAATAAAACAGCGAAATTTATTGCGTCACGTTTAAGAAATTAAGGTCCGTAACACCGTTTGTGAGCGCTAAAACACTTAAGACATTTAAATAATGTGTCATAACTGCTAAAATACATTGTTTGTTTGTTTGTTTGATGGTGTTTAACGCCACTTTCAGCAATTTTTCAGCTATATCATGGCGTCCAGTTTTTATTGGGGGAGGAAGCCGGAGTACCCGGAGAGAACCCCCGACCTGCGGTAGGAAAACTGACAATCCTTGTCAATTAAGATTGGAGTCGAGTACACCCTGCCTGCAGTGAGAATCGAACCCGCAATCTCAGTGTTGACAGACCACGTGATCAATAGTAGACGAACTACCTTCACCACTCGGCCACCGAGGCCCCCCTAAAATACATTGAAAAGCACTTCAGAACATCATTAATATATTACTTATATTTAGCACCTAAAGGCAAAATAATTTAAAATGAAGTGCCTTTATTGTACGTAACATATAATGTACATAATGTTAATGTATGTAACGGTAATTTACGTTACATTACATGTGATGTTATATATTATTTTCCATTACACTATTTATTGTATATGAGTTTGAGCCAATAAAATTATTTATATTTGTATTTGTTTTTTAATAATCTCTCATATTACAATACAAAATGGGTTCCTGTTTTAATCCTCCATTTACTTTAATTGAGTTTCCCCGATATGGTTCAACCATATCTTCTCTTGTTTAGTTATAGTTTTATCTTTTACGCTTCATCTTGAATAATAATAGTATGCGTGTAATATGCATTTTTATGCCTGCTGTGCTTTTAGCTTTAATACTTTGCCTACATTTAAGTACATGTATGCATGTGCATGACTTAGATTGTATAAGAAAAAAAATAGAAAGAAAAACAACATTAGACAAAAGCCAAGGGACAGTTACAAATCCGGATATAGACAAACACAGCACAAAAACCAAAAACATAAAACACAGAAAGAGTAACCCGAACCCAATAAACCATGGGTGCACTCAGGAGTAAGCAGTGCCTGCCTCTAATTAGAAATCCGTCGAGTTACTCATTGTCATGTCTGGAAAAGTCTAAACCTGCAATAGGAAACACTACCTATGACTCAGCGGAAATGTCAGATTGTATTCGAGACACTGATTTCCCATAACGATCAATTAAGTCCTGGTGACGACCATAGAACTTCTGGAGAGATAAAATCAACATATGTACAACACACTTGTTTTAGTAGTTAAGCAGTCAACAACAGTGATTAGTCTAGAAAATCGGAATACCGATCACAGGATCTAGAATAATGTACAAGTTGAGTACGCTGGAGCTGCTGGAATTTGTTAACATGCCCGTATGTCTAAACATGTGTTAAACTGTGTTAAATTTATTTCTATATAGTCTGTATAATTGATATCGATATTGAGAGCTTATCAGTATGTTTATTGTTATGTAAGTCCTACTCGAAATTTCGGGTCACGATAAAACGCAACAGTACTAAAATTACATAAAAATATTCAAAATGGTGTCAAAAATTCCGCTGCACAGTGATCAAGCGAATCCAACATTGACCTGGTTTTGACCAGTTAAAGCCTGTTTTTCATGACTGTTCCAACATTAACAGAAAATATTACACGGATATATTATGAATATATTTTACATAAATTAATAAAAACATGGAGGGTCGCCATATTTTCCAATAATTAATAACAAAAAATGAGATCGTCTATTTTATTGTTTTATTTAAGAATCATCACTAACAAGAGAAGATATGGTTGAACCATATCGGGGAAACTCAATTAAAGTAAATGGAGGATTAAAACAGGAACCAATTTTGTATTGTAATATGAGAGATTATTAAAATACAAATACAAATATAAATAATTTTATTGGCTCAAACTCATCTACAATAAATAGTGTAATGGAAAATAATATATAACATCACATGTAATGTAACGTAAATTACCGTTACATACATTATATGTTACGTACAATAAAGGCACTTCATTTTAAATTATTTTGCCTTTAGGTGCTAAATATAAGTAATATATTAATGATGTTCTGAAGTGCTTTTCAATGTATTTTAGGGGGCCTCGGTGGCCGAGTGGTCAAGGTAGTTCGTCTACTATTGATCACGTGGTCTGTCAACACATTGGTCGAGTTCGGATGACAACCCGGGATGGTACCCGAGTTACCCGAGATCCATTCGAACTACTCGGGAAGGTGCCCAAATGACGTAATCTGACCTTTGACACCAGTCCTCGATTAACCCTGGTCGGACTCAGAGTTAGTAGGCATCCAAAATGGCGACAGTCGGAACGAGAGACGATACGTTAAAATTGAATTTAGGGTTTTTTTGCATAAAAGAGAGTTTTGTTGATAATTTTTTGATAATATTTTGAAGAAATAATAGTGTTAATTGATGAGAAACACATTTAGACGGAATTGTATTTTCAAACATACAATATTTGGCCTTCGATATATAATGTCGAGTTCGGATGACAACCCGGGATCCTACCCGAGTTACCCGAGATCCATTCGAACTACCCGGGAACAGTGGAATTAAGTTTTCAACATAGCCAAGTATTTTAGGCAATTCAACTCTGGGATTTATATTGTACAGTCCCATTAAATGTTCTAAAATGGAATTGTTTTGATAAAGGAAGATATTTGCATCGTCCCTAGAGTCATAAATGAAATAAATGAAAGTTGTTGTTTATTGCGGCCATATTGGAATCTGTCACGAGAAACCGGAGTGCGTTTAAATGGAAAGTTGCGCACGCACAAAAAATGTCATGTGACAACGGTACCCGAGGGCACCTCGGAATCATCATCCGAACTCGACCTGAGATTGCGGGTTCGATTCTCACTGCAGGCAGGGTGTACTCGACTCCAATCTTAATTGACAAGGATTGCCAGTTTTCCTACCGCAGGTCGGGGGTTCTCTCCGGGTACTCCGGCTTCCTCCCCCAATAAAAACTGGACGCCATGATATAGCTGAAAAATTGCTGAAAGTGGCGTTAAACACCATCAAACAAACAAACAAACAATGTATTTTAGCAGTTATGACACATTATTTAAATGTCTTAAGTGTTTTAGCGCTCACAAACGGTGTTACGGACCTTAATTTCTTAAACGTGACGCAATAAATTTCGCTGTTTTATTCGTTGCTGACAACAATTTAAATGAAACATAGATAAGCATTTGTTATGATGATAATTGGATTTCAACTTGATCTAAAACCAATAAAAGAACGTCAATAAACGTGTATTGGTCATGCTTTATAGAGAAAATAGATTGATTGTTTGATAAAGGTCATCAACAGTTTATATTGTTGAAAATAATTGTAGAAGTTAATAATCTCATCAATTGTTTTGCAAAATAAGACTCTTAATTCTTCTAATTGTTTTTTTTTTAATTTTAAATTCTGAAAATTTTATAAAGTTCTTAGCAATCGGTTTATGCACATGAATGCTAGTTTGACGTTTAAAATACATTTAATTGCAAATCTTTTAAAACAATTGTAATTACAGTAAAATTAAATCAATAAAAATTGTAACTTGTCGGTATGTTTTCTTTGATTTTCCGAGGACGCGATAACTGCCGATCTTACATTCACATTTTCCCCACAGAACCACTTGACTATGGTCAATGTATTTTTATTGGTAAACAATATATATATGTTCTTCGAAAACTTTGCTTTTTTTATTACAGTACTCTTCTCAAAGTTGAGATATTATAATCAAGATGATTATTTCTTGCCTTTCACAATCGTCTATATTTGCATCCCTTTCAGGGGCGTAGCTGCCTATACGCGAGTACGCGGCTGAATCCACAATATTTTAAGAACAATATTGCAATCTATCCCTGTAATCAATAAACTGTCCATTTCAGTTCTAAATAAACCACTTTAGAATTCTCCAAATTGCACCATTGTTTTCAAAAATATTCCGGGGTGCATACCCGGACCCCACTAGTTCTTTGTGAATCCACATTGTAACTAGTCTAGCTACGCCCCTGCCTTTACAGCATATGATAAAATTTTAAATAAGACAAATTGAAAAAAAACCTATTAAACCAAATGGGATACACCTATAACATATAAATCGAACATCTCTGGATATGGGTTTAACGCATACCTTTTCTTGTTATATAATTAAATTCAGATGAGAGCAGATTTAATGTGCATTTATGATAATAGTACGAAATGTACATTTACAACACGTGATTTACAATAAATGGTTATGACACATAATCACGTGCACATAATGTAATGAATACAACACTAGCCAGCTTGATCGCGTACGAATATATGAACAGAATTATATTTTTATTCAAATGCAAAGAACAAAATTATTACATTTCTCACTACAAAACATACTGTTTTTCACCTGAAAAATAGTCAAAACAATATTACAGATAGAAAGTACTTACTTCGGTAAATGCAAACATCGAACTAATTATCGCGCAAATAGCTCAGTAAACCGTACCTGAAATTAGTTATAACGCCACGTGTGATACAATGCAATGATTTGAGTTATGAAAATAGTGAACGTCAAACACAAATGTATGTAGTCATTCTTGCCACGCGCTGTATACATTACGGATATCAAGTAATATTACATATGGTTTATGATTCTTACATTTTCATTGGATTATTTAGTCACGTGGTCCCCCAAAATATTCTGTGTATATATTCTATTTTTAAAGCATATTTAAGGCTTGTTTCTAAAAATAGATCCGGATATGGTACTATTTATAAAGCATATTTAAGGCTTGTTTCTAAAAATAGATCCGGATATACTCTTCCGACTCATTATTCTAAATTTAAATAAATAGAGAAAAATTCATATGTAATATAACAATTAAGGACTTTTTACTCTGTCAATACGTAGTTATATGGACCTGTAGAAAAATATTGACCTCGGACTTCGTCCTCGGTCAATATTTTCCTCCACGGTTCATATAACTACGTATTGACCTCGTAAAAAGTCCATATTTGATAACTATTACTTAATGTGAAGTTAATATTCAGACAAGTCAAGGACATCATACACAGTCCCTGTACAAAGACTATGATATAAATAAGAAACTGGGCAAAAACATTAAGTCCTCCGTGCTTCGTGTTCGGGGATTTAATAAAGTAATAAGAAGTAATTTCTTGAAAAAGGCACCACTCCTTGGGTATATATATATAAATATATATGTAATCGTATATTGACACTCATCCTCCGAAGTCCTGGGTTCTGAGTCTGGAGCGAACGTGGAACCCCTGACTTGGGAGGATGATTGACACTTAATCCAAAATTTTAAAGGGAAACTTCGCAAAAACAATTTTGTACTTTATTTAATAAACGAAACATTTTTACCTTGTTGTGATTGATTAAAACTTCCAGCTCTTACGCTTCTAGAGTGGAATTAAGGTGGTAAAATTTTACAGATGGAGTCCGCAATTTACACGAGATTTGTGATCTTGATGTACTTCGTTATAATAGTACAAAGTATAACGTGACAATTCAAATGTTTTAGTATAACTTATTAAGTATTTGCAGCCTTTGACAACAATAAAAGTAGGCGAAATCTTTCTCATAAATAAAGATCTTAGACAAACAATGAGTTCAAAGGTTTCACTTACTACCAATTGTTAGTTCAATGAAACATAAGTCAAATCTCGAATGTGCTTTCCTTTTGATGTAAACAACTTTGAGATATGAACCAACTTAAATTGTGTCATTTGTAAGGATACATAAACCAAAACAAAACGTAATGTTTGTCTTGTATAGTTAAAATTAGCTTAATTTAAGCATTATCTTAGGACGACGCGGAAATCGAAGTAATAATGCTTAACAAACAAAGCAACGTTAGAACGTGGTTTCCTCCTCCGTGTGATAGAAATAGATATTGCCATTTAAGTAATAATACAAAGACAAAAAACCTTCAGGGGATTCTTAAAAGGTTATCGAACTCTCAAGAAAGATGATTTAAGTATTCGCTTAACGTTGACAAATTTTTTATGACGCATTTCCACCAATTAAAATAGTCATTCGTTGAAACAGTAACATTTGGACATGACATATTAGGTAAAAAAATAATAAGCATTTACGTTGTTAATATTACTGTTCACGTTTAATGAGCTTTTTATATTGAGTATATGGGGAATTGATATATCTGATGTTTTTGACATTGCACATGGGCGTACCCACTTTGAAATGTGTTTGACGCCACTTTTCCAATATATTCAGCTATAATGTGATGTCCAGTTGTTAATGGGAATCCGAACAACCCGGGAAAAGTCTACAACCTTCGGTAGGAAACTTGAAATCCTTATCAAGATTGGAGTCGAGCACACCCGCAAACTTGACATGTACGTAATCAATTGAAAATGACTCAGAACTTTAACCTCTTAGCCATCGAGGTCCCTTCTTAAAGACAGCAAGATGAAAAGTTGTATTAGATATGGTAGCCAGCATCAGAGACATATAATTACATGTAGTTATATGTCTCTGTCAGCATGGATGCATGTAAGAAATATATTTTTTTTTATTCTTGAATAAAATATATCACAATATCACATTGCAGCAAGGTTTTCATAGATCCCCAAGATGTGGTTTTGTTCAACTGCAAGTTAGATTCTTAAAACTTAAGGACGCTATAAACACCATCCGCCATGTTTGCGAAATCTGGAGACCGACTGTATATAGCTCCCAAGGATGATAATACTATTTAAACCCTTCTTTCGTTATTATTTTTAAATTCAGTAAAATTTAAAATAGCCACCATAGAATATTTGATTGTTTACTAGTTTTAACTCGCACCTTTGAACTCTGAAATTCCCTATTTCTTTCTTTCTTAAGATGTAAACTAATGGCTTGACAACTTCAATTTGTGATCAAATGTTATTCTGCTTTTCATTTGTCTTTCCTCTTCAATCTATAGAAGTTGTCTGTTTCCAACCTTTCCGAAATACAAACTACAAAATGATAAATTGATCGTAATAAGGAGCAAAATATCTCATTATTACGAAATAAATATCTCGTAAATATCTCGCGATATTTATTCATGAGTTTATAGTTTTTGACGTATTTTTCTTGACAAACCTTTTTTTATAGCAAAAAATGATTTTGTATAATACTATTAGATCATTCTTTGGCGATATCAAAATGATAGTTTTTTATGATTAAAATTGAGGAATAAATTATGACCAATATCTTTGTAAAAGATTTTAAGTTATGACCAGGCAAACTTGACCGATCGTATCTAATGGCGTCGCAAAGACAACAGAAAAAATAAACGTTAAGATAGACACTGTTGGCAGTTAGTTGCATGAGAAACCACTGATATGACCGGAAGTAACTTGCTCAAGAAGCACTGTTACGGGTAAGGCTCTTGATATGGGCTTTCAGTCCACGACGCAAAGCTATGAATAGTTTAGTCCGTTCATACACAAATCTAAAACTAGTGTACTAAGTTTATGATAATTATACTTATTGCATGGTGGTTTCCATAACGACCAAAGTATAGTCTCTCGACCCATATTGCACCTATGGCAAAAAGCTAAAAGCATGCTATCCGTCCAGTATTTGTTAAATGAAGATTAGAGGGTTGATTTGGAAAATGCCATGGAATAATTTATTCATCACTTATTTAAACAAAAAAACCCCAATAAAATGCTATGAAAAAATTAGAAGAAATAACAACTAATATTTTAACACGTTTCATAACAATACAGTATTAGAAGAACACAAACATTATGTCTGTGGATAAAGTTTGAAGCATGTTTATTTCTGTGTTAAATAGGTTTTTATATAACCATTACAGTTCTCTTTATTGTTGTAATGTATCAAAGAAGGTTTAGTTCATATATTTTCATGTCAAACGAGTACATTATGTATGTATGTCTTTTAGATTAGACGTTGATGCATATAATATCTCGACCAAGATTAATAACCAGTCAAATTAGTTAAGCTCCTTCACAGTTATGACATTTATTTATACACAAAAGTACAAAATTCGCCTTCTCCGCTCTCTATCGAAAACAGTTGTTGTCCGATCTTCATGAAACTTGGGTAAATGTTTATGGGCACAATATCGCGGCCAAGTTTGATAACAAACCTGATTGCTGCAGGCACCTCAGAGTTATGGCCCTTTATAAACAAAAGGGCAAATTCAGCTTGTTCTCTCTCTAAATCAAAAAGTTGTTGTCCGATCTTCATTAAACTCGGGGAAAATTTTTATCCGTATAATATATCTACGAACTTCAATAACGAGCTAAATCGTTCTAAACATTTCAGTGTCATGGCTATTAATTATTACTAAAAATGCATAAATGGTCTCTGCTCATAGTAAAATAGTTGTTTGTTGATCTTCATGAATGTCTGTGGTGTCTAAGGTATTAGATTGGCTAGTTATCAAGTTCATTATGGTAATAAGGGTTCCCATGATTTAAATGCCCTGTAACTTACTATTAATGCGGCTATTTCTCAAATCCACTATAGTAGTACATGGTTCCTATGATATAATTAACACCACTGCAAAAACCTATAGTTCTGTGAAATTAAATTGGGTTTTCTAATAAAATGTCATGCTTCGTTTCCGTAAAATGTGTACTTCCATAATTAATTATATAATAAGCTACAACACCTTTGAACCAAAAACATAGAAAAGTCTTTGCAGTCAAACCGGACTTGATCAATTATAAAACTCTTGCCAAAGTCTATTATATTGAAATGGATATAAAAGAGACATTTGACATATTTTTAATGACAATTTATTTAAAATACAGATAATTATATATTTACTTATACATGTTGCACTCCACATTTAAGTTTGGTTGACTTGATAAATTTCTAAAGTAATCACTCGTGTTTCTTATGAGAATAGTGAAGACAGAGCTATGACATCTTTGCTGGGATGGTCTAGGAAACCTTCGTGTGAAAGGTATAAGACACTTAGACTGTACTAAGTCGGTCTTAAATTATGTCTAAAGACATGTCGTAAGACCTATTTTAGGGTAGTTTATGTGTTATATGATAAAAATTGTTGAACAATCAACATATATTTGCATAGATTTCGATGCAAAATCATCGAGGCAATCTGGCAGCGATAAGAGAGATAACTTAAAAAAATATTGCATGCAAAATTGTCTTTAAAATTTCAGATTACAAAACTTTGCAGAGGACCATCCGATGACTTCAATGACTCTTGCTAATATGTTTTGCTTTAATGGTTTACTGTTGTTAAAGATGAAGTCTTTATAAACTATTTTACGTATTTCTTAGTAGTTCCATTAGGTCCCGCAGTAGCAGGCGTCTTCGATTTTGGCGCGAATGCAGTAGCAGACGTCTTGGATTTTCGATGAAAAAATAACTATGCAGTGCACCATCAAACAAACATTTAAAAGTACAACAATGTTTAATCAGCTGAGCAGTTTTGTAGAAAAAGGCATATCTTCGGAATAAAAAACAATAAACGTTGTAGGGGATCATTTAATAAACATTCACATTTATATGGCGTCAATCAGCTTTGCATGAATTTGAATATTTTCCAGAGGGTCAGTTTTAAGTAGCGCGGTGGCTGCAATTTTAAATTACGGATAACAATAAAGAAAATGACTTTCATATTACATGTAAAATTGCGACCAATTTTTATTTCTGTTCTCCCAGTGGTTTCAGAGGAGAAGACAGACATGTAAAAATTTGCAGACGACGCCCGCGACTTACCTTAAGTTATACGTAATTGCATATGCCTAATTTGGTTTGTTTGAATGTTAAGAAAGTAAGACTTATCAGAATGTCAAAATAGGTGGACATCAAAGGTCGGCACCAGGCTTTGTAAGCAAGCGACATAGCTAAAAAGGCCGAGCAAGTGAAAGAATTAATTTTAACTAGATTGAGGCAGACCCAAAATAATTCCAGGTTACATATGTTCTTTCTATATTATGAACTTCCGTAGAAAAAGCAACAATTTGTATTTATTATTACATGAAAAATATTTTTGTAGTTGTAGTTCTATCTTGATTTTTACTAAGCTTGATCGATTGATGCTCTTTTCGCATTATGCTGTTTATTTTGAGGCAACTTAGAGTTCTTGCAAATGTTTTTCCTTCATCTGGTTACATAGATGATATGAAATAAAAGCAATCTTTCTAATATAGGTCGAGGGATGAAAGAAGAGCCGATATGAAAAAATTGCAATGCAAAAAACTATTTAATGTATAATAAAAGTAATCTTATCATCAAAGTGTTTTGACAATACTCATCAAATAAATATAACTTGCGAATTGTTATTATAGGATAATTATTTCGTATTATTATCTCGTTTTTACGAACTAGTAATTTCATTATTACAAGATCCTTAACTCATTTTTGTGAGAAGGTTTTATTTATGAGACAATCGAAGTAATCTTTTATTTGAATTATAAATTCTTATATATGGCGAGTATTAGCTAATGTGCCATTAGCCCTGATGAATGTCAATTTCGTTGTGACAATGACTTATTACTTTGATGTCTGTTTCGTGCTGCAGAATGTTCATAGTGTTCATAAACAACTTACGTATTATACGATACAAGCGTTCGAATTGAATTGTTCCCCGTACACTTATTAAGTTTAATGTTACAAATGTAATATGAAACTAATTTCCATTTTAATAGGCTTATAACACCTACACTAAAATAAATTAGCCTGTTTATTAGAGATTTTTATTATCATGTGACGAATGTTAAACTATAATAAAAAGTTAATTGGTTCCTAATATAACCAATGACGTCACATGGAAGCTAGAGTTCTAGTTTTTAAGGACAAAATCAAATGAAAATGTATGACTTTTTATGTACTTTAAGATTCATGTAAGAACAAGCTAGTTAATTTACCACAATGTGCGTCATCCATTATACTAAACACCGTTTATCTAGTATCTAATTTTAATTGTTGGAAAATTGTATGTGTTGTCAAATTTTTCAGGGAGTATTAATTTTCGTTGTTATACAGCACATTAGCACTTGAAATTTTTTTCATTACAGTATTCAGGAAAGGCTAAGTTGAAACATGGTAGTCTGTGCAACAAATAGTTCTAAAAATATATGCGGTGGGTGTCGAGATGAAAGCTAAACGTGCGATTCTATTTTTAAATTTCTGTTCATTAAGTAATTCTTATGATTAGTATAAATTATGTCTTCAATCTATAAGTATGTGTATACAGACAAGATTAAGAGATTTTATTTGCCAACGATCACGTATAAAACTGTAATCGACTCCAAACTTAATCGACCAGTATTGCTAGTTATTCTGCCGAAGGGTCAAAGGTTTTTTGCCGTGTACTCTGGCTTCCTCCCAAATTTAAAACTAGTCGCCATGAAATAGCTGCAAACAAAAACAATCAAACAAAACAACACAAAGAAGGAAAGGTTACACGAAATGACGTGTTACATCACAAATTACATATACAATTATTACATTGTGTTTATAATAATCAACTAATCCATTTTTATACTGAAACCGATACTGGAGTGATATAATAAACCAGACATTTTTGTGTGGTGGGATTGTTTTTTATAGTTAACAGGCATATACTTTTTTCGGAATTGATTTATTTGTTTTACAATTCAATATCACACGAAACTCATCTTCAATTTTATTGTCATACAATATACATATTCTGACTACTTTAAAGTATTATAGATTTATGTCCATAACGAAACCATTCTTAACTTCACTTTAATTTTTAAAGGAAGTCTTCCCAATTACATGTAAACTATAAAGTTGGGATTCTTAAATTCTTTCACAGACGCTCAAATTAAAATTTTCCGCATTTTCAGCCATAAAGCAATATTGGTACTACTATACCTTCCTAGGTTTTGTGGGTCATTTGTTTTGTCACTACAAGGAAATAACTACATATAGTGTTTAATTGTTTTACACATTTTCTTACAGTAGGTAAATAAATTGACAGCATGAAAACAAGTTTGCTAAAATAATTAGCACGCTCTGGGCTATGAAAAAAAATCAAATGAAATTTCTGTGTATCTTCATACATAATATTATATATACACGGTATAGAGGCTGGGAACATAATGTGAGAGTAGACAGTGCTCGACACAAAGAGATGACCAGCGCGTCCCCACGTGGCGAATAGGAGATGCACTCTCGTTGGGGGATTGTCATGTCGCGGACCGTAGTGGGTGACGTATTTGGAGAGTGCAACGCTCCTTGCATGATAAAGACTCCTTATGTAGATTTCTGAAAAGAGTAGGCTAAATTCTCTGCCCCGACCCAATGCTCCATAATTTTCCAGTGGCAGTCAAAATTTGGGTCTCTATGTCTCCTCTTTTTCGTTGATTATTGTTTTTAACTTCCTCTCGTCCTTCTAAGCTAATTCACTGCTCGCTGGACTTGGAGCAAACCTCCAATAAAACCCGGTCTACAGGACTGGACATTCTGCAGTCGAATGAATGCCACAGTGACCGTAAGCCGTGGGATTGGTGGTGTTGATGACGGTTTGTAGTTCTTAAATTACAAAATAATACAGTTTCTTTAATTTGCAATATGTCAACGTATTCTATGAACTCAAGCTTATTTTTTGTATATTACGAGTTTTGTAACACTGAGTTCCAATGATGCAAAAACTGGTCATGCAAACGCTTCTTGACCAGCCTAAAGTTGTTTTTATTTACTAGTTCTTAGTTTTCCATATGTATATAGAACCGCATTCCTTTATTATTATTTATTATATTTTCAATGTTTTTTGTCCAACTTAATTGTAAATGTTTATAAGAAGAATATAAATGTTAAAAGTGTTTATATGAAAGATTTATAATAGTTGTAAATATTCATAGACCGTGTTTGGCAAAATTTCTTATCCATAGTCGTTTTACGTAGCTCTCAGCTATTTTCGAACTTGTCCTGTTTTCAGGATTATTATTATTTTTGAATCGTTTTTGTTTTAATTTTCTTTATATTTGTCGGGAAAATTTACTATCTTAATTGAACAATGGTTTATCCATAAATTGACTTTTTTGAGTTTTTGAATGAATCTAGCGACGATAGGTCTCGATAGACCGTTCATCCTTTTTTCAAAACCTGTGAACGTTTCCAAAATCTAAAAAATGTTTTATTCCTAACTCGTTGTGGTGAATATTCTGAGCTTCGTTTCAGTATCTTCATCTGGATGTTCCGAGAGGTTTGTAAAAATGCGATTATTCTTTATTGATCGACACTGTAGGTCAAATATTGTTTCCTCGATTTTCTGAATCTTTTCCTAGAAGTTCGACTGAAATATTTCTCTCACGTACTTGGCTGTGGTGAGTGCAGGTTATTCCTGCATTGTTCTAGCTGTTTTCCTAACGCTTTGATTCGCGGCATTCGCCGACTGAGTATAGGGATATTATTTGCTTGTTTCCTGTCTGATAGTTCCTTTAGAATCGTGTAAATGTTTAAAACACTTTTCGATTTTAGTTACTCTCTATCATGTTCAGTAATATTTTGTAGTGTTTGTCGTGGCTTGTTTGTTGACTGTGTCGAACAAGATACTCATCTATTGGCAACTTGTCTGACAGTCCGCTTTCTTTTTGGCGAAGTCTTTGTTTATGTTTTCTATGACTCGTACTCTAGCAGAGACACCGGGAAAGTAATTTTTCAAACCCTCTAATCTTGTTTCCATCCGCCTAGCGCTCAAGTCAATACTCGCAATTTTAAGAAACATTTTTAATACTGTATTTGGGTTTTTGGTTGACATTTTTCAGAAGCATCTGCAATTTTTCGACTGTTTCATTAAGTTTTGCATTTTTACTCAGTAACTATTTATCCTACGCTATTGTTGGTTTCATTGGATAGAATAAATTTACTCCGCTGTCGATTTTCTATAGAGACAATCCGCGTCCAACTTGGCGTGAAAACTTAATGGTAATTGTGCAGCCCCGTGTTTACTATGGTCGTAAATTTTATATAAAACAAATTTGGTGCAACAAAGAAAGGGGTTCGAAAACTTTCTAAAATCTAGGTTTCTTGTACAAAAGTATGAAAATATAGTCATTGTCACGCTTTGAAGCGTTATTCCATTTCATTCGAGTTTTTGTAGAGGTAAAATAACGATCCATTTTACATCATTATCACGTGATCGTGTTATACTTGTCAAATAATTGTATATTAGCTTGTATATAATTATACTAAATAAATCAGCCACAACAATTATATACACAATAGCTTAAAAATGGAGTTGTTACCTCTGGTATATTGTATATCGAAGGACGAAGCGTCAAGCTTGGTTATTTTAAGTCTGTATCAGAATATTGTACTAATTACAACTATAACGTTTAATAAAGTTGCAATTAACCTACAGAAAAATTTCAGACGCACAACAAAGTGCACATAATTTACATTTAACGGTCCTATGTCATAAGAGTAAACTGTCCGAGTATTCTTCTACTTTTCATTAACGAAAACGACAGCCATCGTTATCCTTTATATGCAGATCAAAATTAATTTGCAGTTAACTTCTCGTAGTAAACTTACAGTCTCAACAGTCCTCGTGCATCCTCACAAGTCAGGGTTTCTGTGTCCTCATGTGTCCTCGAAAGTGGCATCAGAAACCCTGACTTGTGAGGATGGTCCTCGTGCAGCCATCATAGCGTGGTTAACAATGAAAATAAATGAATTGGTTTACCTTTACGTTACTGAAGTGCTTTTCACAAAACGTCATAAGAGTAAAATACATCGTTCCGACGTCAAAATGGATTTTCCTTTGATCCCCCAACACTTACGATAGATTTTACACAGGTCTGTCTGTACCATTCTGTGTATAGATTTAGTTCATTCAAAATAACAGTTAATCAGTTTTAAAAAGTCAAATGACATTTTGGGTATAAAACATTGGTTTTTTAAATAATATTTATCCAAAATGCAAAAAATGAAACGTGAGCGAAATGAACAGTAAATAATTTGTGACTGATTAATGTTTATTTAAATTACAATTAAATTGAACGTAATAACATTTCCCACTAAATTTAGTTATCACCGATTTCATCTTTTAAATTCTCAGTAAGAAACTGACGCAGTAGAAGCCATGGTTCGATAATGGATATAGAATAATTACATCCAATGATTAAAGTGACAAGGAAAAAGCGACAATTAATTCTGAAGATGCTATGACGTTAGAAAGTTAGTTAACGACTTGAAGAGGGTCCTAACCAAGTATACTTAGCAAAGCAAAAATAAATATATAAAACTGAAAATGGCCTATATATGTGTAATTTTTATGTATATATATCTTTCCAATGTTTTAATTTGGCTTAATTGTTTTATCTAAACATTTTTTCTCTGTTGCATTTCTTGTTTTTGTGTTGTTATAATTTTTTCGTTATTTGTAGCCTTGCAGAATTAAATGAAACCCAAGTTACTTTAATTGCCGCGACCTTGCCATCATTTACCGATATATGTGTTTTAGCTCAGACTTGGATGATAATTCTGGTTGTTTACCGTAATTGCTTTCCTGGCATCTGAAGTAATTATTTTTTCTAGAAAGACCGGTAGTATAAATGTCATTCTAATAACAGTATGGAATATAATTTTTGTTCCACAAAATCATTATACATCTTTTATTTGCTGACCATGCAAACAAGATTCGCCTGGCTATTTCTGGTTAAAAAATCAGTGGGATTCAGACGGGCGCGTATCTCACGCGCGTTCCATACATCTACATATCAACTTCATTGTTATTTAATCTAAGTGTATTAAGTGTATTATGTACTTTCTGTTCATTCATTACGAGTCAAAATGGCACTCATTCATCGGTGGCCGAGTGGGGTAACACTTCTGACCCGATTTCGGCAGAGTACGTTCGCCTCCTGTCTTGATTAACTATAGGGTTTCTAGTCATCTGCCGAAGGTCGGGAATTTTTACTTTCGTTCTGCAGCTCTTTTCTAATATCGTTTGATATACCTGAAAAAAATTGCTGATAGTAGCATAAAACGAACAAAACCAAATATAACTAATTATAGAAATCGTTTCAATGTTATGCATTAAAGAGAAGTTCAATACAAAAGATTCTAAGTAGAATTTGTTTTCATGCTAGTTTGTTAATACTGAATGCAGTAATTAGAAAATCTAGAGAATTGAACACCATAAAATGACAACATAAAAATAAATTTGATACTAGTCACGTTAGCCAAGTGGCCGTTTCTTTAACATTTGGAAAGATGTTTTCATGATTAATGGCTTTTGAAATTGAAGCGGATGTATTGTATAATAGATTTTCGAGCACATAAAACGTCAGCACAATTGGTGCACATAGTTACTTGTGTTTATAACTAAGCTGAAGCCAGGTCAGGGCTTAATTAAGGATGGTTCTTATAAATAAAGAATACCCAATTATACGTTAATCACCACATATAACTAACATTTCGTTTTTAGGTTTTATTTAATTAATACTAAATAAATGTTTGAGCCTTTCGGCCCTTTTTTGCACCTTGTTGGCTATTTTGTTCATTTAATGAGTAATTTCAATCTTACTAAACATTCCGCCATTCATATGTGCTGAATCATTTTATTAAATGAAATTTATTTCATTCTATTTCAATGTAAACAGTTTTGATTCGGCACAAAATAACTCATGTTAAGACATTAAAGTCCATGCAGACGATTTTAGTATAATTTAAGAGCGAAATATACCCGAATACAAACATGGTGAACTGAACTTGAACCTCTTGGTACAACAAAATACCCGAACAGTGGTGCTTTTAGAAGTGAAACGGAAAGGCGACGCAATCCTATAGAAAATGTCGAATGCAAAAAAGTCGATCAATCTCGCAAAGAGATGTTAAAATGTAAAATAAATGTCCGTGTGTATCGATCAACATCCTAGTTGCAGTTAATAATGACCATTGTAAACGTATTACGCTGAAAGGGGTCGTTTATTACCTTCGGTCACTTCATTTGCATGGTCCATACAGGGAGATCTTCCAGTCGTCAACCAACAAAGGTGCCTTCTCATAGTGGATATTTCAGGTTATATGTAAAGCCTGATAATGAACCATAGTGGGTGATATGGTTGGGGATTGGCACGATCCTTGCACGATAAAAACCCCTTTTGTAGTTAAAAAAAAGAGTACTCAATGTAGCTGCTACAAAAGGCTCAATTTAAACTCCGCACTTAAATAGTGTAAGTCACAATTTTGTTTCCGATGGCCATTCCTCGTCCTGTTGTTATTGTTGGTAACTTGTTTGTTCTTGCCCTGCATTAGAGGCTGAATATTGCTCTCTAGACCTTAAGCAAACAATTCATTCAATTCATTTACGCAGTCCGCGACACATGTACAGTCTTTTTCTTTTTTTCCCGCCAAACTACATCTCCTGTTATTGGCTATGAACAGTTTAAACAACACTTTTATTTCGAAAACTTCTTCATAAATAGAAACAGCAGTGTACACGGTTGCCATGGAAAAAAACACATATAAATCTAGTATAAAAACATAAAAATTACTTGTTGCACTATATTTATAGTAAGCATAGTCTACTATGGAAAGATCTAAAATTATTCAAAGTGAAGTTAAACCCATGCAATTCAACCAACAAACAATTCAAATGTTAACTAAAAAATTACGAACCTACCATTCTAATGATAGCAAAATGTGTATTGTATCTGTGTTTGTCTGTCAAGTTTCAATTAAGGTTGTTGACAAATGTACTACAGGACTGAGCCATAACGAATGGCAATATAATACGATTTGTTTTAACGTTGTTAATTTATTAAAATGAAGCAGTAAGCATTAATTTTGTATATATTAAATAAATGAACAAATATTCAAAATCAGGAGAAAAAAAACCCACACACAAGTATTATGATCAGTATCTTCACTTCGTAAAAATCAATAACGTAATATTATACATCCTTTATTCTTTGTAGTACATGTGTTCTCAAATAAAACTGACTTATTATCATGGCGATTCTTAGTAGAGAAAATCTGACGATTTTAATGCAGTTCTCAAATTGTGCCGATATAAAAAGGACATTGTTTCACAATTGTGTGTGTGTATATCATGTGAGATAGCTTAATTTCTATATTCTAGTGCAGAAAAAAGAGTTATCTACCTTTTTGACAGTAATTGTTGTGCATTTTTATTAAATTTATAATCACTTCATGAGAACGGTAATTTAGGTTTATCTATAAAAAGACCAAACAAAACCAACAATAGATCAAATTAAGAACAGACCAATGAACATGAAATTTTGACTGATATAAGAAAACTAAGAGGATTGGGTCCGGGGGTGAATGTGAAATGGAAAATTCAGGTTCTGTATAGGCTTAAATATTCTACTCTACATTACAAAAGGGGTATTGACGTGCACGCTTTGTGGCACTCCACAAACACGTCTTTTACGATGTTCCGTATTAAAGTTGTTTTTATTATACCTGACAATATCCTAACGACATCCTCCATTTAGGGATACGCTGAGCAGATTTGTATGTGAAGCTTCTTAGTACCCAGTAATGGTAATTTAAGTTAAAAACCAAGAATATTGCATGTATTATATATAATTTTTATATCTTCCTTACGAAGTTTTGTGAGTTATAATGTCTTTGTTCGATTTCTAATCTTGTCCGCTTGTTTTCTTAGAGATTCGATGTCTGATCGACACGAAACTTTGTGAGTATATTGGAGCTGACCTGAAGTTGTGAATTCATCTTTTAAATTTTCAGACTAAAGTGGGGCTTTGTTTGGGAGACCTTTGTGTTTGGGAGACCTTTGTGTTTGGGAGACATTTGTGTTTGGGAGACCTTTGTGTTTGGGAGACCTTTGTGTTTGGGAGACCTTTGTGTTTGGGAGACATTTGTGTTTGGGAGACATTTGTGTTTGGGAGACCTTTGTGTTTGGGAGACCTTTGTGTTTGGGAGACCTTTGTATTTGGGAGACATTTGTGTTTGGGAGACATTTGTGTTTGCATCCCAACACAGTATTACTAATTACTGTCATCGTGGTCGTCTTCTGAACTGGTTATCTGGTAGTTGTTTATATGGGATTACATGTTGAGCAAAATATTACCAATTGAATTGTTGCCATCCATATGTAAAATGTTTTTATGTTCGTGAAAATATAGTTTAAAAACAGAAGTAATGACTCCAAAATGTAAGAGGATTAGAATGTACTTGGAAATTATTATCCAAGAATAAACAAAGAACTGAATAATTTAATGATGAAAAATCTTTGTGATGAAACAAGTTATTGATTGGGCTTGACTTTCCTAAGACGTAAACATCTAAAGGTTTATTGCGGTTGAATCGGTCTTTATGATTAAGTACGCAAGGGTAATAGAGTGCTTTTTGCTGAAAGGAGAAAATGTCTAAAGATGGATGTTTGAGGTCAATTGATCCATGTAATATTTCATTTGTAAATTAATGTGCGTGTTATTTGATTTCTTCGAACACGAATGCATTGTAACAATATCATTTTGGCGAAAACGATCAAAAACATGATATCAAAACAAAACTGATTCATTTCACACTAACATTATCTCCAACAATCTAAAAGTATGCTGGACTCAAATTTATTCCATTGAAACATACATTGACATGTTTTAATCTTCCGATGTGGGTGGAATCTCGGAAACTGAATTTTTCTGGCTTTAAAAGTGCGAAAAAGCTTTTTAATCATGAAAAATTCGATGATGTATTAAAATATATTTTATACAAACAATCAAAGACCAGATTAATGGTAATATGCTATATTATACGTTTTATCTGAAACGTAAAGTGACACTTTTTAACATGAGATTTTGTTTTCATTCCAAATTAAAATATAAGTATCAGGATAAATTAAACATAAACCTCATAATATTCTTACTTTTTCACTTTACAAAATGACTTTTACATTTATTAAAAAATGTGTCCACAATTATCGAAACACCACGAATTTTAATATTAACACAACTGTAATAAATGTCGAGTCAACTGATGATAAGCATACCAAACAAGACCTTATAAACAATTATTCCTTGTTACGGGGTGTTTCTCACCTAGTTTTATTTTCATAATATCTTTTCCTCCCTTATTTACGATACTTATTGCACTTATTTAATTACACGTCTATCGCAGTAATTTCTTAACATTTCATAACACCTTTGTAGACATCCGATTTAAGGGTTCATGTTGCTAATCTTTATATCCTGGTACCCTGACAATAATTTCCTGGTACCCTGACGATGATATCCTCTTGCATAAGGATCCTTATAATTTAAAAGTAAAGCTTGAGTAAATGGCACCATGAGACCAGATTACTGATTTTTAGTTTATTATGTTGTTGCCATTTATTGTTTTGTGTCGATGTTTTGTTTAACAAGTAAAGTCGTCCTTTATGGTCTTTTGTTTGATCACAAGAACTCTCAATTTTTCTGCATGAAACAGTTGAACTTTCGAAAGTGAACATGTTTTATCTCAGCCATTAAACTGAAAAAAGTCGATAAAATTACCTCTTTGCAAATTGGAAATTTTGTAATTGTGTTCAACTTGAACGAAAGTTGAAATTGCTTAAAAAAACCGAACAATTTATTACTGACAACATGAAAAGGACGACACATCAACGGTGAATGGTCTGTCCTGTCACTAGAATGTTTATAAATTGGTTGTATTATTAATGGAACATTTGAGTATCTTATATCTCTCAATTTACAGCATGGTAATTGTTCTAAGATCAAGTATTAAACCAGAAATTAAATATAAAGGATGATGTGCATCACGCTGTGAGATTTTAATTCCTAAACGTAATAGGCGACGAAAAACTGACATAAAATTTAAATTCCTCAGCGTTATAAATATTGAATACGGTCACGTAGAATAACATCTTTGATATACAAGTAGCACACCTATAAACGTAAGAAATAATTCATGGCTGCTCATATTTAAATAATCCAGAAAGAATGGGCTGACATGAATGAATGCGACATATATATATGGAATATGAAAATAGATCAATTTCGAATTTTACATATACATAAGTACAGGATTTTTTTTTATGGAAATGTGTTTTTTTTTTCAAAATCGCCGGTACAGTCTAAAATATGTGATACAAATTTAAGAAATATGGATTCCCAAACGACATAACTAACCTCTACTAGTAAAGTATGCTATTTGAAATCGAACTTAATGCCTTTTAAAGACCTTAATGTTTCTTTATAAGATTTTAGAATCGAGCTTTAAGTTAATTATTCCGAGTGATGAACGGATATGTTATCATTTCAAAACTTGCTATTAAATTAAAAGTTTAAGAAAATAATTCTGCGTTCAGATAATAATGTATTGAGTCATAGAAATGCTGTTATTTTCATTTGTTTAACTTATGCGATTTCCTTCAGGGAAATTAACAATAAGGAAAGCGATCGGATAAGTCAGCTGTCTTTATGTTTAATTTACAAATTCATGCTAAATCATCACATATATGATAAATATCATCACCTTCATGTAGGAACATGTTCACAACGATTAAATTGTAACAATTTAAGAGTATTAATATTCGAAAAATTATATGGTGATGTTTAACCGGTTAAAGTAACCCCGAATCAGCCCCTTTATTGAAATACACTAATAACACACGCAAATGCATAAAAAATGTATAACAAAACAGTTGTTATATTATCCTACCGAAGGTCAGGGGTTTTCTCCTAAAAGTCGGGTCTCTGGCTTCCTACACCAATAATAAATGAATGCCACTACATGCATATACAATGTAGTAAAAATATTGCAGTCCAAAATACTATTAAACAAAGATATATGTGCATGATAGAATTTGAAAAATGCGATACATGGTAATGATGTTTGGAAATATTTTACAATAGAAACAATGTGAAAGTAAAACAATAAGACAAAATATTTGCAAGAAAACCTCTCAGACATTAATCGAGGACAACAAAACTGTAACGAAAAAGGAATATTAACCGTTTAAGTATCTATTATCGTTCTATTATGAGCTTTTAGCAAATTATTGAACAATAACCATGTCATTTCTGCAGTTATTGTGAAGGACTTTCATCACATTCATGACGTCAATAACTTTGATTGGATTACTGAAATGTCAGCAGCATACCAAAAAAATTTATGAAAATAATTGACGCCAACTAAGTTTCTACTATCACCGTTAAGATGAAGTACAAAAGAGAAATTTTATATTCACAAGTATGTTCGTAATAAGTACATTTTTTATGCTTAACATACATTTATTTTTATAGATGAAACGAAGGACATTTAGTCTTGGAGAGAAATTAAGCTTGCCAAATTGAACACCCATAATGTATTCTAGAGGCCACTAAAACGCGTTTGAAATTGAAAAAAAATTCTGTGAAGGTACCGATTTTGCAAAATTAAAGCTTTAGATACATGCATACAGTATAGACAATAAAAAACCCCATTTACACACTTTCTTGGAAATAGATCTTCAAATTCATTGTTATTTTAAACATGTTTTGATTTTGAGCCGAAATAATGTGTCGAAAACACGTTTGTGAGCAAGTATTATAAGGTATTTATACAGTGACTAAGTTTTAAACGCATAAGGTAGGATAAGTTCACGGCTTAGGGGTACTCAGGTTAATATGAATATATGCGCAGCCTTAATGTGAGCATCCGCATTTCATGATACAAGACGTTACTTTTAAGCAAACTAACAGTGCCTTTCCGATTTTTTTAAATTATGACGTCACATGAATTAATTCTGTATTTTAGAAATTGCAAAAGTTTGTCTGAAAGTATTTTCATCATATTTTCAAAATAAACACTTAATTTTTTATCGATGTCAAATTTATTTTTAAGTCTACCTTTAAAATTAAATTTAAGTGTTTTTCTTCTATATTTTTTTCGGATAAATTCACTTTTTGACGGTTCTTCAAGAGGAGAAAAATCAATATCAGCAGAAGATTTTGATCACGTGCTGTCTACTACAAGCTGTGCCCGCTAAAATACAGATTTTGTATGTCGTTGTCAGTACAGAAATAATTCATAACAGCAAGATATTAAACTGAAGTATGTTATTTTCAGGTAAAAAAAAAGCAAAACAATCAGCGGAAATCATAAAAATGTTCGAGAGGATAAGTAAGTGAACCAGCGATTTACAGAATTAAAAAGTATCCAGCTTACTACTATATTTTTGAGAAAAAAATGAAAACTAATAATATTGTCTGCAGTGAGCTGGAACTGAAGAGGCAAAGATGGCAGCATGATGATTTGTTTGTTTAATGGGTATAAACTCACTTTCAGCTTTATTCTAGCTATATCATCGCGTAAAATTTTTACATACGTAGAATCACTAGTACGATTAGCAATTCTTGCCAGTTAAGGTTGGCGTCTAGCACATCCTGTCCGTATTAAAGCTCGAAACTGCAACCTCAACGATTACATGCTTGTCATTATAGCTTAAGCACTAGGCCACCGAAACTCCACCGATAAACTATAGTAACGATCAGTACTACCCTAACCACTAGGCCACCGAAACTCCACCGATATATTATAGTAACGATCAGTACTACCCTAACCACTAGCCACTGAAACTCCACACCGGTATACTATTGTAACGATCAGTACTACCCTAACCACTAGGCCACCGAAACTCCACCGATATATTACAGTAACGATCAGTACTACCTTAACCACTAGCCACTGAAACTCCACACCGGTATACTATAGTAACGATCGGTACTACCTTAACCACTAGGCCACTGAAACTCCACCGATATATTATAGTAACGATCAGTGCTACCTTAACCACTAGCCACTGAAACTCCACCGAGATACTATAGTAACGATCAGTACTACCTTAACCACTAGGCCACTGAAACTCCAACGGTATACTATTGTAACGATCAGTACTACATTAACCACTAGGCCACTGAAACTCCAACGGTATACTATTGTAACGATCAGTACTACCTTAACCATTAGGCCACTGAAACTCCACCGGTATACTATAGGAACGATCAGTACTACCTTAACCACTAGGCCACCGAAACTCCATCGATATATTAAAGTAACGATCAGTACTACCTTAACCACTAGGCCACTGAAACTCCACCGGTATACTATTGTAACGATCAGTACTACCTTAACCACTAGGCCACTGAAACTCCACCGGTATACTATAGGAACGATCAGTACTACCTTAACCACTAGGCCACTGAAACTCCACCGGTATACTATAGTAACGATCAGTACTACCTTAACCACTAGGCCACTGAAACTCCACCGGTATACTATAGGAACGATCAGTACTACCTTAACCACTAGGCCACTGAAACTCCACCGGTATACTATAGTAACGATCACTACTACCTTAACCACTAGGCCGCCGAAACTCCACCGATAAACTATAGTAACGATCAGTACTACCCTAACCACTAGGCCACCGAAACTCCACCGATATATTATAGTAACGATCAGTACTACCCTAACCACTAGCCACTGAAACTCTACACCGGTATACTATAGTAACGATCAGTACTACCTTAACCACTAGGCCGCCGAAACTCCACCGGTATACTAAAGTAACGATCAGTACTACCCTAACCACTAGGCCACTGAAACTACACCGGTATACTATAGTAACGATCAGTACTACCCTAACCACTAGGCCACTGAAACTACACCGGTATACTATAGTAACGATCAGTACTACCCTAACCACTAGGCCACCGAAACTCCACCAATATATTATAGTAACGATCAGTACTACCTTAACCACTAGCCACTGAAACTCCACACCGGTATACTATAGTAACGATCAGTACTACCCTAACCACTAGGCCACCGAAACTCCACCGATATATTATAGTAACGATCAGTACTACCTTAACCACTAGCCACTGAAACTCCACACCGGTATACTATAATAACGATCAGTACTACCCTAACCACTAGGCCACTGAAACTCCACCGATATACTAAAGTAACGATCAGTACTACCTTAACCACTAGGCCACTGAAACTCCACCGGTATATTATAGTAACGATCAGTACTACCTTAACCACTAGGCCACTGAAACTCCACCGGTATATTATAGTAACGATCAGTACTACATTAACAACTAGGCCACCGAAACTCCACCGAAATACTATAGTAACGATCAGTACTACCTTAACCATTAGGCCACTGAAACTCCATAGGTATACTATTGTAACGATCAGTACTACATTAACCACTAGGCCACTGAAACTCCACCGATATACTAAAGTAACGATCAGTACTACCTTAACCACTAGGCCACTGAAACTCCAAAGGTATACTATTGTAACGATCAGTACTACCTTAACCACTAGCCACTGAAACTCCACCGGTATACTATTGTAACGATCAGTGCTACATTAACCACTAGGCCACTGAAACTCCACCGATATATTATAGTAACGATCAGTACTACCTTAACCACTAGAGGCCACTGAAACTCCACCGATAAACTATAGTAACGATCAGTACTACCCTAACCACTAGGCCACCGAAACTCCACCGATATATTATAGTAACGATCAGTACTACCTTAACCATTAGGCCACTGAAACTCCATAGGTATACTATTGTAACGATCAGTACTACATTAACCACTAGGCCACTGAAACTCCACCGATATATTATAGTAACGATCAGTGTTACCTTAACCACTAGCCACTGAAACTCCACACCGGTATACTATAGTAACGATCAGTACTACCTTAACCACTAGGCCACTGAAACTCCACCGATATATTATAGTAACGATCAGTACTACCTTAACCATTAGGCCACTGAAACTCCACCGGTATATTATAGTAACGATCAGTACTACCTTAACCACTAGGCCACTGAAACTCCACCGGTATACTATAGTAACGATCACTACTACCTTAACCACTAGGCCACCGAAACTCCACCGATATACTATAGTAACGATCAGTACTACCTTAACCACTAGGCCACTGAAACTCCACCGATCTACTATAGTAACGATCAGTACTACCTTAACCACTAGGCCGCCGAAACTCCACCGGTATACTATAGTAACGATCAGTACTACCTTAACCACTAGGCCGCCGAAACTCCACCGGTATACTATTGTAACGATCAGTACTACCTTAACCACTAGGCCGCCGAAACTCCACCGATATATTATAGTAACGATCAGTACTACCTTAACCACTAGCCACTGAAACTCCACTGGTATACTATAGTAACGATCAGTACTACCCTAACCACTAGGCTACCGAAACTCCACAGATATATTATAGTAACGATCAGTACTACCTTAACCACTAGCCACTGAAACTCCACCGGTATACTATAGTAACGATCAGTACTACCCTAACCACTAGGCCACCGAAACTCCACCGATATATTATAGTAACGATCAGTACTACCTTAACCACTAGCCACTGAAACTCCACCGGTATACTATAGTAACGATCAGTACTACCCTAACCACTAAGCCACCGAAACTCCACCGATATATTATAGTAACGATCAGTACTACCTTAACCACTAACCACTGAAACTTCACACCGGTATACTATAGTAACGATCAGTACTACCCTAACCATTAGGCCACTGAAACTCCACCGGTATATTATAGTAACGATCAGTACTACCTTAACCACTAGGCCACTGAAACTCCACCGATATATTATAGTAACGATCAGTACTACCTTAACCACTAGGCCACCGAAACTCCACCGAAATACTATAGTAACGATCAGTACTACCTTAACCATTAGGCCACTGAAACTCCATAGGTATACTATTGTAACGATCAGTACTACCTTAACCACTAGGCCACTGAAACTACAAAGGTATACTATTGTAACGATCAGTACTACCTTAACCACTAGCCACTGAAACTTCACCGGTATACTATTGTAACGATCAGTACTACATTAACCACTAGGCCACTGAAACTCCACCGATATATTATTGTAACGATCAGTACTACCTTAACCACTAGAGGCCACTGAAACTCCACCGGTATACTATAGGAACGATCAGTACTACCTTAACCACTAGGCCACTGAAACTCCACAGGTATACTATTGTAACGATCAGTACTACCTTAACCACTAGGCCACTGAAACTCCACCGGTATACCATAGTAACGATCCGTACTACCTTTACCACTAGGCCACTGAAACTCCACCGGTACACTACTGTAACGATCAGTTCTACCTTAACCATTAGGCCACTGAAACTCCATAGGTATACTATTGTAACGATCAGTACTACATTAACCACTAGGCCACTGAAACTCCACCGATATATTATAGTAACGATCAGTACTACCTTAACCATTAGGCCACTGAAACTCCATAGGTATACTATTGTAACGATCAGTACTACATTAACCACTAGGCCACTGAAACTCCACCGATATATTATAGTAACGATCAGTACTACCTTAACCACTAGCCACTGAAACTCCACACCGGTATACTATAGTAACGATCAGTACTACCTTAACCACTAGGCCACTGAAACTCCACAGGTATACTATTGTAACGATCAGTACTACCTTAACCACTAGGCCACTGAAACTCCACAGGTATACTATTGTAACGATCAGTACTACCTTAACCACTAGGCCACTGAAACTCCACAGGTATACTATTGTAACGATCAGTACTACCTTAACCACTAGGCCACTGAAACTCCACCGGTACACTATTGTAACGATCAGTACTACCTTAACCATTAGGCTACTGAAACTCCATAGGTATACTATTGTAACGATCAGTACTACATTAACCACTAGGCCACTGAAACTCCACCGGTATACTATAGGAACGATCAGTACTACCTTAACCACTAGGCCACTGAAACTCCACAGGTATACTATTGTAACGATCAGTACTACCTTAACCACTAGGCCACTGAAACTCCACCGGTATACTATAGGAACGATCAGTACTACCTTAACCACTAGGCCACTGAAACTCCACCGGTATACTATAGGAACGATCAGTACTACCTTAACCACTAGGCCACTGAAACTCCACCGGTATACTATAGTAACGATCAGTACTACCTTAACCACTAGGCCTATGAAACTCCACCTGTATACTATAGTAACGATCCGTACTACCTTTACCACTATGCCACTGAAACTCCACCGGTACACTATTAAAACGATCAGTACTACATTAACCACTAGGCCACTGAAACTCCACCGATATACTAAAGTAACGATCAGTACTACCTTAACCACTAGGCAACTGAAACTCCACCTGTATACTACAGTAAAGAGCATTACTATAATGTGATTACATATAGTATGCAGGATTGAAGAAAATTTACCCGAAAATCGAATACAAATGAAACACTTTGATATTTTCGAAAAGAAATATATTTCGTTTCTTTATCTAGAACATGATTTTACAATTTACGTTGAAACCAATCCTTTCTATTGACTCATGTTTCCCTATTTACCATTAATTTTTTGTGTACCTTGAACTTATCGATTTCCATCATCATCAATTGAAGAAATTTGGTTAAATATTCCAAAACCTAATTTAAGAAGAAAGTTTCTTTTTTCAAAGTGTAAAATATGAACGACTTTCTAGACAATGTACTTCAATTTTCAATTGTAACTGGATTGGAATTAGTTAAATATACTAAATACAAAGCTTAGTTTCCAGAGTTCTTCTGCTGTTAATTATAAGTCTACACAGCATCCCTAGAAAAACTACCAATCATGACAACTGTATCGGCTTAAAATGTCTAAGTAAACTAGATGTTATTAATATCAGTTCAAAAGTACATCTCATCTCTCATGGAAAACAAATCCTTCTTCCAAAGTGTCAGAACACTGTAAATTTATGACAAATTATTATATTTACAATATTAATAATCATCTTTTTTTATTGTATTATTCGTTACATGAATATATTAGTTTCTATATTCAATTACCAAAAATGGACCTTTTTAGTTTGTCAATCTCGCTGGCGGCAGATTGATTTATTTCTGAACGTAAGGTTAGCAATATCAAAGCTCCATTCAAACCGAGAACAAGCTTTAAAAAATCAGCTAGGAGAAACGTGACTAACCAATGGACAGAAAATTTAGACTCCCCTTGACAATTGTTCAGAGCACGATAAGGACTGAAAAATCAATCCTTGTAAAGCGGCCAAACGTGCCTACCAGTTAAAATAACAGTTTCTAAACATATAACGCAATATGATCCGAAGACAATCTTTCCGTATTATCATCTGACAACCCAAATCCGATACCTACGTTCCCGCTTCGCAGCTATTCGGATTTTGCCCTGCGAATAAACTTAGATGAATTTTTTTCCGACTAATGCTGCAGGGAGCAGTAATTCAGTAATATTCAGGACGAGAACAAGTTAACAAACAATAAATCACTGTGGTAAATGTGATTGATAAAAGGCAGAAAATGTAACTGACTCGGGAAACTATGGAACATTGGCTATGGGCGAAAAATGTAGCTTTTTCTAGCTGCTTCAATGTACCTACTATTTTTCAAAACTACAAAAGCATTTTAATCAAAAAAGGAGAGAAGCGCTCTCCATCCACGCTAATCATTCCGCAAGCCGGCTTTTCGTATTATAACCTGACAACCCTTTACAAATGGGTCGTCCCTATTTATTCACTGGAATGGCACTGATCACCGGTGCGATCTCTTCCCAGTACCCAGAATTTAGTTGATTTCAATAAATTTTTGTAACTAAATATTCTGCAAATCTAATTATCATAAGTCTTCTGCAATAAGAAATGGGTTTTGTGTACTTGTTCAATTTTGAAAAGTAAATTTTTTTAGCATTTTACCAGTCTTTTAAGCAATTTTTGTAAATTTTACACGAAAGAAACATTTTTTCCTATTATCACCCGTAACTAACTTAATTTAACTTTCCTTTCAAATGTAGCAGACGTGGATTAAACCCACTTTGAATTCATTTTTAAGTTTTGTGTAATACTAGATTGTTTGAGTAGAACTTGTGGTTAAACAATACAAACTGTACAATGAACAAAGAAGGAAACCGTATAAAACATTGTCAATCTATTGACGAATTCTGATTGTAAGTATACAGTCAAACCTGCCCCTTACATTTAATATAGACACCGATGTCACGAACTACATATTAAATGAACCTGAAATAAAAAGATAAATAAATAAATAAACAAATCAATCAATCAATCAATCAATCAATCAATCAATCAATCAATCAATCAATCAATAGACGCGCATACAGATGATCTCATGTATAGGCATGGTTAAGTTGTGGTTCAGTCATTTTTGGTAGCACCTATAAAAAGTGATTAGATCAATATTGCCTATAGAATATATAACATGTATGGTGTCGATGAATTACGATTTTATTGCGATTTTGACTTAATCAGCTAATGGAAAAAACAGAAAGTTGAAGATCGTCCCAGTGCAAAGAAAACACGAAAACATTTCGATGTTGTATATCAGTTATGTTTCTATGGTTCAGCTTTATATTGCAAAGTATAATGTAAAAAGAGAGTAAATTTAAAGCCGATGTCGGGTAATTATTTACTTTTATATAACATGTTTCAACGAGCAGTTGTCAGACAAACACTTACTAATTATACTTTTTTACGTACGTAATTATTCCTGTATTTTACAAAAACAACGGAAACAGAATTCATTCATAGTTAAGTAAAAGTAAATAAAAATCAGTTTACAACACACGACCTATTTTGCAATAAACGATTTACATCTGAGATTCAGGATATTATCGATTTCCGTGATTTAATAACTTTTCGTGTTTCAATAAAACCATCTCTATTATCTAATTACAGACAGATACTCGGTTAATACTGGATTACGGCAACCCATTATGTCTTTGTATGTTTGCCACAAACGTAAACAGATATCCCTTCCAAGTTTACGAAAGCAGATCAACATTTATATATATAAATATAACTGTTTTTGTTTGTTTGAATCGAGTTTAACGCCATTTCAGCAATTTTTCTGCTATATAGTGGCGTCCAGTTTTTTAGGAGATGAAACCGGGAGTACCCGGTGAAAACCACTGACCGGCAGAAAAACTGGTAATCCTTGACTATTAAGATTAGAATCGAGTGCACCATGCCTGCAGTGAGACTCGAACCCACAACAACAGTGTTGACAGACCACGCGATCAATAAGATACTAACTACCGAGGCCCCTATATCTAAATACAAATTTTCTTTTTTTTACTGTAAAATAAAATAGGTATCACAGAGCTCATAACTATTTTTTATCTAGTAAAATATGTACACATCAAAATACACACAATGCTAGTAAAAGATTATCTGTATAACATAAGATGTGCCGATATCTCTGCAGCGGGATGAAATATGAGAACTTTAATTAACTCAACTCAACAAAAACTGCGTTAAATTGTAAAAATACATTTTATTTATACACAGCGTCAGTAATGTGATACATGTATGCAAAATATTTAAAAAACGTTTTTGCATGTTAGAAAATGTAACTCAGATGCATTCATTTTAAAACTGTGACATAAATTTATATACAACGTATCTTCGGTTTCATTGCAAATCGACATACCGAAATAGAGCTCTGTACCCGCAACAATTTATTGTTCTTAATGACGAAAATAGGCTATTAGTAAGGAAACTGAAATCGGGATAGATTATTTTTAGTCTGGAATACTCTGCTGATTTATTTGTTCCTTTACTGTAACGATAATAAAAATAGTACATTTAAAATTGATATTGAGTTAATACTGATAAAAATAGAAGTGTAATTACTGAGACAAATAGACCAAATAATTTTAGAAAATCATTACTTCCAAATGGAAGTAATGCCTTTTCTAAATTGACTCTTGAACAGCACTACAACTTATCTCTAAATATGGATACATTTGCTTCAGAAAACTAATTAAATCTTCTGGTCTTTCTCTGTTAGCAAATCAGAATAAACGAAGCACATTTGTACGACATCCGCCATCTTAAACATCAACGCGGTATACCTTAAGGCTCCATTCAATGGTTTAGTCGCCCACGTTGACTCTAATGTCTGTATAAAAACCCTTGCGATACAAGAAATTAAAAGGAAATATATTAAAGCGGATTCCATCAGATGGCTTTCCTTGATTTTCCTCGAATCGATATGATGGGAATTAACAACTATAAGAAACACGATGCCAATAGTGTATTATGCAGGATCTCTGTGACTGGCTATTAGTTAAGACTACGTCATACACCGATAAGAAATAATTATGGAAAAAATGAATGAAAGGAACAGTTCCGAGGATATGAGATCTATGATAGTCAATCCCTATTCAGTTGATAATGATAATCGCAATATGACCGCTGAAGTTTCAGAATTACTAAACGCTTTCATCACTGGATTTGGAGTTTTAGTCATTGTCACAACTGTGTTTGGAAATAGTCTGGTAATAATTTCCATAATTTGCGATAAAAGACTGCGACGAGTTGGAAACATTTTTATTATAAGCCTTGCAATTAGTGACATTTTAGTTGGTTCTTTAGTGACACCTTTCGCTCTTTTGAATCAAGTGACTTCCAAATGGAGCTATGGGATTTTTTTGTGCGACTTTTGGATTTCAGTGGACGTTATTTGTTGCACGGCTAGTATATTAAACCTCTGTATTATCAGTTACGATAGATTTAATGCTATAACAAAGCCGTTAAAATATGCTCGTTATCGGACAGTTAAACGAGCATTCGTTGTAATCACATGTGTTTGGTTGTATTCAGTATTTATTGCGCTACCGCCATTATTCGGATGGAGAGTACCACAGGAGAGAAAAGGAGACTGGAAGTGTGAAATAACACAACAAATAGGATATACATTTTATTCAACAATTGGTGCGTTTTATCTACCTCTCTGTGTCATGGTTTTCTTTTATATAAGAATTTTTTGCATTACCTCCAAAAGAGGAAAGAAATGGATGCGCGGCCCTGGTTCAAGTAGGTTAGCCAGACATCGACATATTGCCATAACCACTTCATGTGCCCCAGCCTCACAAAGAGCAGAAAGTGGATTATTGTGTAACTTATCCTGTTCATTATGTTGCTCCAAGAGGCAAGAACCCATCGAAAATAGCATACCTTCTCGAGAACACCGACAATCATCTAACGTATCTCTGCTAAGACAAAGTACTATGGAACTGTCGCATTACTCTCCACAAGTACAAAGAGACTCCGTCATATTGTCTCCTAGACCAAGCACAGTCAGTACAAAGGAAATTGTTCTTGAAATTACACAAGGAAGAAGAAAACAAATAATTCAGAAAAAATTATATAGACAAATTTCAAATGTTGCGAGTGATACAAGTTATTCAACCTCAACAACGACAACAGGATGTTCAACGGATTCATCAATGTCAGAGAATCCTGATTTTCGATCTCAACAAAGAATGACGAGTGTGCTGAACAATCTTGTTGCAGCCAATATTGTTCAGATAGCAGGATTACAGGAGAGTTTACGCGGTATAAGATATATGGCACAAACTAGATTGCCGAGTCTTCCAAGTGGTGACGGTACTGAAGGTGATTCTAACGAAAATGTACCAGAGGAAACGGCACCAGTTATTTCAACTCCGATACAGCCACCGCCAAGAAAAGTAAAATCAAGACGACGTAATAAAAACATTGCTCTCCCACAGGAAAAGCGTGCTGTAAAGACGTTAGGAATAGTTGTTGGATGCTTCATTGTGTGTTGGCTGCCATTTTTCATTGTAGCCATTGTTAAACCCTTGTGCCATTATTGTTACTTTGATTCCGTCGTCATTGGCGTTGTAACTTGGCTTGGATATTTCAACTCCGCTTGTAATCCGGTTATTTACACCTTTTTTAACAAAGATTTTCGCAGTGCCTTCAGGAAAATATTTACATGTAACCACCCAACATCACCGTCGTATGTATAAAATTTTATTTTGTCTTTACTAAAATATATAGATTTTTACTTGTTTGATATTTTCTTTTGTGCCCTACTGACATCATCGTACAGACTACAATATCCATTTAAAATAATTTGACATTTAAAAAAGGTAATTACAGTTTCTCATCGTCTGCGGCAGTATAAATTGTATGCATCTGTACATATTTTTTTAATGTCTCAGTAGCGGTTGTTATTATAGATTTGTTGAGATAGTTTTCGTGCAAGTTTGTACTATGTGTACAAATGTAGATATTGAAGCTATGCATATAAAAATAATTGTGTACGATATCAAACATGTAAAATATTACACAGTGGGTTCAACCACAAATAATAATTATTTTCACATATGTACTAATATATTGAGTACGAGCAATATTTTAGCTGTATACAGGACGAGAAAAAGTCTACAACCAATAAATTACAGGGAAAAGGATGGACTATAAGAAACACAATTTTTGCTGCCACTGGACAAAATTATCGCGTATTGGGTAGAGAATGAGATTTTCGAATTTTGTAGCGGCTACAATAATTACTGTTCTTTTTTGAAGTGTACACATCACTCTACACACTGTGGTCCAACACCTATGTTTCCGGTATTATGACCTGAAACCCCCCGCACAATCGAGAGGTCATGTCGCCTGCTTGGCATGTGCTGGACATTACCGTGTATCGAACACTGGGAAACGTCCCTATATGGTCCCAGTTCACTGGTATAATTAAATATGCACACACGTTGTTTACTAGATATCTTGCTCATATGTAAGGATTTATGCAATGGGTTATGTCAGGCGAACGATATTTAAGCAATAATCAAGGCTTGTTCAGATAAAGGAAGCGTATAGATAGGTACTACACAAGGAAGGACGGAACAGACCAATAAACCGGAAATTGTGATTGCCACTGATAAAGGATTGTCAATTGAAAAGTGTCAAAAATGAAGTTTTTCAATCGTTTTTTGTTTATGATCTGTAATAATGACCTTCAAAGATGTTGTATTTTTATTTGAAGACCGCCTGTTTCTTTCTTATTTCAAATATTGAGACCTCCAATTTTATCCGCCGTGGTTTTTTTGTTGTTTTCGTTTTGTTTGTTTGAAATGTATTTCACGACACTTTCATTATATCACGGCGTTCTGTTTTTACTATAGGAGGAAGCAGGAGTACCTAATGAAATCCATCTACATTCACTAGGCACACTGGCAAGTCTAGTCAACTAAGTCGAGCACACCCTGACCGCAGTGAGGATCGAAGCCGCAACCTCCATTTTAGTATGACTAGCTCCCTTAAGCAATGTGCCCCCTTTTTTGTTTTTTATTTCTGTATTTTTCCACGTAATGAAGCATTTAACCCACGAACCTAGAAAAAGTCATATTTGAACAAACCAGAGACATGTTGACAACATTATTGATTATTTTTCTTCAATACAGTAGTAGTATATTAATTTAACATAAACAATATATATCTGTGTTCATATTGATGAAATGAAATTAAAAACATTACCTTGATTCCATGAAAACCATAGTGATAATATACAGCTATTTAAAGTAAATAAACACTCGTGATATTTGACTGCTTATGTTCTTTCCTCTCCAGTGCGTGTAAGTTTTCATACTTTACAATACAAACAGCACATACAATAAACAGTCTGGAGAACGCCCGGCTCTTTGCACGGTGAGGTCGTATTTAGTACACTATTAAACATAATAGGCGCATTGATGCCATTACTAAAGGATGCATTGTAAGTTCCTATTCAATTTTTTAAACTTTCTAGGTGCAGCCTAAATTTTCAGAACAATGGTCAATCTCATTTCACTAACAGATTACACTGTGACGATTTAACCTTAGTTGTTGATAATAATGGCGGCTTTTAACGTCCTACACTTATAAATTAATACCATAAATTAATATCGGACGGTTGTTCGTGTTAGTAGTCCATGGACTCCACCATGGTTGTTTTGTCGAAGCCCGGTCTTCGGGATACCTGAACTCGGCAGCATAGGTCCTACTAGCGGCATCATCATCATCATCATCATCATCATCATCATCATCATCATCATCATCATCATCATCATCAATCAAATCTTACTAAAATATACTACTGGATGTTTCAAAAATGAACATTTCCAGTGACTGGAGTTTTACTATCCCTAAACGTTTATTTGCAATAGGTAAGAATGTGTTATATGTACTTGAACAAATTGAAAGAGGTGCACAAATCGTATTTAGGAAATTGGAAATACATAAATTATAGCATGAACTAGATTTGTTTGTTTTATGAATGACGTTTAACGCCACTTTCAACAATATTTAAGCTTTATCATGTCGTCCAGTTTTAATGGGGGTAGAAGCAGAAGTACCCTATTGACAACCACCCGGCCATTAGTAGGAAAACTGATCAATTAAGATTTGAGTCGAGTACACCCTGGCGGCAGTGAGACTTGACCCGCAACCTCAGTGAACTATAGATTTTCTCGCAGTTAGATGCTGGTTCCATATTTGGCAAATTGCCATACTGCCCAACCAAGTTATTAAAAAATAATGTAATTACCTAAGGGATTAAAAAGTCTCGTGCACTTCCTGGAACCTGTAATTTACGTCACAATATATGTCCTATATTGACGTTGATGTTGCTAATAAACACATCTAAGACACAGTTGCTTTAAAGTTCAAAGGTAATACAAATTGTGATTAAAATGAGGTTCTAGTAGGGAAAAATAATAAAAATGAGAAAACTTATTAAAAATGGGAGAAACTGATTCTCGTTCAGTTTCTGGTGGATGTCAATAATTCTACTCTATAGATAAAAAATAAAATTTTTAACATGTTAGATGCTCTCAAGTTATAAATACTAATCTTAACTAGCTCGAATGGAGAAATATGGTAATCCACTCGAAACTGAAGAATGTATATATATTTTGCTGTGACTTGTGGACATGCATTTATGTATCTGACGGACTGAACAACAATAATAATTAGTGTTCATATAAAGTAATAGATATCTAAAATTTACTTAATTATACATAAAGTATTTTAATATTTAAAAGAAATCGCTTGTGGTTTATGGAACGCCAAATTAACATATATTCAATTAATTGTACCTATCTTCAAATATTGAAGATATCTTCAATTGAATTATACCTATCTTCAATTCAATTATAGATATCTTCAATTCAATTATACCTATCTTCAATTCAATTGTACCTAGGTACAATTCAGCACAATTAAAGATATCTTCAATTCAATTGTACCTATCTTCAATTCAATTATAGATATCTTCAATTGAATTGAACCTATCTTCAATCGAATTGAACCTATCTTCAATTGAATTAAACCTATCTTCAATTGCACTTAATCAAATTTGTATTATAATATAACTCAATTGAAGATAGGTGTAATTCAATTGAAGATAGGTGTAATTGAATTGAAGATATCTTCAAATGAATTGAAGATATCTTCAAATGAATTGGAGATATCTCCAAAGGAATTATGGAGATGTTGGAATTAGACATATCTTCAAGTGAATTAAAGATATCTTCAATTCAATTGAAGATAGGTGTAATTGAATTGAAGATATCTTCAAATGAAATGAAGATATCTTCAAATGAATCAATTAAATTGCACCTAGGTATAATTCATTTGAAGATAGGTTCAATTGATATGAAGATATCTTTAATTATTTGAAGATAGGTACAATTGAATTGAAGATATCTTCAATTTATTTGAAGATATCTTCAATTTATTTGAAGATATCTTCAATTATTTGAAGATAGGTACAATTAATTGAATATATGTTAATTTGGCGTTCCATAGTGGTTCACATTTTCAGGCTATATACGCTGATAACAAAGGCACATTTATTGTTCCTACAGTGTTGTTTGTGATATAATATTGTTTGCCTGTCAGTAATACACCTACACTTTATTAAATGTAACCAGAACAAAGTACAAAGCTGGACTTCTAAATTTTCGACTGTGCATCTGAAAATTTAGTTGGCGACCATAGTAAAAAAGTTAGTATTTATAAATAAAAAATATGGATATGTGCACATGGAATTTTTGAATAACAACAGGAATGAGACATGGTCTGAAATTTCAACCTTACAGCAAGCACATATGAAGCTTGAAAGAATATGACTACGAAATTACACGTACTTTCGTCTTACAAATAAAAGTTATAGAAACAAAATAAAATGTATAATACTATGAATATCGTATTGTTCAAAGCTTCTATGTTGTTATATTTTGTATATTTTTTAACAGTAGAATTTTATCAAGCAGTGACTTAATTACGGAAGCTTATTAGTGCCAAAAATATTTATTTTTTTATTTTTTAAACTTTAATCTGTAAAATTTACACTTTATTCTGTAAATTATACACATTATTCTGTAAAATTTACACATTATTCTGTCAAATTTACACTTTAATCTGTAAATTTAACACTTTAATCTGTAAATGTTACACTTTTTTCTGTAAATTTTACACTTTAATCTATAAATTTTACACTTTAATTGGTAAAATTTACACTTTAATCTGTAAAATGTATAATTTATTCTGTAAAATTTACACTTTATTTTGTAAATTTTACACTATGGGTTTTTATTACATACGCCAGCATTTAACTCTATGATTTTTTGAGAGAACCCATCTACATGTATACAGATGTGCACTTCATGTGCATCAAACGATACCCATTCATTTACCAGTGATTTTCACATTGTAGAAGTAAAAATAATGCAATCTTCTAAAATGTCACTTTTAAACTTACGACGATAAAGTCCTAAATTTTTCGTTAATATTTCAAGCGTACGAATACCTTCGTAATATCATGTAATTCTTCTAAACATTTAACTATTTCACTGTATTTAAGGCCTAATTTTAAATATTCTTTAATCAAATTTATCCGGTCCATTTCTTCACTGTCATATATTTTACTATCTTACTGTATTGAAGGATTAATTAGAAATATTCTATAATTAAAGTTTCCAGGTCTACTTATAACTAATGTTATGGAAAGAAATGCCTTTTCAGAATCAGCAATATCTACATGTATAAAAAGTACACGTAAAAGTGAGTTAGTGTTAATTTTAAATGTACAAGTGTAAATTTTAAAGAAAATGTAAAACTTACAGTATATTGTGTAAATTTTACAGAATAAAGTATAAAATTTACAGAAAAAAGTGTACAATTTACAAAATGAGGTGTAAAATTTACAGATTAAAGTGTAAATTTTGCAGAATAAAGTATAAAATTTAGATTATTCTGTAAAATTTACAGATTAAAATGTAAATTTTACAGAATAAAGTGTAAATTTTACAGATAAAGTATAAAATTAATAGATATATTTACAGATTAAAGTGTAAATTTTACAGAATAAAGTATAAAGTTTACAGATTAAAATGTAAAATTTACAAATTAAAGTGTAAAATTTACAGAAAAAAGTATAAAATTTACAAAATAAACTATAAATTTTACAGATTAAAGCGTAAAATATACAGATTAAAGTTTAAATTTTACAAATTAAAGTCTAAAAAATAAAAAATAAATAAATATTTTTTGACACTAATACGCTTCCGTACTTAATTGAACTGCAAAAAAAAATAAAAATAAAACATGTGCGCTGTCAATTATGTTGTGAATGACAATGTCTTCAGTTAAGTAATTAAATGCTTCAGGTTAAGGTAGGTTGTGTCATTTATCAATTTCATTTCAGTTACCTAATGCACGTGCCTAAAACGCTCCGAGTCCAAACCTGTGGTTAAACGAGTATATACTACTATTCACCATCATAAACGACGTCATATGGCGTTCATATATTTTAGCGACATCGAAATCAGCTTTGTGTCTTAAGGCTCATAGATTACGTTGCTAACAAAATTTTAATTTATATATCTTTGTAGAATAAAAAAAATACATTTGGTGACACGAGTATATACCGCTTTTTTCACGGTTGGCACTTAACGCCCACATTTTACACGTAAAATATTTCGGCTTTACCGGGCAACCCATGGTGAATTCAATAAACAGCCTTTCTCTTAGTCAATACAAGTTTATATCGACTGAGAGATGTATACCGATCGAGGACGTAGTCCGAGGTCGATATAACTCGAGGTCTATATAGATAACTTGTATTGATTAAGAGAAAGGCTGTATTTTTTTACATCATTAATTGATAATTTTGCTGTATTTTAATTTGTCACATAAAAATATTAATAAATAAAAATAAAAATAAAAAATATATCTCGTCATTATTTAGGGATTCAAACCTTTTGTGCTCAACACTGTCCATTGTTTTTTGTTGAATTATAGAAGACGATTGATAGCCTGATGTAAAATATGATTGGCTAAATTCTAAACGTCACACAATTTTTGGATTTTTTTGTTCTATTTTTTAAAACCGTGCAATCCGCAATAAATCAGCCAATCCGTCAAAGTACAAAATATCACGTGGTAGACTTTGGACCAATAAAAATACAGCAATATTATCAATAAATAATATATATTAGTATCCCCAATGAATTATTTCTTAATTTTAAACTTAAACAAATTTAAAAGCCGTTTCCGAAATGGCCTTGTTAATTGGCACTGTAAATATAGTCTTTTATTGCCATGTATGGTCAGTCCACAGGATTTTGAGCCCATGTCACGTGGGCACAGTTATGACAACAAAAACGAAAAACAAACTGTTCGCTAAAAACAATTACTTCGTTTTCTGGCCATATTTTGCTCCAAAATGATACGGAATCAAATTACTGTTTTCTGTCAATCTCGATTCTACGTGTAAAGCTTGTACTATTATGTCTTTATTCAGTAAAATTTATATTCAATCGAATCTTTTACACGGTGTACTTGTTTTCTGGAGGTAAAATTATATCAACATTATTTGCAGTTTTGATACTTGTGAAGACATTATTCAATCAAAAAAGTACTTTTTACTTCTTGTCATATTAATAACATTATATTGTCAAATTCTGTTGATGCACTAGGGTTTTTGTTTGAACTGTAATTTGTAAATGAGGCGCAAATGGCTTCTAGAATTGATAACAAATGCAATTATTTGAATACTTAAATGGGGTTTATATCATAAGGGTAAATGTACTTTTCTATATCCGATGGATCAATAATAAACATTTCAGAATACATAGGAAGCCTAAACTTCTGTAAAATTTATTGATATAAAAATAGTAAAACTATGTGGTTAATTTTTACGTTAGTACGCTTTTGTGCTTGTTTAACATAATAAAAAATTGTATGTATAATCTTTTCGTAAAATAAAATATTTGAAGACCCAGATCTATGACGAGTTACTAGTTTATCACAAATTCCCAATACTTGGCACACAAATTCGTCATAACAATTTTTAAATGTGTCGTAGATTTTTCGCGAATGTAATAGCGATATCCAAAATTAACTGGAACAAAACATGATCTTAAGTGATGAATGAAAATGAAATGTTGGATGTGAACTGTATGAATAGGTCTTTGGTCTATGGCAGATATCTAAAAACATTTCATGTTAAACTGTGTGGTAGATGATGTTTCTCAAAAAATGTCGCTCGTTATAGCTATATCCAAAAACTGTAACAAGCATGAATTTGACGTCATAAGACCAATCTCGTAGTGCTGCCTTTTATCCTAAAAAATGTGTTTCTTAAAAGAAATTTTGGTAATACTTATCATCAAAACCCACGACACTGGTCACAGAAAACACCAAAATAATTGAAAGCAATTATGTGCATTTCTTGTAGTAAGAGACATAAGCTCAATATTTATAAAGGAAAAGTCACGCCTTTACTACGCCCTACAGAAACTGCCTCTCCGAAGAAGAATTGTTGACCGTATTAAAAAAAACTATGCCATTGATAACAGGAAATGCCAAATTATTTACAAAATGACCGAAAGATGTGCAATTCTGGTCCTAAGAGAAAATGCAAAATGATGTTTGATTTGCATGTTTGGTGTGAACAGTGTCTATGTACATCTCCGCTACCCAAAATAAAATGCACACGTCGCCCATTTTAGATAAATAATGAAACTCCACATAAAACAATGCCGGGGCATAAAGGATACTATTATCTCTGTTAAAACGTTGACCGTTTTTTAGCGTTTTGTATTTGGCAGAGCTTGCAGCACCAAAACTGCATCTGTAATTACAATGTAATAAAGTAGTTTTGGACGAATATTGCAGTCAGATAACGGGAAGGAGTTTAGGAATTTCAACGCAAAAGAAGTGGTACAGAAGTGTGCCTAATTCAGATGCAATGAAAACCTAGTCACTTGCAGAGCCAGAGAATTGAACGGTTTAATTATTCCATTACCGATTACTCCAAAGTAAAGTCGGCAAACACAACAAACTTGTCTGATCACATTTTACTATCGTTTACTCTATTATTAAACACTTACCTTAACATTATTAATTGATTGAAAGAGAATTCGAAAACTAAAAACTCAAGAAATCTTCAAAATCACTGTAAACAAGTTATTTTACATTATTAAACAGTTATCAGGACTGTCTTACTGTTGAGGCAAGATTAGAAATTTAATGTTGTGACACACATCTTACCGTAGACATGTTCCACTGTGACATCTTGTATCATCCGTACGTTAGGAATCAATCGTAGAATTAAGCCCTAGCATAGATTTAGCTTCATGCAATCAAATAGTTATTACAAAAAAGAACAGTCTCTTTGTAGAATTCAAAACTAGAAATACGACGTCAGCTTATCATTTCAAACTGATGCGTTTAAATGAAACAAATAAGATAGAGCATTAAATTATTAGGATATTTAATAGCATGTACCTAAGTTTACATTCTAAAACAGGGGGCTCAAAAACTAAAGTGTCGTAATAGCAAATGTAAATAACAAATTTAACTGCTAATTTTGTAAAACGTGGTTGCTTTCAGAGAATTTTCACAAGTTAATATTGTTTAAAATTTATTGTGTCATTCAGGGTCTGCGGTTGGGATCTAATTTTATCTTTGGTTTGTAGTGCATCTACAAATGTAGGGAATTTGGAACAAGAAATACAAAATATAACTCTGAAAGAACAGAACAAATGTGTACAAAAACATTATATATATGTATTCAAGCACATGTTCATTTTGCCAACAATACACACAGCAAAAAACCTTATTTCGTCCCAGAAGAGAAGATTGTGAATTAAGTCATATTAACTATTCATTTCAAGATAATGTTATTGGCAAAACATCATTGATATAATACAGAGAAAGTAATGTCCTAGTGGCCAGGAGTGATTAGTTAAAAAAACTGAGCATCGTTCGTTTATTCCCACAAGTCATCGCAAACCAAACAACATAAACAAAACGAAGACATAGAAGGTCTCTTTGGTCCTCTTGAAAGTTCCTTCAGCCTTGAAACTGATAAAGGAAATAATCATGTCAAAAAGAAAAAAAATACTAATGATAGTAAAAGATTCTGCATTTGCTTAAAATTGAAATCCGAGTGCTCAAATTAAAATTTTGATCAAAAATAACTTCTTGCACTATTACACATCCATACACTAAGTAAAAAAAATGTAACGTCGGTAAAACTAACTGGCATTTTTTTACTATGGCTTAATATTTTTCTTAGACCGTTGCAATTCTGCATATATAGAAGACGCATACTGATATAGAGAAGAATGTTTCTCGACACACGGGACCATGAATATCTTCTAATTGAATGTTTTTATTACTTAACAATGATCAAGGACCAATGGGAATTACAAATAATAATTTATTTTCTTGGCTGTAATATGTGTTGTCAATATAAACGTTCATAGAACCTTGATTGTACTTAAAGTAAATATTAACCAAATGCAAGGTAAAAAGGGCGAATGAAGACTGCAAATTAAAATTATTATTTGATGTAAGTAAAATTATGTTTGTTTCATTTGGAGATAACGTGGTCAGCTGGTATTATTTAATCTGCAGTAATTCGACATGAGGGCATTATCAATGTTTCAGGCAATACCACTCTCCCTTGTGCAGTCAAGATATCACGACAATGCCCTCAATATAAGCAATTATTGTATATATATATTTAACATAATAGAAAATTACTTTATTACATATTAGCTGTAGTGTTTGAGCTTCTCAATCATATCAGAATATTCTGCACAATGTGTGCTTATTGTAAAAAAAATAATAGATTATAAACTAGTGATGATTTTAACAGAAATACTATCATCTTATGTTTTAAGCTTGGTATATATGAGTAATGTTTATCGATAGATTTTAAATGAGATTTGCAAAAATACTATTCAGTCATCGTGGGTGCTTCCTACACTTGTTTTTGTGAGCAGACGTCAAACAACTGCTAACGTCTGCTTCAGATATGTGGTCACATAAAACACATAATTGAGGCTAGAATTCGACTCAATTAATAAATAGTTTGAACACAATATGACAATTGCATTATAACTTGGTAATACAATATTCTTTTTCAGGAACACTTGTCTATCTACAGTCAAAACAACAACTTTTTACTTATAATATTATTACACATTACGTCTTACACTGATATGCTATCAATATTTTTGTGATTTATGAATATAACAATAGACATATTTTCCATAATAGACGTATACAAAACTGTTTACCATTTCTATATAAACACCCACCGGTTTTTATGTGTGTGTTTATTGTTAGCTTATGTTAGAGGCCAAATTATTGTAATTGTTTTGACTGTAGCCTTACTTACAATTTATAAACTTTTTAAACTTGTGCAATTTCTTTGACTGATTGTAAGGATAATAGTGAGCCGATCAGCTCTATTGATGTCTAAGCAAGTACACCACGAAGTACGTTGTACATTCTAGTATTTTTGCTTTACACCAATGAAAGTCCACGATTCTGGATCCGCTAAGGACGGCATCTACAATGCACATACCCCAGGTAGGAGCGGCACTTGACAAGATACACATCAATGTGTTTGATTTATGGATTCGGTTGGAGTCAATGATTTGAGTACTCCAGACAGGTACCACACGAGGTAAGTAATACAGGGAGGTATTTGTTTTGATCCCATACTGATGGATTTCACGATGCTTATACGCTAGGCAGGTACTCCAGTCGGGTACGCTTATGGCACTTTATTTTAGCCAGCAGTTACGGGATCCGCAATCTATGTACTTGATCTGAGTACATCATTAAGGCTGATTAAGTTGGAATTGTACTTCCTGTATGTCACGCTTTTAGATACAAAGGATTTTCTTCTTTAATGTCTTTTAATTTGCGTTGATGTCCATATATCACATCTTAATTGTCCAAGACAATCTTGTGTTTGTTATCATGAAATAAATTCCTTATTAAGTCTGCTGGAATAAAGTTTTGTCTGGTTAATAATGTTTTTACTGCAGCCACCCACAAAGGTTGCATACGTTATGGATGTTTAAAAGATGCTTTGTGCAGTGCTAACAGTTGAAGTATGTAATAGACCAAAGGTGCAGGAGGAACTGAATGAGAAAATCTTAATAGCGGACTAAAACAACTAAAGTTTGTCTGTTCTATAATTGCAAACAAAAAAAAACTGACAAATGAAGAATGATTGCATAATTCCTGAACTGTAATAAGGAACATTTAATAAATCCACAACAGAAACTTTACACTTTTAATTAAAGTGACAGTTTACTTCGCAAAGTTGATGCGACAATAAGAATCAGGAATTTTATATTTATATTTATTGGTACAGTAAGTATGGTTCAAGTATAAACGTTCCCTAAAAGGCATTGTACTATAATGTTGCCTCTATACAATATGATAAAACATTCAAATGTGATTAAAAATAAAAATGTATATTATACCGTTGTGACACTATGGCACCAAATCGCCTGCACTATGTCCAGCGGTGTAGACCCCTCGGCCAAATCCGCTATATAAAAATATACCGTCATTAACCAGGATGAATCGTAGACATAGACAAAGTACATGTGTAAAAGCATGTGACGATGGAATATTCGTAACTAATATGTAATAATCTGGCAATAATCTAATTCAGCATTTTTGTTTTATATTATATATGATGACAAAGTTACTTGTCACAGTAAGCAAAATATATACAAACGTCTGTGTATTTTGACAACCATATAATATATCTATTCAGATGATTTCTGAATCATAAGAAATACAGGCTAAATATCAAATATTTATATATACGTCTACAAATTTAGCCCAACACTGTAAGAATTGGATTTTTAACACTGTCAAATTTTTGCTTACCCTCAGCGGGAATCGAACTCGTTTTGAACTCGTTTTGACACTGTGGCACCACATTGCTTGCTCTATGTCCAGCGGTCTAGACCCCTCGGCAAAATCCGCTCTATAAAATATAGCTTCATTAACCGGGGTGAATCGTAGACATAGACATAGTACACATGTAATAGCGTATGACGATGGAATATTCGTAACCAATACGTATTAATTTGACAGTTATTTAATTCAGCATTTTTGTATATATTATATACGATGACAAAGTTACTCGTCATACAGTCACAGTAATTAAATGATATACAAACGTCTAAGTATTGTGACAACTGTATGGCAAGTAACTTTGTCATCCTATATAATAAACTTTAATTAAAGTAAGCCAAAATCAGGAAAAATGTTTTATTGCAAATAGGAAATTCGAATAGTCGTTCAAAAAAGTTCTTCTCTGAAACAAATAATTAAAACAAATATCAGCAATATTCATTCGGATGGTTCTCTAGTTATGTTTATGACAATCGAAAATTGAAAAGACAATTTAGACTGCAATAAAAGTTTATTTCCGATTATCTTTCTCTTATCACTGTCATATTGTCTGTGTAATGTCTATTCTACGTTAACTCTTTTGAAAAAAAGATATAAATTGTCCAAAACTTGTTATTATAGTACAGCGCCTTCAAACCACATATGAAAGTACAGTCATATGACACTTTGATATAGAGACTGCGATGCGATGATTATTCGATGCACCTATTACTTAGCAGCGGGATGTTTGGCATGCCATAAAACCTAGTATTCGGTTGTTATTACCTACATTTAATGTTTAAAATCATAACATTTAACATGTACTAAGTCAGGACCATTGCTGTAGTTGCTATATGTTTTGTTGTTGGCTCTCAGGTTTGACGGTTTTAACAGTATCTTTAGTGTTAGGTATTTTGTTATTACCTTCATTTAATGTTTTATTACATCAGATATAATATGCACTTTAAACAGTTTAGAATATCAAACACACTCATGCATAACAAGTCTTCTGCGAAAGTCTGCTCTGAATTTGTCCTGTTTCTTTTTAGGTAAATTAAATAATCATCATTGATGTCCTCTCGTATCTAAGCCATTACCATGTTAAAATATAGTAAACAGATGCAATTGTATATTCACAGCAAAAAATGGTCACTATGCAGATTATCATCGATTTAGCATTGTACCTGACACAATCTTGTTTATAAGCCGAAATTAGTATCTTGTCAAGATGTGTAATCATGTTTTGCTATCTTCGACAAAATAAGACCAGCATTCTCACCATTCAATGGAGAAATATTTGAAGTGCCACTAAAAAGAATGTTAAATTTAGTAAGGACGGGTAATTTAGCCTTGTATCTCTACTCTTCTCGCTATCAAAAAGATGGTTCTTTCGTATTATAAGATGACGACCCTTTTCTACTATACTACAGAACTGGCTAAGATATGAATACCCTTTGAAGTAACCAGTCTCTTTAAAAATATTTAAACATTAGAAAACACACATTTTGAGAATTTACATATGTTTTGTTTATTACGTCTACGTTTCGTTATGTCTCCCAAACGAAGTTTCTTATTATTATTCTTCTTTCTCTCTTTCTTATCTTCTTTCTTTCTTTCTTTCTTTCTTTTAGGTGACCTAAAGTTTTGCAATCAAGTTGTGGAATTTTCAAAATAGTCGCCATTTTCAAAATGGCCACCGTTTTAGAAAAAAGGCGGCCGTTGTCAGTTCTCAGTAATAGCCAAAGCAATTTCAATAAAAATTGGTTTACTGACACAGCTAACAATCCTGACCATTTTCGCCAAAAAATTGGACGCAAACGACATTTCAAAATGGCCGTCATCCGAACATCACCTCCTAAAAATGGAAATATTTAAACGTTATCCGATTTTGAGGAAATTTGGTACAAAGGTAGATTATGGTACCCTTAATGTGCCACTACTTTTAAAATTGTTGTCCGACTTCCTGTTTCAAAATGGCGACCGTTGCCAGATCTCAGTAATGGCCAGAGCAATTTCAATGAAAATTGGTATACTGATACAGCTATCTATCATGTTCGTTTTTGCCAGCAAATTGGACGCGAACGACACCATTTTGTGATGGCAGCCGTTTTAACACACTCCCCCCAAACGTCAATTTAGTCCGATTGTAACGAAATTTGATATTGTAGGTCGATTTTAATGCCCAAACTAAGAACTTCATGTCTATTTAAGGTGTTTTCAACATGCACATTAAAATAGTGGCAATGGGGGTTCGTTTGGAAGACATTCTGTGTTTGCACTAATTAAGATATTTGTCTTTTTCATGTTTTATAGCTATCTGACTGTTTGGCCTTCCATATGGATATATTTATCTGCAATTATTTAGGTAATTCTCTTGTTAAAAAAAATGAATGTAGCATAATAGACGACATGTAAGCAAATTCGAAATTTGTCGAAAATTATAATAATCTGATATTAAAAAATGAAAGGTTAGAAACCAACAGACAGCAATCAAGACAATATGCTAATGTAAGTACAGGATATTGAAATATTGGCGGTTTAACAGTGAACTGCTATATTACCGCTGATTTACCCACAAGAAAGAATAATATTAAAAAATGAAAACTTGATTGCGGAACATTTTATAATAATAATAATAAACTATCTTAAATATGTAAGAAACAAAATGTCTTTATTAAGCAAACTTGGATGAGAGTTAAATACGTGACATATAAAGAAGTATTCATGGCCTTTCGATCTTTAAGTATTTCAAAACAAAACGTCGGTAGTTTCTTTAGATTAGTTCTAAATCTAAGACAATAACCTAACCTTGACTAGAGTAAGATTGAATTGCCTAATAAAACATGAATCTATATGTGTAGAGGTCAATATTTTATTCCCACCTGCTTCATTTTAACACGAAATGGCGACATGATGACATATTGATTTTGCTATTGGCCTGAACATAATTTGAATCTTTCTCAATTAAAACGGAGTCTGCTAAGTTTTATAAAATTTTATTACCAAAAATATATATTAATGTTGTGCAAAAATTCTTTTAGAGAAATTATTTGATTTTCAATTGTAAAATGTTAAAATCGTGTAAACAAAAGTAAGTTCGCCAGACGGTCTTTATACATTTACTGCAAAATATGGTCGTCAACAGGTGTAGTCAAAGTTATAATAAACATGTTTTAAATCACCGACACTGTAAGACAAGTCAACAGAAGATACAGAAAATACAAAGATGACTCACACAATAATCTATATCGTAAGACTCAAAACTTAAGCGATCTTAAGTAAAACAAAAACAACAGAACTTAAAATGTAATATCACAATCAAATTGCCAAACAAAATTCAGTAAAAGAAATACACATGCTTGGAAAAAGCGCTCTGTCCTTATGTCATAGAAGGAAAAGTTGTATACTTCATTTTAGTTTATACAATATCTGACAAATTTCGTATATACATTTTCAATTTAAAACCATATTTATTTTATATCCAACACATTTTTATTATAACACTAGACGTATTTATTTTTCTATGATAAATTAGTACGTATGTATGCTTAAAACATTAAACCTTACATGGGTTCACTAATGGTATGAATAGATACGAGTTATTTTATTTATCCACTGAACACCAGTTATCAACATACTAATAACTTAAAAACTATAATTTTTACGTCCTGAATATAGCCGAAATATTGCTTATTGGAGGTTAAACAACAACAATCAATCAATCAAAGAAACCAGTTATCAACGGTTGCAGTCGAAAACTTGATGAATGCTATGGAGCTGTCAGTAATAGATGGACGGAGTCGATGAATGATCTCAAAATGTTCATAAGTGGGTGTACTCGACTCCAATCTTAATTGACAAGGATTGCCGGGCAAAGGGAAAGCGGTTACGACAAATGGAACAAATCAACGGTCATTTTTTAAAATGAAACAGTGGTGAACGAAATCAAAAAAAGTTCCAGGTAATAAATTTTGATACGCCTGACGCGCGTTTCATCTATTTAAGACTCATCAGTTGCGCTCTACAAAAAAAATGAAAATGCCAAACAATATATGAATATGAAGAGCATAGAACAATAAAACCAAAATAGGGTTTTGACAATTTTGCAATTTAAACGGACAATTTCAAAGCTTAGAAGTCATGAGGACGAGGGTGCAATTTTATAATCGATTACTTCAATTTTGCCACAGTAAACCCCTGGTAAAGTAGCTTTTCTATCAGTAGACAAATAAGCATTTTTACATGTTTTGCATCCACACCAATTAAAAACTGAATAAAATTGTCAAACAACAAATAGAGATAAAACACTACAGATAAACATAGACATGTGTTATATTGTGTTTCAAATGACAGAGATATAGGATCCTTACTACAGACTTTGTTGTATATGATGCATATTGTTTCGAAAATTCTAATGTCTCTTGTTTGATTTTGTCGAAGCAAGAATTAAAAAATAACTTAAATACACGTTGACTCTTAAGACCTACATGTAGCGCAACACCATTTTGGATAGAAATGTCCGAATATTATATATTACAGTTTCTGTTAATTGAATAAGATCATTACGTTTTAGTGCCACAGGTTGGGTTTAGGTATGGCGTCCAATGTTTTAATGTTTAAATAAGGGAGCTGTCAAGCACTATGTCACCTAAAAATTATAACTCCCAAAATTGTTGGATTTTTTACTACAACGACCTGCCATACGTTCTATAGCCTCGAAAGATTAGTAAAACTCAGGTACTTGGTCAGTACACTTTGTTCTTTGTGCATATAATAACTGTTTCATTTGTTTTTTACGACACTGCTCTTCGAGGATTTTTTTTATCTATGAACTTGTTTGTCTCTTTGTGCCTTATCAATGATTATAACTTGTCAAAACCTCAATGGCCTCTAAGAGTTATTATAGCCCTTCTAATGTGTTGTCCAACATAATCGTCAGGATTATTTTAGCCTGCAGATGGGTTGTAAAACACTCTATGACCTGCACGGACTGTCCTGTATAAATTATTGCATGTCAGGAATTTATTGCATAAGATTCCCGGACCTTTTTGAAATTCTATACTCCGCGATGATATCGACCACTCAAAATCTTTACAAAATTATTATAATACGAGGATCAGTATTTTAGGTTAAATTCATTAATTCAAGTCGCACAAATAAAAATGAGACTTAATTTATAGGAAACATACAACAAATGGATTTTACCTTTGTTTGGAATGTTTATGTGGTATAGATGACTCACAAAAATACAGGATCCCGGTCATTGGTCTTACATTTTCATGTTTGGTTGGAATACATATGTGAATAATGCATTTATACCTTATTTACTGTAAAAAGATACTAAGAAATATTAAGAAAACGCGATAAGTCAAGGACAAAGTAAACCAAGGTTAAACCAAAGAGGAAACAACAACAAAACATACAAACAACAAAAACCACCAAAATTCAGTTGCACAAACCCCGCTTTGATTTTAAAATAAGTCGAAAAATGCAAGAGGTAATTTCGTGGTCTGTCGGGGAAGAATATAATCAAAGACAATTACTTCAACTATATTTAGGTGAATGGTATTTTAAAGATCTTTGATATTACTAACAACCTTAAATGAAACAGATTTAAATTTCCTCTTTGAAAAACCGCTTGATCACAATACGACTCTGCAACAATCATAATAAACAATACGCGTATTTAAAATTATGTATACCACACTTTAAAAGATTTGCCTCAAAAGTTTACTCGTATGGCAGAAATCTGTATTGTTTATGATTTTTTAAATATATAATCAAGCCCCATACGGTCTGTTTAATAAGATACGAACGATGCAAATCTAGTTTGGTCTATAATTAAGGTATTTTATTATTAATACTTTCTGTAACGATTATGGTTCGTTATATTCAATCGATATTTTGTAAACATTCTGGCGACGATCACGTTTTTGTAATATTTAATTATCCATTCCTACAAAATTCAAAGCTGCTGAATTAAACTTAAATGAATCACCATAAAATATCATGAATGTTAACATGAACCATAGATTTACTTTTAAACTGATATTTTAGACGAATTGACGTAGAAAAAAAATATATATATACTTGTAGGCAACATGCGTAATACATGAAAATTGATATTGTTAAATTTTAACAAGATAACTATCATACCGATAAAACGTGTTTTTAGCAATCACGTTACAGTTAAATGTATTTACACACATTTACAACATTGGCTAGGCTATGTATCCTTCAACAACTTATTTCCTCTAGACAGCATGATGAGAAAGAAAAAAAGTGTTGTTTCTTCATGGAGAAATATTATATGTGCTGAGTTGATAATATGTTTTCTGGGTAGAATGCTTTTAAGCATGCACTGTACAGATACTAATACAGAAGACAAATTTCGTAATTTTGTAGGCTACGCCTCCTGCTATGCACTCAGAACTAAATGACATTTATTTAATAACGTCTCTATATATTTGAAAAAAAAACGTGCTTACAATTTTAATATTATTAAATGATTGAATACAATTACAAAGTTTCAATCTGCATTTCAGTTGACTAGTTTAAATTACTGTCCTTCTGTTTTGTTGATGTCGAATCAGATATAATTGTACATGTACATGACCAGGTTAAACATAGATTACAGTCTATACATTGTGTATATATAAAGGAGGTCTAAACAAATTGCTAAGTTTGACACCGCGAAGAGAACAATGATGCTAAGGACTTGGAAACTGAACCTTATAGTCTTAATGACGTGTTTATAATAGTTAAATTATTGAAACAAGCAAAAGCCTGGATTCTTTCTTATATCACTTGAGGAGGTTAGACATCCAGACATTAATGACATTTGGTAGCAATTATATTACATGCATTAATCTCGTATTATCGGTTTTCTTGGAAACAAGCCCTGGTTAAATTGTGTGATATATTTTCTACTAATAAGTCTAGTACAGCTGATCTCTTTCATTTTCGATGTATTATGAATAAGGTATGGTGATATAGATTTTAATAAAACGTCAGTTACAATAAATCTTTAAATAAGAAAATCAAACACAACACGCATGGATTAAACTTTATTATACCAATTTAAGATTAATAATCCTTAATACAAATAAATAGCAATAAACAAAACAATATTACTACACATGCTATTAATGTGAAGCGCTTGACTGTATATTATTGAAGTATTGAATTTGTTCTCTGTTATATTAGAGTTTATTTTAGTTTTGTTCGTCTCATCTATTTTAAAATTCAATTTTATCAAGCTAAACACATCTTATAAATTATTTGGTTATGGTAATTGAATTTCACATATGTTTTTTACATAACGAGTTATTGGTACATGTATAAGAACGTAAACGAAAATTTACCAAATATTGGTGTATGGTATTATAGAATGACATTTCTGCTATTCGTCAAGGCATTTTCGTGAAACTTTGCAGGCATTATAGGGTCTATAACATGTTTGTATCTAGCTTTTGAAAGCCCCTGTATGAAGAAAAAATCATAGGGAGTAAGTAAAACAAATATATGTGATTAGCTTTGCAAAGATTTATAAAAAAACAATCACCATTTGTATATAAAAATTGTAATCTTGATGGACATACAACAACTAAATGCTTAATGTGACAGTAGATTTTTATTGTCAAAAGACATAGCAGTTAATATGTGCAAACTGCAGGTTATAGTTTTAAATATATACTCATATATGACGGGTATGTGTAAGATTCACTATTTTAAGAGAGTTCATCTGCACTTCTTATGTTTCATTATTTTGCTACATAGTAAATGCCTTATAAACGTTACGTCCAGTGAGTAATATTTAAGCTATATTCAGGAGAAAAAACAAGTTAACGGGGAATGGGGAATATTTTAGTGCAACTAGAACATTGTGAAAAATACTGTAAGGACGAAGACTTCAATTAAGATTTTTAGGCGCATACTCTTTTCATTGCCTAACGATTTGTCTTAATCGTGCAAGGAGCGTGGCAAGCTTCAAACAGTCCGCGGTCAGTCTTTCTGTATTTTAGCTTGACAACTGCCAACAAGAGAGTCTTTACTATCCGTAACATGGTATGTACCGATTAGCTCTGTGCAACGGGAACCCGTTACGATAATCAAGTTCTTAATAAAACACTATCTAAACATAAGGAAACCCATTAAATGCATTTAATGATTAAAATTTTTGTTTTGATTGATTGATTGGAATAATTGGTTTTTGTTATATTATCAGGTTTTTCTGCTTTTAATTTTTCGTATTGATATACGGTTTTTTCAATTATTTTACTATATTTGCTTATTGTGACAAAAAATTATTTCTTTGTTGAAATGAAATTGTTTGCAATTTAATTTGAATATATTTATGCTTTGTTATTTTTGCTATGCCTTTTGCTAGATGTATATAAGAACAAAACAGTAATAATACAGGTGAAATATTAATTTAACAACGGAAATAAAAAGAAAAAAATTAGAAAAACAGCACACAACAAACGAAATTAAAACAACCAATTTCACAGAAGAACTAGCAAGAACGGAAATCTCAAAACTGTCCTAAGTTTATGGTAATAAATTGGAAGCATTGCAATATGTTTTTTTTATAATTTGGACACCCTAGTATATTTATTTAATTCTGTTTCACACGTCCGTCATCCACAGAGACATCTTGTTGACAACTCTTTGGTTTCCATGGATTATTAGAACTTCTGAATTTGTTGTTGACAATACTGTTTTTGGTAGGTTATTATAAATAAGCGATAATTACCAAAGGGGCAATCAAATTTTAAAGTGTAAAACATTAAAACAAAGCCATTGGACATACAACAAACATCACAGAAATAAACAACAGACAAATCCCCACGAAAATGAGAGGAAATGTATGTGGTCGAGAAGAGTAAGCAGTTCCTGTCTATTGTAAAACACCCTACGGACTTGTATGTCTCTTTGTCTTATAGCAACAATTATAACTTCTTGTCATAACTCCATGACCCATAAGGATGATTATAGACCCAAGAATTTATTGTCAAACACTTAATGGACTTTAAGAAAAGAATGATAATAGCCGCGGAGTTGTTGCCAAACAATGCATAACCTCCATTATTTTATATCTATAAGACTCATTCTTTTCAATCAATCATTATAACGCAGAGTCTTGTTGTTGACGACTCTTTATTCCCGTGCTTTATAAAAACTCAGCTCAGGGCTTGTTGCCGAATAGTCGTTGATCTTTAGGATTATTATATGTATATCTATTGTTTAGGAAGATTATAAGTCAGGAACCTGTTATTGAAGACTTGACCACTTGAAGTCCTTAAAGGATTATATAACACGAGTACTTTGTTTTGACCACTCTGTTAATACAAGACGCACAAAACGAAATGGGTAAGAAAACACAACAGGTCATTAAGTGGTCTGTTTTGTGGTGAATATAACAAAGACATATTTCAAATATGTTTAGTTGAATGATATAGCTCATAGAAGTTGGTCTTTAACGAAAATTTTTTACAATCTTCAAAACTATTTTAGGGTCCTTTGGAATGTTTATGTAATATTAATTATCCGTCCTATGAACATTCAAGGCTACTAGATTCAAATTGAATTTGTCGCTGTTCAATCTAATAAATGCAAATACAAGACAAAGATTTAAATTAAATCTATTTGTTTTGTCAATTCAAGAATAAATGTAAAAAAATAAATAAATATATATTTGTATTAGTCATGCGTCAAACAAAAATTTTTTTTTTTTTTTAATTTTTATGATACTGTATTTACTGTAGTGTAATATTAACGAGATAACTAATAGTGGTACATACAGTTCTGCATTTCTATTATATTGATAAACGTCATGTTACAGTAAAATGTGTTTACAAACAGTAGTGGCACTGTTTAGGCTATGTCAACCACACCATTTTGGAACAACTGATTTCGACTATAGAAAGTTCTAACATATAACATTAGAATAAAATGTGAAGCAGTTAAAAGATGTTCTGTACAGAAAATAACACATTAAAAGTATATAATTTTGAAAGCAAGATTTTCATGCTCTGCACTCATAACTAATTAGCGCTAATAACTCTCCATATAAGTTTGAAAAGCACGCTTACGATTTTAGTGGAATTAAATGATTTGTTAAAATTATAACTTTGTCCACTGCCCGAAGATCATTTTGGGGAACCTGTTAAGAAGATTGTCCTTTCGCTTATGTCAAACCATAAACCTGTGTAAGTTTATGTATAGCTTGCCAAAAAAAAACCAGCACTCGGATACCTCGAAGAGAACTATTAATGCTACTGACTTAAAAACCGCGTCTTATTGTCTTAATGTAACTGTTTATAACAGATATAGAGTGTTAAAACGAGCAAGTGCATTAATCTGGCTTCTCTTTTCTATACATTGAGTAATTACGACATGTAGACATTTATGGCATGTGGTAGCTATTATATTATATGCATTAATCTCGTCTTATTGGTTTTTCTTGTAAAAGAACAACCATTGTTACATTGTGTAAAACATTTCTTTCTAATACGTCGAGTACAACCGATCTCTATCGATTTATTTCTGGAGATTTATAGCCAAATCAGCTATGGTGATACATTGTATAAGTTTTAACTAATTGTAATAAAACACCACTTAAAATTAATATTATTATAAGAAAATATATTACAATACGCATAGATGAAACGATGTTATTATACCATTTTACAATTAATACTCCTTAACATAAATGAAATGAGATAAAACTAAACAATATTATTATACATTTTATTAAGGCGTTGCGCCTGACTGTCTATTATTAAATATAGCAGTTATTCTTTGTGGTAACAAGTTACGAGTAATGTTAAAAATTCAATTTTATCGAAACTATGTACATTTTCTGTATATTTTTTAGCTAATTGACTTTTACGTTTTTTTATTGTAAATATTAGATATGTTTTGGAAAACGAGTTATTGACATGAGAATGTAAATTAGAGTTTACCAAGTATTTAGAATAGTACTTTAAAATGATGTTGATTCCATATTACATTTCTATAATCCCACGATGTCTCAAAGGACTTTAGTCGTGATAGTTTGTCGGCACATTTAATGTCAACAATTCATTGCTAACATAACACACTCCCTGTTGAAAGAGAAATTATAAGGAGTAAAGTAAAACAAATATAGTCGTGTGATTAGCTTTGCAAAAATTTATCTAATAACAGTCTCAGTTCGTATTCCCTCAGTACACAAATGTGCAAATTCCAGGTTGATTTTGACTTTACATGTCTTGAACTGGTAGGTGTATGATCTAATATTTTCAAATAGGGCACCTAATGGCGATTTGATGATACCGCATCACGTTGTGTTGTATTTAATATTCATCAACACATTTACTGAATTATAAATCCTATAGGAACAGCTGAACATGATAAGAGACCATTTCTTACCTTGACCCAATCCACTTAAAATTAATTCAGCTATTTAAATAAATAAATATGTATAACCAGTTTCATCAGCCCAATACTTTTAGTTCTTAAGATATTCAGGTGCGTACTAAAGTTCTTATATCTGGAAAATGTTTGACAAAACAAAATAATATTAAATTTGCATAACTCCAAAACTACAAATGTAATAAAGCTGAAAATTAAAACTTTTCTTTATTTTAAAGTTTTAAACAGTTGTGTTTAAAACCAAGTTATCATTTAAAAACTGCAAATTATGTTACCAAAATTTTTTTTTAAGTAGCCCTACTTTAAAGCTACCAATGAGATTGTACAGCAAATTTAACTTGATCTTCATTTAATAGTACCTAACAGTAGAGAAAAGTTTAAATAAAGCCTGTAAGGCGTTTTTTTGTTCATTTGGAATTAAACCGGGGGATGGACACACGACGAACACATCTTCACTTCATGTATTTTATTTTTTTGCTACCTTATTATTGATTTTATTTACTCGCCATTTGAGTTATATTAAAGCTATATTCAGGACGAGAAAAATTTAACAAACAATAAATCAACGGGCAAAAGGGATGGACCATCTGGAAAACTTTTTTCCACCAGAAATGTACTTTAAAAAGGTAAGGACGGAGAATTTTGCCTTTTATTAGCCTTAATTTGTCTTTATCATACTAGTAGCTTGGCACGAAACCTCAACAAGAAAGTCTTCACTATCCGACATATGTAGACGCAATGTGCAGCTCTGTGCTATGGGAACCATTCCCAGTAACTAGTTTCTTAATAAAGACTATGTAAAAATTTTGAAATACATTTCATTAGATTTCTTTAGTTTTTATTGTTAGTACTTGAATATTGACAATTATCTGTTTTATATGCATTTTGTGGCGTTTTTGTAAATTCAGTATTGATATACGTGTTTGTAATTATTTCGTATATTCTTCTTTTTTTATTGTCTGAATTAATAAAACTTATTAATATTTATATTGTGTTACAACAGACATTTATGCAATCCGATTTAAAAGAAAATGAAAGATAAGAAGTCAACAGACAACAATCATCACAATATGCTAACATACGTACAGAACCATGCCATGTAGTCAAGTTAGCTGTAAATTGTTACGATACCCTTTGGCCATACAACAAAAATAATTGTAAAAGATTCAAACTTGATAGCAGAACAGTTGTATAGTACTAACTATAACAACAGTAAAATAACAAGGGATTATACAAATCAATAACTAATAATACACAATAATGTACAAATAATAAATCATGTTAAAATATGCAAGAATCAAAACTTGTGGATGAAGATTAAATAAGTGACACATGAACACGAATTCAAAGCCAAACGTATTAAAACCTCTCCAAATTTTATCCATTCTTAAAACGAAACGTCGTTGGTTTCTACGAAGTTGTTCTAAATTTAAGACAATAACCTAGTCATGTCTCTAACAGCAGGTGAAACACTGAATGTCTGATAAAACACATTTGCTTACAACACAATAGATTTGTTTATGGGTCATTATTTTATTCCCACCTGTTTTTTTTAAACAATATACCACAGTATTACAACGTTTTAATGATTAGTTTTGATTGAGTTATTGATTATAAAATCTTTCAAAAGTAAAAATGGCGCCTCGGGGGCCGAGTGGTAACGGTAGTTTGTCTAATCTTGATCAAGTGGTCTGTCAACACTGAGATTGCGGGTTCAACTCTCACTGCGAGTAGGATGCGCTCGAATCCAATCTTAATTGACAAGGATTAAAAGTTTTTCTGATTGGGGTTTTCTCCGGATATTCCAGCTTCTTTTAAAAAAACTGGACGCCGTAATTTAGTTGACAAATTGCTGAAAAACTGGACGCCGTTATTTAGTTGACAAATTGCTGAAAGTGGCGTTAAACAACATTCAAAACACAAACAAAACAAAAACGCAGTTCTTCCAATACATAAATAAGTGTTTGTGAAGATTTTATTAGAATTCTTTTAATTACTTAAAGATCGTGAAATTTTCATTAGTTTGTAAAAATACATCAACAAATCTCAAACCTAAGAGAAGGAACTATCATTTATAGTACCGGTAGTTTGTATTCTATGCATATTGTCTGCTGTTTGAACAATTGGTTGCATTCAAATGTTTGTCTTAAACAGATAATAACTAAATATTAATTGAAGTCGCAATGATGATGTTAAAACTCCATGAAACGAGCACTTAAGTTAGTTTTAGCCTGATTTACGAATAACTCGAAAATCGCAAGCAGCTGCGTCTTGCGATATCCAGTGACAAGTAAATCAAGTTGACCATTAAAGAGATCTTTTTTATGTCTTAGTATACACAATGGCTATATAAATATATCAGAAAAAGAACATTTATGAGTTACGTGTAATAATGATGTTAAAATGTCAAGCAATATGTTGTAGGTGGTTGTCAAACTCATGACGCAGATAAGGAGATTATTTAAACTTATTAAACATGATTGTTTTTTAATACTATATATATATTCACAGTTTAATCTGTCAGTAATAAAATTTTTAAATATAAATAAACAATAATGGTTTTATTTTTATACATATTCCACACGTTGTGAGAATTATGGAAATCTGCATTAACATTTGTAACAAGAAGTAAGAATGGAAATTTATCTTGAAATAAGGACATTTTTTCTATTGTTCAGGTTATCTTTTTTTTTAAAGTTTTACGTGTCATATTTTAACTTTTTGTTTTGTATATGATTTGAAAACGTGTAATTATTGTTTTCAAAAGGATCATTTTGATCATTAGAAATTAAAAGTGGCAGTAAAGCGTAGTTGTAAAATCGACGAATAAAAACACTTAAGATTAAATATTTGTTTCATACTTTAAAAAATTAAAAACAAAACAAAATAAATGTAGTCTTTTCTGTTTTGTTTGTATTTTTGAATGTAAAGCTGATGCATCAAAAAGAAACAAATTATGTGTAATAAATGATTATTTAATTAAAAGAATAACTTATATAATAAATGCAGTTCATCACATTAAACATTAATCTTCAAACGCAGATCTATTATAAAAGTCACTCGTACGTTGGAACCCAATGAATTTCTAAATAGTTTTGTTTAACTATGTTTTTTTCTGTCCTTGATATATTAATACTAATACTATTCGAAACTGTATTTTTTCATGCGGATTTCGACGTTTAAAGTCCTAAATATACTTTAAAACTCTATATGGTTAAATTAATTAATTTGGTTGGAGGATACATTTGTTGCAAGTCGTTGTTGGTAGCTGGACAGTCGCTGTTATAAATGTATGATTTCAAGTGCTTCTTATTTTTTTTAAACAAACCAAAATCATAAAATGAGAACTAAATAAGTATTTTGATTTTAGATATTAAAACAGTAAGTGAAAATAACAAGTGTAATCTATAATCTTGCCATATGTCATCGTTACTTCTAAGTTAATTGCAAATGTTGTAATAAATAACGTTTGATCTTTAACCAGTTTTGCAAAAAATACTTGTACGGAGATCTTGGGGTTGTTCTTGTCACAGCTAAAGTTTACAATGTCAATGTCTTTCTGAATTGTTTCAGCAGGGTGATTCCGAATCACATTAAACACCAGCAAAATTGTACTGGAACTTCCTGTCCCTATTCCCCAAAACTACATTTTACAGTTTGATGCTAATTTGACAGAGGTGAAAACTTTTTCTGTTTCGTATACATGTTTTGACACAAAATGATTTGATATGTAAATGAAAATGAAATAAAGTACTGCAATACCACAGATAAAATTAAATTTAAAACATTTAAAAAATATTTGGTCAAGCAAGTCAATTCTAAATAATGGTAATAAATCTGGTATTGCACAGCTTTATTGTGTCAGCACAAGGACATGCACCATTTGCAATCGTAGGCTATGACATTAGAGTTTTGTACCTGTCATTCTACATGATATGTGCCAGCTGGTTTTGTTCAATCCTTGTCTTATATTGACGAATGGGTCCCAGAAATGATGTTCGATGTAAATCATTGTGATGAAAGATGCAGAAATGTACCTCAGAGAAATTGCGGGCCACACCATTTAACCATTAGTCAAATCGCAAATTCTAAGATCTTGAAACCCCCAGTTACATCTGGCCGTGAAGTTAGGGCTCGTTTATGACGAAGCTTCTTTGTTAACAGCACTATAAAAAGACAGTGTTTGCTTAACACTGTGCTTTCTTCAAGAACAAACGAAATAGACTAGATTCCCGTTCAAGACGGCATGTGATAAGTCAATTCTTCTCAAAATTCAAAGCGTTCAGAATGTTTCCAAGCTCTTCGTCAATGAAATATATTCTGCTGAATACAAGAGTTCATTCGCCTGAGGATAACCGCGCTTTATGTTGCATGCTACTGACTGCAGATTTCGAGTATAGCGGCAACCAAACACTGCTACATCAAACGGAACATTGCGGTAAGTGTTCCTTTTTGTAGTAGCTCAGTGATAGTTTGGTAATGACTAACTGTAACCTCATATCTGTGAGTGGTTGTTTGACAAAAAATCCAGATGTTTCTAACTGAGTAGATCTTAAATCATCATCGTTGTCGTTTGAGATATAGAAGGGCATTGGTACAGACTTTAGCAGAACTAGACTATGCATTATTGTGAATTGTAATAATCTACTCAACAGGAAATTTGTCGTTTTTGGTAGTATAAGCAGTCATTTAGAGGCAGTCATATGTGTGAATGGAAGTTAACTTTCTAACAGAGATTAGTACTTATAACAGTGCAGACATTTCAGGCATGTTTTAATTATTCTTTACTTAATAGAAATAACCTTGACCAATTGTTTCAACGGCATATTTTGACAAAAAACTATAATTTGTGTTTCAATTGAATTTTGTAAAATTAAATGCGGTTTATCAAATTGCGATACCAATGCTATTATTTAGTATGAAATAATTGCGCTTTAGCTGTATTTTAAAGGGAAAATGGCCTCTCGTTTATCTGGAAATTTGTTCACTGCAAAAATATAATGTTCCAATACTTTTTCAAGGTGAATATTTTTAACTTAACATGATTGATAAATAGCACAACCTGTTTCAAAAGTGAATTTAAGCCAACGATTCATGATTGAAAAAACATATTGCTCTTCTAAATTGTTCAATCAAAAATATGTTAATCCATTAAGTTATGTTTTTAGCAGTAAGATAATTATTTAAAAGAGTGTGTCACATGGGATTATTACTCAGCAGAGCATTTGGGGTTTTTCTTATTATTATTTTATTTCTTTTGCGGGTGTTGGCCAAAAAGTGTCATGACATATCATTTCGATTCTTAGTACCATTACATGTAATTATTCATATCAATTTTCAAGATCTGGTTGACCTCTGACAGCTATTTAACATGCAAAAAACCTTTGTAATAGAATTCCAGGTTACGAGGTTTGTTCTTAAATGTGTAGCAACTCTTAAAATGTTTTTGTTCTGAAACCATACTTAGTGTCTTTGGACCAACCCCTTAGATCAAATGTTAAAAAATGTTGTTTGAAAAATGTCAAGTCAAAAGTGAATGTCAGAGGTCACACTGGGGCTTGTAATCACTTTATCTCTAAAACCATAAACGATATGAACAGACAATAAAAGAAAAATACTAATCACAAAAAGACTCGTATGGTATATTGGGTCCGAAACTGTTCGATGAGCCGTTTTCGAGAAATGACCGGAACGCGTTTCGGTCAATCGATTTTTAATTTTAACGTAAAGCCAATAAGTAAAAACATTTTAATTACGACCAATGAAAAATTATTTTAGACCGCTATTTCCAAGATTGCCAGGTCATGTGTCAAGGTCATGCCATTTACCGTTATAACAAGAAAAGATATGGGTTAAACTCATATCCTGAGATGTTCGATTTATATGTTATAGGTGTATCCCATTTGGTTTAATAGTTTTTTCGCTTTGTTTTATTTAAAATTTCCTCATATGCTGTAAAGGGATGCAAATATAGACGATTATGAAAGGCAAGAAATAGTCATCTTGATTATAATATCTCAACTTTGAGAAGAGTACTGTAATAAAAAAAAGCAAGTTTTGGAAGGACAAATGTTTATCAACAAAAATACATTGACCATAGTCAAGTGGTTCTGTGGGGGAAAATATGAATGCAAGATCGGCAGTTATCGCGCCCTCGCAAAATCAAAGAAAACATACCGACAAGTTAGAATTTCTATTGATTTAATTTTACTGTAATTAAAATTGTTTCAAAAGCTTTGCAATTAAATGTATTTCAAACGTCAAACTAGCATTCATGGGCAAAAAACATTGCTAAGAACTTTATAAAATTTTCAGAATTTAAAATTAAAAAAAAATAATTAGAAGAGTCTTATTTTGCAAAACAATTGATGAGATTATTAACTTCTACAATTATTTTCAACAATATAAACGGTTGATGACCTTTATTCGAACACAACTGAATTTTTTCTGTTGTATTATTATATATATAACTTGCTTCGTTTAAATATCTTGACATCAAAATTTTTAAATCTTGAATTAAATAAAAAATCTTTATCTTTGGTGCTTTTTTATTATTGAGAAATTTCTTTTCCATACTAATTTCTACCACATTTTTCACTGATTCAGACATCAATTTTTTTAAATAACATGCTTGTTTGAAAATCTAATTTTGTATATATAGTTTATTCTCACACAGCAATAATACAATTGGTACAGAGAAAGTAACAAATAAACAAACAAAACAACAGGCTATATACAATATATATCAAAATCATAATCTAATTTAGTCATTTTAGCGGCTTATTATGCGAGTCTAATTGGTCTTTCATTTTAACCTTTCATCAAAGTTCAGTGTCAGGTAATAAATAATCAATTAGCAAATAAACAAGGCACATCTAATATACAATTACATCACAGAAATGTCTCTGCCCCCTCCCTAAAACCACCACTACCATACACGAATCGTTCACGAGAGTTTGGGATTTCGATACCGTCAATAAACAAACCACAGGGAAATTAAATTTAAAGTTCAAGATGACTAATTTTTTGCGTAAAGGTTCCTGTCTCTACCTTATAAATTATGAAATAATCCAGAAATAAGTTTTCTGGATCAGTGGTCACAAGCGCGTTAAACAAACTCTAAAAATGCACTTTTATTGTCAAATTATCTAAGTAACTAATAAAAGAAACCGAAAAATATACACTTTATAATGTTAAAATAAGAATGCATAAAAAATTACGAAGCTTGACATATAAATCACGAAATAATCCAAGAAATACAATTGAAGCGATGAAATACATTACGTAATATAACATAACAAAATTTTTAAATGCGTTTTTCTTATCAAATTAAATAACTAATTAATAAAAAAAACGCAAGTATATACATTTTATTATGTCAAGAATAGAATGCATAAATAAAAATACTAGGCTTACCCTATAGATAGTAAAATAATCCAAAAATAAAAATTGAAACGATCTATTCATACTACCGAGAAGCGCGCATTAATATGCAATTATGTACATCTTTACTTCTTCTTATTATATCAGGACAAAAAATGTATTTTAAAGCTTGAAGGATTTAATAAATGTGAAAACTGTAATTGAAATATTTTCTTTAATATTAAATTAGCAATTTTATCACTTACAACATGAACTATATTGTAGAGTATGGTTTTTACCTTTTTGCTCAATTTACCCGAAAACAATTATATATCATTAAGAGATAAAAAGAAGAGATCGAACATATGAAAATACAGAGCAACTATATATTTTTAGAAACACGATGTCGTACTTTACTGAAATTTGTAATTCCATATTGCGACTAATAATTATTTATTTGATCCTTGGCGCAGGTAGAACTAGTACATGTCCCAGAAAATTAAATTTGCGCAAACGAACTGAGACGAAATTCTTCAACCTCACCTAATGCGCGTTATGACCGACAAATGGAGTTGTTCAAACAAGGCAATGCCAGGCATCACACAGCGCAATTAACAAGAGCCTATCTTGAGCAGAACAACATCAATGTGCAACAATGGCCATTTCAAATCATTGAATCCGATTAAACACTTGTGGGATCAGCTTAATAAACGTGTTCGCTAACGTCAACCTCCACCTCAGACCCTCGATCAGCTCGATCAAATGTTTCAACAAAAATAGCAAACAATTTAACGTAATGAAGTAAGAAAATTGATTGATTCTTTGCCAAGGAGGTGCAGAGCAGTGTTGGCATCGCGAGGTGGTCATACATACTACTAATTATACGTGATCGGAAGTATTCGAAACTGTGTTAAACTGACATGTATTCAATCCAATCTTTAGGGTATGGACTGTAACTGTATGTCAATTAAAACCATTTTAGTGAATATCTATATTTCTTAGTGCAAAATACATCTACTCTAATTTTTAAAAGATCTTTATGCGTTTCTTTTCTGCAGAATATTGTAATTCTCATTAAAAACGTAATTCTAAGTTGTGAAAAAAAAAAACAAAATTAAGAATGTAGAAATATACTACAAGTGGGATACGTCCGGGAAAAGTGTAGGATGATTTCATACAGTCTTTTGTTTTTGATATTCCAAAAAAATATATTTATTACAAATTTCGAAACTTAAAGCATTTGAAAATAAAATTGTTTCAGTATTTCTACAGGATTTAATAAACATTAAATCTGACACTTCGTAACCTTTTATTGCTGCTATATTATTCACATCTGCGTTTAGAAAATCTGTTTTCCCGACAGTCTGACATATGCTTAATATATGTATTAATATCTGCGCGTATGAGTGCTTTACATAAGTGCGTGTATGATTGTTTTACACACATGTTATGATGTGCGTGTATGAGTCTTAAAGAGCTTGTATGATTTTTTTTTACTTAAGTGTGTTTTTGGATGTTTACATAAGTGTGTATATGATTGTTTTACATAAGTGTGTGTATGATTGTTTTACAAAAGTGTGTGTATGATTGTTTTACATAAGTATCTGTATGTTTATATTTGTGCGTTTATGTGCAAGTATATCTAACAGTGCTTTTGTATTTTGTCAAAATCTCCTGAAAGCTAGTGTTTATTTTGTACTCCATCTTAAAAATTCCTCAAAAATATTTCTGACATGGTAAAGGGAAAACTATTATCAATTTAATAAGTTTCCTCATTTTTTACTCCAAGTCAATACCTAATAATCATTGTATCCTTCCTTTTTAAATGTTGTGTACATGCAGCTATTCATTTTAATATATTTCCGCGATAACTGAAAAGGTAATGAGGTTAGATTAGACAATAATTTACACCAAATGGTACAATCCTTTATATGACAAATTTTTGGTGCCTGTATGTGCATTCTGAAATCCCGTCATATGTCAGGCTATTGGGACAGATACATATGGTTGAGATTTAGACTATAAACCACAACCTAGCGCCTTAGATTTGTTCCTTGCATATAGGAGAACAAAGCAAACTAACTTGTCTTTCCTGTCCACGGCATCGCAGAAAACTTTCCGACATATTCTTAAGTAAATGACATACCCAACCTTGCTGTAAATCAAAACTACTGTTAACAATAACTAGAAATAACAATTTTACAACAATAACAAACGATAGAACAAAAAACAAATTGTAAGACTGATTCTCTTTGAATAATAAACTGTATACATTGTACACACTTTTTTCTATTAAAAAACCATTAATAAATGAAAAATCATTTGAAACATTTAAGCCAGTGAATTTGGAGGATTTCTTATCAGTTGTATTTGTAGTTGACTTCCGTAAAACATAAGTTTTCAATCGAGACCCGTCTCTGAATATTTCTTGTTGATTGCACGAATTTCATCTGTAAAAAGTCAAGTAGCAACACGAAGATATCTACTTGGAAGCTAATTGTTCTTTGATAACTGACTGACATTTGTCTGTCAAATCCGAGGGAATACACATACATGTACACATATATATTATAAAAGTAGTACCTATAATTTATGATAATAATTAGGTACGTGATTTTTCAACACTATTTGTGGTGTAGAGTAAGAAATATGTTATATAAGACTCATCTCTGGCCTCGCTTAAAAGGTTACTATAAAACATAGACGATGGGATGTAGACCTATAGGTGAAGGTATATATAAAGCTATGATCACTCAACACAAATACCAACGGGTTTGAACCATGGCCTTGGGTAAATAAATTCAATAATTACAAAAATATGAAAAAAATATTTCAATCTATAAAAGAACTGTAAATGATACCAACTCGTGTTTAGAACAGTCAATTTACTGTTCATCATATCTCTGTATTGTAGTCATGATTTTTCTGCTTGCGGCTAAGCAGATAATTGGTACAATCTAACTTCCTTTTATCGATTCTTCATTGGCACACTAGTCATCCATAGCACAAACAAGTCAGTTCCTACATAAGATCATAAACGTTATGCGTCGTAAAGTAATGAGTTTAATAGGACTACAAAATAAGCAGCCATAAGTAAGCTTGTAACACGATAATCATCCTTCGAAGTCTTGGCAGCATAAAATATTATAACCAGTTTAATATAGTTTTGGCAAATTTTATTTTAGTCGGAGCTTTGGACGACATATGATGCAAAATCCATCAAACTAGCTCGAGTAATGAAATTACTAATGTACTGAGACCAACGATAACTTCACATAAATATAAACATTTCAAAATGTCACGTATGAAAGCCAAAAATATCTACAACAGACCACGCTCAGAGGTTTAGTCTATCAACAAATCTGGTATATATGTACCACATATCACTAGACCATGAGTTAAAATATGTCTAAACCAAATCGGATCTAGGTATAACTATCATGAAGCTGCCTGACCAGGCCAAGTTGTAACTAAAATAGAAAAGCTGTTAATAATTATACTGTGAAATATACATGTAGTAATAGTGAATCAGAAGATACCAAAGCCCCGAAAAACGAAATAACAAAACCATGCTCTCAGAATGTCAGAACTTACTGTATGCTTATATTAGTTGATTAAATTTTAATTGATACCTACATACTCGTGTACGGTGGCCGAGTGGTTAAGGTAGTTCGTCTACTATTGATCACGTGGTCTTTCAACACTGAGATTGCGGGTTCAATTCTCACTGCAAGCGGGGTATACTCTACTCCAATCATAATTTACAAGGATTGCCAGTTTTCCTACCGAAGGTCGGGGGTTTTCTCCTGGTACTCCGGCTTCCTCCCCCAATAAAAACTGGAGGCCATGATATAGCTGAAAAATTGCTGAAATTGGCGTTAAACACCATCAAACAAACAAACACACAAACAACAAACTCTTGTATTTTATTTCCTATAAAAATTCTAATTACTAAAACAGATTCCTAATACTGGACACACGCTTTCCAGTGCGTTTTCATTGGTAATAGTATAATTAAGAAAGTCTTGTCGTAAACAATAATGTGTGACGAGTTTAAATAGTGCCACACTGCTTGCAATGCAAAGTCCATTTTGGAAGTTTGTATATACCCCCATGTAGTCAACGATTCGTTTCATGTTAACATGGTCTAGTCCTAAATATGAGAGGGCGGACAGGGTAGTGGGAGACAGGGAGAGAGAGAAGGGAGAAAGGAGTAGAGGGGAGGGAGAAAGGAGCCGAGGGGAGGGAGAAGAGGGTAGGGAAAAATTATCTGTGGGGAGGGAGAAAGGAGAAAGGTACCCCCTGTCCACCCTCCAATATACTGAAATAATGTTCAATGGATGTTAAGCAAAGTAACAACATGTCTAATGTATCATTCAGTCGATAAGAATATTTATAGAATTGTTTGCATTATACAGTAAAAGCTTAAATATATTTATTTTATTTTGTAAGCTGTATGTCTACAAATGCGCTATAAAATATAATCTCCCAAATTGTAATTGTTGAACACTTGTAATAAATCTATCGGGATTTTATGATTTCCTTTCTAAATGCAGTTAAAACCGAATAGTTCAACACACAATTTTAGGATGAAACTTTATAGTGTTTGCCTAAAATCAAGGATATATTATTGACTTCTATGGTATGCTTTATTCCATTTATACCAAGGTCGTAAGGAAAACGTATGTTAATAACACCGCTAACCAAATACAAATAAAACTAAATCAGGATATAAAAGTCAAATATCTTAACATATTCCACTGTCTATATTTCAGTGCTTTCTTCTTTGTGTCATTTTCAGAAATGCTACCATTCATTTCGTATACGACATTCGTGTGTGTAGGTTTCATCAGAATGCACATGAGAATTGCTGTAGCCGATCTTCTCTGTAATCTTTAACTACCATATGGGCGTAAATTTAGGCTTTTAGAAGAAAAAAAACTACATTTCTCTAGGGGCACTGAACTCGTGAACATATGTACTACTATGAAACAGTGTTGTGTAATACGCAATTTCGTGTAATTTTATATTATATATTTGCTAATTGATTTAAACAAATGAAGTTTTGTAATATACAAATATTTTGTTACTTAATTATAGTAAAAGACAGCGTATTTTGGTAAGCTGTTTTGCCTGACAAATAAAAACAGGTCGGGCTTATGCTCCTTTTGTAGATCCAACAAATTATAATTTGAAATCAACAATTATTTTCTCAAAATATTAGCGGTTTGATAGAGAGATAATTCATAGTAAATTTTAATCAAAATTAAAACTGAAGTGTAACCTAGGTGCAGAAGATTTTGTGTATTCGAAGCCTATCAGACTTTGTCGTTTGCAGTTGTGCCCTACGCGTCTTCGGATGGCGGATAGGGGAGACCCTCTCGTCGGGGGAAAAGGGGGGGGGGGTTGTCAGGTCATAATACTGAAAGTCAGGCCGCGGACCGTAATGGGTGACTTGTTCGGAGAGTGCCACGCTCCTTGGAACGGTAAAGACCCCTTTTGTAGATTTCGAAAAAGAGTAGGCTCATTATAGTCACTACAAAAAGCTAAATTCTCCCCCTCCCCCTACCGAATACTCCATACTTTTCCAAAGGCAGTCAAAATTGTGTAACCTGAGTACCATCCCACCCTTTGTCCTGAATATGTGAAATACTGCTCGCTGGTAGTAAAGCTAACATACAATTAACGAAATTAGACGAACGTTTGAAAACAATATTAGATCCCTTTAGAAACAAAAATGGATGACTTACAATGAAAAATTCCCATAGCAAATGTCAAGGACGATTTGTGACATGTACACAACAGAGGCATTGCGTTAAATATGCCCAAATTATAGTGGATATTTTTTTTCTGCCGGATTTTTGTAATGAAGTGGTACAATATGGATTAAGAAAAAATGCAAGTAAAAAAAGCACTCCACTAGGGGTGTGACGTTTAGTATAAGCACTTCCGAGACATAAATAGCATTTTACTGGCCTAGAAAAATGTTAAAAATATTTTTTCAGTTTTTTCTTACTATTATACATATGTCGTCATCAACGTCTCTATAACATTTGTTTTTTTCTATATCTTGAAAGGTATGTTTATATTTCGTGGTATGCATATTACACAGTTTTATATCTGCAACGCTCTGGATATTGCTGAAATATGGATCGCCATTAAGCGACAATCAATCTATCCAACAAATGACATAATTTTTTGTATCCTTGTCATAACTCCTTCAGCTTGGATAATACGTTATTAAGCTGTTCAAAAGATTATAAAGGTCTGTTTTGTTCCACACATTTGCATTTGGTTTCAATCATATAATTAGCAGGGCGATTATTAATGGGTGCACCAATGACTTTGTGTGTGTGTCTGCTTGTGTCTGGCCTTTTAGTTATTTATATATACAATTACAGTATTGATAATTCGTTGCTCTATCCATACCAATCGGGTTTTCTCCAGGGTCAGTCTACTGTCTATAAACTTATTGGAATATATGAAAAAGTATGTAATAATTTAGAAAATAGACTTTCTAATATATTTTATTTTTCTGTGACATCTCGAAGACATTTGATAGAGTATGCCATCTAGGATTGATCACAAAATTAAAGTCGTATGGAATATCTGGCCTTCTTTTAGACTCGACCAGAAACTATATACCAAACAGAAAACAAACTGTAATGGTTAACAAACCCCCTTCTCATGTTGGTACAGTTACAGCACAGGTACCACAGGGATCTGTTCTTGGACCTTTGTTATTTTTACTGTACATAAATGACATTAGAGATAATTTAGGAAATATTGCTATTCTTGCTATTTACAGAAGACACTTTACTTCAATATGCAGGATCTGACATCTGGATGATTTAAATATTGTAAACGGCTGGTACAAAGAGTAGCTTATCAACTTTGATCCAAAAACCCCAAAGCAGACTGTCTCCTTAGATGGAAAATGGACAACCAATATAAACACTATTGTTTAATCTTCTACCAGACAGTGAAATGCTTCGAAAATTAAAATATATTATTTCGTCTAAAAGTTTGTCAAATATCTATTTAACATTTATAAGACCCACGTTGGAATATGCCTGCGAAGTTTGGGTGGCTGTTCTGAACGAGAGGTAGAAAAACTCGAGAAAGTTCAATTAGAAGCAGCCAGAATTGTAACTGGATTAACTAAATTTGCTAGTAGAGATTCTTTATATATTGAAAATGGTTGTAATACTCTAGAGAGACGGAAAAACAGAATATTGTGTATTTTTTATATAAACTGCACAACAAAATTTGCCCCGAATACTTATGAGATTGATGCCACCACTAGTTTCGAATGTAAACAAATATAATCTTCGAAACAATGACAACTATATATATTATATAGATTAAATATTGCGTAAACATTTTATCTATTTATTAGATTAAATGTTTACGCAATATCCGTTGTGTCGAGCAAGTATCGCCGTGGAATAACAATTGTCTATCAGGAATACGCCATCATTTGAAAGTTTTAACTCAAAATAAAGCAGCCTGTACTTAAACCACCAAAATATTTCTGGCAATTAAGGGATCAAGGAGATTAAATATCCCCACTAGATTACGTCATAAATATCAGATTTTTAAAGAATAAATTAATTGCAAATCCGATATGTAGCTGTGGTGCACCTTATGAGGATGCTTAATTACCACTTTTTTCTGGAGTGCCTTTTATAACAAACGCAAAGAGATTCCATATTTGATATCGATAAGCTAAATATCGAAAACATTCCTAACATGAAATAAATTCTATTATTTTTGAAAAAGTTCGTACGTACATAGGCCGTACCAATAGAATTTCCAACAGGTCAAATTAAAGAGTCTACACCATTTTAAATCAATTATTTCTTCTTTATTTATAGATAAACTGCTTGTCACCATCATATGATTTATGTATTGTATTCTCGCGGAGAGGATTGTTGTTATGTTAGTATAACTTGATGTCCAATCAATTGACAATAACATATTTATTAAAAAGTATGACAATAGTACTACTAGGTTAAATACAATTACATCTAACACAAATCAACAGAAACAGATGGCATTTACTTACGTACCCCCACCCCCTCCCTTCCTTTCTACTCACCCCACGTGGAAACTACGACAATAGATTGAGTCTTCAAGTGAAAAATTGAACTTTTAATTAACTAGACCGAATTTTACTGCCGTTATAATCCGAAGTTAGTTTTGTGATTTGTCGGATTAACGGTAGAATTCAGTCCTATTGCTAGTAATGTAGCAAATAAAAAATTCTAACTTCGGTCTATTTATTCAAAATTCAAACATAATATTCATCTTCTTTACGTCATTAAAGCTTCAGACATTGCGAAACTAACCGGAAACGATCTTTATTGAAGAAATTTCTTTTTTCGTCTTTGAAGTTGCACGTGGAAAATGTTATGTTTATCATTTTTCCGTATATGGATAATTTGACCTAATTTTATTATAAACGTGATCAATTTGCATACTATAACAACCACTCCGTAGTAAGAATCCAGTAATTTACATATGTATTACCCAAGATGCAACACGCCATTCAGTTTCGGGTTTCGCAATGTTTTTCATGTATACAGTAAACGTAATTAAAAAAAGACAAGAATGTCAATTAATACACAACGCACAGTGGGTTATTACAAACGGCAATAACTATCAATACGTATCAATAATGATCGATTTTAAACACGAAGCCGATAAAAATGGCGACACAGTCGAAAAATATCAAGATTGACCACGAAACCTCTTTTGGACATCAAAGTGCCGTGAGTGATTCATCTCGCTCTGCTACATTACGAGTAATGGGACTAAATTCGTACCCTCGCCAAAAAAGCGAGGGTACGATTATTCGTTCTAATAATTAACTGAAAAACATAAAGACATCAATTTCAAATTTATCTGGACGGTCACAGAAACAGTATGCAGTAAAATGTGAAGTAAGAAGTTAACAATGCATGTCAAATTTAATGTCGTGGAACGCAAAACACAATACATAATCAATGTGGGTGATAAAAGAAATTAAAATCAATCAATATTTTTTGTTGAGAGTGTGTGACTGGTAACTACCATGACTTATGAAGCCATGACAATATATAATGGATCGCAAGATGTGTGGGGCCTCAGTGTCCGAGTGGGTCGTCTACTATTGATCACGTGGTCTGTCAACACTGAGATTGCGGGTTCGAGTCTCACTGCGGGCAGGGTTCGCTCGACTCCAATCTTAATTGACAAGCTACCGAATGTCGGGGGTTTTCTCCGTGTACTACGACTTCATCCCCAATAACAAATTGACGCTATGATATAGCTGAAAGTTGCTGAAAGTGGCGTTAAACATCCAAATAAACAATAAAGATGTTGGTATAAAATAAACAGTCAATTTTATTGTCCATTACTTCAGTTTTTTTAAACGATAATGCAAGGTAATAAACATATGTTATTCTTAAATAAGTAACATAATCAGAGCTAAATGTAGAAATTAAAACAAGACGCAGGCACCGTATATGTGTCGTTGTTATATTTTAAACTTAAATTATTTCCCGTTCGAAAATCCAATATATGGCACCGACATCTTTTGAAATCGTTTTTCCTGACATCTAAAGATCTAAATAAAGTCACGTTTATATTCCATTACTTCAGCTTCCTCCAATTTTAAAAACAAATATTATTCTTAAGTTAGTAATATAATCAGAGCTTTAATGGAGAAGTGTACACAAGCCGTATAAGGCACCGACCTCTCTTGAAGCGCTTTTTTTCCTGACATAAGCAATATATCATAAAGTACATTAAATAAACTACAATGATTTGTGTGTGGTTTTATTTGAAACCTTCTATATTTTCCGATAATATTACCTATTAAATCAACATGAAATGTCTTCAGCACTTAACCTGCCTATCAAAGGCTAGGCTGATAAAACAACCAAAATCAATACATGTACGGATGGGTCGCTTGAACGCTGCCACTGACACGTATCTGGGATACAATAATAATTCTCACATAATAAGTACATGTATATATAAGTGTACACGTGTGAGAAAAATGAGTACGAATATGTCCTTTAACTGAGTGCACCTGTGGTTTTTATTGGATGAGGGTTACTCGTTTTCTGTTTTTTGTGTAAATTGGTTTCTGTTGTTGGTTTCTGTATCAGGATTTGTAATTGCCCCTTGACGTTCGCTTTTATTGTTCGGTCGGTTTCCTTGATATTATTCTAACAACTAAAAGAAAACAACTTTCTAGTTTTGCACTTATAGTACAATCTAGTCTATCTCCTGATATGGTTGTAAGGCGATGCAGTTTTATATTCTTCAGCTTGTCGGTTATTAGTGAAATCCTAGATTGTTAGTAAACATGAAACAAATACGACCTTTAAGGGTTATTTTCCAGGTAAGTACGTTGTAACTGTTTTATGTGTCATTCATGCAATAGAATGAGTTATGAACTTCTGTCCTTAAGCGTACTGACAAAGTTTCATGGAAATTTTTTATAACATTTCTGAGTTGTTTTCACCACAGATATGGTTGTTTTTACACTATTCCACGTTGTTTTTACACTTTTCGGGTTGTTTTTACACTTTCGATGTACCGTAAATAGCTTGTTGGAGAATGACATAAATTTCGGACAGTCAACAAAGCACTCAATCAATGCAAGTGGTTACAATAAACCACGTGCAATAAACCATCTATTTATCATTGCATTTTCCATATGGGGTACCTGCAATTACGATTTTATGTGTGGAAATCCTGTCAATTTAAGGTGATGCTGGACACTTTCTCTAAAATTAATTTGTCAATGAATTTTCGTTAAATTCGCCATATAGTTATTATAGTTTTTTTATACAAGTTACTAGTATCATAATTCAAATAGGGGTTTAAGGGTTTCAAAGTTTATTTTTGAGGGGTTGAGCACTGAATTTTTAAATTTTCTAATACCTTTTACAGAGAAGAGAATAAAAAAGCACTAAAATAAAAGATCACAAAAATTCTGTCCAAAAAAATTTTTCTGAATTTTTGATATAATATCAAGTAATTGGTACATTTTAATGATGAAAAGCAAAAGAAAAAAAGAAAAATAAGGCTCTCTGATTTAAATTTTGTCCATTGGGAAATAACTGGTCAAAAAGTGCTAAAAAATGGGGGGGGGGGGGGGGGTTCAAAATTACTGGTCAAAAAGTGCTAAAAATGTTTTTTTTTGGTCAAAATTACCTCCCTTGTTAAAAAAAATGTAATTTTCATTATTTTTGCCAATACCAAACTCATTTATGCGAAAACTTTATTTCAACCATTAATAAATAATAATATAGGTATGAGACTTTTTTTATTATTTTAAATTTTATGGAAATTAAGAGCTAATAATGAAAGAAATAATGTTCTATCTATTTTGAAATGGATGGTGGATGGTGTCCTGCATCCCCTTAGACCCCTCGAAAGCAGTTGCTTGTGTAAGTTGAAATGTCAGACTACATTATTAACAAATAAAAAAATGTATGTGGTGTGGGAAAAATGACTGAAAGTTTTGGATAAAAAAATCGGCACTGGATGAAAATAATAAAATGTCTAACTCTCCCCCCCCCCTTTTTTTAAAATGCTCTATTTTCCAGGCTCTTATAAATGTTCCACCAAATATAGAAGATTTTGAATCAATAATGATTCTATATTTAAATGATTCTATTTTTAGAACCCCAACATCAGATGCATCAGTGTATTTTCTTATGATTACTATTTTATTGTAACCAAGGTAACTTGGGTTGGATTTTAGCCCAACACCATCCTCACAAGTCAGAGTTTCTGTGTCCACATGTGTCCACGAACCCCTGACAAACTTAGCTAGGAAATTCCAGGGCTAGAAGATTTTTTTATGACGTTAATCATTTAAAATATCAACTAATGAAATTGCTTGAAAGAAGCAAGTGTTTAGCAGTAGTCATTCTTACTCATTCTTGAATATGAATAAAAAGTAACGCAACTAAATAATAATGCGGTAATAACAAACTATTAACACTACTGTACAAAATACACTGATTTTCACATGGTCTACGCAACACATCTGTTTGGTTAATTTATAATCGACATCGGGATATCCTCTAACCAAGTCGTGAATGAAAGCGAGCTTTTGATTGGCTACAGTAAGGTATGATGTAGCCAATCAAAATAGTGACTTCTAGCCCGGGAATTTCCTAGCTAAGTTTGTCAGGGTTTCGTGGACACATGTTGACACAGAAACTGTGACTTGTGAGGATGGTGTTGGGCTAAAATCCGACATTAAAATTTACAGAGAGCCATAAAATCTTTCCAGAACAGTAAATTTTGAAGCATAAAAATAATGTTTTTATCTTTTTAGTCAGCGTTTTCCATCATTGTTTTGCATGTTTCTAGATATTGAGTTTAATTTTTTTGAAGAAATGAATGAAAATAAAATTTTTCCAACAGATTAAACAAGGAAGATAATAAAATAGGGACAACAACAATTAATTTGCAAAGTTCTTTATTTCCAGTGAAATTTTTAGAAATTTAGTTATGTGAATGAATTTTAATAGGCGAAAGACAAATAAAGGTTTCTGAATTATTTGCCTATTTGAAATAAACTAGTTAAAAACTAACCTAATGTAAAAATAACAGTTGCGTAAAATACAGGAGCATTCACACAGTTCTTGCTCAATCTATAATTAAAATAAGATCTTTCACTTGCTCCCCCTTTGTAAGCAGTGACCAATAACAAAAAAGGGGGATCAAGTGAAAGATCGAATTTTAAATAGATTGGTTTAGGCTCAACCTACAGAACTGTAAAACTTGTCGAAGAATGATGAATTTTGGATGCCTTCTTTTTGGAAGTGACGAGTAGGGTGCTCAAAGTATAATACAGGTAATAGTTGATGAGATGATTGAAGAGTGTCACGGTCCGTGCACGTAAAGACCCCGTTTGTAGATTTAGAAGAGGAGCAAACATATTTGTACCCAATACAAAAGGAAAAATGGTCTGTCCCGATTTGACCTTTCGTTTTTCTAATGCCAGTAAACATTTCTGTCCTATTTCCCTCAGATAATTTGATATTCTATCTTCTATCTGTTGAATATATGTAATATTTCAGAACTAATTGCTATATTCTATCTGGTGACTATATGTATTATTTCAGGACTAATTGCTGTATTGTATCTGGTGACTTTATGTATAATTTCAGTACTAATTGCTGTATTCTTTCTGGTGACTATATGTATTATTACATATCTAATTGCTGTATTCTATTTGGTGACTATATGTATTATTTCAGTTTTAATTGCTATACTCCATCTGGTGACTATATGTATTATTACAGGACTAATTGCCATATTCTATCTGGTGACTATATGTATTATTACAGAACTAATTGCTATATTCTATCTGGTGACTTTATGTACATGTATTATTTCAGGATGGTGACTATATGTATTATTTCAGGACTAATCACTGTATTCTATCTGGTGACTTTATGGCTTACATCTGTGACTATATGTATTATTTTAGGACTAATTACTATATTCTATCTGGTGACTTTATGTATTATTTCAGGACTAATTGCTGTATTCTATCTGGTGACTTTATGTATTATTTCAGGACTAATTGCTATATTCTATCTGGTGACTTTATGTATTATTTCAGGACTAATTGCTGTATTCTATATGACTATATGTATTATTACAGGACTAATTGCTATATTCTATCTGGTGACTATATGTATTATTACAGGACTAATTGCTGTATTCTATCTGGTGACTATATGTATTATTTCAGTTCTAATTGCTGTATTCTATCTGGTGACTATATGTATTATTACATATCTAATTGCTGTATTCTATCTGGTGACTATATGTATTATTACATGACTAATTGCTATATTCTATCTGGTGACTATATGTATTATTTCAGTTTTAATTGCTATACTCCATCTGGTGACTATATGTATTATTACAGGACTAATTGCTCCATTCTATCTGGTGACTATATGTATTATTTTATATATGCATATATTATTTCAGGCCTAATTGCTATATTCTATCTGGTGACTATATGTATTATTAAAGGACTAATTGCTGTATTCTATCTGGTGACTATATGAATTATTTTAGGACCAATTGCTATCTTCTATCTGTTGAATATATGTAATATTTCAGAACTAATTGCTATATTCTATCTGGTGACTATATGTATTATTTCAGGACTAATTGCTGTATTGTATCTGGTGACTTTATGTATAATTTCAGTACTAATTGCTGTATTCTTTCTGGTGACTATATGTAATATTTTAGGACTAATTGCTGTATTCTATTTGGTGACTATATATATTATTACAGGACTAATTTCTGTATTCTATCTGGTGACTATATGTATTATTTCGAACTAATTATTGTATTTTATCTGGTGACTATATGTATTATTTCAGTTCTAATTGCTGTATTCTATCTGGTGACTATATGTATTATTACAGATCTAATTGCTGTATTGTATCTGGTGACTATATGTATTATTTCAGTTTTAATTGCTATACTCCATCTGGTTACTATATGTATTATTACAGGACTAATTGCTGTATTCTATCTGATGACTATATGTATTATTTCAGTTTTAATTGCTATAATCCATCTGGTGACTATATGTATTATTACAGGACTAATTGCTGTATTCTATCTGGTGACTATATGTATTATTTCAGTTCTAATTGCTATATTCTATCCGGTGACTATATGTATTATTACAGGACTAATTGCTCTATTCTATCTGGTGACGATATGTATTATTTTAGAACTAATTGCTGTATTCTATCTTATGACTATACATGCATATATTATTTCAGGCCTAATTGCTATATTCTATCTGGTGACTATATGTATTATTAAAGGACTAATTGCTATATGAATTATTTTAGGACGAATTGCTATCTTCTATCTGTTGAATATATGTAATATTTCAGAACTTATTGCTATATTCTATCTGGTGACTATATGTATTATTTCAGGACTAATTGCTGTATTCTATTTGGTGACTATATATATTATTACAGGACTAATTTCTGTATTCTATCTGGTGACTATATGTATTATTTCGAACTTATTATTGTATTTTATCTGGTGACTATATGTATTATTTCAGTTCTAATTGCTGTATTCTATCTGGTGATTATATGTATTATTTCAGAACTAATTGCTATACTAGTATTCTATCTGGTGACTTTATGTATTATTTCAGGATGGTGACTATATGTATTATTTCAGGACTAATCGCTGTATTCTATCTGGTGACTTTATGGCTTACATCTGTGACTATATGTATTATTTTAGGACTAATTACTATATTCTCTCTGGTGACTTTATGTATTATTTCAGGACTAATTGCTGTATTCTATCTGGTGACTTTATGTATTATTTCAGGACTAATTGCTATATTCTATCTGGTGACTTTATGTATTATTTCAGGACTAATTGCTATATTCTATCTGGTGACTTTATGTATTATTTCAGGACTAATTGCTGTATTCTATCTGGTGACTATATGTATTATTTCAGGACTAATTGCTGTATTCTATCTGGTGACTATATGTATTATTACAGGACTAATTGCTGTATTCTATCTGGTGACTATACATGTTTGTATTATTACACGACAAATTACTGTATTGTACGTATCTGGTGACTATGTATTATTTCAGGACTAATTGCTGTATTCTATCTGGTGACTTTATGTATTATTTCAGGACTAATTGCCATATTCTATCTGGTGACTATATGTATTATTACAGGACTAATTGCTGTATTCTATTTGGTGACTATACATGTTTGTATTATTACAGAACAAATTGCTGTATTGTACGTATCTGGTGACTGTATTATTTCAGGACTAATTGCTGTATTCTATCTGGTGACAATATGTATTATTTCAGAACTAATTGCTATATTCTATCTGGTGACTATATGTATTATTACAGATCTAATTGCTGTATTCTATCTGGTGACTATATGTATTATTTCAGTTCTAATTTATGTATTATTACAGATCTAATTGCTGTATTGTATCTGGTGACTATATGTATTATTACAGGACTAATTGCTGTATTCTTTCTGGTGACTATATGTATTATTTCAGATTAAATTGCTATACTCCATCTGGTTGCTATATGTATTATTACAGGACTAATTGCTGTATTCTATCTGGTGACTATATGTATTATTTCAGTTTTAATTGCTATAATCCATCTGGTGACTATATGTATTATTACAGGACTAATTGCTGTATTCTATCTGGTGACTATATGTATTATTTCAGTTCTAATTGCTATATTCTATCTGGTGACTATATGTATTATTACAGGACTAATTGCTATATTCTATCTGGTGACTATATGTATTATTACAGGACTAATTGCTGTATTGTATCTGGTGACTATATGTATTATTTCAGTTCTAATTCCTATACTCCATCTGGTGACTATATGTATTATTACAGGACTAATTGCTGTATTCTATCTGGTGAGTATATGTATTATTTCAGTTCTAATTGCTATATTCTATCTGGTAACTATATGTATTATTACAGGTCTAATTGCTATATTCTATCTGGTGACTATATGTATTATTACAGGACTAATTGCTGTATTCTATCTGGTGACTATATGTATTATTTCAGTTCTAATTGCTGTATTCTATCTGGTGACTATATGTATTATTACATGACTAATTGCTATATTCCATCTGGTGACTATATGTATTATTTCAGTTTTAATTGCTATACTCCATCTGGTGACTATATGTATTATTACAGGACTAATTGCTGTATTCTATCTGGTGACTATATGTATTATTTTAGAACTAATTGCTGTATTCTCTGGTGACTATACATGCATATATTATTTCAGGCCTAATTGCTATATTCTATCTGGTGACTATATGTATTATTAAAGGACTAATTGCTGTATTCTATCTGGTGACTATATGAATTATTTTAGGACGAATTGCTATATTCTATCTGTTGAATATATGTAATATTTCAGAACTAATTGCTATATTCTATCTGGTGACTATATGTATTATTTCAGGACTAATTGCTGTATTGTATCTGGTGACTTTATGTATAATTTCAGTACTAATTGCTGTATTCTTTCTGGTGACTATATGTAATATTTTAGGACTAATTGCTGTATTCTATTTGGTGACTATATATATTATTACAGGACTAATTTCTGTATTCTATATGGTGACTATATGTATTATTTTGAACTAATTATTGTATTTTATCTGGTGACTATATGTATTATTTCAGTTCTAATTGCTGTATTCTATCTGGTGACTATATGTATTATTTCAGAACTAATTGCTATATTCTATCTGGTGACTTTATATATTATTTCAGGATGGTGACTTTATGTATTATTTCAGGACTAATCACTGTATTCTATCTGGTGACTTTATGGTTTACATCTGTGACTATATATATTATTTTAGGACTAATTACTATATTCTATCTAGTGACTTTATGTATTATTTCAGGACTAATTGCTGTATTCTATCTGGTGACTTTATGTATTATTTCAGGATGGTGACTATATGTATTATTTCAGGACTAATCGCTGTATTCTATCTGGTGACTTTATGGCTTACATCTGTGACTATATGTATTATTTTAGGACTAATTACTATATTCTCTCTGGTGACTTTATGTATTATTTCAGGACTAATTGCTGTATTCTATCTGGTGACTATATGTATTATTACAGGACTAATTGCTGTATTCTATCTGGTGACTATTCATGTTTGTATTATTACAGGACAAATTACTGTATTGTACATATCTGGTGACTATGTATTATTTCAGGACTAATTGCTGTATTCTATCTGGTGACTTTATGTATTATTACAGGACTAATTGCTGTATTCTATCTGGTGACTATATGTATTATTTCAGTTCTAATTGCTGTATTCTATCTGGTGACTATATGTATTATTACATATCTAATTGCTCTATTCTATCTGGTGACTATATGTATTATTACATGACTAATTGCTATATTCTATCTGGTGACTATATGTATTATTTCAGTTTTAATTGCTATACTCCATCTGGTGACTATATGTATTATTACAGGACTAATTGCTCCATTCTATCTGGTGACTATATGTATTATTTTATATATGCATATATTATTTCAGGCCTAATTGCTATATTCTATCTGGTGACTATATGTATTATTAAAGGACTAATTGCTGTATTCTATCTGGTGACTATATGAATTATTTTAGGACCAGTTGCTATCTTCTATCTGTTGAATATATGTAATATTTCAGAGCTAATTGCTATATTCTATCTGGTGACTTTATGTATTATTTCAGGACTTATTGCTGAATCTATCTGGTGACTATATGTATTATTTCAGTTATAATTGCTGTATTCTATCTGGTGACTATATGTATTATTTCAGGACTAATTACTATATTCTATCTGGTGAATTTATGTATTATTTCAGGACTAATTGCCATATTCTATCTGGTGACTATATGTATTATTACAGGACTAATTGCCGTATTCTATTTGGTGACTATACATGTTTGTATTATTACAGGACAAATTGCTGTATTGTACGTATCTGGTGACTGTATTATTTCAGGACTAATTGCTGTATTCTATCTGGTGACAATATGTATTATTTCAGAACTAATTGCTATATTCTATCTGGTGACTATATGTATTATTACAGATCTAATTGCTGTATTCTATCTGGTGACTATATGTATTATTTCAGTTCTAATTTATGTATTATTACAGATCTAATTGCTGTATTGTATCTGGTGACTATATGTATTATTACAGGACTAATTGCTGTATTCTTTCTGGTGACTATATGTATTATTTCAGATTTAATTGCTATACTCCATCTGGTTGCTATATGTATTATTACAGGACTAATTGCTGTATTCTATCTGGTGACTACATGTATTATTTCAGTTTTAATTGCTATAATCCATCTGGTGACTATATGTATTATTACAGGACTAATTGCTGTATTCTATCTGGTGACTATATGTATTATTTCAGTTCTAATTGCTATATTCTATCTGGTGACTATATGTATTATTACAGGACTAATTGCTATATTCTATCTGGTGACTATATGTATTATCACAGGACTAATTGCTGTATTCTATCTGGTGACTATATGTATTATTTCAGTTCTAATTCCTGTATTCTATCTGGTGACTATATGTATTATTACATGACTAATTGCTATATTCTATCTGGTGACTATATGTATTATTTCAGTTTTAATTGCTATACTCCATCTGGTGACTATATGTATTATTACAGGACTAATTGCTGTATTCTATCTGGTGAGTATATGTATTATTTCAGTTCTAATTGCTATATTCTATCTGGTGACTATATGTATTATTACAGGTCTAATTGCTATATTCTATCTGGTGACTATATGTATTATTACAGGACTAATTGCTGTATTCTATCTGGTGACTATATGTATTATTTCAGTTCTAATTGCTGTATTCTATCTGGTGACTATATGTATTATTACATGACTAATTGCTATATTCCATCTGGTGACTATATGTATTATTTCAGTTTTAATTGCTATACTCCATCTGGTGACTATATGTATTATTACAGGACTAATTGCTGTATTCTATCTGGTGACTATATGTATTATTTTAGAACTAATTGCTGTATTCTCTGGTGACTATACATGCATATATTATTTCAGGCCTAATTGCTATATTCTATCTGGTGACTATATGTATTATTAAAGGACTAATTGCTGTATTCTATCTGGTGACTATATGAATTATTTTAGGACGAATTGCTATATTCTATCTGTTGAATATATGTAATATTTCAGAACTAATTGCTATATTCTATCTGGTGACTATATGTATTATTTCAGGACTAATTGCTGTATTGTATCTGGTGACTTTATGTATAATTTCAGTACTAATTGCTGTATTCTTTCTGGTGACTATATGTAATATTTTAGGACTAATTGCTGTATTCTACTTGGTGACTATATATATTATTACAGGACTAATTTCTGTATTCTATCTGGTGACTATATGTATTATTTTGAACTAATTATGTATTTTATCTGGTGACTATATGTATTATTTCAGTTCTAATTGCTGTATTCTATCTGGTGACTATATGTATTATTTCAGAACTAATTGCTATATTCTATCTGGTGACTTTATATATTATTTCAGGATGGTGACTTTATGTATTATTTCAGGACTAATCACTGTATTCTATCTGGTGACTTTATGGTTTACATCTGTGACTATATGTATTATTTTAGGACTAATTACTATATTCTATCTAGTGACTTTATGTATTATTTCAGGACTAATTGCTGTATTCTATCTGGTGACTTTATGTATTATTTCAGGACTAATTGCTGTTTTCTATCTGGTGACTTAATGTATTATTTCAGGACTAATTGCTATATTCTATCTGGTGACATTAAGTATTATTTCAGGACTAATTGCTGTATTCTATCTGGTTACTATATGTATTATTACAGGACTAATTGCTGTATTCTATCTGGTGACTATATGTATTATTAATGGACTAATTGTTGTATTGTATCTGGTGACTATATGTATTATTACAGATCTAATTGCTGTATTGTATCTGGTGACTATATGTATTATTACAGGACTAATTGCTGTATTCTATCTGGTGACTATATGTATTATTTCAGTTTTAATTGCTATACTCCATCTGGTTACTATATGTATTATTACAGGACTAATTGCTGTATTCTATCTGGTGACTATATGTATTATTTCAGTTTTAATTGCTATAATCCATCTGGTGACTATATGTATTATTACAGGACTAATTGCTGTATTCTATCTGGTGACTATATGTATTATTTCAGTTCTAATTGCTATATTCTATCTGGTGACTATATGTATTATTACAGGACTAATTGCTATATTCTATCTGGTGACTATATGTATTATTACAGGACTAATTGCTGTATTCTATCTGGTGACTATATGTATTATTTTAGGACTAATTGCTATATTTTATCTGGTGACTTAATGTATTATTTCAGGACTAATTGGTATATTCTATCTGGTGACTTAATGTATTATTTCAGGACTAATTGCTGTATTCTATCTGGTGACTATATGTATTATTTCAGTTCTAATTGCTATATTCTATCTGGTGACTATATGTATTATTACAGGACTAATTGCTATATTCTATCTGGTGACTATATGTATTATTACAGGACTAATTGCTGTATTCTATCTGGTGACTATATGTATTATTTCAGTTCTAATTCCTGTATTCTATCTGGTGACTATATGTATTATTACATGACTAATTGCTATATTCTATCTGGTGACTATATGTATTATTTCAGTTTTAATTGCTATACTCCATCTGGTGACTATATGTATTATTACAGGACTAATTGCTGTATTCTATCTGGTGACTATATGTATTATTTCAGTTCTAATTGCTATATTCTATCTGGTGACTATATGTATTATTACAGGTCTAATTGCTATATTCTATCTGGTGACTATATGTATTATTACAGGACTAATTGCTGTATTCTATCTGGTGACTATATGTATTATTTGAGTTCTAATTGCTGTATTCTATCTGGTGACTATATGTATTATTACATGACTAATTGCTATATTCCATCTGGTGACTATATGTATTATTTCAGTTTTAATTGCTATACTCCATCTGGTGACTATATGTATTATTACAGGACTAATTGCTGTATTCTATCTGGTGACTATATGTATTATTTTAGAACTAATAGCTGTATTCTCTCTGGTGACTATACATGCATATATTATTTCAGGCCTAATTGCTATATTCTATCTGGTGACTATATGTATTATTAAAGGACTAATTGCTGTATTCTATCTGGTGACTATATGAATTATTTTAGGACGAATTGCTATATTCTATCTGTTGAATATATGTAATATTTCAGAACTAATTGCTATATTCTATCTGGTGACTATATGTATTATTTCAGGACTAATTGCTGTATTGTATCTGGTGACTTTATGTATAATTTCAGTACTATATGCTGTATTCTTTCTGGTGACTATATGTATTATTTCAGAACTAATTGCTATATTCTATCTGGTGACTTTATGTATTATTTCAGGATGGTGACTTTATGTATTATTTCAGGACTAATCACTGTATTCTATCTGGTGACTTTATGGTTTACATCTGTGACTATATGTATTTTTTTAGGACTAATTACTATATTGTATCTGGTGACTATATGTATTATTACAGGACTAATTGCTGTATTCTATCTGGTGACTATATGTATTATTTCAGTTTTAATTTCTATACTCCATCTGGTTACTATATGTATTATTACAGGACTAATTGCTGTATTCTATCTGGTGACTATATGTATTATTTCAGTTTTAATTGCTGTAATCCATCTGGTGACTATATGTATTATTACAGGACTAATTGCTGTATTCTATCTGGTGACTATATGTATTATTTCAGTTCTAATTGCTATATTCTATCTGGTGACTATATGTATTATTACAGGACTAATTGCTATATTCTATCTGGTGACTATATGTATTATTACAGCACTAATTGCTGTATTCTATCTGGTAACTATATGTATTATTTCAGTTCTAATTCCTGTATTCTATCTGGTGACTATATGTATTATTACATGACTAATTGCTATATTCTATCTGGTGACTATATGTATTATTTCAGTTTTAATTGCTATACTCCATCTGGTGACTATATGTATTATTACAGGACTAATTGCTGTATTCTATCTGGTGACTATATGTATTATTTCAGTTCTAATTGCTATATTCTATCTGGTGACTATATGTATTATTTCAGGACTAATTGCTATATTCTATCTGGTGACTATATGTATTATTACAGGACTAATTGCTGTATTCTATCTGGTGACTATATGTATTATTTCAGTTCTAATTGCTGTATTCTATCTGGTGACTATATGTATTATTACATGACTAATTGCTATATTCCATCTCGTGACTATATGTATTATTTCAGTTTTAATTGCTATACTCCATCTGGTGACTATATATATTATTACAGGACTAATTGCTGTATTCTATCTGGTGACTATATGTATTATTAAAGGACTAATTGCTGTATTCTATCTGGTGACTATATGAATTATTTTAGGACGAATTGCTATATTCTATCTGTTGAATATATGTAATATTTCAGAACTAATTGCTATATTCTATCTGGTGACTATATGTATTATTTCATGACTAATTGCTGTATTGTATCTGGTGACTTTATGTATAATTTCAGTACTAATTGCTGTATTCTTTCTGGTGACTATATGTATTATTTCAGAACTAATTGCTATATTCTATCTGGTGACTTTATGTATTATTTCAGGATGGTGACTTTATGTATTATTTCAGGACTAATCACTGTATTCTATCTGGTGACTTTATGGTTTACATCTGTGACTATATGTATTATTTTAGGACTAAGTACTATATTCTATCTGGTGACTTTATGTATTATTTCAGGACTAATTGCTGTATTCTATCTGGTGACTTTATGTATTATTTCAGGACTAATTGCTGTATTCTATCTGGTGACTTAATGTATTATTTCAGGACTACTTGCTATATTCTATCTGGTGACTTTATGTATTATTTCAGGACTAATTGCTATATTCTATCTAGTGTCTTTATGTATTATTTCAGGACTAATTGCTGTATTCTATCTGGTGACTATATGTATTATTTCAGGACTAATTTCTATATTCTATCTGGTGAATTTATGTGTTATTTCAGGACTAATTGCTGTATTCTATCTGTTGACTTAATGTGTTATTTCAGGACTAATTGCTATATTCTATCTGGTGACTTTATGTATTATTTCAGGACTAATTGCTATATTCTATCTAGTGACTAGATGTATTATTTCAGGACTAATTGCCATATTCTATCTGGTGACTATATGTATTATTACAGGACTAATTTCTGTATTCTATCTGGTTACTATATGTATTATTACAGGACTAATTGCTGTATTCTATCTGGTGACTATATGTATTATTACAGATCTAATTGCTGTATTGTATCTGGTGACTATATGTATTATTACAGGACTAATTGCTGTATTCTATCTGGTGACTATATGTATTATTTCAGTTTTAATTGCTATACTCCATCTGGTTACTATATGTCATATTACAGGACTAATTGCTGTATTCTATCTGGTGACTATATGTATTATTTAAGTTTTAATTGCTATAATCCATCTGGTGACTATATGTATTATTACAGGACTAATTGCTGTATTCTATCTGGTGACTATATGTATTATTTCAGTTCTAATTGCTATATTCTATCTGGTGACTATATGTATTATTACAGGACTAATTGCTATATTCTATCTGGTAACTATTTGTATTATTACAGGACTTATTATTGCTGTATTCTATCTGGTGACTATATGTATTATTTCAGTTCTAATTCCTGTATTCTATCTGGTGACTATATGTATTATTACAGATCTAATTGCTGTATTCTATCTGGTGACTATATGTATTATTACATGACTAATTGCTATATTCTATCTGTTGACTATATGTATTATTTCAGTTTTAATTGCTATACTCCATCTGGTGACTATATGTATTATTACAGGACCAATTGCTGTATTCTATCTGGTGACTATATGTATTATTACAGGACTAATTGCTGTATTCTATCTGGTGACTATACATGTTTGTATTATTACAGGACAAATTGCTGTATTGTACGTATCTGGTGACTATGTATTATTTCAAGACTAATTGCTGTATTCTCTCTGGTGACTATATGTATTATTTCAGAACTAACTGCTATATTCTATCTGGGGACTTTATGTATTATTACAGGACTAATTGCTGTATTCTATCTGGTGACTATATGTATTATTTCAGTTATTGCTATATTCTATCTGGTGACTATATGTATTATTAATGGACTAATTGCTGTATTGTATCTGGTGACTATATGTATTATTACAGATCTAATTGCTGTATTGTATCTGGTGACTATATGTATTATTACAGGACTAATTGCTATATTCTATCTAGTGACTATATGTATTATTTCAGGACTAATTGCCATATTCTATCTGGTGACTATATGTATTATTACAGGACTAATTGCTGTATTCTATCTGGTTACTATATGTTATTACAGGACTAATTGCTGTATTCTATCTGGTGACTATATGTATTATTAATGGACTAATGGCTGTATTGTATCTGGTGACTATATGTATTATTACAGATCTAATTGCTGTATTGTATCTGGTGACTATATGTATTATTACAGGACTAATTGCTGTATTCTATCTGGTGACTATATGTATTATTTCAGTTTTAATTGCTATACTCCATCTGGTTACTATATGTATTATTACAGGACTAATTGCTGTATTCTATCTGGTGACTTTATGTATTATTTCAGTTCTAATTGCTGTATTCTATCTGGTGACTATATGTATTATTACAGATCTAATTGCTGTATTCTATCTGGTGACTATATGTATTATTACATGACTAATTGCTATATTCTATCTGGTGACTATATGTATTATTTCAGTTTTAATTGCTATACTCCATCTGGTGACTATATGTATTATTACAGGACTAATTGCTGTATTCTCTCTGGTGACTATATGTATTATTAAAGGACTAATTGCTGTATTCTATCTGGTGACTATATGAATTATTTTAGGACGAATTGCTATATTCTATCTGTTGAATATATGTAATATTTAAGAACTAATTGCTATATTCTATCTGGTGACTATATGTATTATTTCAGGACTAATTGCTGTATTCTATCTGGTGACTATACATGTTTGTATTATTACAGGACAAATTGCTGTATTGTACGTATCTGGTGACTATGTATTATTTCAAGACTAATTGCTGTATTCTCTCTGGTGACTATATGTATTATTTCAGAACTAACTGCTATATTCTATCTGGGGACTTTATGTATTATTACAGGACTAATTGCTGTATTCTATCTGGTGACTATATGTATTATTTCAGTTATTGCTATATTCTATCTGGTGACTATATGTATTATTAATGGACTAATTGCTGTATTGTATCTGGTGACTATATGTATTATTACAGATCTAATTGCTGTATTGTATCTGGTGACTATATGTATTATTACAGGACTAATTGCTATATTCTATCTAGTGACTATATGTATTATTTCAGGACTAATAGCCATATTCTATCTGGTGACTATATGTATTATTACAGGACTAATTGCTGTATTCTATCTGGTTACTATATGTTATTACAGGACTAATTGCTGTATTCTATCTGGTGACTATATGTATTATTAATGGACTAATGGCTGTATTGTATCTGGTGACTATATGTATTATTACAGATCTAATTGCTGTATTGTATCTGGTGACTATATGTATTATTACAGGACTAATTGCTGTATTCTATCTGGTGACTATATGTATTATTTCAGTTTTAATTGCTATACTCCATCTGGTTACTATATGTATTATTACAGGACTAATTGCTGTATTCTATCTGGTGACTCTATGTATTATTTCAGTTCTAATTGCTGTATTCTATCTGGTGACTATATGTATTATTACAGATCTAATTGCTGTATTCTATCTGGTGACTATATGTATTATTACATGACTAATTGCTATATTCTATCTGGTGACTATATGTATTATTTCAGTTTTAATTGCTATACTCCATCTGGTGACTATATGTATTATTACAGGACTAATTGCTGTATTCTCTCTGGTGACTATATGTATTATTAAAGGACTAATTGTTGTATTCTATCTGGTGACTATATGAATTATTTTAGGACGAATTGCTATATTCTATCTGTTGAATATATGTAATATTTAAGAACTAATTGCTATATTCTATCTGGTGACTATATGTATTATTTCAGGACTAATTGCTGTATTGTATCTGGTGACTTTATGTATAATTTCAGTACTAATTGCTGTATTCTTTCTGGTGACTATATGTAATATTTTAGGACTAATTGCTGTATTCTATTTGGTTACTATATGTATTATTTTGAACTAATTATTGTATTTTATCTGGTGACTATATTTATTATTTCAGTTCTAATTGCTGTATTCTATCTGGTGACTATATGTATTATTTCAGAACTAATTGCTATATTTTATCTGGTGACTTTATGTATTATTTCAGGATGGTGACTATATTTATTATTTCAGTTCTAATTGCTGTATTCTATCTGGTGACTATATGTATTATTTCAGAACTAATTGCTATATTCTATCTGGTGACTTTATGTATTATTTCAGGATGGTGACTATATGTATTATTTCAGGACTAATTACTATATTCTATCTGGTGACTCTATGTATTATTTCAGTTATAATTGCTGTATTCTATCTGGTGACTATATGTATTATTTCAGTTATAATTGCTATATTCTATCTGGTGACTATATGTATTATTAATGGACTAATTGCTGTATTGTATCTGGTGACTATATGTATTATTACAGATCTAATTGCTCTATTGTATCTGGTGACTATATGTATTATTACCGGACTAATTGCTGTATTCTATCTGGTGACTATATGTATTATTTCAGTTTTAATTGCTATACTCCATCTGGTTACTATATGTATTGTTACAGGACTAATTGCTGTATTCTATCTGGTGACTATATGTATTATTTCAGTTTTAATTGCTATAATCCATCTGGTGACTATATGTATTGTTACAGGACTAATTGCTGTATTCTATCTGGTGACTTTATGTATTATTTCAGTTCCAATTGCTATATTCTATCTGGTGACTATATGTATTATTACAGGACTAATTGCTATATTCTATCTGGTGACTATATGTATTATTACAGGACTAATTGCTGTATTCTATCTGGTGACTATATGTGTTATTTCAGTTCTAATTGCTGTATTCTATCTGGTGACTATATGTATTATTACAGATCTAATTGCTGTATTCTATCTGGTGACTATATGTATTATTACATGACTAATTGCTATATTCTATCTGGTGACTATATGTATTATTTCAGTTGTAATTGCTATACTCCATCTGGTGACTATATGTATTATTACAGGACTAATTGCTGTATTCTGTCTGGTGACTATATGAATTATTTTAGGACGAATTGCTATATTCTATCTGTTGAATATATGTAATATTTCAGAACTAATTGCTATATTCTATCTGGTGACTATATGTATTATTTCAGGACTAATTGCTGTATTGTATCTTGTGACTTTATATATAATTTCAGTACTAATTGTTGTATTCTTTCTGGTGACTATATGTAATATTTTAGGACTAATTGCTGTATTCTATTTGGTGACTATATATATTATTACAGGACTAATTTCTGTATTCTATCTGGTGACTATATGTATTATTTCGAACTAATTGTTGTATTTTATCTGGTGACTATATGTATTATTTCAGTTCTAATTGCTGTATTCTATCTGGTGACTATATGTATTATTTCAGAACTAATTGCTATATTCTATCTGGTGACTTTATGTATTATTTCAGGATGGTGACTATATGTATTATTTCAGGACTAATCGCTGTATTCTATCTGGTGAAAATATGTATTATTAATGGACTAATTGCTGTATTGTATCTGGTGACTATATGTATTATTACAGATCTAATTGCTCTATTGTATCTGGTGACTATATGTATTATTACCGGACTAATTGCTGTATTCTATCTGGTGACTATATGTATTATTTCAGTTTTAATTGCTATACTCCATCTGGTTACACTATGTATTGTTACAGGACTAATTGCTGTATTCTATCTGGTGACTATATGTATTATTTCAGTTTTAATTGCTATAATCCATCTGGTGACTATATATATTGTTACAGGACTAATTGCTATATTCTATCTGGTGACTATATGTATTATTACAGGACTAATTGCTGTATTCTATCTGGTGAATATATGTGTTATTTCAGTTCTAATTGCTGTATTCTATCTGGTGACTATATGTATTATTACATGACTAATTGCTATATTCTATCTGGTGACTATATGTATTATTTCAGTTTTAATTGCTATACTCCATCTGGTGACTATATGTATTATTACAGGACTAATTGCTGTAATCTATCTGGTGACTATATGTATTATTTTAGAACTAATTGCTCTATTCTATCTGGTGACTATACATGCATATATTATTTCAGGCCTAATTGCTATATTCAATCTGGTGACTATATGTATTATTAAAGGACTTATTCCTGTATTCTATATGGTGACTATATGAATTATTTTAGGACGAATTGCTATATTCTATCTGTTGAATATATGTAATATTTCAGAACTAATTGCTATATTCTATCTGGTGACTATATGTATTATTTCAGGACTAATTGCTGTATTGTATCTTGTGACTTTATATATAATTTCAGTACTAATTGCTGTATTCTTTCTGGTGACTATATGTAATATTTTAGGACTAATTGCTGTATTCTATTTGGTGACTATATATATTATTACAGGACTAATTTCTGTATTCTATCTGGTGACTATATGTATTATTTCGAACTAATTGTTGTATTTTATCTGGTGACTATATGTATTATTTCAGTTCTAATTGCTGTATTCTATCTGGTGACTATATGTATTATTTCAGAACTAATTGCTATATTCTATCTGGTGACTTTATGTATTATTTCAGGATGGTGACTATATGTATTATTTCAGGACTAATTGCTGTATTCTATCTGGTGACTATATGTATTATTACAGATCTAATTGCTGTATTGTATCTGGTGACTATATGTATTATTACAGATCTAATTGCTCTATTGTATCTGGTGACTATATGTATTATTACCGGACTAATTGCTGTATTCTATCTGGTGACTATATGTATTATTTCAGTTTTAATTGCTATACTCCATCTGGTTACTATATGTATTGTTACAGGACTAATTGCTGTATTCTATCTGGTGACTATATGTATTATTTCAGTTTTAATTGCTATAATCCATCTGGTGACTATATGTATTGTTACAGGACTAATTGCTGTATTCTATCTGGTGACTATATGTATTATTTCAGTTCTAATTGCTATATTCTATCTGGTGACTATATGTATTATTACAGGACTAATTGCTATATTCTATCTAGTGACTATATGTATTATTTCAGGACTAATTGCCATATTCTATCTGGTGACTATATGTATTATTACAGGACTAATTGCTGTATTCTATCTGGTTACTATATGTTATTACAGGACTAATTGCTGTATTCTATCTGGTGACTATATGTATTATTAATGGACTAATTGCTGTATTGTATCTGGTGACTATATGTATTATTACAGATCTAATTGCTGTATTGTATCTGGTGACTATATGTATTATTACAGGACTAATTGCTGTATTCTATCTGGTGACTATATGTATTATTTCAGTTTTAATTGCTATACTCCATCTGGTTACTATATGTATTATTACAGGACTAATTGCTGTATTCTATCTGGTGACTATATGTATTATTTCAGTTCTAATTGCTGTATTCTATCTGGTGACTATATGTATTATTACAGATCTAATTGCTGTATTCTATCTGGTGACTATATGTATTATTACATGACTAATTGCTATATTCTATCTGGTGACTATATCTATTATTTCAGTTTTAATTGCTATACTCCATCTGGTGACTATATGTATTATTACAGGACTAATTGCTGTATTCTCTCTGGTGACTATATGTATTATTAAAGGACTAATTGCTGTATTCTATCTGGTGACTATATGAATTATTTTAGGACGAATTGCTATATTCTATCTGTTGAATATATGTAATATTTAAGAACTAATTGCTATATTCTATCTGGTGACTATATGTATTATTTCAGGACTAATTGCTGTATTGTATCTGGTGACTTTATGTATAATTTCAGTACTAATTGCTGTATTCTTTCTGGTGACTATATGTAATATTTTAGGACTAATTGCTGTATTCTATTTGGTGACTATATATATTATTACAGGACTAATTTCTGTATTCTATCTGGTTACTATATGTATTATTTTGAACTAATTATTTTATTTTTTCTGGTGACTATATTTATTATTTCAGTTCTAATTGCTGTATTCTATCTGGTGACTATATGTATTATTTCAGAACTAATTGCTATATTTTATCTGGTGACTTTATGTATTATTTCAGGATGGTGACTATATTTATTATTTCAGTTCTAATTGCTGTATTCTATCTGGTGACTATATGTATTATTTCAGAACTAATTGCTATATTTTATCTGGTGACTTTATGTATTATTTCAGGATGGTGACTATATGTATTATTTCAGGACTAATTACTATATTCTATCTGGTGACTCTATGTATTATTTCAGTTATAATTGCTGTATTCTATCTGGTGACTATATGTATTATTTCAGTTATAATTGCTATATTCTATCTGGTGACTATATGTATTATTAATGGACTAATTGCTGTATTGTATCTGGTGACTATATGTATTATTACAGATCTAATTGCTCTATTGTATCTGGTGACAATATGTATTATTACAGATCTAATTGCTCTTTTGTATCTGGTGACTATATGTATTATTACCGGACTAATTGCTGTATTCTATCTGGTGACTATATGTATTATTTCAGTTTTAATTGCTATACTCCATCTGGTTACTATATGTATTGTTACAGGACTAATTGCTGTATTCTATCTGGTGACTATATGTATTATTTCAGTTTTAATTGCTATAATCCATCTGGTGACTATATGTATTGTTACAGGACTAATTGCTGTATTCTATCTGGTGACTTTATGTATTATTTCAGTTCTAATTGCTATATTCTATCTGGTGACTATATGTATTATTACAGGACTAATTGCTATATTCTATCTGGTGACTATATGTATTATTACAGGACTAATTGCTGTATTCTATCTGGTTACTATATGTTATTACAGGACTAATTGCTGTATTCTATCTGGTGACTATATGTATTATTAATGGACTAATTGCTGTATTGTATCTGGTGACTATATATATTATTACAGGACTAATTTCTGTATTCTATCTGGTGACTATATGTATTATTTCGAACTAATTGTTGTATTTTATCTGGTGACTATATGTATTATTTCAGTTCTAATTGCTGTATTCTATCTGGTGACTATATGTATTATTTCAGAACTAATTGCTATATTCTATCTGGTGACTTTATGTATTATTTCAGGATGGTGACTATATGTATTATTTCAGGACTAATCGCTGTATTCTATCTGGTGACTATATGTATTATTACAGATCTAATTGCTCTATTGTATCTGGTGACTATATGTATTATTACAGATCTAATTGCTCTATTGTATCTGGTGACTATATGTATTATTACCGGACTAATTGCTGTATTCTATCTGGTGACTATATGTATTATTTCAGTTTTAATTGCTATACTCCATCTGGTTACTATATGTATTGTTACAGGACTAATTGCTGTATTCTATCTGGTGACTATATGTATTATTTCAGTTTTAATTGCTATAATCCATCTGGTGACTATATGTATTGTTACAGGACTAATTGCTGTATTCTATCTGGTGACTATATGTATTATTTCAGTTCTAATTGCTATATTCTATCTGGTGACTATATGTATTATTACAGGACTAATTGCTATATTCTATCTAGTGACTATATGTATTATTTCAGGACTAATTGCCATATTCTATCTGGTGACTATATGTATTATTACAGGACTAATTGCTGTATTCTATCTGGTTACTATATGTTATTACAGGACTAATTGCTGTATTCTATCTGGTGACTATATGTATTATTAATGGACTAATTGCTGTATTGTATCTGGTGACTATATGTATTATTACAGATCTAATTGCTGTATTGTATCTGGTGACTATATGTATTATTACAGGACTAATTGCTGTATTCTATCTGGTGACTATATGTATTATTTCAGTTTTAATTGCTATACTCCATCTGGTTACTATATGTATTATTACAGGACTAATTGCTGTATTCTATCTGGTGACTATATGTATTATTTCAGTTCTAATTGCTGTATTCTATCTGGTGACTATATGTATTATTACAGATCTAATTGCTGTATTCTATCTGGTGACTATATGTATTATTACATGACTAATTGCTATATTCTATCTGGTGACTATATCTATTATTTCAGTTTTAATTGCTATACTCCATCTGGTGACTATATGTATTATTACAGGACTAATTGCTGTATTCTCTCTGGTGACTATATGTATTATTAAAGGACTAATTGCTGTATTCTATCTGGTGACTATATGAATTATTTTAGGACAAATTGCTATATTCTATCTGTTGAATATATGTAATATTTAAGAACTAATTGCTATATTCTATCTGGTGACTATATGTATTATTTCAGGACTAATTGCTGTATTGTATCTGGTGACTTTATGTATAATTTCAGTACTAATTGCTGTATTCTTTCTGGTGACTATATGTAATATTTTAGGACTAATTGCTGTATTCTATTTGGTGACTATATATATTATTACAGGACTAATTTCTGTATTCTATCTGGTTACTATATGTATTATTTTGAACTAATTATTTTATTTTATCTGGTGACTATATTTATTATTTCAGTTCTAATTGCTGTATTCTATCTGGTGACTATATGTATTATTTCAGAACTAATTGCTATATTTTATCTGGTGACTTTATGTATTATTTCAGGATGGTGACTATATTTATTATTTCAGTTCTAATTGCTGTATTCTATCTGGTGACTATATGTATTATTTCAGAACTAATTGCAATATTCTATCTGGTGACTTTATGTATTATTTCAGGATGGTGACTATATGTATTATTTCAGGACTAATTACTATATTCTATCTGGTGACTCTATGTATTATTTCAGTTATAATTGCTGTATTCTATCTGGTGACTATATGTATTATTTCAGTTATAATTGCTATATTCTATCTGGTGACTATATGTATTATTAATGGACTAATTGCTGTATTGTATCTGGTGACTATATGTATTATTACAGATCTAATTGCTCTATTGTATCTGGTGACTATATGTATTATTACAGATCTAATTGCTCTATTGTATCTGGTGACTATATGTATTATTACCGGACTAATTGCTGTATTCTATCTGGTGACTATATGTATTATTTCAGTTTTAATTGCTATACTCCATCTGGTTACTATATGTATTGTTACAGGACTAATTGCTGTATTCTATCTGGTGACTATATGTATTATTTCAGTTTTAATTGCTATAATCCATCTGGTGACTATATGTATTGTTACAGGACTAATTGCTGTATTCTATCTGGTGACTTTATGTATTATTTCAGTTCTAATTGCTATATTCTATCTGGTGACTATATGTATTATTACAGGACTAATTGCTATATTCTATCTGGTGACTATATGTATTATTACAGGACTAATTGCTGTATTCTATCTGGTGACTATATGTGTTATTTCAGTTCTAATTGCTGTATTCTATCTGGTGACTATATGTATTATTACAGATCTAATTGCTGTATTCTATCTGGTGACTATATGTATTATTACATGACTAATTGCTATATTCTATCTGGTGACTATATGTATTATTTCAGTTGTAATTGCTATACTCCATCTGGTGACTATATGTATTATTACAGGACTAATTGCTGTATTCTGTCTGGTGACTATATGTATTATTTTAGAACTAATTGCTCTATTCTATATGGTGACTATACATGCATATATTATTTCAGGCCTAATTGCTATATTCAATCTGGTGACTATATGTATTATTAAAGGACTTATTGCTGTATTCTATATGGTGACTATATGAATTATTTGAGGACGAATTGCTATATTCTATCTGTTGAATATATGTAATATTTCAGAACTAATTGCTATATTCTATCTGGTGACTATATGTATTATTTCAGGACTAATTGCTGTATTGTATCTTGTGACTTTATATATAATTTCAGTACTAATTGCTGTATTCTTTCTGGTGACTATATGTAATATTTTAGGACTAATTGCTGTATTCTATTTGGTGACTATATATATTATTACAGGACTAATTTCTGTATTCTATCTGGTGACTATATGTATTATTTCGAACTAATTGTTGTATTTTATCTGGTGACTATATGTATTATTTCAGTTCTAATTGCTGTATTCTATCTGGTGACTATATGTATTATTTCAGAACTAATTGCTATATTCTATCTGGTGACTTTATGTATTGTTTCAGGATGGTGACTATATGTATTATTTCAGGACTAATCGCTGTATTCTATCTGGTGACTATATGTATTATTAATGGACTAATTGCTGTATTGTATCTGGTGACTATATGTATTATTACAGATCTAATTGCTCTATTGTATCTGGTGACTATATGTATTATTACCGGACTAATTGCTGTATTCTATCTGGTGACTATATGTATTATTTCAGTTTTAATTGCTATACTCCATCTGGTTACACTATGTATTGTTACAGGACTAATTGCTGTATTCTATCTGGTGACTATATGTATTATTTCAGTTTTAATTGCTATAATCCATCTGGTGACTATATATATTGTTACAGGACTAATTGCTATATTCTATCTGGTGACTATATGTATTATTACAGGACTAATTGCTGTATTCTATCTGGTGACTATATGTGTTATTTCAGTTCTAATTGCTGTATTCTATCTGGTGACTATATGTATTATTACAGAACTAATTGCTGTATTCTATCTGGTGACTATATGTATTATTACATGACTAATTGCTATATTCTATCTGGTGACTATATGTATTATTTCAGTTTTAATTGCTATACTCCATCTGGTGACTATATGTATTATTACAGGACTAATTGCTGTAATCTATCTGGTGACTATATGTATTATTTTAGAACTAATTGCTCTATTCTATCTGGTGACTATACATGCATATATTATTTCAGGCCTAATTGCTATATTCAATCTGGTGACTATATGTATTATTAAAGGACTTATTGCTGTATTCTATATGGTGACTATATGAATTATTTTAGGACGAATTGCTATATTCTATCTGTTGAATATATGTAATATTTCAGAACTAATTGCTATATTCTATCTGGTGACTATATGTATTATTTCAGGACTAATTGCTGTATTGTATCTTGTGACTTTATATATAATTTCAGTACTAATTGCTGTATTCTTTCTGGTGACTATATGTAATATTTTAGGACTAATTGCTGTATTCTATTTGGTGACTATATATATTATTACAGGACTAATTTCTGTATTCTATCTGGTGACTATATGTATTATTTCGAACTAATTGTTGTATTTTATCTGGTGACTATATGTATTATTTCAGTTCTAATTGCTGTATTCTATCTGGTGACTATATGTATTATTTCAGAACTAATTGCTATATTCTATCTGGTGACTTTATGTATTATTTCAGGATGGTGACTATATGTATTATTTCAGGACTAATCGCTGTATTCTATCTGGTGACTATATGTATTATTACAGATCTAATTGCTCTATTGTATCTGGTGACTATATGTATTATTACAGATCTAATTGCTCTATTGTATCTGGTGACTATATGTATTATTACCGGACTAATTGCTGTATTGTATCTGGTGACTATATGTATTATTTCAGTTTTAATTGCTATACTCCATCTGGTTACTATATGTATTGTTACAGGACTAATTGCTGTATTCTATCTGGTGACTATATGTATTATTTCAGTTTTAATTGCTATAATCCATCTGGTGACTATATGTATTGTTACAGGACTAATTGCTGTATTCTATCTGGTGACTATATGTATTATTTCAGTTCTAATTGCTATATTCTATCTGGTGACTATATGTATTATTACAGGACTAATTGCTATATTCTATCTGGTGACTATATGTATTATTACAGGACTTATTGCTGTATTCTATCTGGTGACTATATGTGTTATTTCAGTTCTAATTGCTGTATTCTATCTGGTGACTATATGTATTATTACAGATCTAATTGCTGTATTCTATCTGGTGACTTTATGTATTATTTCAGTTCTAATTGCTATATTCTATCTGGTGACTATATGTATTATTACAGGACTAATTGCTATATTCTATCTGGTGACTATATGTATTATTACAGGACTAATTGCTGTATTCTATCTGGTGACTATATGTGTTATTTCAGTTCTAATTGCTGTATTCTATCTGGTGACTATATGTATTATTACAGATCTAATTGCTGTATTCTATCTGGTGACTATATGTATTATTACATGACTAATTGCTATATTCTATCTGGTGACTATATGTATTATTTCAGTTGTAATTGCTATACTCCATCTGGTGACTATATGTATTATTACAGGACTAATTGCTGTATTCTATCTGGTGACTATATGTATTATTTTAGAACTAATTGCTCTATTCTATATGGTGACTATACATGCATATATTATTTCAGGCCTAATTGCTATATTCAATCTGGTGACTATATGTATTATTAAAGGACTTATTGCTGTATTCTATATGGTGACTATATGAATTATTTTAGGACGAATTGCTATATTCTATCTGTTGAATATATGTAATATTTCAGAACTAATTGCTATATTCTATCTGGTGACTATATGTATTATTTCAGGACTAATTGCTGTATTGTATCTTGTGACTTTATATATAATTTCAGTACTAATTGCTGTATTCTTTCTGGTGACTATATGTAATATTTTAGGACTAATTGCTGTATTCTATTTGGTGACTATATATATTATTACAGGACTAATTTCTGTATTCTATCTGGTGACTATATGTATTATTTCGAACTAATTGTTGTATTTTATCTGGTGACTATATGTATTATTTCAGTTCTAATTGCTGTATTCTATCTGGTGACTATATGTATTATTTCAGAACTAATTGCTATACTCTATCTGGTGACTTTATGTATTATTTCAGGATGGTGACTATATGTATTATTTCAGGACTAATCGCTGTATTCTATCTGGTGACTATATGTATTATTAATGGACTAATTGCTGTATTGTATCTGGTGACTATATGTATTATTACAGATCTAATTGCTCTATTGTATCTGGTGACTATATGTATTATTACCGGACTAATTGCTGTATTCTATCTGGTGACTATATGTATTATTTCAGTTTTAATTGCTATACTCCATCTGGTTACTATATGTATTGTTACAGGACTAATTGCTGTATTCTATCTGGTGACTATATGTATTATTTCAGTTTTAATTGCTATAATCCATCTGGTGACTATATGTATTGTTACAGGACTAATTGCTATATTCTATCTGGTGACTATATGTATTATTACAGGACTAATTGCTGTATTCTATCTGGTGACTATATGTGTTATTTCAGTTCTAATTGCTGTATTCTATCTGGTGACTATATGTATTATTACAGATCTAATTGCTGTATTCTATCTGGTGACTATATGTATTATTACATGACTAATTGCTATATTCTATCTGGTGACTATATGTATTATTTCAGTTTTAATTGCTATACTCCATCTGGTGACTATATGTATTATTACAGGACTAATTGCTGTATTCTATCTGGTGACTATATGTATTATTTTAGAACTAATTGCTCTATTCTATCTGGTGACTATACATGCATATATTATTTCAGGCCTAATTGCTATATTCAATCTGGTGACTATATGTATTATTAAAGGACTTATTGCTGTATTCTATATGGTGACTATATGAATTATTTTAGGACGAATTGCTATATTCTATCTGTTGAATATATGTAATATTTCAGAACTAATTGCTATATTCTATCTGGTGACTATATGTATTATTTCAGGACTAATTGCTGTAATGTATCTTGTGACTTTATATATAATTTCAGTACTAATTGCTGTATTCTTTCTGGTGACTATATGTAATATTTTAGGACTAATTGCTGTATTCTATTTGGTGACTATATATATTATTACAGGACTAATTTCTGTATTCTATCTGGTGACTATATGTATTATTTCGAACTAATTGTTGTATTTTATCTGGTGACTATATGTATTATTTCAGTTCTAATTGCTGTATTCTATCTGGTGACTATATGTATTATTTCAGAACTAATTGCTATATTCTATCTGGTGACTTTATGTATTATTTCAGGATGGTGACTATATTTATTATATTTCAGGACTAATCGCTGTATTCTGTCTGGTGACTTTATGGTTTACATCTGTGACTATATGTATAATTTCAGGACTAATTACTATATTCTATCTGGTGACTTTATGTATTATTTCAGGACTAATTGCTGTATACTATCTGGTGACTTTATGTATTATTTCAGGACTAATTGCTATATTCTATCTGGTGACTTTATGTATTATTTCAGGACTAATTGCTATATTCTATCTGGTGACTTTATGTATTATTTCAGGACTAATTGCTGTATTCTATCTGGTGACTATATGTATTATTTCAGGACGAATTGCTGTATTCTATCTGGTGACTATATGTATTATTTCAGGACTAATTGCTGTATTCTATCTGGTGACTATATGTATTATTTCAGGACTAATTGCTGTATTCTATCTAGTGACTTTATGTATTATTTCAGGACTAATTGCCATATTCTATCTGGTGACTATATGTATTATTATAGGACTAATTGCTGTATTCTATCTGGTGACTATACATGTTTGTATTATTACAGGACAAATTACTGTATTGTACGTATCTGGTGACTATGTATTATTTCAGGACTAATTGCTGTATTCTATCTGGTGACTATATGTATTATTTCAGAACTAATTGCTATATTCTATCTGGTGACTTTATGTATTATTTCAGGACTAATTGCTATATTCTATCTGGTGACTTTATGTATTATTTCAGGACTAATTGCTGTATTCTATCTGGTGATTATATGTATTATTTCAGAACTAATTGCTATATTCTATCTGGTGACTTTATGTATTATTTCAGGACTAATTGCTATATTCTATCTGGTGACTTTATGTATTATTTCAGGACTAATTGCTGTATTCTATCTGGTGACTATATGTATTATTTCAGGACTAATTGCTGTATTCTATCTGGTGACTATATGTATTATTTTAGGACTAATTTCTATATTCGATCTGGTGAATTTATGTATTATTTCAGGACTAATTGCCATATTCTATCTGGTGACTATATGTATTATTTCAGAACTAATTGCTATATTCTATCTGGGGACTTTATGTATTATTACAGGACTAATTGCTGTATTCTATCTGGTGACTATATGTATTATTTCAGTTATAATTGCTATATTCTATCTGGTGACTATATGTATTATTAATGGATTAATTGCTGTATTGTATCTGGTGACTATATGTATTATTACAGATCTAATTGCTGTATTGTATCTGGTGACTATATGTATTATTACAGGACTTATTGCTGTATTCTATCTGGTGGCTATATGTATATTTCAGTTTTAATTGCTATACTCCATCTGGTTACTATATGTATTATTACAGGACTAATTGCTGTATTCTATCTGGTGACTATATGTATTATTTCAGTTTTAATTGCTATAATCCATCTGGTGACTATATGTATTATTACAGGACTAATTGCTGTATTCTATCTGGTGACTATATGTATTATTTCAGTTCTAATTGCTATATTCTATCTGGTGACTATATGTATTATTACAGGACTAATTGCTATATTCTATCTGGTGACTATATGTATTATTACAGGACTAATTGCTGTATTCTATCTGGTGACTATATGTATTATTTCAGTTCTAATTGCTGTATTCTATCTGGTGACTATATGTATTATTACAGATCTAATTGCTGTATTCTATCTGGTGACTATATGCATTATTACATGACTAATTGCTATATTCTATCTGTTGACTATATGTATTATTTCAGTTTTAATTGCTATACTCCATCTGGTGACTATATGTATTATTACAGGACTAATTGCTGTATTCTATCTGGTGACTATATGTATTATTTTAGAACTAATTGCTGTATTCTATCTGGTGACTATACATGCATATATTATTTCCGGCCTAATTGCTATATTCTATCTGGTGACTCTATGTATTATTAAAGGGCTAATTGCTGTTTTCTATCTGGTGACTATATGAATTATTTTAGGACGAATTGCTCTATTCTATCTGTTGAATATATGTAATATTTCAGAACTAATTGCTATATTCTATCTGGTGACTATATGTATTATTTCAGGACTAATTGCTGTATTGTATCTGGTGACTTTATGTATAATTTCAGTACTAATTTCTGTATTCTTTCTGGTGACTATATGTATTATTTCGAACTAATTGTTGTATTTTATCTGGTGACTATATGTATTATTTCAGTTCTAATTGCTGTATTCTATCTGGTGACTATATGTATTATTTCAGAACTAATTGCTATATTCTATCTGGTGACTTTATGTATTATTTCAGGATGGTGACTATATGTATTATTTCAGGACTAATCGCCGTATTCTATCTGGTGACTTTATGGTTTACATCTGTGACTATATGTATTATTTCAGGACTAATTGCTGTATTCTATCTGGTGGCTTTATGTATTATTTCAGGACTATTTGCTATATTCTATCTGGTGACTTTATGTATTATTTCAGGACTAATTGCTATATTCTATCTGGTGACTATATGTATTATTTCAGGACTAATTGCTGTATTCTATCTGGTGACTATATGTATTATTTCAGGACTAATTTCTGTATTCTATCTGGTGACTATATGTATTATTTCAGGACTAATTTCTGTATTCTATCTGGTGACTATATGTATTATTTCTAACTAATTGTTGTATTTTATCTGGTGACTATATGTATTATTTCAGTTCTAATTGCTGTATTCTATCTGGTGACTATATGTATTATTTCAGAACTAATTGCTATATTCTATCTGGTGACTTTATGTATTATTTCAGGATGGTGACTATATGTATTATTTCAGGACTAATCGCTGTATTCTATCTGGTGACTTTATGGTTTACATCTGTGACTATATGTATTATTTTAGGACTAATTACTATATTCTATCTGGTGACTTTATGTATTATTTCAGGACTAATTGCTGTATTCTATCTGGTGGCTTTATGTATTATTTCAGGACTAATTGCCATATTCTATCTGGTGACTATATGTATTATTTCAGGACTAATTGCTGTATTCTATCTGGTGGCTATATGTATTATTTCAGGACTAATTGCTGTGTTCTATCTTGCGACTATATGTATTATTTCAGTACTAATTGCTGTATTCTATCTGGTGACTATATGTATTATTTCAGGACTAATTGCTGTATTCTATCTGGTGACTATATGTATTATTTCAGGACTAATTGCTGCATTCTATCGAAATGTATTTAGCTTCCATTTCACTATAACTGCAGGTGTTAGGCTCTGAATGTAGTTCCAGACTAAACATATATGGTGAAGTTGTATTTTATGACAATAGTGTAATAACCGTCCAATTGGACATGTAAACATGAGAAAAAAATCGATACATGTAGCATGTGACGTGTCATTGGCGATGTTTCATCAGGCAAAGACGTACTACAGTATTTCTATTTTACTAGTATAAATTTTTTCCCTTCATGACGTTTCTTTACAATATTGTATAGTAGAACAAAGTCTGGATAAAATTTTGACAATTATATCTCTTGGAAAGTTGCGGTGCCAATTTCAAGTAGCAAATTCAAAAGCCTTGTTAAATTCGCATAGTTACATAATCTATAAACCTTTTGTTACCCTTTTTAAATGAAATGGGCTAAGGTGGTCAAACATACATTAAAAACTTAGACAAGTTATTTTGTATCCAGTCGTCAACCATAAGCATGATAAGAGGGCTGGCATATATTATTTTGCCTTTGACTTTGTGTAATAATAGTTTTGTCTCAACTCGTTTCAGTTATGTGGCCTATCTGGGAAGGCAAAACACAATTCACTAAGTATTATTACTGCAAGACACAAGACGTACAGTTTGGAACCATTTAGTCGGTTTCCTATTCCAGAAAAAAATTCACTCCCAGATGATGTCAAAAAAACATTCCAAGAAGTTGAAGAAAAAGTAAGTACAAAATACAAATAAATTAAACAAGAAGATAGTATCTATCTGTCATGTTAGTGAGGCAAATTTCTTTGAAACTGCAGTGTTTCCTGGCAATATAACTTATGGTACATGTAACAGTGCACGGTATAATTAAAATTCTATACCAGGTAGTGTTGGTACATCTACCCGTACTCTGCTGCAGATATATCGTCTGATTAGTTGTTTCACAGTTCCATATATCCGTGAATTACTGTAGTTATAATAACTAAAATTACGTGTCTAGGTCGTAAAGAATGACTCAGCTAAGGTCTGCGTCTGGTCAGCCTTACAATTCGCATTTCGTGTCACCTATTAAGCAGAAAATAAATGTCACACTCATTGATGTATAATGAATCTGATAGTATAAAATATATGAAGGACTTTTTCATTTAACTAATGTCGATGTGTAGGTTATACAAGATTTGTTCTCCTGATTGAGTCTAATTCGAGCATGATGCAATGTTCTTATTACATGTATTAAAATATCTTGGTTAACCAAATTTCATAGAATTAGGTTTACTAAATGTCATCCGTGTTCGTTAACCTATGTGATTTTGCTACTACGAGTGTTATGATTGATAAACGCGTTATTCTGAAGTACTGGACATGGTCGTTGGAAAATGCGAGAGTAGACTAAATTAAACCATTTTATTTTTAATTCTAGTTTAAAACAATAGAACAGAAAAACCGTTACAAACCTTAATATACGTTTGCAGGTGTAAAAAGAACGATTATTAACTTGCATGTTTTTGTACACAGTTTTCTTATCTATACAGAATATATGTCCCATGCTGCTCAACAACGAATCGTAGACTTATTTGATGCCTTGTCCAGAATTCATAATACACGATGTTATCATTTCTATTATAACTACTATATTAACACCGAAAACAATAAATTATCATTTTGCCTACCAATAGCAATTGTACCTGTACCGACTCATGTCTCTGAAATATTTTCTTCAGGCCGGCTTTGTTCCGAATGTCTTTAAAGCTTTGTCTTACAGACCAGATGAACTAAAAGCATTCATGCAGTATCATGATGTAGTTATGGAAGAAAGAGGTAAATTAAATCTTTCCATTTAAAGTAGTAAAAGATGTCACTCAACTGGTTTCCGGACAATAATTGATTTAGTCTGTGAAATAATGAGTTCACTTTGACAGTGTAGGTTGAACGGAAAAATGGAATACATTTTCTAATTTTTTTGTAAGAAAGAGAAATAATATTCCGCACTATTACCTGTAATTAATATTCAGAACTGCTTTTCTGTCATATCTAATGTCGGTTTTATGGAAATTGCAAAACTTGACTATTATTATGGCCAATTTTCTCAGGGGTACATTACTGACTACGCTAACTAGTACCGTGTAATTTGGACAGTATTAACTCGATCATCCGACAACAAATTTAAATATCTGATACTTCAATGGTGATTCAAAGTAAGGTCCAGTTAAGCTGCGATTTAAAGTAAGGTCAAGTTAAGCTGCGATTTAAAGTGGGGTCCAATTAAGCTGCGATTTAAAGTGAGGTCCAGTTAAGCTGCGATTTAAGGTGAGGTCCAGTTAAGCTGCGATTTAAAGTAAGGTCCAGTAAAGCTTCGATTTAAAGTAAGGTCCAGTTAAGCTGCCATTTAAAAAATTAGGTCCAGTTAAGCTGATTTCAAGTAAGGTCCAATTAAGCTGCGATTTAAAGTAGGGTCCAGTAAAGCTTCGATTTTAAGTAAGGTCCAGTTAAGCTTCAATTTTAAGTAAGGTCCAGTTAAGCTGCGATTCAAAATGAGGTCCAGTTAAGCTGCGATTAAAGTAAGGTCCAGTTAAGCTGCGATTTAAAGTAAGGTCCAGTTGAGCTGCGATTTAGAGTAAGGTCCAGTTAAGCTGCGATTTAAAGTAAGGTCCAGTTAAGCTGCGATTTTAAGTAGGGTCCAGTAAAGCTGCGATTTAAAGTGAGGTCAAGTTAAGCTGCGATTTAAAGTGAGGTCCAGTTAAGCTGCGATTTTAAGTAAGGTCCAGTTAAGCTGCGATTAAAGTAAGGTCCAGTTAAGCTGCGATTTAAAGTAAGGTCCAGTTGAGCTGCGATTTAGAGTAAGGTCCAGTTAAGCTGCGATTTAAAGTAAGGTCCAGTTAAGCTTCGATTTTAAGTAGGGTCCAGTAAAGCTGCGATTTAAAGTGAGGTCAAGTTAAGCTGCGATTTAAAGTGAGGTCCAGTTAAGCTGCGATTTTAAGTAAGGTCCAGTTAAGCTGCGATTAAAGTAAGGTCTTGTTAAGCTGCGATATAAAGTGAGGTCCAGTTAAGCTGCGATTTAAACAAAGTTCTGTAACACAATAACTTAAAGAATATTGCCAACGTCTCAAACGGCACGAATATCGGTATATACCAGTATTCATAGAACGGTAAAATTGATACTGTATTTAGTTTTTTTTTTATGCAAAAAGAATGTGCATATAGAGCTTTATATTTCTGTTAAAATTAGAATACAACAGATTTTTTTAAAACTAGACGATGGATGCCAACGCAGTCACCCCCGCGGTACAGGAAGACTGTTGTTGAACGAGAACGAGGCATAGAGCGATTTTTTTATCTTGAATCACGGACTTAAACACAAATGAAATCGCGATATCCAGGAGTGCTCTTAAATAAATGTAGTATTATACTGAAACCATTTTGAATAAGACAACTAAATAAACCAAAGTACAAGTCAATATATTTAAAACACGAATTTTATGGAAGCTGAAATAAAAACAGTTCAACAAGTAATCGGTGAAGTTTCAAGTAATAGGTAGATCGCGGTTTCGAATACAATTACAGTTAAATCAACATTCTACACTTAGCACGGAGCATTATATTCGGCTAAATGTTTAAATACGTTGTCTAAGTAGAGAGTTTACTAACTCTTTTTTGTACGAGCTGTATAAAAATCTAACCGAGAATATTGTTCAATTGCAAACCAGTCTTAAAATCATGCACGACAAATCCTTATTGTTCTTGCCATTTAATTTTCGGTAAAACATGAAATGAAGCACCATATATTCTCTCACTATTTTAACTTCTACAAAATATAATTTGGTAAGTCATATTAGCTTATAATCGATGGTGGGTAGCCAGTTTACTGTTCTAATCGGAAGTAAGAAACCCTATTTGTAGTTAATTACTCTGTTTTAGTGTAACTGTCTTATTATATCACTAGGATTTCCTGTAACTATAATCGTCCCTTACGTGTTCAATATTTCCCTGTAGTCGACGTTAAATTCATTATATATCATTATCTTACTGCAATCACGTACGGTATTGATTTGCTTCGAAATATCGCCCCCACATTGTGCAACGGAAGAAATCTTATGATTATTTTTTAGAAGAAGATACAGGTGGACCGTAATGATTTTAATGAAATAAACCAGACCTGTTGAATTATCTTATTCGAAAGATTACAAATGTACATAGTGTGAATGGAGTGCTTTGTTTCATATTTAAGTATACACTCTATATAAATAAAATTAGCGTTTGATATTTTACAAATGGTGGTAGAATTGCATATTACTAATTTGTTTGATCGTTTCCGATAAAAATGACATATTATTTAATTTCTATTCATTGCATGTATCGGGAAAATTTTTTTACACAATCTATCCTACAAAATAGTTATAATAAAACAGCTCAGTGGTTAAGGTTGTTAGTCATCTACTATTGATCATGTGCCTGTCAACACTGAGACTACTGGTTTCAAGTCTCACTGCGGACATGGTGTCCTCGACTCCAAACTTGATTGACAAGAATTGGCAGTTTACCTCCCGAAGATCGGGGGTTTTCACATGGTACTCAGGCTTCTCACCTTAATAAAAACTAAACCTACGATAAAGGTGAACAATTGCTGTAAATGGCATTAAACCCCACAAAAAATCTAATTAGGAGCTGTAGAAATGAAACTATTCGGCGGAGAAAATAACGGTTTCAGATAACATTGATAAAATTCCCTTTATTTATAGAAATTAGATCATATTTGTAGTTCCACCGGGGACTAATTTAAACATTAAAAAGATTTTTGCGCACGGTCAGATCGACGAATCCTTTTAAGGTCAAACTTAGCTTTTAGTTTTTACGCTGGTTGACTGATCGCCGAGAATAGACTTATAACACACATTATCCTTATTACATGCAGCTGAAAAATATTCAGTTTTTGTATTAAAATGTTAAAATGAAAACACTGTATGCAAAATTGATCATATCAATTGAAATTTGATATACATGTACGTACATTTTCTTAGGAAATCTTACCAAAGCCGACAAGGAAATGATTGTAGTAGCAACATCAGCTGAAAATAATTGTTTATACTGCATCGTTGCTCATGGAGCCATTCTCAGAATTTATTCCAAAGACCCATATTTAGCCGATCAGGTATTTATTTTCACTTTATAGAAACTTTAAAAGTTGTACAAAAAGTGTTTTAATCATATTAAATTTCACACACATTTTTACAGTTTTGACAAGCAACCGGGGTGTTGACTTTAAAACCGATTTTGATTAAGGAGTTCTAAAATTCACCGTGAGCACAAATAACTGTTCCTATGATTGTAACTATTGTAAGCACAAGTGATTTAATTGATTTATTGGATGTCTGCTTTACGTCCAGCGAACAGTATTGCAGCTATATCCAGGACGGGAACAAGTTAACAAACAATAAATCGACGGAAAATGTGGGTGTAATGGGTCACAGGGAATACAGTTTTGACTGCCACTGGAAAAGTATGGAGTTTTGGGTAGGGGCGGAAAATTTAGCCTTTTGTAGCGGCTACAATGAACCAACTCTTTTTCGAAATCTACAAAAGGGGTCTTTATCGTGCAAGGAGCATGGCACTATCTAAACACGTTACCCACTATGGTCCACGGTCAGGCTTTCCGTATTATGACCTGACAACCCCCCAACAAGAGGGCCTCCCCCATCCGCCACCCAGGGACGCGCTGGGCTGCTCTGTGGGTCTAGCACTGAGAACCCTCTCATTATGGTAACATTAAGCACAAGTGTCTTTCTAATGAACTTTAATGGAGTCTTAGAAGCATCAATTAATTTTGTATAGAACACTAAGACTACATATACACAAATATGAATCGATTATTAAAATATGCAAATGTATGTATGTTTTCCATGATTGTAGAAGTTCTAGACAAACTATTTAGCACTTTTGACTGTATAGAAAAATATAGAAATAAGCAAACAGTTTTTTAAAGAAATATAACATTAACTTATAACATATTTGATTTTCATGGCGATTTTCAAGTGCATCTTAAAAACATTGCGCAATACAAGATTTAATTTTTTATAGCATCTGGACAAAATATCTTTATTGATCCACAACAAAGAGTTACTCACGTTGGTTTAAATTGTCTGTTGTTATTTGGTCATCAGATATTTTGACAGTAAAGTTTAAGTAAAATTTTTTAGTCGCCATTGATAATCGGTAGATCGTCATGGGGTATGTATCACAGAAAACAGAAAATTTATGCTGTACTCTCATCTTGTTCGTTACTTTATTTTGTTATTAAGTAACTTGTGAAGCAGCCTATGCTTACCCTGATATTGTCACTTTTTCACAGGAAGGCGTGTTGCTTATTTGTTTGTGTATGTTTTAGTTGTTTGTTGCTTGTATTCTACGTTTTTAACAAGACATGGTTTTGTAATTTCCTTCAGGGATTTTGTTTCGGTGTCTGTTGATGTACAGTATGTTATCAAAAGATATTGTCAGTAAATACTAAGCTGTACCTAAATTTGTTTCTTTACGTTTAAAACGAATAAGTTTTAATTAAACACCACTGATTTTTAATTAAATGGCTTCATCGAATTGGATAGACAAAATTTGTTTCGGGTTACATGGACAATTATTGGATTGCTTTTAGCAAGAATGTAATTTATGTCGAACTGACATGATGTTAAGTGCACGCCCTTTCAGATAAACTAATTGCTTGGCCAGAAAAATTCACTTCACATTAGGTAGAAAATGCGAAGCTCGGAAGCTGAAGGTTATTCATGACGCAGAGCTATGGCATAAAGATGAAAAGGACAAAAGAATAAAATAAATAATGCCGAACCTTTTAACAGTTGAAAACAACTAAAAATACTATATATAGAGATTTCCAAACATCTATACTTTTCAAATTCAAGGCTTGATTTATTTGAGGCTGCGTCTCTGATCAAGTGGGATTGGACTTGAAATGTTAAACGTTGCATAATATTTTATTGTTCGAAATGTACGTTTTCCTAATATCTTGTTCTTTCCAGTCTTTTTCCATCAATGGAGAGCATTGTATTAGACTGGGAGCATTAGGGGAGCTTATTCCCGCCCTGCTATCTTCAAATGAATGTTATACATGATAATATTCCTAAATATATCAAAGAGAAATGACTCCTTCATATGCATTACCAAAATATGATACGATTATGTACTGTGTTAAAACACTTAAGCTTTATTTGTACAACTGTAGTCACTCCTCATTATACGTGGCTTACATTTTGTCACGCTATTTATGTCCTAAAACATGCTGATGGCAGAACACACCACTTTGAAATGTTCAAATCAGCTGAAAGTAACAGCGTGAACAGTTAATTATTGACAAAATCGTGAGAAATCTTTAGCACACATTAAGTTGGGATGCCTGATAAACAAAAATGACTTTAACAGTATTAAATAAATAACACGCGATAGCCACGGGTTGTCACTAGCTGTTAATTACAGAAAGTCAAGCCATCATTTATGGTATAGATTTATTTGTGACCCTGTCTTGTTCCTAAATCTCCTTAAATCATGACAGACACTAACGTCGTCTTCCATTACCAGACAATTTAGGAATATTATTTTTATTTATTAAATTTGTCATTGACAGAATACACATAGGTCGTGTGGTGTTATTTTGTTTGATTTTAATTCTGGGCACATCATTTAATTACATTATTATCAAAGTAACAGAACCAATATTAATGTAATAATGGACGTTGCAGAAATATTTTACAGGATGAAATATACAAATGCATGCAGACGCCCTTTCTGCATAGTTAATCGACATATTGCATTCTTATAACCCGCAACGAGAAGGCTTCCTTTATCCGCCGTTCAGCGCTTCCCGAGTCGGCAGATAGGGAAAGCCCTCTCGTAGGGGTGTTGTCAGGTCCTAACACGGAAAACCTGACCGCGGTTTATAGTGGGTAACGTGTTTGGAGAGTACCACGCTTCTTGAACGCTTAAGACCATTTGTAGATGTCTTTAAGAGTAGGTTCATTGTAGTCACTATCAAAGTCTAAATATTCCGCCTCTACCTATTCCCCACAATTTTTCCACATCCAGAATATAGCTAAAATGTTGCCATCAATCAGTCAACCTACAGATTAAAATTTTGATATAAAACTAGGTGAAATTATTTTTTGCTGGTTAAAATGTGTCATGCTAGACAATTGGGTCGCCGATATATGGATAAGGGATGCCCTTTCGATTTTGGAAAGTCAGTGGATTTTATGTTTTAATACGTTACTCATGTTGCTTATCTTGAAATCGCGTAAATTTGCGAAAGACAGAAGTCAGTATGTCCCCTTTGTGGACACAAAAAGACGAGACACGAAAGACAAAAGAATGACGTTTGTCTAGGCGAATTTGTACACACAAAGGACTGAGAATAAATGTATAAAAAATACACTAGTCCAACAACATGAAATAAAATAAAGGTGGGAAGAACAGTCGTGTAGTAAACTCATAAATGCGCCAATCTAAAAGACTACATTAGCTACATGTATTAGGAATTTGGTGTGAAATCTCCACCGTTTGCTTAGTTGCGTTTTATGTGATGTGTTATGAGTATCTTTCTAACAAAATCTTAATTTAGCCACTGTACATAAGCAAGGGTTTAAAAGTAAATGCGATGTTCTATCACAAATCTAATTACATTGTCCAAGACAAACATAATTACCGTTTTCGGCTTCAGCCTTTGTGATCTATTAAATGGATCAGTACTTCACGTTTATATATCGAAATGGCTGCTACATTTTAACAAAAGTTCCAACTCACATACTACAGTAATGGAAGCGAAAGGTTTGTGATGCCATAAAACCTGGTTAAACCCACTATTTCTTTTGAAATACCTTTACGAAGTCATGACCATTGCTGCAGTAACTATATGTTTGGTTGTTCTGGAATTTGTCTGTTTCTCAGACTGATTTTTGGATTGTTTTCTTGACAGTCTCATCGGTGTATTTTGTTATTATCTTCACCCTCAATTACAATAGAAGTATGTTTCTTTAAATCGCTTCCAATTATCTTATTAAAGACTTGAGTTTTTAAAACGATACTTGACACCAAATTTTACATCCAAGTATATCTCATGTTTTATTTCAGCTCTCAGCGAACTGGAGAACTGCAGATATTACTGAGCGACAAAGAGCAATACTCGAATTTGCCATGGATGTATGTCACTGCAGACCTTTAAAAGAAGAGACATTCGACAAACTTTACAAACATGGTTTTACCGCCGATGACGCTTGGGATATTGGATCTGTAGCTTCATTGTTTGCGTTATCTAATCGAATGGCTTTTCTAACAAACTTAAAACCAAACCAGGAGTTTTACTTGATGGGCCGAGTTAAACGGGACAAGAAAGATGGAAAATAGATGTACAGAAAAATATTATCTTGAAATAAAGCGGCAAACTGAATACTAGTATTCAAACTTAATGAACAAAACAGTGTATTTAACTTAGAATTAAACTGAATCATCATTATAATACTGAAAGACATACTCTGTATCACAAGGTTGTAAAATTAAATGACTTTTGTGTTTTAAAATGTTTTGAAAATTTAATAAGTTACCAAAAAATGAATTATTACAATGGTCCTTTTAAGGGAAAGTAACTTTATTACGAACATTACGAATTCAAACGTGAGATGTGGCAATAATATAGCCACAAACAATCACTTGGAGTAAAACAATTGCGCAAACTCACTGAGGTATGGTCGTTAGCATTTTATCATACTTGAAACGATTTGGTTATTTGTTTCAGCTTATTATAAATGTATTAAGTTATATATAGTACGAGATATTTAAGAACGCCATAAGAAGGTTCATACAGCAAAGACTTTAGAGTAAACAATAACAATTTTAAGGTATACATAATTTTTTAATATCTTAAATATTGTTTGTCAGTGCTGTCCAGGACGACGGCAAGTCTTGGTTGCAAGAAGTAAAACTGTCAGTTTTAAAAAACAAAAGTTGCTAACCGCAAGTTATTCTGACAGAACAAATACAAGATCATTTTTACTAGAAGAAATATTTGTAAATAGGAGCACAAATAGTCAAATATCTTATCGTATTTAAGAGATGGATTTCCATGACGAACAATTCAGTCATAGCATGGCCAAAAGGTCAGAGATAGGAAAGGCTTTTTAAGGACATATCCTACTATTCGATCTTCATATGATTTTTTCTTAATATTTTGTCTTAACTTTCCTTATGACAAAATCTTTAAATACAGCTAACAAATATAGTGGTCACCGACCGTATTAAAAAGTTATGACGTCATCTGTATCATCTGTTTTAGGGTACTAGGATTATGTGTTATTTTAATTATATTTTTCCCATAGTTTACTGTTAGAATCAACTTAAATTGTTTTGAAGGCTTTATTGCATGTAGAAAACAACTATGCCATAATCTATTTAAAAATACGTAAGGTTCGAGCATAAATGTGGAATTAATACGATCCCGCCATTTTTGTTATGCACTCGGAATACACAAAATTGCAGATCGCAAAAAACTTACCTATGATAATAAAACTATATTTTCACAGAAGTTAGATGATAACTTACTCTCCAAATTGAATAAATAAAAAAATATGGTCACCGTATAAGGGGGAAAAATATTTGAGAAAAATAAGTATAGGCCAGAATTGGCGGGAAGGAAAGGGCTCGTTTTTCTTCGTATATACATGTAAACTGCAATATCTTTTCTAGGTTTGTAGCGCAGAATACAATCACGAAAGTAAAATAGTTCTGCTTTGAGTATGTTTGCCATTGCAAAGTGATAAATTTTGTTTTTTCCCGAATTCTAAAAGACTGTATTGCTTTTTTACTCATAAAAAACCTCCAAGTTGATCCATAAGGAGTACGGTATTTGAAATGGAAATTTCGCGGAATTTTGACGACGACGACGTCAAAAACGAATTACGAAACAATAACGTTTAAAATCAAAATGCGCACACAATAGTAGGATATGTCTTTAAAGGGAGATTTTTGAAGATAAATATCCAAGAGTATCTAAAGCGTGGATCCTATTCTACGAAGCAAATCTCTGACTGTTCCGTTACTGAAATCTAGTGCAAGTAACAAATATATTTCGAAGGAGCAAGATGATCATTCAAGAGTGGAAGAACGTTACGACTCGAGTGAGAAAGGCTTTAGAGCGGAAGTAGACTGTTAAAATTGCCTGAGGAAGATTACGAGTCAATTGTCACAATTAACGGTTACTATTATTCCTCTATTCCAAAATGTTCAAACGTGTGTTTCTGCAAATGGCGTCTTTAAGGGCGGCCAGATAGAAAACAACAGAGATGTTTCCACTCCGCGTGCGCAGAAGTCTTAGAGTAGTACTAGTCATGTCATTGACAATGGACGTATTGATTCACAAACTGATCCTAACGCTACAACCAAGTAAAGACGAATGCCGGGCTCTGAATCTGGATGACGCTAATGACTCGTTGGGTCGTCCGGAAGTAGACTGTCACAATTAACGGTTACTATTATTCCTCTATTCCAAAATGTTCAAACGTTTGTTTCTGCAAATAGCGTCTTTAAGGGCGGCCAGATAGAAAACAACAGAGATGTTTCCACTCTGCGTGCGCAGAAGTCTAAGAGTAGTACTAGTCATGTCATTGACGATGGACTTATTGATTCACAAACTGATCCTAACGCTACAACCAAGTAAAGACGAATGCCGGTCTCTGAATCTGGATGACGCTAATGACTCGTTGGGTCGTCCGTAATTAGAAATATGAAGAATTCTAGGTTTAAACGATATGCTTTTGAACAAAACGAGATCTAGCATCGGTTGTTGAAAATGCAAACCAAGGTCCCTCAATCACTGGTCAATTACGTGCTATTTTTGAGGAAGACTGCCAAACCTGATAAAGCTGAAAAGGGCATTAGCAGTAACTTACGTTATTACCAGTGTGTATGGAAATAGTACCATCTGAATGTATTTCTTTTCAGAATGAGGCAGAGCCAAAGGCTGTATAGAAGTTCTTTCAGGTGGTATAATTCCATACACAGGGTTATAACGTAAGTAACAAATTTATCTCCGGTTTACAGGTGTAAAATTCTGAAAATAGGACGTCAGAAATAAGATAATGTGCAATGTCATCACAGTTCACAAAAATTATACGTTAGTCATGCAGAAAATGCCGTTTTATCAAGCCGAGGATGGTACCTTTGGTGCCAACCTGAAACGTAGCGGGTTTAATGAGTTTTTACTCTGTTTTAGATTGTTTATTCTACTTTCTGTAATTTGACGCCTAAAGTCACGTTATCATAACGTCAACAGACATTGACGTTGGGTTTCATTTTTATTCATATTTTTGTGTGTTAGTGTGAATGGAATGCATCTGCAGTGTTTGAAATGAAGTACAAATAGAAATATGAAGAATTCGAAATATTGCTTTTGCGAATAATATACACTGCTACTCTACAACATACTTTAGAAAAGCACATTCAATAAAACATGCGACGTAAGCAACAGCCGGGGTCTCGGGATTTGTACTGACGGATAACCAACCAATCAAAAGTCTAAATTTGTTACAAGCCGGTGATAATTGTCTTGATCAAAGTCAAATTAACGTTTTAAATCAGAGTTGTGAAAATTATCTTTTGTTGACTTCGTACAAAAACAAGAAAACAAAACTAGTTTCCATGTTAACAATCTGTCTACTGAATTTTTAGAGTTACCAAAATTAGACGACATTACAACAACTTTAATTGCCAGACTTCACGATCAAAAAGCAAATAAACCTACTGCTAATAAACTGTTTCTCAGCCAGAAATTTTATTAAAAATATTACATTCAAGTATACAGGCATAATGGGTCTTATAATAACCGCTTAGATGCATCAAGCCTTAATTCTTTTAATTGATAACCTTTCTGGACCAGAATAAAATTTAGCACTGTAATTCAAGATGTTCAAGATATTTTCACAATGTCTGTAAAGAGTATGGACCAGATAGGTCGGACTGGAACTTTTCATCATTGACGTAAAGCTACGTTAATTGACACAGGATTGGAAGACACACCTGAGTTCAATAATCAGCTTCTTTCGATGAAGCTATCTTGCAATATTGTTTTGGGTAAAGAGAAGCTTCAAAAACCTGTAAATGTAATTCAAAAAGATTGTTACATCACTTTTTTCCTAATTCCGAAAACACAGGAGACTTTTGACAAGTAATCAAATTTAAAACCCATCAGCACGAATTTTAACAATAAGGACTCTCTGAACACTGTATTAAATCTAGTTCTGGCAGGCGTTGTCTCTAGATCTAAACGATGCACATACCGTTTCACAAAGTCACAAACAGTTTCTGAACTTATGTGTAAACAAAAAGTGTTATCAATTTCGATCCCAAATCATTCGTCTGGCAGCTTATTTAGACGATTGGTTCATTGTTAATCAAAACAAAAGAAAAATTAAAAATTGATCGAGAGAAAGAACTCAATCTCCTGACGAGTCTAGGTTTTATGATAAATTAGGAAAATCAAACATCAACACCAGACAAGAAATAGTATACAAAGGTGCATGATTCTCCCTACGAGGTGTGGTCAGGTCAACACAAGAACGAATAGACAATTGTTTGTGTGTGTGTGTAAACAAAACTCTTAAATATTCAAAATCAAGCAACAGCAAAATACTATCTTCAATAGTTAAGCATCATGGCTTTATGTATAGAGCTAATAACAAATGCAAGACTATACATGTACATGCGGTCAATTCAACAAAACCTCCTATATCATTGGAACCAGTAAATAAATTCGAGTCTAGACAAGGAAACACCATTTCCAGTTGATATAAGAAACCATTTGAAGTGGTGGTTTAGAAAAGAAAATTTGTTAAAGGCAGATCCACAGAAAATAATAGTTAACTCTTACGACAGATGCATCAAAAAACAGGTTAAAGAGGCATATTGACAATGCATGGTTTATTGTCAAATCAGGAAAACCCCCTTCACATCAATGTCTTAGAAATGGACGGACTTTTTCTAAAACATTCAGAAGATCAGAATGTACTAATTCGATCAGACAACTCAACCATAGTTTGATACACAAACAAACAAAGGACACTCATTCCCCAGAGCAGTGCATACGAATTTCGAAACTAAGGCAATTACCATTTGGAGAACAAGATTCAATTGAAGTCAGCTCATAAAGCAGGAAAAAGAACTTGTTAGCAGATCAATTGAGCATTGTTTGGGTTCAGGCAGAATGGACTCTGAACAAATAGACCAAAATATGTTCTGTTATGAGGCTCTCCTCTGATAGAATTTTTTCCTCTTTGCATTTAACCTGATTCATCAGACTCCAATTAATTGCACATGTATTCCAGAGCCTCATGCATATGCATTAGACGCACTGTCAATTTACTGGTTAAACATGCTTACCTTTGCTTCTCTTTCAACTTGTCTCATACCGAAAATTCTGCAGTACATGGATTGATTCAATTGATAAATAATTCTAATTGCTCTTCATTAGCCTCGCAGACATTGGTATCTAAACCTGTTAAAAAATTTCTAATCTTCCGAGACAAAATTCATGTCAAAGAAAATCTGTTAAAGCAACCGAATTGAAAAATATTTCATCCAGATCGGCCGTGTTCAAACTAACTACATTGATGCTATCGACCAACAGTTTCGGTTTTTCTTCAAAACCTCGATAATTACTCAAAGCAGAGAAAGGGAACTGAAAAAGATTTCAACTCAACATTTCAAAGTTCAGTAGCTGGTGTAGTCAACGACAAGTTGATCCTTATCGTGCCTCTATAACTGTCGCAGCCCAATTTTTGACAGACATTTTTTCTGAGGGTTTCCAATATAGGACAATAGCAGTGTATTGATAAATGCTTTCCTTAATCATGCCACCAATTGAGAAAATACCAGTGGGGTAACCTCCTTATATTGTAGCACTTAGGGTGTTTTCAATGCAAGACAAGGTTTCGCTTAACAAATCATTTTGGAAGTAAGAGTTTTATTGTTACTTTTCTAGAGGACAAGAAACTTGATACAAAACATGCAATTTATTATTACCTGAAATAGACAGATCAATTTAGAAAAATGGAAACAGGTCAAGACAACTTTTACAAGTTTTTATTTTTAACTGAATAACAGTTATATGAACAGTGTTTTTATCTTTTTATAATATGGAAAAAGATTACACAGAACAATAAACAAAAATATGTTAGATTTACAGTATTGTGTATGTAAACTTATATATGAACTGGAATGAAGAGAACCAAAGCGGAAGTCTGATGGTTCGTTTCAGATTCTGAAGCCTGTGGATAGTTGAGAATTCCCCTTTGATAAATTCCAATTACGTAAGTATTATTATAAATATATTATAAATATAAAATTGTAAAATATTTTATCTCTGAAATTTGAATTGTATTGAATAATACGTCCGTAATTGGACTCCTGTACCGCCAGTTCAGAATTATTGGCGAACACTTTTCGTCAAGAGACTGAAGAAATCAGTACGAATGCATGTGGAGCGGGAAGGATTGTACCTGAGTGCTTTATGTACATTAGATAAAGCACTAAACGGCGATGTGAATTTAAGGGGAGATCAATCTTATGGTAAATTCTAATTACACGAGTATTTTTCTCTCATCAAATTTAAATTTGAGAAATACGAATTTTCGTTTTTTTGCGAAAATAAAATTTTGCTAGTTTGCCGAGTTGTTTAACACCGGTCTATGAGAAAACCATGCAAAACTGTCCACAAAAGGAGTCAACCAATTTTGATTAATTTTTGGAATTGGAACTACAAAAGATGTCTTTTGACAAAATATTTCCTCTGTTAAGTACCAGGAACCAGTTGTCCTGCTATTTACAATTTTATTTCATGATAATATTACATTTTCGACAGATACAATTTTCTACATAGACAACTAATTACAAAGAACATATCTTGAATAAGGTACAATTGGGTTTTCTCTTTCATTGAAAAACAAATATGTTTTTGGACAAAATAATAAAATAAGTGGAGATAAACCTCTAAAACACATATCTTAAAAAAGGCCAAAATATGCACTCTTTAAAAATCACTGTAGGATGCGCTTCAGTGAATATATTTCACTGGCCCTCTCTTACAGTACCCTAATAGTGTTTTTAACTGATGGCATGAAATTGCTGGGCAAATGATGTCAGGTATATATGAGCTTATCACAAAGTTGCCCTTTTTTAAACATTTTAAAATAAAATATTGATATTTGTTCCAAGCTATAATTTTTTTAACAAAAACATCATTATTTTACACTATTCTTTTAACGTCAGAGTTCATAAAACTATTGATAAGTCATTTATCTGCAAAAAACATTTGCACAGTAAATAAGTCAAATATTATGTTAAGGATGTTACATATACTATTACTAGAATATTTCATGGTTCTTTCAAATAAATTGCAGCTTATGAAAATACTTATTAGATTTCAACTATACTGATGGTTTATGAGACATATAAACAACTAAACATATTGTGGGTTTTATAGTTACATAAAGTCATAACAATTCATTAATTTAATCTTTAACTACTTTTATAAAGGGAGATAATTTGTCTTTGTTATTTTTTTCGTTATTTAGATTGCTGAGCTTTATGAATTATTTTTGTTTTTATTTAAATACATTATAAGTTACCTGTTGTAGGCCATAACTAGGTAAACATTTTATCAATAACAATTTTTTTTATCTCCTATGGTTGTTAAGTTATAGGCCATTAAAAAAACATTTTAAACAAATCTACACTTCCAGATTTTAGAAAAATGTAAAGATTTTAAAGATATAAATGTACTAGTATATACAAAAACCAACAGTCAAAGCCATGTTACATTTTCATTTTCCAACACACTAAAAACAAAAACATTATTGGTTGATTAATGGTGTTTAACGCCCGAGCAGCAATATTTCAGCTATATTCAGGCAACATTATTGGAAGCACCTAGATGATTTCTACCAAATTGAAATTCACAAGTTTTTGAAAAATAGGCTTTAACACTGATTTAAATGCAAAAATAGTGAAAAATAAGCATACAAACTCCAACATTAGTTTTAAGATCATTTAAAAAAAATGCACACAGGTCAATATTATCTTACAAACAAGTTTACACTTCCATGATTTAAGCTAAATTTAGCAGTTTTAGATATATTTGCAAAATAATTTGATAGAAGACACCTTGATGGGAATGGTCATGTTTCAATTGAATCCTTTGAGCAGTTTAGGAGATTCTGGAAAAAGTGTTAGAGTACGACAATGATGACGGATGCACAGTGAAAAGATCACATGGACCTCTAATCCAGGTGAACGAAAAATCATAAAAATCTAACTATATGTATCCGTCAAGGGTCCGTTCACATGTGAATTCTTTTTTTAAAAAAATCTCTACATGAATTAGGAATAAAAATGGATTCACATGGCATCCTTTACATTATCTCTCTAGATAGTTCTTTGTTAAGTCTGTTTACTTATTTCTAAACACTCCCTATTTTCAATGATATTTGGTACATCAGGACCGTCCGAAAATCAACCTTAGTTATCCATGCTTGCTTTCTTCATATTAAGTATGAAAAAGAAACTGCGTTTTCGGATTTTGATTGCTTGATAGCCATTCACTTGGCATAATATCTAGTTCCATCTGAGTTTCCTTGTTTTCTAAGCCCGTCACGTACTTATTCGAGGTGATGCTAAAACACTGGTTTTGATTGTAGATTAAGACGTATTGGTTACGAAAATTCCATCGTCACACGATAGTACACATGTACTATGTCTATGTCTACGATTCACTCCGGCTAATGAAGCTATGTTTTATATAGCGGATTTGGCCGAGGGGTCTAGACCGCTTGACATAGTGCAGGCGAATAGGTGCCACAGTGTCACAATGGTGTTAGTTCGAATCCTGCTGAGGGAAAGCGAAAATTTGACAGTGTCAAAAATCTAATTCTAACAGTGTTGGGCTTAATTTGTAGACGTTCATATAAATATTTTATATTACTAGTAACCCTGTATTTCTGATGTTTCAGAAATCCGCTGGATAGATATATTATATGGTTTTCATAATACTTAGACGTTTGTATGTATACATAAAGCAAAAAATGTAACCATAACTATTTCTACAGCTGTTACAGAAGTATAATATATAAACAAGACTTGTACTTTCACATAACTAATCTTATTGCAACATCCATCAATTTTTTATTTAGTTTGAATCTTTGGAAAAACATAAATGTCATTATAAAAATTAATATGCGATTTGTTTTGGTGTATTAGTTATTCATATATATATATATAACTCTAGAGAATTATGCAACGATACAAATATAAAGATGTTTCTACTATAAAATAGTTATATTAATAAATATAACAAAATTTTCGACCAACTGATGGCCTTCTTCAGTGTCAATATCAATCTATAATAAACTATAAAACTTGGATATTGGTACATCAGCATCCGGTGGTGATGTGGTCGGAATGATTTTATTGATCTTGAACTTTCTCGAATCACATCTATCAGTCATTACATAAGGGAGTACTGTACAATTGTATAAACCATCTTATCTTTAACGTCTTGATATTCATGAATTTATTATTTATATTTTGAATGATATTTTTTGTTTTTGGTTTATTCCATTGGGGTGCACAGAGCAGAGCTTTTTGATCCAGAATCTCTCTCGAGCCTCTCGTTCAGAGTCTCGCCACTTGCAGTTCTGCTCGATAATTAGGATTTTTATTCGATCAAAATCCTTTGGAGTGTGGTCGGGCAGTCTGAAGTGTTGGCTTACGGGCAGAAACTGTTTCTTAGTTAGGTCACTTCTGTGACCATTCAGTTGTTTGTGGAATGGCTGTTTGGACTCGCCGACATATTGTAAGCCACAGATTGGGCACTCAAGAATGTAAATGACATTCGAGCTTTTGCAGTTAACAGTAGTGAATATTTTGTACTGTTTACCTGTGACTTTGCTGTTAAATGTGGACAAGGGTTCCATATGTTTGCAACATTTGCAGCGTTTGTCACCACAAGACTGACTTCTGCCAGCGGCAGTGCTGGGCTTTGCCATCTCTGCTCGTACCAATAAGTTGCGGAGACTGTTGGGTTGTTAAAACGCAACCATGGGGGACTCTGGAAAGATTCGTGACAATCTGGGATTTTTTTCCAATGTTCACGAATGGTGCTAATTGTGTTTTTCAAACAAGGGTGGTAAGTTAGTACGCAGGGAACTCTATTGCATTTCGTTTTTTCTGTATATTGAAGAAGGATACTCCTCGATGTCTGCTGTGCTTTTTGAAAATTCTTTTCGATGTTATTATTCCTGTACCCTCTTCTTCTAAGGTGTCCTTTTAATTTCCCTAGTCTCCTTTTAAACGGTGAAACAGATTTGTCAGAGTCTAAGAGCTTGACTATAAGGAATGCTCTTTGTCACATGAGGAGGATGACAGCTACTAGGTAAAAGGTATTGGTTGGTGTCAGTTGGTTTGGAATACAGGTCAGTGGACAACTCACCATTTGCGGATAAGGAACTGGAAGTATCGAGGAAAGATATACTAGATTTTGAGATTTCATAAGTAAATTGGATAGTGGGATGGATGTTATTGGCACGTGTGATAAAGTATTGTAATCCCTCATCAGTATGTATCCACTTCATATCAACATCATCAATAAACCTGTACCAAGATAGTAGTTTTTCAATAGACGATTGGAGAAGTTCTTTTGCTAATTTACCCATAAATATGTTGGCATATGATGGAGCCATTTTAGTTCCCATAGCTGTTCCATTTATTTGCAAGAAATGGTCTCCATTGAAAGTGAAGTTGTTATTTTTTAGCACCAATATATATATATATATATATATATATATATATATATATATATATATATATATATATATATATATATATATTGAAACTTATATAGATTAAATCAATAGAAAACTGCCAATTAAGACAGTTAATGTGTTTTTCTTTAAAATCATCATATTTTGGAATGGTGGTCATGGCAACATGCAATTTCCCAGCACAAAAATGTGGGCAAATGACAGTCATTTGTTGTGAATAAAAGCTCAGAAGATCATTTCATTTTAATGATGAGAAAAAAATCCAATTTTTCATATTTGTCCATGTAGAGTTATTTTGTTTCAGAAAACAAAAAGAAGCAAATAATTTTGTTTTATGGTTTGAGAAAAGGTAACTTAAGACCGCCAAATTCCATAAATAATTGTTTGAAACTCTGCTTAACTTAAAAAAATCAATGAAAAGCGCTTGCTTTGTTATGAATCAGACGCCATTTTTTATACTGGGACCATACTGGGAGGGTTCCTAGTGCTCGACCCATAAAGCAATCCAGCGCGTTTTCGAGTGGCGCATAAGGTAGACACTCTCGTGGGTCAGGTCATAATACGAAACCCTGGCCGCGGACCTTTCCGCTTAAACCCAAATGTATATACTTTTCCAGTTGCAGTCTAAATTGTGTTCCCTGTGTCTCATTCCATCCCCTTGTTCGTCAGCATGTTCTCGTCCTAATTGTTTTCAGTCTATATATAGCTTTCTCACATTAACCTTGTTCAGCAAGCTAAGTTTCATTAAAATCTGTTAACCTACCCTGTGGATTCATTTTAAAGAAATTGCATGGTTTTCGCAGAGACTGGGTGTTAAAAACGTTATCTTGTAAAAGGTGTGGTATATATATTTGTAACATAATTCAATCAATAGAATTTGAAATGGACGTGAGATTATTGTCAGACGATAACCTGCTAGACTGTAAGTCTAGGTAATCTATACATTTTATTTAGTATTTTTATGACGGCAAAAGGTGGCGCTTTCACTATAGAAAGGTCGTTATACCACATCTAAGCTCCGCCTAATTCAATGTATTCGAATGGAATTTTTATCGGGTGACAATCACAAATTAAAAACAAAGTACTTTATTGTCAACAAGACGTGCACACTTGAGCTTATAATCGCAAACATGAAGTAAATGATTACAGTGAATTAACAAAATAATAATAATAATAATAATAATGAAAAGTCATTTGTTCAAAGAACAAATGTGAGGTCTTTCCCGGCATTTTCTTAGTGTTATGTCTAGGTATATGGTTGCTTATTTTGAAAATTGCTGCCCATAACCATTGGACTTTGGTCCTAAATCGAAGGGCTTGTTGAGACGGTCACAAAAAACCTATGTTCACTATATTATCTCTGACGGTTTAAAAGTTATAAGCCATAAACTGATTAGCCGAAAAATGTCAACGGCCATAACTTGAAAACGATTAATCGCACAGTTTTTAATAATTCAAATCAAATGTAGATCTCAATGATAGGAACATTTTTCTGATATATTGTCTGCTTTATATTTTTATGGTTTTTGAGTTATTTCGAAAACAAAATTTAGCCGAAACCTGTCAAGGGCCATAACCTCAAACGGTTTGTCGCACAGTTTTTGAACCTGTATATCAAATGTAGATCTCAATAAGAGGAACATTTTTCTGATATATTGTCTGCTTCAATTTTTTATGGTTTTTGAGTTATTTCGAAAACAAAATTTAGCCGAAACCTGTCAAGGGCCATAACCTCTAAAATGGTTTGCCGCACAGTTTTTGAACCCGTATATCAAATGTAGATCTCAATGAGAGGAACATTTTTCTGATATATTGTCTGCTTCAATTTTTTATGGTTTTTGAGTTATTTTGAAAACAAAATTTTACCGAAACCTGTCAAGGGTCATAACCTCTAAAACGGTTTGTCGCACAGTTTTTGAACCGTTATATCAAATGTAGATCTCAATGAGAGGAACATTTTTCTGATATATTGTCTGCTTCAATTTTTTACGGTTTTTGAGTTATTTCGTAAAAATATTTAGCCGAAACCTGTCAAGGGCCATAACCTCTAAAACGGTTTGTCGCACAGTTTTTGAACCTGTATATCAAATTTAGATCTCAATGAGAGGAACATTTTTCTCATATATTGTCTGCTTCAATTTTGTATGGTTTTTGAGTTATTTCGAAAACAAAATTTAGCCGAAACCTGTCAAGGGCCATAACCTCTAAAACGGTTTGTCGCACAGTTTTTGAACAGTTATATCAAATGTAGATCTCAATGAGAAGAACATTTTTCTGATATATTGTCTGCTTCAATTTTTTACGGTTTTTGAGTTATTTCGTAAAAATATTTAGCCGAAACCTGTCAAGGGCCATAACCTCTAAAACGGTTTGTCGCACAGTTTTTGAACCGTTATATCAAATGTAGATCTCAATGAGAGGCACATTTTTCTCATATATTGTCTGCTTCAATTTTGTATGGTTTTTGAGTTATTTCGAAAACAAAATTTAGCCGAAACCTGTCAAGGGCCATAACCTCTAAAACGGTTTGTCGCACAGTTTTCGAACCTTTATATCAAATGTAGATCTCAATGAGAGGAACATTTTTCTCATATATTGTCTGCTTCAATTTTTTATGGTTTTTGAGTTATATTGAAAACAAAATTTCAATGGCGGCCATTTTGAAAATGGTGGACCAAAAAATTTTTTTGATCCGATACATGTAATTAGGACCCTCATATCTACTTGGAAACCAAGTTTTGTGTAAATCCGACAACTTTGACGTTTTCGACAAACTTCGCGTCAAAATCGCGTAAACAGGAAGTGGATCGAAGAATGTTTTTTTGCATGACAAATCATGGCCATAAGTCAGACAACATTTTCCCCACTTTAGATTTTTGATATCTGTCATGGTTTCTGAGTTTATCTGAACACAAGGGTAAACAGTGTTTGGGGAGATAACTCTGTTACTAAAAATAGATCGGTCTCGCAGGGTGACTCAGGTCGAGCCCAGGTAGTGTCGGTTAAGTGTGCCAAGTTTCAAAGCGATACGTCAAGACACTTTTTTTACATCTGTGGCAGAAAAAAAAAAAAAAAATAATAATCATAAGAAATACAGTAAGGTCTTTCCCTTGGAAAGGGGAAAGACCTTAATAATAATAATAATAATAATAATAATAATAATAATAATAATAATAATATTAATAATAATAATAATAATAATAATAATAATAATAATAATAATAATAATAAAATCGATGAATCATATTGTTAAATTTAAACCAAATAGCCCATCAGAGCTAAGATTGTCTCAATTGAGCTCCAGCATGTAGAGTAACCAAGGAAGCAGTCTATAAATAACACCCATTTACCAACTGAGATGTTTAGTTTAGTCTATTATAATGGGGACTTTTCAATAATGCCTAGTTTATTATAAATAAATTGTTTTTTGTCTGCTGAGAGTAACCAAACAAATTCATCGAGTGAATTTAAATATTTTTATAATTTATTTCTATTCCGTTGGGGGTCTCTCTTCTATTGATCTCTAGACATTCAAATAATAAATGTATTTCTTTTTCAATGCATTTATTGCATAATTTACAAATTCTATCAGTTACAGCTATATTTGTGTTTTTCATTTGCAAGGTTGCTATTTTAAAATTTTGTTAAAATGCGTTTCTGTTTATAGGTTCTAAACTATAGATAATTTTCAAATTAATAGCAATCTGTAAAAATGTTCTAAATTTGTTTTCACTCTTGTCAGTCCTAGTATTTGTAAATAATTATCTTCATAGTGTTTGATACATAGTTTGCATGATTTGCAAGAAATGATTCTTTATTATACTTTTATTATATATTTTTCAACATTAAAAAAAAACTAAATTAAAATATTCAAAGTGTTTTAAAATGAAGAAATTTCCTTTTTTTAAAAATGCTTCAGACACTAGCTCACCACTCCCATAGTCTGTTAATTCTAAAATTCGTTTATAGCACTTAATCATATTACATACAATGTCTATGTATAATGGGTATCTGCCAAGTTCTTCAACCATAGTCAGATTAGTTGAATGGCCGTTAAACTGCAGTAAATATTATATGTAATTTTTCAGTTATTATTCAGGCTATTACACAGATTCCAAAAGGAAAATGTACCCACAGACTTTAACTTTGACTTAAATTTAACATGCCCCATATTTCACTTCCATATAGATTTTTATTGTATGGTCAAATACATGAAATTATGTTTTACTGTTTGGTTTATGATGTTCCAAACAATTCTTAAATTGAAAAAAGTTCCCAGACCTTTTTGGTATAGCTATAAAATCTTCGTAATGCCCGCTAATGCTATTCCAACTTGAGGTTTCAATTGAAAAAAAAACTATTGACACATCTAGACGATTTTATTTAATAGAAATAATGATTTTTTCTACATTTGAGTTCAATACCTTATCTTTAACAGTTGGAAAAGGCAATGATACCAATACCTTAGCTAAAAAAAGTGTAGCTGTCGTCCAGGTTTAGACTTTGTAATGACGACTATGCAACGTGAAAAAAGTACAGCAAATAACACTGTTGGGTCTAAAATACATGCTTTTCTTGTATGATTTTAAAAACATATTGACTTCTTTGACTTAAAACAATATTATACATTATAACTACACAGAACATAAAATTACCTTAAGTTTGTAACATGGATACAATTTTCTTTAAACAACGACCCATAAATTATTATAAAATAAAGCAGAATGCAGAATAAATCGGCTCCGCATCAAAAGTTTTCTTATATTCCAATCTAGAATATCTCTTAATATGGATGGAAGGCAATGTAGTTGTAATGCTGAACGTTATCGTCACCTGCTTGGCAGTTATTGGTAGATAATAGTTATTAGTATTAACCGTAGATTGTTAGTAAACATGAAACGAATACGACGATGTAACTGTTTCATGTGTCATTCGTGCAAGAAAATGAGTATGAATGTATGTTTTAAAGGTATGTGCTGATAATTTTTCAAGAACATTTCGTAACAACGAAAGTATCAGTGTAATCTATAAATTACTTTAATATTGAAGAATGACGTAAATTTCGGAAAGTTAATTATGAATAGATACAAATTTTCTTTCCACGGCGTCCCGTAAAATTTTTATCATATATAATTAGAATGCAGAATCAATCGGCGGCGAATTGATGCTCCGCATCAAAAGTTTATTTAAACTCTAATCTAGTATATCTCTTGATTTGGGTGTAAGGCAATGCAGTTGTATTGCCGAACGTTATATTTGCCATCTTGTCGGTTATTAGTTACACCGTATATTGTTAGTAAACATGAAATGAATTCGACCTTTCAGTGTTATTTTCCAGTTAAGTACGAAGTCGTATCATTCGTGCAATACAAGGAGTACGAACGTCTGTCTTTAAGAAATGTACTGATCAATTTTCATGGAAATGTACAATAACATTTTGTAACAACGAAAGTATCCGTGTAATCTATAAATACCTTTAATAGTGGAAAATGAAATAAATTTCGAACAGTCAACTATGCACTCTATTGATGAAGCTAATTGATGAAGCATATAAAAGGATACATGTAAGAGATGGCGTTGCTACACAAAAGGGACTGTATCACTGCATAAGTTCAGTCCAGCTTTGACTTGGTCTAAAATTGGACATTCGGCTTAAAAAACGTTTTTGTTCTGGAAACATTTTATGATTTTCTGTAAATTATCATAAAATGTTACCAGAACAAAAAAGTTTTGAAGTCTTTTTAGTGAGCGTTTTCCATCGTTGTTTTGCGTGTTCCTAGATAGTGCCTTCATTTTTAGGTTAGAAATGAAAAGGAATTAGTTTTTCAACAGATCAAACAAAGAAGCTAATAAAAAGCACCACAACAATTAATTCTCCAAGTTCTGCATGCCTTTTTTTGAAATTGTGTTACAATGTCGATCAATTGGCAATGTATTTTTTAGGGGGAAACCAAAATAAAGGTTTCTGGGTTTGATTTGTCCATATTTGAAGAAAACGTTTAAATACTAACCATGGGAAAAAGAGCATTCGAATACTTCAGGCTGAACGTACAGAACTGTAAAAGGTGACGCATAGTGGATGCCTTTCTTTGGGGGTTAGGAGGGTGTTGTCAAGTTGTAATGCAAGTTATAGTTGGCGAGATGTTCGTCGCACAGTAGACATCGTTTAAAGATTTCGAAGAAGAGTAAACGTAATTGTACCCGGTACAAACGACTAAATGTTTTGTCCCTACTTTAACCTTCACATTTGTCTTATGCCAGTAAATATTTCGGTCCTATTTCTTGCAGATAATTTGATTATTAACATATTCTTGTCCTGAATATAACTGATGTACTGCTCTTTGAACATTTAAAATCAGCATTGGCAATTTCTACTATTGTCGATTCTTTGTCTTCAGGGCATTTCATTATAATGTTATATAGACCATAGTCTGTATAAAAACAAATTTTAACCGTCTTGTATGAATAAACAGACTGTTTTTACTGTTTTTTGAGTTTTAGCCAACCTTTTCTCTTTATCATTTGCCCTCTTTTTATATTTGATTTATAAATAATAAATTCAACATTTACTACGGAAGCACCCGTTAGATGAGTGACATGAAAGACGTAATTGTGGTTGATCGAGAACAGCAATTGGTACAAGTGTCAATTTTTCGATGCCTTTTCGATATGTACTATACGTATATTATCAGGACTATTGGCTGTATTCTATCTGGATATATTGCTCTTCCACTTCACTACAACTGCAGCTTGTTGTCGTCTAGAATAATGTATTTCCAGAATAAACGTACGTCTACATGTAAAATCTATAAACCTTACCATATTGGTTTCAAATAATATTGATAACAATAATTCATAGTAAACTTCATATCTGGACATAATTAACGATTTATAGCAATACTTGAAAAATCGTTTCTGTTTTGGTTTTTAACTCACAATGGTTTATGCATATTATCCGCTATATGTGCATAATTTCGGAATCAAATTGGTAAAAAAATGGCATTCGGGAATCGCACTATCTGGAATAGAATTTTTATCGGTACGATTCAAAAGTAATACACTCCACAATTTCAATCCTTGTTAAAAGTAACTTATTCGGCATTATAGCAAATTCAGAGTCTCATTGCGGCCAGATATACTCGACTCCAATCATAATTGAAAGGAATTCCAGTTTTCTTCACGCAGTTCGGGGTTTTCTCTCTCTTGGTAATCCGGCTTCTGCCCCCAATAAAAACTGGACGTCATGATATAGCTGAAAAATCGCTAAAAGTTGTGATTGCGTTCAAACAAACATAATATTTTTCAACACTTTCGTTCATTTAATCAAACCGTAAGTAAGAAGTAATGACCTTTTAGATTTGTAGGCGCAACAATAATTATTTAGGTTCTGTGGAGACAGTTTTGGATCCAAGAACATGTAAATGTATTAATCAATCAAATTCTACAAAACGCCTTCTATTTTTTAACTTTGTTATAAAACTGTTTTGTAAAAACGCAGAAAAAATCAGCGAGTCGGCATATACTTAATTAGAAAAACTGTTTGCAGACCGAAGAATACGATATTTGAAATGTATTTTATTTCGTAAGTTCGTTTGTAATTTTCAAGATGTATGACACATTAACAGTATAATATAACATACTCATTACTTAAAAAACTATAGTATGCCAAAAATGCAATATTGGGTTCGAGGTCGCCTTACATGTGTACTATGCAAAGTGATAAAATTTAGTTTCCAATTTATGCACATATTTATAATCTATCAGAGATAGATTTTAAATGAGAATCTATTGATTTTGCGATATATTGTGTCATCAGACTTATTATTTCACCTAAAAATATAAAACCACATCGAAAACATTTTTTGAAATTGTATACACCATATTATGAAGAATATATTTTGATTAAAAAATGCCCCCAAAAAACCCAGAATCATATTTGCACATGCAAGAAAATTTTGCGTATGTATAGAATTGCCAAAATTTATCAGTCTATGTCATTAAAACTCATTATGCATATACTAGGTCGTTTCAGATTTCTTGTACCTCAAAACAATAAAATAGCGCATCAAAAAACCAACAAAACTCCAAAAAGAGCCATTTTCGTATGATTCTGTCCTATATTAATTAGTAATGGACAAAGTCGTACCTCAAAAATAAAATATGCATCATATTAATTTGTTTGCAACATTAATGCCTCTGTAATCTAATCTTAGGGATATTTGACCTTGCTACTGCTTACTCTGAAACATCTTGTTCAACTCCAAACATACTGATCTATGCAGAAAATACAGTTTACAAAATAACTAAATGTTACATAGACTGAAACATGCATTTTGAATTAGTCTATAAAATGAGTAAAAAAATGATATATGTTTATTGAAAGGGAAAAACACTAATTAAGTTCATTATGATTTTCTACTGATTTTGTGCATTTTTAAAAGTGCATAGATCTTTTACCTTAAGTTTAAATCGACCAACATCACATATATAAATATTTTTATGATCCACCAATTTGTTTAGTAAAGATGACCCCACATCTTCATGAAACGTGGTTCACAGTTACAACAAGATATCTTCAGTTGCAAAACTCTGAACGGCGATGCCAAATATTTCATGCTTGAGTGAACATAGAAAATAAGTGCTGTTTACCAATATGTGCGAGGTGAGACATCATTCATTAACGCTCTAAAATATGATATGTCCTGGTGTCATGATACCTTCATATCACTCTGTGCTTCACCAATAAACACAGCTTTGTTAGCTATAACTTACAATTCAGACATACCACTAAGAGTACAAGTACATGTATGTATGTTTATAAGTCAACATTGTTTTAAATCAAAACATACAGAAACATCGGAACGATTCGCTCCCTGAATCTTTTAATATTTCACCACGCCTGTTGGGTATAGTATACATTAGATTGCCATTGGTGCCATTTAATAATACTTTTGTCTCCATTTTCAGTTATGTGGCCTATTTGGAAATACAAAACACATTACATTACTGCGAGACAGAAGACATATAGCTTGGAACCATTAAGTCGATTTCCTATTCTAGATAAAAATTCACTACCAGATGATGTCAAAAAAGCTTTTCAAGAAGTTTAAGAAAAAGTGAGTACAAATTAAAGGCAATAATACAAGAAGGTACTTTTCACGACAAAAAGATTGTATATATCTGTCATGTTAGTAAGGCAATTTTTCATATTTAAAAACGGGTGTTCTCCCGGGGTACCCAGGCCTCTTCCCCATTATTAAAACTGGACGCCATGATATAACTGAAAAATTGCTGAAAGTGGCGTTAAAACACCATTCAAACAAACAAACAAACGAACATATTAAAAAAATATATATATATGAAACTGCAGTGTGTCCTGATTATATTACATAATGGTAGTATAATCAAAATTCTATATCAGGTAGTGTTGGTACATATGTCCTAACTCTGTCGGCAGATATATCGTCTGATTATTTGTCCGACAGTTCCATATACCCATCGAAATACTATATTATAAAAACGACAATAACGTGTCTATGTCGTAAAAGATGCAATACTGACTCGGGTAAGGTCCATGCTTGGTTTTCCTTACAACTTGCATTTCTTTTAACTTTTAATGATGTATATTGAATCTGATAGTATAAGATATTAAGATCATTTTAATTTAACTTAAAGTCGATGTGTAGGTTATACAAGATTTGTTTTCCAGATTGAGTCCAATTCGAGCATGATGCAATTTTTCTAATTGTAATATCGTTCGTTAACGAAGTCTCATAGACGTTAGGTCTACTAAATGTCATCCGTGTTCGTTAACCTGTATGATTTTTCGACGAGTGCTAGGATTGATAAATGCATCATTCTGAAGTACTGGCCATAATTGTTGGAAAATGCGAGAGGGAACTCAATAAAATCATTTTTATTTAAATTCTTGTCCATAGGATAGAAAAACCATTGCAAATCTTGCAAATATTAATTGCACGAGTATCAATTGGCACGTGTCTGTGCAAAGTTTTCTCATGTATAAAGTATAAATGTGTTATGCTGCCTAACAACGAATCGTAGTCTTATTTGATGATTTGTCCATTCCCATTACACGAAGCTAACCTAACCATTATAATTATGATACTAATGCCGATTAATAATAAATTACCATTTTTTCCCAGCAAAAGCAATTGTACCTTTACTCATGTCTCTGAATATTAACTTCAGGCGGCTATGTTCCGAATGGCCTAAAAGCTTTGTCTTACAGACCGAATGAACTAAAAGGAACGTATGCAGTATCATGATGTAGTTATGGAAGAAGGAGGTAAATCTTTCCATTTAAAGTAAACGTTTTCACTCAACTAGTTTCCGGACAATAATTGATTTAGTCTGAAATGACGAGTTTACATTGACCTTGAACGTTGAACGGAAAAATGGAATTCATTTGCTGATTTGTTAATAAAAATAGTATTTCTTGTAATTTAGTATTCAGAACTGCTTTGCTGCTTATCTAATGTCGTTTTTATGGAAATAGCAAACCTTTACCATTAGTATGACCAATTTTCTCAAGGGTACATTACTGCCTACGCTAACTCCTACCGTGTAATTTTGACAGTATTAACTCGATCATCCGACATCAAATTTAAATATCTAATACTTCGATAAAGAAAAGTTATACTCTATTAAGTGCTTTTTTTTAATAAAAACCTAATATGTATGTAGAGAGTTATTTTTCTGTTAACAATATAGCACAACAGATTTATTAAAACTAGGCTATGGATGCCAACGTAGTCACCCCCGCGGTATATGTAGACAGTTGTTACATGGCAACGAAGTATAGAGCGATTTTAATTGGTTTGAGACACTGATTAAAAGGCAAATAAAATCGCGATAAAGTGCTCTTTAATTACTGTTTTATTTAACTGAAAACATTTTGAAATTAAACAATTAAATATTATAGTAAAGCCAAGACATTAAAAACACTATTTTCACTGAAGTTGTAATGAAAACCGTGAAAAAAGTACTAGTAATCAGTGAAATTTCAAGTAATAGGTAGATCGCGGCTTCGATCACAATTACGGTCAAACCAAAATTTTACACAAAACACAGAACATTATATTTACCTAAATGTTTGATTACGTTGTACAAGTGGTGTGCTAACGGACTCTTGCTTTTGAGAGCTGTATAAAAATCTAACCGAGAATATTGGTCAATTGCAAACCGGACTTTAAATCACACACGGCATATCAGTATTGTTCTTGCCATTATATTGTCGGTAAAACATATATTCTCGTACTATTTCAACTTAAAAAGATAATTTTGGTAAGTCATATTAGCTCATTATAGACGGTGGGTAGCCCAGTTTGGTGTTCCAAAATGTTGCAAAATCGACCATATTATTTGAAATTTGATACATTTTACTTCTAAAATTATTCGTAGGAATTCTTAGCAAAGCCGACAAGCAAATGATTGTAGTAGCAACATCAGTTAAAAAAATAATTGTTTATTCTGCATTATTGGCCATGGAGCTCTTCTCAGAATTTATTCCAAAGACCCATATTTATCAGATCTGGTTTAATTTTACCCTTTAGAAAAACTTTAAAAGTGTTCAAGTCAAATTATATTGCACATACGTATTAGCAGCTGTGACAAGCAAAAGGGATATTGGACTTTGATACTAATTTTGATGTAAGAGTTCTCAAATCCACCGTTAACAAAATTACTGTTTAGGTAATTGTTAACATTGTAAGCAAACTTGACTATGTAATGTAATGTAGGGGAGTTGCCTTAACAGCATCAATTAATTTTGTATAGAATAAATATACTAAAATATGAATCGATTATTAAAATTAACAAATTTTATGTATGTGTTACATGATTGGTAACTACTGTAAACAAACTATTCAGCACTATTAACTCTATCGAAAAGTATTGAAATTATCAAACAGTTTTTCGAAATATAATAGAAGGGAATTAGTGAAAACCGATGCTGTTGTTATTTAAGTTCAAAATTAACTTATAACAGAATATAATTTTCATCACGATTTGCATCTAAATATCATTGCGCAATACAAGATTTCATTTAATTTTGATAATATCTAGAATAATTATACAATAGTTGCTTATATAGAGGGCATTGTAATGATATCTTGACTGCACAAGGCAGAATGGTATTGACTGGAGCCGAATAGTCATCAGATATTCTGACAGTTACTTGAAGCGAAATCTTTTGTCACCATTATGAATTGGTAGATCGTCATGAGGTATGTCTCACAGGAACTTGATGCTAGCCTCTCATCTTGTTTGTAACTTAACTCTGATTTTGATATTAACTGGTTAAGCAGGGTCGCTTTGACATAGGGAGGTGAGTTGCTTATTTGTGTATGTTTTTGTTGTTTGTTGCATGTATTCTAAATGTTTAGCAAGATATGGCGTTGTAATGTCCTACCTGAATTTTTTTGTGTGTGTCTGTTGATGTACAATGTGTGATCAGTAGATATTGTCAGTAAATACTAAGCGGTATTCTTTGTGAAAATCCTAAATAATTATCTTTCCCTTTAAAAGAACATGTTCTAATGTAACACCACTAGCTTTTATTTAAACCGCTTCATCGAATTGGATAGAAAAAAAATTGATTTGGGTTACATGGAATAATATTGGCTTGCTTTAAGCAACTGTATAATTTGTGTCGAACTGACATAATGTTTAGCGCAAGATTTTTCAAATAAACTTATTGCCCGGCGAGAAAAATTCCCTTCAGATTACGTAGGAAATATAAAGCTCTGTAGCTGAAGGTCATTAATGACGCAGAACTACGGCTTGAAGGGGGAAAGGACAAACAATAAAAAAAGCCTAATCTGCCAAGTCAGCTTCAGTGCTTTTTTGCTTGATGTTGCGTCTCATATGTCTCTAATGAAGTGAAATTTGACTTTATATGTTAAACATTGCATAATATTGTTCGAAATCTACTTTTATACACGCCACACAAAGTAGCGGGGTATTATGTTATACCCTCGTATGGAAATGAGTATTAGTCCGTCCGTCTTTCCTGGCGTATAGATGTCCGTCTGCCCGTGCCTTGGGGGTTTTAAGATAATAATTTGAAAACGCGTCAACATATTTTGTTTTGCACAGATGTTAATTACTAAGCAATGAAGATCAAGTTCGATTTTCAGCAAAATTCAATTTTTAGTTTTTGCTATTGGTCAATTCAATGTTTTGTCGTCATTTTGGTATTTTCCAAATGATAGCTCAAAAACGCGTCAACATATTTAAGTACTATAAAATAAAGATCAAGTTTAATTTTCAGCACACTCGTATTTGTAGTTTTTGAGTTGTGCCAATTTGAAATTATGTTTATAGGTCCAGGGTCAAGGTTAAAATTGGACTGTTATCATCCTCAGATGTTCCTATAGGCTGATTTGTAATTCAGTAAAATGTGTTAATAAATATAAAAAAACAATGAAACGTGGCGGTGTATCATTTAAAGTCACATCCAATGCCATATTCTTCTAATATCTTTCTAGTTATTTTCCTTGAGTCGAGAGCATTGTGATTAGACTGCGAGCGACAGGGGTGTTTGTTCCCGACCAGCTATCTTTTTAAATTAATGTAATATATGGTAATATTACTAGATATATCACAGAGAAAAGTTATGCTGCTTAATATTCATTAACAAAATATGATACTATTGTGTTCTATGTTAAAAACACTGAAATATTTTGTTGTAAATCGGTAGTCACTCCTCATGAAATGTGTGTTCTATTGTATCACACGTAGTTTTGCCCTAAAACATACTGATGGCAAAAACACTCATATTTGTCGTTTCTTAAAATCAGCCAAAAGTAACCAAGTAAACATTTAATTATTGACAAAATGTATAGAAATCTCTATCACACATTAAGTGAAGATACTTGATCAATATACAAAGATGACTTTCACAATAGTACGTAAATAACAATAACCACGTGTTGTCACTAGCTGTTAATTACAGAAAGACAAACCATCATTTATGGTATATTTATTTGTGACCCATCTTGTTCCTAAATCTCCTTAAATCATGACTGACGCTAACGTCGTTTTCCATTACAAGACAGTTTAGTAATATTAGCTTTTTTATCAAACTTGTCATTGACAGAATACACATAGGTAAGTTTTTTTATATTTTGTTGGATTTTATTTCCTGACATATCAAATATCACATTACCATCAAAAGTAACAACAATGATATTAATGTATTAATAGACGTTGCAGAAATATAATAACACGATGAAAAGTACAAATATATGCAGAAGCCTTTGTGCACAGAAAATTTATAAATTGCATTCTGAGTACCCCAACGAGAGGGCTTCCCCTATCCGCCACCAAGGACCACAGTGTGTAACGTTTTTGGCTTCGTTCACGCTAAAACCCCTTTGGTAAAAGTCAATAAGAGTATACGTAGTCTCGTTGTAGCCACTATAAAAGTCTATGTTTCCGCCCCTACCCATGCCGCACAATTTTCCATTGCAATTGTAATTTTTACCCTTTGGTCCATTTTCCCTGAATTGATTTTACTATTTATTAACGTGTTCTGGTTCTGAATATAGCTGAACGTAAAGCAACATCCAATCAATCAATCAATCAATCAAAGTAAACGTATTGTGTGAAATAAAGTAGATCTTGCAATTACTACAAATTTGAATAAACTACATACATGTTTACAAATTGTAAAACGCATATCACATACATGGCGAGGAATGGTTGGTGTTGCCTCTTCCAGAATATATCTAAAATATTCCCATCAATCAGTCAACCTACAGATTTAATTTTGTCAAAAAATACTAGGTGGAATAATAGGTTTGCTGATTCAAATCTGTGATGCATGCCAATTGCGTCGAGTAGATGGATAAGTGTTGCCTTATCGATTTGAGGGAGGGCATCAGTCTGTATGTTTTTTAAAACGTAACTGCATGTAGTTGTTTATCTTCAAATCGCGTAAATTCGCGAAAGACAGAAGTCATTTTGTCTCTTTTGTGAACAGGAAAAAGAAAAGAATTATTGTTTGTCTAATCAAATCTGCATACACAATACTTTAAGACAGTGGAAGAATGAATGTATATACTACCAGTCCAACAACAAACAAAAATAAAGGTGAAAAGATTCGAAATTTGTTGTGAAATCTCCAGCGTTTGCTCAGTTGCGCTTTAGGTGTTGTGTTATGAGCATCGTGAACCTTTTCTAAAAGATTGTAATTTAGCTGACGTAGATAACTAAGGGTTTAAAAGTACGTGCGCTGTTCTAATAACTAATTAAAGACTGTAGTTAAATTTAAATGAAACCAAGTGCTACATCCCAGTATATTTCAAATGGTTTTATTTCATTTCTCGGCCAACTGGAGAACTGCAGATATTACGGAACGACAAAGAGCAATACTTGAAGAGACATTAGATAAACTATACCGCAGATGACGCTTGGAATATTGTATCTGTAGCTTCATTGTTGGCCTTATCTAATCGAATGGCTTTTCTACCGAACATAGAACCAAACCAAAGAGCAATACTTGAAGAGACATTAGATAAACTATACCGCAGATGACGCTTGGAATATTGTATCTGTAGCTTCATTGTTGGCCTTATCTAATCGAATGGCTTTTCTACCGAACATAGAACCAAACAAGGAATTTTGACTTTTAACTTTTAACTTACTAATTCTGGCTTTTTTGTTTTGAGTTTTGACTATTGACTTGTTATAAAAGCCGACTGGGGACATTTTCACTTTTATCTTATGACTTTCAACCTTTGACTATCGACTTTTGTCTTTTGACTTTTGACTTCTTACTATCAAGGCGTTCATTTATTATAAAGTCAGACTCACTACCGGTCACTGTGTTTCATTTCCCTATTGCTATTATCAAGTAATAAATATTTCGATATACCATTTCAATCAGATCAAATAAATCATGTTTAAACGATAGAGTATGTCATGAATTTCTAGAGATTTATATAAAAAACATAAATAAATCTGTTTCCAGCCTCCTCACCGCCCCCCCCCCCAAAAAAAAGAAAAAAATAATAAAGCCAAAAACAACAAAATATTATAAAGTTAAACCCTTTTGTATTCATAGCTACTCTGTTATAAAAATTTGATATTTGACATAACTAAAATATATATCCCCACACCGATCAACCGACTTATATCATTTTGGTGAGAAGCAGTATGACACGATGAAAAAAGATCTATACGAGTTAAGACCTATATATATTCAGATGACTTTTTTCCAAATCGCTACGTTAAAAACTCACTGTATCAAATATAGTGTAGTTAAAAATTATTTGGCATATATTTGTCCATTAACAATCAATCGTTTTAACTAAGGCCACGCCGAATTAATTGCTTGTTCGTCGGACCGCCCGCACGTAAAATTATTTCAGAAAGAAAAAAAAACTAAATTTTTTCGCCCGCGTCCAGAAACGGTAATTGTCTTTTAAAAAATAATCTTCTCCGCATTCTACGTTTCAGTCGTCCCTAATAAAATCTAAACCGAAAGTAAAATGTAGAAAACAATGACAGAAAACAAGAGTGTGGTTGTGGCAGCTATTGCCACCCAGTTTAAAGTACTGCTACCAAATACAGCATTAGAATGTCGAATCGAAGACACCTTAATCGACCTATTTACATGCGTACAAAGGAAGCCTTCAATGCACACAAATGTTTCTAACCTTAGTTATGACAACATTATGAGAATCAAAATTAAGGACAATCCCAAGCTTTTGGACAGGGAAAATGATGGCATAATAGTTAGACAGGTAGTTTTTTATTATTTCTTTTTAATAAATCTTGAAATTATGCCCCGCCAAAAAGATTTGGAGACATAACTGAATAGTGGTATGGACAGTCTGTTGGTCAGTCTGTACCTATAGATAGAAAGCCAAGGCAGCATCTTTTTTAGAAGTTCTTTTCTGCTATATAATTTAGTAATCAATTAATTAAGTCATAAAACACTGAAAACAAGCACTTGTTTAATATCAAATAATTTTTTTTTAATTTCATTTATTTTCTTCAAAATTAGAAAAAATCGCTCGCTCGCATCAGTTTAACCATGAAAACCTGGAACAAATCTTTTAAAAAACAAAAAACATGTCGCTCGCCTTAAAAAAAATTATTCGCTGCACAAAATCAGAATTTCAAAAAAAAAAAAAAAAAATTAATAAAAAATATTTCGCTCGCTCGATCCTTATTTTCAAAGTTAAAGTCCGACGAACAAGAAATTAATTCTGTGTGGCCTAATGTTTTCATTTTTTATCTTAAAATATGTTCCAAAGGTACTTGCATCACAAATTTGAACAAATAAATGCAAAATTTACGTTTCTGCACAATTAATTTCTGGATCAAGGGTTTTTGTTCAAAAGGACATTTATCCAACTTTTTTCTGACCCCAAAATTATTCTTCCAATTGCAATTTCCTATTAGTTTGAATCATTTTTCTTTACGCATTTAGTGAATAAATGATACGAAAAAAATCAGCTAATTTTTTATATATTGACACGATGAATAAAAGTTCCTTGACACGATTGAAAATATCCACGTATATCTTAAGTGATTAGTTTTATACTTCCACATGGGGCATTTCAATAACTTTTTACAACTAATGTCTGTATATCATTGAATATTAAAGAAAGACTACATTCTACAATTGTTAACAATATGACTATGATTTATAAATTCTTGACACAAATCACTCAGTAGACATGGATAAAGGTAACAAGTAGCTGAGCAGCTTTTTAATTCATATTAAACCATAGTGAGTAATTAAACATAGAGTAAATGCTCTCATTGATACAATCCCAGAGCACGGCTTAAGCGGAAATCTGTAATATATGTCGATAACGCTCTACATATCAGTTCGAACCTATCAACAAATAACAACATAACGAACAATATTTCCTACTATGTCGACATTAAATAGTATAAAACGGAACCATCTACTTGGTAGGTCAATATATTGATGTCAAACTATTATTACAGATTATACGTTACGAATTTAGGCAAACATTATCAAATGTGCTGCGAAAAATTTAAAGGTTAATTAGCGCACAAATAAGAGTTAAATCTTAAGAATGAATACATCATATTTAACTGTAACATGGATACTTCCTATGTCTAATACTTTTTAACATTATCGGTTGCAAATATTTTGAGAATTCCACAGTTACCTTTTACATATAAATAGAAAAGGAAAACGTGTAAGACATGTAGTTACATTCGAACAGACCGCGAGATTGACCTTAATTGACCAAATTATACACAATTTTCATTGCGTATTACACCTGTAGACACATGAAGATACACAGAAAAGAATCTACGAATCTGGCAAGCGAATACTTACACAAATGAAGACCGTTTTATTACAAAAATACAAATCAAAACACACCAGCTTTTAACGACGTCATATAATGCTGTTGTTATTTTTATGTCAACGCAACAAATGCCAATGCCCCTTCGCCTTTGGGCGAACATAACAATTCAATTTTGCAAAAGGTACGAACGTCGACATAACTTCGTCACTCTTTTAGGTTTCTGCAATCAATTTGAGGTGAAATTTCACTAACACAATTCAACATAATGCCTATGGCCCACCCACATGTCATATGTCAAAAGCCACCCTCAAGAGACAAAAAAGTTTAAAACCCTGGTACTCATTTGTCAATCAAACCAAAATGCGATCAGACTTGTCAAAGTTCAAAGTCTAAGGTCCACAACGATGATAGGAGACCCATTGTCTCAGTAACTATCTACCCACATGGCAAATATGAAAAGCTTAGCCTATTTCAGCGAAGGTCGGGGTTTTCTCTGGTTACTCAGGCTTCCACTCCCAATAGAAACTGTACATACAGCTGAAAAACTGCTGAAATTGGCATTAAACACCAATCATACAAGCAAACAAACAGTAAAACAATTATTTTAAAAGTTATAACCGGGGCACGAAACAATGACTTAAAAGGCATTGATGTCATTTTGGGGGAATCGGGGGGGGGGGTCATATTTTGAAGTTAAATATCCCGAACACGAAGCAGTCACTCTGTGTGTGTGCATGTGACCTTTGGGGTCAAATTTCGAACTAAATGTCAATACCCATGGCATGTGACACATCGATTAGTTATAATCTACCCACATGCCAAATATCAAAAAGGCTACCGAAAAGGATAAAAAGTTATATCCGGACAATTTGCCTGCCATTTATCTTCGTTTGGTATACATAATAAAAGAAGAGTTGCATTCAAATACAAAGTATAGTTTGAAACCTTTTCTGCAAATGTTATTGTGTGTCGTAATTTGTTCATTGCATATTTTATGCACAGTAATCAAAATTAATTTTCCCAATCCTCCTGTTCATGCTTCATATTGACAAGAAAATCAAAAACTTACATATATTATTACGTTACGCCCTCTTAAAGTGCATACTTATTTAAGCGGTTAGCTGAATTTTATAGTTTATACAAAGTCATTTTTCTTTTATTAATCGTATCATTGAACAGATTTATATCGTATCGTACTTTCTCTGACTGCAATTAAAATCACAATAATATTGTTAATGCATAATGTTAAAGATACATTTTTGGCACCAAACGAAAGCTAAAGGAATATTCTTTATATTTAAACGGGCGATTTGAAATAAAATTATTTCGTAAAAGGTCATTTCAGCATTTTAATAAATATATCTGCATTTTGTCGTTTATTTTATATGATAAGTTCGAAAAAAATAAAAGCAAGAGATTAAAGAACTGAATATATCTATTGCCAAATCTATGTTAAATCGTGTTTTAATATATTTTATTCGCTACAGTAAATTAAAAACATTGGGAAAAAATGGAAAGACTTACTTACGTTTTCATCGCTTCTTACTTGTTTATATCTTTTTTCATCGTGTCATACTTCTTCTCACTAAAATGAAATAAGTCGGTTGATCAGTGAGATCCCACCAGATATTTTGTTTGTTTTTCGAGGTCAATTTTTTATGATGGCATATATTTGCCACTACTTGTCACATAATTAAGTCTACATAATTTGTGATATAATTCGAATTCGATTTAAAAATTTCACATTTTTTTTAAGTAAAGCAAATCATTTTCTAGACCAAGTGTTTTGAGCAAGGAAATAATATCTTTTCCAGAAATTGCATTAATAAAACCAGGATGGATCACTGAATTTATTAAAGCCGTTTTTCTTATGAAAATTAATATTCCAACACGCAATGATCATTGATTTCATGTTTTCCTACCGCAGTTCGGGGGTTTTCTCCGGGTACTCCGGCTTCCTCCCCCCAATAAAAACTGGACGCCATGATATAGCTGAAAAATTGCTTAAACACCATCAAACAAACAAACATTGATTTCATTTTCAATGCCATTTATAAATCATTATGGATTTACATACAGGAAGTGAATTGACCTAATATAATTGTTTGTTTGTTTGTTTGAATGTTGTTTAACACCACTTTCAGCAATTATTCAGCTATATCATGGCGTCCAGGTTTTATTGGGGGAGGAAGCCGGAGTACCCGGCGAAAACCACCGACCTGCGGTAGGAAAACTAGCAATCCTTGTGAATTAGGATTGGAGTCGAGTACACCCTGCCTGGAGTGAGAATCGAACCCACAATCTCAGTGTTGACAGATCACGCGATCAATAGTAGACGAACTAACTTAACCCCTAGGCCACCGAGGAACCGACTCAATATAGTAATTATTTAGCTATAGATGCATTGACACATCTAGACGGTTGTATTGCAGAATCATAAAATATACGTCTTCCCGGTTAGTTATAGTTTTTTAATCTTACACTTATTGTATTTTGTGCATGGTTTCCATATTTATGATTGTCAATGTATGTATTTTATATCAATCTTTATACCAATGTTTATAGGATAATTAATTGGGCGGAGTGAATATCCAAAATATGATCACGAGTGCCGCATAACGCATCTGATTAAACGAGTGCGCGGAACTTGTTCCGCGCATGAGTTTAATCTGATGCTTTATGCGGCACGAGTGATCATATTTTGGATATTCACGATGCCCAATTGATTATCCTATTTATTATATAGATCAAAATTGTTTTCGTAAAATTTTAATGCCTAATTCTAAAATTTATGAACGGCGGATGAATATTTGTATAGTACAAAACCATTGTGACGTTTTGGCGGGAAAAAACCCGAGAGTGAAAATAAACGATAATTTTCACATGTGATTTACCGTGATTTCTGTCACTCGGAAAATTCAATATTTCATCTCTATCTATATAATAAAATGTTTTATGCAACGGTATGTGAATCTTGGATCATTTTACCTAGCAGTCCTGATTATAACTTTATCACACCTGCAAAAAATCGAAACTACTATCAGTCTTACAGTGGCGTTTTGTATCGTTATAAAAATATATTATTTCGGGTCTAATACTTTCTTTATAGTATTAGAAAAGATAAGATAATTCTTGATTTCCAATCATAGGGCCCTATACAGAGCAATAATGACAATCACTGAATTACATAACATTGTAAGACCAGTATCACATCTTGTATGTTCACACGTGCTTAAGACATGCATTAAACTGTTGAATTTCATGGGTCATGTTCGAAATCTGCAATTTATCGATACAACGCTGCAAAACCAAATTTCGCTAAATTGAATTCCGCTAAAAAGGTGTCGTCAGTTTTAAAAGCCCATCAGAGTTTATTATGTATGTTTATATAAATGTATTTTTACCGAATATAAATAAAATTTACTTCACTTTACATATAGGAAATCCGCGAAATTTAGCTCCCGCGAAAAAAAACTTTGTTTGTTCAATAATATGTTAATTTAATGTATTCAGCATTAAATTCCTTTATCGAAGGAAGACTGACTAGTATAGTTGTTGGCTGTTGTTGCTTTCGGTCTAGTATTCCTTAAACACATGATTGGTGATTGGTTAAACCTGTCTTAAAATAGAAAAACCAAATCGAGGTTCGGTCTTTTTGAAAATCGTCTGCAAGGATGTGACAGGAAAAATGTCGGTTTGGCAATCTAAATTTTGTAAACCCTCCCACCCACCTCCATTACATAACACGCACAACGTTAATACATTTTGTAATATATTTTGCTAATCATCTTGTTAATGAAATAGGTACTTCGCTTCCTTTTCTTGAATATTTTCAGGTATTGGGACAGCTTGGAGCTTGAGGATTGAGGAGCCTTGCAAGGAAAAAGCAGTCTTGTTATCGCCGTGGAGTGTGAGAAGCGTGCAAATGGTGGTTTCGGACAATAAGGCAGATTTTTCACTGCACTGGCCCCCCTTTTTATTAACTTTCAACTAGCAAATATCTAAATTCTAGAGTAACCTCTGTTTCCCAGGGTTGCTCATCCCCCCATATATATCAGTTGCTAATTCATTTATGGTCTGCCATCAAGTTGCGGCGACCAATATATAGATTGAACTTTAATCTTATCTTATATTTCAAATATATATATATATATATATATTTATTTATCTATTTATTTATTTATTTATTTATTTATTTATTTATTTATTTATATTTATATATATATATTATTGTACTTGTATAATAAAGCTGTGGCCAAATACTGCCAATCTAGATCTTTGTTTTTATTCAGCATTCTCTGAGATAAGTCGTGTTTATTTTTAAATTTATTCTCTGTTACTGTCATCAACTAAGGATGTTTGCTTACTGAATTTAGTTAATGTAAATTAAAGCAAGTCTTGAAATAAAAGATCGCTTCAAAAGTATTAAACCTATCAGAGGTATTTCTTTCAACATTATTTCTAATGATAACTCTGAAACAACCCACACAATCTCTAATTGTTTCTGAACAACCACGCGTTAACATTTTTTATTGAATGGTTGATTTGTATGATGTACATTAACCTACGAAAGCCAAGAAGGCTCATTCGAGATTCTAGAATCGAAATTCGAAATTCGAAACTCGAGATTTGAAATTCAATATAGTTATAACCAATCAGATTGCGTTTGACATAATCGTCTACTAATCAGAATAGTTCTTATATAAACGTAGCCACGTGCTATCAAGTTCGCGGGTTTTGTTCAAGGTGCTTGAAAGTATATGTTTTTTTTGTGTGTGTAAGAATTATTAGTAATTTAAGTTTTACTGTTAAATAATGCTTCGTGATGATACCCCACTCTTTGAACGAGTATGTCACACGCAATCTGATTGGTTATAACTATATTGAATTTCGAATTTCGAATTTCGAATTTCGATTCTCAAATCTCGAATTTCGAATTTCAATTCTCGAATCTCGAATGAGCCTTCTGGGCTTTCGTATTCACCTTCTTTGAATATCAAATATTATTGTACATGCAGTAAGGTATATACCTAATTTCATTTGTGATATTAAAAACATGCGAACGACACATTTAAGTTGTATAACAAAATCTTAGCTGACATAGCAATACTGGTATTTTGTCTAAAGAGGTCACTATACTAATAATGACTGTTAAAGGGGTTCTTTTGCTTTCGTAAGAAACTTATTATTTGCATTCTTCATGTTTCTCTAGTTGAAAATGATCATTACATTATTTTAACACAATATCCTGATGTCACTCCCATTTTTTTAGTATTAATTGGAACTTTTCAATTATCGTCATATGTAAGGTTGCATGTACATTGTAGATCAATTATATCAATACAAACCGAATATTCTTAATGTTACCGTATGTAAAATTTTATTTTATTTGTTTTCGACCTTTCTTTGTTTAAAACAAATTGTCTTTCAAGTCACGTTACCAAAACAAATGTAACGTATTGTGACAAGCAATTTAATATCCTCCGATTTGATGATTGAGTTCGCTGAAGACTCCTTAATGCGTGGTTTGTTCTCTAATTTTGTAATATTGACATCCATGTGTGGGCTTTGGAATATTCAAATCGACAGTGGTTGTGGTCTAGAGCATCGTAAGTGATATTATCGTTATCTCGAAGTGTTGCCTCAGACACTTTCAAAGAAGCCTTTCGATCTAAGATCATTATTATTCAATTTACACCGTATTTCAAATAATGTTAAGAATCTTTTGGAAGACCTAATAATAAGCATAGAGGGAGTGCCAATCTTGTTGTTATTGTTCTAGAAATTCAAGAATTTGATCTTGTTTACGCTTTGACGTCAAAGCGTCATAAGGCTTCGATGTGTATAACATGAGTTTTTGCTTTGAAAGTACACAAGATGAAGAAATTCTGTTATTCGAAAATCTACAAAACAAACTGAATAAATAAAATTGTAAAATTCAAAGGTGCTACTTTTCCCTATAGTTCTGTCACAATATATGAGACTGCCCAGACGGTACAGAAGTACGGTAAGTGAATGCATTCTTTTATTCGGTAAATTACCGAGTGTCTAACCTTATAGCGCGAATAGTGTTTAATATATGAAAAGGGTAATAGTATAAAAAGGATAATCGAGTGAAAATAGAAATTTTATGCTTGGAAACTATATGAAGCGCAGTCTTTAACACCCCCACTACCAATTCAGTTGCTACATAACACTAACACTGGAACCTGATGAGCACCAAAGAACGATAACTACACCAGTTTTGTTTCTTAGCACGTTGCTTTCTTCATGTAATTTATGTGAATATGTATTTCGGATGTAATGTATCTAATGTATTCAGGGTCTTTTCATATTTCCTCTTATAAAACTTAAACAAATTTAATTGATTGAGAAAAGTTTGCCCGTAAAGTGTCCTGACTTACCCATAAATGATAACGCAATAAACTCGTTTGTTCCATTTAGGATGCAAGATGACTGCCACCACAGGACTAAATTCAACATCGAAACATATGTTTTTAAAGTCTTGTTATTGAAACTGATCAAACAACTGAAAAACAAATCTTGTCGGCTATATGCAAAGTTTTCTTTGGCAAATCAAAAATTTTATGACTTTGTTTTACATAACCCTACAATGTTTAAATGTCTTCTTCTTAGAAACGACAAAGCTAAACGAAGACACATTGTATGCAAATGTTTATTGGTATTCGTCTTCAAAGTTCCGTTTGGAATCAAAGATAAATAGAACCACACTACTTGTTGGGGAGCATCTTTTAAAAGGATTATGTGAAAGCAATGTTAGCTAGGTGACCATTTATAAAGTTTATGTTGTTAAGAGCAAAGGGAAATTATAAATAGGACTCAAAGAAATGTCTTTTTATTTCCTGAATTAAACAGGTTAGTGATACAAGCTCTTGACAGCAAAGGGAAATTATAAATAGGACTCAAAGAAATGTCTTTTTATTTCCTGAATTAAACAGGTTAGTGATACAAGCTCTTGACAGCCTCTGATTTTTTTATGTCTGTAGTAGAACAGATTTAATGACTTGCCTAAAAGTGAACCTGACCGCTTGTAAACTAGTCGAGGGTATAACAAACCAAAGTTCAGCGTACGTTGCGGGTCTAGTGTACAAGAAATAAATAAGACATAGTTTCAAAAGAACGTAAACTAGAATGACAAATAGATACCCGTGAAGAATGTTGCTTATCTTTAAATAAAAACTATATTGGGATGGCTACACATACAGACATGCTTCCCTATGTGGCGGTCAGATAAAGTCCTCACGTTGGGAAAGGGTAGATGTTATATTATGATTGGGAAGTCTTGTCGCGGACTACAATGAAAACTTGTTTGGAGAAAGCCACACTCCATGGTAAGGACCCTTTATATAAGTTTCTATATAAAGTAAGCACCCGTGATTCCCTGTCCATATCCAACATTTCATAAATCCAAGTGGCAGTCAAAATGCATTGTTCCTCGGACCGTCACAATTTCCAAATTACCCCACTGGACGCAAAGCAAGCAACCATTCACGTTAATTAAATGCTGAATTGCTGTTAAATTGGCAGAATGTGGACCTAACAGGTTAAAATCTGTCAGTAAATTTAACTAAGTAAAAACTATCCTAGACTGATGTAAAAAGACAAAATGGAATCAATCTAATATACATGTCTAAATTGTATCTTTCACTGCTCGAACCCTTTTTGCTATGGTGTTAAGCTACAGTGACTTTGTTTACACGGGATTCCTTACATTTAAAACAATTTGCGTTTTCAGACATTACTTAAACAGTGTTATCGCTATTTTGAATATTTTCCTTTGAACTTTGTGAGCGGTATTATCTGATCTAACTCTACTATTGTGAGATTGGCCCATCTTGCTGTCACGTAAATAGCGTGACGTCACATTTTACAGGCCTACGTATATTCTGCTAGCAATAGAGCGTAATCATAACGCTTGATGTATTAACCGAATGGTTGCTGAACGTGTAGCGAACAATATTTCAGCAATACTTAGGACGAGAACATGTTAACTAACTAAATGGATTCGGGAAGTGGGGGGAATTGGAAGGGCAGAAAACTTTGGCTGCCGCTGTAAAAGTATTTTTAAAATTGTGTATGTATTTTGTTAAAATCAGAAAATTTAGCAATTGATATAACCTGAATGATACAAAAACTTGTATCGTATATATTTTTACTTTTGTCGGACACACTTTTTGACGTCTTTATGAATGTTATAATCAATGATTTTATATGACAGCGATGTTTACTCTTTTCTATGACGTCACTCTTTTCTCTGACGCCGTAATGCGTGTGATGTTAGGGACTATACTTTATGTAAACTGGTTCGTTGAATATTAAATTTAAAATTTTTACACATTCAGTTTCTTTCTGCTTTTTCATATTTCTTAATTTTAGATGAAGTAATTACATAATACGTCGTTTTCACGATAGGTAGTTAGACGTATCATATCACGTGAGTAATGGTATCACGTGATTTTATTTAGGGCACTTTCCTCAACGTACCGTCTTTAACATCATGTGAACGTCATAAAACGGAATAAAACTTGACTCCTTTCCATAAATTTTATGTTAAGTGTTGGCGTTGCACCCCCGCACAACACAGCACAGGTTTCGTTTTAAATCGTCTTTCTTATGCCGTCCCATTCCGTGTCAAGTGTCACCGTTTTAAACTAAAAGTGCCCTAAATTTTTTATGACGTCACGTGATCAGTATTACAATTTCCACCTCCTTTAACGAGAGCAATTATATCTTGAAAACGACGTATTTAAGTGCAGGTTTCGACAGTTGCATACATTCTCTACGCGTCCCGTAGCGATACGAATGTTTACAAATGTCTCGACGTGGTAGTTGTGCCTACACATAATGTATGTAATTTGTATGGATTGAAAATATATCCTTTTGTCGCAGTAACAGCACTACATTAGGTGTTTTAGCGTGTCCTGGAAGTAGCACGGTATAAGGCACCCACTACATTCCAAGGTTATGCCTTCTTCATCATATCATAAAGCCCTACACGCGAACTAAAGGGACTCCTAGTTCCGCCACCTATGGACCGCCGGTGGGTCAAGTCTTGGGATCCTTTCCTAGCACCTTGGTAATAGAACCAGCGAATTTTTAACGGAATTAATGTGTGCATAAAGGATATATTTGTTTGTCATATTCGCTTCATAATTCAAATTGCTTAGTTCTTTCAGTAACCTGTTTTAACTGATAAGACAACATATGTGCATGATTTCCCTTCATTCTTACAACTTTATTAAATTTAAATGAATACATTGTTTAAAAAAATTATTCTAGTAACATTTACTTAATGTTGTACTTTTTAGGTCTTGCATATACATTTATATAAAATGTAACTACAATTACAAAAAAATAATAAAGATGAATGAAATTTGTTTGTTTGTTTGTTTGAATGGTGTTCTTTAACGCCACTTTCTGTAATTTTTCTATATAGTGGCATCCATTTTTTTTTTTGGGGGGGGGATAGAAAGTCGGATTACCTGGAGAAAATCCCCGGCCTTCGGTAATAAAACTGGCAAGATTAGAATTGAGTGCACACTGCCTGCAGTGATACTCCAAGTGAAACATCAGACGACGAATGACAATCTTACGAATCTGCGAAACATTTTTGGTATCCGTGATTGTTTGGAAGTATTAACTGTAAAGACAATAGTTTAAGAAAGGTCCTGAAATACATACATAATTCAATATTATAACATTACGTATTTCTCTCATCGCTATCCAAGATTTATATGGGTTTAAACCGTTACAGATGACGAAGAATCATTCTTTGCATAGCTCAATGAAACCGGTAGCCATGAAGAGCACACGCTTCCTTGACGACGTCTACAGTAAACAAACAACGCTGAGTAAACTAAATCAACAAAAATACATTGAGCACGATTTAAATCATGACTCTGGCATTTTTTAAATGAAATAAAATGTAAATATAAGAACTGAATTCATTATTTTAAGTTTCATTCACGTATGAAGCGTTGACCGAAGCACATTTTCATCAAAAATGTGCTTCGGTCAACGCTTTCATACGTCAATGGCCAGTTTTCCTACCGCAGGTCGGGGGTTTTCTCCCAGTATTCCGGCTTCCTCCCAATAAAAACTGGACGCCATGATATAGCTGAAAAATTGCTGAAAGTGGCGTTAAACACCATCAAACAAACAAACATACGTCAATGAAACTATAAAATAATGCATTCTATTCTTAAATGTTTTTCGTCAAGAGGATGTAAGAGTTACCTCGCATTGGATAATGTTTCTCAATTCAAAATCAGTAGCTTGAAAGGTTCACACATTTGAGTCATCACGGACAATATCCATAGAGTTATTTGTCTGTTGATCACAGTTTTGTCAAAACACAGGATTTAAGTTCAAGTCTCAGATCAATAAAGTACTACCAGACTATAATATTCATTGACAACGGATTAAAAGGTGAGGGTGCCCCCCCCCCCCCCACTAAAAATGCATTATTTCGAACGTAAATAAAAAAAAATTGGCACTTGGTGACAGACACTGGTGAACCCCACAGTAAACACAGTCATGCATTGCCAATTGGGCAAGAGCGAGCCATGTGAACTCCATGTATCTTGTGATAGTCTAATGCATTGCGTATTTTATTGGGGGTTCAATTGGAAGTCTTTTTACAACTTCCACACCTATAAAAACAGAACGCCATAGTATAGCTGTAAAAATATCTGATATTGACGTAACAAGAACTTTTATTAAATCTTAGGTATCTTCTATTACACTGCTTTCACATGGCTGTTTGTTTGTGAATAAAAGAGTAACTGCATGATCAATAATTGTTAATATTTATAGACGTTTAACCAATTTACAAAACCATCTAAAGTGTTTTAACCAGCTATTGTATTTACAATGGTCTAGCTTATAGGCTTAATGATCAAATATTGCCGTTGATGTAAGATGAAAGACGTTGTTGGAAATAAACAACACGTATTGTCTAGAACATATCACAATTCTTTTATCTAAGAGTTTTTTTTTCACAAAACAAATTTTGAAATTACAGACAATCAAAACCCATTAGCAGCCCAAGCAGTCATCCTGAATTTTCCAATTGGCTCGAAACACTAAAAAACAAAACAAATTAAAATAACTACCCTGGCTTAATTTCTACATAATTTAGGTTCAGTGTGTGGGACAGTTTCTTAGAAGATAGCCCATGCAGCCAGGTTGAATTTCCAACAATTCAAAATAATTATATAACTACATAAGTTCATTCCTGTATAATTTGGTTTTATTTTGTTGAACAGTTTCTGAAAAGAAGCTATACGTAGCTGTATGTATGTATTTCATATTGAGCATGTCGCATGGTGACGGTCATCTTGAATTTTGAATCGCCACAGAAAATCAAACTTTGCAGAGAACCAACTTACGTTGCAATATTTCAAATCAATCCGCCAAGCGAAATTCAGCAGAATCAGGACGCATTAATGACCGGAAGCCATGTTGAATATTGGATCAGCACCGAAAACTCAAACTTTGTTAAGTTCGGTTCCAATTGGCCAAGTGGTTTCGGAAAAAATGTGAAAGTTTACGGCCGACGACGATGACGGACGCCAAGTGATGAGAAAAGCTCAAACTTTTAATGAGCTAAAATGTTATCGCGAAATTTGAACATAACATGGCATGTCATATGCTACATTTAAATACTGGTTTTTGTTAAATTGTAACATTTTGACATATATGAACTTGTTTTACTTGCAATTTTGTTTATTGTTTGTTTGAATGGTGCTAAACGCCACTTTATACATTTTTTCATCTACATGTATATCATGGTGTCCAATTTGTAATTAAGGAATCCTCCTTGCGAAAACCACCGAACGTCGGTAGAAAAGCTGGCAATCCATATCAATTTAATTTATGTGAAATCATCAACATTACTAGTGTAATTTTCTTTCAATCCCCGAGATATGCATCTACATACCTTAAACAAATTTTATACAAATAAAAACTTTTTAGCATCCCGTGTTTGTATGGTAGTATTAACTGGAAAATTGTGTTTTAGTTGTAAAAGCAATTTCACAAAATCAATGTTATCGTGCAAGTAAATTAAAGTGACATTTCTTTAACAAAAGAAAATGTTGTAATGAACTCTATATATAACAATACACACAAAATAATACATTTTTTGAGATCAAATTGATTTATTCGACCAGTAAGATATCGGTTACCTTCTAGTATAGCAGACACTCGTGTACTGATTTGTTGTTAACGTATTCTAATATTGGTATGATACTTAACTGATTTTTCTTATTTGCATTTATATTTATAAAGATTCGTGTTCATAAGCATTAGTATAGTTAATTGCGAAAGCGATAAAAACAAATAGTATGCAGGTGATTGTTTTAATGTTACATCCTACTGCAGAAGGAAGTACACAATTATACTTGGCCGGGATTGCATGCTACCTTTAGCATGTGGTCTCAAACCAACAACATGAATCATTTATTTTCAAATGTTTTTATATTGAATACATAATATCACATGTTTTACGAAACACAAATTACTCTAAATGTGCTGTCGGTAAGGTTGGTCTGATCACATAGTCATAATGGCATCATTATATATCCTAGGCGTCTTGTGAAAAGTAGGAACTCCTACCCCAAGAATATGCGCCATATTGTTAAGCAACCTTCGGGCTAAAGCTTGTGAAATTGACTGTAACATTTTAATTGGCCTTATCTTTATGCGATCATATTCATGACTACTGAATGGTACAACATACAGACAATAGATACACATAATTAACCAAGTATATAACACTTTTATGGAATTTGCTAATTAATACACATCTGTTAGGAAGAAACGAAAGTTCAATCATTCCCGGGTATCAGTCATCGAAATATACATCAAGAACGGTTTTATTTGAAAGCGATGATGTAAAGTGTAAAATAAATATCAACCGAACAATCCCATTTATTAAAATGTATAATTTTTACCCCTTTTAACTGTGCAGTAATCGTTTTCTCTTGTGCCGACTTGGAGAGTTAATGATAAACATTAATCACCTGTATAAAAATATAAGTATTAACTTAACTCGAGTCTAATCATTCAATCTCCATTTCGTAATGACATGAAAAAACCAAAACTATATAATTTTGCCGACTAGCCCGCCATATACGATGGACGCCGGAATTTTATTACGTATCAAAATATAACAAAATTATTTTGTATATACACAAGGTTTGTGACCTTAAGAAAGTTCCTCCCCGTACCAACGGCCAAGGCACGCCCAGGAAAAACCAGAAGTTCTCTGGAAACCTGTGTTCTCTAGCAAAAATACCTTTGATAGACCGTCTCATAGGGACAACGCGAGAACTTGCGTTGACTTTATATGTGTTGAACTTTCTTTACAAAAATATTAACATCAAACATTACACAATGTAAAAATATAATGTCCATATACACAAAAAGTTTGATGTTTACTGCCTGAAAGGCGGTGTAGCAACCGTTAATGTAATAACAACCGATAATGTAATAAACTTTTAAAATATTTTTTAACATATTGTAATAAACTCAGTAGGTCATTTAAACATACCTGATCGTAAAATACACCTTAGGTTTATCTTAGGCTACGCAAATTTTTTAATTTTTATTCTTGAATTTATTACATTAACGGTCGAGACAGTAACCGTTAATGTAATACAACTCCCAAATGCATCAAAACTCAATTTTACTAGGAAAGATTGTAATATAAACGTTTATGCTATTGAATACAAGTTACTAAAGGTCTTGTTTCAACATAAAAAGATTTCCTGGTTTGAATTTTTTAGTTTATTACATTATCGGTTGTTATTACATTAACGGTTGCTACAAGGCGGCTAGAAAATGAACCAAACTAAAATACCCGCTCAATTTTCCCGGTCTACTCGATTACTACGCCAAATAAAAATTAGTACCTATGTACCGTAAATACAAACATTTTCCCGCTCTTACTATCGAAACGCGGGAAAATTCTTGTATTAACTTAACTCGAGTCTATACTAATTATTCAATCTCCATTTCGTAATGACATTAAAAAACCAAAACTATATAATTTTGCCGACTAGCCCGCCATATACGATAGACCATACAAAGATTGGGGGAACGTTATAGCAACCTGAATAGAAAATGCAAATGAAACATTCACAAACCTAGATGTTTAGATACCAGCAGCCTGCTTTCTACACTGTCAACGACATAACCGTCTTTACTAGAATCGCTCTTCCAGCGACCATGTCTCTTCTAGACTCTGTCGTTAACTCCTGAATTTGCTGCTGCCGTTGCTCCCCCTGACCTCATAGAATGCAAACCAAAATTACCCTCGGGTGAAACAAGCTTTAATTTATTAATAATGCTTTGCCTTGCAGATGTGTAACTTAACTTTTTGTTTTTATATATAAGCTTGCATGTGCTTTTTGAACGAAAAACAGGTCTGAATAAGAAAACATCGGAGCTCAAATCAATACAAGCTAAATGTACATATCGTTGAAACATGCTGTAAGGACATGCAATTGTTTCACCTTTAGAAATTAACACCTCATTGCCCTGTCTGTATTGGTCAGTCTTGCTCTTTTGTATGTATACAAGTATGTAGTCATTGTGCATTTTTACATCTTTGCAACATAAAGAACTTATTTCATCGTAACGTAAAAAACCTGCAAAACAAAAAAGTACCATCGTTAAATCCCGAACAACCAGCAAATCGTTCAATCTGTCTGCAAACAATTTGCAAAGATCTACTTATACATCGATCGAAACTGGGTCTTTTTTATGCTTTATAGGACGAGCAACTCTTTTAGCAGATTCCTGGAGGGATGAAATGTAAGAATTATTGGTTGGGTCTACTCAATTAGACATCTCATGTACCCATTTTAGACTGTAAATAACTGAATTATAGTGCTACAAGTAGCTCCTGAATCTAATAAAAAAAGTAATGTATAATGCTATATGTATAGGCTGTGCAGGAATAGCTTTAAAACCTTGCTTTGTTACAAAAATTTCCCAACGTTTAAAGGAATAGTAGTAAGCTTTCGCAGTATTGTCACTTTTAGAGTTAATCAGATAAGTCCACATTTTGTCTGATAAATGATCAAAATCGGATCCATCGACCACTCTTGACTTTCGCACATCTTCTTTCACTCTCTGGTGTAAGTTGATGCCTGGAAACAGAAAAATAAAATTGTCCAAATCACATTTCATGCCTCAATACAAAGCGCTATAAATGCAAAATTTTGTTCCGGTCTGCCGAAGACTCCGTTTCTACCCCTCCCTCTGTGTGTTATCTTGTAACCCTCGATACGTCTGTAAAACTTCACATAAGCTTTGAATTTAGAACCGACTGCGATTAGTGCCCAATATGGCGCAGATTTCCATTCCGGTATTATTAAAGTACCTCTAGCATGATCTACTTCAATTTTTCTAAGAGTTTTCGCAACTAAAGTAGGTGGCGGCACCCACCAATTTGTTACACCCGACCAGTGTTGCTTAAACGCATCAATCCCACTGGTTCCTTCACACCAAAACTTAGAGTTAAATTTTTCGCATTTTCTGTTTTAGTGTGTAGCGAATCTATCAATGTCATAAGGACCCCATATCTTGCTCAGTAATTCAAATACCCATGTTTGAATACCCCAATCATCACAATCGCCAAACCTACTTAGTGTGTCTGCATAATAATTTTTTCCACGTGGTATCTACAAAGGACACATTACAATATCATGTTGCGAACATGTATTTTGAATATCCATATTTATATCTTGCAGAAATGTTTTCTTACTGCCGATTTTCAGTATGGTTTCTACGTTTTTATTGTCAGTATGTACCTTTATTCTTTGAGCAGATAAATCGTACTTGTTGCTATTTAACACCCTATTTACTGCCTCTAGTTCTCTCCATGTAGAACTCATTCGAGATTCTTGAGCATCCCAAGCACCATGTACCTTACCTGAAATTTCACCACTCGCCTCTATGGCTATGTATCCTCCATAGCCATCACCTGAGGCGTCCGAAAACATGTGGACCTGACATGTTTCATTTGTCAACTGACTAAATTCTGAACCCCTTTCGTTCATTTCATTCAAATTGCTTAACCAATACCGAAGTTCGCCCTCGGCTTCATTTGTGAGCCATACTGGCGAATCCCAGGACACTCGGTCTAAAACGCAATCATATGCGTACCTCGTTCTTAACCTAACAACTGAACCTATAACCACTTGGGTTGAAATCAGTTGTCCTATAACTGAGGCTAAAACCCTCACAGGCATTACTCTGTTATGTGAAAGCCTGTCACATATTGAATTGATACAACACAAAATCCTGTTTATTCGTTCTTGTGTCACTTTAACTTTTCCTTGTAAAGTATCCCAAACCAAACCTAACCAAGTTGTAACCTGCACTGGTTCTCAGTTGCATTTTTCTTCTGCAATTATAAAACCAAAATTTAAGAGGTCTTGCCTCACTCTTGCACTGACCATTTTGCAATGTTCATAATCTTCTGCTCCTCCCAAACCATCATTCAAATACATAATAACTCTTAAACCATTTGATCGCCAGTGCTTAATCGATTCTCTTAAAACTTTTGAAAATATAAAGCCTGCTGTAGCTAAACCAAAACACAACACATTGAAAATAAAAAATATTTTATCCCAACTAAAACCTAGATATGTTTTGTCTTCCTCATATTTCATAATTTAATATGATGGTAGGCCGATTTAAGATCATAAGAAAATAAAAAAATCCCTTTGAAAAACATACTTCTAGCCACAATTGCATCTTCACATTTATGCTTAAATTGATACAAGTGTGGATTAATATGACGACAATCTAAAACCAATCTAAGTTTTGTCTTATTACCCGCAACTGTAAGCGGGTTTACAACAAGTGGTTTGTTTGGTACTTGTGATATGCAACCATTCAATAAGAGTTTGTTTATTTCGTCTCGGACGAATGCTGCATTGTCCTTAGCTGACTTATTGTTATCAAAAATACATCTACAGGTAAAGTTTTAAATGGTAACTTGTAACCTTGATATATGACACTCAAAATATAATCATTAGCATTGACTTCTTGCCAACTTTTAATATGATTTCGTAAACTGTTAACAGGTGTTGCAGTATTTTGGCCTTCACTGGCCATATGACATTGTACATAATCAATACTTATCTTTTCATTGCATTTTGCAGCCTCTGGACAATCCTGTTTCCAGTGCTCTTTTACTCCACAATTAAAACATCTCCCCGGTCTTTTAAATTGTGAAGACTTCTTTGCCTCCGGCTGCGCATATGGGTGCGTCCTTGACATCTTTGCTTTTTTAGTTTTTGCTGCTTTCATTTTCCTTTCTGCTCTAGTTTCGGCCTTAAACAGCTTCTTCTCGTCGTCTGAATCATCTGCGAGAGGGTTTGCTTCGTACTCTTGTACTACACGCCATCCTAATTAGGAAGAATCCGCTATCTTTATAATTTTCTGTCTGTGATTTATAATATCCATACCTTCAGCAAGTTTTTCTTTAGCCTTCGCAATTCCTTCTACCGAAACATTGTTTACATCTAGGTTTCTATTAGCTTCCTTGATTTTGATCATAACTTTAGTGTTGTGTTTAAATTGCTCCTCATTGCCTCGTCGTTTGAACCTGTGGCCGTCGGTTAACGTCTCCTCAATCTTGCTCATTTGCGTTTCTGCTAACTTTTTCTGCTGTTCCTGCATTTTTCCCATCTCATGCGTGATTAAATCTTTAAACTGAGACATTATAGCATTCTGAGACTCAGAGTTATAACTTCTTGTCTTATCAGGTTGTGCATGTCGGCGTCCATGTTAAGTTTGATGTTTACTGCCTGAAAGGCGGCTAGAAAATGAACCAAACTAAAATACCCGCTCAATTTTCCCGGTCTACTCGATTACTACGCCAAATAAAAATTAGTACCTATGTACCGTAAATACAAACATTTTCCCGCTCTTACTATCGAAACGCGGGAAAATTCTTGTATTAACTTAACTCGAGTCTATACTAATCATTCAATCTCCATTTCGTAATGACATTAAAAAACCAAAACTATATAATTTTGCCGACTAGCCCGACATATACGATAGACCATACAAAGATTGGGGGAACGTTATAGCAACCTGAATAGAAAATGCAAATGAAACATTCACAAACCTAGATTTTTAGATACCAGCAGCCTGCTTTCTACACTGTCAACGACATAACCGTCTTTACTAGAATCGCTCTTCCAGCGACCATGTCTCTTCCAGACTCTGTCGTTAACTCCTGAATTTGCTGCTGCCGTTGCTCCCCCTGACCTCATAGAATGCAAACCAAAATTACCCTCGGGTGAAACAAGCTTTAATTTATTAATAATGCTTTGCCTTGCAGATGTGTAACTTAACTTTTTGTTTTTATATATAAGCTTGCATGTGCTTTTTGAACGAAAAACAGGTCTGAATAAGAAAACATCGGAGCTCAAATCAATACAAGCTAAATGTACATATCGTTGAAACATGCTGTAAGGACATGCAATTGTTTCACCTTTAGAAATTAACACCTCATTGCCCTGTCTGTATTGGTCAGTCTTGCTCTTTTGTATGTATACAAGTATGTAGTCATTGTGTATTTTTACATCTTTGCAACATAAAGAACTTATTTCATCGTAACGTAAAAAACCTGCAAAACAAAAAAGTACCATCGTTAAATCCCGAACAACCAGCAAATCGTTCAATCTGTCTGCAAACAATTTGCAAAGATCTACTTATACATCGATCGAAACTGGGTCTTTTTTATGCTTTATAGGACGAGCAACCCTTTTAGCAGATTCCTGGAGGGATGAAATGTAAGAATTATTGGTTGGGTCTACTCAATTAGACATCTCATGTACCCATTTTAGACTGTAAATAACTGAATTTATAGTGCTACAAGTAGCTCCTGAATCTAATAAAAAAAGGTAATGTATAATGGCTATATGTATAGGCTGTGCAGGAATAGCTTTAAAACCTTGCTTTGTTACAAAAATTTCCCAACGTTTAAAGGAATAGTAGTAAGCTTTCGCAGTATTGTCACTTTTAGAGTTAATCAGATAAGTCCACATTTTGTCTGATAAATGATCAAAATCGGATCCATCGACCACTCCTGACTTTCGCACATCTTCTTTCACTCTCTGGTGTAAGTTGATGCCTGGAAACAGAAAAATAAAATTGTCCAAATCACATTTCATGCCTCAATACAAAGCGCTATAAATGCAAAATTTTGTTCCGGTCTGCCGAAGACTCCGTTTCTACCCCCTCCCTCTGTGTGTTATCTTGTAACCCTCGATACGTCTGTAAAACTTCACATAAGCTTTGAATTTAGAACCGACTGCGATTAGTGCCCAATATGGCGCAGATTTCCATTCCGGTATTATTAAAGTACCTCTAGCATGATCTACTTCAATTTTTCTAAGAGTTTTCGCAACTAAAGTAGGTGGCGGCACCCACCAATTTGTTACACCCGACCAGTGTTGCTTAAACGCATCAATCCCTCTGGTTCCTTCACACCAAAACTTAGAGTTAAATTTTTCGCATTTTCTGTTGTAGTGTGTAGCGAATCTATCAATGTCATAAGGACCCCATATCTTGCTCAGTAATTCAAATACCCATGTTTGAATACCCCAATCATCACAATCGCCAAACCTACTTAGTGTGTCTGCATAATAATTTTTACCACGTGGTATCCACAAAGGACACATTACAATATCATGTTGCGAACATGTATTTTGAATATCCATATTTATATCTTGCAGAAATGTTTTCTTACTGCCGATTTTCAGTATGGTTTCTACGTTTTTATTGTCAGTATGTACCTTTATTCTTTGAGCAGCTAAATCATACTTGTTGCTGTTTTACACCCTATTTACTGCCTCTAGTTCTCTCCATGTAGAACTCATTCGAGATTCTTGTGCATCCCAAGCACCATGTACCTTACCTGAAATTTCACCACTCGCCTCTATGGCTATGTATCCTCCATAGCCATCACCTGAGGCGTCCGAAAACATGTGTACCTGACATGTTTCATTTGTCAACTGACTAAATTCTGAACCCCTTTTGTTCATTTCATTCAAATTGCTTAACCAATACCTAAGTTCGCCCTCGGCTTCATTTGTGAGCCATACTGGCGAATCCCAGGACACTCGGTCTAAAACGCAATCATATGCGTACCTCGTTCTTAACCTAACAACTGAACCTATAACCACTTGGGTTGAAATCAGTTGTCCTATAACTGAGGCTAAAACCCTCACAGGCATTACTCTGTTATGTGAAAGCCTGTCACATATTGAATTGATACAACACAAAATCCTGTTTATTCGTTCTTGTGTCACTTTAATTTTTCCTTGTAAAGTATCCCAAACCAAACCTAACCAAGTTGTAACCTGCACTGGTTCCCAGTTGCATTTTTCTTCTGTAATTATAAAACCAAAATTTAAGAGGTCTTGCCTCACTCTTGCACTGACTATTTTGCAATGTTCATAATCTTCTGCTCCTCCCAAACCATCATCCAAATACATAATAACTCTTAAACCATTTGATCGCCAGTGCTTAATCAATTCTCTTAAAACTTTTGAAAATATAAAGCCTGCTGTAGCTAAACCAAAACACAACACATTGAAAATAAAAAATGTTTTATCCCAACTAAAACCTAGATATGTTTTGTCTTCCTCATATATCATAATATAATATGATGGTAGGCCGATTTAAGATCATAAGAAAATAAAAAATTCCCTTTGAAAAACATACTTCTAGCCACAATTGCATCCTCACATTTATGCTTAAATTGATACAAGTGTGGATTAATATGACGACAATCTAAAACCAATCTAAGTTTTGTCTTATTACCCGCACCTGTAAGCGGGTTTACAACAAGTGGTTTGTTTGGTACTTGTGATATGCAACCATTCAATAAGAGAGTTTGTTTATTTCGTCTCGGACGAATGCTGCATTGTCCTTAGCTGACTTATTGTTATCTAAAAATACATCTACAGGTAAAGTTTTAAATGGTAACTTGTAACCTTGATATATGACACTCAAAATATAATCATTAGCATTGACTTCTTGCCAACTTTTAATATGATTTCGTAAACTGTTAACAGGTGTTGCAATATTTTGGCCTTCACTGGCCATATGACATTGTACATAATCAATACTTATCTTTTCATTGCTTTTTGCAGCCTCTGGACAATCCTGTTTCCAGTGCTCTTTTACTCCACAATTAAAACATCTCCCCGGTCTTTTAAATTGTGAAGACTTCTCTGCCTCCGGCTGCGCATATGGGTGCGTCCTTGACATCTTTGCTTTTTTAGTTTTTGCTGCTTTCATTTTCCTTTCTGCTCTAGTTTCGGCCTTAAACAGCTTCTTCTCGTCGTCTGAATCATCTGCGAGAGGGTTTGCTTCGTACTCTTGTACTACACGCCATCCTAATTAGGAAGAATCCGCTATCTTTATAATTTTCTGTCTGTGATTTATAATATCCATACCTTCAGCAAGTTTTTCTTTAGCCTTCGCAATTCCTTCTACCGAAACATTGTTTACATCTAGGTTTCTATTAGCTTCCTTGATTTTGATCATAACTTTAGTGTTGTGTTTAAATTGCTCCTCATTGCCTCGTCGTTTGAACCTGTGGCCGTCGGTTAACGTCTCCTCAATCTTGCTCATTTGCGTTTCTGCTAACTTTTTCTGCTGTTCCTGCATTTTTCCCATCTCCTGCGTGATTAAATCTTTAAACTGAGACATTATAGCATTCTGAGACTCAGAGTTATAACTTCTTGTCTTATCAGGTTGTGCATGTCGGCGTCCATGTTAAGTTTGATGTTTACTGCCTGAAAGGCGGCTAGAAAATGAACCAAACTAAAATACCCGCTCAATTTTCCCGGTCTACTCGATTACTACGCCAAATAAAAATTAGTACCTATGTACCGTAAATACAAACATTTTCCCGCTCTTACTATCGAAACGCGGGAAAATTCTTGTATTAACTTAACTCGAGTCTATACTAATCATTCAATCTCCATTTCGTAATGACATTAAAAAACCAAAACTATATAATTTTGCCGACTAGCCCGCCATATACGATAGACCATACAAAGATTGGGGAAACGTTATAGCAACCTGAATAGAAAATGCAAATGAAACATTCACAAACCTAGATTTTTAGATACCAGCAGCCTGCTTTCTACACTGTCAACGACATAACCGTCTTTACTAGAATCGCTCTTCCTCTTCCAGCGACCATGTCTCTTCCAGACTCTGTCGTTAACTCCTGAATTTGCTGCTGCCGTTGCTCCCCCTGACCTCATAGAATGCAAACCAAAATTACCCTCGGGTGAAACAAGCTTTAATTTATTAATAATGCTTTGCCTTGCAGATGTGTAACTTAACTTTTTGTTTTTATATATAAGCTTGCATGTGCTTTTTGAACGAAAAACAGGTCTGAATAAGAAAACATCGGAGCTCAAATCAATACAAGCTAAATGTACATATCGTTGAAACATGCTGTAAGGACATACAATTGTTTCACCTTTAGAAATTAAATCCTCATTGCCCTGTCTGTATTGGTCAGTCTTGCTCTTTTGTATGTATACAAGTATGTAGTCATTGTGTATTTTTACATCTTTGCAACATAAAGAACTTATTTCATCGTAACGTAAAAAACCTGCAAAACAAAAAAGTACCATCGTTAAATCCCGAACAACCAGCAAATCGTTCAGTCTGCAAACAATTTGCAAAGATCTACTAATACATCGATCGAAACTGGGTCTTTTTTATGCTTTATAGGACGAGCAACCCTTTTAGCAGATTCCTGGAGGGATGAAATGTAAGAATTATTGGTTGGGTCTACTCAATTAGACATCTCATGTACCCATTTTAGACTGTAAATAACTGAATTTATAGTGCTACAAGTAGCTCCTGAATCTAATAAAAAAAGTAATGTATAATGCTATATGTATAGGCTGTGCAGGAATAGCTTTAAAACCTTGCTTTGTTACAAAAATTTCCCAACGTTTAAAGGAATAGTAGTAAGCTTTCGCAGTATTGTCACTTTTAGAGTTAATCAGATAAGTCCACATTTTGTCTGATAAATGATCAAAATCGGATCCATCGACCACTCCTGACTTTCGCACATCTTCTTGCACTCTCTGGTGTAAGTTGATGCCTGGAAACAGAAAAATAAAATTGTCCAAATCACATTTCATGCCTCAATACAAAGCGCTATAAATTCAAAATTTTGTTCCGGTCTGCCGAAGACTCCGTTTCTACCCCTCCCTCTGTGTGTTATCTTGTAACCCTCGATACGTCTGTAAAACTTCACATAAGCTTTGAATTTAGAACCGACTGCGATTAGTGCCCAATACGGCGCAGATTTCCATTCCGGTATTATTAAAGTACCTCTAGCATGATCTACTTCAATTTTTCTAAGAGTTTTCGCAACTAAAGTAGGTGGCGGCACCCACCAATTTGTTACACCCGACCAGTGTTGCTTAAACGCATCAATCCCACTGGTTCCTTCACACCAAAACTTAGAGTTAAAATTTTCGCATTTTCTGTTGTAGTGTGTAGCGAATCTACCAATGTCATAAGGACCCCATATCTTGCTCAGTAATTCAAATACCCATGTTTGAATACCCCAATCATCACAATCGCCAAACCTACTTAGTGTGTCTGCATAATAATTTTTACCACGTGGTATCCACAAAGGACACATTACAATATCATGTTGCGAACATGTATTTGAATATCCATATTTATATCTTGCAGAAATGTTTTCTTACTGCCGATTTTCAGTATGGTTTCTACGTTTTTATTGTCAGTATGTACCTTTATTCTTTGAGCAGCTAAATCGTACTTGTTGCTATTTAACACCCTATTTACTGCCTCTAGTTCTCTCCATGTAGAACTCATTCGAGATTCTTGTGCATCCCAAGCACCATGTACCTTACCTGAAATTTCACCATTCGCCTCTATGGCTATGTATCCTCCATAGCCATCACCTGAGGCGTCCGAAAACATGTGTACCTGACATGTTTCATTTGTCAACTGACTAAATTCTGAACCCCTTTCGTCATTTCATTCAAATTGCTTAACCAATACCTAAGTTCGCCCTCGGCTTCATTTGTGAGCCATACTGGCGAATCCCAGGACACTCGGTCTAAAACGCAATCATATGCGTACCTCGTTCTTAACCTAACAACTGAACCTATAACCACTTGGGTTGAAATCAGTTGTCCTATAACTGAGGCTAAAACCCTCACAGGCATTACTCTGTTATGTGAAAGCCTGTCACATATTGAATTGATACAACACAAAATCCTGTTTATTCGTTCTTGTGTTACTTTAATTTTTCCTTGTAAAGTATCCCAAACCAAACCTTACCAAGTTGTAACCTGCACTGGTTCCCAGTTGCATTTTTCTTCTGTAATTATAAAACCAAAATTTAAGAGGTCTTGCCTCACTCTTGCACTGACCATTTTGCAATGTTCATAATCTTCTGCTCCTCCCAAACCATCATCCAAATACATAATAACTCTTAAACCATTTGATCGCCAGTGCTTAATCAATTCTCTTAAAACTTTTGAAAATATAAAGCCTGCTGTAGCTAAACCAAAACACAACACATTGAAAATAAAAAATGTTTTATCCCAACTAAAACCTAGATATGTTTTGTCTTCCTCATATATCATAATATAATATGATGGTAGGCCGATTTATGATCATAAGAAAATAAAAAATTCCCTTTGAAAAACATACTTCTAGCCACATTTGCATCCTCACATTTATGCTTAAATTGATACAAGTGTGGATTAATATGACGACAATCTAAAACCAATCTAAGTTTTGTCTTATTACCCGCATCTGTAAGCGGGTTTACAACAAGTGGTTTGTTTGGTACTTGTGATATGCAACCATTCAATAAGAGCTTGTTTATTTCGTCTCGGACGAATGCTGCATTGTCCTTAGCTGACTTATTGTTATCTAAAAATACATCTACAGGTAAAGTTTTAAATGGTAACTTGTAACCTTGATATATGACACTCAAAATATAATCATTAGCATTGACTTCTTGCCAACTTTTAATATGATTTCGTAAACTGTTAACAGGTGTTGCAATATTTTGGCCTTCACTGGCCATATGACATTGTACATAATCAATACTTATCTTTTCATTGCTTTTTGCAGCCTCTGGACAATCCTGTTTCCAGTGCCCTTTTACTCCACAATTAAAACATCTCCCCGGTCTTTTAAATTGTGAAGACTTCTCTGCCTCCGGCTGCGCATATGGGTGCGTCCTTGACATCTTTGCTTTTTTAGTTTTTGCTGCTTTCATTTTCCTTTCTGCTCTAGTTTCGGCCTTAAACAGCTTCTTCTCGTCGTCTGAATCATCTGCGAGAGGGTTTGCTTCGTACTCTTGTACTACACGCCATCCTAATTAGGAAGAATCCGCTATCTTTATAATTTTCTGTCTGTGATTTATAATATCCATACCTTCAGCAAGTTTTTCTTTAGCCTTCGCAATTCCTTCTACCGAAACATTGTTTACATCTAGGTTTCTATTAGCTTCCTTGATTTTGATCATAACTTTAGTGTTGTGTTTAAATTGCTCCTCATTGCCTCGTCGTTTGAACCTGTGGCCGTCGGTTAACGTCTCCTCAATCTTGCTCATTTGCGTTTCTGCTAACTTTTTCTGCTGTTCCTGCATTTTCCCCATCTCATGCGTGATTAAATCTTTAAACTGAGACATTATAGCATTCTGAGACTCAGAGTTATAACTTCTTGTCTTATCAGGTTGTGCATGTCGGCGTCCATGTTAAGTTTGATGTTTACTGTCTGAAAGGCGGCTAGAAAATGAACCAAACTAAAATACCCGCTCAATTTTCCCGGTCTACTCGATTACTACGCCAAATAAAAATTAGTACCTATGTACCGTAAATACAAACATTTTCCCGCTCTTACTATCGAAACGCGGGAAAATTCTTAAAATTACATCAAGGTGTGGAGCCTATATTTACAAATGAAATATACCTAAGGTGTGAATATTTGATAAGTAAAAAACCAGCACTGAAGCTACAAGCAACAGTGACAAAGAAAACAATAAACAAAATAACCAAACACTAAACAAAACCAGAGGCGAAGCCAGGAGTGAAACCATATGTATTTTCCATAGTTAATATATACATGTATCAACATATTACTTATAAATAGTAAGAAACCTCAATTTTAATATGTCTTTTCATTAACTATCTAAAAGATTTGTTGCATGGGTATTGGCCAAAACGAGGATGCAATTTTGTTTTGATTTGCGTTTGTATGAAATATTTAGACTTTGTCTTTAAATTTTAGTGTTACTTCTGAAATCTGAACAAAATTTGTGTTTATCGGGGAAGTCCGTTAAAATCATAACGAACAATGCTCGTTTTTATTGGTTCAGGTATTGATACAACAAGTTATATCTGTAACTGTGTTCATGAATAGTGTTTATGATATTGGTCAGGGAAAACAATTTAATAGGAGCGAACTTTACCGAGTCAAAAACAAAGTCTGAAATAAGAGTCACATTTCAGGAAATAATGTTCAAAAATTAAATTCGTATAGCTTCCATGAACACATTGTTGTATACAAAAACTTTCTGCCTGTTGTAATCTTTGATATTTTTGACTTTTTAGTAATTGTGTAGAAATTTTGTCAATTAACGTAACTGATTATTCAAACCATAAAATATTATACTCTAACCAAAATGTTTCAAAGGCATAAACTTAAGTGTTTGCGGCAGAACGAACGTTTAAAAGTAATAAACATATCGATAAACACAAAACGGCATTAGAATCAAAACTACGGAAAAAGTATTCTAGGCTTACATGTCTAATGAAACAACTACGACATTTGAAACTGGTTATTGGCGTACATGCAGATGCTGATGTTGTTTTACATTTGAATTGTCCCGACCGAATTAAAGGCAATGAATTGTACCAATGAGTAGGCGAATTAATTTTATGGTTTTACGGTTTTGTTGATAATAATTAAGGGTTAGTAATAATTAAGTGATGATTAAAGTAAACGTCGAATTTACGAAAGCCACAGAAGACAAACTGTTTTGCATTTTAAGTGGCAATTCGGGCAATAAATAAATAATTATGCAACTTGACACGAATACCACTGATACGTGCAGTTTTAACTCTAGAGGTTTCAATTTCTGGCAAAGTGTTAGTGATTTTAGCCGTAATTTGAGAAAGTTTTGGAATTGTTTAATGATAAAAGCCTTCAATATAACATAGCATTTATTTATGATTTGAGCGCCACCAGTGAATCCTGAGTAGACACGTAGTAAAATTTAAGATTTTAGTATCCGAGATAACATTGGTTAAAAAAAAATTATAAGAATAGATCATTCTTAAAATCTCTGTCAACCTAATCGGATAACACCAAAGTAAATCTTAATACAAATTAATAAAATATTTCAGGTCGGTTTTCTTTAACTGTGTTAACGTTTGAGGTCTTGAAAATAAACGGCAATATAAGCATTGTATAGGAACTTAGGAGATAACTGTATTGTATTTGAAGATTTGCCGGCATAAATTGGTGATTTAATGATCGGAAATTGAGTAAACGGATATTTCCAACCATCAAATCACCAATTGATGCTGGCAAATCTTCAAATACATTTTGGTTATCTCAATTCTAATGCAACGCCTTACAGCACTAAAATAAATGATTAAAATGGGAATTTTTTATTTACCGGAAATAACGTCTGCGCTATGCCATGAAAATTTGAACGTTGTCCAATCAGAATTGACGTTACATCAAGAACTGCATTAGAATGATTTTTCGTTAATTCACTTCGGAATTTGTAATTTTTCAGCATTAGAATCCCAAGCTTTACTTAAGTTTCGTTCTATGTCCTTACTTATTGTTTTTAATCATTCTTCGCATTCAGAATAAAAAGATTGAGTGACTTGGGGGAGTTTTTAACATCCTACACCGACGACTTCAACATAGCCCACATCCTAGCAACGGGGGTCGTGATAAGAATGGTAAACTGCGTTACTATATTGCTACTGTTACATAACCTGCATTAAAAAAACTATTCACAATAAATAAATCATCACATAAGAAATACCGGAAAACATATTGGAATAGTTTATTATTAATTATTACAACAAAATCTATCAAATCTATTAAATGACACATATCAATGCAAAAATACAATATTTAAAAATGTTCTATTCTAAAATTTGTTGAGTTTTTCGTTTTTCATATTGGAAAAATAAAACTAATATTTAAAAAAAAACAATAATTCCCTGCAATTAATTTCAAAAAGTATACATTTTTCATTTTTATTTAAATTGAATGCTTTTATGATAGTGTCAGTGTTAGAAGAATTATTTTTATTTTAAATGCTCTTGAGGGAAATATTATGTCGTATTATAATATGGATGTTATAAATCATAAAACACATTATCTATGACAATACACTTTAATAATCTACCCAACGGTCCTTGATTATATTGTTGTTGCTCTCATGACGAACTTATAGTAAATTTTCGTTAACACTAATCTCGCTTTTTGGTTGGAAATTCAACAGAACTGACAAGGCAATTGATGCGTTTTGGTTTTTTGTTTGTTTGGTTGAATAGTGTTTAACGCTAATTTCAGCAATTTTTCAGCTATATCATGGCGTCCAGTTGTTATTACGTTTAACGCTAATTTCAGCCATTTGTCAGCTATATCATGGCGTCCAGTTGTTATTGGGGTGGAAGCCGAAGTACTCGGAGAAAACTCCTGACCTGCAGTTGGAAAACTTGCAATCCTTGTCAATTAAGATTGGACGGTCGAGTAAACCATGTCTGTAGTAAGAATCGAACCCGCAATCTCAGTGTTGACAGACCACTTGATCAATAGATGACGAACTACCTTAACTGCACTTGGTCTCCGTAGCCCCGGCAATTGATGCGTTCTAATTAGCTAAAATATAAAGGTAAAGAAAAGTTTTCTAAAACACCACGTTGCAGATGAAATTAGTATTGTAGAAATAATGATTGAATTAACTGATGCATGTGGATGGAATAAAAACCTGTCCATATTTATATTGATAGTTTGGCAAGTATAATAATTTGCCTGGCTGAATCTATTAAATGTTACGTTTCTTTTTCACTGCAAAGAATTTATAAAACACGTCTTGCTTCATAACTTAAATACGATTTGCATGACGATGTTCCCAGTTGTGTAGACTGCAGTTTGATTTATAGGTCGTAAAATTTTTCTCGCAAAATTCAAAAAATATTGTTAATGTTCGTACACGAAAGAACTTCTACTCTGCGATTTTTCTTCTTTTTACCAATAATATGTGGAAACATTTTGCATATAAATGAATGATATAGAATAATATGAAAAATACCAACTAATTACAAAAATATTCCACGTGAACCTACAGAATACTACCACTAGCTTGAAAATAGGTACAACATACATAGGCTGCCCAACATGCGCTAATGATATCTCAGTAGACTACACACTTAGGGATTATTAGTTCTGAAATGAAGGAAAACGAGCTCAACATTGAATCACGATTACGTCTGTACCGACGTACTTTATAATCTTGGTGTTGGGAGTCCATGGGCCAAATGGATAAATCCTTATGTGTCATATAGGATTACGTTCTTTTCCAAGACTTTTATATTGACTAGATTTATTATCGATCACTTCGACGCCGCTTGAGACCCTTAGTAAATTTCACATTTAGACTCTAAAATATCTACAATCTATACCTTTGAGAAGGCTAATTTTGCAACCTTACTTGGAGGATTACCTTTGGAAGCATAACTACGTAAGACTATACTCGCTGTTCTATATAATATTTTGTATCTTAAAAAGTATAATTTGCCAACTATATCAGAAATTGAAACATAATATTTGGACAAGAATTCGTGGAAGAAACTTTTAAAAATACAATTTCAGATTATTGGACCAAACTGTTGGAAAAGGAAGCCAGCGTAAAATTATCTTTAGTTTTTATGGATAAGAGAAATATTGCTATTAGGTATGCACATCCTATCTGGTCACGCTTAAAATCTCCTGTATCAGATGTAACGAAGGGAACGATCCGTGCTAGATTGATGAAAAGGTCATACCGTTTACAAATGTACAAACCAACTCTCATAAATTATTTAATAGAAAAGAACAGAAGACCGTAAATGTTGCCATGGAGATGAAACGTTAACTCATTTCCTCCTGGATTATCACTGTTTATTGTATCAGAAAAAATTAAAGAGCACGTTATTTAACTGAAATAATAAAATATTTCTCTAATTGGATATGAGGCTGGCATCTAAATTTCAGTACCAAAACAGAGCTACACATGTAGTTAAACTAATTGTATACAGTTTAAATTGAATCTCATTGAATCTGACATAGATCTTCAATACATCTGATTTGTTCAGACTTGCGTTATCGTCTTCATGCTCATAGACTATGGATGTATTAATATGTATTAACCGTAACATATTTATGATAGGGATAGCGATCTTATGCACGGAGGACTCGGTTGAAATGGAGTTCTATGCAGTATGTGAAAGTAGTAGTAAATGATAAAATTATAATTACAAATATATAGACAATTTAAATTTTCTGTAATCCTGATGTACTTCTTGGAACTGAAAAAGGACTGAGAAAGAGGTGGTTGAAGTAATTCAAAACGAACGGAGGTTGTTGTTAACACGGAACAGATCTGTCAGTGACAGAAGAATGTCAATTTGTAAATATTCCAACCAAAAAGATGTAGAGAATTTGTTCATTTAATTGGATTATATGTGATTTGCACAAAAAAATCTGTGGTTGACATTTGCATGTATTATACACATGTACATGTATCATGCATGTATGTAATCTTTAACACATCATCACATTCAAGACTTAAGTAGAATTTAGTGACCATTTTGGTTACTATGCACCATGTTTATAACTACAGATTATTGGAGGAAAACATTCACCTTCAAAATGGACCTTGATAATGTTTTAATAATATACCGTTTTGTAAGAATATGAGGTATATGTTGGAGCGAACGTGTAAATAGTGCCCCAGACTTGCAACATCTAGAACTAAACTCAAAAGTGCTAATATTTCTGAAAAAAATCCCCATATCTACTTAATGGTTTATTCACGTTTCTCCAACATTTGAAAAATTTTATTCACGTTTCTCCAACATGAAATGAACAATGGAAGGGCTTGTTGTTTTTACAGCAATCAAATATGTTGTTTTAAGCAGTTTACAGTGAAACCTTGAAAATCTATCTGAAACTTATGGCAAAGTTATAATATATATAACATATATATGTATATATATTTATATATAAAATGAATAAAAAAATATATAATATTAAATATTTGTTATTATGTCCTCATATCATAATTCATAGTAATTTATGGATAAGACTACACAGGGGACAGAAGATATTGGAAATGCACAGTACCCCAGTGCCCAGCTACTGTAAACACTCTTTATGACAATGTAACCAAAGTAGCAAACGCACATTGTCACGCACCTAATCGAGCAAAAGTAAAAGCAGACGCCGTACTTCAAGCCATTAAAGCCCGATGCCTAAATGAGTCTACCCCGATCCAAGCAATATACGAAGAAGAGAGAGCTAAACTTAGATCCACCCAACTTTACACCCTGCATGCTACCGTAGACGACATAATGTACCCACTTGCTTATGCTTTACTGCCTGGAAAAAGTGAGCAGATATACGACCGACTGTTTCATCTACTCAAAGAGGCCTGCAACCAGATAGCCAGTAAATTTATGTAAGTATTATTTTTTTCAGCTCCGTTCTGCATTCACATGGAACTCCGCCAGTAAATTTATGTAAGTATATTTTTTTAGCAAATATAATAATAAATAAAATGTTTTATTTTGTTTAATACATATATTTTTATGTCTGTTACAATTAAATATGTAAAATATTCTTTTTTTTTACTTTACTTTAATAAATGCATTTTACTTTGTACTGTAATGTTTAATTTGTTATATAGGCATGCCTGTTACTGTACTGTAATTCAAATAAATATATACAATATTCTATATTCTTTACTTATTACATATCAAAGATTCATGTCTACATGTTTTACTGTAGTCTTTATTACAGGTAAAATTAATTAAGTTTGCCTACTACCTATTCACGTTTCTCCAACATACTTTTTACCTGAAATATCAAATGTTGGAGAAACGTGAACACACCTACTAAATAGCCAAAACAAAATTATACCGTAGTAAAAAATAGTGCTTGAAAGAACCAAAACTGTTTAACATTCACTTTGAATGATATTTTTTAACAGAATCTGTTTAAAATTCAGTTTATGTAATGCACAAATTTTCAAGAAATGAAATGAAGTGAATTAAATAAAAAATTATTGATTTCAATCAAGTATTCGATTTTTATTAGATTTATACCACTTGATCGTTTTAAAAGTATAGGTAATGTTAAATGATTTAGTCTTTTCTAATCTAATTAAGATCAACGACTTTCACTTGCTCCCCCCTTATGCTATAGGCGCTGCATAAAAGCATAGCAAAAAATGGGGAGCCAGTGAACGATTTTAATTAGATTGCATCTTTTTTCAGATTTGGCATATTTTGCCACATTATAAAATGACACATGAAAAGTGCATCCACCGTGAATTGCCGCGAAAATTTAAAAGCACTTCCAACAGAAATTTCGTGGTCTACTCAAGCGTCTATCGGAAGCGTATAAATGAAACAGGTTTGATTTTTCAACTCAACAAAACGTAAAAGGTATGCCATGCCGCGGTTAAATAAGGCTACCAGAAACATAACCATAGACGACTACCAGACTGGAGTCTCCGAAAGTGAGGTTGCACGGACCGATAATGTAAACCAGAGTACCATTTCCAGGGGTTTCCGATGGCCGAGTGGTTAAGGTAGTTTGTCTGCGTTTGATCACGTGGTCTGTCTGTAACGTGCAGGGGGTCGTACCCTAGGCGCCAAATAGGAAAAACTGGCACAACACCAGCTTTATCTCGTGGATACGTGTCGAGGTTATTTCCCCGGCTGGGTGCTATATGACTCCCTTCTGGACCTTAACAATTGGTAGCGTGAAACCTTAAAAATCTTAAAAGATTTAGCCCTTGACTCTTACCAGCTTTTCCAATGCGTTTGTTCGATCTTTTCCTAGGTATGGACCTCTGGAACGTTGACTCCTGTACTGAAGGTTAACTTGTCATTGCCTTACTTAGACAGTACCAATGGTCTAATCCTAATTCAGAAATAGCCAATTGCGATGTAAACCTATGATAAATACATTTTTATCAAATATTAATGTAGGAACCCCTTATTGTAGACTATCTACGTGGTGTCCTTATGCAAAACTACCCCGAGAAATTGCTTGCTTGGGGAGTTTTTTACGTCCTACACAGACAACTTAATGCCCTTGGTCGGACGGAAGAAATGAAGAAACTTCACCTTATATATTGTCTGGGATCCTGACTAAATATTCTCAATACCGTAAGCGGACTTCCGTTTCGAATATACAGTCAGGTCACCAGCAATGAATCCGGTCAAAATTTTGACCGGTTTTGCAACATTCGGAATGCCTCAAAATTTACGTCAGAATTTAATGTAAATGACGTAATTCCGATGCAATGCATTATGACGTAACGTCCGGCGTCCCGTAATCAAATTCAAATCAAATACAGTTTATCAAAGAATGCTTTTATAGATTTATGTCTCGTTTGTGGAAATAACTCAACGGTGAATGGTCAGTTTAACTCTAAAGCCGTAAAAAAACAAGAAGCAGGTAGATAATCTATTTTAATTGTATTCTGACAGACATTTTTGACGGAACGAAACGCGCGAAAAGTTAGCCAAAACATGGCGTTTTAAACAACCAATCAAACTGCGTAGTAAACTGGTGATGACCTGGGGTTTAACCTGGTCTCCTGGAGCAATATTTTTCAGTGACGCAAGCTTCACTTCAAATATAACGACGTTATATCTGAAGGCCGCTTAGGCTCATGAGGATATCATCGTCAGGGTACCAGAATACCCTGGGGTTATATTTGAAAGTTAAGCTTGCGTAAATGAACAATATTGTACCAGTGGACCAGGTTACACCTTATATACCGATTACTAGTAGCCTCTAACCAAAAATAATCTGTAAACCAAAATAAAACAATTCCGTATCACTTATGCGTTTTAATTTACCCAGATGCTTTCATAACGACAAAGTATGTACCGACGGCTTTCAATCAAGCAACTCTGATCGGACAACGTACTAACTATTTCACGGACAATAGTCCTAACTGTTTCCTTAATTACTATACAATCAAAACAATCAGAAAACGAAAGCAGAGTTACGAATTAACACTGCCACTTAGAAATAGACTTTCTCTAAACCACTTTCAAAGGTAAACTAAATAAATTTCGTCACATGTCAACACTGAGGTTGTGGGTTCGAGTCTCACTGTGGGCAGGGTGTACTCGACTCCAATCTTAATTGACAAGGATTGCAAGTTTTCCTACCAATGGTCGGAGGTTTTCTCCGGGCTTCCTTCCCAAAAAAAAACTGGACGCCATGCTATAGCTGAAAAATCGCTGAAAGTGGAGTTAAACATCATTCAAACAAAGAAACAAAAACCACTTTCAGACCATGGGCCAGAATACGATACGAATAATGACTGTCCAAGAAGTGGTAGACCACTCATTACCACAGCACGACCAGATCAGTACATTAGGGTATTCCATCTACGGAATCAAACAAGTCACAGCAACAATAACCACATACCTGGATTGCAAAGAATCACCTCACAAGCTGTCAGAAATTGGCTCCGACAACATGGGATTAGACCCAGGAGACCGTATTTTGGAGCTGTTTTGACGGCGTTACGGGATAGAGTCAGATGGTGCAGCATGGGTCTGAACATTCTAGAACTGGAGCAAAATCTGGTTTAGTGACGAGTCGCGGTTCCTGCTACAGAAGCGTGATGGTACAGCCTTGGAAATGAACGATTCGTGCAGTCATGTGTCCAAGAAGTACCAACCACGTTTTCCAATGGGAAACAATAGTGAATTATCTCTTCCTGAAAATTACCAGATGGCACCGCTGTTCCCGGTCCAGCGACTTTATGTTTACACACTGATCGTAACGCTATTGACAATTGAACATACCGTGATAAATACGCGATTTTAACAATTTCTGCTTTGAAAGAAGAATAATCAAGAATTAAAAAATAGAAATGCAAAACTTTCTGGAATAAAAATTAGTTAATTGAAAAGTTTGTAATCTATTAATCTTCTTTCGTAATATTACTAAAATATGCATTCTATGTTTCGAACATCGCCGTTTCACCATGTTCCCTAAGAAAACAAAACGATTATTTATAATAAACTAGCAATATTTCCATACAAAAAATATTTTCTCTTTCAATTAATTTATTTATAAGAAAGCATTTTTTTTGAAATCTTGTTACAATACCTATGTTACTCCACAGCCGCTGTAGGTGTCGTCCATTTCGAAGTTAGAAATGGACGAATCAAAATATTTCAATGCCGTGAAAAAAGACAAAAAGTATTTCAGTGTTGATAAACATTAATTGCTCGAAAATAATGGTAAAGAATTAATTTCCTACAGTATAAACAGGTATGCTTTCGTATAAATAAGAAAAGGGGGGGACTGGGTGGACATGTTTGCCCGAACTGTATGTCAAATCTGTTGTAAAACGATAATAAATGATTTTTTTATGACCGAAAGAAAGATCTTTAATGTTTGTTTTGAAGAATTAATATAGATTTTTCTTCTATGTGAGTTTACAAACGCTGATATTACATTATAACCGAAAATTAACATGGACCGGCTACCACGGCGCCACCTGCAAACGAGCGAAAACTCACTACTTTTCCTAATTATCGACCACCAAAAAGGGTTATTACAGCAGGACAATGCTTCAAAAACGCTGGATTTAAATCACAACGAACATCTATATGACCAATTGAACAAACGTGTGCTCCAGCGCCAACCACCACCGCAGACCCTGTACCAACTTCGACAGAAGTTTCAAGATGAATGGCTAAGAATACCTCGCAATAAGGTTCGTATTGTGATAGAGTTTATGGAGAGGAGATACAGAGCGGGGTTGGCTTCTCGAGGTGGTCACACCACTTACTAAATATAACTTGCAGTTTACCGGAAGTGACTTTGAACTGTCAATTAATTGATTGTAATTTTACAGGCAATGATTGAACTTTGCATACAACAAACATTTTAAGTTTATATCGTTCGTGTAATTGTAAAATTTTGATTTCAATGTCGCTTATTAAAAAAATATGTAGAAACCCACTAACATTTTATAACATTGTATTCTTGTTACTATCATGATGCAATTGCCTACCCTTATTTGATGTTTAGAATATTTGATTTTTGAATATTGATGAACTCGTGCTATCACTTTTTTTCATATTTATAAATTATTCTATTTACTACATGTTGACCCTATTGGAAATAAGCTCTCTGGCTTTCATGGGTTATCCCTGATGTAATACATAATTATATGTACAAATTTATATATATATATATATATTATATATATATATATATATATATATATATATTATACAAACGTCTAAGTATTTTGACAACCATATCATATATCAATCCAGCGGATTTCTGAAACATCAGAAATACAGGGTTAATATCAAATTTTTATATATACGTCTACAAATTAAGCCCAACACTGTTAGAATTAGATTTTTAACACTGTCAAATTTTAGTTTTCCCTCAGCGGGATTCGAACTCGCACCGTTGTGACACTGTGGCATCAATTCGCCTGCACTTTGTCCAGCGGTCTAGACCCCTCGGCCAAATCCGCTATATAAAAATATAGCTTCATTAACCGGGGTGAATCATAGCCATAGTACATGTGTACTATGGTGTGACGATGGAATTTTCGTAACCAATACGTATTAATTTGACAGTAATCTAATTCAGCATTTTTGTATATATTATATAGGATGACAAAGTTACTTGTCATACAGTCACAGTAAGTAAATTATATACAAACGTCTAAGTATTGTGACAACCATATAATATATCAATCCAGCGGTTTCTGAAACATCAGAAATACAGGGTTTATATCAAATTTATATATATACGTCTACAAATTAAGCCCAACACTGTTAGAATTAGATTTTTAACACTGTCAAATTTTAGTTTTCCCTCAGCGGGATTCGAACTCACACCGTTGTGACACTGTGGCACCAATTCGACTGCACATATATATATTTTATCTACCGGTAAAAATTCTACGTTTTATGTCTCTATTGTAATGTCTTATCTTGTCAACTGTTCTTGTATATGTATAATTATGTAAGTGAGCTGTATGTTGTAATGTTTGATATTATGTCTAAATAAAATCAATCATTCAAGCGTCAATCAATCAATTAAGCGTTTCTTTTTTTGAAGAGTATAGTAAACTTAAGGTAAATTCAGAATTCTAGAAAGTGTTATAATGATCAGCTATGTAAACAATTAAGTATAGGTTGACCTTAGACTTACTTAAGAAACGCTTAATCGATTTACCGCTGTTCAGTTACGGAATGATCAAGTTGGCATAGCTATGTTGACATAATAAAATGGTCAGGACTATATGAACAACGCAACAACTGGTCAAGTTCTTGTTTTGATTGAACGCCAGATATAAATAATTAAAGAGTCGATAGGTGATCGCAATAACAAAGGTGTTGGTTTTCGAAAGAAAAAGGTACTTTTATATACGTTTTTGTTTTAAAAAGCCCCTGTGATCTTTCACTATTGATAGATTTTTTCTAGCTGTCTTTTCGCTAATTCTGCCTCGCTTCAGTAGCTTAAAAGACATACCATTTTTATCAGTCATGGAAAATCACCCGGTCTTTCGGAATAAATGTGATTATAAAAAAAGTAACCCTTTTATAAAAAGGTCCAGAAAACTGGATATAGTGGATATAGTATTCATCTGTAAAACACGTGTTCTTTTTTTCCACTACAAAATATTTAAATAGAGTCAATATAATTTTAGGACGGCAGATTATGGACATGTTGCACAAACATAAGTGTTCTTAAGAAAATATTAGTTCTTTGTTTTTCATGTGTGCGAGCTTATATACTCTTCAGTAGTTTATTAAGGAAAGTTTTCGTGTTTCAAATTAGCCTTCTCTTACAATCAAAATTCTCATTAATCCAAAGTGCAGCTTGTCCTGAGGAAATTGATCTTATACAGCGAGTGCTGACGGAAATTGAAGAATACATAACGATAATCACTAGCTAGCGGCAACAAGAGTACAGCAAGAAACCATAATTAGGATTCTCATACCATACATCATAATGAATCTGGTTTTAGCAATGATATATTACATTTATAAAGATTCTTATTAATATCATTTCAAATTAACTCTATGTGAATAGCAATGCCGCGTGTGTCTAAAATTTGTTTAAAATAAAATTAAATGAATGGTCAAGACGTTTTTACTTTTATGTTAACACAATAAATATAAGGAAAAACAAACAAGTTCAACTACCACTTGCACTCATATTATATTCGGTTGTTGGCCAAAAAAGGTACGCACTATATCTTTGAAATTTGCAGACATTGCATGTTTTGTTCAAAAACATTTGTATTAAATAAAAGTATCACAAAAAATTATATCCACATGAAAGAATTAATTGATAATTGAAATACATGTATGCATTTTGTTGTATTTTAACGTTTTAAATTGATAACTAGTGCTGATTGTGATTACAAGCAAGTCTCCTCTATAAAAATAGTCGGTTTTTTAAATTGCGGCGATCATGAAATATTTTTTATTTGAATTCACCTCTCTAAGTGACTCTCGATAACCTCACCAAGTTTCATATTGATCTGTCGAAGCGTTTTTACTAATCGTGCAGACAAGTTAATGTCTCAGAAGTAGAAAAATAATAATAATAACTATTGCTGATTGTGAATGCAAGCAAGTCACAAAAAGTCCCCTCCCATACAAACATAGTTAGTCACATGATATTCTTAGTGTGAGCATTTAAATCTACCTACATTTAAAATTTCGTTGAAATCGGACAAAGTTGACAATGGTTTTTTTAGGGGGTGTGTGGGAGTGGTTAAATAGCTATTTTACAAAATGGTGGTTTTCGCGTCTTTAGTTTTGGCAAAATTGCTCAGTAGTTTACTGTATCAGTGTTTCAATTTTCAATGAAATTGCTCTAGCCATTCCCGAGATCTGAGAACCGTTTTCTTCAACGGCGAAGATTTAGAAAAATTTAAATCCGATGTGCACAACTAGACATGGCATTCTATGTTTGTGGAAAGTTTCATAAAGAATAACTAGAGCTGATGGCAATTGCAAGCAAGTCACAAAAGTTCCCTCCTGTCTACCTAGTTGGCTTTAAGCTGGGTCGAAACCTTTTACGAGAGATAACTTTGATGCATATGTGATTTTTCTTCTGTTAACTGTCTGTCGGTACAATGTTTTCAAAACAGTTTAAGTCATAGAGCAGATGAATCATGGAATCAATAAAGAGCCGCTATAGTAAGATATGGTTCTGTTGCTGTGTTAGAAATGCTAAAGTGTATAGTTGCTAAAACTTAAAATGTCAGATCTTCGCCGAGGTCAAAATGCAACTTGTTAAAGTTAAAGGATTATATACGTATCTAAGACAAATAAGTTACGGATATAATGCGGTTGTGGGAAAACATTCGAGAAATTCATAGGTTGTGCTTCTTTTTTTGGGATGGGGAAATTAAAGATTTAACTATTTTAGCTAAAACAATTTCGATCTGCTTTAAGCTATCTAGGATGAAGCTGCTATTATGAGAAATTGTACATAGAAGCTTTGATATTTATACACAATAGTTCTGTTTTTATTTAACACCATCGAGTTATTATAACGTCCCTAACAGGAGATCCCTTATTAAATTCTAACGATATGCAAGGCACGTATTGTCAGAAGGCGATCATCAAAACACTAGCAGAGCATGTCAGTGGAATTGTTCAGTCATTGACAAGAACGGAATTATACTCACTGACATGGCAAATTTTATAAGATATTAAATATCGGAAATCTTACAGTTTTAACTGAAATTTCACAAGATTCATTGATTTATTAACTTAATTTCAGAGCAATGAATATTTATTTAAATTATATAATTAGATTTCCAAGGTTTTCGAAAAATGATTGATATCGAACTGAACCATCGTTAATGTTATTATGTTATTCACAAATTGTCATTTTGGTACAAATTATTATTCTAACATTACATTTCTCCTTTTTGCAAATAAAATTATCAACAAGAATTTTGACTATCAAAATATTTGTGTTGATGCAATGCATACTTGGTTTTAAGCAGTAACGGCCATGCCAATATTTTTACTTTATTTCAAACGTCAAAGTGCAGCACAATTTGCTTAAAACCCACGTATTCTCCCAAATTATTCAGCTGCGAACTAATTTTTTATTTACAGAATATGTATACATCTATTATATTAAATTATTTGGAATTACGGTGATTTGTTAGCATAACCTCATATGTTGTGGCAAGATATATAAGGGTATATGAGGGTATATAAGGGTTTTTTTTCAAATACATGTATGTCTGTCGGTCTGTCTGTGGACACGATTTGTCTGCGCTATTGTTCCGGTGCTTGGTTGGATTTTGATAACTTCATATGACAATTAGGACTAGTTCGTTTGTAGTTGTTGACACACCATGAACTAATTTATTTTTATTGAGTTTTGACCCTTTTTGTGTGTATTGAACACATTATCCTATTTTCTGCTACCAAACGGATTATGTTTTATTTCCACAACAAATACAAGTAAGATTGTTTGTTTGAATCTCGTTTAACGCCACTTTCAGCAATTTTTCAGCTATATCATGGCGTCCAGTTTTGAATGGGTGAGGAAGCCGGAGGTCCCGGAGAAAACCCCCGACATTAGGTAGTAAAACTGGCAATCCTTGTCAATTAAAATTTGAGTCGAGTACACCCTACCCGCAGTGAGACTCGAAACCGCAATCTCATTGTTGACAGACCACGTGATCAATAGTACCTTATCCACTCGGCCAGCGACGCCCCTGATACAATTAAGTACAAAGACAAGCTGCGATTACCGTTTGCACGTCATGACTAACATGATTTTAAATGAGTTATGGTCATATATGTTTGTACTATTACTCAGTAACCAATGGTGGGTATGTATTCAACTTCATAAGAATCCAGACTTTTGTTGACATGAAAACGGTAACTATGGGAAGAAGTATCTAGTAGTATTCTTCATCTTCAAGTAAAGTTCTTGTTGAAATTATAACAAAGGTCTTTCCTCACAAGTATAGTAATTGATTGATTGGGTGTTTACATTACATTACGTCCAGCAAGTAGTATTAGTTATATAGCAAACAAAGTCGATCAGTAATTAATTTAGTCGATTGAGGTGTAACCTTTGATAAGTATTACTTTTGTTTTATTTCAGATGAATGGTAGTAAGTTCATTGACGATAAAACATAATACCAAACGGAAAAATGACATGGGCCAATGACATTTTTAATTGCCACAAGAAAAGCCATGTAGTGCTATTGTAATGGGAGTGTCTATCGCCATCTTTTACCTGCGGATAGCATGGAATTCCAACAATGCGGGATCCTAGATTTATCCCAAGTTTTTACGTATACATCTTCACATCCCCACACGCCCATTTTACGAGGGGTTATATTTCCGTTTGATGAAGTTATGTACTCCTGCTTCCTGTTTGGTCTGTCCAAAAAGTGGGACAATTAGCATTATCCATATCGACCTACAGATTAATACACGACTATACACATTCCGAGACGTTCGTTAACAACAATAACTTCGCAAAAGAAGTTAAATTATGAAAGGTACACTTTATTAAAGCCATGTCTCTAACTAAGAACGAGCAGATGACAATCATGCACGAAAGGCCTCTCATGTGATCGGATGTGACTTGCACGAACAGCACTTATGTGGGTTATTTGCACGACACTCTTTTTAATTGACATTATTTTGATGTGTAAATGCTAGTTATCTTCTGTTATTATAAACACATACAAAAGCAAGCTATAATATATATATATATATATATATATATATATATACGTCTACAAATTAAGCCCAACACCGTTAGAATAAGATTTTTAACACTGTCAAATTTTAGTTTACCCTCAGTGGGATTCGAACTCACACCGTTGTGACACTGTGGCCCCAAATCGCCTGCACTATGTCCAGCGGTCTAGACCCCTCGGCCAAATCCGCTATATATGATCATTCCCGATACTCCATATTAGTGCATTGTACTTATTTTTGGTTCTTTTTCATTTTTCGTATAACACATTAATCTTTAAAATACCCATTCCTGATCATTTAATTATTTTTATATATGCTAACATATTTTGTTTGCAATCATTTAAAAAAAATTAAATTGGCATTTGTGTATATGTTGCATAATATGAAGAAATTGAAACGCATATGAAATTTGGTATTAAAGGACATATTTATAAGTCGGCTAATTGTGAATTACCAACATTCAAATATATTATTCTTCTCGAGCTAAATGTTGGCAACAATAACCCACAGCAACTTGAGTTTACAATATATTCCTCATTAGTAAATTTTCACATTAATTTACCATCTTATCAAACTTTTTTTAAAAGATTTACTTAACACAGACTGTTCGTTAGGGTGTTCGTGGTGCCTGTTTGTATGTATTTGGCATTGATGTTAGCGACCTTCATAAACGTTGCTGTTTCACACCCCGAAGTAAATGTCTATGATGTATAGGAAACGTTTCCTACAATTCTGTTTGTAAATGATAAACATAATGCCTCTGTACACAAATCCTTTAAAATTAACCACATGATCTAACGAATTCCAGTTAAATTCTAATTTGACAGTTTAAAAAATGTGTCTAGATAATTAATACAAGCAGCTCTGACTTGAAAATACAATATATTACCGAAAAAATTAAATTAGTACCTCACTAACATGTGAACAATCATTCTGATCGGAATATCCCAATTAAACCTAAAGTAAACATTACCGTGTCTGTCCGACAGGTTTTTACCTGACAAAATGGAAACTGCTTACCGTGTTTGGTCGAGTTTATGGTCCTTTTGTAGATCTCAGATGACACTTTTTGAAATCAACAGTTATTTTCACAGTTTAGCGGCGTTTTGAAATGTGGCTAAAATTTCATTTTAAAACGCGGTAAGCAGTTCGCATTTTGTCAGGCAAAAACCCGTCGGACAGACATCATAACGTTAACTTTAAGTACTTAACAGAGACTATCACATACACGGGGGGGGGGGGGGAGTTAAAATCTGTCTTTTGCATCACACATTAAATGTTTCATTCTTTAGACTAACTCAACTAAAAATATTTTTTATTTCCTTTGCTGACTACTGAACACCACACATATACGTGTCTATACGATGGCATTTACATTAACTGTTCTACTACCTAAACAGTCGAATCCAACTGTGAACCACTCTTATATTACAACATTAATTCATTACTAACTTGTACAAAAGGTGTACTTGATAAAATTAAATTATTTAAGCGACATATTATGCATTTGCCTAAAATTATTTGAATAAATGGATTGACCAATAAGAATAAAGTTAAGACTACCACAGTAGTGCGGAGATTTAGGAAGGATCAGAGAATTTTGCCTGTTATAAAGGCTGCAATACGCTTTTTTAATCGACAAAAGATACCTTTATATTATAACTCAATTAGAAGTTATCCCCTATCCACCGGCACTTGGAAGATCTGTGGATTGAGTCATGTGATCATCCTGGTACGTAGGTAACTAAAATAGCCGTTTCAATGATAAAGAACTAACGTGCTAAATGTTAAGTATAAATCGTGTTACCATGATTTCTACAACAAAAAAAAAACAAAATATCAATTTACCGTTTAAAAGGAAACAATTTTTGCCTCTTTTGCTCAATCTTAATGAAGTACAATGTAAAATAATAAAAAAGTAATGGATAGTTCGTGTAAATGGTACTCCAGTCTTTCGTCATTTATACTAGTTTTAGACTTTCGCGTACATTAGGGGCAATAAAATATCTCAAATCGACATTGATGACAGTAATACAAATCTGTCTATTAATGTATATATTGTGTTGAGCGCTATTGTCATACATCAAAATAGTATTTGACACAACCTTAAGCTTCATACAATCCCTAGAGGGGCATTAAATTTAGTTCGTAACATTAAAACTGCGGGTTCCATGGTTTCACATTTAACTTCGACATTCATTATCACGATATATGACAGGAAGAAAAAAACAAGCCAATGCAGAGCAACAATATTCGTTTTAAGTAAATCGATGTTCAAATCAAAACCCCTTTATGTCCGTATGTTGTAATGCATTTTATGCTAGATTGAGACCACTAAAAACTCAAAATATACAAAAATTAACTAGATATTAAAAATTGATCTAAGAGACTCAAAAGATTGTTCTTAGTTGATTTTGCTCATAATCTCCAACTCGAACTGTAATAAGCAGTAGTTGTATGGCACATTTTCTCTAAAACCTAGCGCCGTGTCATCGAAGATGTCTTAGAACTAATAATGACTTTAGACCATCTCAGGACAAAATTTGCTCCATGTCGTGTCACCAAATATGTCGCAGTTCACGACGTGTCTAAATTTTCATCCTAACTAAAGGACAATGAACTGATATAAGGATTGTTACAATTTTACGATCCTATGATAAACTTAGGAAGCGGCCTCGGAGGCCGAGAAGTTAAGATAGTTTGTTTGTTTGTTTGTTTGTTTGAATGGTGTTTTAACGCCACTTTCAGCAATTTTTCATCTATTTTATGGCGTCCAGTTTTTATTGGGGGAGGAAGCCGGAGTACCCGGAGAGAACCCCCGACCTGCGGTAGGAAAACTGGCAATCCTTGTCAATTAAGATTGGAGTCGAGTACACTTTGCCTGCAGTGAGAATCGAACCCGCAATCTCAGTGTTGACAGACCACGTGATCAATAGTAGACGAACTACCTTGACCACTCGGCTACCGAGGCCCCAAGATAGTTTGTCTTCTATTGACTACGTGGTCTGTCAACACTAAGATACTTAATTGTAAATGTATGGTAAGTATGTTGCTAGGCGATAGTAGTAAAGTTATTGGGAATATTGCGGGTTTATGCACTTTTCGAAGCGAAAGGTCACTCTAATGTCAAGACACCTAGCTAATTATGTTTGTGTGTTTTAATTATTATAATAAACATTTCAGTTCCGTAATTCACGTTCAGTCAATAGCAAGCATTTATGCGAATACAACGACTTCTTAAGAACATAGTTTGATTAAGACAAATTTTACTACACTTTTACATTTTTGTTGTTTTTTTCTGTTTTGTCGGGGTGGGGGAAGGCGCTTTGTTGTGTCATTTATTTCTTTGCCACCTGAATAAAACTTAAGCGAAGAAATCGCTAACCATTTCATTGGTGTGACAGAGTCATGAATTGTCTGTAAACAATAAGTGTAAACAAAGGTCGGAACATGAATCCAATACACAGGAAAACCCCATGTTCGTATATCCTTAGCTACTTTTTTATGGACGGAGCTTAAGCGAGATCTTATAACTCGTAACGAAGCAAGCCGGGAGTAATTCACACCCTGGGGTTTTATGCATATAATAAGCTATTAAACTGTTTCCGTAAATTGCTGCATACTTTTTAATGTCTTTAAAGTTTAACTGATATTTCTATAACACCTTATTCGTTACAGAACTGTGGTTTTATAGTTTGTTCGTAATCATGGCCAGTGTTGTCAAAATTTGAATTCCGAAAGTGCATAATTTCTGAATTGATTTGGTAAAAAATTTTCATTCGGATCGGTTTTTACGGGTTTATTGCATTAGCTGGGAACACATTTTTACCGATACGTTCTTTAATTCTATACTCCACAATTTCAATTTTGTCAACAATGCCATAAATACGAATACGTGTTAAAATTATTTAATTAGACATTGTAGAAATTTTAGGTAAACGGCGCAGAAAGGAAAAAATATAAATTAAACAAAGACAGCAGTTTAATAGTGGACATTATGCATAAATCCCAAGAGTTTTTTAGTAATATGACCACTTTGTAGTTCCGTCCATAAAAAAGGGAGCTACATTATTGTAGTCCTGTGATGCGTATCACTTAGTAGTTTCTCTTTACGTTGCCAGTATATGTAGTCCATTTTCTCGCACCTGTTCTACTATCCTTTGGTGGTCACGTAGACTTGTGGCACTAATTTAACTACAAATGCTTTCCCATAATTTCTTCTACGAAACATGATTTGTAACATAAGAATTTATTAGACAAAATGCTTAATAGAATCGACCTAGGCGTTTCAACCTCTTGTGTAGATCAAAGTACGTCTTCAAATCGTTTCTCAGATCTATGGCTGGTGACGTCACGATGAAGAGTACTTTCGTTGATCAATGGTAAATGACATCATTAACATAGTGAGCTATTAGATTGTGGGCTGACAGATTTCTCAAATCAAAGGCTGATTAATTTTCATATATCATTTGCAATAAAATAGCACCCCCTTAAAGCTCGTAAAGTTGCATAGGTCAATCCTATATCTCAAGTTACCATTGTTTCGTATAATTCCGTTTTCGAAAAAGAAACAATAGCTAAAACGTTTAAAAAACAATAGCTAAAACATTAAAAATAAATCATAATGTTATCAACAAAAATGATTATTTTGTTTGTATTGAGAAAAACTTTTTTTCATTAAGTTAACAACATATTTAACAAAAACGAAGAAAACGATTCAGACTGAGTGTATAGTCGTATAAAACCGTTCATGCCAGATACCACAAATTATGCAGAAAGTTTAGTTCGCTTATTTATAATAATCAGGACTTTGCTTTAAAAAGTTAGGTAGGAAAAGAAGATTTTAATCGATTGGTATTGATTGGATGTTTGAATTACGCCCAGCGAGCAGTATTTTGGCTATATTCAGGACGAGAACGAGTTAAATCATTCGAAAAAGATGGAACAAACGGCAAAAATTTTGAATGCTACCTAAAAATATGTGGTATGGGCAGATGCGGAAAATTTAGCCTTTTGTAGCGGCTACATTGATCCTACTCTTATTGACATCCAACAAAGGTAGTTTTTATTTTGCAAGAAGCGTGTTACTCTCCAAACACGTTACCAACTGTGGTCCGCGGTCAGGCTTTCCGTATTTAACCTGACACCCCCAAACGTCAGGTACCCCTATCCGCCACATGGGGACGCGCTTTACAGCTATGTGAACCCTCACAGTATGGTCCCAGATGAATGGAAAAACTGCTCGTTTGTGGATATTGGGACTGGTTGTAACATATGCATTTATTTGTTTCACTTTAAAGCAGTAATAACAAGTTCTAAACGTCCTTTGTCCAGGCTGAATGCAGTTTAACAGATTAATGAACTTTATAAATGTTTGTTTAGCCTCCAGCAAAAAATATTTCAACTATAGCTTTCAGACATAGAATTAGTGACTGTTTATTTTTTAGACACTGTATGTCACGTAAAATTGTGTAAACATTGACAAAAATTCTACTAATAATGCGGTTAGTTTTGTCTATTCCGTTAACATTTCACAAGTTGATATACTTTTGGGCTTCTTTTTTAAATATAACGTTTCATTTTTTAAAGACGACGTTCAGTTGCGTACAACAAATTGTATAGTTACGTGTAGTCGTAGACGTTCATTTAACCCAATTGTATGAATTTATCGAGGCTGTTAGATTTTGAGCAAAATAAGTATTTCCTTTATTTGAAGTGTTAATGAGGTATGTGCCGTAAATTTGAGTACATGCAAAACCGGTGGTGTATTTTTCAATCGATTGACGTCATCTACATGTACCTTGGATCTGAGAAAACGCCTTCGATTTGAGGACGTTCTCCGATCTGAGTATAACATTTTTATTGATAAATGTTTGATTTACTTTTTAGTGCAGTTCTATATAAATGTCGAACCACACATGTATGAATTCTATACCTTAAGACAAAAGTTATTTTTTGCTTGTACGGTCTTATAATACCTTTGGCGTGGGGTCAAAGACACGATCCGAGTCGATCATAAATTATGTTCCTAAGACATGTCATACAAGACTTACGTTGGGATAGTTTCGGTGCCACGGTCCCTTTATAAATGACCCCTTCACACCCTATAATCAATTAACTCTACCAAGAATGTTAGAAGTCCCCTTTAAACTACTTTAGAACTTCTTTGATGTAAAGTTTAAGTTAATAACAACACGATATTTTGATTAAATACACTTATTATTTGTAGGAATTTTTGCCGGTTTTTGAAATACACATTTGCGATTTTCGAGAGGATAAGTTATATTAAACAATCCCACGTTCCAAAAATACTTGTTTAATACTAGACATCGCCATTTATTTTAATTATAGCGAAACATAATATAATTATTGGTTTTATGGTTCAATATATACATACGACAGCGTGAAGTGTCTTCCAGCCAATCAGTGTCGAGTCAATTAATTGGAAGCTTTAATCGGCATCTTAAAACAATACAGATATATTGCTTTCTGAAACAGTGCGGTTGTGAAATCTGCAAATAAATTTTAAAATATTTGATAGTGATTGCCTTTGTGAAGATCAGGTAAGTGATTCATTCATCGTGTTAGCAATTTATCTTTTAATTATTGGTTGTGTTACAATCTAAAGTGCCATTCTCAATAATTATGTAGTAGTTGAAAACATGTTTCGCCTGGCACAGCAGTAGATGAATATTAAATGTCAGAAGTATTTTATCATACACAAACATAAAATATTATAAGTTTCAGAAAAACGTAAATACATACAATACGTTTGCAATGCTCAGATCGTGCGATTCATTGTCAATATGGACTATAAACAATGTCCGCCGCAAGTACCATACAACAGTCACTTCCTGCAGGTAGATATTGTATATCTTTTAATGATCGGTTGTCTTTATGTGCCACAATATTAAGTGCCGCTATCTTTTGTCGTACGATCTAATCGTTCAAAATAGCTTTCATTTTGCAAAGCATTTGATGAATATGTAATTTCAAGAGTATTATAACACACGTATTCATAACGTATTAGTAAAAGTTCCAGCAAAATCCTAATTACCTGAAATTTCTTCGCAATGCTTAGATATCGTGTTAATCAGCGAGGCTAACACTGTAAAACACGTGTTCCAGCAATCTGTCAATATATACTTTAGACAAAACACGTGGTCCAGCAATCTGTCAATATATACTTCAGACGATGTCCGTTGCAGGAGACTACATGTAATGCATAGAACATCAGTCACTTCCTGCACGTTGATTTCGTTTGGTTATGAAGTTTTACCGCGGTTTATGACATATGAGTTTAACTGCTTTTCTCATTTCCAAGATATTGGACCTCAGTTGTTCATACCATAAACCAACAAATGATATTTGTAATTTCCTGTCATACGCCATTCGCGTTTGAAAGATTTATCTCAATATTATATGAAAGAGTAATTAAACACGATACAACTTTATATTTTAAAAATATAATTTTTTTGTATTATGAATTTGTTATTGCTTACTTATTGCTTTCTTTCTTATATTTAATACAATATAATATTCCAGGATGTCATTTTAATATCTGTAAATGAGTGTTGAAACGTCACTGTTTTGACATTTAATCGTCTATAGTACTAAAAAAACTACAAATCTTTAGATTCATTTTCGTCTTATTTTCGTTAAAATCGCGGAAGCGTTTCGCAGCTACGTTTCCGTCATCCGCACGGTAGTTGGTTTACAATATTAACTGAGTTAAACAGCTAAGATTTAAAATGAAACATATGCTTGTACCATAAACACAAAATATGACAAAGTTTCTATAACATCTGCGATGAACTGTTAGAGTTATTGTTAAATTTACGTTTATAAAATGTTGTGACAAGACGATGTAAGTACATCAATAGGTAATTAAACTAAAGATATTACATCCCAAAGGCCATTAATAAACTACAAAATATTCCCCTTGAAGTCATACGAATCTAATGTTAGGCTAAAACAGGCCAGACATTGTGCAAAATAGCTTTTTGTCGTTAGTTCTACAAAAAACCCACCACTATTACAGAAAATTGCATAGAAATGTTGCTATATGAAATAAATGTGTAGTATCATAATTCGCATTATCATTTGAATATATCATATAAAAATATATCGTCTGTTAACAGCCGATAAGTAGTACTTATCTTTATTACGGAGTTTCGTTAATGTAGAAATTAATTCACTTGGTAACAAATGAAAAACACAATTTCTAATAACATGAAACGGTAATGCAGATATTATGTATGTCAATGAGGGTTCGGTAATTATAAAACTTTTTCGCAATATACATGTTTTACTAAATATAAACTATTCAAGAACAATCGAATAACCATAACTATACAATACCATGTCGTTTGGAAGTTTAAAATTCTATAAGAAAGAAGGATCTAACAATCAAAGAAAATTGCATTCTTCAAAACAAAATTACAGATATTTTCATTTTCTTATTGGTAACTTGAAGTCCCTTTTCAAACTCAATATGTAGCTACGGCATTTACATGTAATGTAAAGAGAACACGACGCTATAATTACGTTACTGTATCATTAAATTAAAACTTTTATACTAAATATACGATGTCTAAATTTGATTTGTATTAGCAAAAACTATGCAGTTAATATATGAACAAAATTTTGACATTAATAATTGCAGCTGTATCGACATGACCGTACGTTACTACTTAATTAGACTGGCAATTTAGTTGAAATGCCTTCAATTGTTCCGTTTTGATAAGAATAATGTTACTAGAAATAATTTCAATCAGATTCCGGACACGATACAGCATATTCTTGAACGTGTGCTAAGTTTAACGACGTTATTACCAGTTACCAGTACACAAAGTCATTTTGCTGGTTTTACTCTTACTTTATTATGGTTATTTTTTGTACGTAGTCATTCGGTATTATGTTTCCACGTGGATAAGCCAAATTTATTCATATAATGTCCGAAGCTTTTCCTGGAAAAAGTGTTGACATTGGCTGTAACAGAAAGCAGTAAATAACAAGATATAATTATGAATCGTATATCAGTGTAAAAGAGAAACACGTGAACAAAACAGATTTATATTTATATTAATTTATACTTAAAAAAAACCCCAAAAACTTCTGAAACGACGAACAAACATATAAGTTAAAGACGAGCAACAAGAAAGTCAGATATCGTTTATTGAATATATTTCATACCGGAGAACTTTTTAAATCCTTTGTCAAAAGTTCCTCGTCAACATAAAATTAAACAAGTACTTCCATTCTGTAAGATAAATAATTTTCAATTGCATGCAGCTTTTTTTAAAGAATGCACTCCTTCGTTATAAATGCAGTTAATATATAACACTAGGAATGTGCTTCTAATTGCCATACCAATTATAAATAACTTAAATATTGAAGATCTTAGCTTGGAGACAAAAAGGTACTAGAAACTAACAACCAAACATACATAATTACAAAGATAATGTATTGCCGCCGTACATGTAACGAAAGCTCTAGACTTTTCTAATGAACCTCAGGAATATTACAAGACAAGTAAATAGAAAACAACGTGAACAAGAAAAACAAAGGAAAATATCTAGAGATGCAATGAATTTTTAATCTAGAACAATGTTTTTTTATTTTTTAACTGATTTATCAGTCAACAATATTTAAAATATAGAAATAATATCTTAAAGTTCCTAAAAAACACATAAAAGTTTATCTTGTTTGACTATTATACATGTACCATCTGTGTTAGCTAACAGATTGGTCTAGAGCTGATAGATTTTTTTCTCTAACACAGTCGGTTGTATTGAAATGTAATGCTAACATAAAACAAATCTGATTGGTTGAAACGAATATTGTTGTGGTTTTCAATAAAGAATGAATGCATTCTTTTAAAGTTTCATTGACATATGAAAGCGTTGACCGAAGCACATCAAGAAATTTCATTCATTTACTACACCGGAGCTTCATATTTTGTTAGAATGGTTAAAAGCATAATTGGGTGCCATTAAGCAAACGTTCTAATATTATATTTAAAGTTAAAACTTAAAAATGTGAAAATTAAAACAAACTAAAACGCATATTTCGTTTCCCTTAAGTTAGGATAAAAATTATGACTTGTCATAACTTCGATATCTTCGGTGAATTCGGAAAAAGATTGTCCTAAGATGGTCTTAGGACATGTCTTAGTCCTAAGACATCTTCGAAAACATCGCCTTTGTATTTTGTGATGTCAAATAAAATAATGAAATGCTTCAAAGTTCCGCTCTGGAAACCTACTTGGGGTTTTCAAGTCATAATACGTAAAGCCTCGCGGCGAAACGTATTGGGTGACGTGTTTGGAGTGTTATGTAATGGACGTAGGCAAACATGAAATAAATTTATCAAAGTTCCTCGCCGTCATCGAAAGACAAACTAGTTGATGCTATGTGCATGTATTTAATCTGAAACGTGTAATTTCATTTCAATTTATTGATAATCTCATTAAATAATGAAGAAATTAAAATTTGCAAACAATTGAGATGATTTGTCTAAATTAACGTTGACCCCGTGTGGGCCCCGGGGCACAGGAGAATAGGCCCACGGCTTCCTCAGCCTGCAGTAAGAGTCTGCTAACAGAGGCAACACTTGCCGTGTGTTGCGACCCGTGTCGATTACAGGACGGGATTTCAGTAGGCCGGGTAAACGGTCCCGATAACCTACTGAACCCTTACTTTTTCTAGACGGGAAATCGAGTTAGCCCTGACTTCGATGAATCGGCATGTCACGTCTTGCCCTTTGTGAATCCTTCTCATTTAAGCTACTCTAATACATTATTTTCCTTCAAACTGATTCACGAAATATATATACAATTTGATAGACGGCTTCCTTACAGGATTTGCAAAGAAGGCGGTGGCTGAAGGGCAAAGCTTCCTCAGCTTTATAGAGGCGACATGTTTGCCGTGTGTTGCAACCCGTGATGGTGGAGGAAGGGATCCTGGTGGTTGAGAGATCACTCTCTGCTGCATCCATTAGTGCGGGTCAGCGGGTTTGATTTTCAATACACCACTTTGGCCCTGACTTCAACTAGACGGGAGACCGGATGGACCCGGTTCGGTCAATCGGCTGGTCATGCCGAGCCCTTAACAAGCTTGTCATCATTCTTCTGATCACTTGATCATATCTTGTAAATCTTACTACCAAAGTTTTTCAATTACAAGCTGTTAAGAAGGCGGTGGCTCATGGGTCAATCAAGTAGATAGAGTTTCGAACGGTTGTTTCGCCAGTTAACTCTGGCACGAAGCTTGCGTTCGTTAGGAAATTCATCTATTTGAGTATACCACCCTTGGAACACCTGATGCTTTCTGCTGGTTATCCGCAGAGACCAAGCATCGCCCCTGTTGGCACTCCGTGGCGGGTGGGTGACAAGGGTGGTGAACCGCGTTCTTTTATCATGGCTACACAAACACAATTGAAATTAGGTCCAAAAAAAAGAAAAAATGATTTTCCCCTTGAAGAGATGGTGGATGAAGATCACTGGTCCAGATTTATAGTTTTATCAAGTAAAGATCCCAGTAAACCCTTATCTAAAGTATCTCCCTTCATTATTGAAAAATTAATCAAAGGTTGTGCAGGAGAAGTGAAGAATGTCACCAAAATGAAATCTGGTTGTCTCCTGATTGAATGCAGTAAAAAACATCAGTCCTCAAATCTACTTAAACTAACAAAAATTATTGACTTGGAAATTTCGGCCTCACCTCATAGGACATTGAATTCCAGCCAAGGAATTATTAACTACCGAGACGATGACCTCGCCGAACTGACTGACGAGGAAATCTGCAAAGAATTACAGCCTCAGGGTGTAACGAAAGTGAAAAGGTTCATTGCCAACAGACAGGGTGTTCAAGTTAAACTGAACACCTTTCTGTTGAGCTTCAACACTCCCACTGTCCCTCAGTCAATCAAGATGGGTCTTTACAGTGTAAAAGTCAGCGCCTACATACCAAACCCGGTGCGCTGCTTTAAATGCCAAAAGTTTGGACACGGCAAGGGACAGTGTAGAGGAACACTGATCTGCTTTAAGTGTGCGGAAGTAGGGCATGAGGGCTTTACCTGCACAAACAATCCAAAATGTGCTAATTGTGGTGAAGCCCACATGTCCTCATCAAAAGACTGTCAACATTATAAAAAAGAGAAAGAAATTCAGAAATTAAAGATAGAAAAAAACATCTCTTACCCTGAGGCCCATCGTCTGTTCAGTTCGGCGAGGAATTCCCCTACTGCTACAACGTCATATGCCAGTGTGACCAAACGCGTCTATGTTACAACCGAGACGCAAACAATTATCACTTGGCCTATTGATCAAAAAGATCCTGTTAGACTACCAGTAGAAACTTCTAACAAAATTATATCATCTTCTCGGAAATCTTCAACAACTCAAACCTCTACATCTTCATCAACTAATAAATCTAAACCATCCACCTCTTCTTCAAGCAGTCCCCAAAAAAGTAAATAATTCCAATAAAACTCAACAAAAAAATACCAAAATTAAGGAAAATAAAAATATCGACCGTACTCCCACGTCGAAATCTACGAAGGATCCAGTCCTGGTCCAAAATAGATTCGGCAGTCTCGACGACGTATTCGACGAGACCATTTGGGGCGACAAAATGGTTACACTCACCCCAAATCGATCACCAAGCGCAGATGGGCGGAGTAAACCAACTCGCAAAACAAGTATCTCCCCCATTCGACTACCCAGATAATGGATACAATAATACAATGGAATTGTCGAGGTCTTAAGATTAATTTTCTTGAAATTACATTATTAGTTCAAGCCTTTCTTCCTGTTGCATTTTGCCTCCAAGAGTCCCACCTAAAACGAAGTGATAATATATCTTTAAAAAACTACTCTATATACAGCACATATGTAGACGAGAATGATAGAGCTGCTGGCGGTTCTACCATTCTTGTAAAAGACCAAGTTCTACATAGCCCTGTAGATCTCAACACTGATCTTCAGGCGGTTGCTGTTAGAATATCATTAGACAAAACAATTACTTTATGCTCTGTGTATATACCACCGAATTCTTCATTAAATTTAAATCAGTTGAAACACCTTACTGATCAGTTACCAGCCCCATATATATTATTTGGGGACTTCAACGCACACAACCCTCTATGGGGTAGTAACACATTAAACGAAAAAGGTAAAATTATTGAAGGCTTAATGAATCGGGAGGATCTGTGTATTTTTAATGATGGAACCAATACATATTTACATCCTGGGAATGGATCATATTCGGCTATTGATCTTACAATAGCAGATCCTTCTCTGTTGCCCGATTTCTCATGGAAAGTCCATGACGATCTCTGTGGCAGTGATCACTTTCCCATTCTCTTGGAATCTTTACACTCTTCAAACACAGAACGAGTCGCTCGGTATAAATTTGGCAAGGCCAATTGGCCTCTATTTGAACAACTCTGTATAGAACGACTCAACTCGGATACTTTTGAAACCATTTCTGATCCAATTTTGAAATTCAATGAAACACTTATTTCAATTGCTGATGAAACAATTCCTAAGACCTCGACAAATCCAAAACATCCTAGTAAACCATGGTTCGATGACAGCTGTGAGGACGCTATTAAAGACCGGAAAAAGGCTGAACGACGCTTTAATAAACACCCAACTCAAAATAATCTTAACCATTTCCGAATTTTTCGAGCGAAAGCTCGCAGGGTAACGAAACAAAGACGACGCACCTCTTGGCGTAACTTTGTTTCTAAATTAAATAACCATACCCCTATGAATAAAATTTGGAACATGATTCGTAAAATTAAAGGTAAAAACAGTAAAGCCAATGTCCATCATTTAAAGGATGGACAAGACTTGTTAACATCAGAGTCAGACATATCAAATAAATTGGCCGAAACATTTGCAACACACTCCTCTGCTGAAAATTATCATCCCAATTTTCAGCGGATCAAAATTCAAAAAGAAAAATCAAAACTTAATTTCCAGTCAAAAAATTTAGAAGATTATAATAAACCGTTTTCTTTGGAAGAGCTACACAATTCTTTGAACAAATCTCACGATACAGCATGTGGTCCAGATGACATACATTATCAACTTCTCAAACATCTGCCACAATCGTCTCTCCAATGTCTTCTGAATCTTCTTAACAACATTTGGGAAACGGGTGACTTACCATCTATTTGGAAAATGGCCACTGTTGTGCCTATTCCAAAACCAGGAAAAGATCACTCGGAAGCGTCCAACTATCGGCCTATAGCCCTCACAAGCTGTCTTTGTAAAACCATGGAAAGGATGATCAATGATCGCCTTGTCTGGTTTTTAGAATCAAACAACCTTCTGTCCAATATCCAATGTGGATTTAGACAAGGGCGAAGTACCCTAGATCATCTGGTGCGTTTCGAAACATACATAAGAAACGCATTTGCCAAAAATGAACATGTGGTGTCGATCTTTTTCGATCTAGAAAAAGCTTACGACACAACATGGAAATATGGCATTTTAAAAGATCTTTTTGATATGGGGTTGAAAGGTAGACTTCCTACCTTCATTTCAAATTTTTTGTCTGATAGAGAATTTAAAGTTCGTGTGAATTCAACTCTATCTGACCCTTTTGAACAAGAAATGGGTGTTCCTCAAGGTAGCATCCTTTCTGTTACTTTATTCAGTATTAAAATTAATAGCCTTGCTCAAGTCTTGAAAGATAATATTGATGGTTCTCTTTATGTTGACGATTTTTTAATTTGTTATCGAGGAAAAAACATGAATAATATTGAACGCCAACTGCAGTTATGTTTAAATAGAATAGAGAAATGGGCGATGGAGAATGGTTTTAAATTCTCCACTGGAAAAACAGTTGGGATGCATTTTTGTAATAAACGAAAGATGCATCCTGATCCCGAATTAAGATTGTATAATAATCCCATCAAAATTGTAAAAGAAACTACCTTTCTTGGTCTGATATTTGATTCAAGACTAACCTTTCTACCCCATATCAAAATGTTAAAAAATAAATGCTTAAAGGCATTAGATATTTTAAAAGTCGTTGCCAGCACCGACTGGGGTGCTGAATGCGATGTTTTACTTAATCTATATAGATCGCTGGTTCGATCTAAATTGGTTTATGGTTGTTTTATCTATGGTTCTGCTCGCAAGTCATATGTCAAAATCCTTGATACTATACACCATCAAGGATTGCGACTATGCCTTGGAGCTTTCAGAACCACGCCTGTTGAAAGTTTGTTTGTAGAAGCAAACGAGACTTCTTTGTATCAAAGAAGAATAAAGCTCGCTTTGCAATATGCAACCAAATTAAAAGCATATCCTAACAACCCCGCCCACGACTGTGTTTTCAAACCTCTTTATCAAAACATTTTCGAAAAACATCCAAACAAAATTCAACCTTTTGGCCTCCGCATTAAATCTCATTTGGAAAATTCCGGTATAAATTTAGATGAAATTGCTGCAATCGAAATTCCACATAATCCCCCGTGGTTAAACCCCAAACCGATATTTATTTATGATCTAAGAAAACATAAAAAGTCAGACACAAACCCTCTAATAATACAACAGCATTTTGCAGAAATAAAATCTTGTTACCCTGACTATAGTACTATTTATACAGACGGGTCAAAAGACGACGATAAAGTTGCCTCAGCCGCTGTCTTCGGAGAGCGTGTTGAAACTCGTCGTCTCCCGTCTGCCTCATCCGTATTTACTGCTGAGGCGCAAGCTATTCTTCTTGCCATGAAAATAGTTGCTTCGTCAGACGAGTGCAAATTTATTATCTGCTCAGATTCCCTCTCGTGTCTACTTGCTATTCAAAATTTCAAAATTAAAAACCATTATATTTTGAAAATAATTGAAATTTACAAATCTCTAAAAGCTGTGGGAAAAGAGGTTGTGTTTTTCTGGATCCCAAGTCACGTTGGAATCCAAGGGAACACAGTCGTGGATCAGGAGGCAAAGAATGCCCTTAAGAATAATATTATAAACTGTGATATTCCTTTTACTGATTTTAAACCAATAATTTTTAAATATATTTCTAGTTTGTGGCAGAGTGGTTGGGATCTACAAGTTCATAATAAACTTCATGAGATCCAGCCACTACTGCACACAAGTAATTTTAAAAGTTTTAGAAGTCGCAGAGACCAAGTTGTTTTAACACGGTGTCGTCTTGGTCATACCAGGACGACACATAGTTATATTTTAAATAATGAGCCACGACCCGAATGTGTGCCATGCAACAGTCCATACACCATCAAGCATGTCTTGATGGACTGTGTGGACGTGGCCCACATTCGGGAACGTTTCTATTCTGTAGATACGTTTTTTAACTTATTTAAAACTGTCGCAGGCGACACAATTTTAAAGTTCTTGAAAGAAATTAATTTATATAGCAAAATTTAATTTCACTATTAATTGTGAAGATTGATACTTTTTATTGTTTTAACTACCATTTTTATCTGTATATATATTCTCATATTATTGTATGAGATCAAGTTTTAGTATAAAAGGGAGGCATGACGTACTACTAATTCAAAAGACTAACAACTTAAAAATTATAATTTTCACGTCCTGAATATAGCTGAAATATTGCTTGCTGGACGTTAAACAACAAATAATCAATCAATCAATAAATTAACGTTGTTCCAAATGTCCCTATTTTGACGGTTTGAAAGATATACCATCAAGCATTCACTCTGAGATAAAAAATATCAATAACATCAAGAATATTGAAAACGATATTATACCAGCAGCAATTAGTGTAAGCTTATAATTAGTTGATGACTAAAAGCCTATTACTAGGCAACGACTTACTGTTTAAGTATCAATGAGTATGATTGATATAAGACGTTATCTGAATTTCATGTGTATTATACTTATGAAAAGATGACAATTTTGTTCAAACTTATGTGTAAGACATTATGTCGCATAAAATAAGCAAACTTTTAAAAATGCTGACTTTGTCAGATATGACGATGCATGTGTTTTATCCGAATTGTTTAAGATTCGCAAACACAAATAAAATCGTCAACCTTAATGGTGATGTCCACAAAGAACACAAAAAACCGCAATAAACAATAGACGTACGGTATGGATAATACATGATTTGTCCTAGTCCGCAATGTTGGTGTGTAGGTAATATGTTAGACACTATATTACACTGCCAACCTTAATATTAGATGCTATTCCTATAAAGGTTCGTATATGTAACTTATTCTTACGTCATATTTCCAAATCGCTTTTGGCTGCTTTATTGAATTTATTGTCATTTAGCCATTTACTTATAAATACTTAAGTAGCATTTGCATCGATTTTACAATGTGGTTTTAGTTCAGCGCAAACCCAGAAGCATATATTGTTTCAATGTGAATTAAACGTTTTGCAGATAAAATTTCATTTGACGTGAAGATATTCGTGTCAATAAAGTGATAACTTATATCAACAGACATTTGCTTTCAAACATGTATAACAAACTGTTACATTTATTCACTATTCACTTCCATTTAGCTTTCTTAAAGTTACCTGTTAAATTGTGTTACAGCACTAGTTAACGTGGATAATAGTTATGTATGTTTTCTGTTTTATGTTCTTGTGATTTTGTTTTGCTACTCTCGAGTTTGCATTGTACATGCTGCATCAGTATAGTCAATAGCTTTTAGTTTGACCTTTTATTGTGTTTTTGTTTTCGTTAATAATAAAACAACTCGCCAATTATTTTTTAGACAAATAGAGGTGTTATGAATGTTTGCAACCTTAAGATGTCATATTATTTGGAGTAAATCGAGTTCTAGTTTGACTAAACTTCGTCTTAACATTCTTTCTCGTAGTTATTTATTTATAGAGTTTCCAGAAATCATTAAGCAATTTATGCAAATATTTCCTCATATATTGTATGCTTAAATATCGATATATAACATGTATACACTGTAGATTAGTCTGTTATGAGACCAAATTATCTTTAATAACCTTTGCTTATAGAGAACTAAAAATAAATCACAACAGGCTTTTAATAATAACCACAATTAAATGAATATGAAAGTCTGGACATACTTGCATTTCCCGTGGTTATCCTATAAAGGCACGTTGTGGCGTGACAACCGGTAATGTTCTTATATGACTGAGTATTATACAGTGGTTTTGATGTATATATATAGAAACATACAAACTGATATCTTGTCTTTTTATACGCCAACAGGTTGATATCTAATAATGCAATTCAAATTGTCCTTACACATTCGTCAGCCTGAAATAATTTTTTATCGTGCCATTAATCAAAGTGTCATGTATTTTTATTTTTTAGTTAATAAAAATATATTTCTTGCAGCGAGAATTATTGTATTACATTTATAGACTGTATAAAAGTACCCGACAAAATTGGCATCAACCTGACTGCGATTTATAATATTGGGTATAACGAAACATTTAACATTATGTAGCAGATATAATGCGACTCTCGGTGTTGAAACTAAAGAAGTGTCTTTAGCCTTAACGGAGCGTAGAACTCTCAAAACAACGTTATTTTCCTCGGTTAGGCTATACATATGTGAAGGTGATAACTAAATACCAAACATATTTTGTCACAATGATATTAACCTCAAAAGAGACGTCTTCCCTATCCACCGCGCGAGGAAGCGCTGAGCTGCTGTGAGGAGGTACCCAGCATATTTTTGGGAATGGTGATGACTGTTGAAATATGAATATAATAGTTGCATTGACAGCAAATCTTATTACTTCCAGTGTACCCTGTCTATTTTTAACTAATGCACTTCACAGAGAACATATCACAGGACACAATAACTGTTTATTAGAAAAAATACATTTTAGCAGTAAAAAATTTTTCCACTCAGAAATGCGTACGTGACTGCTGAAGCAATCACTATAATTAAATTATTTCAGTAATATATATTTAATTATATACCCCTCTTAAAAGTATTTAGTAAATATGGAAGGCGTGTCAGTCAGTTACACTTGGTTGTACCCATCTCTTATCAACAACTACCCATACATCACTGCATAAAATGTAATAAAAAGTTAATCTTTGTAGAATCTTGCAAATGATGTTTTTTTACTTTGATCGGAATGATTTGGCAAAATATTAACTCCATCTACACAGCTGAATTCAATTGCCATTCGTTTACAGCGAGAGTATCAATTAGGGAACATTACTACCAGTTTGTTTTGTATATTAACACTATATAAACAGATTATATGGAATATTATATCAGCAGCAGACTACTTCGTATTGGCAACAATTGGAAATACTAATTCATTTTAAAATGTATTTGTAAAACAACTACGTTTCGTTTTTTAAATGTTCCTTTGTGGTATACCAAATTTCTTATGTCGATTAAATATAAAAATGCTATAACAGAAATATACTCTCAGGGTATATAATGAACTTTAGGGACTTGTTTCGCATCAGTACACATAAGTTTTATGGGTATCAATGTCATGATCAACATAATGAGCCCTTTACTGTGAAACAAGACAAATTTGTTCAGTCTGATGAGTATAGATACTCTGCTACATAAGAATATAAACTAATTTACTGAAATGTTTGAATGAGACTCCTCCAGAATTAATCATCAAATTACAGAAATGCACACTTCATTTAATAAAATACTCACATAATATATTGTTGACCTTATAGACGTGCACTACATTGAAACCCTTTCATTATAATGTAGTGGGTCAGAAACATTAAATATGTGAAAACTTCCAGTAGAGTTTTGGCAAAAATATTTGTTGGGCATTGTTTGATGTCATACAATTTAATGACATTTGAATACTAAACCCTTAGGAAATTTCTGCATCCCCTGTTCTTTCTTGATACTTAGAAGATAAAATTTCCAACATCCGCATAAACGATTGTATTACAAGTACAACAAATGGCAAATTACACATTCAAATCTGGGCTTAAAACAGTCGAGGCAAAACATCTCAATACTTATATTGTACTTTGGATAACGGTCACGTTTATTGACGATATGTGTTAAGCAGTAAATCTAAAAGTCCATATAATATTTTCTCGTCATTAGTTTGGCAAACTTTTATTTTATTTGTTTCGTATTGTAGGGATTGGTTACAAAACAAAATTTGGTAGAAAGGCAACTTCAATAATTTATATAGCCTTTCAACAGTTGGATGTTTGTGACAAATTATCGGGTAGGCGCGGATAGAAAAGTTTGATTACAATCATATGTTCATGCACTAAACAGTTACCTTGCAAGCTATAGAGACCTAGTGGAACATAGAATAAACAAATAGTGTTTGTATTTTCGGAGAACTGATCAGTGCGTATGAGGTAAGTCAGTTTGAGTTTTAGAATATTTTTACGTAAAACAACTATTGATGTGCCAGTTAATCGGTATTCATTGTATTATTAGTTTCTATGTATTTCTGCAAAACTAATAAGCACTACTAAGATATATTTACCGTGTTCATCTTTTGCAGTTAATTGTTCCTATAGGATAACAACTTCTATTCTAAAACCTGCTTATTCAGATAACAGTTCAAAAATGTTTGTTTGTTTGTTGTTAAAGTCATTTCTATTATTACGATGATTGGTGACTTGTATCTAATGTAATGTAATCTTACATAAGGTTGCAATTTATCATTAATGTTAAGGGGCCTCGGTGGCCGAGTGGTTCAGGTATTCGTCTACTATTGATCACGTGGTCTGTCAACACAGAGATTGCAGGTTAGATTCTTAGGCAGGGTGTAACCGACTCCAATCTTAATTGACAAGGATTGCCAGTTATCCTACTGCAGGCCAGGGGTTTCCCCCGGGTACTCCGGTTTCCTCTTCCAATAAAAATTGGACGCAATGATATAGCTGAAAAAATGCTGAAAGTGGCGTTAAACATCATCAAACAAACAATCAATAATGTTACTGAATGTAATGAACGTCAGTTAATGGTTAACATGGTACAATTTCTGAAGTCGCATTAAATCTTGTGATCATAATTAAAAAGGACAACAGACACGTTTTTATAACGTTAAACGAGTTTTTGTAATAAGAGAATGCAATAATTGACAGCAATATTTTTAATGTCATCATGGAATACTGATTGTTTTATTAAGGTCTTAACTTTTTCCAAAAGGGAAGACTTACTGTATTTCTTTTGATTAATTTTTTTGTGTCTGCCGCAGTTGTCAAAAAAGTGTCTTGACGTATCGCTTCCAAACTTGGTACACTTAAACGACACTACCTGGGCTCGACCTGAGTCATCCTGCAAAACCGATCTAATGTTAGAGTTATCTCCCCAAACAATATTTACTCTTGTTTTCAATTAAACTCATAAACAGTAACCGATAGATATCAAAATTCTAAGGTGTCACTCCTGACAATGATTAATCACGCAAAAACAAATTTTCGATCAACTTGCCGGTTACGCGTTTTTGACGCAAAGTTTGTCGAAACGTCAAAGTTGTTTGATTTAAACAAAACTTCGTTTCCAAGTAGATATTAGGGTCCTAATTACATATCCGGGATCAATATTTTTTCGGTCCACCATTTTCAAAATGGCCGCCATTGAATTTTGTTTCAATATAACTCAAAAACCATAAAAAATGAAGCAGAATATATATAAGAAAAATGTTCCTCTCATTGAGATCTACAGTAACCGATAGATATCAAAATTCTTAGGTGTCACTCCTGACAATGATTAATCACGCAAAAACAAATTTTCGATCAACTTGCCGGTTACGCGTTTACGTTTCGACAAACTTTGCGTCAAAAACGCGTAACCGGCAAGTTGATCGAAAATTTGTTTTTGCGTGATTAATCATTGTCAGGAGTAACACCTTAGAATTTTGATATCTATCGGTTACTGTTTATGAGTTTAATAGAAAACAAGAGTAAATATTGTTTGGGGAGATTGATACATTTGATATATGTGTCGAAAACTGTGCGACACACCGTTTTTAAGTTATAGTCCTTGACACGTTTTGGCTAATCAGTTTTTGACTTAGATAATCTATTAAACAGATGATTTTTTGTGACTGTCATAACAAGCCCTTCGATTTAATACCAAAGACGAATGGTTAAGGGCAGCCATTTCAAAATAGTCAACATCGTAAGCAGTTTTTATGGAATAACACGTAAACTGTACACAATTGAAGCAAACAATACAATGGAAAAATGTTCGTCACATCGCCCTCGATTCTTATTTTGAAAATGATTTTTGGTTTATAACTTTTTAAACGTTACAGATGATGAATGAACATTTTATCCTTACCAACCACATGTTTTCTGAATCGGGATCACTAACTGAATTAAAATATCATATTTTATGACCGGAAGTGCCATTTTACATACGGAGTATAATGATTTTTGCCACCAATTTTTCGGGATAAAATTATAAACCAAGGTTACAAGAAGAAACGACTCGTCTGCTCCCTTAATATGTTTTACTATAGATAGAACTACCTTGTCGAAAAATGTCGTTTGAAAATATGGTTGAAGATAGTTTTCTAATTTTTTTAATTCAGTGTTCAGTGAATGTGCTATGTACGATGATTGCTTGGATACATCTATTAGTGACTAGTGGTATATGACACCTATCAATTTTAATTAACTAAATAACTTAATTTCTACAATGATGGAAGCGGGAGTTTTGGCATTCCGTAACACCTGATTTAACCAACCATTTCTTTAGAAATGCCTGTACCAAGTCATGACCATTGCTGTACTTACTATATTTTTAGTTGTTTGGTTCTGGAGTTGGCTGTTTATTAGACTTTGATTTGTGGATTGTCTTACTTGACAGTTTCATCGGTGTTCGGTATTTTGTTATTACCTGCTTCTAATTTTATTTTATATCAAATAAAACATCTATAATGGTAAAAAAATTAGTTTCACAACGAAAATAATTCTTGCTGCAGCTTAAGGTGCTACCAACTTATAACACCAAAGTTGAGATGTTCTGTATATGCAGAAATTTAAAACTATGATTTAATATAAACGTTGGTTCTTTTAAAATCCACCAGATTGTTTCAAATTCGCTCCAGCAGTTTTATTGCTTTCTTCTGAGCATATCAATGTTATATTTTTTAAGAAGCTATTGAATTATGTAAATACCGAACAATGACAAATAACAACGATCTCGTTTTGTCATGTCTACCTAAATGAAAGAGTCAATCATAAGATATCAAGATATGCAAAAATAAAAGTACTCATTTAGAAAATCATAGCTAACAGAAAAATCACGCCTACCAAAAGCACCACAAATCCTTATTAACAAATGGCTGATATAAGATGTCTGGAAATTGATCATTTGCTTTACTAGTTACACGTGTCTTGTTATTTTAAAATTTAGTAGATGGCAAGGGTCAAGCGACTACTAAGTTGCCCAAGATGATCCGTCACCATCTGTGCAGCATATCCAAATGACTGTAGGAAATAACTGTCGTAATCGTATGTTTTGTAATATCTTATTATTTGTGGTATATATACTTCATATGCGGGTGAAATAAAATATAATTAGACAAATATAGAAAGTAAATTCGTCTAGCTTGTCATATAATTTAAAGTGTAAATCGGCTTGTCGATTTCGAGATATACGAAGCACACTTTAAATTGTTTACAAAACTTAAATTGTACAATGATAGTGTACCATCTGTTTATGAAAAGCGGTTACTTATCGATCGTAAATCGGACATTTTCTGCCATAAAAGGAATAAGTCAGGGTAGAGAAGCAGTTTGTATTCATTTGTATCCAAACGTTTTATTGGAAAACGCGATCAAAAATCACGACAACTATTTTGTCGATCGGTTTTCCAACATCCACAACACTCTACCAATGATGATTAGTTTTCACCTAAGATATTGGTGGCAATAATTGAACTCCTACATTATATTTATCAACAATCGCTTATAACGTGCAGAAAAGGCAGTTACAGAATTTCGCCAGAAATGACAGGAAATGAAAAATAATAGAATTGATATAAATCAATCCATTTAACTTATGACTTAATAATATTTTTCATATTAACCTAACTCTGCACTGTATATTTAAGAACAACAATGGATGTACCTATGGTGACAACCGGTTAATATTGCTGCGTTTGAAATATGTTTTAAATTGAAAAAATTGTTGTGTGCATATTCTAGCGAACTGTTAAAATCAGATATTTCACACGAGGTCAATTTTTATTACTTAATAATAACAATTATATTAATGTAATTGGATGTATGTTTAAAAATATGCATCACCGCTTTAAAAACTGCGATTAATTGTTGTCTTTAAGTGTTTTGTGAAAAATTTTAACATTATGGCTCATATTATTTCGTTTGAAATTTCTTAAAGCTAGTTGGTTCATGCCATCTCTCAAGTGTAATAAAAATTATTGGTTTGATATTCGAAACCTAAAGGCAATGATCCGGCGATTTTCTAACTGACGACAGCTTCAACTACTGAGCATTTAACCAGTTAATTTGGTTTATGAAATACAAAATACATTGACAAAACATTCGCATGTTTTACCGATGAACAATACTCGTATTGTATCGTATACTGACGCAAGATCCTTTGGCAACTGCGTATCTTGCTAATATATTTTTACGTAGTACTACACACCCTGAAACTCTTAACGGCATACTTGTATTTTTACACAAAGGAGGGAGGGTAATTTATTAAATGGAGTAATTAACATGTGGTATATGTACCGTCATTTAACCGATTGTCCAGCATGATATCTGTCATTACATATTTAACATTCCTAACCCTACTTTACAATAACAAAATAGCATTTGGGAAACATGTATGTTGAGTCTTTTCAAGTTATAATCTAGGCTTGGTTCTTATAAAACGAATCATTAATTATGTCCCCCAAACGAAGTTTTAGGAGACATATTGTTTTTGTCCAGTTTTTTTTAAATTTTATTCTTCGGTTTCTTTTTTTCTTCCGTCCAATCTTGTCCGCATAAGTTCTCTGCGATTCAGTGTCTAATCAAGATAAAACTTTAGGAACATGTTAGGGGTGACGTGAAGCTTTGCAATTTATTTTGGAATTGTCAAAACTTCTGTCGTTTCCGTGAAAACAGGTGTCATGTTAAAGGAAATTATATTATCTTGGTAAAAAAATTAAATTTGGGGGCTTTTCAACATGCTGAAGATTATGGTGGCAATAGGGGGTTCGTTTGGGAGACATTTTGTGTTGGCATTCCAACACAGTTATTGCTCGTTTGTTTTGCTTTTCACTTGTGAGGTTTCTTCAATACACGTAAAATAAGATTGAATCGACAATACAACAGTTATCTAATTGCTGATATCAATTTCAAATATTCTAAATTGTTTAAAAATACATCGTTCCATTATCTTGCCACATTTTCAGGAATTCTGTTGGAAGCATTCTTAAACGCACAGCATTTTTTCATACACGCAATCATTGCATTTTTGGGGATATTGAAGTTATGTAAATGACTTACAAAGCGATATAAAAACAATCTTTATTGATTTGAAAATAGTGTGTTTACTGTAAGAAATAAAAAAAACGTGACTGTTTACTTGAAATTGGATTTCCTGTGCAATTAAAGATTATTTTGTACTACGATACCTCAGGAATTTTAATTGGGTTTCATAAGAAATTATAGTTACAGCCATTGTTTACTTCCATTCACATAAAAAACTTGTAGTTTGATCGTTCATTTCGGTATTGAATACCGAAATTAAACAAGTGTTCTACAAAACACCCGAAGTGTTTATGCATGCCTATCGAGTTTTTTAAATAATCTTCTTGTCATCTGTTACTAAATGTAGAAAGTATGTATGTTCTTGCTATTCAACTAATTAAGCCCTTTACAAATTGTTTGTTATAGAAAATAAAACATATCAAAAAGGCTCTTATCTACCTACACAAAGTTATAAAAATTTTAGATAAGACTTTCAACATTATTCTATTGCAATGACTTATGGCATGTAATAAAACATGCCTAATCCTATTTCAAAGATCAAAATCACAGACATATATTTTCTGTGTATGTTGACCGAAATATAAAATACATTAAAATATGGGAACACATTTACTATTTGATTAGATTAATAGAATGAATTTTAAATTTAAAAAAAACGAAGCGATATAAATAACAATCTTTATTAATTTGAAAATAGTGTGTTTACTGTAAGAAATAGAAAAACATAACTGTTTACTTTAAATTAGAATTCTTGTCCAATTAAAGATTTTATTGTATTACGTTACTAAAAGAATTTTAGTTGGGTGTTATAACAAATTATAGTTACAGCCATTGTTCACTTCCATTCCCATGAAGAATTTTTGATCGTTCATTTCGGTATTGAATACCGAAATTAAACAAGTCTTCTCACAAATCATGAATGTCTTTGAAAACCTATTTCGAATCTAAAAACTTCATATTTCAATACTCAGAAATGAATGTCTTCAGAAATATGTCGACGCCCTTTAATCAAGATCAAGAAGTGTGGTATATCAGATTTTAAAGAATGCAAGAATCTCAATAGATAACATTAACCACATTTAATTTCCTACAGTAAAACCTGTATACAGGCGGATATGAGATGCGTCTTTCGTCGGAGGTGTTACATTGTGATTATGTCATGTTATATATTGTACTGGAGTACAAAAATGCAGGCCACAGACCATAGTTGATGAACTGTTCAACAATTTTACGCAACCTGCAGATGTCTTTTCATAATAGTTGCAAAAACGTACCAAAATAGGCGCTGGAAACATTTTGCGAGCCCATCCAACTCCCTATTTTCGGTCATTGGTAGTAAAACCGTTTTTCTAGTTAGCTCTTTCCATACACTCAATAAATATATTGTTAATTAACTTGTTCACATCCAAATATAGCTAAATACTGATCATAGAAATACTAATTGTGTATCTCGTTAAGCTGGCTTGGGTTGTTCTCAAACGAAGCTTACGTTTTATTATAAACGGTACAGAAGAACTAGCCTTTGCCTTTAAGTTCAAATTTCACTATATTAGTAAAGTCTTTTCTTAATCAAAACGTCTTTGTGACTTTTTCATATATCTTCTAAAATATACCACCGCTATTTGTTTTACAAATGTTTTCTCCTTCCTAAATAGCAATATTCCATCTAGCTTATGAAGGTTAATACAAAAATGTATACTGCATGTTAATACAAATACGTAGTAAGTTACAACTAGTAGTAGTCTGTTTTATACATTCACACACATTATACAACATGCACACACACACATATACACCCTCACTCACACAAACCATGTATATATGTATAACAAAGAAGTGGTTTTTTGATATTTTTAACAGTAAAGAGAGAGAAATTAACAGTAAAAACCCAGAAGAAAAAAATAAATATATATCACATAACTGTTAATGTAAATCATTCAAAAAGTGGGTGTTGGTTGGTCAGATCTCTGGGTAAACATGCTGTTTCCAATTTTTTTTTCTCATAAGAAGAACCTTGAAAAGAGGAGTGTAAGTTTCAAGAAAATATGAAGAAATGATACCTTTATATTTATCTGTCTTTGGTTTAGGGTAATGAATTACTACAATGCAAAAATAATATGCAATCTCTGCCATGTTTGTTGGAATTTTTCAGTTTTTTCACATTTGGCTGCCATTACCTTTTCTGTTTCATAAAGATTTTTTATAGCTTGCTAGACTCCATATAATGTATTATTTCTACTTGAATAAATATAGTACTTTAGAGTTAAAACAACTAAATTCTGAGATATTGCATGGTTATTTTGGAACATACCAAGGAGAAATGGTTTTTTTGTTGTAATTTAAGGTTATATTTGCACAGTGGTTCATCCACTTCTCTAGATTTTCTAGTAGTGCTTGGACCTTTTCACATTCCCACAATAAGGGTGTCAAAGTTTCTGGGTGTTTTGAACATAAGTTACACTGTGGGTTGGTTATCAGTTTTATTTTATACAGGTAGGAATTAGAAACCGATCGGGGTTAGGTTTCTTTTGCCCCACTGATGAAGTAGGGGTTTTATTTCTGTTATTTTTTTCAAAATTTGTTTTTATTATTTTTGTTAGATCTGTGTTAAAATCAAGGCCAAGATATCTGAATGTTTTTCCCCAATATAAATTCCAAATTTGGCATAGAGTAGATTGACTATATTTCATACTTCCTATCCATACTAATTGAGTCTTTGTAAAGTTAATTTTTTGGCCTGAAATTTCTGCATATCTGTTTAATTCTTTTAGGGTTTCTTGTAAGCACATTTCTGATCCATCTAAAATTATTGCTGTGTCATCAGCAAACTGCGACACTTTATTTTCAGTATTAACTTTTTTTAATCCTTTAATCTTAGTATTATTTCTTAGCTTAAGTGCAAGAATTTCAGCACATAAAATAAACAGGTACGGAGATAAAGGGTCCCTTTGGCGACAGCCCCGTTGTATTGTAAAAAACTCTGAGAGGTTGCCTCCTTGATTAACTGTTGAGGTTATATTTTTATAAAAGACAGTTATCCACTTTTGGATGGATGGGCCAAAATTAAAAAACTTTAGGACTTGTTGCAAAAAATATCATGACACTGAATCAAAAGCCTTTTCAAAATCTATGAATAAGAGAAGACCGGGCAAGTTTTTTTCTTCAGCTGTTTGTATTATGTCATATAGGATACGTGTATTCTCCCCCATAAACCTACCAATTATAAAACCTGTTTTGTCTGGATCTATTGATTTTGGTCAAACACTTTTGAGACGGTTAGCTATTGTTCCAGAGGCTATTTTATAAGTAATATTTAGTAATGTTATTGGTCTCCAGTTTTTTAGGAATTGGCGTGGTTGATCACCTTTTGGCAGACATGTTATTATACCTTGCTTTTGTGTTATTGATAGCTGTCCATTTTCATAACCATAGTTTAGGGATCTAATAACAAAATGACCTATATCTTTCCAGAATATCTTGTAAAACTCAGTAGTAAACCCTGATAATCCTTGACTTTTATCATTTTTCATTTGTTTTAGTGTTTTGGTAGCTTCCCCATATGTTATTAAACCTTCTAACTGGAGTGATTCATCTTCAGTTAACTTTTGGACAGGGATGTTTCTTAATTCATTTTCTTAATTAAAACTAGTTTTGGGGTTCATGGGTTCAGAGTATAGGTTTTCATAAAAGAGCTGAACTTCTTTTAAAATATCTGGCTGTTTACTTATTATTTCTCCATTTTCTTTCTGAATTTTTAGTATAATTTTATTTGTGAAATTTATTGACTCCAAGTTACAGAAATATTTACTTGGCTTCTCTCCTTCGGTAATCCACTGTACTTTTGACCGAAGCATGTTACCTTGCAGTTTCTTTACACTTAAGTCTTCTAATTCCTCCTTTTTATTTTCGATTATATTTAGTATTTCAGTATTTATAGCACTGCTTTCTAAGCTATTAATTTCATTTATTAAATATTTTTCTCTATTTTTTTCTTTCTTTTTCTTTTAACTGCTATATGATATTGTTTTTCCTCTTATTTCCAATAGAAGGGCTTTTAAAAACAACTGATCATTTAAGTTAATGAAACATCTATGCTATTTGGGTTTTAACCTCTAAAATTTTTGATTTAATTATATCTATATACTCTTTATCGTACAGTAGGGAGTTATTGAATTTCCATAATCCTTTACCTCTTTTGAAATCATTAAATACTACTTCAAGAGTGATTATCGAGTGGACAGACCTATAACTTGATTCTATATTTGAATTCTTTAGGGATGGGAGTAAGTCATCAGTTATTAGAAAGAAATCAAGTCTTGATTGTTTTAGTGGGGACTTCTTCCTCCAGGTGTATCTTTTTAACTCGGGATGCAGTTCTCGGAAAGGGGCAGTCATATTTCTTATATCTATAATCTCTAACAGTTTTTCTCTTGCTTTTTCATTGTTAATATGTGAATAGTTATAATAATCATGGTCTGGATTAAGTACTAGATTAAAATCTCCACAAAAAATGCAAGAAGTATTATCAAAGTTATCTACTGAATCTACAAGCCTTTCGTACAATGAAGGATCATCATTATTTGGGCCATAAATTACGGCTAGTGTAAGTCTGTGATTTTCTATAGTCACATCTAAGATTAAATAATTTCCTCCTGAATTCTTTTTTTTCACGATGTACTTTAAATTCAAAATTTTTACTGAATAGGATGGAAACTCCCCTAGAACTAGAAGAAAATGAACTAAAACAAGATTTGTAGCCCCATAGATTTTCTATTGTATTTTCTTGGGACTCAGTAAAGTGTGTGTCTTGTAAGCATACAATATTATATTTCTTTTCTTTTAAGTAATTAAAGACATCAGTTGTTTCCATATTTCCAAGACCTTGACAGTTAAATGATAATATCTAAATACTCCCTATAGCGATATGTGGTTACAAGTGTCTTGCATGTCTTACCACAAACCCTGACCAACCATATGAGCATAAACTGTAATGAACTTGATATTTTTTTTAGGTAGCCCCCGAAGAAAAAAGAAAAGAAAGCTAAAAAAACATAAGTTATCAACATGACCAGTTTCGTCCAATTTTTCTAAGACTAAGTACAATTTTGGCTTTCTGTCTTGTAAGAAACAAAGTAAAAACATCAACTTAGATCTTCTATATTGATGTAGACATAATAGAGGGAAAAGTATACAGTGATACAAAACTGTCTATACATAATAAATAGTTTGACATCAGATACCTTTATTTGTCCTGCAATCAGTACATTTACTGTCCAATAAAGGTAGCCGAATAAATTTTTGCTTTATTCGGCAGTGTCGAATAAAATCTCCCGGTACCCTTGACCTCACTTCTTACGACATTTAGTATTCTGTTCTGGTTTACGACGTTTGTGACGTCAGTATCACTAGAATACGCGCCGAAAATTTTATCTGAGAAATCGGCTAAAAGTGAACGTTTTTCAGTATTATAAAATGTTTTTTAGGGTTGCAGGATAAAAACAATATTCGTACAGTGTCAGAAAATATAAAGTACTCGCCGCGAAACAGGTGAGAAATGCTCGGCAGAGCCTCGCATTTCTACCTATTTCTAAGGCTCGCACAAATAAATTTTACATTTTCAAATGTACGAATATTGTATATTTTCCTGTAATACATAAGACAATATTTGTGTAGGTATAGATCATATGTATCTACATATAGATGGTGCACAGTTCCCGATATATTTTTTTCCTATTTTGTAGGACTATGTTTAAAAATATGGGGAATATGTATTTATTTTTATCATTATATACATGTAGCATACAGAGAGGATTTACCCATGACTGTTAGCAACTCACATAAAACGGTTGATTTTTACCGTTCATCAGCATTTGTTATTTTCATGTTCCTAAATGACTTGCCCTTAAATATGATACACAAACATGGTTACAGAATTGAAAACGAAACTGTAAAGGATCACCTGGTTTCTCCCCTGGTTTTATATGCATTCTTGTTTACTATTTTTCGCTGTAACTCTTCTATGTATTGTTGTCTTGAGTCCTGGTTTAATACACTGGCTAACATTTTTTTGTATTCCTAACCTTTGCAGTGTGCTTTGGAGTTTAGTATTTTCTATTGTAAACCTTGTATCAAACATACCTTTAATAAAAAACAAAATCACGCAATTTGCATATACACAGAATAATCCGGATGAAGTATCACAATTTTAAAACAAAAACAACATGACAAGAAATTGTTATTTTCTTTGTACTTTCATATGAATATAGTTATCAATGCTGTGTCGTTCTTTCATCTATAATAATTCGCAATCGTAACACCTAATTTACATAATTAAAGACCTTTTTTCTTTCGGCTTATGTTTAAAAAGTCATTAGTGAAATAATGTAATTTTAGTACATTATACATCAGATCTAATACTGAATATATCCTGCTGCAAATGCTAACGAGATGAACATTCTGATGCAATCAAAAACAGTCTTATCAATATTTACCTGTTTTTTAAACAAAAGATAACCCCAACCACAAAGTTAATTTTAAAAATTTTGTCAAGACATTTTCATGCAGAGTTAATGTTGTCCAGCCATGTAAATGCAGAAGGTTTGGTTATCTTATGTTACATGTTCTTTAATATGATTATTTTAAGTAATAATGTTGATTTCAAATTGCTGTCTTCGTCTTTTATAACTTTATATAATTGACAATACGCAAGGTTTTTTTAATTAGTCTGTTTTGTCATTATTTTTAGTTTATTTCTGACTTTTACATGACGGCAACAGTGTAGCGACGCTGGGTATGGTATTTTCATATTTCTACTCTTGTTTGTAATTTGACAATATGTAAGAAATAGTAATACTAAACAATCATGTCAGCAATGCTAGTCATATTTTTATGTAACATACATACAGATTGGAACTGACTTGGACAAATCCACACTTAGTTAAGGTAGTAAGCCACAAAAATATTTATTAATAACCAGAATACTTAAAAGAACCAAATTAATTTGTTGAATAAGTTGAGCACAGAATTAGCTGATGTTATTTACTTACATTGCACTTAGCATACACAGCTATTATTGTTAAAACTGTAAAAGAAAAATATTTGCGCAATCGAGATCAAACAGTAGTTTCTGTTTAAGGAAAAACAATTCTAAAGTGCATCAATTTAATCGACTCATGTCCGACATTTAGGCAAAACGCATTTATGAAGAATTGTTAACATTTTGCGCGTTGAAGAGAAAAGCAATGCCAAGCAATCCTTGATATGCTGTAAAGTTTTATTAATGCAACGTGAAGATGTTACACATTTTTTTTATTAATGGTTCTCATATATTTATATCAATATCTTAAAATTGACCATTATTACCGGTTGAACTATATGATACAACAAGAGAGATGACCTAAATTTCCCAAATCAAATAAAACAATTTTTCATAATGTTCTTGCAACATCCGTTTTGGGGAATATATATCACAGCTTATACGATATTTACGAACTTGCGATTAGTGCAGTGAATTCCGTCAAAACGTAGTTTTATAGTCAAAAGCCTCATGAAGTAAGCATTGTATCAAATTCATGTGGGCTTTACCTGAATATTCAAACCATTAATTGGTTGATCATTACTTCAGAGATAGTCATAGCTAGCACCAGTTAGGCGGTTATACTTTCCTCTCTATTGTAAATACTTTATCTCATAAAACGAAATGATTAATTTCAATCATTACAACCATTGTTCATTTTTAATGATGCTGATGCATTTGTAAAAACCATAACAGAAACCGTCATATATTATTCTAGTTTTATAACTTGGCCACACTTATCTCCAGGTACATGAACTATCATACCACCATAAAGTCTATGCTAATTTTCCGTGATTTTTTCTATACCAGCTGATTAATTTGCTCACAGCATTCAAGTGGTACTTGTAAATATTCCATGCCATTTACTACAACACTATTATTTAATTCACCAGACAATACTGCAGTTGCCGCTATTGTTTTTCAATTGACTATTAAAATAATCTATAAAGTTCTATCTACAATAAAATCAAACTTTCTTATTTTCAAACAACCAACCTTTTGCACAAAAGACGTATATATCAGCGAAAACCATCCGGTGCTTTTAAAGTAGCTGAGAGCTTATTGCTGTCTGTAGCAAACATTAATTGATTGTCCAATCTTATCATTTCTTGTGTTATTATACCAAAACATCATTCACAGAAGACTGAATGGTGTAATTATGTACTTGCTATACTTACCACACAATACTGATTGACATTTGTTGGAGTTTGTTAACAGCTTAATGATTTACATTCTAAAATTATTATATACGTTTTAAACAGGGAAATGCATTATTATGTAGTGTCTTGAATTTAACTGATTACGAGCAATTCAAAAATAAATTCCTTCATCGCCAAAAGAACTAAGACCGATTTTAAATGTTATCTTTTGACACACGTGACAATAAGGTTGATTTCGGTTTAATGTTTTAGTCAATATATATTAGTTACTTAATAGAAATTAATTTTGTTTATGTCTTGAAAAGATCTTCAAACATCCAAGGTAAATGATGCTACTTAGCGAGTACATAATTGATGAATCCGATTATTGTATCATTTCCAATATCTGGAAAATTTATAGTTTTGAAATTCAATATGATGAAATTCATTAAGATGTTTCACCATTTTTTGGTCAAAGTGGCTGATAGTCAATCACATAGAGAGCAGCCCAGCGCGTCCCCGGGTGGATAGGGTTTACCATCTCGTGGGGGGGGGGGGAGTTTTCAGGTTAGAATACAGAATGCATAGCCGCGGACCGTAGTTTGTGGCGTTCGTAGAGTGCAATGCTTCTTGCACGATAAAAACATCTGTATGTTCCATCCCTTTTCCCGTTGATTTATTGTTTATTCTCGTCCTAAATAGAACCAAATTACTGCTAGCTGGACGTAAAGCAAATTTTCAATCAATCTATTAATCAAATACTTTTTACCGATAGCACTTAAGATCCTAATTCAATAATGTATTCTTTTTAAGTCGAGGTATGATATATCTGTCGTTCGACTCAATTTTGAATAAGTCTTGTCATTGCTCATGGACGAAATGTACATATACTTTAGTTTCCAATTTAACGTGTAGACGATATATGTATGCATTCATTCAAAACCCTTATAGCAACTGCAGACTGTATTGAATTTACGTAAATTGTATAGTTGCATCGTTCGATCATTAAGAAAGTAATAGCGGTCATTTAATACATTTTTAGTGAGTTAATCAGTGCAAGCTCTGAGGACGTATTTGTATTTAATGTTAAATTAACGATTTTTTGCAAGCAGTCATGTAGGTTTCAGTCATTTTGGTTACACACGTACAACATATTTGCTCATATTTAAAAAAATTGCGATCAACTACATTCATCCTTATTCTAACTAAAATATATTATTACAATGGAGTATTTATCTAATATTTTTGATCCACTAATTTATGCTGTAATTGAATTACATTTTATATTTTTAGTATACATGTAATGTAGTGTAGTTTTAGTTTTAAAAATTTTAACGTAGTAAAATCGTCACAAATTTAGCAGCATATTAGTACATAATTAGTAACGCTGTCATAAATTAGCGCCGCCACATTTTGGTCTGGGTTATTATGGTGAAGGTTGAAATTCATCAGTAATGTTACAGGGCCTTGGTGGCCAAATGGTTCAGGTAGATCGTCTATTATTGATCACGTTGTCTGTCAACACTGAGATTGTGGGTTCGATTCTCACTGCAGGCAGGGTGTACCCGACTCCAATTTAAATTGTCAAGGATTGCCAGTTTTCCTACGGCAGGTTGCTATGAGGTGCCTCAATTCCCTCCATGACAAATATTTTGTCTTCACTGCAAATAAGACTTCTAACAACATATGGGTTTCCCATATCTATGAATGCCTTATTAAAAAACTAGGCATCAAGGATAATTCCACATACGAACGTACCACGTTAGATGAAATCCTGGCTAACCATAAGTCTTGCGTGACTTCTTTGAATATTAATTACAACAGAGAGTCTTTAGACCTACCATACTTTAATTGGATTCCTATATTACATAAAAATCCTTAAAGGAAAGATACATAGCCGGCTCATTTACATTCCCGACCAAAGAGTTGTCAAAACGGTTTACTAAGATATTGTCTTAAGTGAAAGAATGACAGCAAAAATGCTGTGAAACTGTTTATTCGCGAAGTTATATAAATCATATAGGGATTCCTAACAATTCAAAAGAACTTTAGGAAAATTCAAAATCTAGATCGATATCTAAAATTTCATCTGTTAGAACCTTCGATTTTATAACTCTTTATACTACCTTGTCGCACGAAAAACTAAAATCCCGCCTTAAGGAAGTCATACATAAATCCTGTGTTTTAGGTTACGACAGTATGTTTTTTCTACTAAAGAACTAAAAGGCAAATTATGCTACAATGAAGGACAGGTTTATAGCATTTCTGTTCGACAATATATTTGTAACTTTTGTCGGAGGTGTATTTTCAGCAAACAATCGGAATTCAAATGGGTACAAACTGTGCCCCACTCCTTGCCGATTTGTTCCTGTATTCTTAAGAAACACAATTTCTTCGACGTTTTATTAAAGACAAAAAGATAGCAGAAGCTAGGTCCTTTATTCGATTATCATAGATTTCAAAAATCATAGCTAAAAGAAAAATCATGACCACTATATGCAACACGAATCCCTATAAACAAATAGCTGATACAAGATGTCCGGAAGTTGCTTTACTAGTGACACGTGTCGTGTTATTTCAAATTTGGAAGATGGTCAGGGACGAGCGACTACTAAGTTACCCAAGAAGATCCATCACCATCTGTGTAGAAAACACCACGTATCAATCAATCAGTTTATCATGGCAATCATTCATGACGATATCCAAATGACTAGAAATATAGGATCTTACATTGGTACGAGTGGATTATCGGATTTCTCCAATCGAGATAGTTAAATTATGGAATTTTAAGTCCGAGCCTTGGCGAGGACTTAAAATTCCATAATTTAACAATCGAGATTGGAGAAATCCGATAATCCAAGAGTACTAATGTAAGATTCTGTTTCTCTAATTTTTAAAAGTAGTAAATTTGCGAAACGAAGTACAAATTCTCCCAACCCCAATTTTACGTTCATGACTTGAATACGCGGTAAATGGAATGTGTTTTGTTTATGACGTCATGAGTTCTTATTGTGACGTTATTATTTTTAACCAATCAACTGCTGAGAACAACAAATTCACTAGTGACGAGAAATATTTTTTCCACACCGGTCAAGCGGTTGGAATATTACGTCAAAATTAGAGAAAATAACAATAACTGCTCGGAATAAGATGTTTGGTAATATCTTATTAATTGTGGTATATATACTCCGTATGCGATTCCAAAAAGATATAACTAGATAAATATTGACAGTGAATTCGTCTAGCTTGTCGTATAATTTAAAGTTTAAATCTGCATGTCGATTTCAAGATATTCGAAGCAGACTTTAAATTGTTTAGGCCAACATTTTTATATTTTATGTTTTACGGGAGCGCCGACCCTAATTTCTGGCGAAATGAAATAAAAATAAAAGAAGCAAAATTTTCTTTTATTTTTCTTCTCTCCGCCGACTTGATGAATTCCATCCCTTGCAAAATAAAATTACCAACGATCTGTAAGAGAACTATTCAGGGCTCACCACACTAGGCGAAGTGGGCGACTTTTGTCACCCTACTGGGACCTGAAGTCGCCCTACGGCGCCTCAAAAGCAAAGTCGAAGTCGCCCTGTTATTTCCCTTAAGTCGCCCGAAGGTTCACAGTAGATACTTGCATATGATCTGGTCCAAATAATTCACCCAGACTACCAATTTATCAGTAATGTGTAATTCCAATAAAAACAGCAAACAAAATGCGTATTTAACATTTTTCAAAGGATTTACGTCTTTCAACTGGATTACGCGCCATTTGTTTATTTACCGGATGTGACTAATTACCAGAAGTGAACAACGAAGAAAAGTAAAGTACAACGGCCCATAATGAAAAATCGTAATTTGTTTGATAAAAAAACCTTTTAATTGGTTTCAAATGTCAGTTCTTTCAAAGTGTATTGTATTTTACCAATTTTCTTTGATAAACATATGAGCTGCACTTGAAAGAATACAGATGTATAGTAATTATTGACATCATGAAAAGTTCTGTAGATGGGTGTCCTATGAAGCAATTTTGATCAGCACAACTTTGTCCAACTGGAAGTGTGCTGAACAGAAGAATTATTTCTGGGTTTAATGTTATGTTAGTTTATCTATTTTCTTTGAAAATTTTGCTCAGATAAACATGACATGTTCATAACAAATTGTTAGAAATATTATGATGTATACAAGAACTTCATAATAAAAAAAAATCATTTAGATTTATTCTTTGATATATGATATAAAATGAATATTTTAACAATGGATGTTTATACTAACTGAACTTATGTCAATAATATTTGTGATCATAGCAATAAATTTTCTCAAAAATAAGTTTTCCGAAAAATAAAAATATGCTGACCGATTTTCTATTTTATTTTTATTTTTTTTGTCGACTGTACCAAAAAGTGGATTTTATTTTGTTGGCCTTACAAAACAATTATTATGAATTAATAATAGTGTTCATATTAACTTAACTCTGCACTGTATATTTGAGACATACAATGGATGTACCTATGTTAAACACGGGTTAATATGTCTGCATTTGAAATTTGTTTTCAATTAAAAATGTTTGTTGTGTGCATATTCAAGCATAACTGTTTAAATCAGGTATTTCACACGAGGTCATTTGGTATTACCTAATCAGAATTATATGAATGTAATAGGATAAAATATTCCAATGTTTTACCGATGAACAATACCCCGTATTGTATGGTAAATATACTGACGACAGATCCCCTGGTGACTGCGTATCTTGCTAATATATTTTTTCCTAGTACTACATACCCTTACACTCTTAACTTCATACTTGTAGCAAGACTATTTTTGTGTGTTATACAAAGGAAGGAGGGTAATTTATTAAATAAAGTAATTCACATGTTGTACATGTACCGTCATTTAACTTATGAAATTTGTCACTACACATTTAACGTTACAAACCTTACGTTACAATAGCGCTTTTGGGAAATTCGCATGTTGAGACTTTCAAGTAATAATATAGCCTTTGTTCTTATAAAACAAATAATTATTTAGGCTCCCAAACGAAGTTTTGGGAGACATATTGTTATAGTCTTTTTTCTTTCAACCCATCTACTATGCACATTTTCTCTGAGATGCAACGTCCAAACTTTAGGAACATGTTAAGGGTGACTTGAAATTTTGTAATCCATTTTCGGAATTTTCAAAATGGCCGCGAAATGCAAGAAAAAGTGCAGTTCTTAGATCTCATGCATGGCCAGCGAATTTTCAATGAAAATAAGTATTCGGATAAAGCTGACTCTTCTGAGCATTTGTATCAAACAATGGACACAAACGACACCCGTAATGGCAGCCGTTTTACCACACTCCACCCCCACCCCCCTAAAAAACAGCAACTTAATCCGATTGCAACGAAATTTGATAAGTAGGTAAATTTAAATGCACAAACTGAAACAGATGTGTATTTGGTGAGTTTTCAACATGATGAAGATATAGTGACAATGGGGGTTCGTTTGTGAGACATTTCGTGTTGGCATCCCAACACAATCAGCACTAGTTTTTATTCTTTTTTTCTTCCGTTCAATCTTGTCCGCACAGTTTCTGCGCGATGCAATGTCTAATCAAGATGAAACTTTAGGAACATGTTTGGGGTGACCTGAAAGTTTGCAATCCATTTTTGGATTTTTTTAAACCTTCGGTCGTTTCCATGAATACAGGGTTCATAATATAGGACATTGCATTATCGTGGTAAAAGTTTGTATTGGGTGGGGGTTTCAACATGCTGAAGATTATTGTGGCAATGTGGGGTTCGTTTGGGAGACATTTTGTGTTGGCATTCCAACACAATTATTACTAGTTATTTTTGCTTTCCTTTCCACTTTTCGCCATTTCATGTAAAAGAAGATTAAATAGTCAATACAACAGCTATCTAATTGCTGATATCAATTTCAAATCATCTAAATTATTTCAAAATACACCGTTCCATTATCTTGCCACATTTTGTAGAAGTCTGTTGGAAGCGTTCATAAGGCATAACAGTAGTAACTGTGTACCAGTAACAAGTTACCAGATTGTGTATTCTACATTAAGTACAGTACTGAATACTTCGTTGTGTTCTGATTTGGCAAATAATTGTTAGATGTGTACAATTGTTTAGCTGTAAGCTCCTGCATAAATTATGTTTTAAAAAGTGGAAAAATTTTTCTCAGATCTTGCAAGATAAAATTTTGGTAATTTTTTAAACAATGGAGTATTTTTACATTCACTGCATTAAAAATTGCATGTAAAAGTGGGAGCGTCTCAAAATGTTCTTACTAGCGAAAAAAGGAATTGGTCACAGATATATATGGCATATTTTTTTAAATGGTAAATAAAAGTTTATTAATTTCCTAGTCCAGGTAAATGCTGATCAATGTTAGAAAGGTATGCAAATCACAGAAATGTTAGTGTTTTCGACTATAGCCAAAACATTTACTACTGTGCTACCTTAAACGCACAGCAGTTTTCATAAACGCAATTGGTGCATATTTGGGGATATTGAAGTTATTTGAATTACTTCGTAGATGTTTCTGTTCTAATTAACTATCATAATGTGCCTCCTTGTACTTTGTAGTTAACAGATAAACTTAAATTTGAAATCAGTAGAATCTTAATAACCGAACAAAACTGTATTTTATATTTGTGCATTCGAAGTATCATAAAAACGAACCAAACATGATTTAAGAACACAGTTTGCGCATGCTTACGTGGGGCTTCCTTGAATGCACTTGTATCTACGCTATTTAATACATACATGTACTGCTGTTATTTGTATAAGATTTTTATATTGAACGGCGCATGATTTTTGTGGTGCGGATATTCACGTTATTTTTCAATTGTGACGCTTGATGAGTTCTATATATTAATTTCACAGAGAGCTTTCTTTGTTAAACAAGAAACACAATTTAGTTATCTTGTAAACCTAGTTCTTTCTTGTTCGAAAATACTTTCACTACATATAGTAACTTTATTTAACGATATTTTATTATACAGTATCGTAAAATTAAATCATGAATAAATGTTTACGAATTTATCATTGAAGTGTCATAGGGCGGATTGTTATATGCATATTGATGGTATTTTAATTGCTAGTTTTATTTCCGTATAAATGTGTGCAACTACATCCTTTAGCAATTTTTTTATAGTAAAATAATAAGTATCAATTTTTAAAAGCAACTAAGTAATAGTGAATGTTTTCTCAAATTAAAAAAGATAAGCTTTTTATCATTATTCTATTGCAATGACTTATAGCATGTAATAAAACGTGCCAAATCATATATCAAAGATCAAAACCACAGACATATATTTTCTGTGCATGTTGAACGAAATATAGAAAAAAATTAAAATATTCGAACAAATTTACTATTTTATTGGATCAATAGCATGAATTTTAAACTTAAAAAAAACCAAGCGATATAAATAACAATCTTTATAAATTGGAAATAGTGTGTTTACTGTAAGAAATTGAAAACCATAACTGTGATAAAAGATTTTGTTTTCTACGTTACTTGAAGAATTTTAGTTGGGTGTTATAACAAATTATAGATACAGCCATTGTTTACTTCCATTCACACTAAGAACTTGGATTTTAATCGTTCGTTTCGGTATTGAATACCGAAATTAAACAAGTCTTCTCACAAATCATGAATGTGTTTGAAGGGTTCTACAAAACCTATTTCGAATCTACAAACTTCATATTTCAATACCCACAAATGAATGTCTTCAGAAATATGTCGACACACTTTAATCAAGATCAAGAAGTGTGGTATATCAGATTTTAAAGAATTGAAGAATCTCAAACAAGGGTTTGTTGTACCTAGGCATATGTTATCTCTCCAGATGTTCTATGGTCGGCACCACGACTTAATTGATCGTTAAGGAAAATCAGTGTCTCAAATACGATCTGACATTTTCGCTGAGTCATATGTAGTGTTTCCTATTCCTGGATTTGACTTCTTTTCCCTGGACAAGACAATGAGTAACTCGACGGATGTCTAATTAGAGGCAGACACTGCTGAACAGTCCGGATCACTTTAATGCACCTATGGTTTTTTTGGGTTCGGGTTACTCTCTTTGTGTTTTATGTTTTTTGTTTTTGTGTTGTGTTTGTCTATATCCGGATTTGTAACTGTCCTTTGGCTTTCGGTCTGTTGTTCGGTCGGATTTCTTGGCTATTTTCTTAATGGATAACATTAACCCCATTTTATTTCCTACAGTAAAACCTGTAAACAAGGTACTAGAATCCTATCGAGCAGATATGAGATTCCTCTTTCGTCAGAGGTGTTACATTGTGAATGAGTCATGTTAAAAATTTTATTGGTATTTTCTAAAGTAAACCTTGTATGAAACACAAATTTAATATAAAAAAACACGCAATTAGCATTAAAAAAAATAATCCGGATAAAGTTTCACAATTTTAAAAGAAAATCGGTTTGCAAATTGGTTCTTGACAAGAAATGGGTTTCCTTATACATGCATATGAATATAGTTATCAATGCTGTGTCTTTCGTCATCTATAATAAACCATAATTACTTGTAGCTATAAATGTTTCCAAATTATAAACTACACGAATTGTGGTAAAACAAAAATTTGATATAAACAAGGATACACCAATATATTTTAATATTCGAATATGATTGTTAGCATTGGATTAGATCCTTGCTAATTTAGGTAATATTTATTAAGGACATACAAAAGTATTTTATTCTTGCATGTTTTTGTATGCACACATGTATAACAAATATGGACAATAGTTTAGGTTTCATTTTTAAAGCGGTATCGATTCGCTTTTTAAGTTTCTCATATTCTTTGCCAATGGTATAACAACTAACGGGGTTACAAGAGTTGTTTTGTTCTTCCCGAATTATTAATGTGTTTATAACACATGTAAACATCGCTTTTTCAATAAAAATTCAATTGTGTAGGGCAGTATCACATAATTCACATAATTAAAGACATTTTCCTTTTGGCTAATGGTTAAAAAGTCCATAGTGAAATTAATGTAATTTAAGTACATTATTAATCTGATCTGCGACACATGAATAATAATACTGAATATATCCTGCTGAGAATGCTAACGAGATGAACATTTTGAGGCAATCACAAAGTCTTATCAATATGTACCTTTTGTATCAAAGATAACCCCAACTACAAAGTTGATCTTTTAAATGTTGTCCAGACATTTTAATGCAGAGTTAATGTTGTCCAGGCATGTTAATGCTGACGATTGGTTTATCTCATCTAACATGTTTTTAAGATGAGTATTTTAAAGAATAATCTTGATTTCAAATTGCTGTCTTCGTCTTATATGACTTGATTTAAGCGACAATACGCGGTGTTTTTTTTACGAAATAGTCTGTTTTGTCATGTTTTTTAGTTTATTTCTGACTTTTACCTAAGGGCAACAATGTAGAGACGCTGGGTATGGTATTTTCGTATTTCTAATCTTGTTTGTAGATTTTACATTACTTAAAAAATAATAATACTAAAAAAAATATTATAACTGTCAGCAATGCTAGTCATATTTTTACGCAACATACAGATTGGCACTGACTTAGACACATCCACAGTTATTTTAGAGACAAAAATGTTAATTAATAACAGAATCAGCTGATGTTATTTACTTAAAGTGCACTTAACATTCACAGCTAATATTGTAAAAGAAAAATATTTGAGCAACTGCGATCAAACAGTATTTTGTGTTTAAGGACTAACAATTCTAAAAAGCGTCAATTGTATTGCCTCATGTCCGACATTCCGGCAAAACGCATTTTTGAAGGACTGATAACATTTTTGCGTGTTGAAGAGAACAGCAATACCACAAATCCTTGATATGCTAAGAAGTTTGATTTATGCAACGTGAACATGCTACACATTTTTATTAATGGTTCTCATATATTAAAATCAATATCTTAAAATTGACCATTGTGACGGTTTAAACTATTTGATACCATAAGCGAGATGGCTTCAATTTCCCCAATAAAAAAAAATTTCTCGGTCATAATATTCTTGCAACATTCGTTTTGGAGTATATATATCACAGCGTATAAGATATTTCCGAACTTGCGATTCCTACAGTGATTTCCTTCAAAAAGGAGTTTTATAATCGTAATGTTGGATATGTATTTCTAGAAGACAGAAAATAGATATTTTCGGATACCTAAAATCAAGACTTATGCAGTAAGTATTGTAGACTGTCAAATTGATAAGAGCTTTACCTGAGTATTCAAACCATAAATTAGTTGTCATTAATTCAGAGATAGTCATTGCAAACACAAGTTAGGCGGTAATACTTTGTATTGCAAGCAATTTATCTCATAAAACGAAATGATTGATTTCGATCATGACAACCATTGCTCATTTTAAACGATGCTGTCACATTTGTAAATAATAACAGAAACCGTCATACATGATTTTAGTTTTATAACTTTGCAAGACTTGTATCCAGGTACATAAACTATAAAGCTTGTGGTAATTTGCCTTGATTTTATCAACTGATTAATTTGATCATAGCATACAAGTGGCATTCAATGCCAGTTATTACAACACTATTATTTAATTCGCCAGACAATACAGCAGTTGCCACTTTTGTTTCTCAATCGACCATTAAATTAATCTATAAAATTCTAGCAACAATCAAATCAAACTTTCTTATTTTCAAAGAACCAACGTTTTGCACAATAGACATATATCAGCGAAAACCATCAGGTGCTTTTAAAGTAGCTGAGAGCTTATTGCTGTCTGTAGCAAACATTAATTGATTGCCCAGTCTTACCTTCTTGTGTTTATACCAAAATATCATGCAGAAAAGACAGAATGATGTACTTATGTACTTGCTATACTTACAACACAGTACTGGTTGACATTTGTATGATCTTTTTTAACAGCTTAATGATTTACATTTTTCACATTCTAAAATTATTATATAAAACGTTTTTAATAGGGAACGCATTATTATCAAGTGTCTTGAATTTAACTGATTATGAATACTTAAGAAACAAAACAAATCAGTATTAATTCTCCTGTAGATCAGTGACACTTCATGCTGGTTAGTCTCATGAATAGTTTTACCAAGTAATTCTATTTATATATTGTTTTTTAATACGATTAATTCAAAAATAAATCCCTCCATCGTCAAAAGACAGATTTTGGATGTTATCTTTTGGCACATATGACAATAAACATGTTGTGGTTTAATGTTTTAGTCAATATATATTAGTTACTTAATAAAAATTAGTTTTGTTCAGAAAAGATCTTCAAACATCTAAGGTAAATTTATGACGACCATGTATTGATGCTACGTAGCGAGTACATAATATATACTGATAAATGAATCCAAATATTGTATCATTAGCCATATTTGGAAAATTAATTTGCAGAATGCAATGCGCCTTGTACAATAACAACACTTGTAGATTTCGAAAAAGAGTAGGCTTATTTAAACCGTTACAAAAGGCTATATTTTTGCACCTACTCATACTCCTTTTTCGCTGGCAGTTACATTTTTTTTACCTATGTCCCATCCCCTTTTCCGTTGATTTAATGTTTATTCTCGTCCTAAATATAACGTAATTACTGCTAGCTGGACATCCAATCAAACTATTAATAAAATAATTTTTACAGATAGCTCTGATTCTTATTCTATAATGTATTCTTTGCGAAGTCGAGGTATGTTATATCTGTCGTTCCACTCAATTTTGAATAAGTCTTTTACCATTGCTCATCGACAAAAATTATATATACTTTAGGTTCCAATTTAACGTTTAGGCAATATATGTTCAAAACCCTTACAGCAACAGCAGACTGTTTATTGAATTTACGTAAATTGTCTAGATGTCTCGTTCAATCATTAGGAAGGTAATAGCGGTCATTTAATACATTTGTAGTTAATCAGTGCAAGCTCTGAGGACGTACTTGCATTTAATGTTAAATGAACTATTCTTTCCTATACATTCATGTCTTTTTTGGTTACACACGTACAACAGATTTGCTCATATTTAAAAAATCGCGATTAATAAAATGGGATATTTTGTTACTGTTACTCAATGTAATATTCGTATAGTAAGCCGCTGGCTCAAACGCTTACTTGTTTGTAAAATCATCACCTTCTACAGCTTTGACCACAGAAAACGGGCAATTCACAGAAAGAAGCTGTAAAACAGCAATTATTGAATTGTTCCAGGAATTTGATAAGTTGGTGGACATATAGATTTTGTCCGTACGGTTCTGGTTGACATTTGCGTTTAAACTTCTTTGTGAAGATGACTTTTAATTTTCATGAAACTTGATACACAGTTCAAATATTATGATATCGTTTTACTGGCAATACTCTGTAAGGCTGTGGAAAATATTTCACGCTTGAGTGAACTTATAAAAAAGGTGTTTACCAATATTTGCGAAATGGGACATCAGTCTTGCCAAGACATTTTTCTGGTTTTTTTTTAAATTTTTATTATTTTGAAATGTTGTCATTTTAAGCAAATTTGATACAAGACGGCACATTTGTAATCAAACCCTCCTACATCCGTTTAGCCTACATCTCTGAAACTGAAACTGTACACATGTCAAAGCCGTGAATCTGCTTTTATCGAATTGTTGGAGTATTTTGTCCCAATTTCTTTTACCCGAGACATTGAATTTGTGACGTTCTATTATTGAACTGATCACGATTTATAAAAAAAGTTCCTGACAAAGGAATTTTTGAAACAATTTTTATAGATGACTGCAGTTTTTATGTAATAAACTTAACTATTTATGACACTGACTTTCACTTTTCTTTAATCAAATTGTAAACTATTTTTAATGTATAAACGCACGGTCTTTGCACCCTTGTCATTGGTGTTAAAGAAATTTTTTCAACCACATATATTCTGATTTTTTGTGTTTCCTGTTATATTATTATAGCACTATATACAGTGTTCACGTTTCATCATAAACATATATCTTGACTCATGTTTCAAACCGGTAATATTTTTCTATATATGATAGATGTTTTAATATAGCGTCTGGACTAGAAGTAATTCAAACAAATTTGCTTCTTATTTTATATATGTGTGGATGTTCAATTAAACCACTGGACAGATATATGTGTTGTGGCAAGTCGTAGACGTCTGTTAATAATTTACTTCACGTAATTGTACGACTAATTTCTAGATTTATACGCATTGGTAGCAAAAATTCTTATCGCACGCTAGTACTCATGTAATATATCTCAAGATTCACTTAAAGGGGTTATTCAAGCTACATTCATACAATGTAAAGCGGATGTGACTGGGAGGACTACCTCGGTGAATGAACTAGTGCCATAATGTGCTATCCATGCTATTTTGCTTTCCACAAAGAGTAAGAATTAATATAACGTAAATCTTTCTAACGATGTCAAAGATAATGTAAGTGTTCAAACTCATGATAAAATGTATAAATCAAAACAATGGTTCTAAAGATAACCCGTTCATTTAGTGTTAAGTAATAATATAGCAAACAATATACATGTTAAGTAGAAGTCTTGCTTTTTTGTCTATGAACTAACATTGACTGTTTTCCATTAAAGTTATGTCCTTAGTGACTTGGTATAAAACGCTAATCGTTCGAATAATGTTTCTATAGCATGCAGTCATTTACAAACTCGAAGGCGATATTTACCAAAATGCCAACCGATATCTTATAATCGTTTGACATTATATGATATCCTTCCATAATAAAATCATTTTTGTTTAAAGAAATATAACATCAAAAAGATAAGTGAATTTAGTTCCTGATGTTTTCTGGCCTAAAATTCACAAATTTCTATAAAATGCTTAAATTATGTTGAGATTGTGATAAGCAAGAATTATTCATTTTTTATTTTGTTTCCTAGTTTTTTTAAAATTTTTATTACTACTGCTTCTAACAAAATGTCATTGTAATATTTTTTCTGGCATCAATGACTGTCTAATCTCTAGCTAAACATTTTCATGTACAGTTCATCTGAATGCAATAATAACATATATAACAAATTATATATATATCAATTCCAAAGAGGGTTGATTTGATATAGAAAACTTTACAATATATAAATCCTGTGTCGGGGAAAATAGATGTATAACTGAAATGAAGATGTCAGTTATGTATGTGATAACAAAAGTAAATTACCACTCTTGTTGTCTTACTGACAGTAAAGTTTTTGCACACTCAAGGTCAGTGTTTGTCATAAATATTGGTTAATAGTTTTGTAAAAACTCATTGAATAACAAACATATTTTGTTGTCAGATAAACACCATATAAATAAAGGACACAAAAATTGCCTGAGCAACAGAAATTCATTATAGCCATGGTCTGTGTCATTTCTAAATGATGCTTTGTGCTTTGACTTTTTAGCCGTCATAAATAAAAAAACATAGTGCTTATATTATATTTGGACTGAATATACCAATCCTGTTAATTTTAAAACTGCATTTTATGTAAACCTCTTGTTTTAAGTGGAAACAAGTACTACTTCGTAGACTACTTTTAATTAACAACTCCTTCCAATCAGTTTGTCCCTAATTATATTAATTTTGTTCATGCTTTAGACGCACTATTGCAGTTTTCTCTTCGTTCTTGATTTTAAAAAAATAATTTTCTTAGTTTTAAAATCACAAATCGCTTTTGTCATCCTTTGGTGTCCACATCAGAGTCGAAGATGTGATTGTTCTTCCTTGTTTTGGATTCCGTTTGATAGCAGAATCGTTTAAGTGTTAAACAAATTTCTATCGAAACTCCAGACCACTATTTTTAACTGCAATGAAAACGTGGCTCTACAATACAGTGACGCTTGCTGTTCCAGATTGGCACAAATGAACTGTAGATAACAATTCAAACGACGTTATATGAAGATAAAATCTGTCAAATGTAATATGACCGTTCATCTATAACATCATTCCAGCAAGAGATTTTGCGTTTGATGTGTAAATTTTATAACCAATACGTTATGCTTCATACTATGACAGGTATTCCGATTTTCAGACTGTTTACCGCTATTTACTATTAAGCTTCTAAAACATGGGTGCTTGTACCTATCGTTGTTCTACTCGAACGAATTTCTATGGCCGTCATCATGACTTAATTTATCGTTATTGGTAATCAATTTCGTAAATACGAGGGGTCTCGCTCTCAGAGTGTTTAAGGTATTTCGTCTACTATTGATAACGTGTTCTGTTAACACTGAGATTGCTGGTTCGAGACACACTGCGGGCAGTGTGTGCTCGCCTGCAATCCTAATTGACAAGGATTATTGTCAGTGTTCCTAGCGAAGGTCGGGGTTTTCTCCGGGTACTTCGAATTTCTCCCCCAAATAAAAACTAGACTGATATTGCTGAAATAATTGCGAAATTGGCGGTAGTCGTAGTCTTTCCTATTCCTGAATTAGCCTTTTTCCTAGACTCTGTGGGTTTTTAATTAGAGGTAGGCACTTATCCTGAGAACATAAGTTCTGAGAACCTAACCTACAAACGTCTTTTTATGCCTAACCAGGTGTGTTGTTGTTATTCAATTGCTTAGTTGCTTAACTGTTACATTTTAAGTCTTCTTTAACAGTTGAGTAGAAACTAAATGTAGCCACATATATTCCTTTTTGGACGATGCTTTACCAATTTGTTGGTTGGTTTATTTCTTCTGAATGAAAAGTTAATAAGCCGCCAAATCAGGATTATTGTGTGCAAAGGACACACCAGATAGCAAAAATTATTTCCAGATAAATGTAAGTTGATCGAAACAACTTTTAATGATGGTCCTCTACACAGTTTATGTTTTTTTTCTAATCGGGTATCAAAAATGTCTGACACTTCAAGACTTAATTTTCAAGAAACCTATGATAATGTTCAAGGAGGCTTCTCAGACAACATATTCAGCAGTTGACACAAACCTTACCTGCAATATTCATTGGATGTTCCTCTACCAATTTAATATTGTATACCCAGTAACAATTCAATAGGCCGTCAGAGTAAGACAGTCAACATAGAACCCTATAGATGAATGTTTTAATGACATCACCTAAGAAACTACACACCTAATCGTCGCCATGTTGTATGAATGTTTATGCGAAAGGCCTCTTCGAATCTTATGCATGTTTTTATCGGAAATACAAGACTGTGGCAAACCGTTTGAAACAAACAAGTGCTAATATTAATTTATTGTCGTCTACAAGTAAACTGTCATCAAAGATACCAAGGTTAATATAATTTACTACGCCAGACGCTCGTTTCCTCTTATCAAGACTCATCAGACAACTTTAACGCAATAATATTTTATATAACATTAATCCATCTTTTATCCCTGTCCCGATTTCTATAGCTCACGGAAACCCTTTTGTAGACAAAACTAGGTTTGAGATGCCAGGTCAAGGTAAAAGTATTTAAAACAAATAAATTTGAAACTCTCAATGTTTTGCTTATAATTTTCCAAAATGGCCGCAATGGTAAAATGCCCTTTTGTGAAATTTAGTGGTATATTTCATTTATTATATCTCAGTTTGCCACAGTTTTAAGCAAATGTACCCCATTTTTATATGTGTCTCTCGAATTAACAACAATAACGCAACAACTGTATTATAACAAAAAATTATAATGTCTTCTTTCAAAGTTTCGAAAATCCATCGGAATACAAATTTCCAGCAATTTTTGTCTGAATAAAAACCACTCAAATATCAATATCCTGTACAAAAATAACACAAATTGCTGGTTGGAACGCTTTGGAAAATAACATAATACAAAAAATGGTTTGTAGATATCATCTAGTATGACAAATACTAAATGTATCATATATAAAAAAAATTTTCATGGCACTATAATGGATATCAATATATCACTAAAATATGGCTGAAACTATTAACTTAGATATATGTTAAACAATTGAAGATAATTACATGGAACTTGAGAAGAGAAGAATGTATGTGAGAAAATGCTAGATCTATTGGTAGTAAACATTTATTATTTCAGGCTGCACGATTTTGTATTTTATTCTCAAAAATATGTTTTTGTACACTTAGAAATTTAAATAGTACATATTAAAATTTTTCAAATCCGTGCACTCCTTTCATTTGTCTCCAGCTTGATACTGATTCAAAAATAAAAATATTATCGACCTATGTCAAGGCTTCACAAGTCAGATTTATTTGTAATAGTTAATTCGGGATCAAGAGGATCTCATTTGAAAAGTTCTGACTGAACTTGTGAATATTTCTCTAAATACTCGAGAAAATTAATCAAATTTTTCTGCCTGCTAGTATTTGCAAAACGGTAATAACATTTACCACCTGTCTTACCCCAACATTACATGCAAGCACAGAAGCGTCAACCACTCTAACACAGTCGGAATATTTTTCCTTTTCAATCAACAATCAGTTTATTATCATTTACATCCTGTTATAAATAGCCGAGATGGTCCAGAGGTTAACCAACCCTGGAAGCCCTTGTTTTATTACAGATTACAGATTCTCATTTCCAGGAGAAATTACATTTTGTTTATGTTTCTGAATTACATAAACATTAATAATTTATATTTACTCATGCGTGTCCGATTGTGCTAATCACACGCAATTGTGCATGTTAAGTCAATAATTTTAGCAATAGAAAATCAAATTATACATGAATAATTATATGTTTTGTTAAAATAATATGTATAGTTATGAATTATCCCGGATTTATATGACATTATAATTATCGATAAACACTAATATGTATAATTACAGTTTACATCGTATTTAGATCGCTAATAATTTATTGAAATTAACTATCAGCTAAAGATTCTATACTATTAAATTATAGATCGCAATTTTAAGCGCGCATCAAAATAAACAGGGAAATAGCGCAGTATTAACCGATATAAGGTTACATGCAGTTAATTTATATCAATTATTACCGTCTCACATGGGAGACGGTATACATAGTCAAATGATGAACAGTACACGGAGTGAATGACTATATGTTACTTGATTGGGTGGTTCATCAAATCTATAAATATCTTTGTCATATCATCAGGATCGCACTGGTATGTGTACTAAAAGTTCGATACATTCTTGGGTTGAATCGGGATTATAATCAGTAATTTTGTGTTGTAATGTTACGTTCCACATATTGACTTCTATTTCATTCAGTGCATTGGTCAATGAACAATTAAACGGTAACGATGCACCAAACTATCCCTATTTTTAAAGCTATTTGGGGAAAAGCTGATATTTTCTGTATCTTTTTTTTGTTCTGATTTAGATGAAAACAGAACAACACTAATTTTAAACGCTCATTTTGAACATTTGTCAATTTTTGTTTATTTTTTTTCAAAAAACCACGTGTGAAGTAACGACAGTTATTTAAATCTCTTAAGCACCATTGGATAATAGTTTAGCGTAAACAATGTCCTTAAATGGCACATTGCTTACCTATCCTACATATAAATTACAAACATCTTTAAAAATACCCATAAAATGGAAATGCTTCTAAAAGATTATAGGTTTTTAGAAAAGCTAAACTTGTTGTTTTAAATAATTAGCAATTAACAATTAATTACGTACCGGATACGGTCCTCCTTTACATTTAAAAATTTATTTCCGGGGCAAGGAAAACCCGTGAAGGGTACAAAACAAATTTACACCTACCCAACTGGCAACTGTTAAATTAGAAGCAATTATAACGAGGTAAATTTGCAATCAGTGAAAGCGTAACTTTAGTTCTTTTATAATGTCATATTAGTACTGATCACAATGAAAACAAAATTCGTAGGAACTACCGGAGAGGTGAAAATCCCTTAGATTCCAATCGTTTTCTTGAAGTGAGCCGGCTGAATTTAAACAAGAACTAACTTCGCTTGCTTCACGTGACGGAAGTCTATAGCTGTAGTTCGTAATGCAGTTGATGTTACATATTTAATGTGGGTTGTCTAAAACGCGGAAGTGGAAAAGCCGGAAGTATTAAAAAACACATATTTTCGTTCATAACTTTTTCAGGTTGACATAGAATAAAAATTTTAAATGCCTCTGTTAATGATTTTTAAAAGATCATGTTGAATGTATATAGTTTAATGCAAATAAATATTAATACAGTACCTAAAAGTTGACGGGAAATGAAATTTTGCGAGTGTCACTATATCAAATTTTCACATTAGAACCAAACATTGTCCAAAATGCTTCATCATGGTCAAAAAACTGTTATTGTGTAATCAATGTCATTAATTTATCTTCAAACTGATGAATATTTTATAAGATATTATTGAAAGGAATGTAAAGTATAGAAAAGTTCGCCGGAAGAAAGTCTGGTCGAAATGCAAAAATGTAAATTTTCAACTTTGAACTATGACTTCTCATAACTTATAACTCGGTCAAAATTTGAATAGAGCCTTAGCATAAGCTACAAAATGATATATAACTTGTAAATTATGATTTACGACAAAGTATGTAAAAGTTGACCGGAAGCGTTCCTTGTCGAGCAAAAACTACACCAACTTAACATATTTCTCCTAACTAATGTGTTTACACAGGTAAAATTGCTTGGTGTTGAACACCATTCAAATAAACAAAACATATTTTTTTCTTCAAACATAAATTGTCAAAACATTCAAATTTAACAATAAGGTCAGAACATCAAGTATAAAAGGATGTATTTTAACAATTAAAAACAAGAAAGCATTAGTTTCAAAATGAATTTTATAAAATTGACTATTAAAATTAGATATTTCTGTACTATTGAGTCGATATTCGGTATATAAAATACTGGGGATTTATTTCCACTAAAAATTGATTATGCTTGTTTTCAAATCCCAAACTTTGTCAGCAACCCCAAAATAAAAGATCAATTCAATTCATAATTAAAGGTTGTTTCCTGTTTTATTTCTAAATTTGGTTTTGGTATAGGGTTTTAAATTAATTTAATATATTTTGGTTTTAACTTAGAGTTTATTATATGATTTAAATTAGATTTTTAAAAATCTACTTTAGCATAATGGGATATTTTACTATGTTTTTTATGGCTTTTTACTAGCTTGTGAAATTTGTATATTGTTTGGAGATATCTAGTCTTTTATTTAAGAATACTCTGAAACGCATTGTCTTTGTCTATCATTAAGCAATAAATAAATTCGCAGCTATGATAAGATTTCACCTTGATGTTCTAAAAGTAATAATTTGCATAAATGATTTAAAGATCAAAGCTTTGTCGGCAATCGTAGATTTCTATTACAAAATAATTGCGCTTCCAATATATCTTGGGCACAAAAATGTTTGAATTTAGATCTTGGTTCAAACAATGCAGAAATTTCATTTCTGTAAAAAAAAATAACAGAAGTAAGATTAAAACTATTGATACCTGTGCATGTACAACTGAAACGTTCTTGTCCTGTTATTTCATCATAATTCTTAATCTATACATTTTACCCAATAAATGTTAAGCTTACTCGTCAGCTTGCATTATTCTTTGTTAAAATTTAATTTGCTGATTTTTAACAAATGTGCCATACCAATGCCACCTCCATTGTAATCAAAACAACATAGATCTCTGATAACCAAATTAACCTTTCCATCCCATATTAAATTTCAAATAAGTCTATTTATTTCTTTAAAATATGTGTCTGTTATACCACGCATATAAATTTAATAGTTGATTTGGGAAATTACCAGACTTTTAACGATATCTTATACCTACATAAGTCAAATTTCTCGTTTTACATACTGGTAAGCTACTCTATCGTTTTGGGTTTCAAAATAGTATAATTTCTAACAATACTTGCTGTTTTGTTTTAAAACTTGTGTTGTATCATGATCAGTTTGCTAAGGCAGCTGTCCCTAACTTTAGTTGTATTTCTATTTTTAAAGGAGTTGAAAAGAGATCATTTTAGTTTATATTTTTTAGATCAATAATAATTTTAATCTTTCAGTTATTGTTTCATCCGAGTTCTGAGTTTTCCTCCAACAGCTTTATGACTTATTCATTGTTATGTAATACTTATTTATTTTCTAACTAAAAACGACCATTTGTAATTTGACAAAGAGAAAGTTTGCTTCTCAACTTTATCAGTTCCTTTTTACACTCATAAATTTGCAAATTTGTGCTCGTGTTGTCTCTGCTGAAGTACATAAACTGATTTTGCTTCTCGTCAAAACATAATAGTCTTTAATTTTCTCGTTTTTAAGTAACCTACTTTTATAGCTCACCTGTACCGAAAGCTTTTTCCATCACTTGGAGTCCGTCGTCTGTCGTTCATCGTCCGTCATAAACTTTTTCAAAAATCTTTTCCTCTGAAACCACTGGGCCAATTCGTTTCCAACTTGGCCACAATCATCTTTAGGGTTCATAATTTCTAATTTGCACCCAGGGTGTTGATCAACGGGTACAGATGGCCGCTGTTACTAAAAATAGTACATAGATGTCAACACATGTTTTGATCAATATCCCCAAAAATATAATAGCTATAGAGAAATCCGTTACTTCAAATTGATCACCACATTAAGGTCTACGATAAATGCTATTAGTGTGAAGTTGTGGCTTCCTGTAGGAGTGATTGCTCTTAAATGACGATTTTTGACGAAATGTTTGGTATTCACAAAATAACTTGAAGACTATAAGAGCTAGTCTAGAGTAAAAATGTAGTGGCAAAACAAATCAATGTAAGCTCTGCAGTTCAGTTCATTGGTCTGAAATTATCATACTTACTCCTTATATGAATTACTGCACTTAAATGACAATATTTTATGAAATTTCCCGTCTTTGTCCTGTAGCTAAAAAACTATAACAGGTTGAGTAAAAGTATAAATGGCAAAAATAATCAGCAATACAAGCCCTCCTTATAGAAGTTATTGACCTTTAATAAAACTTTTGGTGAAATTTGTAGTTTTTCCCCTGTAACTTTAACGCCATAACAGTTTATTGAAACTGTAAATTGCAAAAATGATCAGCAATACAAGTTCTAGAATTCACTCCATTGGTCTGAAATTGTCAGATGACGCCTTATAGGAGTTATGGCCCTTTCAAAAATATATAGTTAAATTTGTAGTGTGTGCCCTGTAAATCAAATGCCATAACAGAAAGATTGAAACTTTAAATTACACAAATGATCTGTATAGCAAAGCTTACAAATCATTGTTTTGTCCAAAATTGTAAGATTAATCTTTATAGGAGTTTTTACCGTTTAATTACAAATTTGGACAAATAATCAGTTTTGGTGTAATAAATGAAAGTCTGTAAAGGCCTACAAATCATTTAATTTTTAGAAATTGTCGGATGGCAATTATAGGAGCTATTGTACTTAACCACAATTTTTCAAATAATGTTAAGTTTTTGCACAGTAACTTAAAAGTTGCAACAACTAGATTGAAACTGTAAAAAACAGTTTAGTTAGGTGGTATTGATCATTTAAATGCACATATCTAGCATCCAACTGAAGTTCGATCTTTTTCAAAAGAACATCATCAACAAGTACAGCAAATTACACAATGAGCTCTAAAACCATAAAGAAATATACACGTAAGCTCTACATCTGTGACTTGCATTATTTAATGTTACTAAATGTTATTTGTGTTCTTTAACACAATAGAGCAATGCATAAACGAATACATATCAATTGTTTTAACATAGAAATAAAATACTTTGATTTGCGGGCAAACATAACGATATTACAACAAACACTTGCAAAATAATTCTGCACTGCATGTATACTTAAACAAATGTTAAAAGGTGATACATTAGGTGACAACTAAAACTAGTATTGACGTAGTTTTCTTCGTGTAAAAGCGTGTAAGTCTATGACATCTTCACCGAAATCGAAAATGTCTAGATACAAGAGTAACATAATTTCCTTTTTGCAGATTATTATCTGAGATCAACACGATTTGGAACTGAGAAAAACAGCGTAAGTTTTCCTTCGTTAGTGAAATTGTTTGGGAGAAAAGTAAGACAAAATTAGACATTTCAATTTAACGAAAATCGATTTGAATTCCAGAGTATATTTAAATAACTGATTTCTTTTTCACTTAAATATAATATTGCTGATAGATTGGTTGATTATTTATTGAAGAAATCGCAACATTTCATTAGAAAAGAAATATCAGAATTTCAATTTTGAATAAACATTTACTTCGACATACGTTGAAATGTCAACGGATTTCTGAAAAACGTTTAACACGTTAATAAAATGCAGAACATAAAGGATTCAATCTCAAAGTTATTGCATTTTTATTAAACAGGATATCTAAAACGGAATTGCTATTGTAACATCAACAGCAGGAATCGTCTTTTCAAACATTTTATGTTTTCGCTAAAAGAAATTAAATTTATTTGGACATAGAACTTGTCTTCTTTTATCTTGAATTCAAACAACAATGAATTGATTGTGGCAACGTGGTATTTTTTATGGCCTGTAATCTTCAGAATGTTTTGTGCAGTATGGTATTTTTAAATGTCAATATTCCGTGGTTAACCGATTCATTTACTGCCCACTGCAATACCCGGAAAAAGTGGTTTGCATATTTCTAAATTATGATCAACTATCTGTACGCAGATTAATTAGGCAGTCCATGTTATTCTTGATTTACGACCATTAAATAAAAAATCCTGAGATATTGTAAGGGGTTATGAATAGTTTTACACAATATGCTACATAATGTCAGGGGAAAAAATCAAAATGCTTGGTAGCTGATAAAGGACAACTTCATTAAATCAAATCTTAGATTAGCTATTGCAAATTAATTTAAATTTAGACTAGTTCGAAACTATCCCAAAAATTTCATCAGTTTTACAGGTAAAAACCAAAAATGCAAGATGCAGGCGATTATAAGTTGCAATTGTCTTTCCATATAAGGTCAATTTGTTTGTTGTCACCTTTAACAGAAAACATGTTCAATGTAAAATCAGATTGTCAGTCACGACAATTCTTCAATAAAATACCAATAATGTAATGTTATAGTGATATTAGCTCTCTGTTTTTAGAGTGCAGGTCTTCGGTTACCAGATAAACCTTTTGTTACTTTGACTTTAGCTTCTACTTAATATATACTATTCATATACAAGCGAAGGTTAATTGTTTTGTAACTAGGCAACACTCATTTTTACCTCTTACGGCGGCCATTAGTATATACATTGTAGGTATCGTTCATTCCATGAGATTGCAATGCATAATTTTAGTCTCGAAATAATACTAATCATGTTTAGACCATCGAAAGTGTTTTTGACATGAAAAAAATAGTAACAAATGTATAATGGGAGAAATCAAGATTACTTACTCAAACGTATGTCCATATCAAGGGTAAGTACACTAGAAGATCATAAGTAGTCAATGACAGATAATTGGAACAATTTTTCCTGCTGTTTGCTGTCCAATAAAGGTATTACAATACATTTTGCTTTAGGTGGCAGTGCAACTCCATGTTTTCCATAAGCGTAAATAACAATTTAGTGTTCTAGGATAGAAACAATATTAATAAATCGTCAACAAAATATAAAGTTTATTTGTACTCGCCGCGAAACAGGCGAAACTACTCGGTAGATCCCTGCATGCATTTCTACCTGCAGCTGTTTCTAAGGCTTGTCAAATAAATATTATATTTTCTGACAATGTATGAATATCGTGCAATTGTTACATTTGCTATGCAATAAAGAAAAGGTTTGCTTTACTCGGCATGTGCTTCGCTTCTAACAATACTTAGCATTATGTTCTGGTTAACGACATAATGAAAACGCGCCGACGAATTTCAAAAATCGTCTAGAAGTGCATATTTTTGTGTTTTTTATCGGTGTAAAATGTATTTTATGATAAAAAAAAATTTCGTAAGTTGTCAGAAAAAAAATGAAACGTATTTGTACTCGCCACGATTTGTGAATTGAAAATTCAGTGCGTATTAAACTGATAGCCAATGCAGGATAAATACCATTTCCTTGTTGAAAACTTTTCTATCACGTTTGCAAATTTGATTGCATCTAGTTTCCCCAAGTGTTGAATTCAGTACATAGTAATTGTGATGCAATGATTATTTGATACACTTATTACTTACTCTAAATTGTAGTATATGATATCATTTTCATCAACACACCAACTCACACACTACAGTAAAGGAAGCGGGTGATGTGTTATGCCACAAAGCTGGTTTAACCCACCATTTTTTATGACATGCCTTTACCAGGTCATGACCATTTGTGTAGCTTTTGGTTTTTTGTTCTCCAGATTTGGTGGTTTTCTTTACTTTTATTTGTCTATTGTATTTTTGAAAGTTTCCTTGGTGTTCGGTATTATGTGAAAGGCTTCTTTTTCTTTACTTATTTATTAATGAAACATTTGCTTGCCAAAACATTTTGGTAACCTATTATAAAAGTCTGTCAACCTCTGCATACATAGATAAATTCTATTATAAGATTATTTAAGACACGAGACAGCAATTTATTTTCATTGTCAGTTGTGTCTTTGGACGTCTGAGTTAGAAATCGGTACAAGGAGACATCTCAAAGTGAACCTCTAACAGATATATGAGTAATGTTTAAATCTTATTCAGGTCTTTGAATATAATTTAGATTAACTAATTATAAATAACTGTCTTTAAGATCACAAGAGCATGTGAGGTGCATCTAATGTTTGGTATTGTACTTGTAGGTTACATTTAAAATGTCCTGACTGTATACGACTTGCCATTATCTCTTATCTCTTAATTATATTACATGCAATCAGTCAACAACAAAAAAAGAGTATAACAATACAAGAACTTTTCGGCTATCAACATAAAATTAGTATATTAACTGGTTTCGGGTTTTATGTCTTTGATATGCCTTAGGTAACTATAATTGATGCAATACCTTCAAAGGCCAGGAAGAATTTTCTATGTTGTAAGCAAGATTTATACAAATCTGTACACTGTTTCAGGCTATAGAATTTTAACAATTTTTGACACTGAACAAAACATATTTCCGAGAAGTAAATAATTTAAGAAACTGTTATCAGTTTAAGGAAGTCTGGTATTTATTTATTTCTAATCCAATGTTAATGTTTATATTTAAACTTTATGAACTTCGTGCTTGGCATTGTGAAAGATTAATTGAAGAGATCCCGAGGGTGTAAATATTTTTATGTGACAGGGCGTAACGAGCTTATTATGCAGCAGATAAAGCAAAACTATCTCAGCTACATAAATGTGGGAGAAATCATATGATGGTTTTACACCCACAGACTGCAAATTTCCTGCCAAATTTAAACTGTAGGTTCTTTTTTAGCATATCTTGCTTATTTACAAAGATTATATACAAGTACAAAACATTGAAACATTGCGGCGACCATATCTGGTTGTGAGCTGTCAAATGCGTCCCAGGTGGAGAACATGAAAGACCCTCTTTTTAGGAGGTTGATAAGTTATAGTACTAAAACCTGATCACATGGGCTTTCCGAAAAGTGCATGAAAGTACTTGTTTCTTCCGTAAACTAACAACTTTCATATCGCGGCATACTATAGACTCTCCATTGTTTAATATCCGATATCCAATTAGAACGGTCGTAACAAGCACGTTGTTATGTCACCACTACAAGAATGTTGCTATGTTATCATAACGTTCTTGTGTGTTTCATTCCTTTTGATTGGATGACGCAACGAGTACAGATAAGTGTGTGTGACTGGTCGTACCGTACCGTGTCATCTGTACCACAAACCGGCCATATACGGAACAATAGTAGAATCACAATTCGTTAAGAAAAATCCCCAATCAACCAAGTCCTATAAGTAAGATTATCGGTTGCCTACTTTAGTATTTCGTTTTCATTTCTTTATCGATTTGCATTAATAAAAAATATTATGTTAGAAGTGAAATTCTTCATTGGTTATAATACTGCTTTAATTGTAAAAAAACAAAACAATAAATACAAGACTCGGTAAGATTTCATACCAAGTGTGGAGGGGACTGTAAGAAGTGGAGGGCATTTTATTGATTTTAATTTTTAAAAATTTGGGATTCTCTTATTTCTTGTAAACTGAATGATAAGGACACAAATTTGACAAATGTGAACGATTTGACTAATTTTCAGATACTGCAGAATTAGAGCTATATTTATTTCATAGGTAATGTTATGTTATTGATATGAATTCTGTATGAATGCTTTGCGTCAATTACTCGAATAAGTAGTATATATCTATAGAAATAATATATATGTTAGCACCAATCGATTTGATTCTGTAAGGTGCTTTATTTTTAATAAATACTAATGCGCCAATCTGTTAAGCTTTTCATGTGATTCTGTCATAAATCCATCGATTTTTTTCGTTACAACTGTCAGCTACCTGTAAGTAAGACAAACGCCCATTAGAACGTGATTCTTGCTGCCGTTTCCGATTATAGATACAATTTTAGGGCATTTTTTTAACTTTTAATCTATGTAAGTATTATTTTGTGTTGTTGTTCTCAATCTAAGTGTTAGATTAAAGTATTATTTTTTGTTGTTGTTCTCAATCTTAGTGTGAGATTAAAAAATAATTTAATTAAACAATAAGACATCTTATTAAATGGAATAAGAAAAATTCTATTTTGAAATTAATTATATAATTATGTTATACTTATCTCTTTTATGTAGTGTGTCGTACATTTTCTTATTTTCTTTGTCATAAACACTGGATTATTAATAATTGGATGGTTTCAACTAAGATAACATCAAATACAATGAATTATACTTGAAGATTAACCATTTGATGTACTTAAACTTTAATTTAAAAAATGCTAATTATTAAACTTGCTTGGAGTGAACACTGTACTACTAAATACAAATCATAAATAGGGAATGCATCATTGGACAACATGCATTACACTTTAATGGTGTGTAATCCAATCTCTAACTTTTATATATCGAGACTTTGGTATGTTTATTGCTTATTTTATATTTCTTATTCCCGAAACAATGTAATAAGTGACATAAACGGCAAACTCGAGAACCAACAAGCAAACATGAAATAATTACTGTTTACTGTGTGGGTTTTTACTTTCATATGATTTTTATTCTATCGCTTAGAATGTTATACTGTTTTGCGTTTTTAATTATCGCTGCATGCTAGACAATGACAATTTAGTCTACTAACTCAATCTTGACACAAAAATGGTATGTGTGCCTTAAGGTTACTTGGAAACATCATTATGTGACAAGTCTTATAGAGTTGCATCTTAGGTGCGTTTTGCGCATTATGCAAATAAAAAATACGCCGTGGTAATTTGTTTGTATTTCAATTTCATAATAAATTTAATTGAAATTCACCATCTTGCCTGATTTCTGTCAACCCTAATTCATAACATTTACATATGCTAATATTTATGGTTCTGCGACTAGTCAATTTTTAATCATTATGTATTATATTTGTAGATGGATGATATTTTAAATAGAACGACATTCATTGACTTTATTGGACTCGTCGAAACAGAACACTACAGTCACACGAAAACGATTGCTCATTTAGCAATTTGCTTGGATATTTTTACGGTTATTTTGAATTTGATACTTATTTGTATCATTGCCTCTAATAGAAAATTATACCAACAAACAGCTTATCTACAAGTGATCAATACATGCATATCAAATATCCTAAATGGATTATTTGTATATCCGCTGTCTATATATTCTGAACTAGAAGTGTGGAATTTAAGTCAGTTCGTGTGCCATGCGTGGATTATGATGGATGTATATCTTCCTTTTGTTAATATATTGATCTTTGTTTTTATTACCGTAGAACGTATTGTCCTAATGTCTGCGGTTAGTCGATATTCGAAACGTACAAGAATATTCGCTGTTATAGAACTGCTAGCGCCTTGGATAATTGGTATTTTAATTATCTTTCCGATTTGGATAGAGGGTGCTATTGCAATGCCAGATGATTTAGGAGTGTGTCTGGTTCATTTAAATCAAGATGCAGCTCTACTGTCACCAATATTGACATATTTTATTCCAGCTTGGATGTGTGTCGTCTTAACAATTGTTGTGGTCATTACTATAATGCGAAGTGACAGGCCTCACATTAATAATAATTTACCAAACACAGACTCAAGAAATCACACGAATTCCACTCGAACAACATATGACAACAAGGACATGTTATCATTAGCCAGTCTGTCGTTTACGAATTACTTTTATCTGATCTTGTGGCTTCCACATCAGTTCATTACTGTTCTTCTTGTATTTTGTTTTAGCTGTAACCCTCCGTATCAAGTGTTAATTGGTATCACGTGGTTAGGTGCAATGTCTTCAATGCTATGTCCACTTGCTTGGTTTACAGACAAAAATATTAGAACCACAACAAAACAACTGTTTCTTTCTTGTAAATGTAGACGCACGCATTCTGCTATATCAAATGTAGACAGCAACGAAATAGAATTGCTTGACAGTTATGAAAGGTCAACTTCAGTCGAAATTTGATGTTAAATTTTATAAATAAACTCTAGTATTGTAACTACATTCAACTGACCTTCCATGAGATCATCATCATATATTTTATATATTGTTTTGTGTATGATTAAAATTGCCATATTCCTTTTGTTTGAATGTTTGTCCAAATGTTAAATTTTACAGCATGACAGAGATTTTGTATACCAAATAAAACTGAACGTAAGCCATCGTAATATTTATTCTCGTATGCACCGATTAACATACAGTTACCGTTCATTTGTCAATTAAATGTATTAAGGTTTCAAATGTACAAAATTAACAACAAATATAACATTTTAATTGATATTATAACAAACTGTTGTATCTATTCATAACACTCGCTTAAGCACTAGCAACCTGAAATGCAAGAAAATGCAGAAGAACAGCTACGTAAATCACCATAGGAGGATTATATTTAAATGGTAAATCTGCTAGTATTGTTTTTAAAGTTATCTTTAAAGTACACAACATTGATGTTTATAATATTTTTAATTATCTCTATTGTGTTGGACATAAAACTGAATAACATTAATATTTATAGTATGGGACCATACTGCGAGGGTTCACAGTGCTCGACCCATAGAGCTGTCTAGCACGTACACAAGTGCTGGATATGGAATGCCCTTCTGTTGTATGGATGACAGATCATAATACGGAAAGTTTAAGCGTGACCACACTCAGCACGCTAAAGAGTTCTCATGTATAAGTCGATAAAAGTAGGTTCGTTTTAGCCGCTACAAAAGAAACTAAATTTCCCGCCTCTAACCATACCCCATACATTTCCAGTGGTTTTTAAAATTTTCTTCCTTTGGTCCAATTTTCATGATTTATTATTTGTTAACTTGTTCTGAATAAGGCTGAAATACTGCTCTCTGAGCCAACACATAATCAAGCAATCAATCGATCTATCAATAATATATATGGTACAAGTATCAATTATGGGTCTTTAAATATGACATATGGTGACGGATATTCATGGCTAACTTTTCGATTGGGACTACTGACCTTTGGCTTTTGAGTTTTTGCTCTTTTTTTTTTTGGTTGCGCATAATTGTCTAAATTTGGATTATAAATCGTCAATTTACTTTCGGTTTTGTGCGGTCATTTTTTTGCTATGTTTTTTGTTTCCGACCAATTTGGATATGAGCACGATGCGTATCACTCCATTTCACAAAACGTACATTGGTCACAAAACATGTTTGTATTTATGTCAGTATTTTATCGTGTCTTTGTTTTAAATTGAAATTGTATAAATTTAAGAAAACTAATTAGAAAACCTATTGATCTAAAGGAATCAAAAACGACAAAAATAGGAAACAGTGACAAAATGCGATATGTAGAAAAAGACACATGCAACAAACAAAAAGCCACAAACAAAGATCAATTGCCAGTAACCTCAATAACATTGATACACCCGGTGGTTTCGGCTTAAGCCAAGTAAACATTGCCAACCCCTATGAGTACACCTATGGCTCATCATAAATGGCTTATGGTTTTAGTGACATGAAATTTCGAAATGTGTTAACCATGCCGAGTTTACTTAGCAATCGTACGTACACATCTACTATGCTTTTAAAAGAGGAGGTTCTTGGCAATTACAAATCGATATTGACATTCGTTTGTCTCCATATTAAAGTCAAAGATAGTGATATCCCGACCTTGTATTGGATACCAAAAAACGTGAAAAGAAATCCATAAATCACATCACTTCATGGTAGAATCGTCTAAATGTGCATAAAAACTCTATCGGAACTCCTAACCACTATTTTAACAGCAATTAAAACGGGGCTTCAAAATATAAAGTGTAACACCTACTATCCAGGAGTATAATAAATTGAAATTTTGATACATGTACTCAAAAATTAAAAAGACCTGATATACGTCTTACGGTTTGGATCTTCCCAATTTTAACAACATTAAAACATTTTGAATTTTTTTACAGTAAATATACTGAAGGCAAATTCTGTAAAAACGTTAGATTTTCTGCAATAATTGTTATGTTTAGAGAACATGTCTTTCAACAAACGGTTGGTATTCCAACGTGTCTTATTCTGTTCTTTCCTTGCCGACCTATTTTTGTCGTCCCGTGAGAAGGCCTGCTGATAAACAAAGTAGACACTGATCCCAAACCTTTCATTTCACATTCCGCTATACTGATGTTTTGTCCCAGAACAATGCCAAATTTAATTACTATTTTCATTCAATTTATCGAGCTTGAAATTTAATACACTACCAATTACACATATATCAGCTTCTTACTTAGACCTACTTCTACTCTCGGGAATAGGGCAAACTAGACTGTACGACAAACATGATGTGTTCAACATTCCAGTTGTCAACTTCCCGTTCATCGATAGATTGATGTTTTATAATCGTTATGGAAAATCCATTTTTTCAAATACGATTTGACATTTTCGCTGTTTCGTGAAAAGCTTTTCCTATTCCTAGATTAGACTTTATCTCCAATATGACAACGAATAAATCGATGGTTGTTAAGAGACAGTCATTGCTTACTCTTCATATCACCCAAGTACTCCCACGGTTTTTATTTTGTTCAGGTTACTGACTTCCTTTTTTGTGTCTTTGGTTTTTGTTTCGTGTTATATATGTTTGTCTATATCCAGCTTGTAATTGTCTATTGACTCTAGGCTCTTGTTGTTCTGTCGGGTTTCTTGCAATTTTTCTTTCCAGCATCTAGATAACCTTCAACGACTGGTGTTCCGACTGCACCACTGACCACTATTTGGTGTGCAGCAACGTAAAGATCCACATAAAGACTTCACACTTCGCGAAATGAGGACCAACCTAAAGACACCATTAAACCACGTGATCAAAGAAAAGTGGAGGAGTTTGCACGTGTGCTGAGGGGTATTCTCCATGGCCCATCCATTTCAAATGAGATGAAAACACTTCAGAGATTCTGCATCTCTGAGCTGCTATTTCTATCTCTGGCAAAACTGCCAGCAAGTCAGTCCCACTCAGACAAAATGACACTTATTATCTAAACAAAGAAAAACACTTGAACATTTTAAAAACAATACCATACTAGGGGCGCTAAACATTACTGTAAATATAAGTTGCAGTAGTTTTCCGCATGCACTGACTGCAGATAAAGTAATAATATTTGATTTTCAAAAACACAGAAAAAGGATTAAAACAATAACTTATGACGTTTTCCTCTTTACTGCTGATGACTTCATAAATGTCTGCAAAAGACTGAAAAAGTTGTGTCACAAAATAATTTTTACTGTGACATTCATTTTATATCTGTCACGGACATATCGGAATAACTATTATATTATAGCGGAACAAATTTACATTTAAGAGATAACATTTGACAATAGCTCTGTAAATGATCTTTGACTGAGGGAGAAGAAATTAGTTCTTATTTTGATATTTGGTTGCGCCGAGCTGCAGCATAGGCAGTGGATTTATTATTCAAAGGAATTTTGATATTAGAGCTGTATTAAAAAAGCAGTTTCATACAGAATTGATAAATAAATTTATTTATATAATTTGTTAAATGTATTGGCTATTGTCAGGTGATTGTGCAAGGCGCATTTCTGGACTATTTTATGGGACAAAGACAAGACAAGACAAATACTTTATTAGAGTCTCACCTCAAAGTGTATCACAATAAAACAAACATACAAAGTCTAAAACCTTAATATATACAAGTAGAGCCACTCTAAAAAGAGTTATGAGAGACATTGTAATAATATGAATATACAGTTATGCTGAGGTTATATATTATTATTATTATTATTATTATATATATACACACATACACACATATATATATATATATATATATATATATATATATATATATAAATTGTCTATTTATATATGCCCAACATCTGATTGTATTTCAACATTGGATCTTTAGAAATGCACTAAAGATACATAGTTAAGATAAATGATATTTATAAGTGTCTAATGAATTAACCAAACAATGTCGTTGTAATTTCCACTCTGAAAATCATCTGTGCACACAGATTTGATTTTTGAGCCGTCCCACCTCGGGAATCGAACTCGTGTCAGTTTATAATATCTATGGCTACTGCGCCTAGCATGTAAAGACAGATGTGTAACCTCTAGACCAGATCCGTCCGCTAAAAAAACGGAGTTTCACTGGCCTAGTGTTACTTTTGGTTGAACATGTCATTTACATACACAATGTTTTTGTGCGACCTGAGCTTTAATTACAACGATTTTCATACAATCAGAATGGATCTGTAAGCAATTATACAGATGCGTGCATATAGTTGTTTTGAATTTCTATTTATAATTGTCTATTTATATATGCCCAACATCTGATTGTATTTCAACATTGGATCTTTAGAAATGCACTAAAGATACATAGGAATTTGTCGATCACCATCTAAGACCATTTGTAAAAGCCCTTCCGTCCCATATCCAAGATACAACTGATTATCTAAAAAAATGCAGTCCCTAAATCCTCTACCTCAAAACACATTGCTTGCTACTATGGACGTGTCATCTTTGTATACAAACATAATACAAAATGAAGGAATTGCTTGCTGTGAAGTTGTATGGAACACCAGACAAGAAAAATATCTCCCAACAGAATGTTTTGTTAAATTGCTCACTCTCGTCCGTGAGAACAACAATTTTGTTTTTAATGACGAACACTACATCCAAGTGAGTGGTACTAGCATGGGAACCAAAATGGCACCCTCTTATGCCAATATATTTATGGGAAATCTTGAAAAACAGCTTCTGTCTGCTGCACCATATAAACCATTGTCATGGTTCCGTTTCATTGATGACATTGACATTAAATGGAATGAAAGTCAAGAACATTTAATAGATTTTTTTAACTATTGCAACAATTTTCATCCCACCATCAAATTTACTTTCGAATTCTCAGGTCACAAAATATCCTTTCTCGACACTACTACCTCCATCCAAAACGGAATGATGACAACAGATCTTCACACGAAAGCAACAGACAAGCATCAATTTTTATCCCCCAAAAGTTGCCACCCAAGGCATTGCTCGCGCAGTATTCCTTACAGTCAAGCCATACGTATCAAAAGAATTTGCTCAACAGAAAACACCCAAAACCATCGTTTAAATGAGCTCCGTAAACATTTACTCAAAAGAGGCTATAAAAACAAAAACATCGCCGAGGCATTTGGAAAAGCTGACCATGTTTCCAGAGATTCGTTGCTGAATTACAAAGATAAAAATATAACAAACAGAGGAATACCATTAGTCGTCACATACCACCCTGACTTAAAAAACATTTCAAATGTTTTAAGGAAACATTGGAACCTTATCGAAAATGATCCGAATTTAAAAAAGCTTAAATCCCTGAACCACCTATAATGGCATACCGTCGACCAAACAGTTTAAAAGATATTATTGTAAATGCTAGAGTCAAAATGAACTCTCCTTCAAAACCTGGTGGATACAATCCATGCAATCGAAGTAATTGCAAATGCTGTAAAGCAGCAAACGTCGCTAGCACCTTTCGAAGCACAACAACCAACGAAAGCTTTACAATATACTCCAATTGTTCCTGTAAATCCAGCAATTGTATTTACATACTGACCTGTGGGATTTGTAACATCCAGTATGTTGGAGAAACAGAGACAGCTTTCAATATGCGACTTAACAACCATCGCTCCTTTTTCACGAAAAACAGAAATTGTCCACTAACTCGCCACCTTAAAACTACAGGCCACTCTTTTGATACTGTAAAATTCCAAATTATTGATCAAAACCCAAAGTGGAATACATCAACCAGAAGACTTCGAGAAACATTTTGGATACATCAATTAAAAACGCTAGAACCTAATGGATTTAAACGAACGTAATCCACAGGTAGAATACTAAAATGTTTATGACCCAACAGTAATATGAACAACAAAAATATTTTATATCTCAGCATCAGCATAGATTTTTTGTATAAAGTGAACAACAAAAACATTTTCTATTGTTTAAATTTTTGATTCAGTCAACGCCTGATGAAGCTCTTTGGTAGAGCGAAATATTGCGTTCCATATATATTATTTGTACATAGTAGTGTTGTTATAATTATTTTTATTAGACAACTATATATATATTGGTTACGAAAATTCCATCGTCACACGCTAGTACACATGTACTATGTCTATGTCTAAGATTCATCCCGGTTAATGAAGCTATATTTTTATATAGCGGATTTGGCCGAGGGGTCTAGACCGCTGGACATAGTGCAGGCGAATTGGTGCCACAGTGTCACAACGGTGTGAGTTCGAATCCCGCTGAGGGAAAGCAAAAATTTGACAGTGTTAAAAATCTAATTCAAACAGTGTTGGGCTTAATTTGTAGACGTATATATAAATATTTGATATTAACCCTGTATTTCTGATGTTTCAGAAATCCGCTGGATAGATATATTATATGGTTGTCACAATACTTAGACGTTTGTATATAATTTACTTACTGTGACTGCATGACAAGTAACTTTGTCATCCTATATAATATATACAAAAATGCTGAATTAGATTACTGTCAGATTAATACGTATTGGTTACGAAAATTCCATCGTCACACGCTAGTACACATGTACTATGTCTATGTCTAAGATTCACCCCGGTTAATGAAGCTATATTTTTATATAGCGGATTTGGCCGAGGGGTCTAGACCGCTGGACATAGTGCAGGCGAATTGGTGCCACAGTGTCACAACGGTGTGAGTTCGAATCCCGCTGAGGGAAAGCAAAAATTTGACCGTGTTAAAAAATCTAATTCAAACAGTGTTGGGCTTAATTTGTAGACGTATATATATATATATTATAAATGCGTAACATTATAGTTAAGAATACAGGATACACGATTAAAATAAACATTGCGGATATCTGCATATATAGGACATTTTAGTAAAACATGTTGTTCATCTTCAATATTATCAGTGCAGTAAAAACAGACTCTATCTTCTAACCTCATATTTTCATATCTTCCTGTTTCAACTTTAATCGGTGCAACCCCGCATCTGAATTTTGACATTGCACTTTTATTTCCCAGACATATTCATACATAGATACTTTTCAACACCATATACACACTTAAACTTTCTATATGTACGCAGTTTACTACCATCATTAGACGATATCTTATTAAATCATTCTTGTTTGTAATTATCAAATGAGACATTCTCAATATATTTAATTACACCTTTACTTAAGATATAATTTGTATTACAAATATAGTTCATATCAATATCTTTAAACCTTGATTTAACTCTAAATTGCCAGTTTTTTTATTTTTCCATTTCCAATGGTATTTCCCCATAAAAATACTTTTCTATTAACTCTATCGTTACTCATTTTAGTTAGTCTTGACCAATATCTATAAACACTAGACCATTGCTTTATAGTGCCTGGCATCCAGCCCATGTCACCATATAAAGATAAGTTAGGTGTGTATTTACCAACGCCCATGAAAAAGCGCATTGCTCTATTCTTTACACTATTAATGCATGAAAATTCTTTAGTGCCCCATATAGGTGCACCATATTCAACTACAGACCAAACTAGTGTATCAAACAATTTTGTAAAAGTTTCATATTGAAAACCGCCATTTATTTTACATTTAGATATCAGCAGACTCAAGGATCTGCTTGCGGATTTCGCTACCGCTTTAGCCATGTCATTATAATTCAAAAATTCAGTCAATAGTAAACCTAGATAGTTATACTGTGATACTATTTCTAAACAATTATCTCCAAACATAAATGGAAACTTAGTTCTTGGTATAGATTGATTTCTAAAATGAACAATTTTTGATTTATCTAAATTTACAATTAAATTATTTTTAAAAATCCAGATGTTAAGTGAATCTAATACACTTTGCAGATCATTTTCATTTTCAGTAATAAAAACGACACCATCAGCATATAAGAATACACAAACTTTCTCGCTGCCTATGTCAATACCAACATTCAATTTTTTAATATCATCAACTAAATCATTAATAAAAATATTGAACAGTAATGGTGATAATATACATCCTTGTTTCAAACCACAATTTACTCCAAACCATTCTGTTAAATTTCCATTAAGTCTAACACATGACTCTACTTTAACATATAAAGAATATATTGCCTTTAACATTTTTGAACTTATGCCAATGTATTGCAATTTACAAAAAAAGTAAATCCCTATTGATCCAGTCATACGCTTTTTTAAAATCAATAAATGCGGCATACGTGGACAATTTATGAATTTTTCTAGTTTCGATAATATTTGTGATGCTACTCAAATGGTCTATAGTGTTTCCTTCTTTTCGGAACCCATTCTGATCATCATGTAGAAAGTGAATGTCATCTAATTTCTCAGATAGACGGAGATTTAAAAATGGGTGTTTGCTGGAGAAAATTGTGTATTGGTAATGATTTATGATATGAGATTTTCCATTGTAAATTTTGACCTAAATTAGAACGGAAATCTAAGCTAGGAGCAAGCTATTTTTTTGTATGAAACCCTTCAGCAATGTCAATTTCGGTTTACGCGAGAAATTTCCCAATTCCAAACTAAAGCAGACGAACCTTTGTAACTAACGTTAGATACAAATAATGTAAAATTCCAGTACGGTTTGTGACAACAGTGGAATTGTATGAAATATGCACGTGCTACATGTATATCGGAAAATAATTGTTTCCTCTTGGATTTTGGTAATAAAAAGGCACAATTTGGATTAATAAAAATGCAAGCAAAAATACATAACAGGCAAAATTATTGCATGAAACTGAATGGAGTGCACCGTTTGTTTTAACTGTACAATGTTAATATTTATTTGGAAAGTAAAAAGAAAAGTTTTTGATCTATCCAGACCAGCAGTTGTACGTATAGTAGTATATAGTATATAAAATATTACAGTGTTTGGCAGTTTCAGTGTCTCTGTATAACAGAAAATTTTAAGGAACACCCTTTTAAACTTAAGAATGCATAAAACAATTACACAAATCATCTCCTTAGCATGGGACTTTTTTTTACAAGTGTTGTACGATTGTAATTTGTTACTTTAATTTCAAAAGTGCGTGCTACAGTCTCTGGAACGCAAAAGTTAACGCTATTGTCGTTCGTACATCGTGCGTATATCATTCGTATATGGTTTAACGTAAATATTGTTTCTTTGGTTTGATGTATATAATTAAGTAATACGTAAAAATCGGCTATCCGGTAAATAACTTTTTTTATGAAAAGTCATATTGGCAAGTTACGATCTCACCTCTTTCGGATCAGTAGGTTTCCTCAAATTTGTGATACGATGAAATGTAATGACATTTCGTGTCGCAAAATGGATCGATATTTGGTTGGCAAGGTTCTAGTTGGGCTTAAGCAAGAAGGACTATGGACTGACTTTGAAACAGATAAATTTAAAAGAATAATAGTATTTACAACAGGCTTTCATGAAACTATTTTCCAGAGACCCAGCTTACTTTATTTTTGCCACTTGACTACATAGGTTATTGGGTCATTTTGAGGACGAATAGACTATTTCTATGGTGAAGTGTCTCAAAAATTCATAAAACATATGTCACTTTTCAGTTTTCTTGTATTTGTTATAGTTCCAGAGATTACGCGATAACAAGGTTTTTGTTGTTTGTGCAGGTAACACCGTAAAGAAAAATGTTTCGGTTTCACAGGCTGAATTCTGAATAGACTTTCAGTGTCCAATACTTGTCGTGAAAGACCAAAATGATGTGTCGCGTACTCTTAAAACTGTTCGGTTTGAAATTTGGCGGAAGTGGGAAAGACCTTAATTATTTCGATTCTGATATGAAAATATAGATATCTTTAATTTCGCGCCTACATAAGCAAAGGTTTATTTTGGCTGTTCCAACTTCCGTTACACTTGTTAGAAAATTATACTTTTCTATGCCATAGATAATGCGTAATACTTTGTAGAAAAATAAAGGAAATATTAATTAAAAACAAAGCAACATATTTATTTACATTAACAATATAATTTAACAATCAGAACAAAGAACGACAAAATTGAATGCTTCGTCATGTCTACTCTACAACCCTACTACAAGTTACCGTGTCTGTGTTGCTTGCATTTGCGTGACAAGTAAACGACTTACCGCGTTTGGTATAAGCTTTTGCTTCTTTTGTAGATCTAAAATGGTGCAAAATGAAGTCAATAATTATTTTCCACTATTTTAAATATGGTGGAGTGGTGTTTTTATTTTTATAGTAAATTTTGACCTAAATGAGGACGGAAGTGTATAGGCCATGAGGCGGAAACAGTCCGCGGTTTGTCCGAATACCGTTGAACGTCACAAAAGCAGATAAACTTTCCTTCAGAACAATGTAGCAAAAGTCAATGACAATTTTTGATATGTAAACAATAAAGGCATTGTAATGTTATCGTGGAAGCATGTTTTCCGTTGGAATTTAGAAATACAAAATATTAATATAATAAATAAATAAAATAGAATAATAAAAATTGCAAGCAAAAAACTGAGCACACTAGGGGAGGGGGGGAGGGCATGGTGATTTTATGAATTGGCTGGGACAGCTACATCCATATTTTATTCAATATTTAAACAGAGGTTTGTTTCAAAACTCGTGTTAAGGACGTAATATTAGAATCGGTTATAGAATAGTTGATTCAAGACAGAGAACAACATATGATCGCGGCATATCCTTCTTCAGTATCATTTGGAACTTACTGCTATAAGCATTACAAAAAACTATTTTTAAGTGATTACATTACAGTCATGACATATGGAAATGGGAGTAAACGATATTAATAAAAGTACAAGATGCAGGTCCATGGATTTAAACAACTACTAACATTTGATTTTTAATGTCAGTTATGTCAAGTCCAGTCGGAAAGCATATACTAAGAATATTACACAGAAAAGGAACCTTTGGAGACAATAGTTATTCCAAGATAGCGTGGATTTCTTCTACTTATTGGAATGTGTTTCAGAATAGATTTAATTTAGTCATGAAATGAATCTACGATGTACAATCGGATGTTATTTATTAACCGCTTTCCAAGTTTACGGATTTCACAGGGTGTTATTGTCTGATCCATTGCTCTACTTAACTGGCTTTTTTGTTCTAAACACCTTTATGCGCTGTTGGAAACCGGCGACTTTTCAAAATACAATGGCCCATGGTATTGGAATTATGTTTCCTCTGGAATAAATGATCTATCATTGATTTTAAGAGAAAAAAATATTGCTAAATCCTTTTTATATAACAATGGCTACGATAGGAGACATTCACTAATTATATAGCTTATTCCTGTACTTCTTAAATCAAAGCGGAAATTGATTTGTGTTTAGCTTTAAATTTGTCACAAATATTTCAAAACCGGAAGCCAATTTGCAACAAAAGGATGCAATTGTTTCGCGCATTTAATTATTAAAGACATTTTACATTAACAGATCTGGAATTGTCAGAAAAATACGTTAATCATAAGTAGCTGTTTAGAAGTTGAGTGCAGAAAGTAATAGTAAAATCAATTTTTATTATCTGATTTAACTTAATTTCGTTTTAAATGTTGAAATAAAGAATAAACACAAGGGAGATATATAAGCAGATATGTGTTCATCACGATTTTATTACCGTCTCCTGAGAGGTGGTATATGTAACAAAACTATTCCGAAGACTACAGGCATGCATATTTCGTTTTTAGAGAAAACTATCGCTATAAAATAAATTATAAACGTCAATGAAACAAGTCCTTTGTTCTTTCAAGAACACCATCAGGGTTTTTGTGTCCACAAAACCCTAACAAATTTAGGTTCAGAAATTGAGGGACGTAAGGCCAGTGTTTAGGAACTGCATTTGTGCAAATTTGCCAATCAAATATAACCCCGGGGGCAGGTTTATTACTGATCAGTTAAAATCATTCATATCACTTGTTTAAGAAAATACCATTAGCACAGATTGAATTCCTTATGTATAGTGTCGATGATTGTTCAATACAATAGGCTATACGTGTAGAGAAGGCCGTAGACTCTCTTTCCAAATGAGTGAAGGCTGTGAGGTAGTTTATACAAGAATAACATCACTATACGTGTCTATGACCACTCATGCTTAATCTGTTCTCAACACCATCTCGCGTGTCTCACATCCATGACAAATAAGCAATTATACCGGCGGACAACATTGAATCTGTATGCAAAACGCATTAAATTAACTGATTGATATAGCAATTAGGTATTGACGATGTCAACCCAACATAAACCCCAACATCGCTTACAAAACATGTAGTCTTGGATAATAATAGATAATTTTTTTTCTTTTTGCAGTTCGACAAAAAACAAGAAATTGGATCCTCTATTACTCTACTGGAATCGGAGGTTAAACTAGTGTGCATAGGAACAACGTTTTATAGTAGGGTCTGGTAATGGCTTCACTGAACCTCTTTCCAAATTTTTAACAACTATTTAATCAGCAGTTAAAAGGGTGCTTAAGATATAGTATAAAACAAGCTACTCCGGGGGTTGTGTGAATTAGATATTGACACTGAAAAATCGTAAATATATGTTAGAGAACTTTTAGTCTATGTCACTTCATGTAATAGCATTATAAGTACGTTTAACGTTTCATTCAACCTTTTATACTAGAATTCCATACAATAAGCTAAAAACTTCTACTTTGCTTGACGAAAAACTAACAAACCTAGATACAAATATATAGTTTTGGTCGGATCATATTTCGTAAAGGACCATTCTTATTCCAACAACAAGTTGTAGGTTACTGAATCTTCAGGATACTCGTTGACTTTCTAATGGCTAACATTTTAGTCGTATTTTGTGAACGTGTTTTTCAACAAACTATCACAATTCCAATGGATTTCAACTGTGCACATCTTGTTGATTACTGGGTACAGTGGGACAATAATGGGTGGGTTCCTAGTGCTCGAAACACTGCAACAAAACAATGAAAGAGTCAGAAGAATTCAGTTGTTTTTGTTTTGACAATCATGCTCCAACAACCTATCTGAAAAGAGAATTGCTATGAATACAAGAAGTCTTTATTAAATTGTATAGTTGTCTCATTTCAAATTTCCGAATCAAATGTTCCCGTATCCTAATCTCGTTTATTAAGTCGGCGCTAACTTTGACATCTTTTATTTCGACACGTCTTTGAAAAAGCTGTGCTAACGTACCGCCACTAAAAGAAAGGGGTGTTTCTGGACGACCTTTAAAAAAAAAATTATATTGAGCATTTGATGAAATATGACGTATTAGTGTATATTTCCTGTTTTCATAGTCTCTCTGACTTCATCCAGAGAGTAAAATAAAAACACAATTCCGAACGACTTTTCGGTTGAGGGGAGAGGAAACATGATTTCGATCAAATATGTGCGGTCGGGACCGTCGAACAAGAAATTGATTTGGTGTGGCCCAAGTAACTGTGCTATCATGCTTAATGCTACATGTACCCTAAATTCTATTTAATCACATTAGAAATCCTCACTCAATACGTTGATTCTGTACATATATCGGTAGCGTCTTAAAATACTAAATCTTGTTTATAAAACCATGCAGAGCTATTTCACTTTCATCAATAGCAGTCCAAGAAAATACAATCTTTGATCTTTCAGCAGGCTTCTTTGAAAACGTTACATCCATTTATTTATGTTGAAATTTTCGTTTAATTTTGATTTATTCTCGCTTCCTCGATCCACCTGCCACATGCCAAATGGATGGCTATTTAATTACAAAGATTAAATATTATCTAAAGATAACAAAGAACGCAATGTTTATTTCACACAATTTGTATCACGAATATTGTTAATCATACAAGACATTTGCTGTTAAAATACATACAAATATGATTCCGATATAATTTCCCTTTATAATTTATCTTGATTGATATCAAGCGTGGAATAAGTAGTATTTTCGTGACTATTAAGACGGAATCACGTAAAAATGTACCCAGAAACATTGTATGAGATGGATTAATTAGAAGGCAAATGAGGGTAAAATGACTATGTTCAGATTATTTGACTGTTGGCAATGATCTTCCTGTATTGGGAATTTTATTATGTAGTGAATAATACATTATGGCATACGTTTTAGGGAAAGACTGAGTGATCTTCAACGAGTGATAGAAATTTTATGTGATTAAGTGACTGGAGCGAAGTGTAAATTCACACGGGGTTTACCAAAAGCTTATGAAAGAACTTATAATTCTGTGTTAACTCATGTATCACGTTTTCGCCTAAATATTGGTGTGTATGTGCCAAAAGCATATAAAGTGTTTGTACAAAATGATGGATTGCTAACCGTCATTCATAAGTATTTCCGCTATATTCAGGGGACGACAATACGTTTAGAAATAATAAAAGCAGTTGAATTAAATGGGATAAGCCTATAAAACACGTTTGCCTTCAACAAAAAACAGTCGAATAAAAAACGGACAGATACAGAGGATAGTGCGTTTTACATGAATCTTTTTGGACATCTAAAAGGGGATCTATCGTGCGAAGAAAGATATTAGCACTATCCAACCACGCCCTTTTAATCGTCAGCAGGCCAATTTCATATAACCTGACAACCCACCATCCGTTATTTACCACACAAAGATGAAAGAGGCATCTCTGTTACTAGTTAGTTCTCAATTGCACTTACAAATTGCTAAAACTGTAGTTCATTAAATTATGTAGTATCAACATATTCTTAAAAATTCAGTTTTGTTCATTTCAAAACATAGATTTCAAATAGATAAAGCGTTCATAACAAGTGTCATTCAGACTATTTCTAGAGTTGAATCAATTCAGGAATATTTCAAATTTCTGAACATTATAATGTAACATAGTCTGGGTCTTTTTAGTCCTAATAAACCACGAAGTTTATGAATGGTGTAAACAAACCAGGTTATAGTGTATAACCTGTTCAGAAATTTGAAATATTTCTTATTATATTTCTTTCATTTAACTCTAAACCAAAACCTAAATTGTAATTGTAAAATACATCGATGAGGTCATGGGACTTTAAAATTTAACCCCGTAATAATACGTCATGCATTCTTTGGAAGTTTCATTGGCGTATGAAAGCGTTGACCGAAGCACATTTTCAATGAAGCGACGTATCTTCTTAAAAAAGCTCTAACTTGTTGATCAAACTAGAGTTATTTCACTTTCATCAATAGCAATACCAGAAAATACCACCTTTTCACGTTTTAAACATGTGTGTATTATTATCCTATGACTAACAGTATTGTAATACTATAATGTTGATTTGAGGCCTTTCATTTCATTTATAAACCAGTGTATATTTGTACCCAATCTATAATTGTACTGTAATACTATAATGTTGATTCGTTGCCTTTCATTTTAAGAGTTACATAGTTGAATCGACTACAGCTGGTATTACATTATCTTATCGGTTTTTTTCCTAGTAGTTGAATGTGTTTCACTTCGTTTAATATTACGTTTTGTATGAGTGTTTGAATGGTGTTAAACGCTACTTTGTTATTATTAACTGCAATTTCGTTGTTCATTGCATGATATATGCTAGAACAAATAATCGTACCCTCGCTTTTTTTGGCGAGGGTACGAATTGAGTCCCATTACTCATGTAGCCTAGCGGGAGTGAATCACTCCCGGCACTTTGATGTCCAAAAGAATATACAATCAGACGTGGTCGATCTTGATATCTTTCGACAGTGTCACCATTTTTATCGGTTTTGTTGTTTAAAATCGATCATTATTGATATGTGATGATAATTATTGCCGTTTTTGAGTTGTGTATAAATTGACATTCGTGTCTATTTTTTGATTACGTTTGCTACATGAAAAACATTGAGAAACCCGAAACTGAATGGCGTGTTGCATCTTGGGTAATACATATGTAAATTACTGGTTCTTACTACGGAATTGTTGTTATAGTATGCAAATTAGCACGTTTATAATAAAATTAGGTCACATTATCCATGTACGGAATAATGATCAACATAGCATTTTCCACGTGCATCTATAAAGACGAAAAAAGAAACTTCTTCAATAAAGATCGTTTCCCGTTAGTTTCGCAATGTCTAAAGCTTTAATAACTTAAAGAAGATGAATATTATGTTTGAATTTTTTATAATAGACTGCAATTAGAATTTTTTATTTTCTACATTACGAGCAATAGGACTGAATTCTGCCGTTAATCCGACAAATCACAAAACTAACTTCGGCAGTATATAACGGCAGTTAAATTCGGCCTAGATATATTTCAGTATACCAGGAAAAACATGAATATTCAAAATGACATTGCCATTAACATTCTCCATGTTTAAGCAGTTAGAAAAATGGATTTACTACACACAAATAGTTTGTTAACGTGTGTCTAATATTATACCTACATGTGTCATTTTATTGCATGACTATTGCACTTTAATTGACAACGAAATTCACCCCTAATTTTTGGTTGGGCTACACAAATGCATTCATTGTTTCATTGACATGAGCTACAATCCTTTTATAACCCCACTCCTGTCGAGCGTGTATACAATAATAAACGCCATGATGCACATTAAAGTAGCAAAAAGAGTTAAATCTTAAATGTAATAAGTGTTTATTACTGAAAAACACATTTGTAATCCAATGTTTGAGAAAGAGTCTAATAGATTGACTTACTTTTATAAAATGATAAACCTGTTTGACCCCCACTTTTCTGACTTAAAATCTGACTCGCTATACTTTAAGTCAACGTATCTTGTTTTGAGGTCGAGCTTATGATCCTTTTGTGGATACGAAAAGGTACAAATTGAAATCATCAATTTTTTTCACAGTTAATCACAGTTTTAAGATGCGGCGTTTTTTTCAAATTTTGATAACGCGTTTTCCTTAGTAAATTTTAACCTTTATAAGAACGAAAATATACAATAGATTGTGGCAGGGACAGTCAATACTATGCTAAACCTTCGGGCAATGTCATTGCGGTATACGCGCCAAAAAATCCAGCGGTTTGTAAGTTTAAACATATTTTATTTGCTCAAATATGCAAATAAGACACAAGTTAGACAAATTTATGTAGTCTTCGCCAAATATACAAAATGTTACAAAAGAACATTCATGGAGCAGGCATACAATATATATGATCCAGATTTACTGGACAGTAATTTGGCAGCCAGGTAAGGTTATCAAATAATCTCTCTCTAATGTTAGTATTTTCAGAACATGCAAGAAATAATGATGCGAATCTTCCCTGTCACATCTACGACAACAAGATGAATAAGAAATAATAATAAACTTGCAAAGATCATAGCTTTAAAATGAAGCTACGCATCTAAGTGGGTTAGGGAAATATTGAATTTGCGCTGCCAATATTCATAATGCTTGGAACTTTTTTTAGGTGGGTTCATGTTTTTAGACGATAGTTTCGAAATTACGGATTGACATATCTAAACTGTTCCACTGCCGAATAGTTAATGGTATGAAAGATTCGTTAGTCAGGGACAGTCTACAGTAAGGGTCATTATGTAATTACTGTTACACAGACGTGCTTTGTATAGTTGGTGGTATTAAATTGCAAATATATGCTGGTGCAGAGCTATGTTGTATCTTACAGAACATTTGTAGCTTTCTACGTTTCTATACGCTCAGCCAAAGGTTCTCACCCATGCAGTTCCAGTTGTATTTGTAAAATTCGGTAGGCCTGTGATGATTCGAGCAGCCTCTATCTGCAGTTATTTGCAGTAACTCACACCAGCGTTGTCCTAAACTTCACGTGCATAATTAAAAAATGGTCTTAAGACTAAATACAATTTTTATAGATTTTTTTCGATTAAGTTTGTATTTAAGTTTCCCGAGTATGTTTAGATACCAAGAAACACTACATAATGTTTACATATGTATGTTCCACGTAGCATCACTGCTAAAAGTGAATCCTAGATGTTCATGAAAAATAATAACTGGTATATCTATTTTATTTACTGTAAACCTTATTTCTGGTTGTAATATATTAGAAAATATTTTTTTCAGGGTTAAACGACATTAATCACGTTCTTAACCAATCGATGAGCTCTCTCAAATCGTGATCAATCACAGATTGTATCTGAAACGACTGAATATAGCTGAACGACATATCGTCAGCAAAAAGTTTTTAAAGAGAAACAATATTTCCGACTATATCACACACACACACACATCACACACATATATATATAATTGATAATAATGGACATAGTACCGATTCTTGCGGAACACCATCATTCTTCTTCTCGGGTTAATTGACTACAGTTATATTCGCAATTTTCCAATTAGATGATATTCGCAATGGAAAAGAGATTTATTTAAATATTAATTTAAGTGGAGTTGCTTTTTTAAGGACCTATTTGTTTAAATTTCTTGACTTATAATGCCTGGACATGATGCTTTATTAAGTTTTAAAATTTGTATAATATAAACAATTTTTTCTGCGCTAATAACTTTATTGTTTAAATGTAAATTGTCGTAAGTTTAAAAACTGCGAGAGTTACATTTTTATCCTTTAATGAGGAATTTTGGCTAAAATACTTATGCAGTAGCTTACATTTTTCGTCGTCCCGATGGACTCCATCTCTCAAACTATGATCTTCTAATTATTATGAAGTGGGAGTATATTAGAACAGCCTCTATTACATTTTGTTAGAAATGTAATCATTGTACAGTATGCTTTAGAGTTTGCAACATTATCTAATATAATATCAATGCTTTTTTTTCAATTTAATCTCGCAGCTTTTTTTCAAGTTATTTCTTTATTTCTTTCTTCTTTTACTTTATTAGATTTCCTGTTTTGTTAGATTTAAATGTTGTGTTTCTCAATGGATCTTTTCTGCGAATTTCTAAGTTTATCGTTAAACCATGGCTTTTCATTATTTAGTATTTATCTTTTTTGTTGTTCCCATGCAATGTCAAAAACGTGCAGGTAAATATGCTAGACATTTCATGGACGTCCTCGACATAATTTTAGAACTCAATCTAGCGATTTGTTCGAACACCATAGAGCGTTACACAGGCAGGCAAACCTTTGCAACTAATGTTTGATCGCGGTAGAAACGTAAATGACTGCCTTACAATGTAAAATTCCGGTAGCAAAAGTCAAGGACGATTTGTAATATGTAAACAGCAGAGGCATTGTATGAGAATATTTTTTTCTATTGGAGTTTCTACCTTCAACTGTGCGGTCTTGGAATTTGATACGTTGAATACATAGTTAAGGTCTGTGCAGACGCAGGTTCTGAAACAATACTTGTTGTTGAAAATATAGCTAATTCGCCGCTTTGGAATTGTGGAGAGGTCTAGACAATACATGCACACTTTTCTCTGAGCAACGCTAACATCACTGGTGTTAAACCGATAATCGTAATTGTAATTACCATTATCCCAAAATGGCGGAGGATCAAACAGGTAAAATTGTTTTAAAATTTTCTAAGGAATATTATGTTAGTTTTTGGTCATAATCTGGATATCGTAAGTCCATTTTTGTGTAGAAAAAGTAAAAGTAAATGGAGTTGAAGTTGTGTTTTTGCCTGTAGAACATAAACATACTAGTTAAGTTATTTACAAAGTATTTGGATTAGACATACATGTAACTACATGTAATAGTTGTATAAAATTTAGTAAAAAGTGGTTTTGAAAAATAGAAAGCTGCAGACATGTAAAGATTGCATAATTATATTTTAAAAACGTTTCATTGTCCTTTTACAAACAAAAACAAAAACAAACCAAACCAAACCACAAAAAAATCATACAACAAATATAAAAAATCAATTTCATCGGAATTTGTCGTGAACGTGGATGAGGATATAAGTTTTCTTGTATATTGCATATATATTTATTATATAAAATAAAAACAATATAAGAAATAATAATTTAATTTCCAATTAGCATTATCATTCTGTTTTCCCATGAAACTACGAAACATGGATCTTCTTAAAACTTTGCATACTAAGTAGTGCATCAATGCCGTGCCTAGTGTATCCTGTTAAAAAATGGGCTGAACGTTACTTCTTGCAGTATGCAAAACTAATCTTGACGGCCGATTTTAAAAGTCATAAATGCAACAAATACTTGTTACACTCTAAACTATTTCAGGAAATGTCCTATTAAATGTAATGAAATTATTTGTAAAACAATTTATTATGCCATGAATTTCTTGGATTTGTGAACTAAATGATCGCACATACTATCAATACAGCCAATAAGAAATGAAAAAGTCCATTCTTGTATAATATTTAATTAAGATATATTAAGATTTTGATTGAAATTCAAAACACAAATTTCAAAAATTTTTATGGAGACATATTAAAATTCAAAAGGGACATACTTGTATGCTATTTTAAGCCCATTTAACGATTTATTTTTTAACATGTAAGAATAATGAAGACGACCAAAATGCTCTTCTGAAATTAATAATAATGCTTAACACTTCCAAGGTTTCTGTATTTCCTGCTGATCTGATCCATTTCTATAATCGGTCAAAAATAGATCATTAAAAACTAGTTCATTATCAAATACCCCCCCCCCCCCAAAAAAAAACCGAACAAACAAAAACAAACCAAACAAAAAAAACAAACACAAATCGGAAACATCTATATGATTTTTGGAAGATGTATATAATGAAAATCAATTAATTGGGTATGAAATCAGCAGTAATTCAAAATTCGTCATTCTTAACTACGATTATCATATTTTTAAGTTTCGATTGTCATCCATAACAAAAATGGTACAATTACGATGATCATTTAAAATTTTTCGAATCAAAATATCTGGGGACTAAGACCGTGTACCCTACCACAGTTTAGCAAACACGTAAATAATATAGAGATCTAATTGGCGGTTGTGGTCTGACGCCATCGTTTATGTAAAAAGATACAGGAGAAAAACAACTTTACCTGTTTGATTCTCCGCCATTTTTGGATAATGGTAATTGCAATTACGATTTAAGAAATAATTCACGGAGGCTGTGGTTTATCATTGTTTTACCACGGGGTGACCATTTATGTCGTATTATTTTATCCCGAGCGATAGTGAACATCATCTTATAGCAACATAGTCAAGAATTTACCAGTGCAGACAATATTATATTTCACCTAACCTTTCATACGAAGTAATGGTTGATAGATTTTTTAACGTTCCAGAAAATATACTTAGTACTAGGCGATTAAAAAAAACCTCATCCTTGCTCTACAAATTCATTACTGTTTTTCAGTACAATTTATTTTAACTAACAATACTCTTATAAAATACACAAATTTATTTGTTTATGGTGTAACTTAATTTGATCATTTGAGTAATTTCGCAAGTACATGTATTTACCTTGTTCATGTTTGTTATCAAAATTTAAAGCCAGAGAAAAACTGTTTTAAGGATACTAAATTTTTATTTATTTGATGTTTGCTTTAAAGTTAACAAACAATTTTTAACGGAAAAAAGCATTGACCAACGGGGACATAATGGCGAGTGCCAAATAAAAGGTTGGAAGCATTTTCTAGGGACGGAAGATTTAATCTTCTGTTACAGTAGCACCTACAATGAGCCAACACTTTTTCGAAATTTATAAAAAGATGTCTATATTTTTCAAGGAGCGCTGCACTCAATCAGAGAAAAAGACTCTAGGCCACGATACGGCATTCCCTAACGGCTACCTGGTTACGTATTGGGCAGCTTGGTGGGTCGAGGTCGGAAAACCCTCCCACTAATATCCTTTTAAAATAAGAAGGTGATATCTTAATTACGCTTCGCATTAGCGCTGAACAGTGCTGCAAAAGATAGACGGAATTCACGATCTTCTCCAATGGTAACAGTATTCCACATATCACTCTGTCTTTTAATAATGAACAATACAAAGAAAACAATCTCATAAACACTTGGGGGTAACCTTTTCTGATGACTGCAAATGGACAAAGCATATTAAAAATATATGTTGCAGGATCAGCAAACAAATATATGTTCTGAGAAAGATGAAATATATTCTTAGCAAGCAAAACCTTCATACTATACTTATATACATCCTCTATTTGAATATTAATATTCATGTGAACTATGGAACGGGTGTAACATAAGACATAGTGAAAAAATGGATAAGCTTCAACTCGAAGACGCACGAATTATTACTGGTTTGCCTCGATACGCCAGTAAAGAATCTTTATTTTATGAAACAGGGTGGGAATCTTAGGGGTTCTTGGCGAAATCGTAGGCAATTATGTTTATTTTATAATATACACAACGACAAAACACCAGAGTACCTGAGGGATTTTATTCAGGAGGCACATAATCTGGCATACTTAGAAACGCACCTCAGTACAGAATACCTAGATATAGACTGGAAACCTTTTAAAAATTGTTTTTTCCTTCTAAAATCCGGTCTTGGAACTTACTAAATATGCATATTAGAGCTACTCAGTCCAAAAATGGTTTTAAAAATCTTTTAAGACGTCAAAATTTAACTTTACATATACATGTACTACCATACTTTCTTATTAGTCGCAATATACATATACATACTAATTTAAGAAATAGATGTAGCTCTTTAAAAGCTGACCAATATAGAGTAACCTATTGAACGAACCTGGCTGTTCTTGCGGACACCCTTTGGAAGATGCAATCCATTATTTTCTAGAATGCCCCCTTTACCTAAATCAGAGAGATAACCTTTTTAGATTACTTCAGCCTAATATAGCGGTATCAATTGAAATCATTTTATTCGGATCATCTTTACTCAGTGATGAACATAATATCTCGATATTTGGAAGTGTTCATAGTTATATAAATAAAACCAGACGTTTTTGTGATTAATATTTTTTTTAGTTTTGTTATTATAAACAAATAATATTCGAATATATGTACGCGCATCCTTTATACCTTAATACCTTGTATATTCCATTTACGTGTATGTATGTTCTTCTTTATTGTTTCTATATTATGTATTTTTTGTTCCTTGTACTTATTTATAGTACATTTTCTACATGCTATCATCTTGTTTTTTTACATAATATTATTACTATGGAGAGGCATTGTAAGTTGTTATAACTTGTGTCCAATTCATTTGTTATATTTTAATAAAACTAAACTAAACTAAAGATTTTATTTTCGCTCGCGGGAGATGAATTTGACAAAATAATATACATGTATATCATTTTCACTATTTGATTCAATGAGTATATATACATGTATATGTACTGTGTCGAGAAATTTTTGTTATAGGTATCAACTTCCTATGTACGAGCTTTGGAGAAAACATGAGGAAGTGAGAGACACTGACGAACATAGTGATCTATTGCTACTGAACATCACAAAAAAGAAAGACAGACGTAAAAACTGTGACGTATGATTTATTTGTCAATCATTGCTGACTAATTATGGAACGGTTGGTGTATATTATATCGCATACTTTTATTGTATGATTAACGTAATTTTTGCAAGTTTAATGTAATGAACGATAAAAAGCTAACAAAAAATAGGATAATGACATAATTCGAATTGAGACAAAAACACACTGCAGTAAAAAATGAAGACCTAAATCGAAAAATCAACAACCCGAACCGATCAAAATGTGGGTACAGTAAGGTGCTTCGGACGATTAAGCAGTGCTTGCCTCTTATTAGACACAAATAGAGTCACTCATGGTCATGTCCGCGAAAAAGGCAAATCCAGGAAAATATAACCGTATCTTTGGGAGAGATCCATAAGTCGTGATGACGACCATATAACGTCCTTAGAGAAATGGACGATACCAATACCAGCGTGCGCAAAAAGAAAATCAAGTATGCGAAATTAGTCATGGCCTTAACGGAACAATAATATATTAAGAAAAGGTAATAGTTCAGTTAGTTCAAGTTCTAATTACAACATCTAAGCAAATGAGGATTTGAGGATTTTGTTTAATGACTCTCAAGGAAAATTAAGGATTGATTGTAACACAGATCTTGACTGGCATTGGTAGGTACTTGACAGATTTCGAACAAAATTAAGACACAATAACGAACAAAGGGACGATGATAGTTCAAATTATGTAACAATTTCAGTTTTTTTTTAGTGTACATGTATCTGTAGTAACCTCATCGTTTTGTTGCTGTTGATTTGTACAATTGAGTGGATGAGTTGTGGGATTTTAAAAGGCTTGAAAAAAATTAATGAACCCTTTTATAAGCATAGGAACATGCGTTAAAACTACCTTTAGCAACCTGCTTGTAACAAAAGGGCAAGCCCACTTGAAGCTTTTTATAAACAAATATATATTTCCCATGTTTAAAAAGGCGACATAACTATATATTATAATATTATCCTGAACAGGATGAGTTGTTATTGGATGATATATGAGACAATCGTAATTTAAATGTAAGTAATAAGATCGAAATGTGAACTTTATTGAAAATCTAATGTAATTTAAATATTCATAAATACTGTATACTAAACTCGCTTCCTTGTTGAATACGACACGAGTAAACAAATAACTTACCGGGACATGACATTATTTAATAAATAACATATAACACAATGACATATTTCAACTCTCTACTGAAACATTATGTTTAACTATTGACCAACCAGTAGTTTTCTATTGGTTGCTAATGTGCGCTTTTCTTTTAAGAGTCGATAAAATGCTCCACCACGCATTTATTTATTAATGCGTTCTAGTCCTGAATATAGCTTAAATACTTCTCGCTGTACGTAATTCCAATCACTTAATCAATCAATCAACCCGATCAATCATTCATAAATGTTTCAGATAGGTGACTTGTAAGGTTTTCTAAGCACAATCCTCCAATTGAAAATTATAAAGATATATATATAAACAAAAACACAGAACTTTATTCCTCATCATTAATATCAACTATGATATCCAGAATGATATCCACAATGATAGTCACTCAAGACAAAGCGTACTTCGCGTAGTGTTTGGCCTGACCTTAATTGATAACAATTGAAAATAAGCTGCCGATTTCAGTATTTGTTCACAAAGGTACTTCGTGTTCTCCCCTATAGCAAGTAGACACCATAAAATGACTGAAAAATTGCCAAAAGTGGCATTAAACATAACAATCAAATTCAATACGGAATAAAAAGTTTGAATCATGTCATGGTTATTTCTGCTTTCCTTTACCAATTTATGTAAATGTTTTATTATATAGATGACTATTAAGTATATTCAACATGGAAATGGAGGGTGTTAGTATTCATGGTTTGATACGAATTTCGTCAATTTGTATAATGTGCTAAGTATAAACAAAAAAACCAAAACTATAGAGGCTATTAAAATCTGGATTTAGCACCAAAAACAGAAGCTGAGTAACCAAAAAAACAAATAAAAAAACAAAACAAAACAAAACAAAACAAACAAAAATATGTGGATCAGAAGCCTATCGATTTCAGGGGAAATCCGTCAAACTTCAAGGTAACATTTGCTAAAAAAATGTTAGAAATATTTACAAAAAAAGGTTTCCAGACAATAACTCAAATGTGTGCATTTGATTTCAATGAAACTTTACGATATATAATACATATCAGGTGGGAATGAGGTCTATTGATGCTGGAAGAATTCCATCAATGGTCAGGGTCACCCTTCGACAAAAAAGTTAGAATTTTTAAAAACAAAACGGGCTATCAGTGTTCGCTAGATCGACTTTAGTTCTTTTTGTATAGGGCATGTTTGCAGGATCCTGTATGGGTAATTTCGCTAATATTTAGTCAACGTTTCCGTCATGTGAAAACGAAAGGGTAATTAACTGCATAATAACAGCTTTCACAGGAAGTCTATGTCGTGAATACAAGTCGTTAATATGAAGTTACAGTGTAATTGGGGAAAAATACCATAACTTGGATTAGGTCCTAACTGTCCGTGTTTTCTACGTTCATGAAAAAGTTGAAAAGAAAAATCGTATTGCTAGATGATTGTTACGCTGACTTAAAATAAATTAGTAGGCATGTCGACAATGGGGATTGTCGAAGAAGCAAGCAGGTAACACTTACACAATCCACCACTCGTATAGAACGTTAGTTACATACAGAGTATATTTGTTGTCCCAAATTAAGAATGCGACTTAGATGACACACGTTGGATTCGTATTTCAACATCCAGGACAAAGAATTATAAAATTGGAGGAATTGCTGAGCCACCAAAGTCGACTCTTTTGTTTAACACATCTATTACTAGTTTCATTCTTGTCTACATTGTTAGGTTTGGTACATTTTTACAAACAGATAGCTAACCAATTCATTTAAAAGGCAACAGTAATTCAAAGTAGTACATGAAAACAAAAAACAATAACTTGTAAGTTTACTTGTTCAATTTACCGGTGTATTTGAGTTGTCAGTTTTATAGTAAAAAGCAAGAAGATATACTAACTGAAAAAACCAAACATACGAAATAATACACTAAGCTATTTAAAAGTTATACGCAAAAATACTTTAATAAAAAACTTTGAACTGCAAAATTTGTTATAAAAAACAACTTTATCTTTCAAAAAAAGTTATAAAAAAATTAGAAAGTCTAATTGAATCCAACATTGAAATGGTTGTCAGTTAACAACTTATTGTAAGTTAAAATAATTTAGGTCACTGACTCTATAACTTTTTCTCAGTGAAGATTTATTTCTACATTTCTGTTTAACATTTTTAAACCGCTATATATATTCCGCTACGAGTGAAATATAACCTTGCCACAAGATAGTTTCCACGTCCGGAGTATGCAAAAATAAGATCTGTATCGCGCCTATCTTAAGTATGCATACTCAGGAAACTGGATTATTTTGTAACACTTTTAAAGATGTTTTCGTTTAATAAAACGGATACATTTTAATACAACGAATGTTTCTAAATGCGCTTAACATTGTAAGTAAACAAACAACAGGCATTAAAAGGTATTGACGTTTAAAGAGAATAAAAATTGAGCGGAGGAAGAAACAATTAATTATAGAGCTACAATTCATAAATTAGTTTTTGTATATTTCTTAGAGACAAGAACACAAGTTATCTAATGGGAAGCTATTTGGTAATATATGAGACGTTCTTCATTTAATTATCAGCGTGTAGTCGAAAATTTGAAATATAAATCTACCAACAATGATTAAATTCATATTCTCTTCCTTGTTGATTAAAACGTATGTAAACAAATAATTTACAGGGACATGGTACAAATGTCTAATCTAACTAATATACGATATGTGCTGTTTACTCTCGTATACAAGTGGTGATGGCCTGGTCGAAAAATCAGTGATTGTCAAACAGCATTACCTACGGGCTATAAAGTCTGTTACTAAGTTATTAAAAATACGAATCGCAATTTGTTGGGTTGCAATCACTTGATTTGATATATTTGATAAAAATCATATAATTTTGCAGGAGGTACACAGCATACTTTAAACGAATTATAGAAATAGTTAAAATATTTGTACCATCTGAAAGGGGGCATGTGAACATCTGCCTCGTCTTAAAGGTATCCGGGAAAATGTTAATTGTAACTTGGCGTAATGCCTGCTATGTTTTACCGATTTAAAAGAAATATCAATTCAAAGGTACTAAATGGAAATGGGTACGACCTAGTTAGCTGATAATCTTTTATGACAAGGACTAATTGTATAGGTACGAAAATCATAAAGACAGCTCAAATAATGCACTATTAACACGATTAAAAAATCGTTCAAGTATAGCATTGGTTAGCGGTAATTTAAGCATTACTACACTACGACAGATAAGTTTTAACCTGTCTATCTCAGAAAATAGTTTTTGTTTAATTAACACCCCAACATAAAGTCTTATTTCTTAATGTGTAGTTGATTACCTATAGTATGTTATCAAATGTCAACTAAAATTAAATAATGAATAAAGTGATCGATCTATGAACGTTTAACAGATATGCGTGTTTAGTTCTGACGAATGCAAATTTTACTGCTTCATTCAACGTCAATGAAAATGTTATTAATATGCCCAGTCTATTTTCTCACAGCATTGCCAATAATTGCACTCCTACAACTTTTTGTATTTCTTCCTCGATAATATAACCAAATATATAACTAAAGTTGATGAAGTAAGGTAGAACAGTGATGCACCGTAGAGAGTTAGACTATGGTAGATAATGGTGGTACTTTGTTTCTCCGTCGTGCATATCACAAATTCTTAGAGTTTATATCGTATTGTTTATTAAGTATTCATAAAACTAATAAGTTTATATTTCGTATATTCATAAATAAAGTTTTCTCATAAAATATCAATATTGATTTTGTTTTTTTTTTCATATTGTGATTATTTAACATTGTATAATGGAAGTAAATTACAATACATGCACAAAACCAGGAAGAAACCATTTTAAAACAAACCAGGCATTTAAATTGACATTAAATGATATTCCACCACGTTGCATTGTTTTTACATGATCTTCATTTAATAGTAATTAGCAGCTGTGCAAAGTTTAAACACAATCTGTTGACGTGTTTTCAAGTTATTATCTGAAAACCACCAACTGTTGACCGAACAAATAATTCGGAATTCGCCTAAGTGGAAAACTACAAATTAGACTGTGCTGAAAAATAAAATTGATCTTCATTTTACAATACTTAACAGCTATGCAAAGTTTTAACAAAATCTGTTGGCGAGTTTTGCAGAAGTGAAACTTTATTTCTACAGTGTAAATAATTCTGGGATTTGTTAAGTCTGTAATAATTATAAAACTTGATTTAATTAATGTATGGTACATTATTAATGCAACAATATTTCCCAGAACCGCATGTAACAACAACACTCATATAAATTACATATAAAGTTCAGAATCATAACAGTCGTCAGATTTTAAGAATGCAAAGTTAATTAATATTTTAGCTAATTAAAGAAGCGCAGGTTACTGCTGTTGACTGCAAAGAAACAAGGGTTAGTCGTGCCTAAGTTGATATTATTCCTTAAGAAGTTCCATCATGGTGAATTAATAATTAATTGATCGTTATGGGACTTCCATTTCTCAAATGCGATCAAACATTTTAGTTGAGTCATATGTAGTTTTTCCTATCCTAAATTAAATTTTATTTTGGACTTTACAAGTGTCTAATTATAGGCAGCCATTGCTTACTCGTTTGGAGAACTTGAGTGCACTATGGTTTGTATTGGGTTCGGGGTTCTTTCTGATTTTTTTTATTTTGAACAATATTGTTTCAATGATTCATTTTTTACATGGTTATGTCATTGAATTTGAAGGATTATTCTTACTTTATAATGAGGACAAAACAACAACTTAATGTAAAGACGAAATAAACAGAGAAGCCGAAATTTCAAAATTAGGATAAAACGCGAGTTGAGAAACCAAAATACAAATAGAACTCCAGATAAATATATCATTACTTTTAAAAGTGTGATCTGGTAGATAATAAACATTTAACTGGTTTACAAATGCCGACTAATACATTTGCTTTTTGGCATTGAAAAGCTAGAGGACTTTCTACTAAACTTGACGACACACTTACTTTACTTTCTTGTGCAGCAGAACTCCACCTTTACGTCTCTCAACTAATACGTTACTACATGCCTTTGTTTGGAGTACCACGATTTCCTTGATTCGGCTCTTTTATTAACGCGGACATTGTAAACTCAGGGATATGTTGCTCAAAGTTATTTGTCTCCAATGGAGAAATTATATGCAAGACATCATGCAACTTTAGACAAATACCAATATCTGTGTCTCAAGTGAGTACAGATGTAGGTACGTCGTAGAGCTTGTATACAATGTAGTATGTTCCTTTACCGGATAGGACTAACCCTGTATTTACTACCCGTTTTACTAGATTGTCTCTGACTTTTCGCTTGTTATTTTGACCTTTGTTTATTTTTTGGTTGTACAATTGCATCGTATAAGTATTTTGGACTTCGACGTTTGATTCCCATTTTGGTATTTCGTCGTTTATTCTAGAAAAGGAAACACGAACCGTCATATGCGCAATAAATCAATCTTTATTTTAACCTTTGTTAGATTCTTAAATAATGAAAATTCTTATTAGCTTTTAAATGATCTATGTATTTTGATACTTTATTAGGAGCACTGGTGATTCACAACTGTTTTCTAGTTGACGAGTTTCAATTTAATTCAACATCTTTTATCCGAAAAAAAATGTTTTTAAATACATCATTTTGCATGAAAATATAAATATTTATTCGCTTTTGTATGTTAGGAAATCTGCAAACTAAACTATACAACAACTTCAACATCCTAATTGTCAACGTTTCGTTCATTGATAGCAATATCCTAGTACCATCCGGTCCGCGTATATGGTTACATTTAAGAACTCATACGTTACAAAATCTTGTAATCGGATTATCTATACCCTCGGGAGGGGGGTAACTTATATATAGGGTAATACGGATGTGGGGCCCGAATGGGTCCCTTTTTTACCTCTCCAACATATATTAAAGGGTAGCTTTTTTCATTGAAAAATATGTCATTGGGTATAGTTGTAAATCCATGCCTCAATTCTCATATTGAGCATGTTAAGCCCATGTAAACCACAGTTTTACAAAGTGTTCCATTAACATCATTTGATCATTTTGTCAATGGGGATGTGCAGTAATAAAATATATGAATCGGTCTGATTTAATAATTCAATATATGATTGGGTCCCGTTTAAAACATCCGAAAATATATGAATAGGGTCCGCAGACCTGTACCTTACCTTAAAGTGTCCTTAGTTAGGGCCCCCCCCCCCCCCACCCGTGTCTATATAACTGACGCTGCTGTTTACCAATCACATATTCAAACAAGGATTTGTTGCAACTTGGGTAATGACATCTCTTTAAAGTGTCTATGGTCATCCACGACTAAGTTGATTGTATTGGATGGGTGTCTGCTATAGGCAAGCAATGCTTTCTCGTCGTAAGCACCTGAGACGCCGCACCCATATTTTATTGATTTTTTTGTTCGTTTTTTTCTGTTTTCGTTTTTCTTTGTGATTTCCTCAATTATTTCATTTGTCTTTATGGATTTTGATTCTTGTTGGCCACTACCTTTTCTTAAATTTTACTTTGGAACAAAACCAAATAGAAATAAAGATGTATTTTATTTATGCAAAATAAACGTCAGTCGTTAATATACTGGTATAATATTGTGAAGAAGATAATTTATTGAAGCAATATTATAATTCGATATAATTTAACTATTCTTTAAAATACATTGAATAAAGTATCAAGTCATAATCCTTCTTCAACAGACAATCATGTTATAAAGCTGCCTATTCACAATAAAGTCATAAATTGTAAATAAAATTGGAGTGAAAGCTTCCAACATTTAATGAAGATGAAAACAATGAAATATAAATTTCTGAAACACTAAATACACCAAGAACATGAAAGTAATACTTCAAACAAAATTCCTTTAAAATTAAAAAGAGTTTCAACAACAACAAATGAGCAAATAAATTATGTAAACTACTAAACAAGTGGCACAGAAGGTAAATAAACTTGTTTAAATATCCACGAAAACTAGAGCCAGAACAACTGTAAATAATGTAAAATAAAGTATACATACATGTCTGTAAAGACAAGATATAATCCTGGACTAGTCGTTTTTACTAGAATAGTTCTTACTTACGTACATACGTACAAAAAATGTACATTCCATTTATAATTATATATTATAGTAAAGACAACGTGCCTCTAGTAAACACTACAGTGTGATATATACGATGGTGTACATATGATTATGTTAATTTGAAATATTGCGCACAATTTAATAGCCCATTTTAATAGTCTGACTTACTGGTATTGGTTATTGAAATTATGATGGTCTATGTATTAAAACTGGTTGTTGGTTGATCTTCTTGTAGTTTATTCTTATCCGTTTTTTGTGCTATCAAAACACGCAAATGTCAAATGTTAGGTGTAAATGTGTACAGAGGAACAAAATAATTGTCATATAAATTTGTCAGCAATTGATATTTTTGCAGTAAGATCAGAACAAAGAAACATATAAAACATAAAAGTTACTAAGTTTATGTATAAAATAAAGAAACTAAAGATACAGTAAAATAATAAAATAATGTTTTTAAAAAGTATATGCAAACAGTTATCATAATGTCACACTTTTGTGGCAGGTATTATAATGACTTCAATTATAATAAAACATTAACTGCAGCTTCAATGATAATAAATGAAACATTCACGAAGGAATGGATACACTGTTAAATTGTTTTTCAAATGACATCGCTTAACAATATGTAAGTGATAAAGTATAATAATAGGAAAGAAGGCTTTCCATGGTTAATAGCTGTCAATATCTAAATCACATTTCATACGCTATATCCACTTATATCGTCCATGTCTGCTTCTGGCTTTTTAAGGTATTGCTTGTTAATGTTGTGCATCATCTCGCACTGGAATAAAGTTGTAATATCTTCATCAACTAGACTTGGTTCTGGGGGAATGAAGAAATAGGATCCATTTGTCCCATCTGTAAATCCTTCATCAGGATTATTCCTCTGTTTAGAACTAAATTCTATTTCATGTTGCTTAATTTCTGATCCATTGGTTGATGAACTTTGCTTCCGTTGGATTTCTTCTTTGCATGGATATATATTTGGAGCCATTTGATTTCCATATTTGTTAACAGCAATTAACGGATTCTGTATAGGTTGTATTGCAGTTAAATCACACTGCTGTACTATACATGCCCGTTCACCAGCCCCACCTTCTGCAATTGTTAAAGCGGGAGCAAGGGAAGCAACTTCGGTTGTTTGTCCTGGCATTAAACTTCTGGATTCATCGTCGATAACAAATGCACCGTATACCTCTGCTTTAGGCTGTTCTTGTAAAATTGCATTTAAAATATACTTTTGTCGCACCTCTCTCCATTCTTGTTCATCAAATGAGTTATTTTCGTTATGGCTTTTATAGCCGGAGTCAAGTCTAGACTGTTTTGGTCTAAACATTTTGATAGCATGGTGAATAGCAGCATTCAGTTCCTTCCCTTCTTTGGTTTTTCCAACATCATCAAAAGGCAAATCAATTTTTTTCAGATCATCTTTGTACGGATTTAAACCATGGATATGCGATAAAAATCCAGAAAAGTGCTTCATCAATGTGTATTGGCTGCTGCAAAGTTCGTCTGGCATAGCAACATCGCTAGAATGGTCAAATTTTACCAATATAAATTTGTTTGACAGATTTGGATTTGCAACAGATCGGTTTAAAACCTTAGAAAGATAGAAAACAAACAAATCTTTAGATGTTGTAAGTTTCTTTCGTTTCCAGGCATCGTACTGATCCATAGCAGATTCTGATGCTACGAAAATATGGTATTCTGCATTTTCCACTGTGTTAGCAATCCATCTAAACTTATCATCTGATGTCCAAGGGAAATAATCCACATTACAGTGACATCGTTTTTGTAAAAACGAAGCGAATGCTGATACTACCTTTTGATGATTTTCATTGTCATCTGCTGAAATAATAGCCACTCTTTTCTCCGTTAATATATATTCTGGATGCAACAAACAGTTATCTGAAAAATTTACGTGAAAACATGAATCAAATTTTTGGCAGGACAAGAATTTAAACTTAAAGAACAATATCTAATTTTGCATTCATCCGAGAACGTCACAATATTGTAAAAAAGGCTGTTGCATTATGTTTCTTAAATTTTATTTCGTAATGTTAATTACATGCCATTGTCAGTAGTTGTCAGACCATTTGAAACGATTTACATTTATTATTTGTTTTTAAATTCAGCCATCATAATCTAACACTTCCCGTTATGTCAAGCAATACGTTTTGTTAATTTATTAGGTGTAACAAACATGTATTCACCTAAGTACACAACACAACGGATTTATTCCACATGAAAAGCTCCACATGTCGTGGCTTCTTATTACCTCAAATAGAGAAATTGACTGATACAACAGTGGTCACAAATAGAACAGAAGTTGCTTAACATTTCGTAGCACCTAGACTCGCCCCTAGGTTTTAGTAAGGATCGTGTATTTTTGCTTTTTGTATTGTGTCTGCTTGTTATGTCGCTATCGTCTCTTTTGTTTAACCGTGATTGTGTCTGTCATTGACTTTCTAATGAACACTTCTCGGTATCTTCGATTCGTTTTCAAATTAAAATTAAATCTGTATTGTTTTCTGCAACATGGTTTCTTACTATACTTACTACTCCTCTTAAGTTCAAGAGGAACGTTTGAGCTAATCATGGATGGCCTGTTGTTATTCAATCCTTGTTTTGGTAGATTTTTTTCTTCAAACATAAGTTGTAATCCTTGTAAAACACAAAAACAATACCTTTTGTATATAAACAATAGCCAATAGTGTACACTAGAAAAATGGTTAAAGCTAAGCATTATATCAAAAAATCGTTTTGAAAAAAAACTATGGTAATAGATGCGAAACAGTAAACCTTCCACATCCACTAGTATCTATGTATGTTTGTCATTTATAAATTACCTTTTATAATGCTCTCTGTTTTACAATAACAAATGTTGTGTACTGTGTTGACCTTGTTTACTATTGAAATTTAATAAGCAGAAATACAAAAATACCTGCTACCCTAACAGACATTTCTTTACAGATACGTTTACAGATTCAGCGGTTTCATAAAGGTAAATGAATTCGATGTTGCCATATCAAGATAAAACATCAATAACATAATATTTAAAATATACGTAAACTTACTGTTTTTGTTTAGAATGAAACAACCAACTGAAATGATAACGATTATGAAGAAAGCTAGTACTCCTAGAACACTGGGTAACACGGATTCATCTTTGTTATTTGAGTTTTTCCCTGCAGAACTATTTCCGTTTGTATCGGTTTCAATCGATGATGGTAATTGTCCAGAGGGGTTATTAGTTGCGGTTGGTGATGATATTGGATTGCCATTGACTGGGATTGAATTTTCTATGAAATTGAAAATTTTAAACATGTATTATATATTAATTGCTATATATAACGTAATGTGGTATGTTCCTGATAAAATAGTATTTAACTGAATTAGTGCGCATAATTAAAAACTTCAGATGGATGTACTAATTTTAATGTTCTAACGAGAAACTGCAAGTTTGTTTGTAACAATTAATTTTGGGGGGAAACATTACAAAACCTTGCACGTATTTACTAACTTTGCAGTCAATGGGATTTGAATCGTTTCAAACAAAAGAGTACCAACTATGCCTTTTTTGGCCGTTCCATTCCAGTATTGTGCAAAAAAATATAGTTTTTTGCAACCCATATATCTACTGGGTCATAATCACTCTACTCGTGCTAGTAGTGTTTTGATACAAAAAGTACAAAATCTGTACCACTTTACTGCTTCCTATAACTCTTCGTGCAACAATAATATTAAAATGTCTAAAATCTGTATACATTATATAAATAATGTAATTTATTATTTTCAAGAAAATAAACTGCACGTTGTAAACCTCTTTTCAAAGAAAAAGATACTACTTACAATATCAGCGGGACATGAAAACACACAATGTCACATTAACTGTAACATCATTTTTGGGGCATAAAACTATGCTTGTTTAAAAAAGAGTAATGTTTCACCTACCGTTCGGAATTTCTATAACAGCAGTCACTGTTTTCATACACAAGGTACACATGTTATTTCCCTTGTTACATTTACAGTTAGAATTGTTAAATTGATCGTCGTATGGTGATACCTACAACAAATTAAATAGGCTTGAAATAAATGGATCAAACCAAATCTTAATTGGATAATCACTTGAAACTAATCCGAAAAATAAGAAAGGTACTAAAACTTAACCGAGCATCGCAGATACCTATTTTTAATCAAAAGTAATATCCAACTACATTGGGGTCACTCCAGTTTGACAGAAACTGTACGCATAATCTCAAAAATATACTTAAAGATTGCAGTATGAAGGCTGTAGAAGTGCACAAAATTTGTACATGTATACGCTAGCAAAAAGCTGTACGTTGTTGAAAAATAACTATTTTTCACAAAACTATCATTATTTCAAACAAATATCTTAGTAAGTAGTTTAAAACTGCCAGTAGTGTGTTACACATCTGATATGAAATAATAATTTTTATTTAGTGAACACTAAATTTACCTCGACTCTGTATTTTCCTGGTTGCAGATTACAGAACCTGTATTCCGTCTATAAAAAAACAATAATAATAAAATGGGTGTAAGCGTGTATGTTGTACTGAACTAACAACAGGGGTATAACTAGATGCCGCACCAATGACATAACTGTGTGGCTGAAAATATAGTTCACTGGACGTTAAGCCACAATTTACTAAATCCTGAAATGTAACGCATTCTAACTCATATATTCGCTCTTTTAAATACTACAGGCGATTTCTTTCTATGTAACCAGACTTTATAAGGAGACATTGTATCGTGATAAGACTATTCTTCCCATAAGCAAAATATGATATAAGAAATAACAACACACCAATCTTTTTATATTTTAAATTATTACAGCAAAAAAATAAATACATAAATCAATACTAAAATAAATTAGATATTAGGATCAATATTTTTTTGTTCCCTCAATACTGCAAAAATAACTGTCTGGAAATTGGCACGTAGACAAAATAACTAGTTATTGGTTCGGCGTGCCAAAAGCGCCAAATTTGCAAGAGGAAATAATTAGTTATTTGTTAGACATGAAGGAGGAATTAACTAGTTAATTGTTCGTCGTGCAAAATTTAAAAGGGTTAATCATTTATGACTACTAAGACCCTTTGTTCTTGTTCGTGTTTAGTTCAGTATAATAATACATGTACTGTTATGGCATTAATTGACTAAGGTAATATCCAGATTGTTAAATCTGGAAAGACCTCGGAGGAATAACCATTTCTCGATTTAATAATTATGGATATTACCTTCATTAAAGGCCATAATTGTGGATTATTATTATTATTATTATATAGTGAACAGTTACTGTGTTTACATATCATTCAATTGAATTGGTATGGTCTATAAACTACAACATAACAGCAAATACCTGCATTATCTGGAACGGGCCTGTATATTCTCTAATTTCGTCTGGCTGCCCAATGTTTCGTACAAGTTTTGACAGGGTCACTTCATACTGTATGAAGTTTAATTCAGGTGGCGCTTTAACAAATGTGAAAAATATGCATTTGTCTTTGGTATCAACGTAGTACGATATGGTTGTACTCCACGTGTTTGATGGAAGCTCCAAACCTAACAAAATAATCAGTTTTATTTTATCATTGTAATAGATTTTGATAATTTTAAAATTATGATAGTGATTAAACAAGTCTTTTTGTTATATACTTTTCGTTCTTTTTAATATTAATATTGTTTTAAAAGACAGCATGATGATGAAACTTTGAAAAACAAAAATCTTTATCTTTCAAAAAAACACAATTTAAATAAGGTTTAAAAGCATGTTCTATAACCAGTCTTAACAAACCTTGGTCAAGGCACTTTTGCTTTTCTGTATATCTAAAATTACACAAAATCATATAAATACTTATTAACACTCTTAAAACACTTACTCCATCCATTGTCCCAAGTCTCTCCGTATCTTATCTGATCTTCTTTTTTCTCCCTTGTTGGTGTGGGTAGACTGTATGCAGTAAATTTGTAATTTTTACGTCCAGTTAAAGGAAAAACTTCTGTATTTAAAGTGAGATTATTCTGAAAAATACAATTTTTTAAATTTCTGCAAAAATAGTCAATTTTGTATGGGGTTATTTAAGAACTACACATACATCTTATTATTTTAAGCGTTCCTGTCTTCACAGAATTACCTGTTAAAAAATAAAAAAAATGGATTTTTTTCAAATCTTTATTTAATTTACATGAATCATAAACGCCTATGACTAATTGTCTCAGACAAAATGCGCATGCAACCTGTAGCATTTAAAAGATGGGTGGTTGATTAATTAAAATCCAATCCCTAGACACTTATAATTCTTTGTCTTGCCTGCCGAGTATGAATAATATAAAGAGTGAAAAACAATAAAAAGTCACATACCAAACATTTGAATCCAATAATAATAAATTATACAGATTTAATGGTACTTACATCCCTATGAGTGGCATTAAGCCTTATGTTACTTGGGATCTGTATGACAAGACATCTGTTGCTCCCTGCATCATCAATGTAGTCCAACTGAAATCCTCGCACATCTCTAATGTCAGCTGAAATTTATATTTTATAGTAACATTTTTTCTATAAGATTTTTGTGTTAAACGACAACTTGAATATTATTGAATACTGAATATTCAGTGTTTTAGGCAAAACAATTTATTAAACTAACTTTCCTGTTTTAGGGAAGTTGTGTATGTTTTACATATGATTGATTGTTATGAGTTCAAGTTCTACAACATCTCGATTTTTTCATTGGGGTTGGGGGGGGGGGGGGCGTGGAAATTTGAGCGCCACTGACAGGTTTTGATTTGGCGAAATGTGCGAAAGGTGAGGACAACTGTGTAACCTTGGTATCTTTAATGACATTTTATTTCTTTATAAGTTTATTTCTGCAACATGTCTATGTATGTTGCAGTTGAATAGATTTATTTTAATGAACAGATTCATAAAAACTTCGTCCGATCTGTATACATGAGAAGGTGAATTTTATATTTAGTCAAACCAAAGCAATGATATTGAAGCTTGCAGCTTCTCCACTAGGCAAGCTGTATTTAGTACAGTGTACTATAGCACTTAATAAATATATCAGCTTCTAAATCAAACCTATGCATTACAAAAAGTTTTCACCACCATCAAATATGGCTGAAAATTGATCAATCGGCGTTAACAAAACATACACTTTGCAAACAGTTTACGATTTTACATTTCAAACTATTACATGTTAGATATTCATACGTTTTATTCGCTGCTATTTACACTCTGTTTTCTTAAAATTTGTTTTTCACACTTTCTGCTTTAGCACAAACAAATAAATTTCTCTTAATGTTCTTTTGCTGATATATAACTCACATGTTTTTGGTGGTTGTATGGCTGCAACGAATCCAGAATAATACCTTTGATAAGTATCTATATATTTCTGAATAGGTTTTAATACCAAATTGTGCGGACGGCCTGGGTAATACTCTTGCCCGTACAGATCTGTATATATTAGTGATAGGTAGATTTCGGAGCAATCTGCAAACCAAATAAATTGTTATGTAAACAAACATTATGATTAAAAATACGATTCTTGTGGTTTCGGGGTTATATAATTTATAAGCAAAACTTAACACACATTAGCAGTAAGTAGAAATATATATTTAAACTTTTTCTATGTTTAATGTGTGTTTAAAATAGATTTTATATATATATATATATATATATATATAAGTGTCTAATGAATTAACCAAACAATGTCGTTGTAATTTCCACTCTGAAAATCATCTGTACACACAGATTTGATTTTTGAGCCGTCCCACCTCGGGAATCGAACTCGTGTCAGTTTATAACATCTATGGCTACTGCGCCTAGCATGTAAAGACAGAGGTGTAACCTCTAGACCAGATCCGTCCGCTAAAAAACGGAGTTTCACTGGCCTAGTGTTACTTTTGGTTGAACATGTCATTCACATACACAATGTTTTTGTGCGACCTGAGCTTTAATTACAACGATTTTCATACAATCAGAATGGATCTGTAAGCAATTATACAGATGCGTGCATATAGTTAACTACAGATCCATTCTGATTGTATGAAAATCGTTGTAATTAAAGCTCAGGTCGCACAAAAACATTGTGTATGTGAATGACATGTTCAACCAAAAGTAACACTAGGCCAGTGAAACTCCGTTTTTTAGCGGACGGATCTGGTCTAGAGGTTACACCTCTGTCTTTACATGCTAGGCGCAGTAGCCATAGATGTTATAAACTGACACGAGTTCGATTCCCGAGGTGGGACGGCTCAAAAATCAAATCTGTGTGTACAGATGATTTTCAGAGTGGAAATTACAACGACATTGTTTGGTTAATTCATTAGACACTTATAAATATCATTTATCGTAACTATGTATCTTTAGTGCATTTCTAAAGATCCAATGTTGAAATACAATCAGATGTTGGGCATATATAAATAGATAATTATATATATATATATATATATATATATATATTTACTCTTTATGTGAATTGAAAATGAAGAACTGACACTTTACAGAACAAAACGAGAATTTGGAATGTTTCCCCTGAAAACAAATGTATACAGAAAGTGTTGGGCATATATAAATAGATAATTATATATATATATATATATATATATATATATATACAAGTCTAAAGAGTCTACCAACCAGCAAGCCTATTAAGTATCGGATCGACAAACATGACGATACAGCATAAACAAAAAATAATATACAAGTCTAGAAGATTATGCATCGATACAAATGACGGTGTTTCTTGTCAAAAATTTAGACAAAGACTGACCAACGAATGGCCTTAGTCATTGAATGTCAATATAAATAAATGACGTAAACAAGTCATAACATATTGATCTTAAACTTTCTTTTTTCCAACTTAACCCAAAATAGTTGCTTCCCAAGTCCGCCAGCCGCGGACGTGCCGTGCTGTTACTTGGCTTTGCTCAAATATTCCAACAAGATGTAATCAAAATTACCAAGGTGACAAATTCATTACGCCAGACGCGCGTTTCGTCTACTTAAGACTCATCAGTGGCGTTTAACTCTAAATTCTTAAAGTATTTTTTCATTCGGTGAAGGAATAATATAAGTCCACTGGGATCGTGTAAAAACACAATACAGGTAGTTCAAAATATTATATTAAAGTCTAAAGAGTCTACCAACCAGCAAGCCTATTAAGTATCGGATCGACAAACATGACGATACAGCATAAACAAAAAATAATATACAAGTCTAGAAGATTATGCAACGATACAAATGACGGTGTTTCTTGTCAAAAATTTAGACAAAGACTGACCAACGAATGGCCTTAGTCATTGAATGTCAATATAAATAAATGACGTAAACAAGTCATAACATATTGATCTTAAACTTTCTTTTTTCCAACTTAACCCAAAATGGTTGCTTCCCAAGTCCGCCAGCCGCGGACGTGCCGTGCTGTTACTTGGCTTTGCTCAAATATTCCAACAAGATGTAATCAAAATTACCAAGGTGACAAATTCATTACGCCAGACGCGCGTTTCGTCTACTTAAGACTCATCAGTGGCGTTTAACTCTAAATTCTTAAAGTATTTTTTCATTCGGTGAAGGAATAATATAAGTCCACTGGGATCGTGTAAAAACACAATACAGGTAGTTCAAAATATTATATTAAAGTCTAAAGAGTCTACCAACCAGCAAGATCAATATGTTATGACTTGTTTACGTCATTTATTTATATTGACATTCAATGACTAAGGCCATTCGTTGGTCAGTCTTTGTCTAAATTTTTGACAAGAAACACCGTCATTTGTATCGTTGCATAATCTTCTAGACTTGTATATTATTTTTTGTTTATGCTGTATCGTCATGTTTGTCGATCCGATACTTAATAGGCTTGCTGGTTGGTAGACTCTTTAGACTTTAATATAATATTTTGAACTACCTGTATTGTGTTTTTACACGATCCCAGTGGACTTATATTATTCCTTCACGGAATGAAAAAATACTTTAAGAATTTAGAGTTAAACGCCACTGATGAGTCTTAAGTAGACGAAACGCGCGTCTGGCGTAATGAATTTGTCACCTTGGTAATTTTGATTACATCTTGTTGGAATATTTGAGCAAAGCCAAGTAACAGCACGGCACGTCCGCGGCTGGCGGACTTGGGAAGCAACTATTTTGGGTTAAGTTGGAAAAAAGAAAGTTTAAGATCAATATGTTATGACTTGTTTACGTCATTTATTTATATTGACATTCAATGACTAAGGCCATTCGTTGGTCAGTCTTTGTCTAAATTTTTGACAAGAAACACCGTCATTTGTATCGTTGCATAATCTTCTAGACTTGTATATATATATATATATATATATATACTCTTTATGTGAATTGAAAACGAAGAACTGACACTTTACAGAACAAAACTAGAATTTGAAATATTTCCCCTGAAAACAAATGTATACAGAAAGTGTCATGCCATAAACTTTATTAATATGTATTGGAGATTTAAACAAAGCTTACAAATAATTATTGACATCGTTTCAATTTATTGTTTTCATTTCATACTTCATTTCTCTTTGAAGTAGGAAAGCAATGTAATAATTTGATTGTAGGATTGTGTTTAATATCGCAGCTGTATGTCAAAGCAATTACTCCCTAAAATATAAAAAAATCCAATGAAATGTTTTAAAACTCGAACCTTATTGAACTTTGAAACTAAATATTATACCTATAAACCTGACCTTTTTACAGAATAGACAATATTAAAGAAATGTTGATAATACACTCCTTGTGCTGACGTCATTGTCTATAAGTATTTTTTTTTACATAATAATACTTTTGTTTTACCTGAAAAGAGAGGGAATAGCAACATACTGTCAATGCTTAGGGTGAATGAAACGCTTGACTGTGGTCAACAATCAATTAACACTATTACTCCAGCGACAAACCTCTACCAAGTTGATCAGAATGATCAAGCTGTATGATTGACATCTCTTATCAGCTTAAAAATTTGACTCCCAACTGAGATAATACAGCAGCTTGTTACAAGAATAATTAAAGGTCAGAGAAGTCATTGAAAACTTTAGCAGACGAATTTATCAAAGATGAGATTGTGAAAACAAACATAAAATTTTGTGCTTTCTATTTACATTATTTCATTAATCAGCACAAAGTATTAATTAAAATGAATGTTTTAAGTTACTTTAAATTTATCTCTTTTATACAACAAATACATAAAGACATTTGTCTTTTATATAGTTATGTCAAATGCATTTTGTGGAAAACAAAACATATAATTGAGTATCTTTAATTTGTTCTGAACTTGATTATCTTTCAATCAGTATTAACCCCATTGATGGTTGTTTTAAATTTCATTTAGACATCCAATACATATAGCGCCTTTTCCAATTGCACAAATATTGATATTCATATCCAAAGGAAGGAAAACAAAATGATTATTATGCCCTAATGTCACACACAATTTGTAAGTATCCCTTCGAAAATGACTGTTCTATACTTATTTCCTGAAAAAGAAAAATGAAAATCTTTAAATATGACAAAATGTAAATTTACATTTTTTTACAATAAACTACATGTATATTATGCATCTTGAATGTATTTATGACTCTTCTTATCGGTTAATTAAAAAACCTTACATAATCATGGCCAATATTTCACTTCGATGTACATTTAATAGAGAAAATATCTAGGCAACGAATGAATGTGTAGAGAAAAAATAAAAAAGTGGTAAATTAAAATTACCTTGGAGTAGACTGTTTTTGAAGTTTTTTCCCACTTTTGCCTTTTTGTGGAGTTTGAATTAATCGCCTCTTCGTTGGTCGTTTCTGGTCTTTTTTCTTCTGGGATGATTTTATCTTTTCTGCTAAATCGTCTTCTGGAATCGTGAGCAATAATTTCCTATCCGCGATAAAGGCATCCTGGCCAACATCAATTTGAATAGCTCCATTGTCCAACTTTTTCAAACAACCCTTAGATACAAAATCAGGCAAAAATGCATCATGGCAACCAGCAGTTGCAAAATAGTCTAACTGACATTGGACCAAACAGGCTAACTTTTCCAAAGCCGATTTTGGAGGCATCCAGTTTTGTGGGTGTTTGAACTCTTTTTGTGGCAATTTAATTGAAATTTGTCTTACTTCTTCGAATGTTAGTTGCTCATTTATGCAGACTGACGGACAATATAACTTTTTGTAGAGGCCAACGTACAGCTCTGTGTTAATGGTGTATTTCCTCATGTTAGTTCCAATGTTTTCTATTTTAACTAAGTTGGCTCTTAAATTCTCATCACTCATCACCTCTGTTAGTAGTTTGTCATGTGAAATTCCATTGAAATTGGGCAAAAAATCGTTTCCACCCATTGACAATGCACATGCTATGGTAACTCCAATATTTTTATTGTCGTATGCTTTTTCAAATAGTGAAATGAGACCAGTTATGTTGTATAATTCTGGTTTCTTTTTCTGTAGGACTAAGTAGACTGGATATTTAAAAGTAGCATCTGCATTCCGGGGCCAAAACTGGCTTATTGTAAGCAAATGTATAACAGCAGTGTCAATGTCGGCTGAAGTAACATAGTTTACCACACATTTTCCTTCTGTTAAACATTCCTGTACGCTTTTATCAAGCAACCAGTCAACCTGTGCCATTTCGGCTTCACCCTTTCTTTGTCTAACATTTGTCATTAGGTCTTCTTTGACATATCCTGTTTCCTTGCTGAAGATGACTCGCAGTGGTGTTGTATATCTTTGACAGCTTCGTTCATGTTCTCCTTGACAGTTACATTCCGATAGTGTAGCTTCACTGTCAACATCAACTTCAAGATTGGCTTTTAATTTTACATTTGCCATCTGCGTTGCGAGGTAACGACTTACAAGTTTCTTCCCTGCCATAGTTCCTGTTACTGCTTGTTTGCTAAAATGGTCTAAGCTTACCATCTCATCATCATCTTTAAGGTGGAGTATGGATACCTTTTCCTTTTGCTGGCGTTTCATTCTTGTATTTGCCTTTAAGTCGTCTGGTGTAAACCCATACTTTTCTTCACATATAACAATGCGTTCTAAATTCGGTAAATCTCTCACTAATTTTCTTATTTGATTTGAAATACTTTCAATGTATTGTTGTCCAGATGCTGCAAATACTTTGAATTTTGCCCCTGCAAATTCCATTATCGATAAAACACAAGAGTCTTGTATGGACTTTGGAAGTGAAGCAAAATCTACTAGTATGAGATCATTAACAGTGTTTAAAGCATTTGTATCAGCCACCCTTTGAAGGCTTTTTCTTGTGATGTTCATTAAAGCCCTCTTGACTCCTAAGGATTTGTTGGTACTGTTTTTGGAACCATCTGGTTTCAGTACAGCTTGGCAAGTATTTTTCCCAGACGACATACAGTCGATTACTTTAGTGAGTTTCTTTACTTTTTCTGTTCTTCTTTTCTCTTCTCTTTCTTGTTCTGATTTTGGTTTGTTCTTTGGTTTGCATGTTGTTCTCTTTACAGTTACACTTTGATTTGTTTTGACACGACTAATCAATTCTGTAGGGCCTTTCAGGTTTTCGATTGATGGTTCATCTTCTTGCGATAAATTCAAATATCCCTTGGAACATGCATACCTTTTGATGAGGAAGATTCCGATGTCATACGTGTTTTTATCAAGCATTACTGATGACAGTTCGGGTCGTTTAGAGTGGTATATATTTCTCGGAATAGGGTCATTTTCGGTATTAAAAGCATTTTGTCTGAGCATCAGTTTTATTGTTCTACTGATGTGTTCCATGTCTGTTTCCGATATTGTTTTCTCAAGGTATTTTGATGCAGATGATTTGACTGCTCTGTCATCTTCTTTTTCAATATCCTCATCTCCTACTGTTTTGCCAAGTAGTGTACATTTCCTGATTTTGTGAAGTTCGTTTTGGGTATCTACAGTTGACATTTTGGGTAAAACCGTCTCTAGTGTGGATCCAGGTCGAATACATTTCTTTGCTGACCTATGATCGATTTCACGCAGAGTGTCTAATCCAAAATTCAAACCGTTATTAGTGTGTGGCAATGTATAAAATGATTGCTTGAACTTTTGATGGAACATGCCGGCTTGGTAATGTTCTAAAAGAAGCCTAGCACAGAATCCGGCATAACTTGAGGCGCCGTTCAAGAACGAGAAAGGTAATGATGACTTAACACTAGCCAAAAGAAGATTATATCCATCTGAACCGCCTATTCTCTCTGCAACAGCAATGGCAATGATCTCATCACAGTGTGTCATTTTTTCATGATACAAACAAAATGTTGCATTCTGTTCAATTGAAACTTCAATAAAGTCTTTCATTTTTTTGCCAAATATGTTATGTACCTCTTTGGCCGAGAAAGAGCCCTGCAGCGAATTCAGAAATGATTCTGCCTCTTGGTCTGACAATGTTTCCAGAAATTTCATGAAGAGTGCAACATGAATTGCTGTTGAAAGTCTCCATATATTTCTTGTGGCTGTTTCTATATTGGCTATTGTCAGTAACTTGGTCCAGTCCTTTTCATTTTCTTCATCTTTCATATATTGTAGTAAATGTATGAGTCCAGATTCTTTGTAAGCACTTATAAGATTTGTTATTTTTGACTTCCGAAGGTGCAGGACTGGAAATTCGGGAAGAAATGCCTTATATTTTGAATTATTATCCATCAATTTGAACAAATTGTTTGCAATCTTAAAATCTGGTGAAAATATAATCCTTTCTTTATTGTCAATGTGATCCAATTTCAATAAAACATCATCTAAAAATATTTTTCAAAACTCCTATATCGTCATCACGTCCAGATGCTGGTGGTGGATGTCTTGTCAAGACTGGGTGAGTAGAAAAGGTAGTAAATATGCCTTTTTCAGCATTGACTTTTGTATCTAAATTCGTTTCTGTCATATCGTGAATGATGTTTTTTTCAGTGTTAACCTTTGACTTTTGAATTTGGTTATTTTTTGGAACATTGGTCATCTCGTCAACAGCTTTAATCAGCGATTCTAGCTCACGAATATTGCTGATATCTTCTTCTAGTTGGAACTCAAAGTCTTGTTGAATCTCAAATGTGTCTCTGTCTGTTGGGTCAAAAAAGTCATCGGGATAATCATTTTCATCCAAGCTTACTGTATCGGAATCATCTTCAATACTAGATAGATCTGGAGAAGGCATTTCCGGAAGATTGGATTCTATGTCACTCTCGCCATCATCACTTTGTCCTAAATGTCTAATTGCACCACCTGATACATTATCATTAATGGAAAACGATTCCATAGACTTATTTAAGGTTTGTTCATAGTTCTCATTAAACATTTCCACAGTTTCATTAAGTGACAGGGATCCAAGTGTCTCGTTTAACTGATCAAGATTTTCCTCTTCTATGATGTCGGTGTTGACAATGTTTTCGTTTACAGGATTCAGTTGATCTCTCACAACAACATTCTCTACATCAATTTGCTTCCATAAGTACCCTGCCATCCACAGGTATTCTGTCTTAAACATTTGGTATATGTCCTGTTCCTGTTTGTTTAGCTCCCAAAACACTTTGCTTGTGTCAGATTTTGATAATATCTCCGGGTCCTTACACGAACAATTATCGCTTCCATCACAGTCTTCTCCATGCCAATGAGTAACTAAAAATGCATCTTTTGGAATACCTTTCAATTTTAGAGGCAAAGTGCAAATCTGATTTGTTCTTGATTCACCTGGTAATGGATCTGTTTTGATTGTCAGGTGAACTAGGTTGTCCATCAGGAAGGCAACATGACAATTCTGTAATGTTACATCATGGACACCCTCAGTAATGTCATTGATTGTCTTGTATAATATCGGATAGGGTCTCAGGAATGTCTGATAGTGACACAGTTCTGGGTCTGCATTATGCTTCAAACGCCTATCGCCTGTCCTTTGTGACTGAGTTAAACCAACATATGAGGTAACTTCGAAAACTGATGTAACATTGTGGTAATGAATGAGTAATTCGTCAGTATTCATATCCTGAGTAATGCCATGGTAGTGCTTGTTTTTGATGTTGAATAATGCTTCTGTAAGACAGTAGAGTGATGGTAATTTAGAAGTGAGCTTTGCACAATCAGTAACATCTCTATTTATGAAGACATTTTCCATTAGTATGCGAAGAGGTAGAGGAATACTGACTAACCATTCCTTTAAAATATCACATTCAAATATATTCAATACATCTTCTATATGCTGCTCAAAGTCTAAAAAGCAGGTCTTGCAGAACCGTCCTTCATAGAAATTGTTTGGTGTTGTTTCAACTTCATCAGTGGATGTTGATACTATAGATAATACAAGACTGTCATTTAGTTTTCCATTCTTGATGTTGTTGTAAGTACTAAACCTTGGCGGAAGTCCATCTTGCTTTGGATTTATACTGCCATTTTGGAGAAAATGGATTTCCCCTAAGTGCTCAGAGTGTTTATCCTGCAGGTGCTTTGTGATAAGGGTGGTAAAATTGTAAAGATCTGACTCCACAGTGTCAAAGGCAAGTTCAATGATCACATGGATTCCCTTTCTGTGAAGGCATTGCTTTCTGCATTCAACTACAAGTATAGTCCTGGCACCGTTGGGTTGAAAGGACGACCAAATTCTTTTCAATTCATCTTCTATTATTTCTGGACGATGTTTCAAGTTAGCATGCAGTACGATGTTATGGAAAATTGCATTTGATGCTGCTTTGCGTTGAGTGTTGGTTTGCATTGTTTTTTCACACATGGATTCTATTGTTCTTGCACATTCAGATAAAGATTTGCAAAGTTCAAAAAAAATATACTTCTTTTCCACAATTGTTTCCAACTTGCATTCGCCTCGAACTTTGATGTAATTTTGAAAATTCCATTCAAATAATTTAATAATATTCCATTCCTCCCTAGAATATTCTTTTCGGTACTCATCTTGCAAGAATTCAAGTTTGGAGTCTTTTATTTGGTTCAGGCGATGAGTCTCATTAAATATTTTAAGGTCAATAGATATAAGTTGCTTATAAAGACTATAGCTGGTCTTAGGAATAGTTTTCTCCTTAATTGGTGACTTTGTTGAGGTGTTTAGAAGCTCATCACATATGCTTTTACATATTTCGTAGTCGTCATAATGAGAAAACATATATCGAAATATTGATGGCAGTGTAATTTTTTTTATTCCATTGTCATCATTTAAACCATTTCTAAATGATGAAATTTCTCTTAAAATGTTTTGCTTTTTAAGTGTTTTTGTGTCACTGCTTGTACGATGCTCTCTAAGGAACAGAAACAAGTGGTCTATTGTTATGTAAAATCCATTGTTGTCCTCTTCAATTTTCAAATTTTCTAAAGAAGGAACACCAAATGAAACCTGTATGGAAAGAGAGTAAATATGGTATTGTAGGGTCATGGTTTTTTCTTGAAATAATTTTGTACAACTTGGTATAGCGTAGCTCTGGTTCAATAATTATTGTCTCAGGTCTAATGTAAATAATGTACATTTACTACATCTATATTAATATCATTCCTTTCTTTTGGTACGTTATTTTTGTTTTTTAAAACCACATTCATTTATTAAGTAGAGATGTTACCTAATATTTATCATTGTTTTCTTTTCAATATACTCATAATTTCTTGAAATATAAATTGCTTAGTTTGTTTTATTTAAAATATAAAACATTTAATTTGTTTGAAATAGATGTAGTATTTTTCCCAATTACTTTATTTATTGACAGAAACCATATATGGTAGTTACCATAACTCAGTGTTCTAAAAATGGCCTGGATATATGAACTGTCTGGGACCTATAGAGTCTGGACTTACTTTGGTGCCAATGGTTGAACACATTCCTAAAGATAAAGAGAATTTTATTATCACCACTTATTTAATCAGTTTTTTAAATTAGATTATTATTAAACATAAATAAGATTAACCTGAGCAAATTTTAACTAAAACAATATTGGAAGAACGAAAATACGTAAAATTTGTACCCAAACTATGAAGCTTCTTATCACCTTTAAAGTTTTTTTTTAATAAATGCACCACATAAGATGTAAATAAAATTTAATATATTGAACAAAGAATTTACTAAGTAGCTGAATCTTGGTGTAATCAATAAAAATATACTTTGGCTGCCCTTGTCGTGAAATATATATCAATTTTTTTATACAAAGGACTTACCTGACGAAGCATATTAATTAATTCCTCAGTGCTGGAGAATCACATAATAACATATCACACCAGTTCTTTTTTCTCAGCATTTTATTTTATAATATATCACATCTGTCTGAACCGAGTTCATCAATATTATTATGCATTGTCAAATTATGTAATTTCAATTGAAGCAATTAATATAATTTTAATAATACAATGTAAATATAAAAAAGATAACAAAATAAGACATGGATTGGAATGCAACAATACTGTGTAACAGTTGACCTTATCATGCTAATAATGAGGTCATTATCATGATCTATAGCATGCAAGATTTTATCAGCAAGTGTTGACAAGTTTATAGGTTTATTTAATTTGTGAAAACAAATAACCAGAAAGTAAACGCCCACAGCTCTGAAAAGTAGAGATTTGTCGCTGGAGTACTATTGTTTCACTGTATGTCCCCATTTCTACAAAAATAGTAATCCCTATAAATGGCGGGATTAATTGTCGACTTATTTGCTGGAATCGAGAATAAACAAGATTATTATGTATCGTTATCAATACTTACTTTCTCCTCTATAAAACGACACCGAGCAATTGACTCTTGCCTACAACAGAGAAAATTCGAATATTTAATTAGTTCTTTTAGGGTGTTTTAGGGATGAAACAAGTCTAGCTTTTCTGATTCCCATCTTGAGTTAGGAAAATCTTGCGCATGGTGCAGTTATCCAAACATTACCTTAAGATTATGTTTAATTTTGTACTTATTGTAACTAACCCCCTCCCCCTTTCAAACTGATATGTTTAAGATCTATGATTAATACAGATCATATATGGTATTCTAAAGTGCAAGGGCTGACTAAGCCACCCTATGATTCAATGGTTTAAGGTGGAAGTTGGTTTTTCAAAGAGCTGCCAAGTTCTCAATATAGGATGTCAGTGCAAACAGTGGTACCTAATCTATTTATCTTTATTTTTTAAAACACATGTTCATTGTTTGTGGACAAAAATTACAACCTAAACTTACTGGCGGAACACAAACATGAATAAAAAACTTCCTTGTCAGCCATTACACTTGACCTTCGTACCCAGTAAGACAATTTCCTCAACTTGTTTATACGATATACTATTACTTTATGTATATGTGTGATGATTGATGAAATGCCTTGCGAACGATATTAACATTATTAAGACATTTATCTTCAATTTTACAAGATACACGTTTTTTTTTAATTTCTTGCTGATAACACAAGAATATCTACTTTACACTATACTTTTTTTTCTTAAATAAGATTGCATGGTGGAAAGGAATGTTTTTCTTACTATAACTTTTCAGGACAAAAATATTGCACATTCGGAATATTTTTAAGACTAAAAGTCTGTTTTTTTGTTTTGTACATTTCTGAAATGGGATTTTTGGATTGTGGACAACGTTTTTCAATTCAAGCTCGCTTAATGCAAATAAAAAAACTTGAATTAAATAGATGAGATGAATCGTTTCTTACGAAAAATTAAACTGTTTTTGAGTACACTTTGTTTGAATGACTTTTTACAATCTTTACCATCTAGCGAGTTGTATTTTAGCAATAGTCTGATCAAGCTAACATACAAGAAATCAATGGGGGAAGGAGATGGACGAACGGAAAGGAAAGTTTGACTGCCACTGTAAATGGGAAAGGTGGGGGTGTGACGAAGATACTACAATAATCATACTATTTTTCGACATCCAATGGTCATTAACGTGCAAGGAGCGTTGAACTCCCAAGACCCCTAACCCACAACGGTCCTCGCGAAGAGGGGCTGCATAATATAAGTGTTTACTTTCAGTTCTGTATTATCAAAGTGAAAATTGTGTTATTTGTTGCAATAAAACTATTTTCAGTGAAATATGATAATGCATTTTAGTAGCTCATTATATTAGAATTGTGCATTATGTAAGTGTAGAGATAGCAACCCCTTCTCAGTTCATTATAAAATGAAAAGGGTGTTTATAGTAACAATACATTCAGAACAAATTTAATATGCCTGTATTCAGTTCGAAACATATTTGTGAAACAAAATTAATGATGGGCATCGACAGTTAACAATTTTAATTCGTGTATATAACTGTTTGGAATAAATCCATCATTTTGCTTATAAAAGATCGATAACTAAAGCAATTGGTACAAGATGACTGATTTGAAGGTTTGATTTTATTTTTATCAGGAAGAGAACATGATAACAAACACTAGACCAATTATTGGTATATAGTTTCAATAAGAATACGTGGGATATGTATATGTAGACTAAGCAGCACCCTAGGTCCACTGTATGTTCAGATCTCTAAACGACAGCCTCTCAAGTCAGGGGTTCGGAGTGGAGAGAACGCGGACTCCGAACATCTGACTTGGGTGGATGCTAAACGATGGATTGATAAATTACAACCACAGATGCATAAGTATAAGGGATTTAATCCGTAAAAAATCCTATCCTATTTATAACACGTGGTTATGAAGTGAAACATGTTGGTAGTATTTGGAGCAAGATCTGAATTTAATGCATCGCAGTCATTTTGTTTTTATTATTTTATCCATAATATAAAAGAATAACATACATTTCTTTGTAATGTTTTTAAGCGGATGATGTGTTCATTGTGACAAAGGAAGTTCGAACAACCGACAATGTTTTGAAAGATGTAATGATATTTTGACGTGCAGTGATACACGAAAGAGGGATCAGGATTTTTAGGAAATTGTGTTTCATAAAAGTAAGGAAGACACAATTACACCTAGGATGTGATGTCATTACACTAGATCTACTATTCAGCGTTAAAAACACATGAAGTAGTTTCTTCTGGTGTATTTCCGATATGTAGTTATACTAGTTACCAGATGTATGTCAGATAATAACGAGGGTTTTATATCAATTTAATCTCCTACAAACTATAGTGTAATATTGTATATGTGCTACAGAATGTATGCATGACGTGCGTCAAGAGACGTGAAATTTCGATAGATTCCAACCAAACTCCACTGCGGGTTGGTTGGCAAAAAGCATACTTAAGATCAATTTATTTCAAAAGTAAATGAGGGGCCTCGGTGGCCGAGTGGTTAAGATAGGTCTCTACTATTGACCATTTGGTCTATCCACACTGAAACTGCGGGTTCGAGTCTCACTGCAAGAAGGGTGCGCTCGACTCCAATCTTAATTGACAAGGATTGCCAGTTTGGCTACGGCTACCGAAGATCTGGGGTTTTCTCCGGCTTTTTCCCCCAATAAAAACTGGACGCCATGATACAGCTAAAAATTGCTGAAATTACAATTACTATTTATGATGATCTAAATTACAATATTGCAGCATTTACAAATACAAGTACTGACTACTTTAGAAGAACTGGATACGGTGTTCGAGCGGTTAAAGTAGTTAATCACCCACAATTGATCACGTGCCTGTCATTTAGGTTGTGGGTTCGAGTCTCACATGGTATGCCTGACTCCAATCTTAATTGATAAGGATTGCCAGTTTTCCTATCAAGGGTCGAGGGGTCTTCTCCGGCTTTCTCCCCAAATAAAAATATACGTCTCTATTAAGCTGAAACATGGGCCTTAAACGCCATTCTAGTAAACAAATACATTTGAACAATGAAGTATATACTACTTAAAAAATGATTTTGTATATCGGGTCTTCAAATGTTCATAAACAAACACTAAATTTACTTATAATTCCGTTATTGATTTGCGTTTATACATACTTGGCCATGGTACTGAATAGTACAAGAACAGGATACAGTATTTGTGTCTATACCTATTCAACCAGCTTGCCGCCTAAGATCCTTTGAATTTGCGTCGGCTGATTTTCCAGCCAAACCCATTGCGATCGTCGAAAAATTTAAAGAATCGGGAAAAACCTAATACCCTAAATGAATGCATGCCATCAGCATAATATACATGTAGTTCATTTGATCTTACGTAACGCTCATTATAGCAGCAAACAATTAATTGAATTGTTCATATAGTTAAAATTTTCTATACATAGAGTTCTACTTGTTTAGGTCAGAGACGCTGCATATAGTCCGTTTTGACTGAATTACATGTAATATCATTGCATCAATCTTGGAGGCGAGTATTTTTATAATATTGTTTTATTCTGATTTAAGTTTAAGTAAACAATTTCGTATTTAATACAATATATGTATTTGGTCGAGCTGACAGTCAGCATGATGCAGTCCCTGTATGTTAATAAAATGTCATCAAAGATATAAAGTTTTCTAATGTGGTTAGCTTGGAAAAATGGGTAAATGTGACATGTGGATTACTTTCTCTGAGAAAGTATAAATCTAAATGAGCAAAATATGCAATAAATGGGTTTAATTTGAATGTATAAACGTGTAGATCTCAATAAATATACATGTATTATTAATTAAATAAATTAATAATACCCCATCGACTTCACACTTGTCTGTGACCAATTTTAAACAAAGTTGTTTCTTATTAAATGGTGTTCAAAGGATGGCAGACGATCACGCTGGTGGGTAGCTGCCAAATTTTTACAGCTTCTGACTTGAACACCCTATGACCTATCACTTGGCAATACTGATATTCTGTTTATTTAACAAAACAGAGAGCAAGTTCGTTTTTACTATTTTCGAAATATATCTAAAGGCGTTAAGTCCCCAGCTTTTATGAGGTACATGTAACCATCATCCTTAGTATTCCAGGAAAGGCGACAATTACAGTATGACCTCCTCTGATAGGTAGACACCCGTCTAGTGTCACTGTCATGTAAAAAAAAACGTTATAAAAAAGAAAAGACCAAGGGAAAGACTTTGAGACATGTCTGGTCATATTTTAGAAATTGATTTCCCTGAACGGTAAATTAAGGCTAAACAACTGTTTTAAGTAAACATCATTGTACGTCACTATAAAGAATGAACTTTGTCCCGACAAGATACATATGTTATTCGTAAGTAAACAATTCTATATAAATTGTCATAACTGTCATCTACGTATAGTTATGAATGTCAATGTACATGTGTTTACTTCACGTGTACTTTAACACAATTAAGAACAAACTAAAAAGATAAGAAAAGGTATCGTTTTACTATACACCCCTTCCCCCAAAAACCACACCACGGGTTGATTAACAGAAATCAGAAGATTCAAACATAGAAAAATTATACAGAACATAAAACAAATAAATTAATGAAATTTATACACTTACATAGTCATTCGCCTGTTCTGAGTAGCATGTCAAAGCTTCAAGTAACGAAATGTTCAACGTTAAAATATAAATACAAATTCCAATGACACAAGTATAGAGTCCCATTATATCGGGTATTTCATATTAAACTGCCAAAACGTTTTTTCGCGATCAGATAAAAACGTCTTCCTGGTTAAATTTACTTCTGATCGCAACTGCGAGTAAGTTTTAATGGGTCAAATAGTAAGATCCGGGATTACCACTTCACGCACTTCAACCTGCTGATCGAGAAAACGAATTGTTATGAGAAAATAGGTGTTAGGCGGGATATTTAAGGAAGTACACATATCTTATAGAAAAACTGCTATGTTAAAAATAGCTTTACTCCCACGTGTAACAAAAAAATATTTCTCATTGTTTCGCGCTCAAATTTGGTTGTACGCGGTCTTGATAATGTCAATTAATATTAGCCTAGTGGAGTAACCAATATATACTTTTTATTTAAATTTTTATAATTTCAGTGTATAAATGAATGGGTGTTTACCGTAATGCGAATAAAATGTGAAGAGCCGTTTTTATAGTTTTATCACCATTTTCTTTGAGAATGTTAAAAACATAATTGGGGACTAACTACTTGCATGCATAGGATGTCAAAATATTACGGAAGGTCCATCCTCACAATTCAGGGTTCGTGGACAAATGAGGACACAGAAACCATGACTTGTGGGGATGTGGAAGGTCGGGTGCATCAGCGCATGCATATTAAAAATGTTTTCCACGAGATCTAAGTGAAGTTAATAAGACACAAATCCTCTAGAGACGGGTAGTTTGCATTTTTTAATTGAATAGAACAGATCTGCAGGTAAGTAATATAAATGACTAATTCGTTAAATTATTATAAAAATAAATGGAAGATGACAAAATATAACAATAAAAATGCAGTGTCGACACTGTAATATTTCAGCCGGAATAGCCTGGGCAATAAGTGGCCCCTTTGTATTTATTTTATATTAAGATGTCAGTATGTTTATATATAAATAATATCTACAAAACGGTTTTCCTTTGAGAAGACTATTTGCAGATGATATTTCATTTCGATTTTCAGATTCGAATCAATTCCATCACCGATTATGACCTTGGGTGAATGCTCCAATGATCCATGACATATCTAATGAGTTTCAACCTCAAATAAACAGAAATATAAATATTAACCTCATCCTCATCTTCAGTGTTCCTTGAATAAGCAAATTATTCATATTGTAAACAACCATAAACATAATGTCATTTGTTTAAGTAATTATTTACGCCACCGGGGGGGGGGGGGGAAGTAACTTGGTATATATAGGGCAAAACGGACGTGCGGCCTGAATGGGTCACACTTTTTTACCTCTCCAAAATATATGAAAGGGTAGCTTTTTTCATTGAAAAATATATCAATGGGTATTGCTGTAAATTATCTAAATATATCCATGCCTCAATTCTCATATTGAACATGTTATTAAGCCTATGTAAACCACAATTATTTTACAAACAAAGTGTTCCATTAACATCACTTGATCATTTTGGTATTTATTGTACTATTTTGTCAATGGGGATGTGCGGTATGAATAGGTCTGATTTAATATTTCAATATATGATTGGGTCCCGTTTAAACCCCCCCCCCCCCCCTTCCCGTGATTTACGCATGTTGTCTTATATTATTGTAAGATAATAATTTCCTGAGAAAAGAACTTCACAAGTACAATATGCTTGTGTCTAATTTCCTCTGTAGCATTTTTACAAAAATCTGTTTAAAATGTTTTTGTTCGGTAAAAAATGTGTCAACTACATTGGTTCAGTAATTTCGGACGTGTTTTTATTCACTTTAACAAGACAACAATGTTTTTTATGTAGATCATCAAGGTTTGATAAATTTTGTTACATGTTTATTACGACAAGCATACTAAACAGTACAATTATAATGCACATGCATTGTCTATTCACATGTTTGTGTGTGCGAATAAGTACTATGTATAATACCTGCTTATCAAATACGCCAATAATCTTTATTTTAAATCTGCCATAAACTGTCAAAATAATTTGATAATAACAAGCTGACTAAATCTAAATAAATAGTTATGAATGTGAAATTTATTATTTAAAAATAATGTCACTTTATAATTTAACATATCCTATCAAAATTTCACCCGGGATTCCCACACTGGCCAGCAAAAATGTAGCCCGAGTCTCAAGATTTGGTGCACTACAGTCAGCTAGTCTGGATATCGAAAGAATCTTGTTTTTCCAAACGTTCCAAACAAAAATAACAAAACACGCGTTTGTTCATCTGAGTTTTAATTAAGTTACGATAGGAAACGATTCAAAAGAGAGAGTATGTTGCATATTTTAATTGAATAGAACATATACATACAAAAAACAAAAATAACCACGTTGTTTCAATTTTTATTTTTGACCCCTACCACTAAAGCCATTTGGAAAGACTGAAGCCTTGACTGAACAAACATTTTCTACGGCTTTTAATCCCATTCAACCCATTTATCCATTCCCTTTATGCTGTTAATTTGGATATTCATTATTAATTTGCTATTCTCAGTAGCAAGGAAACCCGAAGGTAGTTCGTCTACTATTGATCACACGACATAGCAGGTTCGAGACTCACTGCGGACAATGTGTACTCTATCTTATATGACAACAATTGCAAGTTTTCTACCGAAGGTCGGGGGTTTAGTCTGGGTACCCCTGTCCCCCCCCCCCCGAAATTAATCTATGCGCCGTGATATAGCTGAAAAAATTTCTGAAAGGCCACGTAAAAACATTCAAACTATCATTATCTGTCATAACAAACACACACGTAGTTAATGTTTATGCACTTAGACTAACTGTTCAGTTTGAAGGAGGTCGAGTGGTTCCCTTTTACTATTGATCACGTGACTACAAAACTTTGAGGTTGCGGTTTCTTGCCTTACATCGTGCTGGGTCTGCGCAACTCTAACCAATTGACAAGGATGGGATGGCCAGTTTTCCTGTTTGGCTTTTTGCCGGGTACTCGGGATTCATCCCCCAATAAAACTGTATGTTATAACCGTGAAAGGCGTGAAACGCGAAACCAACATGCAAACAGATTGAAGGTCATACAAAAGTAGCAACTTTTTTCATCTCTAATCACATATAGAACGATCTTAAGGGATCGGGTGGCACTCTCCGAACACGTCATGCACAATAAATCGCGACTAATCATTTCGTATTATAACCCATCGAGATGGCATCCCTATCCGCCACCTGGGAATGCGCTGGGCATTTGCACGTTATTATAAAAAAATGAGCTTGTCTTGAAATGCTACTTATCTCTACTGCAAAATCTAGACGTTTTTTTTTAAGGTACAAGTCTGCTTTCTTGTGCTCTTATTGTAAAATATTTTAATTTCCTTTAAATACACAACAGCTCAGCAACTTTGTCCATTTCGTATAATCTAACTTGAAATTTAAGCACGTGACTGGATTGTTGACGTCATAATTATATGTATTGATACATGAATTCTTCTGCAAATAACAAGCCTTTAGGGACCACACTAAAAACTGTGAATTGCAAATATTATTTGACTACATGTTAAATATTGTTTTTGTTAATTCTTTTCACAATATTGAATTTAAAATATAAGAATTGTTTTTCAATTGTTGGTTAGATTATTAGATATCAAACGAGGGTGAAAACAATCCTTAAATAAACTTCAGTGTGATAATGTAGTTGAGGCCAATTTTTATTTTTGCACAAACACCATATTTTGTTGACGATAAGGTAACGTTCATGCAATGTTTCAATCGGTGTTACAGTTTCAGATTTTCCTAACTATAATGGTGCCATATTAAATAAATTACATTATCAGCCATGTATATTACCCGAGACCCGCATGAGCAACTAGATATCAGAGTAATGGTGTGCATTCTGTGGGCCCCGCTGACCTTGAGGTCAAAGTTCAAGGTCAAAGGTCATCAACACATACCAAATATGAAAAGCCTACATCAAATGACAAACCATTCTGGGTCGGACACGCGTTTTAGACGGACGGATGGACAGACAGACTGATCACTATAGCGGAGCGTCAGCCACTATGTGGCAGGCCCTAGTTACGGTATACTAGCATAGCAACGTGCAAATGCTGTAACTTTTAATATATAGGGATTGAATAAAGCTGCACGACATGTGAGGTTTAGGCGTTGAATAACACAACTTAACCGTAGCCACGTGCGTAATGCCGCAAACATAGCCACATGCATTACGGCAGCAACAAACCTAGCCACGTGAATAACTGTAGCCACAAATACTTTTAGAGATGCTTGTGACCTTTCTAATATACTGGTACACCATGATGTGATTATTAACAAATTTGTAATTCCATAAAAGGTTATCTTTGACATGTTTGTATACAAAATACAAAATACAATTGAAAGGACTAGGTTCACTAAGGGCCAATTTTGGCCCCATCTTGAAAATAACTTTTTTTGTAATAGTCTGGTAGAATAAGGTTGAATTATGATTAAAATAAAGAATTTTTGCATTTTTCTCAATTTGCCTAATTTTTGGGGCAAATCAGCTAAATCTGATGAAAAATCACAAATTTTGGGAAAAAAATCAATCAAATTCAAAAACAACAATATATGAAAGCAAGAAATAGCAAATAACTTTTATTTCAAGTAAAGTTGTCATACCAAAAATATATTTTTATACAATTACAACACATAACATATTTTTTTAGGTAGAAAGTGTTTTTTTTATAACAAAATTCATGAATTTCTGGAAAAAATCAATAAAACTGTTAAACAGTAATGTATGATTGCAATAAATGGCATATAGGGTTTAATTAAGGTATAGTTTTCATATTAATATACATTTTAAAGCCAATTATAACTCATAAGAGAGTTTTGGGGTTAAAATTGCTTTTTTACCAAAATTCATGGATTTCTGGAAAAAAAATATATAAAACTTTTAAACAGTAATATACATGTATGATTACAAGAAATGGCATATAGGTTTTATTTTAGGTTTTAAAGGCCAATTACAACACATTTCAGATTTTTTAGGGTTAAAAACATAAAAAAGGATTATTTTTAAAACATAAATCATGGATTTCTGGAAACAATCAATAAAATGTTAAAACAATAATATATGATTGCAAGAAATGGCATATAGGTTTTATTCTTTAAAGCCAATTGCAATGCATAACATATTTTTGTGGGTTAAAAATGTCTTTTTTTTTAAAGAAAAATGCATGGATTTCTAAAAACAATCAATAAAACTTTAAAACAGATATATGATGGCATATAAGTTTTATTTAGATAAAGTTTCAGATAAATAGGCATCTTAATGCCCATCATGACATATTTTTGGGTGTTATTAAAAGGGATTTTGTAAATCAAAATTCAAAGATTTCTGGAAGAAAGGTATTAAACATTAAAACATTTGCAAATGATTGCAAGACATGGCTTAAAACTTTTATTTCTGAGTTAAAGTTTACATATTAATGCACATTTAGATTGAAAAAGCCATTTACAATACTTCATAGATTTTTTAGGGTTAACATTGGTTGTAAACAAATCTAGGTAAACTGTGAGCTATATGGTAGGACATAACACAATGTTTACTGTTCCATCACTTTAGCAAAACTTAAAACTTTCTGTCGCTGATTCAGAAGAATCAATAGTCAATAGTCAGAGGAAGGTCATTGGCATATGACACAAAAACACAAAATCAAGATTAGATTGCCTTATTTCCCATACACCACATGAATACCAAATTATGGCAGCCACATGAGCACATACACCTACTACAGAAGATCCTGCCAGTCGGACATTTCTATCTGAATATTTGATCCATATAAAGTATTGCTTTGAAGTAACGTGTCTGCACTGAATCTTGAAACACAACAAATTCTGTTTATCCTTATGAAGAAAGATGGTAGAATCGCCATCTATATATTCTTGAATTTTCTGTTGATAAACCCCAAGTGTCAAAGTTATAAGAGGTCTTCATTAAGTTGAGGGATTTGAAGTCTTCTTTGTCTACCCATTTTGCAGATCTTTATTCTAAGTTGTTTCCTTGCACATATTTCTTCAAGAGTTATTTATCTGCAAATGTTAAATATATAGGTTTATTTAGTGATTCTCAAAATAGTATCATTATATTATAATTTTAAGCTTATGTGTGTTTAATTTAAGCGAGGAGAAAATTATAACAAATCACCATACCACAACATCCAGACTTACAAAAGCAGAGATAAGTGAATAACACTTTGTAATGATTTACCTCTATTCACATTTACATACCATGTACGAACACTGTACCAAGTTAACACATTAAAATGTTACAAACTGTTCAGTAGTTGTTTTTACAAGATATATGGAGAGACTGATATTATTAAGCCAGAGTACCCTATGAAAATGCCCGACCCTTATATTGGAGTCGAGTACACCCGGCCTGCAGTGGGACTCGAACCCACAACCTCAGTGTTAACAGGCAATAGTGTCAATAGTAATTGACTTACTATTTTAACCACTAGCTATTAGCCACCGAGGCCCCAGCATGTTTGGAAGGCATTTGCTTAGTATAAGTTATACATGTACCTAAGCTTGATGTTTACATTAACAAATAAGTTTGAGGAAAGTACACACACTTTTGTTGGAAAATTCATACGTGGGCAAGAAAAGACTTTTCCACATTTTAGGCAAGCCAGTACCAGTAAATGTACCTATTTTTATCAGGTTAAGTACACCAGTGAGACAATGCATTATATCATAAATATGCATGGGAATAGGAGACAAAAAGATAGAAAGTGCTGTTAAGAGTTTATAACCATATCCCTTCTTTGTTATGAGATGTTAAATGTTAATGAGAAAACAGTTTTAATCACCTCATATAAGAGAACATAAAGCTGTTCCAACATAATAGGACCAAAGTCCACAGCAGCTTTTGTTTTGTCAAAGGCCCCATAAATGATTAACTACATGTAGATGATACAAAACATCTGTTTTTGCCATCGCTCTAACAATATGTCATATGGTATTAAGTTTTATCCATGTCTGTATGCATGTATATCTATCTATCCATAGATACCAAAAATATCTGTTAAACATGTATTACTAGTACTATGATAAAATTTGGTAAAGTGATGTGTAAAATCTAAGCAAAAAAAAATTATTTGATATAAAGACATTTATGTTAACATACTAGATATATGTATTATGAAAAAAGAGGTGCATTAAATTTTATTAGCATATGGTCTTATCATTGTTGGGGTGTTTTTACAAGGTGGGAAAACAATGGAGTCCTACTTTAACTTAGTACTTTCCTACTTTTTTCTTTGTTGTCTTGTTAGTTTTATAGTATTATAATTAGCCACTGTTAGCTTTGTTTACATTCAGAGAATATACTTACCAGTGCATTTATACACTTCATGGGCCCTCAAAATTGCTGTACAGAACATGTACTAGAGTATGGGATCATCTGTATTTGGCGATCGCAGTACTGGAATACAAGCATTGTGCACAATACTTGAATAAAAATATATTCCAGTATTGTGGGTTTTTTTTCAATTCTTAGTATTTTTATCAATATTGTCAGTTTTTAAGTCTAATTAATGACCTGTAAATAAAATGAAAGATTTCAAACAAAAAGTGTTGTTAAATTTATATATCTAAAACAGTGTATCAATTAAAATATCTGTTATATTTTGTAAAGGACTGGTGATGTCACATATCTTGACATCTAGTTCTGAGTAGACCAGTTTTTAAAGTAGTTGTTTTTGTGTCCGTGTATGATAATATTTTCTCAATCTATAATAGAAATCTGATTAGGGAAGTCAGGGAATAAAGACCATATATACCAGCTATGATACTAAGTTTGCTTTAACATGCTTTGAGGTGCTGGTCTGGTTGTATTTATGTGCTTTTCTTGTTGGTCTCTAAAGATCTATTAACTGATTACAACAGACTTCTTAATTTCTCAGCTCACAGTTTAACATGCTTTCAGATGCTGGTCTGGTGGTTTTTATGTGCTTTTCTTGTTAGTTTCTAATTATCTAATTAACATATGAGTAACTGATTACAATAGACTTCTTAATTTCATATTAAATGTTTAATGTTTTTGGTGATTAAAATTAATTCAATTTAATCAATCTTGATTGTTGTGTTATTGCCAATAAAATAATAAACTACACTATAATTGCCTTTGAGTGTTGTCACATATTTATTTCAAGAAGACTTGTTCATTACTTACAATAGTGGAACCAATACTGAAACATTTTTTTTATTCCAGTATTGTGCACAAGTATTACGATCGCCAAGTATGTAAAAAAAGAATCGGAAGACATTTTACATTTTAAATTGTTCAACTGTCAATCTTAAAGGAAATATGGTTGAAGATTGATTTTGTCAAAATATGTGAGCTGTTTGTTTGCATTCATCAATTGATCTCGCTGATCTGACCGGAATTCGGGAAATCGTATGCTCACTGACTGTCACATTTAAAACACCACTGGGTTAGCTTTTTTAATACTTAGTAAGGCATGAAGAATGATAATTTTCATACTTACTCTAATTGGCATAAATAATACTTCCAGCAAAAACATCCATATGCTGAGGTCGTTATTTGGGACGATATCGTCACTTCCGTTGCCATGACAAATCTAAATAACAAAGTCGCGGTACGAACGAGAATACGCGATTTCGTATGGATTGCATAGTTTTAAATTACGAAAATCTTCTTTTTTAAGATAGAGCACAGGCCTCGACATCTTTCACTTTTACACAGTAGAAAGATATAGCTGCGTTTCTTCCTTGTGATTAATTTCACGTTTGTCGATAGCTGTGCTCATATATAATTTGTAATGAGAAGTGTGCGCAAATTACCTAAAATGCAAGAATTTCGTCAAATTGAGATATACGAAGTAGATTTTCACAAGAATACGACCCATATGAAAAATCCAGAAATATATTTTTATAAAGATTGGTTATATTAGAGTGATAAAAAGTGCAAACACAAGATATAGAAGATTATTTATATTTCACCAAATATGAGGCCAAAATTCATAGAAAATGAACCAACTCCTTTGTTTTGCACATTTAGATTTTATTGCAGTTACACAGCAGTTTAATGTTCTTTCTAAACATCTTTGAACTCGAGCAAAGTCCATATTTTAATATGTGCTAGCTAGCAACAAACGAATGCCTTCTGTCAAAGGGCTTATCAATTAAACCATGATAAATAATGTGGCCACCCACTTTATTTGTTTCTCTGTTCAAGTATTGAGCAAAACAGTGGAACGACTAACAAACAATGGCAATTTAAACACTCTTTCCAGGTCAATATAAATGCATGTCATCGGAATAGCACTAATTCTTATGTACAATACAAAGGTTGATTCTATTCTTCATTGAACTCTCATAAATAGAAAACGTAGCCTCACCTTGAACCAGAGACGTATTAATTAACTGTGAGTTGGTGAAGCATTAGAATTAGACGAGAGTTTGCTTGTAAATTTCAACTAAACACAATCACCTTTGGACGTAAAATTTATTTTAAAAAATATATGTAACTCTATATATGTTTAACATAAGTAAACTAGATCATATATACACACGTTGTGTGCAAGTAATTATTATGCAAGTATTTATGGTCTCCTAATAAAACTAGGATAAATTATTATATATAGGATATATGAACATTAAAATTATATTATAAACTGTGATACATGTACTTCTATCAATATTTATATTCCTCATCTTCTTATAGTTATATATTTTTACATTCTAGTGGAACAAAGACCAATTAAACAATATTTTCAATTGACTAAGATAATGTTAAATATTAAAGACACAGTTCAAAGATGTGCAACTCCAATGATAACTTGACTCTTTTTTTTTGTTTATATTAACTTTATCGCAACTATTTCAACTTACTGATACAAAGGAACACCCGAAGACAAGAAAAATAAAATATTTGTTGTTATTCAAAACTAGACTAAGTTGAGCGATCACCGATACCCGCGCTAGGTTTTTGCAGAACATTTTTTGAAAAAAAACTTCTAACGTTTTTTTGTCGACTGGTGACCTAAACCATTGATGGAATTCATCCAGCATCAATAGGCTTCTTTCCCGCCTGATATGTAATCATATCCAAAAGTTTCATTGATTTTTTGTGTAAACATTTTTTGGCAAATGTGACCTCGAAATTTGATGTTGATACGTTTCTGATCCACCTAATATGAAACTATATCCCAAAGTTTCTTTAAATCAAATACAAAGGATTTCATGCAAATCGATAATTCTCTTACCAACAGGCTATGTAACAATATCCCATAGTTCATTCAAATCGGTTGCAAGCTTGTAGAATTATCACCGGATACAAAATTTGGACGGGCGGACACGGGGACCACTATATACCCCGACTTAGTCCATAACAATCAACTACCAAATAACAAGAGGTATGACAACATTATTGTAGGCAATACATGTATCAGGGGCATTTACAATTAACATTTGTTGAATAAGTGTTTAAACATATTAGTGGTTATTGTGTATTATACCTATATATAATAAATTTAACTATAATATGAAAAACGAATAAAAGTATACACTAAACAATAAGTACTGAAACTGCTTATCACCAGAAGATCGTACATGGTTAGCGTTAAATAAAAAAATTAAAATCTTCAAAATTATACATGTTTTCTTTGATATGTTAGAGATAAGTCAATTTTTGATGTAAGAATACAATAAAATCTTAATCTCTGATGTAGTTTAGCAATTTGCAGAGCCATACAAAGCAGATGCCTTTAGAATTTTTCGCTGAAGTAGGTAAGATTTTCAGTGCCGCACTTTCCAGATATCTGAAATGACATAAAAGGTGTCTTGAACCGGCTTATATGATTCAAAACGAGCAGTTTTCATTTGTGTATTACTAAATTATATACTTCTCAATACTATTTGCAGATATTTGAATTATACAGCCTATAGTTTTTGGTCTCAAAATTAATATCTATGTCGAAGATTACTCGATGCCATTTAATTAACCTTTCAAATTTCCTATTTCTAAAATGCATTCAAGTGATAACAAGTCTACATATTACCGAGGGGCCTCGGTGGCCTAGTCGGTAAGGTTGGTCTTTACTACTGATCACGTGGTCTGTCAACGCTGCGATTGCAGGTTCGATTCTGAATACTCCGACTTCCTACCCAAAAATAACAAATGGATGCCATGATATAGTTGTAAAATTGCTGCAAATGGCGTTAAACATCATTTAAACAAACAAAACATATTACCGAAGCACATCCATTTACGTTTTAACGTGAATACTCCTATTTAGTATCGATATCATATAACTGTAATTTGTTACCCAAACAAGTATCATCTAAATTAGCCTTTAAGTTGCAGCAGGCATCTGATCGGTGTTAATAATATCTGGATTTGTTATTGCCCTTGACTCTTTGCTATTGTTGGTCAGTTGGGCGTCTGGCTATGTGTATTGTTCCTTACAAACTAATTACAAAAGATATGGGAGTTTTTAACATCCAAAGTTTATTATTATAAATAAATAACACAAAAAAAATTCCCCAAAATGAATAGATCAAAAGTAAGTAAGTAAATCTAAAGGATAAAATAGTTGCATACTTCAGATAATAGCATACCGTGAAAGAATTAGTTTAAGTTCATTTCAATGAACGGTAATTTGTTTCCTTCATATACCTCAATATTGTCATGATCTGGTGATGTTATAACATCGTCCAATTCCTCATGTCCAAGCGGATCAATTTCGAAATCAGGACTCCACCTGTCTACAAACGTTTTGGCTTCTTTTCTGTGCTTTACCAAAGCAGGTCCCCATTCTTTCATTGGATTGAGCAGATAATGCCAACGCTAAAATATATACAGCAATTGTATTTATGAAATATACGTGTAAGAGTATTGAGTAAAGACGGGATGAATGACAAAGTGTTATTAAAATTAGTACTTGCAGACATCTTTAGTAGTCAAATTTGAACTTCTTGATATTGATGGCGTGTTGAAGAATAAGAAAATAGCAAAAGAAAATCGACTGAACAAGGGAAAATTACATATTCTGATATAGACAAACAAACACGAATCAAACCAATAACCAAAAACAACAGAAAAACAGAAAGTGAGTAGCCCGAACCCAATAAAAACCATGGGGGGGCACTGATAATATAATTTAATAATATCATGCTTGTTTAGAATGAGTGCGTGTCAAAGGGATTTAATGTTCATTTGTTTCTTTATTTTGTCTCTAAATCAAAATCAATCTTAACATGGTTAATTAGTACATACTGTAATCTAACTTCGTTAAATTGATATCAAAAGATAAGCAACCAGTAAAATAACCTTTGTTCTGTTGGTAGGTACTAACACTTCCATAAAATTTGGCATATAGAAAGTTTATCAATTTTAAAACTCACTCCTCTACCAAGATCTGGCGCTGTAAAAATCATAATCAAAGTAACCAATCCGATTGTGCAGACAACAAACATAGTCATCATCCAGCCAAGTCCATCGGCCCAGACAGGAAATTTGTCACGCTTCGAGCTGTACCCTTCGTATTTTACCCATGAAAATATCATAACTGCCTAAAAGTATTTATTGACGAATTGATATCTGTGATTTGTAGCAACAGATAATACGTTTGAGGGGTTTCATTTCGCCAATGTCGTTTTGTTGTTTTGCGATGATCCTAAACGTGAAAAGAGCGTGGTACTCTTTTAACATGCCAGCCACTATGAACCTTAGGGAAAACTAATGTTTATCTTCTTTAAGTGTGATTATTACTATACTAAATGCCGCACCCCCTTGGAAAAATTTGTTTGCTTGCAATTTTTAATTATTTTAAATTTTACCCTTTTATTACAAAAATCCAGTACAAAAAATTTAGATACCCTAATGTGTCCACGCTTTATACTATGCCTCTGTTGTTTAGTTGTGACAAATCGTCCTTGACTTTTGCTCAAGGAATTTTAAATAATAAGTCAGCCATTTTTTGTTTCTAAAGGGACCATACGTTGTTTACAAATGTTGGTCTGCTATCGTTATGTTCAATGGTATTCGGAGAAACCTCGAGACTTTTCCCGCCTCGACTAAAGACGACATAACCCGACAGATTTCGAATAGATAACAATTGATTGTTCCTAAAGTAAACTTCCATTCTAATTAAGGTCAAATTTTAGTATGGAAAATGGCCCTATTGAAAATTTTAAATTTATATATATAGGAAATAATTGTTGATTTCAATAAGTACCCGTCTTGGGCTACAAAAGGAGCATAAGCTGAACCATACGCGGTAAGCAATTTGTCACGCAAAAAACCTTCTTCAACTCTTACTATATGTATTTTTACCAAATACCCTCCGTCAACAAAGAAGTAATCTTCTCGCCGCATTGTAAACATAAACGATATCGTGACGATACATCTGAATTTGTTTTATGAATTATGTACGTATTACGTTGCTGGTAAAGATTATTCCAGTGTCTTTAAATACTATTCTGGTTCTCACAATAAGTATATCTCAGAAGATATAAAAATACTGGCTTTCTAAATCAACAACATGTTTGCCGTGTATATGGTGGTTGTGTTTTCTTAAGAAGTAGATTGTTTGTTTTTGTTTGTTTGAATGTTGTATAAAGCTACTTTCAGCAATTTTTAGCGTCCAGAAAGCCGTTGTACCCGGAAAAATCCCACAACCTTCGGTAGGAAAACTGGCAATGCTTGTCAGTTAGGATTGGAGTCGAGTGCACCCTGGGTAAAAAAAATCCTACCCGCCTACGTGTTTCTTTATTCATACTAGATATATCTTGTTCAAGGTTTATAACGACAGTCAAAAGACAAAAAAAAAACTCACAATCATTGAATTGCTTTTGCTATTAAATAATGTCTATTGTTAAACAATTCACGATTTTTTAATCGCATTTATCATAGCAAGCTTAATGTCAAAGACACAAAAAACATTTAAACCCTCATTCGTCTTGAACTTGACAACACAGATTATGGCAGGTGTCTTGTACAGCATATGCTATTTTTTGTGACCTCCACCAATTTTGACTATCAGCAACACGACGTGTGTCCTTTGTTATGCAGGATATGTTATGCCTTTTGGAGCATTTCATTGTTGCCGCTTGGTTCCGTTGCTAAATTGTTGTGTTTATGTTAGTGACTTTTCGGTTCGCTTGAGTGTTTCAATTCTGTAATTGAAATGTGTTCTTTGTTCTTTTGATTGAGCTGGTCAATCGCACAATTTACTTTCAAAGATTAATATTTCTTTTTTATGTTGCCATTAGGTCCCTATGTTAATGTTTCTGTTACTATCAACAGTTTAATTTGAACAGTACGGTAGGATTAAGTCTTCACTAAAAACGTAAACTAAATTAACAAATAAACAGAAGTCTGTACGTTTTTTTCTGCATTTTTAAAATCTAATGATGCATAGTAACCTTTATTTGAAAACTAGTTGATGGGGCAATTTCATAATTATTTAAATCTCACAAGCATATGCTTAAGCAGGAAGTTCTAGTGTAGAAAACTTTCTTTGAAGCTGCGTAATTGCGGCATGTTGTTGATCAAAGCATTACATTTTAGTTAAGAAATATTGTCTATCAGTCTGCAGAGAGATGTTTTGTTGTTTTAATCTAACGATATATACTAGAATATAAATCAGTTTTAAATATACACCTCTTTAATGTAATTCTCCGTTTGGAGAGATACTAGTAATGACTCGTTTCTTAATTTGTGTTTCAAACAATAATTAATTGGTCGATTATTCATTTCCCCCTGAATTCCGATTATCTATCTTATTCATGCAATTCTGTTTTTTTTTCTAATTTAATTATCTTGATTTTTACATGCTTTATGTTGTCAATTTTTCTGTCGGAATGGAGGAAGTGTTGGTTGCGATTGCATCCCCTTTTAAAAAAAGTATTGTTATGTAACCAAGAATCGAAATATTTTCAGCCATATGTATTCAGAAAAATAGTTAATCATTAGTATTATGAATTAATGAAATATCAAACCTAATTCATAAAACGACAGAAGTGCACTAAATATTCCATTTTCCAAGAAAATATAATAGCATCTGGGCACCTCCCAGACCCTCCCATGCACCTTTAGTTGACATGAACTACAGACGGCCATGACATTTGATCATAATAATTGCGACAAAAGTAACAATATAATAGTGGAAAAGACGATTGCCGTTAAAACTAAAATTAAAACTATTAATTACCACTATAATTATTACTTACAGCAACAAGAAGAGGAGTAAAGAAACACCAACAAATCAACCACCACCATTTGGCTACTAACCATGGGAACGATATAAATCCACAAAATTTCTTTCCAATCATGGTTTCAATGTCATCCAAGAACCGTCTTATTCCTAATGGAAACAAAACCTTTAACAGTATGAACTATATAGAGTAACAAAGAAGTGCAAAGTGTAAAATTAAGCCATGTCTGAAAGCAACACATTCTAAGCATTACCCACAAGACTGAGTATTTTTGAATGTAAAAGACTATTTATGTATTCGCCAATTTATTGATGATACATTGAAACTTTAAAATCTTCCATTTCTTTCCACATTACCCTTATGCAGTGAAAAGAGAAAATAATTACATTAAACCGAAAAGACAACTGTCAAAAATTATCTGAACATCATGGCATTTTCCATTTAAATTATTTTAAACCTACCATAGACGTAAGAAATTGACAGACATTCCAACAAGGCAATAAGCAGTACATTCCAACCTCCAGCATAGTCATCCATTACTGTTAACATGTAGTTGCCTCCCTTCAATATTTTTACACATATAAGAGATCATAGTATTTAACGTTAAGGGTTGTGTGCTTGAACTATTTTCAATTTAATCTTCACAAATATCTTTGCGAATACAAAATGAATTCTAAAATATTGTTAATTTCTTTGAAGTTCACTTGAAATCAACAAATCTACTCCTTAACTTCTGGAAAAACAATTTTCTAAGAACTAACCAAGCAATCTGCGTGTCTAAAGAATGCATTGCATATGTACTTGCCTGTGTCGTCATGGTCAAGCCAAGCAGAAAGAACACTGCAGAAACACCAGTCACTGTCATCAGTTTATGCTCTCTAAGTTTTGGGACCTTGTCCATTAGGGAAGTTATAACCGTTTCTACAACAACAAACTGTTCAAAGAAAAAAAATGTTAGAAAGGCATTTGAATGTTTATTGTACAGTTTGAATAGAACAAATTTATTGACAACGGGATTTTATTATTAATTCTCCCATAAACTCATTTAATTAAACGAAAACTGCGATGAAAGTTTAGGTACTGTATGTTTGTGATTCACCTAAAATATCTACAAATATGCATTTCTCATTTCATATCTGATTTCATCATCATTAGAGCAGTCTGTCGGAGCGACAATGACTGTTTCATCTTCGTCTGAGCATCCAACCATCTTTGCTTTGTGCAAAATTCTACTGATTGTTTCCATCCATTTTCTTCGGATCCCGCTTGGCTGTGTCTTTGAATCGCATTCTTAGTCTTCCTAGGTTGGTTTCGCTTGCCTTCCGGCAACTGAGAATAGAGCTTCCATTCATTCATAGTGGGGGCATACACATATATACCAATATACGTCGCCTAATACATTTTCTACAGAGTGGAAATCACTTTGTAATGATTTTGTTGTTCATAAGCACCGGTTCATCTAGTTTTGCTACTAGGTCCTTTCATATGGCTAATCATACACCTGCTTCTCTTCTGTCGTCTCTGGGATTTCGCTCCAGAAGAAGACATACCCATGGTCTTCTAAACTGCCGTATAAAGTGAATTAATGTCCACATTATATTTGCTCATTTCCATAGCCACAAGTGCTGTCTGCAATTCTGGACGCTATGACGTCAATTTATCAATAAGACCACGCACATTCCACTCAGCTACACACCGGGCTGCAGCTCTAGTCTAACTATATTTTTCTGCTCCTATCTTATTTCTTACTGAGTGAAAACAAAAAAGCGCAAATCTTGTTAACTCGGGCGAAGTACGAGCTAGGATAGAGTGTTTTCTAAAAAAAAATTCCTGAAACTGCTTGCAAAAATGAATTATAGGGTCAGTCGCTTTTGTGGGACTAATCGCACAACTTATCATGTAGATGGGTACCACTGTCAAGGACATGCCGAGACAGACTGATTCCATCATCTGTTGCAATAACTATGCAGACAAAAGGTTTGTGAAAGTGATCCACCACAGACCTTGTACTTGACATCCGATAACAGGTAATACAGCTGACCTGAATATCTTGTATAATCCATGTAAAACATACGCAAAATAGTGTTACAGTATTAAAACATGAACTTGAAATACGTTTAACCAGGTTGGAATGTAAGTAGAATAATATAATAAAACAGATTTATAAGAACGTATAGGTCATACTGAATTTTCTGTCAATCAAATCCTTTTCTAGAATATGATAAATATTATTATCACTATGTGACAGATATCTCTAGTCATTTTGTAAAGTAGTGATGATGACGAAAAGCACACTAAAAAAGCTCCCATTTCTCGCCCAACACAGCTGCATAGCACATCTGATAGGGCAGACACTCTCGTTTAGGGGTTGTGAGGAAAGCATGACCGCGGACCGTAGTGAGTAACGTGTGTGAAGAATGCCATGCTATTTGTACGATAAAAGACCCCTTTCGTAGATTACGAAAAAAGGCTTATTGAAACTACGTAAATTCTCTTCAACGACCTATTACTCCATACTGTTCTATCGCAGTAAAAAATGGTTTCAGAAGTTCAACTGCTTTTTCTCTTTTATTAATTGTTTGTTAACTTGTTCTCGTCCTAAATGTAGCAGAACTATATCCGGCCATGGACGTTCAATGATTTATCAATTATCAGGATAACATTGTCACTGATGCAAACAATATATAAAATAATTATGGACATGTAAAATGGTGTTACAAAGAAAACAAAAATCACACTATTAAGTCATGTATAAGCATACCTCACTATCAACTCCCAGTGTTATCAACATTAGGAAGAAAATAATTGCCCAGAATGGTCCTGGTGGAATCTTGGTCACAGCATATGGATATACAACGAACGCTAAAGATGGTCCACTCTCAGCTACCTCACTTATGGGCAAATCTAGAACTTTTGCAAGATTTCCAAGGTAGGAAAAGATAACAAAACCGGCAAAGAAACTCGTTAAACAGTTTCCAAAGGCAACAGTAATGGCATCTCTACAAATAATAATTTAACATATCTTACTGAATAAATGTGCGAACTGATGAGGATATGTGTAGCATTTTATGGTATTTATTTTCAACATAATAGTTTTACATTTTAATATGTATGTAACTTTTTCTGTAATTTATCCAAGTTTGAAATAAATAAAACCTTCATGGGGTAACAAGCTTCCTGTTAGACACATACCATGTCCTCATGACCATTATTATCATTCGCTTAAAAATAAACAAACCATTTATAATTTTATATATTATTGTTATAAACAAACACAAAAACTGTTTTTAAAAGTTAAATCCACACCAACCTTTCCAAAATACAAAAGACTCTTACAAAAAGTTATAATTCACAACTGAACCATACAGACTATTGCTTAATGTGCAGTAATCAATATCTCAGCTATATTTCGAAACCTACAAAAGGTGTTCTAATGGTGCAAGCAGGTGGTATTTTTTTAACATGTTACTAATTATTAGACAGTATTGATATAATTCTACTTTAGTGCTTTCGTTTAAATACCCTCTGTTCTCTGCTGGTCTCAGCAAACGGATTAAGGTTTCCGAGAACATTTAAAAAGAATTAGCCCTCAGCATTCCTTATCAACATCACCAATGCGAATTCGAAATAAAGAGGTAAATCTAAAAACTAACAAAGTTTAATATAAGACCTTAATAATACATACACTAGACAGTCATTATGAAATCTGTTGTAACTGGACAATGCAATCAATCCTCCCCAAGATGCTGACAACGAAAAGAAAATCTGTACGGCAGCATCTTTCCAGACCTTCAAAAATATGTTACATAATACTTTAATGCTTCATGTGCTATCCTGTTGAACAACAATATTTAATAAAAGTAAATTTAATTTATGAAGCCTAAGAACACATGTTTCAAGATTACATTCGCATTTTTTAGGATTTTTTAAACAAAAAAGTTATTCTGGATTATAAAGTACTCCTTATTATTCAGATGGCTAATAACGATTGTTTTGGGTTTTTTGGTCAATAGTTGAAACAAATAGTTGAAACGTTGACTTCCTCTCTCAACAAATATTGTATTATGATAGATAATTCACCATATGTTGAATTTATTTCCCCCTTTTCTTCTGATTGATACTCATCAAACATAAATTTGATTGAAATAAGTATTGATTTAAACATTCATTCTGCTCGCCTGATTCAGCTATTGGAAACTTAATTAGTATAATAATAATTTATTTTCCACAGTTTAAAACCGATAAACCGATATTAATTTCTAAGAATCATGACGTATAATAAAGCTACAATAAGTTCCAATAAATCTTTAGAATCTATTAGATTGTAGAAGTAAACAAACTAGATATCAGTGACACCATGTCAATAGGTTGTGAACAGAAAGTTGTAAAAGCATTCCATACACGAATTTATGCTTTAAACAACTATAACGGGACCCTGAGGTCAAAGTTTATGGTCAAATGCCACCAACAATGGTACAGGACACACCCCCTTGAAATGATTTACCTAAATGTCAAACATCAAAAACATACCTCAAAAGAGATAAAAGTTACAGCTCGGACACGTATTCGTCATTCAGAAAGCAAAGATGTGACCCTGAGGTCAAAAGTAAACCAACCATGGTATGCGACACATTGTCTTGAAATTATCTTCTACACACATACCAATATCAAAAGTCTACATCAAAAGACAGAAAGTTATTACCGGACACTATTTTTTTTAAGGACGCACGCACGGACGGACTGATCACTACATACCGACAGGGCCCTAAAAATGCATATGGTAAAACCTACATTTTAATCACTAAGGCGGCTCAGATCTGGTGTAATGTAGAAATGTATCCCTTCTTTATGACCTTCCAAAGTTAATCCTCTGATAAACAATATGATCAAAACAAGGTACGGAAATGTAGCAGTGAAATAGACAACCTGGAAAAATATGAAATGAACTCAAATACTACATTAAGATACTTTATTTGCCAAGATGCTATACTAAAATTATGTGCACAAAAAATATATTGTTAAAGATATTGTTCGTTTTAGAAATCTTATTTGAGAAAGGTAAATTAAAATAGTTTCAATTATTAAACGAAGAAAGTATTTATTACCAAATACAGATAAATGTGTAAAAGTTTACCTTCCCAGATGTTTTAATACTTTTACTCAATGCTAAAATAACAAATATAAATGCAGCCATGTAACACAGCACAAGCTTCCAATCAACTGGTCCCAAGTCATCAATCCCATTGCTAAGACCTTGTCCAATAGCTACGTAACTGTTTGAGTGCAAAGAAGAGAGAGATAAACAAACTTCACCTCACAAACATCATTCAATCACTAAAAACACAACAACAAATTAACTTACTGAAAAACAAACGAAAAATCAAAAGGATAATATACACTAAAGGCAATTTTGAGGATAATTCTTGGTGTAAAATGTGCCGATAGAAAGCACAAGTTTCAAATACTCTAATATAAACTAAAAAACGAAGGATTTTGAAGCTATAGTCTAGTATAAAAGTACGCAAGAGTATTTGAAGGAAAGGAAATATGTGTTGCCTACGGTAACTAAACTATATTGCTAACCATTATGACCAATCCATATATTGGGGTAACGGAGGGCTGCCTGTTAATCTTTATAAATAAATTGTTTAAAAAGTGTGTCCTATCTATTGTAATCGATCTATAAAAGATGTTAACTTTCCACCGTCCGAAACTTATCGTGTCCGAGATTTAACTTTTTTATCCTTTAAGGTAGGCTTTTGATACATGTATTTGGTATGCCACAAATGTGAAAAGATCCGACATATTGTGGCACGTGTAAAGTGGTGGAAAGCGATAGTTTTTATATAAACTTACTCGAAATACTCCTGGGATGGCAAAATACGCTTAATTCCCTTTTCTCTGGCAAGAGTTTGATTCCACATTCCTGAAAGTCTACTGTCATTACCATAACAGACTCCATTCGTTAAATTTGCTGTCCAGCCTCTTTGTGTGCATCCTGTTATATTTGTTATAAAAACGTTGTCATAACATACTGAAATAGATAATATTGAACCAAACAGGATTAAAAGCGTTAACAGCGATATCGTGGGTACCAGTATTACACTAATATCGTCTCTGGGAAACAAAGTACAAGTAGTAAGAAAATAACAACAAAATGCAAGTAAATGTTAATTATCTGTAATTGGAAAAGAATTGAGTGTTTTATTGTGAGCGGCCAACGACCGATTGTAGTAGAACACTTGATCCTTCGCTGTACGGCCTGGCAAATATTATGAGAATTAAATCTAACGCATTAGTTATAAACCTTATGAATACCTTCTTAATCATAAAGAAATAAAGCAAAAATGATTATTTCATTATTATTCTTTATTTTTCCAGTCTGAGAGACTATTAATAGAATATTTTATTAGGATGAAGAATCGAATCTAATTTTTTACTGAATTAATCCGAAGGTTTAGAAAATTGACACACAAATAGAAGTAAGTAGAACGTACGCAAAAACTATTACCGTGCACTAAAGCGTTAAACGGTCAACAGATCGCTAATGCCTTCAAAAAGATAGTAGATAGCCCATGCTATAATCATATTGTAGTAAATAGAAACCAAAGCCGACACAGCAACCATCCCATAACCAATTCCTGTAAGACAAAATGGCATTTTACTGCAAAGAAGTTTAATTAACTCATAGAAATTGATGAATGTATTTTGTCGTTATTTAACGCATATCGCAACGCATATCGATATATCGATACCACAACAAGAATACAGCAAGAAACATTGATTATTTACAAATCTTAAAATATTGTATAAGTACATTTTAAGTAATTGGAATACCTGTGAATATGGGTGCAAATTTCCAACATGTCACTGGCCCTGCACTACTGTACTGTCCAAGTGACAACTCTAGGAAGAAAATTGGTATACCCACAAGGGCCAAAAATATACAGTATGGAACAAAGAACGCACCTGCAACAAAATATAAAAGATATATAAAACTGTATCTTAAATTAGTAACAGAGGTTTATAGTGTTGTTAGCTAACTAATTAAAACTATCTGGATTCTGAAAAATAATTATCTCATTCATTTTATCAGATTGTTTCTAAAAGATTGATGTTCTTTATATGTATTATAGTTTTGGCTTAATGTCAATTAAGTACATATGCTAGCTGTCATCATGGAATTCACTTTAGCTTCAAACTGACAAAACTCGGTATAAGGCAGTCATTTTATAGGTTTATTATAAGGTTACAATAAGCCAAATATTTGTTTACATTACACCAGAGAAATTTTTGAACCCAAGATAGTAATCCGAAGAAAATACACGGATGCATCTGATTGGATGTTGGGGTTCTGAAAGTAGCAAAATTTAAAATAGAAACATAACTGATTTAAAATCTTCTACATTTGGGGAAAAATAATAAATTGGAGCCGCGATATCAAGAATTATGTAGCGAAATATATTTTATAACAACGAATATGCAGACAAGTATATAACTCAAGAACAATATGAGGGTATAAATATTAAGGCTAGGAACGGGCACACAATATTATTTTGGGGTATGAAACAATAACACAATCGGTACAGATGTAACTTTACGTATAATTAAAACAAACAGAAATGTAAACAATGTGATGAATGACAAAATGCACTATATTGAAGTCTGCACTGGCGATAATAAATTTCTTATATGCATTGGTCCAAGAAATCGTGCAAAGTTTCAGCGAAAGCTTTAGTGACGTACAAGTCTATTTATGTCATTTTGTTACAGTAATAATAAAACGGATAATATTTACTGCTAAACCCAAATATTTTATTTATTGACCGCTACAGCTATGTAATTGTTTATTTGATATAATCTGTTTTACCTTTAAATGGCTCTGGTAGAGGGAAAGCCAAAAAAATCATATCCCTAAAAAGCGTTTTAATTTGAAGTCATGATATCAAAAGAAAAATATTATTCTTTAAAATATTTCAATCAATCTGCAGAAACAATTTTCACATATGATAACAAAATCCCATGTTTCGCTGATAGAAGACAAACAATCAGTGATAATTGATTGTAACTCTTTCCAGAATATCAGAATCAAACTGCTAAAAGAAAATGTGTACTGTGATAACCAAGCATTAAAACATTCAAATTCGATTTATATGTAGAAGATGCATGGGTTAAATTTAGCTTAAATCTGACAAAGTTAAATCTCAATAAATTAAAATTGCTTAAACACACCGTTAAATTAATGCATCAGAAAGTAGTAATGATTGTTAATAACAACATAATTCATGATTTGCATTAAGGGGTGTAATAATAACGGCAGGAGTCTGGGGCACTGGACTGGTTGGGGGCTCAAAGGGGGCGAAGCCGCAGAAAGCTGACGGATTAGATGCAGAAAATATTGTTTTAACACCAGATTGATTTTGGGTTTATCTTATAGAAATACATGTAACTAAATTAAATGAATAAAATGTTTGAGGGGAGAAACCCCTTAACACATAGTCTTTGGATCCGCGCTTTGTCATGGGTCTGACAATTGCAGTTAATAGTTTAATAGTTTATTATTACTAAATGCAATACAGCATATAAGTATACATATTATGAATGAATATAGTTACAACATAAATATTTGCAAAACACCATAAATTATGCATAAAGTTACAATATGCAGAGCGTGACAAATTTTTGCATGTCAAATATTGTTACAAATTTATTAATTATGACAGCCGCAGTCTTTCTGCTAATTTTAGATATTTTCCGAGGTTATTAAGTTCCTTTACATTTTGGACAGATAACAACTGTGTCAATTTAAACATAGATGGATTTCTCCAGTAATATTTCTTTATAAATTTCTTTCTTAGGTCTGTATATTTATCACATTGAAGGATAAAATGATACTCGTCTTCAAATGAAAAACTGTTACACTGAGTACACAACCTATCATTTCTATTTACATTATAGAATCGACCAGTTTCAATATTCAAATTATGAGCACAAACTCTGTATTTACATATATAAGGTTTGTAGGTAAAATTAACAGGTTTCTCTAAGTAGTATTGTAATGCATGTTGTTCATAAATATATCTATATAACTGACATTTACTAGACTCTACAAAATAAGAGGTTATTTCACATATAAAAGTATCTTTCATTCTTTGTTTGATATCACTCAGAAATAAATCCACATTAACAATACTTTGATTCAACCATATATATTGGAAACCATATTTACATAATATATTTTTTATTTTACAACACCAATTGAGTGGATCGTTTATATTTCTTTGACAATATTCATACATATTTTCATAGCAGTTGCGTAAAATACAATTTTCTGTCTTTATCAACTTTGACCAATATTTTACCATCTTATATTCCCTTTCTATATACATAGGATGTCTACCTAATTCACTATATATCATACTACTAGTGGTACTTTTTCTGACCTTTAAAATGCGCTTAAGGAAATACAACTGAACCTTTTCTATATCAGGGGCTTTATGATGCCCCCAAACTTCAGAACCATAGTTGAGTATACTTGCTACATAAGTATCAAATAAATCTAGTAAGGTTTCAACATTATAACAATCATCTTGTATTTTATTAAACAAATGAAAAACTGCTTTACGACATTGTTCAGACAATTTCCTTTGAGTATTTCTAAAATTCCCAGTATAATAAAACAAAACACCCAAATATGTAAATTCATTACATATATCAATTAAATTTCCATTTAAAAACCACCTTTCGTCTGGTTTGATCTTCCCTCTATTTCTAAATATTACAACTTTTGTCTTTGACAAGTTTATGTACAAATTATATTCAATAGAATATGCATTAACAGTGTCTATCATAGTTTGTAAGTCATTTGCATTTTCACTAAATAACACCATGTCGTCCGCATACATCAGTAAGTATAAATTTAACATTTTTGACTCATATGACTTACAATTTTGATTAATCAATTCAGTTTCCATATCATTTACGTACAATGAGTATAACAAGGGTGATAAAGATTCACCTTGCATTAACCCTACAGTATAACTGAAGAAATTTGAAAACTGACCATTTAACTTAACACAAGACTTTAATTGTTGGTACATAGATTTAATCACAATCAAAAGCTTTCCTGTTAAACCGCATCTCACTAATCTTTGCCACAATTTTGAGGGTGTGTTCACGTTTCTCCAACTTTTGATAATTAACTATAACAACATCCAATTAGGGGTGGGGATTAGGGGGCCATCAAAAGGATTGCTAAGATTTTTACCTGTAAAGTATGTAGGAAAAAATACGTTTTTAAGTAGCATAAGAGAATGTGAATATAATTTAAGAATATATTGATGTTAATAAAACTAGTATTCTTATATGTTAAATAAGCAGATATTTTTATTTTATAATTGAATATTTTCTTCATCATTTAGTTTCATTTGCATAAATGTAAGAGATGAATAAAATATTTGAAAATTATTAAATAAAAAATATTTAAAATTCAATAACTTTCTTAATTTTTTTTCTAATTATTTCCTAATTTAAATGCAGATTCGTCAGCTTGTCTAAGTATTTATATTAGCTTGGCCAAAAAAAAAGCTGTGAATTTCCAAATGATTAAGTAATTTATGCATCAAAGTAAGCTTGGTCAAACAGAAGCTGTGAAATTACAAATGATTAAGTATCAAAAATGTGATCTGACACACTGAACATCACTCATAAATGCTTTATAAACCACGAAACTTGAAATGGAGGTCAGTTTTGAGTGTACCACACTGTCAAAAGCAGTACTATAATCAATAAAACAACAATAGAGTCGTTTACCTTGTCTTAGAGTATTACATATTAGAGAATGCAGTGCAAAGATAGCGTCGACTGTCCCGTACCCAGGTTTGAAGCCATACTGTGCATCAGTGATGATATCATTCCGTTCACTCCAGCTCAAAAGTCTTGTATTTATCAAAGAGGTAAAGAGTTTGCCGACATGGGATACTAAAGATATTCCTCGGTAGTTGGCGGGGTCACTAGTCTCACCTTTTTTATATACGGGTACAATAACATACTTTACCCACAGTTCAGGAAATTTACCAGAATTTAAAATGTTATTAAACAGCTTGCATAGAACCTGTACCATTAAATTGTTACCAAATTTAAGATATTCGTTCAATATATCATCATATCCGGCAGCTTTATTTCGCTTTAAAGTCCGTATACATTTAATTACTTCATCGTCAGTAAATGGCTGATCCAATTCTTCAAACACGTTTTCATAAATATTGTCGTTGCCAATTGTCGGATCAACAGTTCCAGACACTAATTTTCTAAAATGACTCTCAAACTGTTCCAGAGAAACATAGTTATTTCTATTTTTCTTGCAGTTTTTAAACTTTTTGTAGAATTTTTTTGGATTGTTTTTTCTTAACAAACTGACCATGTTGCCTTGGTGATTCTTATACTCTCGTTTTAGTCTAAGTTCCGTGCTTTTAAACTTTTGTTTCGCAACATTCAGCTTTAATCTGTTTTCATTTGTATGATCAGTGTTAAATTCGCGTAACGCTCGTTTATATTGTCTATATAGTTCCTTGCAGTAATCTGTTATCCACGGTTTGTCGTTACGGACACTAGCTTTCTTAACGTTACCGTTATTTCGTACACACTGGTCGCAGTGTTCTGTAAATTTGCATTCGGTTTTAGAATATTGTTCGAAAATTGTCACAAGTAGTTCATTTAACTGAGTTACTGAGTTGTCGACATTTTCTTCGGTCTCGGACATACTTTGAAATAAATCCTCAAATTTATGGGCATTACTTAACAGATCGGCCGTGACGCTATCTTTATCCACATCACCCCACCTAACTCTATTGTAACAATATGTTGGACAAGTACATGTATAATTAAACAAATCATTATCGCGTTTAAAATTTGTACATATTTCAATAGTTAAAGGGGCATGACAAGAGAACACGTTAAAATCTTCAACAGTTAATCTTTTTATCTGACTAAAATAAGCATCTGAAATTAAACAATAATCAATAATACTTGACCCGTTCTTATTAATAAAAGTTAGTTTACCACTGTTTGTACCAAAACGTCCATTACAGATTCTGAGACCTGTTGATTTGCACAGTTCTATGATTTGTCTCCCAAAGCTATTTGGGCTTTTTTCTGTCTTCCGTGTGTCGATCGGAAACTTCACAGTCACTTACATAGTTAAAAAAATCTATGTTTTCCATTAACTGACTATTTAATACATCTCTTTCAATAAAGTCTGGATGAGTTCCCACTCGTCCATTCAAGTCACCAATTACCGCGACAGCTCCAAGGTGTGAGAAGTGTTCGACTTGTTCTTGCAATATATCAAATATATCAACATTATATTTTCGGTAAAACACATTATTTTCAGAAGGTATATAAACTGCACACATATATAAATCTAGACCATTCTTCATAATAGATTTATCAATCTTTAACCAGATAATACTATCAGCATCTATTTTGACTACATTTATAAACCTATGTAACCATTTTCTGTAGAATACAACAACTCCGCCCCCATTACATTTTGACCTTGACACAAATTTCTTCTCAAAACCTTTTAACTCAAAATCTGACTGGTGTTTGACCCAGCACTCGTAGAAACATATTACATCATAATTTTGCACTTTTTCTTGAAATTCACAATCGAATAATTTTCGAAGTAAGCCTTTAGATATATTCCACGAACATATTTTAATAGCACCATCGCCGGTAGTATCACACTCCGCTTTCCCGTCCTATCCTTGCCATAGTTCCCCGTTATTATACAGCTTATCTCCTACAATATATGCATTTTTCTTCTTTTTACGCTCCTTTAGCATGATTGGTACCAGTTTTTTACGTCGTTCTACTATCTCGATCGGATATTGCGGACCGACTCCGTATTTCGTGCCTTTCAGTCGACTTGACGCGTTTTTAACCTTTGTCCTATCCTTTAAATTACTAAATTTAACAACAATTGGTCTCGGCATTTTTTTATCGCTTTTACGTTTACCAAGTCTGTACGCTTTTTCTATGACAAACCCCTCCGTGCTCTCAAACTTCATTTCTTTTTCAAGAAAATTTCGAATAGTTTCTACACAGTTTTCATTTTGCACTTCGTTTTCGTTATTATTAGTATTAGAGTTTCTATCGACTTTCACATAAGGTTTTTCTTCGATCGCGAAGAACAGTAAATTGTTTTGAAGACTTTGTACTTCCATATCTAAAACTTTAGAGCTGAACGATTTGGCTGACTCAACATTATCCGATAATCTTTCAATTTTAGTTTTTAGCGCTTTGTGTTCATCATGTACGTCGGATAAGAATTGAGCGGACTGTTCAAGTACACTTATGCGTTGTTTGCAATTGCATATCTCAGAATCTATTCCCTTAAGATTTAAGTAAAAACATTCAGACTTTTAATATAAAGCTCACACCATTCATATCAAACGTCACAAAAGCAGCGGTGCATTACTTTAGACTGAATTCCACTCTTCGACAAACCTTTGTTGAATAGGTTAGGAAGAATAATGCAAAATAATTTGAAGTACACTGGAATTTTTTGTCCTTTTGATCATATAAGGAAGTAAATATTTTTATTAAGAAATAAAAACCTTCAACCATGCAGTATTAAAAATTTAAATAAAGTGTCACTCTAACAAACCTGTATGTCGTAATGTAACCATACATACGTGTCGTTAGCAAACCATAGATGCCGCGGGAAGTATTTCCATGGTGCCTGCTATTGAAAGCTTATTGTATTTTGTAATGGTCAAAGAAGTTTGAAATCTTTTTATACATGTTGGTAAATGTTACAAATCTTAAGTAATTTCTCTTTTGGATAAACAAAACTATTTATTCAACACAAATTTCATTTGGCTTATAGAATGAGAAAGTGCTGGTATCGTAAACCAGTAATGTTCAGTAACAACACACAGTACAGCACAACACTACCGTTACCAGCATAATATATGACTAAAAGCTTTCTGTTGGACAAAAATCCCAGTTTATACCGGTAATAAAAAAAATATATCAGATGAATTGCATGGATTACCTTTACCACATATTTCAGAATTTTTAAATCAACTCCAGGGGTTTAGATGTGATTTAATAATAACTAAAAGTGTATGATTTTTAAATATATTTCTCCAAAACGTCCCAAACATATTTTTATTCTATATGTTATCTTTCGAGTATAACGCCAAATACCTAAAGACGTGACACGTTTTATGAGACCAGTGCGAATACTGACGTTACGGCGGAACTCTATTTTTTTTAAGACAAAGGTCACTTAATAGATTCCGGAAAAGAGTAGGCCACAAACGGCTAAATGCTCAGTCACTACACAATATTCTATAAATTTCCGGTTTCGAGTAAAATTGAGTTCTTGATGATCGATCTGTCGATTTATTGTTCTCGTTCTGAATATAGCTGAAATATTGCACGTTGAGGTTAAGCCAACATTTAATCAAGTATACAATAAATTTGTCTATAAAACAATTTAATTTCCATTGGAACTATATATTTTATTAATAAACATCTTAAATGTGTTTCAAAAACTGGAATTACGTCTAAATGTGTATATACCTTTTACCGTTATCTGTCAATAAAAAGGAAATTGTCAATGTTGTCTAAATTAAGTGCAGTTGTAATGTCAACCAGTCAACATATTGATTTGTTTAAATTCTGTTTAAAACAATTCACTTAGATGTAAAACACGTTGTCAACTTACAAAAGGTACACATTTTTGTGTCCATTTACTAGGCATGGTTAACCTAACATTCATTTCTACAACAATTAGAAATTAAATAAGGTTTCAGTTTAGACAGTTCTTTAAATATGCAGTATGAAATTATCTTTACATCAATAGAAAAGGGTTAGTTGACAAGAGGTAGAAGTAGTGACAACACAGCGCCAGTATGACACAGCACATTGTTCAAACGCGCAAAGTCAGAAAGAGGTATCAAAAAATAAAGTAAAAACATAAATCTGTATTTGCATAATAAACCCCAAGAGGTTAAGCATACATAAACATACGAAAACAATTAACATGTAACTGTACATATACAACCTAAGATAATATAGTATTTACAAATATGTATGAAATTGACCAATGTGGATCTCATTGTCGCAACTCAAATGATTGCTTTACAAAATCAACAACCATGGGCAAAACATCCATATTTGGGTTAAGAACAAAAATTAATTTATCAATGGCATCAAGCTGGTTAAAATTAACATATTTTGTTTGTATAAAATCAATAAATGTTCTTCTTATATTATTATTAATTTGACAATGAAAAAAGAAATGAGCTTCATCATCAATTATTTTGCATGATTTACAGAGTCTTTTTTCTCTTGGTATATTCTTGTATCTACCAATTTCAAATAGTCTGAAACATTAACATCAGACTTTAACTTGCTGTAAAGGTATAATTTCGAAGAAGCATCAAAGCTAGATATTTTATTTATTACAAGTTCATCATATTTCTCTTTAATAGTCTTTTTGATTTCTCTGTTTATGTGTAACTTAATTTCCTTAAAACTTTTATTATCATTCTCAAAATTTTCAGAATCTATTTCAAATTCCGTCATTAAAGATCTAGCAAATCTATACCAAGTATACACACCATCTGTGTTTTTAGATTTTTATTTAAATAGAATGCTTCTTTTACAAGAGGGTTTATATCTATACAGTTTAGTCTAGAAAAATAGCAAATAACTTGTGTTTTAATAAAAGAATCTAGTGGTAACCTACCAAGTTCAGATTTTGCAGCAATATTACATGATATTTTTCTTACACCCAAAACACTTTTACAAAATTTATTGTGTACTTTTTAAAAGCAGGCTTATCAGAAAATGATAGTATATCAACATTTTTTCCACTTACATTAGATCTTTGAAGTGCTGTATACATTGACAAATAAATATCCATATACCAGATCTCACTGTTATATAAAATTATAGGTCTGATTAAATTGTCAAAGAATTTACATGATAGTTCTACTGATATATTTTTAAAGTTAGACATATACTTTTTAATAGAAAATAGTGCTTTTAATCCCTTTTTGGAAAGTTCCCGAGGTGACATAAATTTTCCTGTATGACAAATAATGGTGCCTAAGAAGTTAATTCTTTCACTTCATTTAATATATTATTTTTATAACAGAAATTATTAGAAATTTGTCTTGTCTTGGCGTTCTTTTGGGAAACAATAATTTTAGTTTTACTTGTGTTGACTGTTAATTGCCATTTATGACAATACAGTTCCAACTTATTAAGGGCTTGCTGTAGTCCTGAGGCTGTTTCTGACAAAATTACCAGATCATCAGCAAAGCTTAATGTACTAAGATATGTCTTATCTAAACATTCAGGATCACAATGGTTATCAAATTCTGAATGCAAGTCATTAATGAAACAATTAAACAATGTGGGGCTCAAGCTATCACCTTGCTTTACACCTCTTTTGAATTGAAAATAGTCTGAAAAAGTGTTTTCAATTAATCGAAGATTCACACGATTTATACATATCTTTAATAATGCTAAAAAGTTTAATGCCAACATTGTTTTCCCTCAGTTTATACAGGAGCCCATCATGCCACACTGTATCAAAGGCACGTCTTAAATCAACAAAACAAGAAAATATTTTAGTTTTCTTTTTAGTTAAATACTTAGTTATAAGTACCATCCTCTTGATATTATAAACCGTTCCAACGTACTTACCACCACCATTTTTGTATGCTAAGTACGGGAACCGCCACACATTTCCTAACCCAACAGCATATCCTAAACATGATAGGAAGAAGTCGAAACGTCCAGACCAATTACCACGTTCTTTGTTTTCTTCCACTAGAGAAAAAAACTAAACAGAGATTGGAATGAAATGTAAAAATTATTCATGATTAATTATAGTTGTATCTGGGAAATTTTCGGATAATTTTACTTTGGAAACAATTATATTTGAAGATACAAATACATAACTACTTTGATATTTGAATAACAAACATTAAGCGGTTGACTGTTATTATGGTTACAATATCATGTATGGTAAGTGATTATCGATAACTCTTCCTGCAACCTAGAAACACAGCAAACTGCATATTATTCGTGTGATCTTTTTGAAAATAAAATCACGATAGTTGTCATGGGTCTTAAAAAATAATTTTCGCGAGTGCAGAGATATTACACATTATTACAGATGTAAGTCGCAATAAGAATTTCTCACCCAGGTGAAATTGAATATTCACCAAGCTGCTGAGCGAGGTGAATATACATTTTTGAGGGTTTAGAAGTCCTTATAGCGGAAGCCTATCATAGTCAGTAATTGTTTTATTACACGAATTAACCCAACATATCCTCTTCTATCGTTGCAAATCCATTATCGCTGTTGGCAAACTCGTCAATATATTAATTGGATGTTTGAGATTGGGGCGGCTGTTCTGATTGGTACTGAACAATTGTACCTTCATCTACTTTCAGAGTAAAACTAGTTAATATTGGATTCCGCTTAACCACTTTTAGTCTTTTTTGTACTGGGAGGGTTCCCAGTTCCCGAACCACAGAGCAGCCCAGCGCGTCCCCGGGTGGCAGATAGGGAAGACCAACTCGTTGCGGGGTTACCAAGTCATAATATGGTAAGATGCATGGCCGCGGACTTAGTGGGTGGCGTGTTTGGAGAGAGCCACGCTTCTTGCCCCATAAAACCCCTTTTGAAGATTTCGAAAAAGTGTAGGCTCAATGTAGCCACTACAAAAGGCTAACTTTTCCGCCACTACCCATACCGGTACTCCGTACTTTTCCAGTGGCAGACAAATTTGTTTTCCCTCTGTCCCATTCCTTTAAATAAATCCAAAATATGCTACATGACCACCAAATAATTAAAGCTAAGAAGCTTAATCGTGAAAACTTTTGTCATGCATTAATTGTTAATGTGGCCTGATGTTGTGTTGAAACATACGATTTGTTGAAGATTTTCTTTAATCAGAAAAGAATTGAAAGAAAATAAGCTAATTACTTACTGTATCTTGGTCTAGGTCTTTTTTCTAAAAAAAATATAAACAAAAAAGGCTAAACGTAAATCCAAAAACTTTTCAATACAATAGTTTTTAAGTTTAACCTAAGACTTATGTCATTTTGTAGCATATGTAATACATTGATATGAAAATAATTAAAAGGCGATTTGCAACAAACGGATATAGCCTGAACGATCAACGAAGTGTGTAGAATCAGCGACGTGCAGTCTGTGTTTGTCGAATACAGTTTTGTTTCTTGTGTCTCACCTTTCAATATTTTTTTAAATTGGAAACACTCAGTCTTCCAGGCATGGAATATGTCAGTTCGTCTTTAATAATGAAAAAGTACTACTATATACCGCTATGGTTGCTACTCTACACTATTTTGTTACAATTTTAGACATGATTTGGTCATTTTTAGAACCCACCTTCATGACGCATTTTAGAATCATCTCATTCTGCTGCTCCACCTTAGACAACCTGTCTTGTATGTTTTTCAGGTCAGAATTATTAGCCATAGTTTATTACTCCTTGTAGGTGGCGCTATACCGTCCACTATACTGTTTTATGTCTTTGAAGAACTGGCCAACACTGTAGTATTCTGTGTGTAACATGGAATAGGAACAAACAATGTTTCTTCAACCGTCAGAAGTTCCCACTTCTTAATTTGATTGCAGGTGTAAACAAAATGGCTGGGTTTTAAAGGTATATCGAGACAGTCATGCTCTAGTGACGTTGAGAGGTCTCATTGGGTTTAATAAGATTGGGTTCTATAACAAAGTATAGATCCGACATTACATACACGTATATTGCGAGACAAGGCACTAAAAACTAACATTCATTAGCATTGGTGTACACTAGAATCAGTTACCGAATTATAGTTCTGTTTTCAGACAAGTCTGTTGAACAAAACTTAAGTGCATTCCATGGATAGCTGTTAGTACTAGAGTAAGTTTCTAGTGGATACTTTAGATATAGATTCTTTTTAAAGTGACATTGTTTCATAAAAACTTACATTTAGTTAAATCAAGTATACCGCAAATAGTGTGAAATTTTAACGTGGACCAACACTTTAATTCTAATTGACTGAGGACAGTTAATATCCAATACCCAGAACGAGTGTTGTTTTCATTATTGCATGCAGGGAGCTATGAGATACAAATGACCCGGATTAAGTTGCTAGAGATTTATACAAGGCAATTGAGGTAACCGAGGCAGTTAGTTGCCTCGGTAACATATTGTTTCCCTTTAAAATGCTCCCTACCCTGGCATTACCTAATTTTACGCTGTTGTACACTGGTTAATTCTGACTCAAAAAACAAAATGTGGCAAAATTTGGTGTTATAATTAATTATATCATCCATGACCTATGACCGACATTCTACTAGTGAACAACATTTATCCTTTGCAATTCATTCTATAAAATTACACGTATCGATTAACATATATACAATTCCACGATGACAAACATCTTTGCAGGTAATATACCTGGATAACCTTCAATTGTATGTAAAGTGCGTGTGCTCATTACAAAAAAAATAATTTTTAAATAGCAGTATAAGGTTGCATGCAGCGCGATGTCTGATGTGGGCTCCAGTTAGAACGAATAAGCGTACCCTCGCTTTTTTTTAATCCGACAAATCACAAAACTAACTTCGGATTATAACGACAGTAAAATTCGGCCTAGGCTCCAGTCACTGGCAGCAGTGATGTTTCCAGCGCATGCCCAGCTAATGCTCATGTAGTGGAAAGCCGAGATGCCCTTTCGTTTGGGGTCGGGTTGGGGGTTGTGGTCAGGTTATAATAGGTGACATGTTAGGAAAATGTCATGCACCTCGCACGTAAAACACCGAAGACAAGGCTCATTGTATAGCTTCTATAAAGGATCAGTTGCCAAACATACCACTGCACAAATCTCTATATTTCCAATCTCCAGTCAACAAAGGTAAAGAACTAAACCATCATATTTTCGTCTCAAATTGGCACAGTAGTTTTAAGGATAATTATTTATTTGTTTTAATGTTGTCACAAAAACAAAGAGAGTTTGCCCAAAATAACTAATTTTATCCTATTTTAATTTAGTTCTAACATTGTCACCTCCGTAATTTATCCACAAAAAACAATCAGTTTCAAGTGTATGTCTGTGTAATAGTTACGGTTCTAAGGCTTAACACACAGAGCTGCCAACCGCGTGCCCGTGTGGCAAATGAAGGAAACCATCTCGTCGGAGGGATTATTACCAGATTATTATGATGCGAAAATCCTGCACATATACCCCAGTGAGAGGAGTCGAGCTCTTAGCATAATACAAACCATTTTTGTCGATTATGAAAGAGTAGGATCATGTCTACAAAAGGAAAAAATCTCAATTCTCTAGACTTTTTCCACGAGAGTCAAAATTAATCCGATCCCATTTCCACAATTATTCATTGATTGTTTACGTGTTTTCATCCGGAATTTTGTTGAAACACTGGTCGCTGGAGGTTGAATTATACAATAGTTGCTTATATAGAGTGCATTGTCATGATATCTTGACTGCACAAGGGAGTGTGGTATTGCCTGAAACATTGATAATGCCCGAGCCAAAGACGAGGGTATTATCAATGTTAAAGGCAATACCACTGTCCCGAGTACTGTCCAGTATCATGACAATGCCAGCTATATAAGCAACTATTATATTTATTTTATTGAAAAATTGAGAAACCATGTGTTTAAGACTGTATTATGTATATGTAGCTGCTTGCTGTATGATTTGAATGTTTGGCCTCATGATATATCATTGTTTGGCATTTTTGGGCTATACACAGTTAGTTTTCTAAACTTTGACATTTTTTCCTCATTTGGGTTGTGCATGTACATATTTTTTTGTAAATTTAAAATAAACAGTTTTATGTTGCTTGTTACTGGAGAGGGCATTACCACATGATAATGCCCTCATGTCAAATTACTGCCAATTAATTAATACCAGCTGACCTTGTATTATCCAATTGAAACAAACATAATTTTACCGATATGAAAAAACAACCATTAAATCATATTATAGAAAGTGTGTAAGGACGGATTATCTGAATTACGATGGGTCCCTGAACACCGTTACCAAAAGTGTTCGTATTCATTACTGTGTTCAAGAGACTCAGACTCAGTCAGTAGAGACACATTTCTGAAAAATTACAGTAAATAAAGTTAACGATTTAAATTAATCCAACACCAATATATAGTTTGGCATTAAATTTAATGTCCGTCATCACATACTTGCATTAAGAGACTTCATATTATAATTCTACAAAATAATAATTACCTTTCAACTTCTTTATCTGCATGCAGTGCACAGAGAACCACTCAGGTGTCTGTTCCTTCGTGTGACATCAATAATGACACTCGTACGATTCTGGATCAGAAAACTTGTTTTCTTTTCATCCTACAGTTTGTTTTCAACATAATACGTTTTGGTCTAATCATTATCACCGTAATTATGGCATTAGTACTTTAAGACATTAGAGATCCTTATTTGCGAGTTTATAGTTTTTAAACGTCTTAGTCTATAGTCAAAACACTATTATTTTACAATATTTGGTTTGTCAAGTCATGTGAATGCGAAAGCGCATTTTGGTTTTTGTTAGCATATTACATGTAATATTTATTCGACGTTTAATCAGACGGAGACAATCATAAAAGCCGCAAAAACAATGCAATTAAATATATCACAATAAATGGTCTCAATTTTGTGTTTAAATGATTTTTTATGATTTAACATGGTTTCCATGAATAACGCCAGCATGAATTACTTGGGTTTTGATGATTGGTTAAATTAGTTTGTTATCTACGATTGATCACGTGCCTGTCAACGAAATGTTACAGGTTCGAGTCTCACTGGTTTTTTCTCCGGGCATTTCTTCGCCAAATAAAAACTAGACGCCACGATATAGCTAAAAAAAACTGCTGAAATGCTTTGAACACCATTCAAGGAAACAAATTTAATTTTATTTCAATGTAAAAAACCATCTTGTTTATTAACAATAACATTTATGAATAAAATAGGCATGAACATAACACTGTACACTAACCACACTATTAAGTGCTAACAACTACGTAGGAATTTATAAAATATCAAGCTTCTTAAAAATATATATACATATTTGTAATAAGATTATTGACAGATTTAAAGAAAACAGAAAGAGAAAGAGAGAAAAATTATAAGCTCTAGTTTATGTACGTGTTGTATTTTTGATTGTTTTGTTGTTGGCCCACTTTTGATTCAGCATGGTAATTGTCCGTTCTTGGCTTATCATCGGTTTTGAATACTCACCAATACTTTCTTCGATTGATATACATACATTTGAATTAAATACAAATAAAACACACACAAGAGGACCGGTTTCTTAAAGAAATTATATACTGTATATGATATATAAACCTTCTTGAGCACTTGGATGTAAAAGCACTGTGCTGTACAGATCGTGACAAACTATACAGGAAAGGTAGTAAATGACATATATATATAATATAAAACTTTAAATGGCTATACCTAAAACTGTTTTTATAGAATTCAAATGACGAAGCGTTCGTCTTAAATGTACCGGATCTGTTGAATGAACTAGATGTTTTATATGACCTAAATACTATTTTACATTCAAAATAATCAGCAATTTCAGTTCATTTAGAGTTTTTTCATATACTATAAATCAATACAACAAAATAAAATGTCGAGTTTATAAAGTATATATACTTGTAAATGTTTATATTATAATCCGATGTCAAATAAGCAACCGACCGCCGTACTATCCCAACTCACCCCTACCTAATTCCACACTTAAAAAGTACATGTTAAACCACGTTGAAGCTTATTTTAACATATTCTTCCTTCAGTGTTGCTGCATTATCTCAACCATCATTAGATGATACGTTTTTAAATTCTATCTATACCTTCCACCAATGAGATGATACGTCTTTAAATTCTATCTATACCTTCCACCAATGAGATGATCGTCTTTAAATTCTATCTATACCTTCCACCAATGAAAGGTTATAGTAAAACATAAATGTGAGCAATTTTCAACCACTGCCTCCTCGTTATTTTCTGGGATAGATTCACACTTATAACTGCATTGGCCATTAGATTCGTGAGTAACGGTAAATCCCTTTTCTCTCAGATCGAATGATATACAGTTCATCAAATCTTTTTCTGATGTGGTCTTGTTTCTCCATGGACCAAAAGTCACGTCACTCATTCTTTTTGGTCTATTCTTGACTTTACAGAAACAAGCGTGATTCTTGTCAAAGGTTTCTAACGTATGTTTCTTCTCCTTTGCAAATAGAACTATTAAAAGAGAAGTTGTTGTTTCAGTGTTTTTTGTACTACATTCAGCAATTTTATCTAAAATATTGTTCATTATCTTATAGTATCCAGTGAATTGGGATCTGTACGAATCCCGGTGTATTTTAGACAACACCGCGGGAAAACGTTCCAACTGTTCTACCATTCCATGTAAACCAAAGTAAACTGCTTCTCTATAGACAGTAGTAGCTACTTCTGGTGGAGGAAGTTCCCCGTATCTTAAATAGTTTAAAAGATATGCAAAGTTGTCGCCATCCGCGTCAATAAAATACCGGCCGTTTTGGTCTTTGATTACTTGGTAATTTCCACTGAACATCGCACTGAGCATTGTATCTTTACTCTTTGTCAGGGTAAGTAAAGTTGTTGTAAAATGTCGCCCACCGACGTTCAGTTCGATCACATTGGGAAACTGAAATGTTCAAAAAAGTATTTTGCAATAATAATTTAACTGAATATAATATTTATCTGCCGCGATAAAATCCAATGGTTCCTGCACGATCTTACATGATACAAGTCTCTTTAAATGTCTTTCTAGACGTTCCGGCTCTAATAAACATTTCTGCATGGCTAATGTCGTTTCCAATCTTTGTCATATTAGTCATATGTGTTAATAAAATAACATGTAACGATATTGCTTGTGATTTTTGCACATTTATCAAATAGAAATAGATATAGAAAACGGAACATAAAGGCAAATCATGGCCACTTATTGTATTTTGTTTTATTTATCCATTTAAATTTAATTCACGAATTATCTCATTTTCGTTCACATTTCATCAAACACGAAGTGCAAGTGCTTATATAAAGATAAAGATATCCGATATTACAGTATGCGACAATCTAGTTAAAAACTTTCAATTTCTGTCACTTTTTTAATCGTCGGTGCGAATATACAGGTCAGAGAGCCTCTGTGGTTGTTGTCAATAGGCGTAGCAGCCGGTACGGCTTCCGCCGTACCAATAACTTTTGCAGGTACGGCATGCCGTACCAATAATTTTCAGAAATAAAAAAAATTGTTCATATTTTTCTATTTGTATTGGTATCTTTTTAACTCTCCTCTCATCTCAAATACATAGGCGTAGCAGCAGGTACGGCTTCCGCCATACCAATATCAAATGCGATGCTACGCCTCTGTTGTCTATGATATGCAGGCAGTCTTCAACTGTTAATGATTGATCGGTGGAGTGTCAACACTAAGGTCGAATTAAACTGGGACCGGACAGGCCTTTACTTGATAACAACCTAAATTTACAAGGATTTTCAGTTTTCCTTTTGAAGGTAAGACTAAGTGTTCTCCAGCTTAGATTTTCATATGATAAAAGTGAATTTTAGCTGAAAATTTCTAAAATTGACGGAAAACCTTAAGCAAAATACAAACGGAATACCAAAAGGACCTTCTGTCCTGTATATAACTATAAAACAGATTCTAGTTATACGAGCGTCCGACCGAGCAGTTTTCAGAGCCTAATTGACTTGAGGCTGAGATGGCAATATAGTACCAGACACGCAAACAAGAATCCCCGAAAACGAGGTTAAAGATATTTCTGTTATGCAATTGTATATTAGATATGCCTTGTTTAGTTGTTAATTGCTTATTATATTGCCTGACACTGAACTATTTTTAAAACGGGTATGTTATGTCTAAATTAATTTTAAATGCAATAGAAAATATTAAGAAAATTTAATCTTTTCTATAATAAAAGAAAGACAAAATTAAAGGTATGGATTTTTATTTAATTAAAGATTTTGATGTAAAAACTATTTTTAAAAAATGAAAGTTATAAATAGATACTTATAGAATGAGATTAAAATTGTTTTGCGAAAATACGTCTCTTCTTACTACATTATAACAGGAACCTATAAGCTAGTTATACTAGTCCCAGATTATAAGTTCTGAAGATATTATTTAGCTCTTAACAATGTTTATGCAAATGTATGTTAGTTTGATTTGGAATACGTGCAGTTGCAAATCTTTTGTAAAAATTTTAATTACTGTCAAAAAAATTCAATAGAAACTATAAATTTAAATTTTCATTGATCTTCCGATAATACTCGTTTTTTTCATCACTGAACCACGTGACTATGGGATTTCGAAAAGGTCATTACGCTTATATTTTGTTTATATGTGCACATAAAACAAACAGCATAATTATTTTTATAAAAATAAAAACATTTTATACGTTTGTATTTTGTTATGAATCTTTAAAACATTTTAAAACATAGATATTTTGAGCACTGAATTGTATCTGATTATTTTTACAAAAACCTGCATGATTCGAATTGACATTTCTATCAATCGTTCCGTTACTAATCATGTTGATAATTATACAACTAGGACAGTACGCGTCCGGGTCGATTTGCTGTAGGGCATTCCTCTTAATATTTTTGATATTTTTCGAGTTTCTTTCTCAAACATTCTTAGTTGCTCAAATAAACATAATATAATATAATATAATAGCTTGACAAATACACATGTATCACGATGTGTTTATAATACTCGACTACACGTTTCATATGGTCAAGGAGTAATTACGTAATAATACATGCAATATTGAACTGAAATATTGTTTCTAATGATAATTGGGTACAAATTTTAACATCGCTTTAGTCAGCAATAAAATCTACAACTTACTGGTGCTTCTTCTGTCATTATTTTATGAAGGGTGGGGAATCAACAGACCAGGTTTGTGAGTAAACAAATATCACGTGATTGTCCAGTTACCACGTGATATAACTAAATTTCCTATCACATACACATGCGTGGAAACGCTACTTTTGTGTATTGGCTTTTATCTATTGGCTGTGAATTGAAAAATCAGTAAATTATATGTTACAAATAAGAAATTTGATGTTATGGTAGAAATCGGACAGTAATCATTTAAATCGCAAGAGATTAAATCCAAAAACATTCTGAAATAAATTGATAGGTATTCCTTCTGTCGCCCGATAACCAACACAGATTAAAAGATAATAATTGGTCAATTAAACAAGAAAAGATATGGTTGTAACCACATCAGGGAAACTCAATTAAAGTAATTGGAGGATTAAAACAGAAACTCATTTTGTATTGTGATATGAGAGATAATTGTTGTTTACAGCTTGTGAAGTTTAGTTTTTAACAATTTTTTTATTTGCTCAAAGAACAAATGGGGGTAGGAAACAAGTTTACCAACTTACGAGGTCTTCTCCCATACAATACAATATTAAACAAAATACATGTACATAAGAGCACACATGATAAACACATATGTGAAGATATAATGTACTTATGATATTCTATAATATGCTTTAACCAAGTCAGGATCATTTAATACAATCAAATTTTTATGATTTGTCTTTACCATGTGTTGCTTTTTTTTTCTTTGAGATAATGATCATCCGAGACATTAGAGTTCTAAACATTTGGTTTCTTTATATAGTAATGCATAGATATTAAGGACACGAGTTAAATAATACAAGATAAGACATAAAAAGTAAAATATAATACAGAAATATTTGTGTTAAATGTATTCTTAGTGTTATCTTGTAAAATATATGCTTATATTAATATTTATATTTTGGCATATCTGTTAAAACATATATTCAAAACCAAGTTTCATTTTCACTCCTTTTGTGCCCCTAATTCCTAAACGATGCGACAACAACAAAATAACTGGAAATTTAAAAGGGCATAAAACCAATAATAAGATAATGCTAAGATAAAAAGGCTTTAATCATTTTAATTTTCGACAGGAATTACAGATTCGTAATACTTCCCTCATCAAGTCGGTGTCCCATCTTTGTCCCAAATTATTTACATTTGTACCGTTTGTTAAATCTGCAATCTCAATTGGTATAAAGGACTGGCTATTGTTTGTTTTAAAAATATTCTTAATTCTTAATACATTGATTTATGTGTAAATATGATAAAAAGCGGTAAAATTCCATATGACAACCTATCAATTATTCAGTAAGTTTTGTTTTTTTTGCATAACAGACATTTAAAGTCACAACAGATCCATGACAGAAACAAATTCCATTTTTTCTCTGAAATAATGCAAATCATTTAAATTAAAAACTTGTTGAAGGTTTACCCCCACAGATGAGAATTAAAGGTTGATATGTTAGTGGCAATGTTTTTTTTACGAAAGTTGTCACAAATGATGCCCTGCCTGACCAGCAACATGAGGTTGTGTTGCAACAGGCAGAAATTTTAGGAAAACTGAATAAAAATTAAAATCTATTGATCCATGCTTTAAGTCTAACTATCTGCAGTTTTGATAATATTTCATAAAAATCAAAACTCTTTGGACCTGCAAACCTCTATTATTTGTTCAAACACCATACAAAATATAACACTGTAGCTTCAAAGATGAAGAAGAAGATAGCCAGACAAGACATGTACCCCTTCCTCAGTTAATTAGCTGTAGTTTTAAGAAATTTGTTTGCCCTACGCACCTTCATTATGTTGCAAAATATAAATGTTGTAACTCTTAAACTGTAGGAGTTAGCTGGACAAGCTAATGTGGACAAAGGTAAATTTATATGACCCCAGAATACATGTCCATTTTTTATTGGGGGAGGAAGCTGGAGTACCCGGAGAGAATCCCCGACCCGCGGTAGGAAAACTGGCAATCCTTGTCAATTAAGATTGGAGTCGAGTACACCCTGCCTGCAGTGAGAATCGAACCCACAATCTCAGTGTTGACAGACCATGTGATCAATAGTAGACGAACTACCTTGACCACTCGGCCAATGAAGCCCCTGGTCTCATGGAGTCTACTCTTATCTACATTTACACTAAAGTGGTACTCTCCAAATACATCATCCACTACCTTTATTCTGGCAGATTTTGACTAAACAGAACACTCCCTATCGCCTCCTGGGCAAGTGTTGTGAATTAATGGTTGTGATGGTGTCATCAGATAACCCAAACATTAACAAAAACAATTCATACAAATTTATATACCCAATGACATTAGTAGTAAGCATAAAATACATTTTTGTTTGTATCTTTATTTAATATTTTTGAGAATTGAACTGTAATCAAATCCAAACACACAAGATTTAAGGTTACAGTATAGTCTTTTCTATTAAAATAAAATATGCATTATGCACTCTAAAGCCTTTGTATGAGTAGCTATTAATACATAGCTCCAATGTATTTCTAGTTGTATTTAAACCCCATAGTCCCATCTGTATATAAGGTAATCACATGGCCTAATCCTCTACTTTATATAGAAACAAGCCACAGTTTTATCACATATGCTGCAAGTCTATTCTTCTTGTCAGTTCAGTTTCCAATCTAGCCTGAAAAATCAATAGATGTATAATATAAAAAATATGCTGATGTTGAGGAACTTGTTAAATATCGGACATGGAGTTGCAGATAAGAGATGGGATCCCCTTATTTCAATAACAAAGTACATGATTTTTTTCTTTGGGAACCCCAAAAGTCTTTCCGATCAAAATGTAAAATATCAGGTGCACAATGGCACTATGTGACAAAGATTCTGTAAAAGTTTCATCAAATTCCATTCAGTGGTGTAGGTGGGGTTATGGATAAGAGATGAGTACCCCCTTATGACATTCTGATAAAAATGTTAAATATTAGATGCACAATGGGACCATGTGACAAAGATTCTGTGTATGTTTCATCAAATTCCATTCAGTAGTGTAGGAGTTGGAGTTATACATAAGAGACAATGTAACAACGGAAAGATTGATTGACGGATGAACTGGAACCCCCATCACTATATACTCCCTGCTTTGGGTAAAATAACCTAAAAGGGGTCAAGTCAAAATACAAATACAAGAAAATGTATAAAGTGTGGATCAGTACTTATGTGTCAAAGTGTTTACTGAACTTCAATCTGTTCAATGACCTTAATAATCAATCAGATTTTATTGGTGTAAATTTTAGATAACTAAAAATGATCCCCAATAGCATACATAAATATTAATTAAAATATACAAGTGTGGACTGTGAGCACACTCTCAAAGCGATACCCCTGCTTTGCTTTCAAGTCCAATGATCTCCCCTTGATATCCCAGGTCAATAAAAAATCCTTCATGCACATCTACATATAATGTACTTCCTTTATGCTAAGTTTCATTAATTGTCATCAAGCAGTTTAGGAGGAGTTGTGCTTACAAGGGATGTGGACAGACGGACAGACAGACAGACACAGTTTTCAATGCTGAAGATTGTTGTCTACTTATTGCACATTTTCTCAAACAAAGTTGCTGGCTTTCAAGATAGAGCTGAAAGCTTATTAGCAAGACGTCTTTCGATGTTCAGGTACTTCTTGGCTTTTAGTCTAGTGGTTCCGGTTTAGTACCAGTTTGCAAAATCCCAGATTGCAGCGTCCAATATGGTGATTCTACAAGGTGCATACACGAATGATTGCAGGTTTTTGTATTTATTCTCCATAATACTGATGGGAAAGATGTGAAATTTTTTTTTGTTCCATTGCAAATTACACACACATATATAAAAGAATTAATATTTATACAATACAGCAATTTAATGTAACAAGACAATGGTTTTTTTTATTATATTTAAGAAGAAGGATAGAAGTTGTGTTAAAGTAAGAATACATGAATTTGTATGCAAAGATTTAGTAGAACAGGCTTAAAAAAATCAGAGTAGGAAATTAAGTTAGGATTGTGTTCTCATTTTTGCTTAACTCTTTCCCTGTGAGATATTAACTGGTATCACAGAATGACTATCTTATAATAGTTAGAAGTCAAGGGCTTTTGGAAGGGGGGTGGGGGTGGGGCATCACAAAGATTTTATGAGATTGATGTAGGCAGGAGTTTTTTTGTTAAGCATAAAAGATGAATAACGAATTAATTCTATTAAATATCTAACAAATTAAATGAGTGAGAAAAGATCTTCAAAATCACTCCATATTAAGTGGAAGTCATCCAAGTGCTGCTTTTGTATAGAAGATATCTTTTCTAACTCATATGTGTCTTTTAACATGGACTTTACAAGACTCAAAGATAATTTTTTTTAAGACATCTTGTGGTGTATATATAATGTTTTATTATTAATAAGATAATATTATATGCATTGTCTTTTACCATTTTATCAGTGTTACCAAAAAGCACATGCTTTTTTGAAAAAATTATATTATTAAGCCAAGTATTAACTTCTTTGAATAAATTTTGAACTAATTCACAGTCCTGAAAGATGTGAACTAAAGTTTCCTCTTCCAGCTCACATAAAGTGCATTTGGAATTATCAATAATTTTGATTTTGTAAAGAAAAGATGTGAAATTGGTTGGTGAAGTTCACTAACTTAAATGCAATTCTTTTATAAATTTTGGTTATTATATAAATTAATTTATCTCAATCAATAATTTATATCTTTTCATATTAATTCAAAACAAATAAATGGCCCAAGCTGATCATTCATAATTGTGAAAGATAAGTAAAAGAGTGATTAATTTGCTTAATATTTCCTAAGAATTCATCATTGTCTGCAAAGTTCAGTGAATTAAATTCACTTGATTTTTCTCAATCGAAAATTATCGGCTAATCATATTGATTTGAAACAAATAAAGTTCCAAGCTGATTATTTAATGGTAACAAATTTAATTCTTTTCATTTCACTTAAGGTATAAATTGCAAATTTTCTGTTGAACATAATTTTAATTGTAAAGCAACAAACATTTTTAAATCTTATTTATTTAAAAAGAATTTTTAAACATTTTTCATATCAAATGAAATATTGCATTCATAGTTCATTTCTTAAACAATATGAATTACCTTACCGGTAACTTACAGGTAATGTAAAAATTCATACTCATTAAATCCCTATCCCTTAATTAAATATTTATTTTGCGAGTAGATGTTTTGGGAGTAAATCGTCACAATTGGGACTAAAAAAATTTGAGTTTTCAAGAAATCACTGTTTGAGAAATCAAAGAGGTTTTAACAATATATAAATGGCAATTTACATACTTTTATAAATGTTTGAGAATTTCAGGGTTTTCCAGTGATCTAAGTTCGAGCTACTGAAGTTTGACTGTACACAGCCCAATGTACTTACCAATTCTTGTTTCAGTTCTTCTATCTTAACTTTGGTTAGTGATATATCCTATGTAAACAAAACAATGTACTCTTAGAATCATTTTTTATATTTAATATTTTTCAAAACAACATTATGTTATGAAGCTACAGTAAGATCTGCAAGACTGCATATACTTGCTCCTTATAAATTGTTTACTTATTTACACAACAATAGATTCTATAATCCCGTACAATGTATAAATCCATGGCTTAAGGTTGATAACTGACAATACAACTGTCTTAACCCGACAGTTTACACAAGAAATACTTGCTCCTTATAATATACACTATATACCTTACAGTTCTGACAAAGTGTTTTATGTAAATTACGTTCTATATTTGGGTATTTCTTTCTATAGAATGTTTGTTGCAGTATGCAAATTAGCATGATTTTACCACAATTAGGGATAACTGATCAATCATGGCAGTTACAAACAGCATTTTCAAAGACCAAAAAGAAATTTCTCCAATTAAGATCTATCCCTAGTAATTCCCAAATGTCTGAAGCTTAACAATGTAAAAGAAGATGGATATCATGTTTGAATTTTGTATAAATAGATCAAAGTAAGAATTTTTTATATGCTACATTATGTTTGTTTGTTTGAATGGTGTTTTAACACCACTTTCAGCAATTTTTCAGCTATATCATGGTGTCCAGTTTTATTGGGGAGGAAGCCGGAGTTCCCAGAGAAAACCCACAACCTGCAGTCATCCTTACAAGTCAGGGTTTCTGTGTGCACATGTGTTCACGAAACCCTGACAAACTTAGCTAGGAAATTCTGGGCTAGAAGACACTATTTTGATTGGCTACATCATACCTTAATGTAGCCAATCAAGAGCTCGCTTTCATTCACGACTTGGTTAGGGGATATCCCAATGTCGATTGTAAATAAACCAAACGGATGTGTTGCATAGACCATGTGAAAACCAGTGTATTTTGTACAGTAGTGTCAATAGTTTGTTATTACCGCATTATTTATTAGTTGCGTTACGTTTTCTTAACACTCAAGAATGTGTCAGAATGACTACTGCCAAACACTTGCTTCTTTCAAGCAATTTCATTAGTTGATATTTTGAAGACATGTGGACACAGAAACCCTGACTTGTGAGGATGCCAGCGGTAGGAAAACTGGCAATCCTTGTCAATTAAAATTGGAGTCAATGCACCTTGCCTGCAGTGAGAATTGAACCCGCAATCTCAGTGTTGACAGACCATGTGATCAATAGTAGACGAACTACCTTAACCACTCAGCCACCGTGGCCCCGTTGCTACATTATGCATATGAGGACTAATTTTGCCAATGATCTGACAAATCACAACTAAAATCAGATTATTACGGCAGCAAAATTCAGCACTCAGACTGATTAGCAGTGTATGTTTTGGATGTCCATCATATTTAGCAAATGTCTATCAATGACTACTGTATAGCGGCCACCATTTGTAATGGATGTTCATAAATGACCTTTTCATGACCCATAAAGACCACAATATAAAGAGAATGTTCACCTATAACCATCAAATAATTTCATTACACCAATTATCTCATATAGTGAATGTCTATAAAAGGTCAAAAGAACATCATTTAAAGTGAATACCCACTACATGTATGTAGTGACAACCACCATGCCATTAACAATTATGAAAAATAGACAGGATGTGTATATTCATTAAGATTTAGCAATCATGATATTTAACCCTTTACCAGTTATATTTACTTCTATTTCCTATCTGATTGACTATTAAGTATTTATTTACCAATTTACTGTACCATGTATACTTACAGGGGGTAGACTATGGTAGGTCTGTAACTTTGTCTTGAGAGGTGCTAGCTGGTCTTTCAGTGTCTGAAGTTCCTAAAAGTATTATATGCAACATTTTGACAGGAATTTTTAATGCAATTTCTATATATTAAACTGACCAGTTAATAGGGCTATTCCAACATAAAGTCCTGGGTGGGGAAGATAAGAATTTTTTATTTTGGAACATGGGTTATTTATTACCAATTGTCATAAGCCTATTAAACAAATAAAAAACAACAAAAAGGTTATGTCTATTTTGAACTACTTTTCTACCCAACTATATATTAATGGAATATTCCTAAACATACAGCTCAGAGAGAAGATTAACACCAGTCATTTCTTGGTCAGAGACTTGCACACGCCTAAGTCAATACCAAGTCAGGCGTTATAATACAGCTCATCATTGCTGTAGGATATAATAACCATACCTAAGCTGCTTAATGTACAGAGACATATTTAAAAAGTATTTATTACAAACAGTTTTTGTCAAACTCATTCTCTGTTAACTAATGGCACACTGCATGTTTTAAATCGACTAATACAAATTCGAATATGTAACTGATTCTCAACACTTAACTATTTTAGATGTTTTAGTATAGATAGACTTAAACTAAAATGGTTTGTGCCTTAGTAGGAAAAGTTAAATTTAGCATCTTATTTTTTTTAGAATTTTGATTTATTTTTAAAATTTAATAAAGTTTTAAAACAATTGTATGAATTTGCCTGAATATGTTGCCCTCAATACTACCAACAGCATCTGTTTTATTGATCCAGCTGGCAGGTTTCTAGTACCAACAGCAAAATGTGGAGGCCTATTGCCCTCATACTTAGCTGTATAATGTTGGATGACATCTTAACTCACCTCAGACGATTTTACTAATGCCCCATGGTAAACTGAAGGATCAGCTTTACTCTTCATTAATTCATTCTGTAAATACAAGTACACCCAAACGACAATTAATAGATGACATACATTCTACCATTTATCAATATATACAACAGTACTTGTTTCTGTCTTAACCCACTTCTTTTTTGTTACTGACTAGTCAAAGGGAAATAACTCTAGAATAAATTCAATTAAGTTGCCAATGAGATCAGTATTACATATAGGATCTTTCATTGGTTGTCAATTCTCCAATCCAGATAGTGAAATTACATAATTTAACTATTGAAATTGGAAAACTAAAAGAATTCTAAAGCGCCAATGTAATATTTTGCTAGTCTAATTTTAAAATGTAGTAAATCTGCAAATCAAATAAGAATTCTTCAACCTCAAATTTTTGTCGCACCTTAAATAAAAGATGTTATTATGACATTATTTTAAACTCATCAACAGTCATATTATTATTAGAAACTTAAATCTTTAACTATGTAGCTCTTTTCAAGTCGTTGAATTTAGCCACAAGCCTGACGGCCATTAAAATCAGCAGCAGATTGTATGACAGTATAATGGAAGTCCAATGGGCTTGTGTGCCAAATGGATAATTAGTGTTTAAAATGTGTTGGACGTTTTTAATGCAAATAAACAACAAAAAGAATTTACTGTATAAATGTTGATTGTGACCTTGAAATTTGATGGAATTCAACAAAAATTAATAGGCTTCTGATCCACCTAATATGCAACTATATCCCAAATTTTCATTGAAAGAAATTGAATCGAGTTATCGTCTGGAAGCATTTTTGTTGTAAAAATTTCTTCTATGACTGAATTCCCCCAGCATCAATAGGCTTCTCACTCACATGATATGTAACACATCCCATACATTCATAGCAATTGGATGCAGGCTTTTTGAATGATTTTTGGGAAACCCAATTTTTGACGAAGAGACCTGAGGTTCAATATACACCTCTTAATCTCATTAACCAGGGTCATAAAAAGCTTATATAGAAATATCATAAAGAAGAAAATATCTTTTCACATAAATGCAAGTTTTGGCCAATAGGATTATCCATACAAAATGTTTATTGCCCAGAACATGTAAAAAAAAACAAACCTTGTAATGGATTCAAAACTATGTATGCAGAGACAATTACTGGCTGTGATATGAACAGTCCATAATCAAGAAAACGGTTGGATAAACTGAGCTAGCCCAGAGTTGAAACAATAATTATACATCTAAACATAAACACAATTTTCAGAAAAGTGATGTTTCATTCAGATAATTTTGATATTTAAATGTCCTCTGACAAGTTGAAAAAAGTTAGTTATTGTACATGACTGGGAGCTATCTATAGGAGGAATATCACTTATATTCATATTACATGCCTAGTCTCATGTGGAAAATAATTGCTACCTGAAACTGGTGTATCTTCTCTTTATATTCCTTGGCCTTGCTGTGCAGAAATCCCGATTCTTTAGCTCGCTTTTCCATTTCGGGATACTGTTTAGATTTCTGTTCCTGTAAATCTTCAGCAGCTCTAAATATATTGAAATACAATTTTCTAGATAATTCATCTTAACTACACTTACATGTAATAAAGGCTACAATCATTTGGGACAGAATTGTTATGTAAGCAGTTTGTCTAAGTGATCAAATAAACTTTATGAATTTAAGAGTCTTAGGTATATCTAAGAATATTTAACATACAAAATAGTTCCATCATATCCATCATGTGTCTATTTCAAACATTTCTATTAATACAAACTATGTTGAGTCAAAAGGTATCGTTTTCATTCAACCAAAAGTCAGGTATAGTCCAAAATAGCAATACCCTTCAGCAACTTACTCATAAAATGTAGGATTCTAAAAATTTTACTTACTTTTTCAAGGAGTTTTATTTATGATAGCCAACTTCTCCATCAAAGTTTGTGTATTTTTATTACTTTTTCAAAGAGTTGTGTTTATGATAGCCAACTTCTCCATCAAAGTTTGTGTATTTAATTTTAATTACTTTTTCAAGGAGTTGTGTTTATGTTTAGCTAACTTTGTTTTCTCAATCAAAGCTTGTGTATTTTACTTACTTTTTCAGGGAGTTGTATTTATGTATAGCTAACTTTGTTTTCTCTATCAAGGATTGTGTAATTCTTTCTTCCTGTTTTAATTCTTCAGATGTGTTGTAGAGTTCATCTTGAAGGTGTTGTAAAGCCAGCATATAACTATAAAAAAATAAACAATAATTAACACAAGGGACACGACTGTGTCCTGAAATGTTAAATGACCACTTCTGTTGAAAAGAGTGATGACTTAGGTTTACAGTTTTCTGACAGTTGTGTAAGTTAGTGGCAAACTTAGTATAAGCTTAAATCATGACTTTATGGTACACAAAACACTTTTCTTGTGTGGATGCATGCTTTGATTTTAAGGGTTTGCATCTTGATTGTATTATAGGATTAAAGACTATTTTTAGGAAATTATCAAGTCTGGTGACTCACTCACAATTTTTTTTTAATTTATGGTATATCTAATTTGAAATCTTAATAAATTTAATCACAAGTGTGGACACAGAAAAATGTCTCGCCTGCATTCCGCTTCAGAAACGAAAATAAATTTCGTCACAAGCATTAAATATCAGCAGCTGCCTGTATAGGAAATATTGTCACCATACCATGCATAGTTACAGAGAAACTGCCGTAACCCAAAAACTTTAATGTAGTCGCTGGACCGTGAAATTGAGGTCAAGGTCAAGTGACACCTACCAGACAGTCATGTACTAGTTATTAGCAACCTATATACCAAATATTGACATCCTACCATGTGTGGTTATAAAGGAACTGTCGTAACCCAAAAACTTTAACGTAGTTGCTGGACCGTGAAATTGAGGTCAAGGTCAGGTGGAATCTACCAGACAGTCATGTACTAGTCATCAGCAACATATATACCAAAGATTGTCATCCTACCATGCATGGTAACAGAGTAACTGCCGTAACCCAAAAACTTTAACGTAGTCACTGGACTGTGAAATTGAGGTCAAGGTCAGGTGGAACCAACCAGACAGTCATGTACTAGTCATCAGCAACCTATATACCAAGTATTGTCATCCTACCATGCGTGGTTACAGAGGAACTGTCGTAACCCAAAAACTTTTAACGTAGTCGCTGGACCGTGAAATTGAGGTCAAGGTCAGGTGACACCTACCAGACAGTCATGTACTAGTCATCAGCAACCTATACAACAAATATTGTCATCCTACCATGCATAGTTACAGAGGAACTGTCGTAACCCAAAAACTTTAACGTAGTCGCTGGACCGTGAAATTGAGGTCAAGGTCAGGTGACACCTACCAGACAGTCATGTACTAGTCATCAGCAACCTATACACCAAATATTGTCATCCTACCATGTGTAGTTACAGAGGAACTGTCGTAACCCAAAAACTTGAACGTAGGCACTGGACCATGAAATTGAGGTCAAGGTCAGGTGACACCTACCAAACAGTCATGTACTAGTCATCAGCAACCTATACACCAAGTATTGTCATCCTACCATGCGTAGTTACAGAGGAACTGCTGTAACTCAGGAGACAGGTGACTGACTGGCAAGTACTCATCATAAGCTACCTCTGGACCAAATTTGATGGACCTAGGGCTTGGGCTTACAAATATATGAAGCAAGATGTCAAGTGTTTATGCCGCCGCCGCCACCGGATTCCCATACATATGTCTTGCCTCCAGCGACTTTCGTCGCAGGCGAGACAAAAAATCATTGTGACAGACAAAACAGTGTTCCCTGTAAAATGTCTCAAAGATAATAGTGTGATGGAAATCAGTGCAGAAATGGACTGACATGTGCTTGATTGATTGTACATGTAATCTATTTCTTTTATTAACAAAAATATCGTTAGAAGCTATTTGTGTATACATGTAGTGTAAATGCAAGAAATTATGTACGACAGTAGGAAAGATTGAAAATAGGCTTCATTCCCACCTGAAGTATCTTCTTAAGCTTCATTGAAATCAAACACACTTTTTGAGTTATTTTCTCTGGAAACTTTTTTTTTATGGAACAATTTCAAACATTTTTTGGCAAATGTGACCTTAAAACTTGAAGGATTTCTCCCAAAATCAATAGGCTTCTGATAAACTTAATATGAAACTATATCTCAAAGTTTCATTGAAATTTAATGCAAACTTTTTTAGTTGCTGTCCAGATATGGTTTTCATAAAAATTTATAACATTTTTTGGCAACTGTGACCTTGAAATTTAACCAATTCCACCCAAAATGATATTCTTCTTATCCACATAATATGAAACAGTATTTTCAAGTTTCATTGAAATCAAATGCAAACTTGAGTTACAGTCAGGAAACATCTTTTTTGTAAAAATTTCTAATGTTTTTTGTGAACTGCAACCTTGATTTTAGATTTCCCCCAAAATTGATAGGCTTCATACCAAACTGATATATAACATTAACCTAAGTTTCATTCAAATCGGATGTAAAATTTTTGAATTAATATGTGGAAACCAAATTGGGACAGACAAGTGGAAGGATGGACAGATGGCCTGACAGACATGAGTACGACTATATACCCCAAATCTGTCGAGTGGGGTATAAAAAGCATTTGATAGCAACAGATTGTCAAACTATTTTAAATATATTACAATTACCTAGTTTCTGAAACATCTTTGGTCTGCAGAAGTAATGCCACATTAGCCAGGGTTCTCAAACTCGTTATACCTGACTGTGACAAGCTAGCAACTGGTAAATTTACACTTTTTAGTATACATTCTAATCTTCTAGCTGAAAGCCACAAAAAGGTATGTTATTTTCCCTTTCTGACTTCATTTGATCATAAAATCATTTAGTCTCAGCAAGGCAGAAATAAAGCTGAGTGACCTTATGTGTTTAAGATGAGATAGTCAAGTACACAGAGTTGCTAGTTCGAGTCTCACTGCAGACAGGGTGTGCTCATCAACCAATTATGAAACAAAAGTTAAAAATGTTTAAATTTGGATTTTGAGCATATGTGTTTCCCCATGTTTTTAATGGCTGTTTACCACCTATTAGGTACAATAATGTAGCTCCTTTATTTTTTTTTATGGACGGAGCTACAAAGCGGTTTCCACAACACCGTATTCGTAAGTTTTATCACTTTATTCATAATCATTATTGTGATAATATCGGAATCAATTTGGTAAAAAATATCATTCCAGATGATTTCAGCTGCATTCATTGCATAATGATTATGTCCCCTTATTACAAATTTTACCGATAAGATTACAAATTTCTACACTCCACAATTTTAATTATGTCAACAATGCCATGATTACGAAAAAGTGTTAAAATTATTTAATTAGACATTGTAGACATGTCAGATAAACGGTGGAGGAAAGAAAACATATTTATTAAATAAAGACAGAGGTTAAATAGCGGAAAATATGTGTAAATCCCAAGAGTGTTTTTGCTCCATTACAAGTAATGGGACCTTTTTGTAGCTCCATCAATAAAAAAAGCAGCTACATTATCGTAGCTAACCACATATAGACTCTTGCAATCCACTTTTTACATCTGTGTAAAATGCAATCTTGAATTTATTGATGTGTAAATTCTTACCATTCACTTTCAAGTTTTACATGAAAATCTTATGATTTTTTATGTGTTGAATCATCAGTTAAGTTGAATCTGATTGGAATTTTAAGAATAAAACCATATTTTTCAGACTTCTATTAAGAATGTGAGTGAATGGTCCTCTTTTAAAGATTGGAAAATCAGTTTCTAAATTTTATATGTTAAATCATTGATTAAGTGGGATTAAAATGATTAAATTCTACTTTACACATTAATAAATGCTGAAAAACATGGTTTAATCCTAAAACAACAAAATAAATTCAAATAAATTTAACCAGCAACCATTTTTGCTGAACCCTTACTTTGGTTTACTACAAACCTTCTGCATTATATTCATCAGTTTTCTGTCTAAGGTCCTCAATCACAAGCTGTGTGTCTTGATCTCTTTTCTCATTTAGTTTCATCAACTTATGAAGAGTTTTAACAGTCTTTTTATTCAGTTCATAAGAGGGCACTGAATCTCCTCCAAACACTTTTTCAAGCCATACTTGAACCTGGAATGTATTGCGAATAAAGGTACTAGTACATATAGTATATGCAAGGTAATTGCAAAACATTTTTTGAATACTAGTACATCTACTAGTATGCTAGTCTTCAGTGGAGACTTGCAATTTAGTCATTCAATTCAATCATGTTTACTGTAACAGACTTCTAGCAGTTAGACCTATTTTGTGTAAATTAAGCTCCTTGTATTGTATCCGTCCTGTTTTGTTATATCAGACTTTACATTTGTTGTTAATGATCTGATAAAGACATTGATCAACTAACTCATGAAACTGTGCATTAATTCTCAATTACAGAGTTTCAGTGTAATGTACATGATTTGTTTTAAGATTACAGAGCAAAATTGGATTTTAATGATTATCAGTGTTTCAGCTTTTGCCAAACACCGGAATGCGGCACAGGTACTAGGAAGTCATTTGTGTTGCCTCCCTTTGAAGGTGCAAGAAAAATATAACATTTTTAAGTTACTTTTTTTTCTTCAAAGAAAGGGGAAGTAAATCAAAATGATCATTGGGTTATGTGTAAAATCTAGTTTTACCTCCCTTCGGGATTTGCAATACATGTATAAAGTAAACATGCATTTAATTAAACAACATTAATTTCTAATGTTATATTCAATCAGATATTTGCATGAGTTGAAGACATGAAAACTTTTGATGCAAAGCATCAGTTCGCCCCGGCGATAATTACTTAAAAAATGCCATACATAAAAAGACCATTTATTAAACATGCAAATAAATTTTTACAGGATCCTCCGACTTAAAATACTAATAATTACATGATGATAATTGTGTAATAGAAAAAGCTTTGAAAAAGATTTTTATGTAAGCACTATCATACTTCAAGAAATTTCATAATAATAAAATCACAAAATGTTTGTATATCATTTTATTTTAACAATGAACATACATTGTAAATGTTCACATCAACATATTCTTTGAATTTTGTTTAAAAGTTTCATGAAATCTCTAAGGGTCGCATATGAGGTGTTGCAGCTGAGACTGATGTTTATCTTAAACAAGTTACTTTTTATGTTATACAAACATGATAATAGAAATGAGGTCATAAGAGTAAGAGAACATGTTCTTAGGTTATGGAAACTACACAAACTTAGAATGTCAAAGACACCAAATTTTATAATGTACAATGTACAGGATGTGATAGGTCGACTTGTGAATTGCAAAATATAAATATATTAACACAAATAAAAAAAACAAAACCCTTCTCCCTGTTCTACCCTCACTTCTCCCTGTCAGCCCCACAAAAGAGAAGTGACTTCTCCCTATAATTTTTACCCAGCGGCAGCGTGAGCCCTGATGGGACATTAAATGATACTAGTACAACGCCACGATATTCATCAATATCTAAATATATATGTATATATACTATACTGTATACAGTGTATACTATACATCCCCTATATACTAGTATATAGAGACATAAAGAAATGAGTTATCTTTCTTAGACCAGAAAATTTCATTATTGTTAAATTTGCAAATTTATAAAGTAGCAAAACTTCAATAATATTTTTCGAATCATCCTGAAAATTGAACTTGATCTGTATTTTATTGTACTGAACAGCTGTGCAAAATATCATTCAAATCCCTTAAGACATTTTCAAGTTATCATCTGGTAACCTTTGGGGGACGGACGGACAGACACAGAACGAAACTGAGGATATATATTAATTATTAGTATTTTTTTCGCGAGACAAGGATTATCAGGTCTATATCAGATGAGCTCGTAGAGCGAATCTGATATGGACCTGATAATCCTTGTCAAGCGAAAAAAAATACTAATAATTTTTTTATCGGTAATTTCTCAATTTAAATACATCTTTTTTTATCATGTTTATTTGTTTTCGTTCTTTTGACACATTTGATGTTATTTTGCTTTGTAATAGTGCCGTTTTTACGGTTAGAATCTGTGCACTACTTCTTTTGTACATTTGTTATGCGTAATGCGGTCTGACATGACGTCACTTCTACCTCATTCATTCAAAAACTGTTAAGCGATTGTACGCACGGAGACGGAATGGAGAGGAAATGTCAATCTGAAACCATTTTCAGCATTAAGAAAAAGTTTAAAGAGGTAGGTTATCATGTTTGAAAACTATATTAATGTTTCTTCACAGAAGAAAATGATTCTGATTACGGTTTCTTTCACTGACCGGCTTGGCCGTGTGCATGTCAGTTATTCCGTTTACTTTAAGGGGCTACCGATATTGATAAATCAATCCATATTGATTTCTTACCCCCTAAATATACAATGCAAATTGCTGCCTGTGTAACACCAAATAATAAGTTGCCTATAGTATAAAGGGCTATAGCCTATCTACACTTTCAAGACACGTTTATCGCCGAAATTCGATACTGCCATACAACCAGAGGCTCTTAAGAGCCTGTATCGCTCACCTGATTTTATAGGCAATGAAGATGGCCTTTCCCTGATGTTAAAGTAAGTCCTGTAATTTTCAATACACTTTAAATAGGACCATCCAAACAATATTACTAGAAAGCTTTGTTTCATTGGTTAACCAGTTGTATGGAGAAGATTTATTTTATTTGCCAATAGGGTCCTATGTTAAACTAAGTCCTGCGGGGGAGGTGGCCATTTTGAATTTCCAATTGCCATAAAAAACATAAACTTTATAAAGGACCATCCAAACAATATTGCGCGTAAGTTTTTGTTTCCATTGATTAACCCGTTTCAGAGAAGAAGCCTTTTAAAACTTTTTCCCATAGGGTCCTATGTTAAACTAAGTCCTGCGGTAGCGGCCATTTTGAATTTCCAGTTGGCATAAAAATCATAAACTTTATAAAGGACCATCCAAACAATATTGCTAGTAAGTTTTGTTTTGATTTGTTAACCGGTTTCAGAGAAGAAGCCCTTTTTAACCTTTTTCCCATATAGGGTCCAATGTTAAACTAAGTCCTGCGGTGGCGGCCATTTTGAATATCAGATTGGGATAAAAAACATTAACTTTATAGAGGACCATCCAAACAATATTGCTAGTAAGTTTTGTTTCCATTGGTTGGCCGGTTTCAGAAAAGAAGCCTTTCAAACTTTTTCCCATAGGGTCCTATGTTAAACTAAGTCCTGCGATAGCGGCCATTTTGAATTTCCAATTGCCATAAAAAACATAAACTTTATAGAGGACCATCCAAACAATATTGCTAGTAAGTTTTTGTTTCCATTGATTAACTGGTTTCAGAGAAGAAGCCTTTAAAAACTTTTTCCCATAGGGTCCTATGTTAAACTAAGTCCTGCGGTAGCGGCCATTTTGAATTTCCAGTTGGCATAAAAATCATAAACTTTATAAAGGACCATCCAAACAATATTGCTAGTAAGTTTTGTTTTGATTGGTTAACCGGTTTCAGAGAAGAAGCCCTTTTTAACCTTTTTCCCATAGGGTCCAATGTTAAACTAAGTCCTGCGGTGGCGGCCATTTTGAATATCAGATTGGGATAAAAAACATTAACTTTATAGAAGACCATCCAAACAATATTTCTAGTAAGTTTTGTTTCCATTGGTTGGCCGGTTTCAGAAAAGAAGCCTTTCAAACTTTTTCCCATAGGGTCCTATGTTAAATTAAGTCCTGCGGTGGCAGCCATTTTGAATTTCCAATTGCCATAAAAAACACAAACTTTATAGAGGACCATCCAAACAATATTGCTAGTAAGTTTTTGTTTCCATTGATTAACCGGTTTCAGAGAAGAAGCCTTTAAAAACTTTTTCCCATAGGGTTCTATGTTAAACTAAGTCCTGCAGTGGCGGCCATTTTGAATTTCCAATTCCCATCTAAAACACAAACTTTATAGATGACCTTCTAAACAATATTGCTAGTAAGTTTTGTTTTGATTGGTTAAACGGTTTCAGAGAAGAAGCCCTTGTTAACCTTTTTCCCATAGGGTCCTATGTTAAACTAAGTCTTGAGGTGGCGGCCATATTGGTTTACCAATCAAAATAAAAAACACAAACTTTGTAAAGGTCCATCCAATGAACATTATGGCCAAGTGGTTTCAGAGAAGAAGATTAAAATGTAAAAAGTTTACAGACGCCGCCGCCGACAACGACGCCGCCGGACGCAAAGTGATAACAATAGCTCACCTGACCCTTTGGGTCAGGTGAGCTAAAAAGGGGGGCATTGTATGTACATTGTTCGTTATTCTTGTTTCAGGAGATGAATAAGATACTCTCTAGATACTGATTGTGTGTTGCGTTTTATATTTTGTAACACTTCTTAGTGTCTGGACAGGTCTGATTAATTGCAGCATATATGTATTGTTTTTTTCGTGATGTTTGTTTTACATAATATTAATGAGCTTTGGTCAGTGATGCGCGATTGGTCAAAAAGTAAGGCAGATTCTTCCGCAATGTGTTCGCGCATGACAAATGACCAACAGCTGATAATTTCTAGTATCACTAGTCGTTGTTCTTCTGAGCGTTGATACTAATTTTATTGGTAGTAAAGATCAAAGGAAATTGTAACAAATTACCGATAAAACATATTACCTTGCCATTTCGTGTGGCGGGGTATAAAAATTAGTGTATCCCTGAGACACTAGGCAGGGCTTTTCTGCTCCATTTGGGAAATGCCTTTTCAGCTGAATTGGGAAAATTTATCGACCTTTTATTTTCTATGAAAATCACCAAAAACCTTTTGAAACCTCTATTACTGACTTTTATTATAATGAAAATTCAGTTACATTTAAAACACTGTTTACTAGTAACTGTGGAAAATAATTGTTGATTTCAAAAAATTTAATCCGAGATCTACAAATGACCATAAACTCGCCCAAACGCTGTAGCAGTTTTCCATTTTGTCAGGCAAAAACCTGTCAGACCTACACAGTAACGTTTACTATAGTTCTTCTCAATGGTTGCACAAAGTAGGGGGAGGGGGGGGGGGGGGAGGGGGCCTGGGATTTCAACAAACCATAAACAATTTTAAAGAACATACAAAGTCTAGCAGTTGATCATCTGTATTCAATTGTAGGTCATTTAGCATAGTTGTCACGCTGTCATAATGGGAATATTGACATTTGACCCAACTGGCTGCTTTCCATCAGATGATTTCAATTTAATTGATGTTACACGGCCAATCTCACGTAACTTTTGCATATGTCATTGATTGTTCAAGCAGATCTAAAAAAATATTTTGATCCATAAGTAGACAAAAACACGGTTTTTCAAAATTCGTCCATTTATGTATGATTTTTTTCAAACATTGTAAACAAACACTACTAGTATAAGGACACTTTACCAAAAATATTAGCAAATAATGTTAGCCTACTTTATTTTATATGTCGCCAGAATTGAATTTTAAAGGAAAAATGCTCACTAGCTCTTATTTATTGCAAGAATGGACAAAACTATTTTTCTTCCAAAACTCAGCTTATAAATGTAAAACTTAAAAGATATTTCAGTTCACGTAAGGCGCGGTAACAAGAAAATACTGTACAGGCCCCGCGAATTTTAATTTCTCCACCCATCGCGGTGGAGGTGGAGGAGAGTGGAGAGACAGTTTCCTCCACTGTTACTCAACTCTCCTTGGTGGAGTCGCGGTGTTTTCGCGGTGGAGTGCCGATCGCGTAGTCGCGGTGGATAGCCGGCCAATAAGATCGTAAAATCACATCAGAACAATGGGTATGCATGTTAAGTTTCTGTTTCCTTTCTCCAGAAAATGTTCTACTTCTTATATTTTCTTCAGTGTTGACAAACATCACAGAACATCGTCTACAGTGCCGTTTTCGTCAATATAGGAAAGTGGTCATATGCTTGAATTGAGTGTGTATACAACAAACTATACCTTGTGTTATAAAATTAATTATCACTTTAAATTAAGTGCATAATACATAATAAATGACAATTCCTGACCATATTCCTGATTACACAATTAAGGGTACACAGGTAATGCTGTCATATAACCAATTAGCGTTAATTGTGTCTTTAATTACCTTTGATCATTTGACAGTGTGAACTACAGTTCAAAAACGAACTCACAAGCTGAATTATATTTGAACAGTGTCAAAGCTGTGTTTTAAATAAATAACAGTGTCTTCTTGGATTTTTATAAACATTGTAGAATCTGGGTATCAGAATGTCTACGGAGAAACATACGTTCACAACTCCAAAAGAAAAAGAAAATCTTATGCCAATAATGAAGCTTCTCGGTAATCCATCCGTCTTTATCCACGTTCTTTTTGAAAGCATTTTAAAATATCCAGTTTCAATCCAATAAATTAAAATAATTGTTGAATTCTATTAACAGCTTGTTTGTTTACGTCACCAAAAACCGGAGGTATAATTATAAAATAATTAATAGATAAAATAGTGGTGGAATAAATAAAGATATACTGTCTGTCATTTCATTTTCATAGTTTTTTTTAAATAATAACCACTTCACAGGTATATATTTGTACACTACTTGCACGTGCTATTTTACAAGCGGTAAATTAATTGACTCAAGAAGCAGACGATACCTCAATTATCGTGTTCTACTGTCATATATTTTCTTCAAATTTGACAAACATCAACAAAACAAGATCGTCTATAGTGCCGTTTACGTCTATAAATGTAAGTGAAATTGTTGTCATATGCTCGAGTGTGTATACAACAAACTTTATATTTTTTGTTGTAAAATTAATCCTCCCTTCAAATTAATTGGACAATCCCTTGTAAATTGAGCACAATGACACTTTCAGACCATTTTTCATTACATAATTAGCGTTAATTAGGCCGTACCTGTGATCATTTGACATCCTGAACTACAGTTCAAAAACGAAATCACAAGCGTCTTTTTTGTTTTTTATAAACCTTGTAGAATCTCTGAATCATAATGTCTACGGAGGAAATATATTCACAACTCCAAAAGAAAACCCCATACCACTAATGATGCTTTTCTGGTTAATCCATCTTTCTTTGCAGTTTTTTTTTAAGCATTTTAAAATATCCGGTTTCAATAATGTAAAAAAACACTACTTGCACGTGCTATTGTGAAAGCGGTAAAACTTTGATTGACAAGCAGACGATATCCTCAATTATCGGCACGTGCTTTTTTACCGAATATTTTAGAAATACAAAGAAACTGCGGAATTTTTAGTTATACATAATGTAATATATTCATGTAGTATATTGTTGGTTTGCAAACAATATAGTCTAAACCGTGTTCTGTGTAAGGTAATAACTGTCTTCGGCACGGATTAAACTAGCATGTAATACGAAGGTAAATACTTATCAAGCAATATTTGCTATACAGAAATGATTGCCTTATTCTTAATTAGTACGCTGACACTTCCTGGACATTTTCAATTAATTGTAACAAAGGTAATACTGTCTGATGGAATTAGCGATAATTAGGTCGTTATTTACCTTTGAACTCACAGACTGACCAACAGTTTACAAACAAGCTAATTATATAATTGAACAGTGTCAAAGCTCTCAGTTTTAAATAAGTGGATGCCAGTTATTTGACGATTCATATTGTCGAACAGGTGTCCATGGATTTGTTTATTGCAACCTGCTGTTAAACGGAATACGTAACACAAATAAACCAAGTTGTCACTTCGTCATTGCAGAGAATGTGAACAACTGTTAACTTTATTAATAAATAAATATATTGGGAAGATATATATGGAAGTTGGTAAGCTTTTTACCGCATATTCGTCACCTCTAAGCCTAAGTTGACCTCTACATAAGAAAGAATAACAAATGCATAAATAAGATAATTAGCTTTTTAGCTACATGAATTGATAATATAGATAAGTAATAAATCTTCACAGACAACCTGAAATATAAATAAAACGATGCAAGATTAATAAATTAATACAAACATACATACAATAAATAATCTTAACACAACTTTGCTAACTATTGTTATAAATAGTATTCTACACGATCTTTCTGTTCTATGTTTTTGCAGGATAGCACATGAAACTGATCTGAAACAGGTTCACAAAAGTGTCATATATTTTAAAAGGTGAAAGATTAGACACGATAATTTCACGTCATTTATACGATAATATGCACAGTTACCGAATGTGCCAATATATCCTCAAATGTTTGCAGAGTTGATACACCGCGAATACACTGTGGAGTCGTCGGCTCTCCACCCGATACCGGCTCTCCGCCGGCAACTCGCGATCGCGAGTCGCGGTGGAGATGACCGCGGAGAGGTCGCGGAGACCCGAATTTCCTCCACCGGGATGCGCGGAGAAATTAAAATTCGCGAGGCCTGTACAGTAATTGTCATTTAAAAATGTCGCCAAATGAAGATGTTTCCGTAACAATGCGGTTTTTCTGCCACTATTTTAAGCGCTTATCATTGTTTGCATGCATTGACGTGTCTTCCACATTCTATTCACATAGAAATTTTTAAAGCAAATTGAATAAAACATGTATTATTTCCACTTACACAGATATTAGACTTAATTTAAAAATATGCCGATACCAACAATTTTTCCGTAACAATGTGGTATTATACATGAACTTATTTTAAATGAGAGAAATATTAAAGGGCTTGTCTAACTGGCTTCTTATATTTGACAAAATTTCATACAGCAAATTAAAAAAAATATACAATATTGAATACAATCGAAAATGATGTTAGCATGGTATATCCGTAACGAATTTGTCCGTTACAGTTTAAGTTAAGGGTCAAACTTCTAAGAACACCATAAATAGAAGTAACATGAGATAAACAAAGTTTTGGAAGTGGTATGGTTTGAATTATACCAATCATAGAGACAATTTCAACAATTGGCCAACAATATTGCTATTTTGGAACCGAAACCAGTACAGTACAGTCAATGGAATGCTGTCATTTTCCATAGCCCACGCATGGTCATCACGCAAAATCTACTAAAAAAATCCCCACGAATCACTTATTTTTTACCCACGCAAATTTGCGTATTTGTTTTAATTGAATAAATTTACCTGACGGTTTAATCTTATCATGATATGAAAATTTACCTCAACGAAAAGTATCCTTAATATATTATTTGTACAAAAGAAGAAAATGTAACATACATTTACTTGTATAAACAATGTCTTAGATTCAAATTCTTACTGAATAGCGTTCATGTATACCAATAACATGTAAAATCACGCCCACTCAAAATTTTGCTTTTTTTTGCGCTGCATCCACAAATCCCGTGAAAAGTTGAAAAACTCAATATTTTCCACGCAAATTTGCGTGGGTAAAAATTAGTGATTCGTGGGCATAATTTGAGTGGATTTTGCATGATGACCATGCGTGGGCTATGGAAAATCACAGCATTCCGTTGAATGTAACGGTAGTTGTTTACAAGAATACAAATTCTTTATTAACCAATCAAGGTGCCCATATGGGCAGATCAAATTACAATATAATTATTCATAACATAATAAAAAGACATGAAAAAACTAAAGTCATAATAATAAGTGATTCATGTATGATTGTTGTGATTGTACATTTAGAAGACATAAGTTATAACAGGACTCAAAAAAGGCAAATGAAAATGTCAACCAAAGAAAAAAAAATATATGTGTGTCACATTAACAAGACAGATTAAACATATATTTTGCAGGGGCACACTGTGGTCCTGTTTAATTTTTCAGTTTTGAATAAGTTAAATGCTAAAGTAAAGTTTCGTGAGATTAGCCGATCAGTGTGTGCGGTGACCAAACACTATGTAATCATGTAGAGACGTAAATACAAAGTGCAGATAACTCCCGATAAGTATGTTCGCGCATGACTGAACTTTTTCACTGCTTGGGTGGTGTTGCTTTACGGCCTTCAGTTGGAAGGAAAACAATAGGAGAGTATCAAATGTAGTTTATGAATATTCATGAGGGATTACATGACATTTACCCTATATCTGCTACAGTTTGTGTCCGTGATTAGGTTGGGAAAACCAGAATTCAAAATTTTGTTGATCGTTTAAAGTTAGTTATTTGCACAGTAAATTAATGAAACTTCTACAGAACAATATTTTATACATCTTTTAAAAGATTTTCTAATAAAAATAAATTAAAACCACCGTGTTCATATTTTAAAAAAGTTATAAATGTCCTACCCCATTGTGTCATGACGCAGTTACCTCCCATGTAATACATGATCAAACACTGTAAATCACTCTTCAATGTGAAAACACAAAAAGACTGCTTTTGTATGTGACAATCTTGCAGACAGATTGAGACAATATTTTTGTCAAACTACTTGCTATTAAAGCATTTTGAGTTAATATGTATGTAGGTTAAGTTCATTTTAATCAAGCCAAATATTAATTTCCTTACCTTACCTTACCGGAAATTCTTTGCCGTCCTTCAGGACAACCTCTTTCGAGTATGAAGGGTCAGGAAGGGGGGTTTGCCATCACCATTAAACAAGAAAATTATATTCACCAGAGATGATGAGGAAAGTATCTATATTCATATTCCAGCACTGTACACTATATACAAATATTGGCATAGTTTATTCATTTAAGTAGTTTTAATATACGACTGCGGGCATTGTGAAGATCAAAGCACAATCTTCTAGTTACTTTATGTAACATATGAATACGATCCAGTCTATCCACAAAAGCTTTAGATTTGGTTTTTTGTATAATATCATGGGAGTTGGATAATGAGGTACAGTCTACTATAATATTTGTTTGTTGTTCGACCGTCAATATTGAAAAAGCTCTAGATGATAGCTTGTTGAATAAGCACTCTATTTCTTTCATGTAAGGAGCACGGATTGATTGTAGGCAGCTGCATTTGATTATGAAATGCTCCATATCTTCATCTTCTATATCACAGAGCATGCAGGTTGAAGGTTCAGATCTCATGAACATTGCACGTTTTTTTTTAAGAATGTAAGAGCCGGAAGCAATCTTGAGCTTGATGGCTATTAATATTGCTTCTCTTGCGGGATCACTGATGCTATCTATATGAACTATGGGGTGGCATGAGTTTGGAATAAATTTCGAAAAGTCAAAATATTTTAAAGACGGAAATAATTCACAGTCAGAAATTATTTTTCTTTTCCAGTATTCATTGATATGCTCCAGTATCATTTTCTTCCAGGTATACTTGTCAACAGGGTTTGACAAACATTCTAATGGATGTTGAAGATCATATGTCATTAGTAATACTTTGACGTGAGAAAACCAGCTTAAACTGCCACTATCTTTCATATTTAGTTGACGAAGGGCAAGTTTATATTCAATCGAGTCTCTGGGTTGCCTACAAATGTTATTGAAGAGAGTAAGAGATTTTATGTCCAACTGGGCCTGAATTGGTAGAATCCCTGTGAATACATATAATGCTGGATCTGCTACATTTTTGGGTAATGATAAGACTCTTTTTAACAATGATTTAAGAAATTGCTCCAAAAGTAGTAAGCTCTGTGCTTTTGGTTGTAAGACTTCTAATCCATATGTTAAAATAGGAAGAATGTAACACTTTATTATAGCCACAGAGGTCTTGGGGTCTAGTCCAGAGTTTGCATGTAATCCAGTTGACATTAGGCTGTATGATGTTCTTCTAGCTTTAGTAATATTCAATTCTATAGTCTCTTTTACAGTTCGTGATCTTGAAGTTGAGCGTGTTATACCTAAGTGTAGTGATTTATCCGTATTTGGCATATTTTCATTACAGAGCTTAAAGTTAACTTGAGTAGAGAGTTTGTTCCTATGATGTATCGGGATTATTACACTTTTCTGAGGTTGTAGGGTGTAATGATGTTGTACACTATATTGAGCAGCAATGTTCAGTAAAATTTGGAGGTCTGATTTGTTATCTGAAATTATTGCTATATCATCAGCGCAGGCAACAGCATTAATAGTTATATCACCGATTTGAGTACCTAGATGGTTCACCTGAAATGTATGTAGGAGGTCTTCAATATATAACTTATATAAATCAGCACTCAATAATCCACCTTGTTTAACTCCTTGGAGAATTTCTAAACCTTCTGAGATGTCATTATTCCATTTGATATATGAAATTGTATTTCTATGCAGCTCATCAACGATCGACCAAATTCCTGGATCTATTCCAAGTATATACAGTTTACGAAATAAAATGTTTAGCGCAACAACGTCAAATGCAGATTTAGCATCAAGTAGGGCCAAGTAAAATGGTTTCTTCTTGTCCTCATATTCTCGGTAAACTTCTTCTAAAATTAGAGCAGCATTGATCGGGGATGTATTCTCAGTGAATCCACGTTGTAAAATGGATTGATTTTGAAGTAAAAGAGGCTTTAGTTCTATTCGGACCATATATTCAATGATTTTGATGAAGACTGGTAATACAGTTATACCACGGTAATTTTTCGATTGGGTTTTATCGCCTTTGTTTTTGTAATATACTGGGCTCAGTAAACCTGATTTTATAATATCTGGAACTTGTTTTTTGGTAAAGATATAATTTAAAAGGAAAGTTAGATAAGTTAGAAATATGTCACCAGCATACAGTATATTTTCAATTGTCATGCCGAAAAAGTCTTCTGCTTTACCAGTATTTAGAGACATCACTGCCTGTCTAACCTCCTCTACCGTGATAGTACGCGGCTGAAAATTTTCACACAATTCTTTAATGATTCCATAGTCCATTTCACAAAGATTGAGGTTACCATAGTCGTATGTACAATCATTTGAAGGTTTCGATAAAGCAGAGAAGTGTTCGTGCCAGCCGTTAACTAGGTTATCACCTTGAAAATGATTATTATTTACATATAGGTCATCGATCAATACATTTCCTTTCTTGCGTTGTTTTTTTATAAGTTTAAAAAACAACCTCTTGTTATCTGAATTTGCATTTATTATTTGGTTTCTTTCAGCATGCTTACGCTTATTCTCTTCAATTCTTATTTCTCTTCGAAAAGCTTTCCTAGTTTCTTTTTTATTTATTGTAAGTGGATTAGTTGGGTCATTGGGACGTCCATTTATTTTCCAGAGATGGTGAGCATCTCTATTTGACCTTAGAGCATATTTAATATTATCATTCCAAATATCGAGAGTGAGTTTGTTTTTACCATATGAGCGTTTTGTATAGCAACTTTTGGCCGAGTCAGTTAGGATGTTGATTGTGTAGATAACTGCATCATTTACAGAAATGCTACCGTTTCTAAGTTTATTAGCCACGTCCGGAATTTTACTATTTATTCTTTCTTGATATTGGCATTTGTCCACTTTTTCCCAATTAAGTTTTGACGGTTTTCGAGTGTGAGTGTTAATAGTAACTTCCTTAATATTTAGATCGTGTTTGATGGTAATGCTGATTGGATAGTGATCTGACACACTACACCCTAAGTCAGATAATCTTATAGATTGATATTGAGCGTCTTTACTATATAGGAAGTAGTCAATTTCTGATGATTCTATACCATTAGTGGTTATGAAGGTGGCACCTTTATAATCCGTTTTTAAATTCTTCTCTTCCATGAATTGTTTTAGTTTCAATGATCTTCTAGAGTTCTTTTGTTTTGTAAGGTCTTCATTGAAGTCACCTCCGATAATAATATCATGAGTCTTCTCATATGTTTCATATATTTCAAATAGCTGATCAATATATTCTGCAAATTCTTCGTATCTATCATTCTCACACTTGGTTGGGAGATATACCGAGAGCAATATAATTGGTGTTCTAGTGATTATTTCAATCCCTTGTATACGAATTCCACCACATGAAATTGGTTTGATGTACGAGTCAAAAGTATTGGACCATAAAATTGCAACGCCGCCATGGCCCCTGCCATAATTCTTTCCTATTGTTTGATGTTCAGTATCTACAGATTTACCTACACCTCTAAAGTTGTTGTGTACTTCATTTAACAAGTCAAGTTCGTAATGATATAGCCAATGTTCTTGGAGTAATATTATATCTATCTCCTTTTCCATAAGTTTAAAAAACGGACCAGATGTCTTTATATTTTTACAGTTAAAAGATAAAATTCGAATAAAACCATCTCTCCCACTTGATTTTGGTGAGTCTTGACTATTAGTTAATTTTATCTCAGGTGAGGTGGAATTTGAGCATGCCATAAAAAATTATTGGTAGGATAGGCTAATATTTGGTTATGCTGGTACGGGTGTTGTATAATCGGAGTACCCAAAACTTGGGAAATACGCTGACTGTCGGAGTGTGACAAGAATGTGCTATGCGGAACATGCTTTTTTGGTTGAGGATGAGGAATATTATTCTTAGGAAATTGGTGCATGTTGGTAGAATGAGTAGAAGCCATTGAAATATGTAGACCAGAGTCATTTTTCCGGATAGTTTTTGGACCGTTGTCCGTACCATTTTTATTGTGAAGATTAACTCTAATAGGGTTATCTAGCTGGTAATCGGTATTGATTATATCATGTGAAAGAGTTTCATGGTGTTGTGGATTGACTGTTATGTTCATTTCGGAGTTATCATGGTTATGTTTCATATCAGTTTTAAGAGTAGAGGTCTCACATTTGGGTACATTGCCAATCAATTTGTCAACTTGCATGTCGATTTGTTGCAAGATGAAATTAGATACTTTCTGTTGTAATTTGTTCACAATCTCTTCGGTGCTGTTGAATCTGTTGCCGGAAGTATCATATCTATTACTTTGACAATGATTGTTTGTATTATCATCTTTTGACAATGTTTCACACTTTTTCCGAAGTATTAAGTTCGAACGTTCAAGTTCATTTATTCTTGATTCTAGCTTTTGCACGTAAGATTGTAACCATACTCTTTCATTCGCAAGTTCTTCATTGCACTTTTCCTTGATTTTGAGCTCTTCCTCCTTCTTCCGAAGTTTTTGTTCACGCTGACGTAGTTCTTTTTGTTTCAGCTTGTCATTGTATGTGAAAGCTGTTTCAGAAGGTACTGGTACGTCCGCCTTTTCATCAATTGTAGATTTATTCTGAGTATTTTCTGTGGAGAGTAAAATATCTGTATGATCTACATTTACAGACGATTTGCAATGAGTTTGATGTTCTAGTGATAAGTCTAATGGTTCGGCATTGTTTAAAACACAGGTATCCGTTTCGTCAATGGATGTGCAGTAATTACAAATTGTTTCATAACCATCGTTTGTAGTACATTTTTCATGACACGGTTGATTGCATTGGGTACATCTGTAGACTTGTTCATCAATTATGGTAAAACATACAATGCACGTACTAATTACTTCCTCGTCTAACAATTGAGTGAGAGGATCTTGACAAGAGTTCTGTATAGGTAAGGTTATCTTTGGTACATCACAAATATTGTGTTGATCAGTTCTGCAGAAAGTTCTACAAATGTATTGATCACTCGAGCCCTTCTCTTCGAGTAGTTCAATCTCTTGCTTGGTAAGTTTCTCACATCTATAGTGAATCCAATGTAGACCGGCTGTGCAGTAGACTCCTTTAGATCTGGTATTCATTTGACATTTTCTACATTTAATAGAGCTCTCCTGACTCTGAGCATTGCCACTTACTGGTGGCTTTTGTATGTCTATGGTGTCTAACTCACTTCGAGTCCGAGATAGTTTGTCATTCTGATTGTTCGACTTTGTTGATTTATACATTGTATCTTGGATCTTTGTTAGTTGGTCACACATTAGTTTGTTCATGTGGTTTAGATTAATACGTCGACCATTGAGGATTACGGATTGGATAATATCATGAATGCTAGGCATGTCAGTGTTTATAAATGTCTGTACACTCTTTCCATTTACTAAAAATTTACATTTCGACAGATATAGGGTAAGTGTGTATAGATGACACTTTTTGGAATATACATAGAAGAGTTTATTAACTATTAGATTACTAAGGTCTTTATCATCAATACTTCTTACTTGATATGATTCTGGATTGGCTATATTATAATAGTGGATGAAGGCGTTTTTGACAAGTTCAAAAGTTATTGCGTCCATGATGCCAATGACACCTCCATTAGTAAATTCATATGATATTTCAGGTTCCGTTCTAGTGGCTTCAATTTTATTTGCAATGGCTTTATCCAAATTAAGAGTAAAATCTTTCAGTCTTGAGGAGATAACTGAGTGTACAATATTTGATGTCGTCTGATTACCTCCCTGTTGCAACTCCATGGCTGTGGGTAGATGACCAGCATTCATCTTTAATCTTGATACATATCTTCTTTAACCAAACTTTTGATAATAGTATATCCGGATGTTCTCCGTCTTTGTATAATGTAAAGTTGTACCTATCTCTTAGTCTTATATGTTGATTTTTTGAAAATTTCGGGGTACCTCGATTTAGGTCCTGGCAGAAATTTGGAGCAAAAGTATTCAATGTTGAATTAATTTCTCTAATATTTGTGTTGACCGCATGTACTTGTCTTATAAGTGTATCATCAGTGTGAATGAATTTGTTCGGGTCTCTATGTCCTTTCTGTTTATTGTATTCAAATATAGAGTAAACAGGTAACTCTAAGAAAGTTAATTTACATCCGGGATATAGCTTGAAGATGTCTACAATTTTCTTAAAGTTATCTACCAAATTATCAACCGCTGCATGAGTCTCTGATCGGAGTGATATGTATTTCCCGTCAAAACTTGTTAGATCACAGGTACCAACCCAAATATATACAGAGATGTTGTCATAAGAGTCTATAATGCTACTTAGGTTGTCTCGCACCCACTGGAGAGTATCGTTTGAAGTTCTACCAGACCTAGAGTACCATTTGATGTTTTGAGCAACAGAGCTTACTACTTGGCGTTCAAGGTTATATCCTTTGCTGTCGCAAAGCAAAACAGGTGTGAGAATTCTCTTTCCTGCTGGAGATTCAGTTGGTTTGCTGATAAACTTTCTCAATTTTGCCTCAGACATATATTTGATTTTATCCTATGAAAGTTGTCCCTATGCAATGATGGATATGTAAGCCAAATACTAAGGTACGCTGTGGTAGGTCCCACTGTCGACCTTAGAACGATTTTTTTTGAAAGCAAGATAGGGGTTAAATAATTAAGGCTGGAGACATGATTGATCAATGACCTTGTAGAATTATAGATATACAAGTTAAATACTAAGGTACGCTGTGGTAAGTCCCACTGTCGACCTTAGGGGAACGAATTTAGAGTATAAGATAAGGGTTGAGTAAGAAAAGCTGAAAACATAAGCAAAGCATTAAATAATCATGTATAACTGAGCAAAAAAAGAAGTGAGTGAAGTGATAACTATCTACATGTGATTATATACTATGCTACTGTGTTATATCCCTATATACACCGTGTACTTGCTTAATGTTTAGACAGTTGTATGATTGGACTAATGTATGATAAGAATTAGCAATACATTCATATGGTACGTACCCATTATTGTATATATTATGTTTGTATGATATAACTGGATCGTAAATACTAGGTTTTTTGAGAAGATAATATATAACTTTAAAATCGATCAACGAGAATGGATAGTATTTACTAGAATAACTAAAATATAAAAGATATGTGATTTAAACCATACTAAAACATGTGTGATGTAATTTAAAAATGATAAAAATTTCCAAAATTAAAGATGGCGGCGTATGACGCGGCGTGTTAAAAATGAATAAATGTTTTAAAAGGTAAAAAATTTGGTAGTAGGAGTTAAAAGTTTTAAAAGTTTTAAAAGAACAGTATTAACATCCTTTTAGAATCTTTTCCATTAGATCTTTAGGTCCATACAACAGTATGTCAATACACAAATCGATATTTTCTGCACCGCTAGATTTTCACAACCTCCACCATGCCCATCACCACCGGAAGTTATAATTTTTATAATATATATATAATATTATAATATAATTATAATTACTTTTATAATTTCAATTTATATTACAATTTTAGAATTTTTTATATATATAATAATTGTTTTGTGGAAACAGTTTTGTGTCAAGATTGAATTTTTTTAAAAGACTAAAATGTAAATTTCTTTTACATACAAATAGATATTTTAAAAATTAAACTGTTTTTCAAAGTGTTACGTATTCCACTTTAAAATGATGTGTTGTATTTAAATTTTGCAAGACTTTTAAAAGTTTATTTTGCGTCCCTAAATCATGGATAATGGACAACTCAGATTGCCGATTCAATATGTATTGCCACACCATTTATCATGAAAATGAAACATGTTAAAAAGTAGATTTGATGAGATACCTCCTGGTGTTCTTGGTTCATTATCGTAAAAAGTTTGTCATCACATTCTCACTCAAATTCGCGGCCGGAAGTTATGTTTCTTGTGGTACGGAGTAATTTGTGTAACCCGTACCCGTACCCAAATTTGCCGTACCCAAAACATATTATCGGTGATAAAATCATTATTAAGTGACTTGTAAACATAAGTTTTGGTATTAAGATAGAGTTATGTATAATAAGAAAAGAAATAAATGATTTTTTTATTTCACTAAAGTATTTTGTTGCTAACTTTGAAAAATCTATATAAAACGGGGTAAAATGTAACCGAAACTAGCAAAATTTGGTATACAAACCCGATGCATACTAAAAATACAGTATACAGTATGTTTAGTATTAGCTTTTTATTATTTTGTTAGAAATTTGTATATTTGATATAAATTTATTGTGTTAGTGTTTTCATAGAAAGTTTTCATGGAATAACAAATTGACATCAAGCTTATCATATTGCTTTAAAACAAATAACGTCTCAAGATGAATATTTATAAGTAACAATTTAATTTCTTCGTATGTCAAATTAATTTACTTATTTAATAAATATAATTTTCCTAAACACACATAATTCTCGATAAAATTATTTGATACACTTTGTTGATTGCTCTTAATTGGTTGAATATAGGGAATCGGCAATCTGGGAATCGGCAAATTGGGAATCGGCAAACTGGAATGCACCCTAACATATATTGCAAGCCCTAGATTCTTCTCCAGCATTTCCAGACACTTTTGAACAACATTCGCAAGAAAAACCCAATGTTTGCATATTATTAAATTTATTATATTCAATGCAACCGGTCTCGAGTTTCATCTTTCTAAATAAATGATTTAAAAATTTTTCATTCAAAATTACGTGTTCTTTATCTGCTCGACACCAAACTTAATTGACAATTTTATTTCCGACAATGTTGGGTTTTCACCGGGTAATCCGCTTACCATCAAAACGCTAGACGGCACGATGAAGGTGAACAATTCATCGTCAAAGTGGCGTTAAACCCCAAAACAAACAAACATATTTATGTGTACTGGTTCAGCAGCTTTCTTTTAGATCCTTTATATAATATTTTGAACTGCCTGTATTGTGTATTTACACGATCCCAGTGGACTTATATTATTCCATCTCCCAATGAAAAAAATATTATTCCATCTCCCAATGAAGAATATCTTAAACATTTATAGTTAAACGCCACTGATGAGTCTTATGTAGACGAAACGCGCGTCTGGCGTAATGAATTTGTCACCTTGATAATTTTGATTACATCTTGTTGGAATATTTGAGCAAAGCCAAGTAACAACACGGCACGTCCCGGTTAGCGGACTGAGAAGCAACTATTAAAAAGTTTTGGGTTCATTTAAAATGAGAAAGTTTAAGATGAATATGTTATAATTGTTTACGTTATTTATGTATATTGCCACTCAATGACTAAGGCCATTCGTTGGTCAGTCTGTGTTTAAATTTATGACAAGAAACACCGTCATATGTATCGTTGCATAATCTTCTAGACTTGTATATATATATATATTATTGTGAGGGAGCAGGTCAAATCGCCCCACCTTTTTGTAAAAACTTCCCCCCTTAGGCAAATAAGGAAAATAGATAAGTCATTGGTACCAATTACAAGAACTATATACGCATACTGAGAAACTTCAGAAGAAATCTTTGCCCACAACTGCTCAATACGAAAACCACTGTGTGATGATACGGTATAACACGATGGCAAGTATTTCGAAAAATACTTTCTCTGAGAATGACCAGCAACTAGCACGGGCATTGTTAGATACATAAATGTAAATGTTACTTCTGGGTAACTTATAAAGGAAATAACATATTGCTATTTCTTCATAATGTTTCGGCCAATAAATGAGCCACTTTAACATGTTTAATGAAAATGTTAATTGAAACCCGTTGACAGAAACTTCCGATTTTCATGCAATAAACATGCCACTCTATAAGAAGTTAATTGAGTTCGATTATGGCTTCACGCATTTGCTTAGACAAGAATCTAGGGCTTGCAATACATGTGCATTCCAGTTTGCCGATTCCCAATTTGCCGAGTCCCAGATTGCCGCGTCCAATTTGCCGATTCCCAGTTTGCCGATTTCCTATATTCAACCAATTAAAAGCAATCAACAAAGTGTATCAAATAATTTATCGAGAATTATGTGTGTTTAGGAAAATTATATTCATTAAATAAATTAATTAATTTAACATAAAAAGAAATTATAAATTGTTACTTATAAATATTCATCTTGAGACGTTATTTGTTTTAAAGCAATATGATAAGCTTGATGTCAATTTGTTATTCCATGAAAACTTCATATAAAAACACCAACACAATACATTTCTATCAAATATAAAAATTTCTAAACAAAATAATAGAAAGCTAATACTAAACATACCGTATACTGTATTTAAGTATGCATCGGGTTTGTATACCTAATTTTGCTAGTTTCGGTTACACATTTTACCCCTTTTTATATAGATTTTTCAAAGTTAACAACAAAATACTTTAGTGAAATCAAAAAAATCATTTATTTCTTTTCTTATTATACATAATTCTATCTTATTACCAAAACGTATGTTTACAAGTCACTTAATAATGATTTTATTACCGATAATATGTTTTGGGTACGGCAAATTTGGGTACGGGTACGGGTACGGGTTACACAAATTATTCCGTACCTCTTTCTTGTAAAATAGTGAGACTAAACCCGGTGAAAGTAAGAATCTAAATACGGAGTGTGCAATATTTATTCTGTTTCTGTTTCTGTTTGGTAACTCAAAAGTAGCTCACTATTGAGCATTAATCTTCGAGTGGGGGGGGGGGGGGGGGAGTGCGCTGATGTTAATCGCGCTGAGCAGAGGAAGGGTTCAAAATTGATAGTTCTGATTTAAATTGGGATAAAGATTTTGCTGTAACACACTGATCTGCCAAAGAGTTCCAGTCTTTAATTGTTTTCGGTACAAATGAATTTTTAAAAATATCAGTGTTACAATGTATATAATTCAAAGCTTTTGAATTTGATTTCCTTTGTTTACGTGGGTTTAGATATAAATCCAGTGGGTCAGTGGGTTCAAGATTTTAAAAAGTAGAGTGAGACGTAATTCTCTACGGCGTTCAGCTAGAGGCTTCCAACCTAGGCTGTTCATCATTTCGGTGACACTACTTTTATTATTATAATTGTTTTTGACTAGTCTGGCGGCCCGACGCTGCACACTTTCTAATAGAATGATATCTTTTTGAAGGTACGGGTCCCCAGACTGTTTCTGTTTCTGATACGTTGTAGGTACCAATCTTGGCTTTTATACAACGGAGTGGTGGGCGCCACGGTTTTATTGGCGATGATTTCGTAGGGCGGTCTTGAAGCTCTCTACGGAATCTGCATGCACGACACTTTCTGGTAGGTGGTTCCAATGTATGGTTGTTTCCACTAGAAATGAGTGTTCGTACTGTGGCGATTTGCTAGTTGGTATCACTAATGCTTTGGTGTTTCTGCAAACTCTCTTGTTGACTATGTTTGTTGTTTCGTGGTTAATATATTGTTTGGGTTTTATTGTTCTCCTTTGTTTTTGGAAACTGATGAATTCCTGGGTTGGCATTGCCGGTACCAACCCCTCAACCACCTTGTACATCAGTATCAATCGGAGGCTTTGTCGTCGCTCTTATAGTGATTCCAGTTCTAGTTGCCTCTTGAAGTTTGAGATGGTACCAGGTTCTCTTGTTTTGTAGTCGTTTTTTATGAATCTTGCGGCTCTGTTTTGAATCCTTTCTAATTTATCTATGTCCCCTTTCATGTATGGATTCCAGATTGTTGCTCCATATTCCATGATAGATCGGACTAGGGCGATATAGGCGTTTTTCGGCAGTTTTCTGGGACATTTTTGAGGTTCCTTCGGATGAAACCTAGTGTGGCATTGGCTTTTTTACACACGTTGTTGATGTGAATTTTCCATTTTAGATCGTTGAATATTTGCAGGCCAAGATACGGATTGTCTTCTACTTCTTGTAGGATATGGTTGTTGAGGTTATAGAATTTTGTTCTTTTCTGGTTTATAGACATGATGTAACACTTCTTTGCATTAAAACACATACCCCATTTTTCGGCCCATATTTCTAAATTTTCTAGGTCAGTTTGCAGTTTGTCTTGATCTTCCTTTTTGTTGATGGTTCTATATAGTAGGCAGTCATCAGCAAAGAGTCTTACGGTTGAGGATACTGAGTCCGGGAGGTCGTTGATATGGCAGAGAAACAGGATTGGGCCCAGTACTGTGCCTTGTGGTACTCCAGAGTCTACCGTGGTCTTTCCCGAGTATTCTCCCTCCACTACGGTTTGCATAGTTCTTGTGGTGAGGAAGTTTTTTAGCCATGTGTGAGTGTTTCCTTGTATCCCATATTGGTGTAATTTGTGGAGTAATTTGTTATGAGGTACTGTGTCAAAGGCCTTTGAGAAATCTAATATGGCTATATCTACTTGTTTGCCTTTGTCGAATTCTTTTAATAGGTCGTTCATGAATATTCTAAGATCGAACGAACTAACGACGTATAGGCTGTTTCTTTAAACGATTCACTACTGTGTTTAAGATTTCTTCGAATAAAGTCTAGGATGCTATTTGCTCGATTACAGATTTTAGATATATGTGTGCTCCATTTGAGATTTGCATTAATTATTACACCTAAATAGGGATTTTCATCGACCTGTTCTAAAATATGATGGTTTAAAGAGTATTTAAATATTGACGGATGTTTTTTACGATGGATTGTCATAACGTAGCACTTTGTTGCATTAAACTGCATCCCCCACGTATTCGCCCATTTTTGTAGTGAGTCTAAGTCACGTTGTAGGTTTAAGTGATAATTCCAACATTTTATGGTTCTGTACAATAGACAATCATCCGCAGATAATCGGACTTGGGACTTAACACAGTTAGGGAGGTCGTTTATGTGACATAAAAATAAAAGGGGGCCCAACACAGTTCCCTGCGGGACACCAGAGTCGACTGTACAAGGAGACGAGGATATACCGTCGATGACAACACGCTGTTTTCGGTGCATAGGAAAATTTCTTATCCAGAGATTTATATTTCCTAGTATTCCGTAATGTGAGAGTTTATGGAGCAGTTTACGGTGTGGAACAGTGTCAAATGCCTTGCTGAAATCCAGAATCACAAGATCAATTTGCTCTTTATTATCATATGATTTTGTTATATCATGCATCGTGTTTATTAGTTGTGTCTCACACGAATGACCACTACGGAAGCAGTGTTGTAAGTGAGTAAGAATTTTATATCTCTCAAAATGATTTAATATATTTTTGCATATTATATGTTCAAGAGTTTTACAACAGACACTTGTTAACGAAACTGGTCTATAATTACTTGGTTGGTGTTTATTGCCCTTTTTAAATATTGGTGAAATTACTGGCATTATTTCTTGTATATTAAGTTTTCAGACTTTTGTTTTATATTGTTCGTTTTTTTTCTTTCTTTGTTCGCATGAAAGCAGACGAACGACATTAGCTTATTGGAGTTCGCTGTCATCCTAGTTATTCTTTTCCTGTTCTTTGCTATCAAAATGGAACATTTGCTGTATCGAAACTTATACAAAGGTTTGTAACATGTTTAGGGCTTTCCCGAACATACTATGAAAACTGAACCAAAATAGTAGCTTAGTTCAACTATTACTAGTATTTTTTTTCTTAAATCAGAAAAATTCAAAATACACATACAGATTAAGAGATTAGAATTGTATTTATCATGCAATGGAAATCCTATTAAACGGGGTCCTCGGTGGCAGAGTGGTTAAAGTAGTTCGTCTACCATTGATCACGTGGTAATGCCATACACGCATTAAAATTTAATTGGGGTCCTACAGATGCAATAAAATGTTATAGTATGTTTACAGAATCTTACGCTACGCTCACACCTAATATACTTTGGCGTTCAAAGCTAGTAATTCGTATATAGTATATATAAATAGTCTAAAGAAAGCTACTAACCAGTACACTTATTTAGGGCGTATTTTTGAGGGCAAAACCAGTTTCAGTTTATTAAACTTTCAATTTGTTGATGAGAACCGGTTTGAAACTAGTTTGGAACCTAAACTGGTTTGCCGTTTGTTAGTAGCAAACTGAAACTGGTTTCGCAAACCATCCAAACCACATACAGGGGTGGTTTGCGGTTTATGTTTTTAGGTTTGAGTATTAAAAAATGGCGACACTAATGTTGCAATGTGGAGATGTTGTAAAGATAAGCCAAAAATATTTTGAAAAATCAAAGAAACAAGATAAATCTTTACTAGAACATAGCATTGCTGTTTTTTCTGTGGAAATAATAAAAGACAAACATAAAAATTGTCTAACAAAGTCTTTGACATTTGACGATTTCGAATACGACAGTCCAAATAAATTTTCAGTGAGTCATCTGACTATAGACACATATGCAACAAATGTTAGAATTTGTTTTACCCAATTTATAATTGCGTAATTTTTGCTTCCTATTTACTGAAGAATGTTTCTGTTTTCATTTCTTAAAACTAAACAGAAAACCAATTATTTGGTACTCATCATTAAACCAAAACCAGTTGTGAAAACTTCATTGAAACCATTTAAAAACCTGAAACCTAAACCTAAACTAGTTTTGCTGTAACAAATTCGCCTTAGTATCGGATCGACAACATGACGATACAGCATGAACACAAAATAATATACAAGTCTAGAAGATTATGCAACGATACAAATGACGGTGTTTTTGTCAAAATTATAGACACAAGACTGACCAACGAATGGCCTTAGTCATTGGATGTCAATATAAATAAATAACGTAAACAAGTAATAAAATATTGATCTTGAATTTTCTCACTCCTACTGAACTTAAACTTCTATACATAGCACCAACCATCCCCTACCTGGGAAAATATTTGTAATTGATAGGAACTGTGGAATTTTTTAGATCGTCACATCCTCTCTCACCCCTCTCCCTATCCACACCACTCTTCCTAGTGCTGTAGACTTTCTACTTCTTCAATACACTAATATTGTATATATCAGAGGAATATATTTTCTTTTTCCGCGGGTAAACGTTAAACCCTCAATAATAAGAGCTTGTCCATTTTTACACGTGTCTATGTGGCCCGTAAAACTCAGACAGTGTATGGATACTGTGTATGTCATTCATTTACAAATTAATACTGACTTTAGATTTTGCACACTTGAAATGGCAAAAAGAAATGGCTTCTGATGAAATAGATGGTATGCATATACTATTTTATATTAAGTAATGTCTTTAAACTGACAATGAACAAAATATAGAGGAACTAACGTGTGGAGAGAGTCATAGAAGATATCATCTATATGTATATCAAAGCGATATCATATCCAAGAGTGACAGAAGACTTCATCTATATGTATATGACAGCGATATCACATCCGCTTTGTAAAGTAAAAAAAATATGAGCACTAGACTTGAATAGAAAATTGTTTAGACATATTAAAAAAAATAGTCAAAAAATACTCAAGTAACTACATTGTTTTGAATTGTTTTTTTTTATGTTTGTTTGAAAGATTCTTAACGCCAATTTCAGCAATTATTCAGCTATACAAGTTTTATTAGGGGAGGAAGCCGGAGTACGCGGAGAAATATCAGACCTTCGATAGGAAAACTGGCAATTCTTGTCAATTAAGATTGGAGTCAAGTACACCCTGCTCGCAATGAGACTCGAACCCGCAACCTCAGTGTTGACAGACCACGTGATCAATAGTAGACGAACTATCTTAACAACTCGGCCACCGTACTCCCAAGTTTTGACTTCAAATACAAATGTATTTTGTACTAGGAAAAGAATACTTTTGCGTAATCTACCGCAAAATTTACATAATGTGCACATCAGCTGCATAGTCAGTCTTTCTTAATCTGTGTAGTTATGATTATTATTATTATTATCAAAGTCTGAATATTATTGATAGAACATTTAACATTGACCACAGAACAATAGAAACACTGTGTGGAAACCAATAACTTTCATTTCTGGACAACTATCTGCTATTTGTTGTGAAAAATAGATTTCAAGACGTATCGAAAATGAACGTATGTATTATATTTGTATGTCATTCAGAGATCAAGAGCCGTCTCGCTAGAAATCTATGTAATAGAGTACCAGATTTGGTAAAGAATGTCGAAGATATTTATAAAAACTTATAAACCAAACAAGACGTGATAAACCAGTTGTCAGTCCAGATGGATTTCTTCTGTTCTACAGTCATGGCACAGGAAGCTAAATTACGTCGTCTAAATGCTACCTTCGGAGGCGAGGAGAGCGAGCGCATTAAAGAAATCAGAAATGTAGGAAGGCACGTGGGTGAGTAATACGTAAATACTACAACGAACTAATAAATTCATATTTAAATTGTTCCCGAATATGTAGACGGTACATGTAATTGCAAAACAGGTTAGTTGCGCTAGACCTATGCAATAAGTGAGTAAAAGGATTGAGCCGACAGAAATGTTCAAATAAATAAGTTCGAGAGAACTGTAAATAACGAGTAAATAAGAGAAATTTACAAATGAGTAAGACAGAAATGATAATTTACAAAGCAGTGAGTAAATAGGGTTAATACAGAAATGTACAAAAAATGAGTAAAAAGGGTTTAGACAATTGTAAAAGCGAGCGTTTTAGTAACACCAAGTAAATAAGCAGAATTGGACAAACGACTGAGTTAATAGGGTTATCACATAACTGTACAAAGGAGTGTGTAAAAAGTATTAAGATAGTAATTTGTAAAAAACATACAATTTTATATGAGGTAGAGCAAAGACTGCTGGACTCGGTGGTGTCAAAGTGGTATGACAACAAATATACTTTGTTTATAATCAATGTTTGCCATCTCCTTTGTTTGTTGATAGTTATATTACATGCTTTGTTGTGAATTGTTGGTACAATCCCTTGACTGGTTCAGGGCACTGCCCGCCTCATAATCCTTTATGCTATAAAAAACTACGAACAGTGTGTCAGCGTGCTAGCTTACGTACGTAATGGACGATTTCAAAGCAAACAAAGCATTGGTCAAACACTGCCAGATATTACAAAGAGGGTTAAACTAATTACATATATTTTCTTTAGATGTAAATTGACGGAAATTAATGCTAGACTGAAGGACGTGTCCTTGTACATCAAAAGAGAACTCGGAATCGATTCTGATATTTAAAGATGTTAAAAGTAAGTTTAGTACGGAAGCTTATTTTGGGACACTTTTTGTAAAACTGCTTAAAAAATTGTGTTGTGATTAAACGAACAATATTGCGATTTAACGCAATAATAATTACGATTAAATGCAAAACGTATTGCAATTAACACAATATGTTGCGTGTAAACGCAGAACATTGCGTTGAAATGCATAACTATTATGATTAAACGCAAAACTTTGCGATTAAAGTTCATACTTTGAAAATAAACGCAATCATTGCAAACAATAGCGATATCGATTTCGCATGTTATGTTGATATATTTCAAGCATACAATGTATGCAATAAAATTATAGAAATAATATAGAAAAATTTAATTAATCTGTATATCATCCAACGTGTGAACATTGACTCGACTGGAAATAAAATGCAGTTCTTCACCCTACCCCCAGTATATGATATTTCGGATGGTCGTTTCCCCGAAAGCTAACAATTACTATACGGTTTAAGATGAAATTTCTGATGAGCACATTATTAGTATGATACCATAACTGTTCTCGACTCATCCTCACAAGTCAGGGTTTCTGTGTTCACATGTTTTCGTGGACACAGAAACCCCGACTTGAGAGGATGTTCTCGACTTTGTTTTCTTTTAATTACAGGCAGTTTAAAGATAGGGATAATGCTGTTCTGGATATAATGGATTAAGTGCAAACTAAAAACGACTGTTCTCTTAAAACCAATTATGTTTGTAATTTAAATAGTCAATTAATTTTGTTTTATTTTGAAACAATGTGGTTTGATTTTATGTATATATTTAATGAATACAAACTTAATCTGAATTTTAAAATGTAATGCTATATCAGAAGAAGACTACAGGCAAGTCTGGAAATTAACTTGTACTAACTTGCGCCATATAATTTCGCATATCTTATGCGTGCTCAATTTGGTGCAGGACACTTCACCACTAGTTGTATACAGTTATCGTAAAGTACAAGTCGATAGAGACTCAGAGGCGACTCTTCCTCACATAGATCACATACGCGTAAATCATTGGGAGGCGACTCTTTCACATGGATCACATGTACACTTTAATCATTGGGAGTCGACTCTTGCTTTCATAGATCACGTGTTTGTATAAGGTTGGCAATTTTTCAGCTCTATCATGGCGTCCAGATCGAACTGGGCTGAGTACTTGTCCATGTTGTCGGACAGGCATCTAAATTGGAGGTTGGGGCAAGCAATCGGATAAAATTTTTATATAGTGACTCGTGTCGAGGGAATTTTTTTTTATTCAAAGCTATCCAGCTGTGGTCATCATTATTAACTAACATACATATTGCTTATCAGTAGCACGACTATACGTGTTTGTTACGCCACGGGACAATAAACTTTCTATCTGTCTTTTCCCTCCGATGTAACTGTTTTATTATATGTCGTGAAAATTTAAGAAAAGGAAAGGTCTTGTAAAAACACATTTAACAAATGGCAGCGTGATTTATACGATAATGACTTATATAATACTAAAACTTGGTTTTCGGACTGTTATTTCTCGGCATGATACTATAGAGCAAGTATTTTCGATTAGCCATCAGTATCAATCTAAAAATGGAACCACGCAATACATATGTAAAAAAGCAAATTCCGCCTTAGGCTTTCATAAGCGAAATCTGAACATCAAAGTAAATTAAAGAACAGGCAAATAAATCTCTTGTACGGCCAACCCTGGAATATGCATGTTCCGTGTTCGACCCGTACCTACAGCAAGACATACTAGACACTATTCTATTGAAAGAGTCGAAAGAAGAGCAGCACGCTTCGTCTTCAACAAAAAAAACATCAAGTGTTGGAGACATGTGGACACAACTTGAATGTGGTTCCATTTCAGAGTCAGTAAATCTGGACCCATTTTCGCGATTAAGGAATAACAACATGGTTTGGAAAAAGTGTCTTTTATAAAATTGTACAGAAACCCGGGACCGGCTAGTATAACTAACTAATTTGTAGGTTCCTCGAGTAGCTATTTTGAAAACTGATCAGCATTTGCTGGGTCTTAAATAGATAATTTTTTGTAGTTCGATCTTATCACATTAAATGCATTGGATATCCGTATTTTAAGCTTTTACTTGGTCATAGTAGAAAACATACCAGAACCGTTAATAATATATTATTGCTTTAAAATGTATAAATTATAGCAAATTTTATTAACAAAATTCACTTAAATATTGGTGATGCTTTCATTTCGTCCTCAGTTGACTACTGTTGTTTTATAAATAAACAATTTGCACACAGTTGTATTTTTCTGCCACTATAATGTATCGGTGTTATAACCGATTGATTGATTAATTGCATGTTTGCTTTACGAGCAGTATTTCAGCTATATTCAGAACGAGTACAAGTTAACAAACAATAAATCATTAGAAAAAGGGAATTATGGGATTTTGACTCCCACTGCAAAAGTATGGATTAGTGGGTAGGGGCTAAGAATTTAGCCTTTTGTAGCGGCTACAATGTGCCTACTCTTTTTCTAAACCTACAAAAAATCTACAAAAGAGGTCTTTATCTCGTGCAAGGATATTGGTAACCCACTATGGCCCGCGGCCAGTTTCACTATTATGACCTGACAACCCCAAACAAGAGGGTCTCCCCTATCCGCCACCCCTTTATTATGACTAAGACATATCCCACATGCAAGTTAAACTTGCCATTTAAACTAAGTTTTGACAACATTATATACCACGATATTTGGAAATAGCAATGTATTATATTGAAACATTAAAACATAATGGGCATTCTATATAATAACCTTTCGTTATATATAAGACGACCAGAAACACAGACCAAATTTTAATAAGACGACATAAGAGTTGACAGTGTGCGGATTTTACCCCGATCGACATTATGACAAAATTAAAAATTGAACATACACTGTACACCGAGCGAAGTTTCTTACGCTTTAACATAAATCTTTGAAATGTTAATTTATATAAATTTGTGTTTGTGTCACATGCATAAATATGATTTAATGTATTATACAGCATTGAAGACGTGAGGCTTATTCACGACATCCACACCCGATATAAACGGATGAATCATTACATGTTTTAAATAGCTATATAGACAGAGGTACATGCCTAGATAATGCTTCGAAAGCAGTAAAAGCCACCCACGTGAAGCCACCCAAACTATAAATATTGTTTTACCGATGTTATAGCTTGTCGGCTTTTATTTCAGATTTTCTAGAGATAAAGTATAGCAACATTTTCGATTGTTTGTTTAGAAAACAGCTTTTATGTTTTACTTTTGGGACTAAAAACTACACATAACGTATCAGTACATGTAACACAAGTAAAATTAAGTCTTATAATAAAAATTGTACATTGATCACAGATCTTTTTCATTCTCCCATTTTATTCATGTGTTTTATTTTTAAACAGGGCCTAACTGAACTTGGATTAAGTAAATAATAGTGACTTTTATCTCAAATAGTGAACAGAGCACTGTTAAAATAATAAGTTATTATTTGTCATACAGAAAACAATTACACGACGTATATACTATAAAATTTGGCTTGCCATAGTGTACCAACACAAGAATACAAAATAATTTAAAAGTTCGATTCAATAACAAATCAATTACCAAGCAATTAGAACGAAATATAATAACCACTAATCATCATTTGCACTCTGTGACCTGCTGGTTGTGTGATTTTTATACCTTCTGACTATCTGTTGTATTCGAATTCTTCACGGAAAGTGTAATGATTATATCATTTTTTTGTGATATTATGTATTGATTGAGTCATTAGGGAATACCGAACCACACCTAAACATATTCGTCCAGATGCGCTGACTGGTATCACTCCATTAACATTATTGAAGGAGTAGTTTTAAACATACCCTTGTTTACTTATTATTTAACGCTTTATAGATTCGAGGTATGTGACTTTAAAGTCTCTCTTACACAGGTAGAATGTGTATTTACTTACAAAAATGGCAACCATAAAGGATGCAAAATTTAAGACAACCTGTAAGTTTTGCGAAAAGAAACATTTGGTGTCATGGAAATGTTTGTATTGCTCGGATATATATTGTAATGATTGTAAGAAAGTTCACGAACGATTTTCTGTGAGCAAGGATCACATAATCGTTTCACTGGGGAAGTTAAGTGATCAAATGTTAGCGGAACAAAAACTGAAGATACTTGCTGCTCTGAAAAGTCAAGGAAAATGTGATTTGTTTTGTGTCAGTTGTCAAACAAGAATAAATGCAATTGATAAAGTGGAAGAACACGTAGAGCACGAACTGGACAAATATGACAGTTTTCAGAAAGATTTGGAGGCAAATATACTATTATTAACGTCAAAAATAAATGATGAAATTGACGTTCTAAATCAAAAGGATAATAGAAAACAAAATGAACTGAATAAAAAAGAGATGAAACAAGAAGTTCAGCGAAGGTACGAAGAAGTTATAGAAAGCTGCAGGAATAGAGTTAAAGTACTTCACAATGAAATAGATCAGTTCTACAAAGACAAAGACAAGCGTCTGAAAGAATCAGTTTCTGAAGTGAACAAAGAGCGAGGAAAACTTTTAAAGGCAAATGAGAAATTAAAATCTTTAAAACAGAAAAATAAAACAGCTGAATTACCCGAGGCGTATCGGGAATTACAAGAACAGTGGAAGCAATATTTATCAGTTCTACCGAGTGATGAATCTATTACATTTCGTGCGGGCGATCACACCCCCGTTGAATTTGCCGCAGAATTGGGAAATTTGAGTTACAGCAGTATCGCCGGTGGAAGTTTTCGACAAAAGCATCATTTACAACTATTGGAAACTATTGAGCCGACAAAACTGCAGGTCATATCATTAATCAGTCCCTGTGGTGAAAGGCAGGCATGTGTGGGCGGCATTAAATCAAAGACAATCCAACTAGTTGATTTGGCGAATCCATCAAGTCCAAAACATGAAATTTCGATGACATTTTATGATTTCGCAACGTCCGTTAATGGAAATTTGTTGTATATTAGCGATTTTGAAAATAAATCTTTAAAAGCATTGTCAAAGGATGGGAACTTGAAAACAATCAGAGATTTTAATACGCTGTTCCCTACATGCGTTCATGTGACTTCTCATGATGAGATATTTGTCGGCATTGTTGAATCGGACAGTGAAAAAATCAAAACTGACAGTAGGCGGGCAATACTTAAACTGTCAACACAAGGAAATATTAACGTCAACTTAGAGTTCGACCCCAGGGGTATCAGACTTTTCACAGTCCCATACCGATGTTCTGTAAACGAAACTAACAATCATGTTGTAGTAATAGACAAATATACCCCCTACACTGGAAGAGTGATTGGTATAGACGAAAAGGGCAACGTCCTATTCAGATACTCCGGACTTGAAAGTGGAACAAGGAATAAATTATTCATGCCCACGGATATTAAGTGTACATACCATGGCTATACCCTTATATGTGATATTGACAACCATTCTGTGCACATATTAGACAGAAATGGAACCTTCATTCAGAACATATCCACCTTGGACGTAAAGATCATGCATCCACATAGTTTAGCCATAGATTCAAATGACAAGTTATGGATAGGCACTGGTCCCCCATCTACAGATAAACAAAAAGGACAAATTTTCATAACTTCTTTAACTATTAAATAACAAAATGATGCAACGAATTAAATAGACAAGCTTAAAATTCAAATTCACTTTGCATGTATATTTATAGGCTATATTTTATTCGCTCTATTTAAGCACTTGAATGCATGCTATGATGATACTTAATTATACATTACCTGTTACATTTATTTCGTTCAGCTATTTTCTTAGTTTGTATTTCACCGGCGTGAATAGTTATTCATTATCATGTCAGTATCTATTAGTTATATATTGACACCTTTAGGCGACACTTTATACCGCATGATAAAATGGTTAAAACTTAAAAGTTTCGTTTCAGCTCAGACTATATCTTTTTGTTATTTTAGCAATTACGTTTTCTTATCAACTTAAAATTTACCTAAACTGCCACTAGATAGAATTTATTTCTACCTGTACATTTAAGAGGTAAAGAGGTACGATACATTTATTTCTCAATTTGTACCAATCTAATTAAAATAAATCTTTCACTTGCTCCACGCTTTTTGTTAAAGTTCACTGCCTTGTAAGCTTGCAACGCAGCGACACAGAAAAAAGGGGAAGCAAATGTTAGATTTAATTTTAATTAGACTTAATTCGTACATTCTCGTCTAGATTGATATCAAACCTGACTTTTGGGTAATGAATACTGAATAAGATATCGTCCAAACACAAATATTTTTTAAATCGATATTGACATGTACATATACATGTTTTGTTTGTTTGTTTGAAAGGTGATTTACGCCAATTCAGGAAATTTTTAAGATATATTGTGCTGCCCGATTTTTATTTGGAAGAAAGTTTGATTACCCGGATAAGATCCCTGACTTTCAGTAGGAAAACGGGCAATCTTTTTAAAAAAAGATTCGAGTCGAGCACACTTTACCGCAGTGGTACTCAAATCCGCAATCCTCAGATTGGACATGCTACGATCAATAGTAGACTAACTACTTTAAGCGCTGGACCACCACCTGTGCACGAAATTAGTATCGTGCGCCTCGTGAATACTTCTACATGTTAACATGATCCTAAAGTACAAAATTCTGATGATTATATGTCATGTAAACTATAATTTCCTCGCAGTATATTAGGTTTTCAGTTCCGAATGACAATTAATGATCTTAAACGGCAAGGCTACTTTATTTATGATCTTTACATTAGTTACAAGGACTATCGTACTTCGAGTTTTAAGTCGAAATACGTCATCCATCTATTTGCTTCCATATATATTAAGTGGTATTTAGTGTTAACGTCACGAAATCACGAATCTGGAAAAATATTTATTTATTTAAAAAGGTCTTTGCTCACAATTGATTTTTTTGTTTGTTGAATAATGTTTAACGCCACTTTCAGGAATTTTTAAGCTATATTATGTCGCCATGGCCAGTTTTTATTGGGGGAAGAAGACGGAGTACCCGGAGAAAACCTTCGACTTTTGATAGGAAAACTGGCAATCCTTTTCAATTAAGATTGGAGTCTGAAAGATTACTAGTACAAAATGCTTTATTACGTGTTTGGCGAATTTCAGTAAATTTAGACGATTTTAAGTTTTTTTCAATATGACCGTTTAATGGCACACAATTTGCTAACTATTGTAACTAGTTAGAATATTTTATTGTATGTCCTGTCTTATTTTTGATTCGATAAGTTTTGCCAGTATTCAATATAAAACAATGGAAATAGTTGCATTCCATTCCATACATGGCATTGATAGGATACTAGTATATGACATTGTCAAATACCAACAAATGTTAGTGTGATATTGTTCCTTTTTCGATTGTATAATAATGATTTTTTTAGTTTTATTAACCTACCTCTTATGGTAATTATACATATCAATTCCACGTTTCATGTGTGCAACGTGGACGGATCATGACCGGGCCATACGATGTGTGAAATATCGATGTGTAATGTTTACTTAATTCCGTTTTAATATATTTTAATGTATTTATCAATAAAATAATTTCTATAAATTTTGTTACACAATGTATTGGATAACCGTGACTGGTTTCGATGGTATCATGTTTCATTTACCACATATAATGATGCCATAACAAGAAGGAAGTAGATAAAAATGTTGGTTCAAATGTCATTTTTATTGTAGCAAATATAACCATAATGTTTAAAAAATGATATTGTGTAGTTTAGACACCGATCATGGCATAATATGTAGTTGTCTCAAACGTTGCAAACATACTCCTGATCGTCGACATATTTCATACACAACATTTAATGATTAACTAAAAAAAATGTCTCCATCGAGGGATAACAAAATTTCACGGGAAGGGGGGGGGGTTAACTTGGTATATATAGGGTAATACGGATGTGCGGCCCGAATAGATCACTATTTTAGCTCTCAAAAATATATGAATACGTAGCTTTTTTCATTGAAAAATATATCATTGGGTAGTTGTAAATTATCTAAATATATCCATGCCTCAATTCTCATCTTAAGCATGTTAAGCCTATGTAAACCACAGTGATTTTACAAACATCAAACCTGTACCTAAAAGTATCCTTAATCCTTAGTTACCCCCCCCCCCCCCGTGAAAAATTTCTGTTACACAGTGTATAATCTGCGTAGCACTGTATAATCCGAAGCATTGTACAATCCGCTACATATTAAACGTGCACAGCGGACATTTTGTTATCCTCGACGGAGAAAATATTAACTACTTACTACAAAAACTTTTTCTCTCGAAGGATATCATTGTATATATATATATATATATATATATCTGTTTAGTTATATATAAACTACAATATTAGAATACACCCAACAATATAATTTATTTAAGTTTACATGGTCGAAAAAAATCAACACACAAAGGGTAATTGTTCCGCGGAGTAATATATTACACCAAATGGGGCGTGAAGAAAGATTATTTACTTCATCCTCTTATAGAAAATATTGTTAAGGCAATCAAAAGTCAATTTCTAGTACGGTTTAAATACATGTACCTAATCCATTTTTTTTTGCACTCGTCTATTCTCCTTCGAGTTATCTCTCTTTGTAAAGCAGTAGGAACACCTTTTCAGGAACTATTTCGCATTACCAAGTTTTCTTTATATACATAATGGTGACATCGGCAAACAAATATTGATTATGCAACAAGGAAACATGATCTTGTTCTCAAAAAACTGTTAACAGACATTAAATTCATTAGATAGACTAGTAGTAATGCATAATTTCACAGTTTAACTTTACAAAACATTAAAATCATGCGATATGGAATGTCATTTTTGTGGCAGAACATTAACAACGACAATAAGATACATTTCGAAATTAGCGAATGCAGCGATACTGATCTTTTTATTTTTGTATACGTTCCATAAGGGGATAATTTCTTCCATATAGCTATCTTGCTCCAAAGAAAGGAAGGCACAGAACAAACTGATCGATCACAAAAGCAACTTAACACTTGTCACTAACATGATTTTAACTATACTGCGATATCTTTGACAGACATTATAGGCAGTGTGAAATAATACCATATTGTCTGGTCACGTCACATGTTTAACCTTTTTCTAACTGATATCAACTTACAATAAAAAAGAGATTTCAAAAGAAATATTAATTATTGTGTTCTCTGATTTGGGATTAACATTTATGACACGAAGAATGAAGATTTCATTTGCATTTCTTTTTACGATACGTAATCAAATACTACACAAAGTAGTTGTGGTCTTTTTATAATCTTATACAATACCCTAAATCTCGACTTAACAGTGTTGAGAAAAGTGACACAAGTCGCGACCGTTATATCAGTTGCATTTTGAATTAAGAAGACAACGGAATTTTCCCGTATTATTATTTTACTGTTTACAAAGGAATGAGTTAATTAATTTCTGAACATTTAATGCGCGATAAATGTACCGACATGAACATTTTCAAGATATAGGGAGCTTATTTTGAATGATGTATTATGTTCTGTTTCCATGTGAAACCTATGTTTAAGCTTTCTAATTTTTTATTCTACAGCTACAATACTTTGTACGACGTATGAATTTAAAACAACAGAAAAAGGATTAATATATTTAGAGCTAAGTGAACTGAAAAACTAAACCCTCTGTTAAATAGCGTGCCTTGCCTTGCAGATATACCATTTTTAATAAAACGATGGTAGGGGGTGATCTTGAATTTTGAAGACAAGTCTTTAAACCATACTATATGACAAACATGACAGGAATACGTTGTAGAAAGAGATTTAGGAAACCGCAATTGAGATGAACAGCCAAATTTTTATTAAAAAAGTAGAGTCAATGCTCTTGATTGATAGCCTTATCCCTTAATTGATTACGTTTACCCTAATGATCTTTTTATTACTATGACACCTAATAAGACAATAATTTCCTTTTGGAAGCGCGTGATAAATTGTCTTTGATTTCCAACGAAATAGCATAAACCATTATCTCTATATTAGTTTGCCAGGACTTGACACATTGCAGTGATATAGCTGTCTTTGTCCTTGCCATGAAATATTTATCAGCATGTTCCTTCAATAAATCTCTATTAAGCGAAGTCATATAGTATATATGGATCGTTAGACACCAAAAACACAATATTAGAGGTGTCAAAAATATAAGCGCGGTTTGATAGACATGTTTTAACATGCAATACTGCCACTACAAATGAAAAAAAAACTTAACAATAAAGTTAATATGATGTGGTAGTTAGATTCAATAAAAAATCTACGATTATCGAAATCATGAAATAAAAAGGGACGTTATTTCGAAAAAAGAGAACTAATTCGTTACATTTAGTGGAAACAGATACAAAGATGGCATTATATGTTTTAGGGAACTTCTGATTTAGAAATATCCCGATGGATATAGTGTAACATGTTAATGTTTTCACAAGTAGAAATTTTTAAAGCAATAAAAAGCATTTAAATGACTTTAAAGAAAACGAAAAAGTTAACATGTCAAACCCCGTGACTATGCATTTTCTGTCAATGTTCGATCATTGTTATAAATAACACTAATCTACTTCATGCACAATACATACAACCATATACCGATCCCAGTCCTATAGGGCGACATTAAAAACCGAAAACGGAATTACTTCCTTTAAATAAAAATGATGCAGATTAGAATCTCAAATTAGTTGTACTGTTACAAAGGCTGATATCCAACGCTCATTTCAAAAGTTTACATGCATTCGTTTTAATTTTTGATAACAAAATTTTAGGAAATAATTATGCAGTTCATGACAAGGAAACAATCAAATGCGTGCAATCAGGTTGCAATATGGAAACAGTACCAACAAATGCAGGTTTGGTCTGTAATTAGCAGTGTCAATATCTCTGCTACACGATTTTACATGTCAATTTGCCGTTAGTAAAATTTTCATTATATAGCTCCTTTGTTTTATGATGATTACATTTACGCAGCTTTCCGGTTTTAAACCGAAAACTAGATTTTTCTTACTTTTGTTAATTTATATGCCAAAAACAGAATTGAAGTTAAAATTAGAACAATCAAGTTAGTTACATTATTTCACTTTTAAATGTACACGTGCAGTAAAAACTTCCCAGGGCCCGACCGATATAGCTGCTCCAGGCGTCATCAGGTTGCAGATAGGGTAGGTTACCCTGCAAAGAAAATCCCGACCGCAGACAATTAGGAGATAACTGTATTGTATTTGAAGATTTGCCGGCATCAATTGGTGATTTGATGGTCGGAAATTGAGTTTATTGGCGACGCGTAAGCGGAGCCAGTAAACGGATATTTCCGACCATCAAATCACCAATTGATGCCGGCAAATCTTCAAATACAATACAGTTATCTCCATTCTAATGCTACGGCAATAAAAAACTAAATTAACTGATTAAAATTGGAATTTTTTATTTGCCGGAAATAAAGTCTGCGCTTGCGTTTAAATCTAACGGCATCAATCGTGGAATTGATGCCATGAAATTATTTACGCTATCCAATAAGAATTGACGTTACATTAAGAACTGCATTAGAATTGTTGATAACGTGCTTGGAGATCGAAACGCTCCCTCCACTTAAATACCTCTTTTGTAGATTTCGAAAGCATGTAGGCGCTTTGTAACCGTTTCAAAAGGCCAACTTCAGTCCCTATCAATAATTTATACTTTTCTAGTGGCACTCACAATTTAGCGGCCTTTGGCCATTCTTTTTCTGGAATTAATTCATTGTTAGTTAACTTGTTCCAGTTCAGAATATAGCTGAAGAACTGCTCGCAGGACATCGATGAATGAATGAATGAATGAAGAAATAAATCAAAATAAATAAATAAATAAATGAATAAATAAATAAATTAAAATAAATAAATAAATAAATAAATAAATAAACCCTCATTCATTCAGTCAGTCAAACTTAACAACTGTATTAGAAAGTTTGGAGTTGTAATGATAAACCATATTTTTTACAAAAGAGATTGTCGATTTTCAACCATTAACATGATTTATTTATTTAATATTTTGTTTGTTTTTTTTAAATCTAGTAACCAAGTACTTTTGGCCATTGATTTTGTCTGTAACAATAGTTTAGCGATGCAATAACGAACTCTGCAACATAATCTATATTATATGTCAACATTGATACACACTTTCTGCACAATATGTTCCCAAAGGCACCACAATGTCATGAGAAGAGTTTTGAATTATGAAACAGATAAGGGATCATGAAAAATAAGTTGATTTATACCCTTTGTCACGGAGAAAACTAGATTGATTTAATAGGAATATCATCACTGTAAGTAAAATTGCTTGAAATGATTGTTCACAAAATGATGCATATCATGTACTGTGTTGATGCTTAATACAAAACTTGAAAATACAAAAAACACTAATTAGTTATAATTAAATAGTAAATTATTCAGGAACCATTACTTGTTGCTGATAAAAGAGATCGGTATATAGGCTTGGCGATTTTCCAAGCTTATAGAAGGAGCGGCGATCCGATTTCCTGTTTTGCACGTCTAACTTTGACCACCAACTTCCACGTATTGGGAATTGTACAAGGTAATTGGTTTCTATAATATAAACCGACTTGGAAACGTCACGCGAGACATTGACATTAAATTTATCATTGGATGAAAATGACTTCCGGATGATAAATGTAATTCTTCAGTTTCCTGACTTCTGTTAGTTAAAGTATTAAGCTTTAATACTTTACATGCAGTGTATTTTTGTCAACATAGGCTGTGTTCCGTTTGATGGGAGGGAAACTCAACATTTAAATATTAAATATAATTTATAACTTAAACAACAAAAAACATAATAAAAATCATAAAACATGTATAGTACAATCTTAACTACTATAATACAAAACCCAGTAATATGTGCAAGAGAACCTAATCTGTGGGGCATAAAAATGCCAAAAAAAAGAGAAAACATTATAAAAACGTTTAAGTATTAAATAAATAATAGAATTCGGATGGACAAAGATTAATCAGTTCTTACGTTTCATGGAAAGACCGAGTGATATTTTACACCGATACAAAGTAGAAGATCACGCGGGCTTTCCCAAAAGCGCATGAAAGTACCTATTTCTTCCGTAAACCAAGAACTTTCACATCGGGATATCCTACAGACTCTCCATTGTTTTCGACAGCCAATCTGAACGCCCAAAACACGATTATAAACAACATTTGTTCTGTTACTGTAACAATTTATCTGTTTCATGCATTTTTATTGGATGACGCAACGAGTACAAATGTGAGCGCGTGAGCTAATCTGTACCAGACATCGGTCATTTACGAAGAATTCTGATTGTTAAACGTCTTACAAGCAATATTTCATCTAGGACAAAAAAACCACCAATTATATATTCTTTGCCTTTTTGTACCCCCGCTCAACAGAGTCGGGTGTATTATATGTTATTCCGGTCTTAGACAGGGTATATAATGTGACATTATATACCCTGTCTAAGACCGGAATAACTATTATATTATAGCTCACATCTTAAATTAGGAATATTTTACGGGAAACACAAATATTTAAGAAAGAACAAGGTCTATGTAGCGTAAATTTTTGTGGATATGTGATAAAGTTATCCGTATTTGTTTGGAAAATATACATTTTAAGAGAGCGCATAATATTTAAAAAAAAATGCATTTTTATTAATAGTTTTTATAACACAAAATTACACTCTGGAATTGGACAAATTACGTTATTATTGATAAAATCAAAATATATTCAATAAATATTGTCCCTTATGGCACCCCATCATTACTTTTATGACGCTTAGACGATAGAGGCCCATTCGGGATTTATAACTGAAGTTTATATAAAAACAAACTATATTTTTGTTGAACATTAAATTAATAAAAATAAGAAAACATTATTATATATTAAATAACAGCGAAAATTTATCTTTTTTAAATATTAATGGTCTTCTATTCAATAAATAACCCAATTGTATCCTTAAACTGGGAAGTGTCAAGGTAAAAGTTTGCGAAGCACCAAATTCAATATCGGTGAAGCTTGTATTGGTTTTGATTGATGTGTGGATGTCGACGTTGATAAGTGAATTAAAATAAGAAAACTAGTTATTGACGGTAATGTCACTTTGATGGCATTAGAATGAATATCATTGGATTTTGGACGATGGAAATCAAAATGAATATCAACGGATTTTGACGATGTCTTGACTGAAGAGTGCATTATGATGCAGTGTAGGTACATATTTATTAACTTTTAGTGCGCTTTAGATCAAGTTTCTCGTTTTTTGTTTTGTTCATTGGCACACTTTTATAGAGGACACAAAAAATCATACAGGATTTGTGACCTGAGACTGACATTATTGACCCAAAACGACCCCCTTCTATCGCTGATATTTGAGTAGATTTGTTTCTTAATTTACTTCCCTCCTGTTATTTAAACAAATATATTACATATCATTTTATTTACTTCGTTTAAAACATGTTCGGGTTAGACATTGTTTCATTTTGTTACTTTTTCAATCGAAGCGGAACAAAGGCGGCCATGATGGTTTGTTTTCCCCAGGGGCCCCATACTGGATAAAAATATGCTTTATGTATACGGCTGTAGACGTATACATAGCCTAATGTATACGGCTTGCTAACAAATCAGAATTCAAGGTTTTTATGTGAGCTATAATATATAGCTTTCCCCATGTCTATCCGTCCAAATTTGGTTTCCGGATGATAACTCACACAGTTTATATCCGATTTGAATGAAACTTTGGGATATTGTTATATATCACGTTGGTTAAAAGCCGATCGATTTGGGGGAAATCCGTCGAATTTTGCAGTCCACAAAAAAAACCCAGATTTTTTTTTACAAAAAGATGTTTCCGGACAATAACTCCAATAGTTTGCATCCGATTTGAAATGAAAATTTGTGATATTGTTATTTATCGGTAATTTGTTACAATTTTCTTTGATCTTTACTACCAATAAAATTAGTATCAACGACTAGTGATACTAAAAATTATCAGCTGCAAGTCATTTGTCATGCGCGTTCACATTGCGGAAGAATCTGTCTTACTTTTTGACTGACCAAAGCTCATAAATATTACAATGTACATACAATTCTCCCCCCTTTTTTATGTATGGCAGTACCCTCGAATTTCGGCGATAAACGGGTCTTCAAAGTGTATCGCTTTAACGGCGTTTAATATGGTTGAAACAACACGTGTTTATCATTAATAGAGAGTAAAATGCAGGATATTTTAACTGTACACTTCGTTTTGATCGCTGAATGAAGGAAGATTGCCGAAACATCGAGTATGTGACCGTAGACGTAGTTGATAGGCTATAGCCCTTTATACTGGTTGTTAAGGATTTTCATTCCGTTGCCAGGGACAAAAGGCCACTTCCGGTCATGAAATGACATATGTCAGTAAAGTACATTCTGATTCTAAAAATATATGTTTGCTAAGGACTTTTTATTACGGCCACCTTGTTGCTATGGTATGACCTTGACCTATGACCTTTGGATCAAATTGAAGCTTTATTCCTATTGATCATCTTAAACCTATATGTTTACTATATTATCTCTGACCGTTTTCAAGTTTTAACCAAAAAACCGATCAACCGAAACGCGTCAAGGGCTGTAACTCGAAAACGGTTCATGGCACAGCTTCGGACTAAATGTATCAAATGGAGGTCTCAATAAGAGGAGTATTTTTCTCATTTATTGTCTGCTTCTATTTTTTATGGTTTATGAGATATAGTGCTAACAAGACCTATGGTGACCTTTGACCTTGAAATTTTTAAATGTTATATATGTCACTTAGGATCAATGGTGGTGGTCCTAAGTCTCTAGGACTTAGGTTTTCAAGAAATTTTTTTTGACGCGTTGCGACATTGTAGCGGGAAAGACCTTTAAAAGATGTATTTAAATTGAGAAATTACCAAATTGTGCAATAATTTTTTTTATCGACAAGGATTATCTCTACAAGCTCATTTGAAATAGACCAGATAGTCCTTATCTCGCGAAAAAATACTTATAATTAATATATATCAGGTTGGTAAGAAGCATATCGATTTTGGGGAAAATCCGTCAAATTTCAAGGTCGCAGTCAACAAAAACCCGTTAGAAATTAAAAAAAAAGTTACATGATAACTCAAACAGTTTGCAATCGATGTGAATGAAACTGTAATTTTGTTATATATCAGGTGTAAGAAGCCTATCGATTTTGGCGGAAATCCGTCCAATTTCAAGGTAGAAGTCTACAAAAAACTTTAGAATTTTTTACAAAAAGATGTTTCCGGATATTAACTTCAACAGTTTGCATTCGATTTAAATGAAACTTTGGGATAAAGTTTCACATTAGATGGATCAGAAGCTTATCGAATTTGGGGGAAATCCGTCCAATTGTGACTGCTTCATCGTTCTGCATAAAAATAGACAATGTCGAAAGTACCAACCAACCAAACAAACTACTAGTAATCGAAAGCAAAATTGCTCCTCCCTAAAAACAACTTACTGCTCATTTTGAAGGACGTTGATTAAAAACTACTTGCTATACATTGCTGTAAACGCCGGTTATGCCAAAACAATTATTTCTCAGAATCAGTGTATTTGTATTCAAGTAAGCCTTGAATGTCAAACATATTTTACCGGGAGAAGAGTCAGTGGCTTTTTGCATTATATCTTATGGTAAAAAACTATATAATGAGATTGGTAGACAAAGGTTACGTAGAATGAATGCTAAAAAACTATATTTTTACTTTCATATCTATAACCTCGAATTTTAACACCAAAATTAAAAGTTGCCTTTCAATGAAAATGGATCACTAATCAATTTGCTCCGTCCTTATATGATCAATTTTCAGTGTTGCATATATGACATCAAAATTAGATGCTTTACTATTGAGACTATTGAGACTATATGCAACACTGCAATGCGATAAACACTTTACTTTAATATCAACAGATTTAGATTCGATTGGACAATGAGCAGTAAAAAATGTCGGCAGTTCAGTGTGATCTTTGATTTAGGAATAGTGGGATAGTGACGTGTAAAATTTACTGCACGGTTCCGGAAACACCTTTTATATAGTACCCTGGTGTTAGCGCCTTAATTAAGAGTATAATATTTGATAATAAATGAAGGAAACCCACTTTCAGTATTAGCAATTGCATTGCATTAGAATAAGGCAAAATCAAAACTGAAAACTGTCAAAATAGAAACTTCTCTATGAATGTCATAATTAGTAGCACAATGCTGACAGATGCAATATAATTTCATCTTGATGAAGTTATATTAGACACAAATTTAATATAAGGATGCAGACTTTTCTTATTTCTAAACAATATATTCAAGCATCGGAGTGTATGGATATTGATTATTTTAAGGTAGTAACAAAATACGGAACACCAAGGGAACTATAAAAAAACAATCCACAAATCAAATTACAAGAAACCGGCCAAACCAACAACCAAAAATATAGTAGAAGAATAGCAAAGAAAAACGACAAAACAACAAGAGCAAAAAGTCAAGGGACAGTTACAAATCCGGATATAGACAAACGCAACACAAAAACCAAAAAGCAGAAAAAGAGTAACCCGAACCCAATAAAAACATGGGTGCACTCAGGTGCTCCGGACCGGAAAAGAAAGCAGTGCCTGCCTCTTATTAAACTCCTGTCGAGTAACTCATTGTCATGTCTAGGGAAAAGTCAAATCCAGGAATAGGAAACACTACCTATGACTCAGCGAAAATGTCAGATTGTATTTGTGACTTTGATTTCCCCTAACGAGCAATCAAGTCATGGTGACGACCATATAACTTCTGCGGAGATAACGGAGATAACATCAACCTAGGTACAACAACTCATTGTTTAAGTAGTTTTGCAGTCAACAACAGTGATCGGTCTAGAAAATCGGAATACCGATCGCAGGATCTATAATAACGTACAAGTTGTAAAATGTACACAAAATACGCTGGAGCTGCTGGAATGTTGATGTCGATGAACGGGAAGTTGACAGTTGGAAAGTTGAAGTCATCACGTTTGTCTTAGAGTCTAGTTTGTAGTTTTCCTGAGTCTAGAAGGAGGTCTTAGAAAGAGGCTGACCTTATTGTATTTGTGGCGTGTTTAATTTAAAGCTTGCTAGGGTAAATTGAATGAAAATAGTCACCAAATTTAGCATTGATAAGGGGCAAAACATCATCTCATCAATATAGCGGAATGTGAATAAAGGTCTGGGCGAGTGTCTTTTCTTTCTTCTTCAGCAGGCCTTCCAGGGACGTAACCTCATAAGAGTACAAAACAGGTCGGCGAGGAGAGGAGCACAGTAAGTACCATTGGAATACCAACAGTCTGTTGAACATATCCTCCAAACATGACGAATATGTCAATCAAAAACTAACATATGACAGATTTGGTCTTCAGTATATTTAGAGTCACTGATGACGAAGTAAGTTCTGTCATGACAAATTAACAGATATTTAAATCGCCTCTTTCCGTTTTTCTTGAAAAAGCAGTGTTTTATATGACCTTTAAGCCTGGTTTTAAGCTGCATACAAGAGATGGCCGTATAGAGTGTCAACAATCAAATGTTAGTGCTGTTACAATGGGAAAGAGATCCAGACCCCAAGATGTCTATTAGGTCTTTTGAATTTTTTAATATCCTCATTTCATTTATGCCTGTCCTGGAGTAGAAAGTGTCACTATAGTTATCCCGTTTTTACTGTTGTAAAAATAGTGGCCAGGAGTTGCGATAGTGTTTTGATAGTACACTTAGACGATCCTGCTATGAAACGCTGTTTGTACGGATTTTTGTGAAGTTTTGGTATCCAATACAATAAGGGGAAATCACAATCTATGACTTTGATTGTAACTACAGCACTGTTTCTGATTTGGTACATGCATTTAAAAAAATGTTGGGTTAAACGATTTAAAATTTGTTTTATTTTTAACACAAATACATTTTTTCCTATTTTGTTTTTAATTTCATTAACAAATTCAAGTTTTAATGTTTGAACACTAAAGCAACAAGTTGCACGTAAATAACTTGGGAACATTTTAGCCCTATTTAGACCAATAAATGTCAGATGGACACACTGTTTATTTAAAATAAACTGTGATTCAAATAATTTCGTAATGAAAAACAGAACATAAAGAATAATATTAAATTTACCCTCAAAATACTAAGAACCTCAAAAGACAATCTAAAACAGTGCAACCTCATGTAAAACCATATTAGTGTTAATATGATTACATAGCATTTGCAATTACGATATAAAACACAGCTGAATGTCTTAAAAACTATTATAAAGAACGAATTCCTATTTTGTTTTTGTTTCCATTAACAAATTTAGATTTTTTGTTTGTATTGTACTTTCTATATTCGTCTAAAACCATTCTGTAGGGATTTCGTTACTACTTACACTAAAGCAACAAGTTGCACGTAAACAACTTGGGAACATTTTGGCCCTATTTAGACCAATAAATGTCAGGTGGACACACTGTTTATTTAAAATAAAATGTGATTCAAATAATTTCTTAATGAAAAACAGATTATAAAGAGTAATATTATTTTTACCCTCAAAATACTAAGAACCTCAAAAGACAATCTAAAACAGTGCAACTTCATGTAAAACCATATAAGTGTTAATAAGATTACATAGCATTTGCAATTAAGATAGAAAACACAGCTGAATGTCTTAAAAACTATAATAAAGAACTATTTTAAATAAGTACAAAATAGTTGACATACTGTTGGTACTCCAGTAGGTACTAATTGTGCTCCTATACCTCGCCGACGGATTTTGCATTCTTATGAGGCTGAGTTTTTAGACGTACAGCTAAAGAAGAAAAATGAGATACTGTCGCAGACCTTTAATTTCACATTCCGCTATATTGACGATGATTTGTTCCTGAACAAAGCTGAATTATTAAAATTAAAGACACTAATAATACACTTAAGTCGGCCTCTTACTTAGACATACAGCTAGAAATAGACCAAACTAGACTACGGCAAACGTGATGACTTAAACTTTCCAGTTGTAAACTTACTTTTCTTCGATAGCAACATTCCAACAGCTCCAACGTTTGATGCGCAAATTTTACAACGTGCGTTGTATGTTGTACCAAGGTTGATATTTTCCCATTAGAACGTCTAGGATCTTATTGGAATCGGGGTACTAACTTTCTGTTTTTGGATTTTGTTTTGCTTTGTTTTTTTTTTGGTCTACATCCGGATTTGTAAGTGTCACCTGACATTCGCTTGTTGGTGTTAGTTTGGTTCCCTTGCTATGTTTTCTTTAACCAAGATGTAATTTGGTCTTTGGCTAAGCTTTTCGTGATATGAAGTCTTATTGTAAACCTTCTTAAGTTCAGATAGCTATAAAAAGATTGTACATTGGAATTACGACAGATATTCGGTAACTGATAAATTAATACTTTAAAATATGAAAAAGCATGGACATCAGGAGCAGCCATTACAATTACCAATACACAGTGGTGGGGCAGAAAGTCGTAAAAAATGGATTGTACGATGCCCAGGAGTCGTAGACGGAGAAGATTTGGTGAAAGGATTCTAGTGCGAAGTAAGTACATGTATAAATCGTATGGGAGATGTATGGCATCCGAATGTTTATCAGATGTTCTGTTAGAATATTTAATGCTTGATTTGCTTCGATTAGTTAAAAATAAAAACCTACAGAAACAATGTTCCTTTTACTCCTGTTTCTTATCTAAAACTATTGAAGCAGTTGAAGCCAACTACATTTTGAGAAAGATAATTTTGCACGCACGGAAGTATTGTTTAAAACATTTTACTACAATACAGCCTTCAAATTGAACCTAAAAAGTGAAGCGATCTAAACAATGATGTAAAATCCAACAACGTACATATAAATAGTACATACGTAGATTGTATATCTATTATTACTACATAACTGCTTTTTGACACATTGTAACAACAGTGAAAACTTTGACTGAAACACGTATAAATTTTTAATGCATATGAATAAACCTGCTTTGAACTAAAGTCAAAAATAATATCTTATCACTTCAAACAGACACATACACATATATTTGGGGGGGGGATTGATGCTCTGTTTCTGTTTATTAAATGGTGTCAATTAACTAAAATGTACGATGCACGTTTTGCATATCTTCGCTCTTCCGATTTTTACTTTTAATTTTAATTATCAGAAAGGTTCGGCCAACAAGTGAAACCCGACAAAAATGAATTGAAATTTAGTTTTGTTCAGATGTGTTTGCATGTTCAATTCAGGGATTAGATTTAGTTTAGCTATAAAGAAGTGTCAATTTGGTTAAATTACAATATGGCCTATCAATTTTGTTTAGATGTGAACCCAAAAAGCTCTATTGGGTGAGTACCTGAGAGTCTAAATACTTAACTAGATGAGTTACTTGAGTAACGAAAGTAGTCCCGAGTCAAAAATAGTAGATTGTTTATGACTTTTATGCCCGTTGCTAGGGACAAAATGCCACTTCCGGTAATGAAATCACATTAAGTACATTATTCTGATTCTAAAAATATATGGTTGCTAAGGACTTTTTTATAAGAGTTGCCATGCTGCTATGGTATGACCATGACCTTTTACTAAAATTGAAGCTTTTTTACTACTAATCACTTTAAACCTATATGTTTACTATATTATCTCTAACCGTTTTCAAGTTGTAACCAAAAAACCGATTAACCAAAACGCGTCAAGGGTTGTAACTCGAAAACGGTTTTTCGCCAATGTACAAAATGAAGGTCTTGATAAGAGAAGTATTTTTCCCAATATATTGCCTGCTTCTATCTTTTACGGTTTATGAAATATACTTCTGACAAGACCTATAAGCCATAAGAACCCTTCCCAGGTAGCCTTTAATAACAGAAAAGTTCGATACACAAAATTAGACTAGGCCTGATCATCCGATGCAGTAATATAAATCTAAATATTACTATTGAGTATTAACAATTTACAACACCGATTTTTATGTACAAAATTATACACCGCCGCATGACAATAAAGATGGTATAATTAGGTTTTAAACGAATTGGTCCTAGCATGTGGGTCCTAGCAGGTGATTATACATAATTAGACTAAAATGATATGTTTACGAAAACAAAACATCAGATATTGTAATTAATTCTGCTTAACATTTGAAAACCAGTCAACATCGCTTTCAATTTCAGATAGTTCCAAGTATTTTATCTTCTAATCAGTTGTGATCCGCCAATCAAACGCAGTTAATTTTAACAAAATGATAAATATATAAAGCTAGAGTATTTTGCTGACATGATGATAAAACCATGAGGTATGGTTTGTCTGTTTATCTAATTATAGTTGTAGTTTATATGTTCATCAAAATATTATAAGTTATATCACTACAGACAGATAATGTTTAGTTGGGAGGAGATAACAGTTAACACAACACATCATGTAAGACAGGCTGTTATAAAACCAGACAGAAATGTTTATATGTGCAAACATTTCTTCAAGGGATAACATTTAATTGTGTCTCAAGTTTTATATTGATAACAGGTTATGAAGAAGTTTGTAACAAGAATATTGTAACAAAAATATTGTAACTGTAGAAGACGTGTAATCTTTCTCTAAATATAATTAATGTGTTGGTACTCTATAACGTTTTTAATAGCATTGTATCAACTGCCTACATAGTTTATTAAATATGATCTTTTGGCAATAAGAGTAACATGTATATTTTCATAGACAATTTGGCCCAATCAAAATGAAAAAAACCATTGCATTTCAAAACGACGAAAGCACTTTTCTTGATCTACAAAAGAAGCATATGCGGTTATCGTTTTTCATTTGTCAAGCAAAAACCCCTCACCAAAACACGTTGATGTTTAGTATAGTTTTAAATCAATTTACATTTTGAATAATACAAAAAAATTATTTGTCAAATATACGATTTTAGAATGCTGTGACGTCGTTGGGGACAACGCGATTGGTTAATACAAACGATATCGTTTAGATAGAGGCGATGAAAATCTTAAAGAATGGAATAAATAACAACGACCGACAAACTGTATGAGAAAACGAGATGGGAAAAACTTTATGATCGTAGCAACAAACTAACACACACACAAAATTAATAACAAAAACAAACACAATATAAGAACCAAAATATTCAGTATCACAAACCGGTCTAAAACCTGGGTTAAGTTCAGGTGTTGCGGAAGAATAGGGTAAGAAGTGGTTACGACAAACAGATAGGAAGTACATGCTTTCGAGTACCTGATCAATTGGGAGATGTATACTCCTTTTCGCAGGTGCTGCTGGAATATTGCCATACGAAAATGAAAAATTCACAATAGATCTAACACCAGCTCAAACTATTTCCCTAGTTTGTCTAACTGGGTTCCACAATCACCGATAACCTCTCTTCGGATGCTGAGCTCGACCAGAGGATCGGAAAGACATACTCTATTCTTGCTGGCCTGACATCTCGTGTATATACAAATCCCAGCGTGACAACGGGAACAAAGATGACAGTGTACAACGACTGTGTCATTAGCACCCTGCTGTACAGGATCGTCCTGCGACATCTAACTGACATCGATGCTTGTTTCTTTGTGCAATGAAATAAGGTTGCAACCTGATCTTAGAGCACAGTATGGAGTGATCCGTGTTACAATCAGCGCCACAATAGGAACGTACATGTTATTGTTTATATTCTTACCAAATATCAGCTCATTATCTGCAACCGTTTGAAGTCTAAAAATAATGTGTTTGAAGGAGTGCAAACCTATATTCCTATTCAGGATACCCTTATGAGACTAAAAATTAGTTCAGGTTATTATATATTACTGCAGATAAATGACTGAAGTCTAAACGAGTATACTTTACAAATTTAATTGCTTTATTGCCGTCAATTTCCTTGCTGAAATAATTTAACTTAAACTTCAGGGTTTTTTTTAAAGTACCAAACAATCGAAACAGACCCTAAAGATTATGAATTTAATTTGGTTTGTACAAGTCCAATGATCGTTTCGTTCCATAAAGATTTTTTTTTAAATTTAATTTGAGCCGTCATTAATCTAAAAATAACTTTGGTTCTGAAATAATTCCATTTCTAATTTAATTAGTAAAGAATATCCTTCCTATTGTGACATAGATCGTACAAATAAACCAAGTAATTCCCTAAAGATGGTAAAATGGTAACTGTAATCTATTCATTTGACCAAAGGCGCAATGGAAATAAATAAATAATTCAGGAATATTTTCAGGTTTTTTTGCCTAGAAGGTCTTAAGTCCGCGCTAGTTAACGGTGTCACAAAGTAAATTAGGATATACATACCATATTCATATCAAGATTTCCGATGATAAATAAATGTGCATTATTATATAAGCAAACACATATCGTTCAACACTTCTTTTTCTTCCGTAAACTGTCGGTTCAAATGACCCGGTTAAAATAAAGTCACGGTCACTCATATCTACAAGTTATCTACATCCAACCTGAAAATTACCATAGCAATGTCCTTGTTTCAAGCGTTCTGATTGGATGCCTGTCATTGGAAAATTAAGAGTGTTAAGGAAATCTTGATGAGAAATTTGTTGTTTTGCGGAAGAAATATGTACTAACATACGTTTGTGTTAAAACCAGTATAATCTTTCACTAGAGATTAACTTTTGTATGTCTATCACTCATTCGTTGCGCTACACTCATGAAAAAACATACAGCCGTTACACAGGGAAATATTGTTCACGTAAAAATCACGTGAAATCAGGATTAACGTGAATTTCACGTGAAAAGTTCACATGATTTTCACTTTAAACGAGCATATTAACGTGAATTTCACGTGAAATATATTTTACGAGAATTTCACGTAAAATATATTTAACATGAATTTCACGTGAAATTCACGTTAATATCATGTGAAACTCACATGAATTTCACGTTAACTTTTTCACATGAAAATTCTGAAAAATGAGAATTTATTTCTAAATATTTATAAAATTGCATGAAAGTTAAAGAACATTAAAAATGTTGAGAACATTTTTTTCACGTGAACTTCATGTGAAATTCACATTAAGTTGCTCATTTAACGTGAAATTCACGTTAAATTTTTAACGTGAATTTCACAACTTAATTTTATGTGAAATCCACGTGAACAAAATTTCCCTGTGTAGCATTCTTGTAAGACCACCCGGTCATTCCATAAAACTAAAGTCACAAACAATTTTTAATAAAACTTAAAACCATGCACGCTTTTTGGAAGGATAAGTACAAGAATTCCATAAAATTAAGTATGATTAGAGCCTGTATCGAGATGTTCGAGTTATTTTTATGAAAAAAAGTCAAAAATAAACGTTACACTTTGAACTTGAGATCATTGTCATTGGTTATGCTTCATAATAACCAATGGTGCAGACTGCGGATTTTTGCGACTTATGGTTGTAATGTTTTAGCCTACAACAGCTTTACCGTAACTGCCCACTATAGCAATATGTATATATTTTTACGTGCTTGACCCGCGTTGCTGTTCAGCGCGTCCCCAGTTAGTTGACCTTCACATTGGGGGTTTGTCAAAGTGGGCAACATGTTCGGAGATGGCCACAATTCTTGGACTATAAAGACCCATTTTAAAGATTTTGAAAAAGAGTAAGTTCATTATAGTCTCTTCGAATGGCTTATTTCGCCTTTCCCAAAAAATACATCGTTTTCCAGGTGGCTGTCAAAATGTGTTCCCGTTTGTCTATTCCTTTTCTAGTTGATTTATTTTTTTTTAACTGGTTCTTGCCCTTAATATGCCTGGATATTGCTTGCTGAACGTAAAGTCAATCAACAATATTTGTTTACAGTTTTGGGGGTTGTAATGATTCTAGATAAAGTCAATGAATAGTAAATACCCTAGGTATTTACGACTTACGTTCCGCGAGTTGTAACCATTACCTAGTCGTCACATTTTCCTTTAGCAATAGTCATTATAAGCTAAGTCTAAATATTTTCACAATATGTAATAAAATTTACCCAGCACCTATAAGTTGTTTTTCTATGAATTACGCTCCTAATGATACAGATATAATAAGATTTTGGTGTTTTGGGAGAACACTGTAAAGACAACTGACGGTTTCACAGGGTTTATTATTAATAGACATAATACTCGCGAAAAACAAAATTTAATGATATGGTTTATACCGATTCACGGCTGGGTTTTGCAAAGAGTCGAGAAAATATCGTTTTGTAGTTCTAGATCTGTAAAGCTAACTGTTATTTAAAGGAATGTATTACTGTCAACCGAAATCATAGCGGGTAACCGATAAACTGACAAAAACTTAAGGAATACACACAGGTTGATTGCTGCTTCACAAGTTACAAAGATTAAAGTTTAGATAGCATTTTTTGTTTGATATTGACATTCGTTGAGAATTTAGTAGTTTTGGAAATATCATATGTGTACAATTTGTGTTCAGTATCAGTTCTGTAAAACAAGTGTGGACTGTGAGCTAATGCTCACTGGTGATGTCCCTGCTGTCACAACAAGTGTGGACTGTGAGCTAATGCTCACTAGTGATGTCCCTGCTGTCACAACAAGTGTGGACTGTGAGCTAATGCTCACTGGTGATGTCCCTGCTGTCACAACAAGTGTGGACTGTGAGCTAATGCTCACTGGTGATGTCCCTGCTGTCACAACAAGTGTGGACTGTGAGCTAATGCTCACTGGTGATGTCCCTGCTGTCACAACAAGTGTGGACTGTGAGCTAATGCTCACTAGTGATGTCCCTGCTGTCACAACAAGTGTGGACTGTGAGCTAATGCTCACTGGTGATGTCCCTGCTGTCACAACAAGTGTGGACTGTGAGCTAATGCTCACTGGTGATGTCCCTGCTGTCACAACAAGTGTGGACTGTGAGCTAATGCTCACTAGTGATGTCCCTGCTGTCACAACAAGTGTGGACTGTGAGCTAATGCTCACTAGTGATGTCCCTGCTGTCACAACCAGTGTGGACTGTGAGCTAATGCTCACTAGTGATGTCCCTGCTGTCACAACCAGTGTGGACTGTGAGCTAATGCTCACTAGTGATGTCCCTGCTGTCACAACCAGTGTGGACTGTGAGCTAATGCTCACTAGTGATGTCCCTGCTGTCACAACAAGTGTGGACTGTGAGCTAATGCTCACTAGTGATGTCCCTGCTGTCACAACAAGTGTGGACTGTGAGCTAATGCTCACTAGTGAGGTCCCTGCTGTCACAACAAGTGTGGACTGTGAGCTAATGCTCACTAGTGATGTCCCTGCTGTCACAACCAGTGTGGACTGTGAGCTAATGCTCACTAGTGATGTCCCTGCTGTCACAACAAGTGTGGACTGTGAGCTAATGCTCACTAGTGAGGTCCCTGCTGTCACAACAAGTGTGGACTGTGAGCTAATGCTCACTAGTGATGTCCCTGCTGTCACAACCAGTGTGGACTGTGAGCTAATGCTCACTAGTGATGTCCCTGCTGTCACAACCAGTGTGGACTGTGAGCTAATGCTCACTAGTGATGTCCCTGCTGTCACAACCAGTGTGGACTGTGAGCTAATGCTCACTAGTGATGTCCCTGCTGTCACAACAAGTGTGGACTGTGAGCTAATGCTCACTAGTGATGTCCCTGCTGTCACAACAAGTGTGGACTGTGAGCTAATGCTCACTAGTGAGGTCCCTGCTGTCACAACAAGTGTGGACTGTGAGCTAATGCTCACTAGTGATGTCCCTGCTGTCACAACCAGTGTGGACTGTGAGCTAATGCTCACTAGTGATGTCCCTGCGGTCACAACCAGTGTGGACTGTGAGCTAATGCTCACTAGTGATGTCCCTGCTGTAACAACAAGTGTGGACTGTGAGCTAATGCTCACTAGTGATGTCCCTGCTGTCACAACAAGTGTGGACTGTGAGCTAATGCTCACTAGTGAGGTCCCTGCTGTCACAACAAGTGTGGACTGTGAGCTAATGCTCACTAGTGATGTCCCTGCTGTCACAACCAGTGTGGACTGTGAGCTAATGCTCACTAGTGATGTCCCTGCTGTCACAACCAGTGTGGACTGTGAGCTAATGCTCACTAGTGATGTCCCTGCTGTCACAACAAGTGTGGACTGTGAGCTAATGCTCACTAGTGATGTCCCTGCTGTCACAACCAGTGTGGACTGTGAGCTAATGCTCACTAGTGATGTCCCTGCTGTCACAACAAGTGTGGACTGTGAGCTAATGCTCACTAGTGATGTCCCTGCTGTCACAACCAGTGTGGACTGTGAGCTAATGCTCACTAGTGATGTCACTGCTGTCACAACCAGTGTGGACTGTGAGCTAATGCTCACTAGTGATGTCCCTGCTGTCACAAAAAGTTTGGTTGTATGTTAACTATGTGTAAAAATCTATGTTTTCGGTAACCAGGAAGTAGATGAACAAGGAACATAAAATCGCTATACACTATATGGTACTATAGGATAAAGCAATGTGCAAAATAGCATTGTTTTGCATTCTAAAGTTGCCTAGAAAACTGCGACGGAAATTGTGCATGTATGTCAACTATGTGTAAAGATCTAAGTATTCGGTACACAGGAAGTGAATAACCAAAGAGCATAAAATCGGCTATACACCATATGATACTCTAGGATAAAGCAATATGCAAAATATCAGGCTTCTACATACTATAGTTGCTTAAAAACAGTGTTATAAATTTTGTTCCAGACAGACAAACGAACGAACGGACAGACAAGGGAAAAACAGTATACCCCCCTCCCGCTCTTCTTCGAAGCGAGGGTATAATAAACAGTAAAAATAATGATAGTGTCGTACAAAGAACAACAAATAAACTAAACATTCATTCTGAATTATTTGTTAACTGACCTTAAGCGTTGAGTAAATAACATTAGGTCTAGGTAGCTAACAGGATGAGTTATAATTGACTACAGCTGGGTCAATAGATAGGACCAGAACATTTAGTCTTAAGACGGATATCTACGTACCAGATATATTTAGCTGCTTGAAAACATTTTCAATGTTCAATTATTTCGGAAGTTTCCTAATTAAAGAACTTTGGTTTTCTCCACCTTTTTGATACGAGTTGGCAGTGCGTGTCAGTCTTGTTGATATACTGCAAAGTTTTTACATGCATTCCCTGGTGACAAAGCCTAAATGGTGGAGAAATTAGATTGTATCGCTAATAAGTAACATAACTTCTAATCTATCAACTGATATCTAGATATTTAGCGCAATGTGACACATTAAACTGCAACGTTTAAATTTCAATTACGTTACATTAACTTTGTTGCAGTTTAGCACAAAGTAAATTAAAATGATCTTTCGTATTTTTGTGCAAATACCAAAAATAAGACCGGATTTGTTCGTGAATACCATCACTTATACATTGACTAGAAATTGAACGCTGAAGGTAAACACGCACTGTTTTAAATAATGCATACCTTGATTACATTTGTTGTCTCTTGAGTCTAATCATGTAAAATGATTAATGCGCACATAAATCAATTACAAGTATACAATTTGAAATTTTACTACCTGTTAAATATTTGTAGCGTCTAGACTAAGCCGAATCAAGTGCATGCTTTTATTTAGACTCGGAGTTGCTCAAGAAAATTTCTGTTCGCTGAATATTGCATAAAAATTGACGTGTTATTACATCATTACAAAATATACATGTATCAACGACAAGCGATTACGAATGCACATGTACCAAGTATTGTTTTTAATATATACGCAGGCGTAAAATACGTTCAACAAAATGGGCAAAACTAAGTAAAATAAATGAAGTATATCCTTTGTGCATTCATTTATATTTTTGTATATATTTCCAACGTTTTGTCAATAAACATTTAAACATACGATACCAAACCGTGACAAATCAAATTTGAAACAAATATGGGAAAAACAAACACGTGGCAAAATTACAATAAACAGACATTTAACAACAAATAAACTTAAAGCAACACGAAAAATATTATAAACTGGTAATGATCAGACGCTTCATACGGGTAGGCAGTTTTGTCTTTACGTCTTGCACCAGAAGTTTAATCCAGGATTTGATTGAATGGGCGATATTTTTAACGTGCAGAACGAGAACAAATTAACTTACAATAAATCAACAGGAAAAGGGATGGTCCAACCAATATTTTAAATGCCACAGAAAAAGTATGGAGTATTGGGGAGGGACGGAGAATTAGCCTTTTGTGGCGGCTGCAATGTGTCAAGTTTTCAAAATTTACGAAAGTGATCTTTGTCTTGCAAGTAGTGTTGCACTCTCCAAACACTTTACGCACTTTAGGCCACAGCCTTTTGTATTGTAACCTGGCAATCCAGACAAGATACCCTATCCACAACCTGGGAACGGTCTACACAGCTCTGTAGGTCAGACGTTCTAAATACTATTTTTGTCTTTGATAAAAACTATTGTTTTATTCACCTAACGTAAAACGTTTCTAAAAAAAAATAGATAGAAACACACTTTGTTGTTAGACAAGCGAGAGAAAGAAGCCTTGCTTGCAGTGTGCAAACAATGAGTTGCATTAATTATTCATTAAAAGTATTATGACATGACAACTTTTCAATAAGATAGTCTCCCCTCTCCGCCATCCGGGGACGCGCTGGGCTGTTCTGAACAAATTACAAAATATAATGTTGCTAGCAAACAACAGTCTAATAATTTGATCCTGTTCAGAGTCTTTTAAAGTTAAAATTTCAGCATCCCCTTTAAAACCAATACTAAAGAAACAGTGTTCATATCAACGCTACAAAGTTATTTAGTTGTGACCAGTATTAAGAACAGAGTAGCCAAATTAACAGAATGGAATTCGAAATATAATGCATGTAATGAGTGTAATAGAACACCACAGTAATAGAATCGAGAAATCAAATGCAAACAGTACAGAAACACATCGAGAATAATGTCTGATATTTATGGAAAAATGTGTAGTAAATATAAAATGTTTAACATTTCTTCAGCGATACCGTGTTTAATATATTAACTTCTTCTGGAGATTCTACAGTGCTCGACCCACAAATCTGCCTAGCGCGCCCGCCGGGTGTTGGATAGGGGATGCTCTTCCGTTAGGGGTTTGTCAGGTCAAAACACGGAACGCCTAACTGCGGACCACAGTGGGTAACGTATTTGGAGGGTGCCAGGCTCCTTGCACTTTAAAAAGCTCTTTTGTACATGTCGATAAGAGTATGCTTGTTAAATCCTCTACAAAAGCGCAATTGTCCGACTCTATCCATACACGATACCTTCCCAGTACCATTCACACTCGCTTGTCCTTTAGTCCATCTTTCCCCGATTTGATTTACTGTTTGTTACCCTGTTCTCGTCCTGAATATAGCTGAAATACTGCTTGTTGGACCTAAATCAAACAATCAATCAAACTGTCCCAACTACAAAACTGTCTAGGCATCCCCAGGTGGTGGATAACAAAAATCCTCTCGTTGGTAGTTTGTCAGGTTATGATACGAAAGCTGCTCAATGTAGTGGGTAACGCGTTTGGAGAATGCGAAGCTCATTTCAAAATAAATACTTCTACAAAAAGCTAAACTTTACGCCCCTACCAACTAATACATACTTTTGCATTGCGCGCGTTATGTTTTTCCATCATCATATGTTTGCTAGCTTGTTTTCGTCCTGTATATATCTGAAATGTTGCTCACTGGTCGTTAAACAAACATTCAATCAAACAAGCTGGGTATAACTGAACTGTGACGCTTCATCAAAATGAGAAAGGCAGCATTTCACTAATGCTGGGTCAAGTTTTTCTTTGATTTTAACATTTAGTTCTAGGTAGTGATAAATCACCCTACTTCATTAATCCCACTTTGATTCTGATAAGTATACAGAAGTATATATCAATATACTTATTTGTTTAGTCAACAACACATTTTTGTATGTAGTCGTGTTTTCTAACAAACAGGGAATGAAGTGTGCTCCTTCACAACGCCGACTTATTTCATATAATCGAGGCAGTTTTTTTTGTCTTTTACGATATACGAAACTCAAAACTTCACAATCATTTTAGTTTACGACGATGTTCTATCACTTAACAATACACGTTTCGGTATCTATTTATAACGAATTTATTTCATGGCGGTCTAGATTTGAAGTCGTTCTTACGTAAATGTTATGTTTGTTATATGTATTCATTGTTTGTTTCTTGATAAGTTCGTGAGTTTTCTTAAACTGTTTAAAACTATATTACAAATCCAGAAAGAAACCTTAAGTCCTCGCCATTCAATCTTCATTTTAGACACGTCATTTTCAGACGTGATATTTAGTTTTGGATTCTTTGTAACATTTCTTACTATGTTAAGGGAACCAAAAATTATTTCACGATTTAAACAAGTGAAAGGAATTCAACTAACCTGCGCTTTGTTAAAAATACATTTTTTACGCTATTCGTTCAGTTGTATAGTAGATAACACAGACACGATTATAACGTTTAAATTAATCTACGATAAATATACGTTTCACAGAGACAGCCATTGTTTACTTAACTTTATATAGAGCTATAAATTACAATTACAGAACAGTAGCAGTATTATTATATGAGTGTTATTCGTTATTGGGGGTTTAAAGTCTTACAGTGATAAATTAATACCCTCGGTCCGACGGTTGTTAGTCGTTAGTAGTCCGCGGACTCCACCATGGGGTTTTGTAGAAGCCCAGCCTACGTGATACTGGTCGAAGAACTCGGCAGCATATGTCCTACTAGCGGCTGAGCTGCTCAGATATAGCGTTGGAATACTCCAGTACACCACACGGGTAGGAGCGTTTCCGCATTCTGTCCTTTCATCGAAGTCTTACATCTGCAGAGTAATGAGTGTTATAAGTTTTATATCATACCAAGACTGTAATAGAAGATGATTCGTTACATACTTCTATGAAAAACGGGATAATTTAGACCTTATCAGAATCCTCATCCCTTTTTCCACAGCCAGGAGAAAAAATAGATATTTACGGAACAGAAAAAAATGAGCCGATAAACATATATGATGAAGTCATGTTTACATCATATAAATATTAAATGTCCGACAGGGTGACAGTAAAATTGTCAACTTTCGGAAATACTGTCAACCGAGGCGAAAAGTGTCAACTTTCGAAAATACTGTCAACCTGTCAGACATGTAACATTTATTTTATAATACCGAATAAACTATTCAAACCATTAATAACTTTATTGAATAATGGTATTTAATTGATGTAATAATGGTAATGAAACAACAGTTTAACGATAAAAGTAAACTAACAGTATTCAGAATCTTTAAATCTGCCTCGTTTGTGGCAGAAAATCGTTTGTTGCTTGACAATCATGACAATATTATCGTGTTTACACAACGGAAATGTAGACATTGCGCATGCGCGAATGGTTCAGTTTAATTTTGCGTACTATGGTAGAGGGTGACAGTATTTTTCCGATAGTAATTTTTTTGTGACATTACTTATATGTCACGGTGGCCTATGGAAGATTAACATTGTAAATGAAATTGAGGTGTAATAATGCCAAATGTCCCTATTTTTCTAACATGAACAAAGATGCCGTATTGTTTTCATAAGCCTATGATATCGTAGGTAAAATTTAATCACTTCAATGCAGACTAGTAGAGATGATATTCTTGGAAATTAAAGTTAGATTTTTTGTCAAACCTCTGTAAATCAGCAGATAAATCTTATGCTATATAAATACAATTATAAACGTTTCCGATGTACGTGTGTTTTGCAATTATTTTATAATTGCATAATGCTCTACGACAGGTGGTAGAATTCTGACAATGTTATTTTATTCGATTTACAAAATCAGAACAGAAGTTCATCAACCTAACTAACACGCAAAGTTGATGATCTATAAGTCAGTTTACCAAAACTCGCCATATTACCAACGTATCTTTGGTCGAATTTAACTTTCGTTTATTTTATCATGTTTATGCATATGTTAATCAAATTCAGAAGGATCAAAAATGGTTGTTCAATATTTTATAAACCTTACAACTCGATAGAGAAAACGTATTAACTGTATCCAACAATATCTGAATTGCTTGGTATATTTACTTGCAGAAAATGAAGTATCATTGAAACTATATTAAGTTTATCAATGATAACTCGCGAACAAAAGGCTCAAATCTTATCAGTTGTTAAAAATCAATCGACATTTGAAAAGCTGTGCGTTTGCCACTTGAGTGATATGAAAAATAACTGTTGTATTCTTTGAAAATTATACACCCTGATGATACATAATTCGATAACGGAAATAAATGCGAGTCGCACTTTTTGTAAACAATTATATATATTAAGTGAGAATACATCAATGTTTGCTGTTTTTAATTGTGAAGAAAAGGATTATATATTGCAATAGCGTTTCAAATTGCTAATATATTTAGATCAGAGAGGTAGCACACCTGTGACATACAGCATACACTGGAACATTACCGAGATAAAAAAAGTTTAAAATTACAATGACGAAAAGAAAATAAGTATTTTACTTTTTAAAATGTATGCTGTTTGTTCGTGGACTTGAGATTAATTCTCAGGTTTGCAATGAGATTGTTACGCATTTCCCGATATGCGTACAGGAATGTTTTACCGCAATGTGAAATAAAAATTCTACCAAATATTCTTATCTATGGCGTACTAGGTAAGTAATAAGTACATTCATTTAACAATCATGTTTTGTAAACAAATAAAATATAACTTATGTTACATGTTTCATACAATTAATGTGTATTTGACATTTTCCAACAATGTTGTGAGTCAGTTTTAAGTAAGATTTCTAGTAATTTTGGAAGAAACAACACTTTTGTTATGTCCCGCCAACGAAAGTTGGGGGGACATAAAGATTTTCGGTCTGTTCGTTCGTCTGTCGACCCACCTTATGTCTGCCTTTGTGTTGAAGTTTTTTTTAATGACAATGACATCACATCTGCATGAAACTGGTACACATTTACAATATAATCATATCTCTTCCCAGGCAGACATCGGTAGGGATGTGATATATTTAATTGTTGATTGAACTTAGAAATAGGGGGTGTTGACCAATATGTGCCAAGCGGTATATCTAGAAAATACTGAGTATGTCAAATTTTCGATAAACAAACACATGTTGTCAATAATTGACTCTAGCGGAAGCTTGAGTGTTTTGCAGTTATAAAAGAGTGACAGTTTCGATTTTAGTCTACAAGACTACTTGAACATCTAGTTGGTTAATCGAAAAGCAATCTGTTTTGTCAAATAAATGACTAGTTTTCAATAATAGGTTCATCTTGTTGTTTACAATGGACCTTTACGTCTTATCGTACTGTGTATCTAAAATTAATTTCATCTTAAATATCACAACATGAGTGATTTGGGAACAGTTGTAGATATGATGTAACATCTGTTGAAATACTTAAAATCTTGTTAGATGCATTTCTCGTGCAGATAATACCTTTCAATGGAAAAAAACTATTTTATAGCAAAACATGATATTGCATGGCTATTTTTAACCCATGTGGAATTCCCCTTTACACAGCCTATTAAAATTAACTTGTGTTTATTTCAGGTTTGAAAGTTAGGAAAGTATGTACATTTTGAAAAATTTCAACCATTTTAATATGTTGCTTGTTTATTGCATTAATATATCTTTTGAATCAAACTTTTCATAATTTTTGCTGATATTGAAATAAAATGTGAAATTTTCATACATGAGACAACAAACCATCAAAACAGTCATGACAGTAAACTAATCAAAAGAAACATTGAACTAAATTCCTTTACAATACCAGTACATACAAGTGGGCATAAAATATAAATTAATAATATAACAATTGTAGCCTTTCAATACGGTCGATATGAAAAATATCGACATGAGATAACATATCGACCTCCAACTTCGTTGTCGGTCAATATGTTTTTTCATATCGACCTAATTTAAAGGCTATAATTGTATAATATCACATCTTTAGGTTCCGCAACAAATTAAAACGTTAAAACGTGATTTTGATATAACCGATATTTGGTTCAAATATTAATATACTTATCATAGCAAAATTAACGAAGATCTCTTTGTTCTGTTGGTATATTATTTAAAACTGATAGTTGTGTACATTTTGTAAGCTGGCATTACGTTCTTCTTTATTGGAAAGAAGAATTAACCACTCACATTTGACAAATAAATACATATTTAAACCGGTAAAGAAAATTTGTATACAATAATCTATTTTTCGTACCAGGAATAATTTTTTTTTCAAATTTGTAACTAATATATAAAAAACAAATATGGATACTCGTAATTAAGATTAAAATTTGTCGACGTCTTGTCAAAACGGAATTAAAAAATGTAAAATGCATTATTTTCAGTATAATAACATTTAACAATATATAATTTAAACCCGGATACCATTTTTATCGAACGATTCCGATATTCCACGAAAATTGTTACAATTATTACATGAAACATTGTAGTAATGTCAACTGAACAGCAGAGAAATAAAAAATATTTATTATTAATCAACAGCAGTTTCATAGCGGAAAATATTTATAAACCCCAAGGTTGCTTTTGCTGCATTACGAGTAATGGGACCTCTTTGTAGCTCGGCCAAGATTTAAAAAAAGGAAAAGGTAAAAATGGAGCTACTTTATCCTAGCTAAATAATTGCTTAATCTGCAGAAATTCAATACATACGATTGAACAATGTAAACGCTGCTAATTTCGCAAGGATACCATTTTCAATATTCGGGAATGGCATCGTGTTTCCATAGTACTTCGAAAAATTGTCAGTTTGTATTACAAATGATGTGCAATCATTTATTGAGTTGTTATTAATAATTTCTATTTTTTGTTTAATACACTTAATCGATTTTGCAGCTGTTATATTATCGTATAAATAATAATTTGATTTAGAAATGTGAGTTTCGTGTTTCCCATAACTAACGTGTTATTTCTTGTTAACGGAAAAAACATTGAATTGAAAATATATTTTTACCGATACAAATTATAACTGAAAAATAGATAGTGAAAAGCAATACAGCTAAAACCAAATGCTTGTTGTAACAATTTAGGTGTCAATACAATAAACACAGTTTACAACTATCAATTAAAATAAGTAAAATATATATCTTGTTTGTACCTACTGTCTTGAAACTCAAATGTTCGTGTGAATATTTAAAATTTCTCAAACATGATCAAGCTCTCTAAAAACGTTACCATTTCCATTTTCAGCAACTGAATCAGTGACTCGTAATCTGTATACATCTATAATATAAACTGAATCGGTAACTGATAATCTGCATACATCTATAATCTGTACACATCTATAATATAAACTGAATCGGTGACTGACAATCTGTACACATCTATAATATAATCTGAATCGGTGACCGATAATCTGTACACATCTATAATTTAAACTGAATCGGTGACTGATAATCTGTACACATCTATAATATAAACTGAATCGGTGACTGATAATCTGTACACATCTATAATATAAACTGAATCAGTGACTGATAATCTGTACACATCTATAATATAAACTGAATCAGTGACTGATAATCTGTACACATCTATAATATAATCTGAATCGGTGACCGATAATCTGTACACATCTATAATTTAAACTGAATCGGTGACTGATAATCTGTACACATCTATAATATAAACTGAATCGGTGACTGATAATCTGTACACATCTATAATATAAACTGAATCGGTGACTTATAATCTGTACACATATATAATATAAACTGAATCGGTGACTGATAATCTGTACACATCTATAATCTGTACACATCTATAATATAAACTGAATCAGTGACTGATAATCTGTACACATCTATAATATAAACTGAATCAGTGACTGATAATCTGTACACATCTATAATATAAACTGAATCGGGGACTGATAATCTGTACACATCTATAATATAAACTGAATCGGTGACTGATAATCTGTACACATCTATAATATAAACTGAATCGGTGACTGATAATCTGTACACATCTATAATATAAACTGAATCGGTGACTGATAATCTGTACACATCTATAATATAAACTGAATCGGTGACTGATAATCTGTACACATCTATAATATAAACTGAATCGGTGACTGATATTCTATATACATCTATGGTATAAACTGAATCGGTGACTGATAATCTGTACACATCTACAATATAAACTGAATCGGTGACTGATAATCTGTACACATCTATAATATAAACTGAATCAGTGACTGATAATCTGTACACATCTATAATATAAACTGAATCAGTGACTGATATTCTATATACATCTATGGTATAAACTGAATCGGTGACTGATAATCTGTACACATCTATAATATAAACTGAATCGGTGACTGATAATCTGTACACATCTATAATATAAACTGAATCAGTGACTGATAATCTGTACACATCTATAATATAAACTGAATCGGTGACTGATAATCTGTACACATCTATAATATAAACTGAATCGGTGACTGATAATCTGTACACATCTATAATATAAACTGAATCGGTGACTGATAATCTGTACAAATCTATAATATAAACTGAATCAGTGACTGATAATCTGTACACATCTATAATATAAACTGAATCGGTGACTGATAATCTGTACACATCTATAATATAAACTGAATCAGTGACTGATAATCTGTACACATCTATAATATAAACTGAATCAGTGACTGATAATCTGTACACATCTATAATATAAACTGAATCGGTGACTTATAATCTGTACACATCTATAATATAAACTGAATCGGTGACTGACAATCTGTACACATCTATAATATAAACTGAATCGGTGACTGATAATCTGTACACATCTATAATATAAACTGAATCGGTGACTTATAATCTGTACACATCTATGGTATAAACTGAATCGGTGACTGATAATCTGTACACATCTATAATATAAACTGAATCAGTGACTGATAATCTGTACACATCTATAATATAAACTGAATCGGTGACTGATAATCTGTACACATCTATGGTATAAACTGAATCGGTGACTGATAATCTGTACACATCTATAATATAAACTGAATCGGTGACTGATAATCTGTACACATCTATAATATAAACTGAATCGGTGACTGATAATCTGTACACATCTATGGTATAAACTGAATCGGTGACTGATAATCTGTACACATCTATAATATAAACTGAATCAGTGACTGATAATCTGTACACATCTATAATATAAACTTAATCAGTGACTGATAATCTGTACACATCTATAATATAAACTGAATCGGTGACTGATAATCTGTACACATCTATAATATAAACTGAATCAGTGACTGATAATCTGTACACATCTATAATATAAACTGAATCGGTGACTGATAATCTGTACACATCTATAATATAAACTGAATCGGTGACTGATAATCTGAACACATCTATAATATAAACTGAATCAGTGACTGATAATCTGTACACATCTATAATATAAACTTAATCAGTGACTGATAATCTGTACACATCTATAATATAAACTGAATCAGTGACTGATAATCTGTACACATCTATAATATAAACTGAATCGGTGACTGATAATCTGTACACATCTATAATATAAACTGAATCAGTGACTGATAATCTGTACACATATATAATATAAACTGAATCAGTGACTGATAATCTGTACACATATATAATATAAACTGAATCGGTGACTGATAATCTGTACACATATATAATATAAACTGAATCAGTGACTGATAATCTGTACACATCTATAATATAAACTGAATCGGTGACTGATAATCTATACACATATATAATATAAACTGAATCAGTGACTGATAATCTGTACACATCTATAATATAAACTTAATCAGTGACTGATAATCTGTACACATCTATAATATAAACTGAATCAGTGACTGATAATCTGTACACATCTATAATATAAACTGAATCAGTGACTGATAATCTGTACACATCTATAATATAAACTGAATCAGTGACTTATAATCTGTACACATCTATGGTATAAACTGAATCGGTGACTGATAATCTGTACACATCTATAATATAAACTGAATCAGTGACTGATAATCTGTACACATCTATAATATAAACTGAATCGGTGACTGATAATCTGTACACATCTATAATATAAACTGAATCGGTGACTGATATTCTATATACATCTATGGTATAAACTGAATCGGTGACTGATAATCTGTACACATCTATAATATAAACTGAATCAGTGACTGATAATCTGTACACATCTATAATATAAACTGAATCGGTGACTGATAATCTGTACACATCTATGGTATAAACTGAATCGGTGACTGATAATCTGTACACATCTATAATATAAACTGAATCGGTGACTGATAATCTGTACACATCTATAATATAAACTGAATCGGTGACTGATAATCTGTACACATCTATGGTATAAACTGAATCGGTGACTGATAATCTGTACACATCTATAATATAAACTGAATCAGTGACTGATAATCTGTACACATCTATAATATAAACTTAATCGGTGACTGATAATCTGTACACATCTATGGTATAAACTGAATCGGTGACTGATAATCTGTACACATATATAATATAAACTGAATCAGTGACTGATAATCTGTACACATCTATAATATAAACTTAATCAGTGACTGATAATCTGTACACATCTATGGTATAAACTGAATCGGTGACTGATAATCTGTACACATATATAATATAAACTGAATCAGTGACTGATAATCTGTACACATCTATAATATAAACTGAATTAGTGACTGATAATCTGTACACATCTATAATATAAACTGAATCGGTGACTGATAATCTGTACACATCTATAATATAAACTGAATCGGTGACTTATAATCTGTACACATCTATGGTATAAACTGAATCGGTGACTGATAATCTGTACACATCTATAATCTGTACACATCTATAATATAAACTTAATCAGTGACTGATAATCTGTACACATCTATGGTATAAACTGAATCGGTGACTGATAATCTGCACACATCTATAATCTGTACACATCTATAATATAAACTTAATCAGTGACTGATAATCTGTACACATCTATAATATAAACTTAATCAGTGACTGATAATCTGTACACATCTATAATATAAACTGAATCGGTGACTGATAATCTGTACACATCTATAATATAAACTGAATCAGTGACTGATATTCTATATACATCTATGGTATAAACTGAATCGGTGACTGATAATCTGTACACATCTATAATATAAACTTAATCAGTGACTGATAATCTGTACACATCTATAATATAAACTGAATCGGTGACTGATAATCTGTACACATCTATAATATAAACTGAATCGGTGACTGATAATCTGTACACATATATAATATAAACTGAATCAGTGACTGATAATCTGTACACATCTATGGTATAAACTGAATCGGTGACTGATAATCTGTACACATATATAATATACACCGAATCGGTGACTGATAATCTGTACACATCTATAATATAAACTGAATCAGTGACTGATAATCTGTACACATCTATAATATAAACTGAATTAGTGACTGATAATCTGTACACATCTATAATATAAACTGAATCGGTGACTTATAATCTGTACACATCTATAATATAAACTGAATCGGTGACTTATAATCTGTACACATCTATGGTATAAACTGAATCGGTAACTGATAATCTGTACACATATATAATATAAACTGAATCGGGGACTGATAATCTGTACACATCTATAATATAAACTGAATCGATGACTGATAATCTGTACACATCTATAATATAAACTGAATCGATGACTGATAATCTGTACACATCTATAATATAAACTGAATTAGTGACTGATAATCTGTACACATCTATAATATAAACTGAATCGGTGACTTATAATCTGTACACATCTATAATATAAACTGAATCGGTGACTTATAATCTGTACACATCTATGGTATAAACTGAATCGGTGACTGATAATCTGTACACATATATAATATAAACTGAATCGGGGACTGATAATCTGTACACATCTATAATATAAACTGAATCGATGACTGATAATCTGTACACATCTATAATATAAACTGAATCGGTGACTGATAATCTGTACACATCTATGGTATAAACTGAATCGGTGACTGATAATCTGTACACATATATAATATAAACTGAATCAGTGACTGATAATCTGTACACATCTATGGTATAAACTGAATCGGTGACTGATAATCTGTACACATATATAATATAAACTGAATCAGTGACTGATAATCTGTACACATCTATAATATAAACTGAATCGGTGACTTATAATCTGTACACATCTATGGTATAAACTGAATCGGTGACTGATAATCTGTACACATATATAATATAAACTGAATCGGGGACTGATAATCTGTACACATCTATAATATAAACTTAATCAGTGACTGATAATCTGTACACATCTATAATATAAACTGAATCGGTGACTGATAATCTGTACACATCTATGGTATAAACTGAATCGGTGACTGATAATCTGTACACATATATTATATAAACTGAATCAGTGACTGATAATCTGTACACATCTATAATATAAACTGAATCGGTGACTGATAATCTGTACACATCTATAATATAAACTGAATCGGTGACTTATAATCTGTACACATCTATGGTATAAACTGAATCGGTGACTGATAATCTGTACACATATATAATATAAACTGAATCGGGGACTGATAATCTGTACACATCTATAATATAAACTGAATCAGTGACTGATAATCTGTACACATCTATAATATAAACTGAATCAGTGACTGATAATCTGTACACATCTATAATATAAACTGAATCAGTGACTGATAATCTGTACACATCTATAATATAATCTGAATCGGTGACTGATAATCTGTACACATCTATAATCTGTACACATCTATAATATAAACTGAATCGGTGACTGATAATCTGTACACATCTATGGTATAAACTGAATCGGTGACTGATAATCTGTACACATCTATGGTATAAACTGAATCGGTGACTGATAATCTGTACACATCTATAATATAAACTGAATCGGTGACTGATAATCTGTACACATCTATGGCATAAACTGAATCGGTGACTGATAATCTGTACACACCTATAATATAAACTGAATCGGTGACTTATAATCTGTACACATCTATGGTATAAACTGAATCGGTGACTGATAATCTGTACACATCTATAATATAAACTGAATCAGTGACTGATAATCTGTACACATCTATGGTATAAACTGAATCGGTGACTGATAATCTGTACACATCTATAATATAAACTGAATCAGTGACTGATAATCTGTACACATCTATAATATAAACTGAATCGGTGACTGATAATCTGTACACATCTATAATATAAACTGAATCGGTGACTGATAATCTGTACACATCTATAATATAAACTGAATCAGTGACTGATATTCTATATACATCTATGGTATAAACTGAATCGGTGACTGATAATCTGTACACATATATAATATAAACTGAATCAGTGACTGATAATCTGTACACATCTATAATATAAACTGAATCGGTGACTGATAATCTGTACACATCTATAATATAAACTGAATCGGTGACTGATAATCTGTACACATCTATAATATAAACTGAATCAGTGACTGATATTCTATATACATCTATGGTATAAACTGAATCGGTGACTGATAATCTGTACACATCTATAATATAAACTGAATCAGTGACTGATAATCTGTACACATCTATAATATAAACTGAATCGGTGACTGATAATCTGTACACATCTATAATATAAACTGAATCGGTGACTGATTATCTGTACACATCTATAATATAAACTGAATCAGTGAATGATATTCTATATACATCTATGGTATAAACTGAATCGGTGACTGATAATCTGTACACATCAATAATATAAACTGAATCAGTGACTGACAATATGTACACATCTATAATCTGTACACATCTATAATCTGTACACATCTATAATATAAACTGAATCGGTGACTAATAATCTGTACACATCTATAATATAAACTGAATCAGTGACTAATAATCTGTACACATCTATAATATAAACTGAATCGGGGACTGATAATCTGTACACATCTATAATATAAACTGAATCAGTGACTGATAATCTGTACACATCTATAATATAAACTGAATCGGTGACTGATAATCTGTACACATCTATAATATAAACTGAATCAGTGACTGATATTCTATATACATCTATGGTATAAACTGAATCGGTGCACATCTATAATATAATATTGTTAGAGATACAGTTACTTCTTTCAATACGTGCACATATATTTTAATTAACAAGTATTGTTGAAAAATGAAAAGTGTATTTGGTAGACAAAGAGCCAATTGCTTTCAATTACTAAAACTAGAAAATTCATTAATATTGATAGACAAAATTAAGTTTGCAAACATTAAATGTGAGTATTTGCTTGATAAAGAGACAATTACTTTAAAATGCTAAAACTCCATAACTACATTTTAGTTAGTAAGACAAAAACATTTCATTGTTTTTTTCACAAATGTGGTATAAAATATATTATGTGTAAATTAAACTTTTATCTCGGACAATCAAACGCTGTGATGACTAAAGGTTACTTTTCTTCTATAAATAATTGCCGCATAAGTCAATGTGAAATCAGCTTACGCTGTATACTGTATACACATATAACTCATTTTCTGGTCCTTTGTACGTTTCCGGAATCATTGCAGATCAGCACCGCTGCTTGTATGATTTTAGAATATTTATCTCTTTTTTTAAAATAACACAAACATTTTGAATATGTTTATATATTATTCTGTAATAATGATTAATTTTTAATTTAGAATATATTTGGTTCAGTTCCAATTGCCCACTGTTTTACATCAGACATAAACAGTATATAAAATCTTGCATGATAATGATTTGAAGGGAAAAAAACGAGCATTTACTATCACTACTCATGATAAGTAACGAACTTCCGCTAATTAATTAATTTTCAAATGCATGCTTCATTATCGAGGCTTTTACATCTAATACAATCTATGCAGTTTATTATTAAAATGAATAACTTATGATATGGTTTTTCTAATTCCGATTTAAATTTTACTTTATACTGGTTTTTCAAATTCCCATTCGATTTTATTTATACAACTTAATTTTGAATGTTTAGAATTTAACTTTGAAAGATCAAAAAGATAAATATACTAAAGATAAATATACTTTACAGAACTTGATAACGAGAAATCTTTATAAATATTGAAATCTAAGACGTTGATGCTAAAATGTAAAGCAAGCATCATGTTGAAATGAAATAAACACTTCTGACAAAAACCAAAGAATGATATCTAGTAAGTGTCAATGTATTTCATCGTGTATGAATCCTGCTTATCGTCCGAATCAGTGGATGTCCGTTTCGTTTGGTTTTTTTTGTGTGTTATCATGGTGGTCTGCATTGATGTTGTATGAATGAGGAAGAACAAGAGATAAGATCGATAAATTAGATTGACATCCGGTCATTACTAACTTTTCATAAGAGGTTTTGAAAGGCTTTCATGAAACGTGGCACTATTCCATTACTATAGTCGATATGCGTAAATATGCGGTCGAATTGTCGAGTTGTTATTTCCAAATGTGTTCTGAGTGGCCTGTTATTCTCGTCTCTCTGATGCAGATTTTTGTTTACCACAGGCGTTAATAAATTGCTATTTGTTATATACCGAAGTTTACTAATTTGTTAAATTTTTACGATGCATTAATTTTCAATGACATTTATACCATGTATTAACAATAAGAAAAATTATATGCATATTTTTTAACTTCTGGATTCTAGATAATTAGGTTTCTACCAGTAATGATAGTTATCTTCACACTTAGCGGTGCGGGGTGATTAAAGTTAAATGTTTAATTATTGAAATGCAAGCGTTTGAACTAATCGATTAACTTTCTGAACAAGTTTATCTTGAACTTTAATGGCAATACACTATTTTATTTTATTTACATTAAATATCATCAATTGCTGTAATAAAAGCTATCTTGTTTAAAACTTGGCAATAAAATCTGTACTTAGAAAAGTCTAATGTTTCGTCTTGAAAACAATAATGCAAATGTAAGCATGTAAATAACAATATTAAACTGTTTCCGTTGGTGTACTAGGTTATTACTATTTCTATTTTTCAAACAATATGAGTTGGTGGTAATTTTGCAATATTCCGTAATGCAGGATACACAAAGGTATAATTTTACAATGTATAAATTGTGGTTTTCTTTAAATCTACAGGTACGGTACAATAATATCTAATAATGATTTCGATATAGGTGGATATCGAGATTTTTTCAACAAAAAAAATTAAAATACTTAACCAGCAGCTAGTCGAGTTAAATATTTATCAATTACTGACTTTGATATAGGTCGCTATAGGGATTTCTCAACCATAGAAATGTACGATTTACAGAGCATTCAGACGAAGTGTATATTATATAGTTCATGACTTTGAAATAGGTCGCTATCACGAATTACCAGCCAGAGAAAATGTTATACCGGTATTCACCGAGCGGCTAGGCGAGGTGAATATGCATGTTTGAGGGCTGAGAAATCCCGATAGCGACTGTATATCAAAGTCAGTAACTGTTTTATTACATGAATAAAATCACCATCTTCCTTGATCACAACAGTTTAAGCCGGATTTGTTTTTATATTTTTAATGTAAGTTTAGTACTCGGTTGCATTTTATCGTGACCCGACAGTTGTTTTTAGACCAATCAAAAATACGCAAAATTCAATTCATGTAATAAAAATGTGTGTTGGCTGAAATAAACCGATAGCCACCACATTTTAAAGTCAGTACCTGTTTTATTATACATGAATAAAACCAACAAATCTTCTTTTATTGTCGCAAGTGTTATTGTTGATGACACCATTTTTATGTTACAAGCGCGTACATTAATCAGATCAGAAAAGTTCAATATTGGATTTCGCTTGATCGCTTCTGCAGCGGAGAAAATAACCATTTAGTACTGTTGAGATTTAACATGATCCGAAAGTAGTTTTCAGTCAAAATTCTATTCATGTAACTGGTTGATGCACAGCGTTTAGCGAGCAGCAGTTAAGCTATTTTACGTCAAGAAACACTTACTTTGCAAGTCTCACCAACAAAAAGGATGGATGAATGGACAAAACGTTGGGTAAACATGGCAAGTTTGTAAAAAATTCTAGAGAAGCTGTTACTATATAGCTAAACCGCACGAACATTTTTAACATTAAATCAATAATGCAAGTGTCCTATAAACAAAGGCAATTTTGCATCATGATTATAAACTTATTAACATATAGCTTGTTGTAGTGTTAACCTGATGTTGATATGTAAACAATTTAAATATATGTGTGTATTGTCGTACCAAGAACATCCAGACATTTTTTAATTATTGTGATACACTATGGTTTTTACTCGCAGATAACTCCATGCTGATTCCATTACGTTCGCAACTCGAGCTAATTGTGAAATGAAAGGCAGAAAAGACTAAAACACCGGGCTGCATCAAGCTACTATTATTTGACCGTGTTATCCAACAGAGTTTTTTTAAATTATGTTCATTTAACGATGCTTAAAGTGTATCTTATTTTCGATAAAGCACACTTGTATGTTGGACTGACCGGAAATTCCCTATACGAAACTGATTGGTTTCACGGACACATCTTTAAGGTTATCCGGAGTACAAACCGAATAATTGTTTTGTTGTAATTTTATAAAAAAAGTGATGTTTAAATAAGAAAAAGACTCTACAACTCTTATATTGTATTTTGGTTTAATTTACTGTAACCTATTCTGTTTCTTTTCCGTAACTGTACAATTAGGGAATTTTGGTTAATTGTAACAAACAGACATTTTTCTGCCGATAAAACAACTTTACTAGCAATTTTAACACATTTTCATTGATTCTAGATATCCCCTTTTTAGCATCAAGTTATATATCTCTTTCGATCTTCTTTTATAATTAATTGTGCTACGTTACATCAGGAACCTATAAATGCTAGTTCAGATTTACATCGGATACTTAGTCTGTGTTAGCAATTAGTAAAACGAGTGTTATTAGTAAATAACAAAATATCATTAGTATTTTGGGGTGCTACATATAAATATGGGTTAGCGATCGGTATTAGGTAGAAGATTTTGTTCACTGTAATGTTGTGTAATTAAAAAAGACACAGGTATTAACTTTGAAATCAACTTCAACAAACTAGTGAGGATTCAGAACAAATAACTGTCGATAATGGAAACCGTTGCCAGTAGTGTTATAGCATATTTGATGTGTAAATCAGTAAAACAAAAGCTCTTTTAGTAAAAGTCGGCGTGTTTTGGTGGAGATTTTTTGCCTGACAAATAAAAACTGCTGAAATGTAGCGGGGTTTTTTAATAGGGAAATTTTCCATAGTCTGCCATTCTTGGTTCTAAAGGGATGTAATTCAAATATTGTTTACAAATTTTCGTCTGCTTTAGTGACGTAGAACAGTATTAGGACAATCTTCGAGACTTTTTCCGCGTCCACCGCAAATGACAAAGCCTGAAGGGTTTCGAATACACAAAAATATACTGCACCTAAATTATACTTCCGTTCTAGTCTGGGTCAAAATTGACTATGGAAAATCGACCTATCAAATAGAAAAAAACCGCCGCATTTCAAAACGATGAAAATTTTGAGGAAATAATTATTCATTTCAAAATATCATTTCTGGAATCTACAAAAAAAACCATAAGCTCGACCATACGCGGTTAACAGTTTTTATTTGTCAGGCAAAAATGCTTCCACCATCACATGCCGACTTTTTCTATAATTATTAAACATTTTGTTTTTATTTGATATTTTTACCAGTCTATAGTCCCTAATATAAACTTTTAAAATTAAAATTAAACCAAAAACAAATCTGAGGATTCAATTAATCACCTAAAGTCAGGAATACAAATTAGCAAATATGAACTTAAACTACAAATCCGAAGACAGAGACTTCTGACTTGTATAGTAAACTATAGTGTGGCGATTTTGAACTGATGAACCTTGACCTATCTATTTATTTATGCCAAAACAACACAGACAACTACAATACCTTACACATGCTTATTATAATTTTGTTCAGCTCTGTTTTCTGTAAATAAGACCAATATTTGATTAAGTTAAATTTGCATCGATACTGTTATTATTATTGTAACACAATCATGACAATGAGAAACTTTGAAAAAATAAGCCGAATCATCGTATAATTTGAATTGGATGAAAAATCCGATGTTTGATAATTTCTGGAAAACCAAAAAAGTTTCAGCAAATTGTTTAATTTCTTGGAAAACATAAACTCGATTAAATTTCCTCATTCTCATATTTTTTTATGTAAAAAATAAAAAAACAACAATATTTAGAACGTAAGTACTTTCACTGAATTAGCAATCTTGCATGTTTTATGGATTTCATTTGACTTGCCTGTTATTTGATCTATTTCGGAAATAGCATGAAAGACAAAGAATGAATCTTATATATCAAATTATAAATAATGTAATTTGATCTTATCAAAATTTAGATAAACCTTGAATAAATGTAGGTTGAAAAATGTGTTAGCTATAAACAGTCTATATTTTCACTTCCTTGATGCGTCGATTTATTGGTCACGTGATACTTGCTATAATTTTGTGTTACGTAAAAACTGATAGTGATTATATATAATTTGTATAGATTGAATATTGAGAAATCGCTATAATTATGATAAGTTAAATGATTAATATGACGCAATAAACATATTTATTACCATTCCAAACACACATATGACCATTGATTTATTACGTTTGTCGTAATTACTTTCCCGCCTTACTGTACTACGACTACCCCCGCATATGACCGGATTTTATCTTGAATGATATGACGGATGCCACGCATGGACTAAGAGTTGCTTTCCCTTTCTGGAGCACTTGGACTTACCCCCGGTTTTCAGTGGTGTTTGTGCCACTAAGTGTTTGATTTTTGCTTTGGTTTGTTGTCTCCTCTTTTGTTTGCCCCTGACGTATTCTCTATTAAATATCTCCAAATCCTTTTTCTTTCAGAGTTATTTCTCAAAATACAGAAAAATCGTTAAACAATATCCAAAATAGATTTCGCTATTCATCTGGAAAAATTTTCATATACAAGTTTTACAACAATTGGAACGGCCCTTATAGGAGTAATGGCCCTTGATGTAAAACCCTGTCCGTCAATATTTTTCTTGAAAACCGTCAGAAATACACGCATTTTAACTCGAAATCCAATTTTTGTTGAAAGTTTTATTCATAATGATGAATGAAATGTAATATTGTCGAAGTTAAATTTAGAGGTATAGGTCTTCGTCTTCATTGTTTGCCCGAACCAAAATTAAAAATTTGTCCATTAAAAATATCAGTAAACGACGATATTTGCAAGGCAACACTATGTGCCGTTACAAACCTTTCTTAGAAAAGACATACTGTTATTCTGTGGTAACAGTCGTCAACAAAAAAATGCCATCTTTGCCATGTGAAACGAGTTGAATTATGCTTATCTTACATACATTTTCTGAGCAATTCAAATAAAATGATGATTTTAATATCTTAGTGTATTCAAAAACTTTAGATACGTGTTATTTTACAAAATGTATATCTTTTCTTGACATGTTAAAGTCAAATATACAATTAATCTATATCTGAAATCTAAAGATGTATTTTGCAACAAAGATTTTCGGCTCAGACCTAGAGAACTATAGGCGTATCCAACGACGACGAGTTCGAATTTAAATTTAAGGGTTCTTTTGTTATTTTAATTAATTCACACGTGATTAACTAATTATTCCATGCACATGTTGTTATTATCTTGGACATTAATTATACTAAGTCTACTTAAATACATGTAAGGTTACCGTAACTTACATTGGTCAGTTTAAAATATATATTTACGATTTTGTATATGCCTTAACATGAAGGTTCGTTGAATATTGGATGGTATTGTTAATGCCTAATCGAAATTAAAACACACAATTCAAACAAGTTCAATTGACTTAAGGTTTAAGGTTAAAGCTTTTATCATGATTTTGTAACAGCGCCAAAGTAAAAGTACAATGTCTTTTCATCGGGAACAGTAACACATTGACAGACCACGTCAGCGTTATGATTCATTTGATAATATACATCGGCGCTCAAGTGCTAAAAGGTGAGGTTTTATTGCTTACAAGTTTTGTGAAACGACTGACATAGAAATAATTCGTGGTATAGAAATAATGTGTCTTATAAATAAAGTATCTTGGAAATTAAACATAATCAAAACAACTGTTTTTCTCGCAGTGTCAAACAGTCAGATTTATATTCTTGTAAAAGTACATGTATCTCCTGCATTATAGTAATGTTTTGCATCAAATTGACCTGATGTTTATTTTAAAGACCGTCTGAAAAATACAGGTGTTTGATTGTTTTAATTTGTTTTTGGTTTCATGTGTTATGTTTAAACCATACGATTTAAAAAAATCCCCCTTCATGTCTAGCGCGTAACAACTTTTACGTAAACAACTGTTGAGAAGGAAAAAATTAAAATCTAGCACTCATTTATTATTTTATATCGTAAATTTATGATACCAATTAAATTTTAACGGTAATTTATTAATATTCTAAAAGTACTACCTTTTGGCTAGAAAGAGAAACATTACATTAGAACAACATATACAATTTACCAGTGGTACCGGAAAATAAAACTTTTAAATTCAAAACTCTACGATCATAGACTGGCTGAACTTGCGAACTGTTGTTACAATCTATGGTGCAACAAACTGCCATTGTATTCATTTCACTTCAGGCTGTGTAATTGTAAACAGTTTTACCTCTGACTTTAACACGAAAAAACAAATACATCACCAGTGTTGAAAACTGACATATACTGCTTAATTGATAACCGTAAATGTTGATTTTAATTACATTTAGTAACCCAGGTGGAAAACTCGTATCTTTATTTATCGTCCTAAAGTTTACTAATCATAATAAAAAACTTAAAATAACATTTGATTGACATTTACAGACGTGCAAGACACACGGCAGCATATGCCAAGACATGTCTGTATAAGGTATGTCCGTATTCAAAATAAAAGCATGCCATTATAATTGTTTTTTTTTTGTAAATAACTGACGTTTTAGCCTGACGGAGGTTCGCCACGATCCGCCGCATCCCCCAACCATACAACGAAAAAAACTTGGCGCTCCTAATATAGCTTTAGATTGCGAAAGTGACAAATAAAAAAACAATACAGTAAATTATGTCTATTCAAAAGTATGTATACTCTTATTTGATAATTGACTTTCTGTACATGTTTTTATTTGTATATACATATATCATTTATATAAATAACTGAGGTCTTTATTAAATGAAAAGTAAGTGTCTTTGAAATGGTAGAATAAAAGTCGCAACATAATATATTGATGTGGGGTTATTGAAAGGATTGCCAACGGAAACAACAAAACTTCGAAACAAATTATCGATACAATGTATTAATGATTTCTTTATGGTATGGAACAGAGCGACACCTACTTATATTTGGGTGTCGATTGGTCCATTGACGAAATTCTATTTTGAAAAAAGTTATTATAGTACCTTTCTTATAAATGATTCAAAACACGTTCACAGACAGATTTAACGCCTTGCAGTCGAAAGTGGCTGTGGACGGATTCACGGTCAATGATTCGTTCTATTATAAGACATATCAAGACCATTTAAGCAAATAGCATGTGAATTATCGTCTCGACAAGTGCCAAAGTGCACGCTACTAGTCATACATAGCTATAAAACTTAAGACAATAAGACAGTCTTGTCTATTCATACTAAAGGATGTCAAACTTGTACGTAATTTATTGTCTGTAGTACAAAATGATTGGTTAATTGATTCACTGCATGTTTGCTTTACGTCCAGCGTGCAGCTCTTCAGCTATATTCAGGACGAAAACAAGTTTACAAACAATAAATTAACGGAAAAGGGGATGGAATGGGATATAGGGAATACAATTTCGAATGCCACTGGAAAAAATGCTGTTTTGGTAGGTGCGGAGAAGTAAAGATTTTGTAGCGGCTACAATGAGCTTACTCTTTTTTACAATCTACAAAAAAGGGTATTTATCGTGCAAGGAGCGTGGCACTCTCCAAACAAGTTACCCACCACGGTCCATGCCAGGCGTTCCGAATTACATATTGCTTTTAAATGATGCGTATACTTTTCTCTGAATAAAATAAAATAAAATATAATATAATTATTAGAAGCTTACGTTTCTGTTGGTGGCTGAGAACAAATGGAAAAAAAGTGTGAAGAAAACAAGTCTATTGCATTTTCAAAAAATGTTTCTTTGACCGACAAAATATACAAGTGATGTTTCCTTATAATTCGTATTAATATATTCCGAAGTCCTTACACATTATTAGCATTGCACTTGCATGGTAGCAGTTTAATTACAGCAAACACATTTTCAGTTATTGCTGTGCTTCCGTTACATACGGGTCTTTTCTCAAGCTGTTCATTTAGTTCTTAATTTAAGTTAAATTAAATAAAGCCACGAAAATTTCAGTAACAGGAATCATTAATATCACTAATTAGATAATGAGTTTTTCACATTTGTCCTAGCTGTCAATTTATGTTCTCTGTAAACTTTTTAATTGTTACAGTTCATCAAAAGAATACATAAAAACCCATCTCATTAAACTAGAAAACAAAAATCGAAAGGAATACACGTAATGATTGAATAGTAGACTTGTTCAAAAGAAAAAAAATGTTTTAGATTTGTGTATAATAATCAAGCAAAATTGAAGCATAAACTTTTGGAACGGTGGCAGTCTTGTGTAACAAAGTATAGTTCACTAAAATACTATTCACAAATACTAAAAATGTAGCTGTCCTCTATTTTCAGCTGACTGCAATCAAACTAAAGAGGAATAGTGTTAAGGGTTCAGATTACAATATCTATTCAATACCCAATATTTACATGATAGCTAAATAAGTATGATTTCTAGTTCTTTTGGAAAAAGCAACTAAAACGATAGACTAAGCTTAAATTGAATATATAGCTGTATGCAGTTAATAACGTTAATGTTACTAATAACTGGAGTAATGACTGCTTGTCGGCGTTTTACGTCATGCTGACTTTCACTGTGTTTAACCAGCGAATCCCTAGTTGAGAATTGAATAATTATAAAAGAGAACGTCCGACTGCAAACCACAGTGGGTGACATGTTTGAAGAATTCCACGATTATTACACGTAAATAGATCCCTTCTTCTAGAGTTCCAAAAAGAATAGGCGCATTGTAGACGCTGCAAAAGGTTAAATTCAACTATCAAAACTTGTTTCTGTTGCAGTTAAAATGTTCTGCCTATTTATTACCACAATTCTCACAACTAATTTGATTGTTATTAATTTTTGCTCATACTGAACGGACGAACTACCGCTCGGAGGACGTTTAGCAACTTTATACGTTATAAAATTTATTTTCACATACCAATGTTCATTGTAGCCGCTGCAAAAGGTTAAATTCAACTATCAAAACTGGTTTCTGTTGCAGTTAAAATGTTCTGCCTATTTATTACCACAATTCTCACAACTAATTTGATTGTTATTAATTTTTGCTCATACTGAATGGACGAACTACCGCTCGGAGGACGTTAAGCAACTTTATACGTTATAAAATTTATTTTCACATTCCAATGTTCGGTTAAACCTCACTCGTTTTTCTGTAGTTTTCTGGTGTCATCGGGTAATTTACTACTATATGAATGTCAACAGGTGATTTCAAGTTTAATAGTTACCAGATCATTGTCCGTTTGTCTTATAGTGTTGCTGCAGGGTAGTTAAGAAACACTTAGTTTCCTTAAAACCCAACCTATCATATATACAAACAACTGACAGATACTACTCTATATAGCACTTACTGTGGCATGAAATAAATAAAATATAAAGACTTATTCGGAACATGCATATAATTGAGTTTACTGTGAGCAAATAATTTAGTGTATACGTCAAAGGATCGTTCTTACAGATCGAAATTTATTAGATGTCTTGCAATTTTAATATCTTCTTCTATATACATCTGCCTTCAATTCAATTGTAAGCTAAACTAAATCAATTCATTCAGCCTTGGGTAACGTTCTTGCAATAAACTGTTCTTAAGTTGGTTCAACTGTAAAATGAAAATAGAAAAGTCCCATTTTATTTAGAAGAAAGTACTGCAAATATGTTCAAGATATAGACTATCATAGCGGTTTCTTAACCTTTTAGAATATACTGTATTCGTTATTTAATAAAAACAAGTTTAGTCTACAGAGGTCTGTCATACAGAATACTACAGACTTCAAGCAACCTTTGTGAAAGAGTAGCTAAAGAAATAAATTAGCGGTACAATACGTTGATATAAGGATTTCCAAGATGAAGCTGTTGCATGCTTTATGACAAATACGTGGAAGCCTTTTATTCTTGCAAAGACAAATTTTAGTTTATTTTAATATGGTTTCTGTAAGTACTTTAAAATCTAAGTAAAACACATCATAATGGACACATAATGAGATGTTAAAAAAAGCAAATGAAAGGCACATAAAATGTGCATGTTTGACGTTTCAGCAATTTTCAGAAAACTGACAATCCTTTTTACTGAAGTCAGAGTCGGCAGTAAAGCTCGACACTCCAACCACTGTGTTTACACACCGGTGATCAACAACATTGATCAGTTTTTTACTGCCGAGGCCTATGTCCATGTGTTTTGTTTCTCAAAAGTTTAAAATCTTTACAGATATACTGAATTTGGATGGGGAGCATGACCTGTGGCTAGAAGAATGATAAAATGGTTAACACATTGATAACCAATTACGCAATAATCTCGTACATATTTAGTACGCAAAGAATTACATTTTATTACTGGCCGTTCATACATTTTCCTCTCACAAACTGAAATTCATTAGTGGTGATTATCACAAAAATTATAATGTAATATGTCATAGCATCAGAGGTGTCGTACCGTCACTGACAAGCCTTATTTAGATAATCCGCATGTCTGGCTTAGTTATTATGTACCTTATCTCTTGAGACATTTTATTTCCAGCCACTGGGTTGATTTCTCTGCCGGTGGACTGTTAGTTTCCAGAGATATCACTTGCTCAGTAGTTACACTTCGGTGCTAACAACAATATCATAGATTCTTTTAATGATAGTCATTGTCTAAATTACCTGTCTCTACATAAGTATATCCAAGATAATAAAATTTTCAGTTTAGACAAAACGTGTTAGTTATTAGTATAAACACCATCATCTTAATATGGCTAATAATTTTCAAATTAACTCCTCCCACTTTGCAAAAACACAGGATGTCAAATTTTAGATAATAACTTGGAATGTGCGTTTGTCATTTTCTTCATTAGTTCGGAAGTTGTAAAATATATTTCTGTTGTTTGTTAATCGATCTTATCACGTTAATAGCATGGGGAAAATTATCCCCCAGGACTGTTCAGATCAGATAAAATAAAATGAGACGTAGATTTCATTAATATATAACCATAAAGTGTGCAATCGAAATACTATTAGTACCCAACACTTAGTTAATGCATTTGAATTGGAGAAGTCGACCTGTGAAGAGTGGGTTAAACGTCACAATGATCGAGAATTTTATCACATTGTGAATGAATATTGATATAATCAGTTATGAACTTTATTATTAACAAGCAGATATTTGTGTTTGTGTTAAATCTGATATTTCCAAGAAGGATTTTGATAAGAGGTGCGAGAGATATTAAATCAATCATCGGATTATTTATTTATGGTAAGTATTTTACCATGTTTTTACTATAATGTCCGCGTCCGCAATAATTGTTTACATTCGGCACGTGCAATAGAAAAATAACAGTTTGAACAAAACACACCTCAAAACAAAACGACATAGTACACGCGTTCCATTCAAGTTTTTGTTTTTTTACAGTTCAAAGAATTAAGTGAATTAATATCTGACAATTGTTAAGCGTTTACAATTTTGTGATTGATTGACTGGATATTTGCTTTACGCCCGACGAACACTATTTAGGTATATTAAGGGTTAGGATAAGTTAACAAACAATAAATTAATAAATGAAGATGGAGCAAAGGCAACACATTTGAATGCCACTGGAATAGTATGAGGTATGGGTATGGCGGAAAATTATGGTTTTTTTTTGTGTAGTGGCAACTACCCGCCTACTTTTATTGCTAAAAGGATCTTTATCGTGCAAGGAGCGTGGAACTCTCCAAACACATTACCCATTGTGGTCCGCGGTCAGGCTTTCTGTATCATGCCATGAAAACCCTTCACCGAGAGCACATCACCTATCGAACACCTGGAGACGCGCTAGGAATTGTGGGTCAAACACTGTGAACCCTCACAGTATGGTCCGGGTACATTTGTTCAAAGTGACACGTACATCGGATCATATGGTCAGTTTTTTTCATAAAGCGTAGAATTTAAGGACTAGAAATTAAATACTGCAACGGATAACAACCTTATCAGGTACATCACATTAAATTCTTTGTTTAGGAAAGACATTTATTTTTTCGACATTACATGTGTTTATTGTATTTGTACAGTGAAATCAGATGATTCAAATGAGATCATAATATAATCGCCGATACCATGACAACCACATCCCCCCCCAACAACGGGTTTTCTGTTTCATTCGGTATGCATTACCCTTTCACTATCCGGTTTTCCATTTATCAGATTTGATCTTTTGTATTTAAATACAACATAAATACTCTAATGTTGTTGGCATGCTTATGCTGTGTTGTTGGTATGCTTATGCCGTGTTGTTGGCATGCTTATGCCCTGTTGTTGGCATGGCTATGCTGTGTTGTTGGTATGCTTATGCCCTGTTGTTGGCATGCTTATGCTGTGTTGTTGGCATGCCTATGATGTGTTGTTGGCATGCTTATGCCCTGTTGTTGGCATGCTTATGCTGTGTTGTTGGCATGCTTATGCTGTGTTGTTGGTATGCTTATGCCCTATTGTTGGCATGCTTATGCTGTGTTGTTGGCATGCCTATGCTGTGTTGTTGGCATGCTTATGCTGTGTTGTTGGCATGCTTATTCTGTGTTGTTGGCATGCTTATGCTGTGTTGTTGGCATGCTTATGCTGTGTTGTTGGCATGCTTATGCCCTGTTGTTGGCATGCTTATGCTGTGTTGTTTGCATGGTGATGCTGTGTTGTTGGCATGCTTATGCTGTGTTGTTGGCATGCCTATGCTGTGTTGTTGGCATGCCTACGATGTGTTCTTTGCATGCTTATGCTGTGTTGTTGGCATGCTTATGTTGTGTTGTTGGCATATGCTGTGTTGTTGGTATGCTTATGCCCTGTTGTTGGCATGCTTATGCCCTATTGTTGGCATGCTTATGCTGTGTTGTTGGCATGCTTATGCTGTGTTGTTGACATGCTTATGCTGTGTTGTTGTATATATTATGCACTGGTCAAATACAACCATGTTTCATTTACACAGTTATGAAGATTTGTTGAGTGAAATTTCTTTTGAGTTCCAATAAATAGCACAGAAAATTATACTACAAATTATGGCATGTTTATATCACAAATACTGTCGGTATAAAACAAACTGTCTATTAAGGATAAAATAAGTTTGCAGTATAATATTTCGTATGTAACCATGAGAGGTGAAACATGTGCTTATTGTGTGATAGTTTATTTGTTGTTTAAATGACTGTTATATTTAGACTATGTAGTCTGATATTGTGCTCAATTTACAATCTAAATGGCAATATTGAAGCTGTCGGGAACACTTAAACAAATAACAAAGTATTTGGTAGGACTTTGACAGAAAATTTGGATTGTAGACTATTTTAAGAACCCCTCTGTTCGAGCTTGCAAACATGTGATTTTGTATAAGCCTCACGTAAGGTTTCTGAGTTAAAATCCCCATTCGATTAAGTTTTGTATTTTAGCAAGCACTACTACGGACCATGATTTGAAGTAGTTTACCACACAGGATAAAAAACCGACTTATTTGTTTTATGGGTTGTTGTTTTAAAAAGGCAGTGTTATATATATAAAACCGCCACCGTTGCGTAGGCGATACTGTGTTTCACTAAAAGGTCACAAATCATGAGTTGGTTTGTAAGGTCGGTTTAAAATAAAAAGTCAAAATTAAATTTTCACTACGGGTGGCTTGCTTTTCTAATGGCAGTTTAGTAATATTTGTATGAATAAATGACAAAAATGTAAATATTGTTACGCTCAGAATATTTTCTATCTGACTATACATTGTCTAGCATATAATTGGTCTGTATCTACATTTACATTGTACTAAGTATGCTAAGAAATGTCACCTACAACGCGTACAAGCTTGATTTAATTTTGATTTTATTTGCACTGCGGAATGTTCAAAAGGTACAATTGTCACTACATGTAAACGATTCTAGTCAAAGCTAACTGTGTAGAAGTGACCAATCATGGCGCAGCCGACAAATAAATATCCAAAAACGTTTTTTTTTGTTGATTGTAATTGAAGAAGCGTAATAGTTACGACTATACTACAAGTGAACGTATTTTGCAAAGGGTGTTTTGCGTGACAAATAAAAATTGCTTACCGCGTATGCATGCCAAGAATATAGTACTCCTTAAAGATAAGAGCTCCCGTAGAGCTTGCTACACGGTTGATTTCATCGAGAGATAACAGTGCCTACTTTGTAGTAAATGCATCTGATTCCGTTGACCACATAAATTTATTAGCTGATAGTTAAATAATCATGACGACCCCATGTGGTCAGGGGAAGTTTTAGTCGTATATTCTTGGCATGAGCAAAACGTTCTGCTCGTTGAAGTAGAAGACCGGTTTTTCTTGCAAAAATCGCAATTTTTAGAAAAACAGTAAATCCTAGCTTTTCGAAAATGGAGCCAATCGATTCAAAATGTCGATTTTACCACAACCAAGTCTGATGTGCATTAATGTCAACAAACTCAGAAATCGGCAGAAAAAAAAACAAAGTGTACAGACCCCATCGGGACCCCCTAGATTTCATGGGTTACAGTTTTGTGTAACGATTAATCAGTGAAATATACATCGGTATCGTTTCTTCGTAAGTTGTTTTAACTGTAACGAACACTTTTAAGGCGTACATTTATTTTAAAATGGCAGTAAAATCAACGCGATCTTGTCCGTCTAGTACGTACGATTTGTGTATTTCACTGAACAAAAATCTGTTTCCTGTCACAATGTGTTGAAAGTAGCATTCCTTTGAAATACACTGTCACAAAATCATTGTTGACGTCATGAACAGTGATCTTGATTATATTTTCATGAATGTCGCTCATATATAATATACGTGTGTATGATTCGAAAGAAAGAATTATACGAAGTCCTCGATAATATCCACCAAAGTCACGTGACGTCAAATGCTGCAACCATTCAGATCAATGCGCTCTATATGTCATGTATGTATTAAATAATAAAAAATCGTGTATTTTTGTTGTCTTATTCGTTTATTTCATGGACAAATAAAAAAACCCACAATAAATTCTCTTAAAAAAGCAACTGGTGTCCGTTTTTTCTACTACAGCTTTACTCAAGGGACATAATTATATATAATGCAATTTCGATGGGACTTTACTGGGAATTTAATTTTTTTTAACTAATTGGAAGATATAAATGGATTAGTAGCTAATCTCCCCGCCCCCTTTTTATTAGTTCCAAATAAAAAAAACGATTCCGGGCCAGCGAGCTTCTTCAACGGTTCAGCTTATGCTCATTGTAGATCAAGAAGGGTACTTTCTGAAATCAACAATTATTTCTTCGAGATATTCAGCGTTTTGAAATATGGCGGTTTTTAAAATTTTTATCGGGCCATTTTTCATACTTAAATTTGACCTCAATTAAAACAGAAGTGTTTTTAGGAACAATCTATTGTTGTCTATTCGAAATCTTTCGGGTGATGTCGTCTGCAGTTATAGGGACAGTCGATTGTTGTCTATTCGAAATCTTTCGGGTGATGTCGACTGCAGTTAAGGCGGGAAAAGTCTCGCGGTTTGTCCGAATACCATTAAAGTCACGAACGCAGATGAACATATGCAAACAACGCAAGGTCCCTTTAAAAAAATGGCTGATTTATTATGTAAATTTCCCGTAGCAAAAGTCAAGGACGATTTGTTACAACTAAACAACAGAAGCTTAGTATCAAATATGGATAAATCACCGTATCTAAATTTTTTCTACTGGATTTTTGTAATAAAAAGGTTAAATATAAAATAATTTTAAAAAATGCACGCACAATTTTTCCAAAAGAGTGCAACATTTTGTATAATTTAAGAAAACCCTAACCTACCGTAAAGTAAATAGACCACGAAATGCAGATGCTTGAGAGGTTGTAAGTCTATGTATCAGATTTCAAAAATCTTTATTGCTCATATTTAGTAACTATTTTGGGACTAGTATAACTAACGGGATTGGACACTCGCTAAGTCTTCAGTTGAAAAAGTACGATTTCCTTGTCGCGCGAGACAGAAACGAGATTAAACGAGAACGCAGAAATGACAGCATCTATAGTACAATACGGTACTTATATTTCAGTTAAAATTTGTGCAATTATCTTTTGACAGTAAATATATATTTTTTTAATTTTAAGTGTTTAATTTGCCTCATTTTATTATCATGACCAAGTTTTATAATTTAAAATAAATCTTGAAATCAGCGAAAATCGGGAGCTTTTTTAACGGTCGCCATTTTTGTATGTCATTTTTACGAACTTTATACTTTCAGACCATATATCATCGTAATGCAAAATTACATATTTAAAGGGTATAGACCAACCAATTCGTCTTTTTTTTTTTGTCGCGTTGCAGCATATATATTTTTTTGTTGTAAATTCCCAGTTATTATCGGATTACATAGCATGAAATATGAGCACGTTTTCGGGAAGACGTCGCAAATTTTTCAACGGTCCCCTTAAATAAAACCAATCCACGCCTTTATTATGAACGCAGTATTCCTTTTTCTTTCACATTCTGAAAGAATGATGTTTGAAGAATGCACAGAAATAGGTCATAATTGATAACACGATTAATGAGCATACTTTTTAAAATCTTTTTTTCGAACACTTTTTTTCCACGAAGACATCTCCATCCTGTTAGGTATTTTCAGCTTCTATTTTACAAGAAACTCCTTAATTTTCAACGCAAATGATAAAAACATTTCAGAATTGGAATAAGTATTTTTTACAACCAATTCTCTTCTAATTTGGCGTACACCTGTTGCAATTGTTATGTAATCACAGGTGTGGTGAACAAACGGTTCAATAAACAACGATGTCATAAGTTGTCTGATGGTGCACCCTAGGTAGCTAATACCTGTGTTATCATATGATGAAAACACTTGACATCAAATAAAAACATACAAGGCGGTTTTGATTTTAATTAACTGGGACTAGTACAACAATCGATTTTTAGAATTAGAAACTTTTGTTTTTGTTTTTTTTGTTTGTTGTGTATGTTTTTTTCTTTTCTTTCTGTTTTTGTTTTTTTTTCTTTGATATTGTGTGTGTGTGTGTGTATTTTCTAATTTGTTTAATTTTTGTTATTAAATGCATCAATGTGTTGATATTTACACGTAACTTGCTTGAGTCTCAAACAGATTGTATCGTACAAAAGCCGTATAATTGCCTGTTAAAAACCCATTTTAACATGAATGGGTTTTTTACGCTGCTAAGGACATTAGAAATATTTCCTCATGAAATCCTTCTTTGCACTCGTGTGCCAATAACTCACAGTGCAATAACTGTGAGTCTTGAATACATTTTACAGACATCCTTAGAGAATACTGAATACTGGTTTTAGCACACAGCAGAAGAGTGCGTCCCCGAGTTTCGAACAGCGGATGTCCCATCGTCAATGCATTGAGTGGTTATATAACGCGCAGAATGGCCGTCAATAATAGTAGGTGTCGTGTTTGCGCTACACCCCGCTTTGTGCTCGTTAAGAACTTTTTTTGTAACACAACTGCTAAATTTTGCACAAGAACTTATTTTTTAAACATAACAAAGATAAACTACTGATGCACGTCACAATAGTATACTGTTAGGGGCTATAAATAATTTAAATCAAAGGGATTGTTTTACATTTATCAACAAATATGTTCTAAACGAAGAAAATGTTGAGAGGTCTGAAGTAGCAAGTCATGATCTGCAAATGATAACTATCAATTTTGAGTAAAGATGTCAAGGTGTCGTGGTGCACACAAAATGCCTCGGCCCAATCAACCCATATCATCATACTTGTTCTGTCCAGCAATAAAGATTAAACATGTCTTAAACGACGATGACTTACCAATTAAAAGTTCAAACAACTTAATCATGAAGTTGATATTTCCCCAGAGTGGTATACTCGTCGATTGCATTAATAAAACAGAACTGATGTTTAACTTCTTCTAGTTTGTTACGATAATGTTTAAATGATATGAAGTCATTACTTTCATCACCTTTAGAGTTTAATTATTTCAGACTAATTCACATGGTCGACTACAACAAGAAAATTAATCTACATTATCAATATTTAATTACTCTAGACAACGTAACAGTATAATACTAGCCATGCATTTATATGAATGAATTTGCCTTGTGCCTGCACTGATACTTTAACACTTATTTTTGTGGCACAAGACGATTGCAGTTGTTCAAAAGAATGTTAGATGATCGTTTAACATTATAGTGTACACTAGATTAAAGGGACAGATAGAAAAGATTTCTTTTAATGTTAGAAACGCATCAGGCGTTGAACAAACACAACCACAAATGATAGTGATGGTTTGTTAACTCTTTTAGTTCTCCAGTTCTAAGAAAAAGAAAACCGTCATGTTCTATCAATGGAATCACGACGTTGTCTTGTTTGCAACAGAAAGACATTTAAAATGTTGTGATACCACAGCTACTAATCATTTGAGTTTCTTGTCCAAGTTTTTATAAGTTTGCTTTTAACTTGCATTAAAATACTTCAAATGTTGTTTATTAACATTGTATAACAATGAATACACATGCCAAACTTTCACATATTATAATGGGTTTAAAGTGCATAAACTTAATAGTAATAGAGATTAGCGATGCAAACAAAAATTTGTCGAACGCTTTTACATCAATGCTTCACTTGGTTGGTACATTTGACATTTCAGAATATATGTCAAAAACTTTGCAATGTCGTCATTATCTAGAATGTCGACGAGTTGTAGAAGTGTCAAACGTACATATGTCGGACAAAGTGATAAATAGATGATATACGATAACGAATATTGCGCATTAATTAAGTGCTGACATTTGCAAATAAGTGTTCTTTTAATGGTAACTAAAAGCACAATTACCTTGCTTATAATCATTAATTACATTTGAAGTTAGAGACAGACCATATATAGAGTATCGCGATTTGACATTAGAGCATGACTTAGCATTAGTGCGACCATTTTATTGTACAACATCCGATCTTACGTAGCGTAACATCTTCTAATACAATGCAACACGTCTTAATGACAGAGTTTTGTGAACTACAAGGAATTCAAATAATTAAAACAAATTCTTTCATTCAAGTGAGGCAGCTGTTACAATACATCTAAGACACCAAATGACAGTAACACACATCGTTTTACCTGGGTACAAATACGTCTTATGTAATTATATAAAAGTCGTGTTTCATTTGTGCAAGAAATACCCTTTGTATAGAAATCAATTGCATCACGTATCGCACTGTGAAGCAATACAGACGTGTCTATTAAAAGAATCGAAGAACTAATTTTATTGTCTTTCATACATAAATTTTGATTTATCGCAAGTGAAGAGTTTTATTTTATGTCTATCATTACCACCTGTTTTAAAAATAACTTTTCCCCCAAACAAATAAAAACGATAAGGCGTAGAACTATTGAAAGTGGAAACAGTCAGCATTACTGCATTTGTATTTTTATACTTGTATAGTCTAGACAATATCGTTGGACGTTAAACATCAGTAAATCAATATAACGTGTGGCATGTTACAACTGTATATTTTTTTGCTTAACGGAAACATAACTTCATTTTGTTCTTACATGTTCCAACACGCCAACAGATGTATGCTAATATGACATGTTTTTATTTTATGGCTAATGCTCTACAGTGCGTTTGATATCTCGAATAAATTCTAGGACCATACTCGGGGTGGGGTTCCCAGTGTTTAAGACAGATGGCAGATACGCACTCCATATCTCTAGAAGGTTTTGAGGTCTTGATGCGGAAAGCTTCGCCACAGACTATAGTGGTTACGTGTTTAGAGAATGCCATGCTCCGTGCACGACATCGGCGCATTTGTAGAATTCGAAAATAATTGGTTGCTTACAGTCTAAATGTAAATTATCCCCTCTACCCAATGCTCAATACTTTTTCAGACTTTTTTAGTGACATTTAAACATTTATTCAAATTGGTCCATCTCTTTTTTGGTAACTTGTTTTCACCCTGAATATAGTTAAAATGTTGGTCGCTGGACGACAAGCAATCATTCACTTCTTCATAAATCTTCAGTAAATACGAACAAAATTCATTTGTATAACTGTCATATGTAATACTTGTTATCAAACGAATATTATTATACCTCATGAATGTTAATTACAATATAGTCAATTATATTGGTTATATTTGAACATGGAATTTCAATTCATTTTACACTAAAAGACCACCAACTCTGCTCCAAAAGTCAACATATGTCATGTGACAAATGTTGACTTGTCAATATTTGTCACATGGCATATGTTGACTTTAGGAGAAGTTCATTTCGGTATAATAAAACGATTGATTACTGATTTAGTGGTCAACAGCATTAAATAATGCACCCTCGACCTGGCATCTCACTGACCCGACTTGACCTCGGCCGTTGGCCTCGGTCAGGTCAGGTCACCTCAAGTGTCCAGGTCTTGGGATCGGGATCCATTATTTCCTGCTGTTGACCACTAAAGCAGTAATTAATTGTATAATATTTAATGTACCAAAAGATATCTGGATGATATTTAGGTATATGTAAAGTTTATTACAAGTACAATTTACAAGTACAAGTAAAAATAATTTGTGCTTATCGAAGACTTCTGCGAAACGCTGATGTTAAATAGTCTGATAAATTGGTATTATCTAGTAAGTATGGCATAAATCATAAACTACATTAAGCCAATTATAGAAAACTGACAATGGATTGCCTTTACCAATAAGTTGATTACTGGGGTTAATGGAAGTTTGAGAGCACATTTGTTTGTATTTGCGGTTTATGTCACGTAATTGTTTGGTGTAACACAATTGTGTACACATTCTTGCAAACAACTTGTACAGTTTTGCAATGAGCGTTTTATATAAAGATGGAATGAAAGTAATCACTAATGAATATTTGCAGTAAACGGTTGTTTTTACACGCAAGTTTCCTTTGTCAATAATAAAATCAAACAACATTTTTGTAAAAGTTTCAAAGTTCAGGTTATTGCATGTTATATCGCCTCAAAAAGTTGAAAACGAACATCGGTTAAATAAACAAAAGTATTATTTAGCTTACAAGTTCGGTTAAGTAAATTAATATTTTGGTAATCACATTTTTCCTGCGCCCATTTGTTTGCAGGCAGTATTTGCTATTCTACTATGTCTCCGTTTATTGACTTTTGTTACGGGGATTTTATATTTAAAGTCAGCTGTTTTTGTTTCCAACGTGATTGATTGATTGACGTTTTCTTCACACCTTGCGAGCAGTATTTCGACTATATTCAGGACGATAACAAGTTATGAACAATAAATCAATGGGAAAAAGGAATGGGGAAACGGGAACAAAATTCTGACTGCCACTGGGAAAGTGCGGAGTATTGTGTAGCTGCGAAAAATGTAGACTTTTGTAGCGGATACATAAGCCTCTTATTTTTCGGAATCTACAAGAAGTGTCTTTTATCTTGCAAGAGCATTGGCAGTCTAAAAACGTTTCTCGCTAAGGTCTGTGGTCAGGTTTTCAGTATTATGATCTGACAACCCCTCAACGAGAGGGTCTTACCTATCCGCCACCTAGAAACGCGCTGTGCAGCTTTGTGATCTTGCGTTGTTTACAATACTTTGTCTGTTTTCGTGACTTAAGGGGATTTTTTTTGCGTAAACCGCAAACTACATTGTCGAAGGATTTCCAACAGACAACAATCGCTTGCTGCTACATCCGTTTTAATAAGGTCATAATTAACTCTAGAAAATCGCCGTATCAAAATAAACAACAAATCGCCAATTATTACAAAACTGATTAACGTGACAAAAATTGTCGATTTGAAGTTGCACTTTTTAAGATCAACATAAGGAGCATAATCCCATCTAAAACCGGCATGCAGTTTAATTTGTGACCCAAAAACTAATTCAGAAGGGCTTAATTTTAAAATAGTTGCTAAAGAGTTGAATCTCATAGAATAAGGTTAAATGCCACTTGTGCAATTTTTTGAGCCGTATGAGCAAACATCTGAGGCTAATTTTAGCTTGTGAGTTGACATGGCCAGGCGTTTACATATAGACATATACCATGTTTTTAATTTATGCATAGATTTTAGGACGTGCGTGTAATGAAACAATTTTAACCATCCTACACATGTCTGTGTTTTAAGATATACTTTTTATAAGCAGCATGAAATTCGTATTGGGAGACATATAAATAATGAACATCGCTCACATCGATAGGAAAAGTGTCAGCGGATAGTCTCATATTTCAAACAATAATTGACCTCCTGTGGATATTTAATGTATATTAGAACAAAGCTAGTGTGTCATTTATTTTCCATGACAGAAAAGAGGTAGAAAACATTGCGAATTAACAATTGCACAAAATTAACAATAGTGATCAACACCAATAAATAACCTAATTTATATTACCATAGAATTAAGACAATCTTCCACAACATAAAGTTTTAACCAACGAATACAATATCGACCACAAGAACTGCTTGTCTGTTGTGTTAAAAATCGTGGCGTTAATATGTCATATCTTTTTCTTTCACAATCAGATCCGCGTTAAGAATTCACATAAAAAGATTATGTCTTGCGTCGGATAATAATTTTTTATAACAATATTGTTCAATTCTATTTTTGCAGTTTTCATATTATTTTTAAATACTTCGATCCTTTAATTAATAAAGATAAAAATTACCAGTAATATTGATTTGCGTTTAAAAGCAGATCTTTGGTCTTTTGCAGGTATAATTTTATCATATGTTAGCTGTGCATTACCATACCTAGATCCCGAATTTCTTCCCTCCGCATCAAATGTGACTTATACCAGAGGAGATCTAGCAATACTATTATGTGCAGTAAAACATTTAGGATCAAAAGTTGTAAGTAGACAAAAATATCATTTTACTTTAAGTTCTTACCCACACCAACTCCCTACGAAACAATGCCAACAAACCACAAACTACATTATGGTTATCTTAATTTTTCAGCAACTATAATAAAACTACGACTAAATATTACCAATTTTTATTTGTGGAAACTTTTTTAATAAACGGCAATGCCCACTTTTCCAGCATGTATCACCATGTTGCCTTGATAACAGTAGTAAACACAAAGGAACATTCCACAAAAGCCTGGAAATAAATTTTTAGCTCATTTTGACCTTCTGGAAAACCGATAATGAATTACTTTAATATTATATGTTCAAATGCAATTTGTATTGTTTTCAGATATTACATAATATAATATTATTAATTGTTAAATTGAGAAAATTGCATAATAATTTGAGCATTGACAAAAAAGTAACAATTCACAGTCAGTGTAAGCTTACTAGGACACATCATATGACTCTGACCCAAGCAGAATGTTTTCTATTGCAGGGCATAATTGCCTATTAAAGTATGGAATACTTTTACGGACATTAAATTCAATAGAAAGCATCCAAGATGCGACCAAGGGACAACAATGTATTGAAATGGACAATATGTCTGAAAAAAAGGGGAGAGAAAAAACTGAAACTAAAGTCAGTTGATGTTAAGAGGGTATATTGGGTTTTGAATAATGTTACAGTATTGTCACATCAACCGGAGGTATAACACGTCTAGTTCGTAAAGCGCATTATTATGAAACAAGAATATTCCTTTTGTTCATTTTTACCGTAAAACTTGTGAAAAACTAATCTTAATATATTTTTAACTTCATTGTTTGCAAATCTACAACTAGTTTCTAACCAATATTAAACTTTTATAAATAATTAAAACACCGGACTCAATAAGATTAAAAGTCATGCTCTGATACACATTTTAAGAGTGCAGATCAGGCTCAATTAATGTTTAATGTTAGTGGTATATTGTTAGTTATCAGCAAATAACTCGAAAAGTAACTCCACGCTCATTGTCATTTATAGGTCTAAAATGATATTATTACTGTTAAAAGATGCTTTTAATTGCTACTAAAATAAAATGTTCTTTCTACCATTTTCATGATATTGTATATCTGTGCTATAGATAAAGATTTGTACCAATTTTCTAAAATTTAGGTATGTTCATAAAGGAATTACTCTTATTTAAGTAGCAATTAAAAGCATTTAGATGTGAACATCAAAAATTATTTCACAACCTAATAAATAATAATAAAAAAAATAAATCAATTTTATTAACAAAACAAATTGAACCAATAATTAACAGGAATTGTTATGAATGGCGTATGAATTGAACCCAATCGGCGAGTTTCGATCAAAGTGGGTGTTTCCCCAGGAAACCTTTTTTAGAAAAAAAAAATAAAATGATTTTTTAAGAATAAGTAAAGTCATTGCAATGTTAGATGATTCCTATAACGGTATGTTTCGTCTTCCGCATTCACTTTTGATATTGATATTGTAGATTTGTTATGACGTCTTGATCTTATCTACTCTGAAAAACGTACAGATGCATTATATATTACATATACAGAAGCGCGTACTACTCCTGAGTACTTCAGTTTAAGCTGTGGAAATTTCTTGTATTGTACGCATTAACTTTTACAGAACATACATAATTTATTTCCATTAAAGATTTCCATTATGATTTTCTTCTAATATGCAAACTAATCTGTGTTGCTATTCATCTTAAACGAGTGATTAATCATTTGATTTATACATCCCTCTACTGATAGAAAATGACCATTTATTGATGCATCTGACATACGTAATTAAACTGGCTTAGCGGTTACTTTGCGATGTTTTACAGTTTATAACTTAGATATCTACAAATTCAAAAACATAACTGCGCAATACTAATTATTATTTCCAGACAATGTGTCTGTTCTTGATATATCGTTACGATTTACCACACAATGAAATGCACAATAATAATCTGTTTGAAAATATTGAAAATACTACTATAATGATATAATGAAAATGTTGCAAAAAATCATATTTAAAAGTTGAGTTTAGTTAGGTATTTGTCAAAAATGATCTTCAAACATTGTTTTAGTGAAAGGTGCATTAAACTGCGTCTAACGATGCTTAAACATGTTACTGTTTTAATATCGACAATAACAGGAGATTATTCTTATGATGAAGTTTATTGTTTTTTTCACGGGAATTGAATGGCAACTATTTGAACCCGTTTTAGTTGAGCTACAAACGAATATATACAAAAGGGGCAATCAAAATATGTGAGTCAAAACAATTATTAAAATACAAAACCACAGATAAATGGATGAAATTGGTAAAATCGTAGAGAGGGTTAAGGGCAATTATGTCATTTTATCTTAGCTTAGTTGATCGTGTTAGATCAAACACAAAACTAAATAATCTAAGTAGGTCAGCTAATACAAAATGTGGTGCTAAACATATCTTTTTCTATGTGTTTAATCCTATCTGGGCACTGACCTGGACCATTAAGGCACTGAAGAGGACCGGACCCCCTGATGTTACAATCATCCCCTACTAATTGCAAAAAACTGGATTCTCCCCTATAGAATACACATGTTTATATTTGGTATGTTCTTCAAAAATATGATTTGTGTAAACCTTGTCACATGACATTCTGTATTTTGACAGGTTCTCGCTTAAACTGCTGATGGAAAAAATGATGTTGCACATATAAATTTGGAAACATGATATTACCAAGCAATTTTAAATAATTTGGAATTCCGAAATAGACAAATTTCAAAGAACCAATTTAGAATTAAACAACATCAACAGGAGTGATATACATGACTTTCAGTCTTTGTCTAATGCACTAGCTGATATGATTAGGAAGGATTTGTTTATACCTAATGAAAGCTCAGACAATAGTAAAGAAAATTGAAAGTCTAAACATCGTTCCAAACAGTTTAATTCTGTCAAACAGATGCGTCAAAGCCCATCGCCTATATCGAATAACTGCTCTAACCATTTTCTTAGTGAGAAAAATGAAGTATTAACACACTTAATTTAGGAGGTCTACTAAACCTTAATTTTCATTTTGAAAAATTCCTTTTTAAATTCATATCTTTTACACTACAGTTCTTATGATTAGTATTATTAGGTCTTAACATCTTTTAATGGAAAGACCTAAAGTTATTGTTCTGATTATTTTTATGAAGGTTTGCCCATAACAGTGGAAAGACCTGATTGTCTTTCTTATGATGATGGTAATGATTATTTATTGTTTTCAGCTATCGTTTGCAAAAATTGTCGCGGGATATCATTTCGATTCTCGGTCGGGTTTCTTTGCTATTTTTCGTGATACCATCAATCGGTCATACTGGAAGATGATCTGACTAACCCTGTGAAATAGATCTATTTTCAGTGACAGAGTTATGTGCCTTAACACCAAATATATTGTTATAGGGTAATTTTTGGACATTCGGTTACGGTTTCCGAGTTTATCTGCTAACAATGATTTTCGTGTTTGGGCAGAAAACTCCTAAAAATCGGTTTTAAAAATGGTATTTGAAATAACGTGTTTTTAGACTGCACGATAAACCCTTTTGTAGCTTTCGATAAGTGGCAGTCTCAACTGTGATCTTGTTGGTTTATAACTTTCCTCCGTTTATTTATTGTTTTGTTACTTGTCTTTTTTTGTTTAAAAACATTTTTGGTTTATTTGTAAATTATCTTTTGGCGGCTTTCTCTTGATTAAATATCAAGATAAACGACTGACCAAAAAGAGCCTGAAGTCATGAGCCGATTACAAACTGGATGCAGACAATCACAAGCAAAAGAAATAAAAACCAGAAAGTGAGTTATCGAACCCAATCAAATCCATTGGTACATTAAGGTGCTCCGGACAAGCACGAAGTTCCTGACCAATTAGTCATTGTGATGTTAAGGAAGATGTCTTGTCATCTTAGTTAGGATAAACCGTGGGATGTAAAAGACGTGTGAAATGAATAAAATACATAACTATAGTATCGGAATGCCAGCGAACAAATATCATTTTTATTCAAATGTCACAATTCTCAAAAGAAAAAAAAAACAGAAAAAGACGTTTCAAATTCTACGACAATACTCTTATTATTTGATGTTGACATTACAATATTAGACGCATTTATTAACATTGTATGTCTGGCAACTACACGAAAACATTTGTCGTCGCTGTATATCGGGTGCAAATATTTGATGAAATTGAGTTAACAAAGAAAAAAGGAGACGATACCAAGACTTCATTAAAAATTGTAAATCAACATAAAAGTCAAAATCAAAGAAAAAACAAAATGAAACAACCACAAACAAACAAAAACAAATGAAATCAACATTGAACTAATAGAACAATATTTATATGAATCTTCTTCTACTGGACATTGAGTACAAGATTGTCCAAACGAGATGTCGTTGATAAATTGCCTTCATTTCAGGTATCGTGGAGAAAAACATCTGATCCTAATCCATTGACAGTAGGAACAATAATTTATGTACCAGACAGTAGATTTCATGTCAGTTATATAGACTATAGGGGAGAATGGAATTTGTACATAAAAAATGTCAGTCACGACGATGCAGGTTTATATGAGTGCCAAGTTAGTACACAAATGAGGGATATGAGGAAATATGTACTTTTAAATATAAAAGGTAAATTCATAACAATATCAGTCAACATTAATTCAATCAACCATGTTTTAGTTTAAACATATTTTATTGATAGTATCAAACATGTTTACAAATAATTAGAACAAAATATAACAATGGGATTCGGAAACAAGCAATTAGCTTATATTAATCCGTCTCCGTTATAATACAAACAATTTAAACATTAAACATACATAATGCATGCTTATTAAAAAACATCCATTCAACCATCAAAATATATGTGAAGAATATAAATAAAACTAAGTTCGTAAATTATATAGTATTAAATATGACAATAAGATCGAAAAAGATACAAGATATTGAAGAAAACCATGTTTTAAGAGACCATTCTAGGGAAAAGCAAACAAAACTCTTTCGATTCAGGTTCACTTCATATGAACAGTACAGAGAAATATAAAACTAATGGCCATACAAAGGGGTTTTCGCAAAATGCTGGTTGCAATTCAAGCATGTGTGTCACTGTACAATAGCCTGCAATAATTCTAAAGATATTTTTACATTGGCACTAGATGTTTGTACATATTACATGATTGTAAATGTATATAACTATGAACCTGATGAACAATGTTATTCGCAATAATGTTGTACGCCTTTATTTTTCCATCCAATCCAAACTTACTTACTACATATCGTCAACTTTTTGTATGTGTAAAGGAATTACCGAAGTCAGTATCTGCTTAATTAAGTAGATCTTCGGCCGCACTGATCACCCTCTACACAACCATTGCGCTTTACTTTTGACACTTTAATGTGCCTCATCTGATGCATATTCAGGTTTCCAAATAAAACAGGGCAACTTAACGGCACACGAGTATTTTCTGGGGTTAAAAAATCGAATGAACCAGACATAATAGACAGCAATACAAAGAATTAGTCCATATTTGATAAACGGTTATGTAAAGTGGTCTACCATATTTACAGCTTCTATATATTTATGACAGATTACTTAACCATTGATTTATTTTACTGAACTATCTCTTGATTTATCGTCGGTTGGGAATAACATATCACATAATATGTCAAAATGGACTATTCATATTAAGGATACCAAACTACATGAATAATGTAATCCGGAATACTTTCCTTTGTTATATATAATGACCCATTTAGGTTTTAAAACTCATAGTGGGTTATTATTTTTATATTAATTATTATAAAGGATCAAATCAGGCTCAGAAATCGGTTTAATTTCTATTTTAAATGACGTTTATATGTGCGCCAGTATATTCTAGCTTTTGAAACTTACGAACCAAAAAGGGCCACTGAAACTTTATTCAACACATTTAAAGACAATAAAACACAAAACAAGAACACTAAACGTTATATATTATTTGTATTTTGACTGTATACTATATTTATGATTTTGGAGGAATAAACCTTAATCAGTATGAAATACAATGGCGTAAATCGACATTATTTCAATTATAAAACATGCCATCGTCTCAATAAGCTCTTCGTACATTACAGATCCACCCATAACAACAACAGCAGTATCAACTAACAAAAAAACAGGTGAGGAATATAGTTAAACTTTGCATCTTTATCTTAACCATAAAGCATAAAAATACTGTTTTATGCACATGTATGTTGTAACGATTATTGTTGCGTACGTGCATCAAGACAAAAAATTAACGAAAGTATTAATGTACTGTGTGCAAGATATACCAGATAATTCTTATTTTTGTATTTGGATTTTGATGATTTTGAAAAAAACAAATCGTTATTTGAAATAGATCATACCCAGAAGAGTTCTAAAATATAAGAAAAACCACTTCAACATGACCTATAAACCCCCGAAAACATTACCCCATGTAGACAAGATTATTTCTTCCCACAGGTGCTTGAACATTACACATAATTGTTATGTAAAATATCCACTGCACTTAGCAAGAAACCCACGATGCAACATTCTTTGCTAGACTGTACATTTTTGAAATTCTATTTTTTATACTCAATACCTCCGCAAAAATATAAGAAAGCTAGGCATGCGTTTCACTGCACGTTTTTCTTTTTGTCTAAAAAGGGTTATAAACCTAAGCTTCTATTTATTGCATGAATATGCCTGCCTTTTATTAAGCGCTGGTATTATTTTAATGTACAAAATGTATATTTGGTAATTTTGTGTCTATATTTCAGCAATGTTACTTACCTGTCTTCTTTTAAATTGAAATTGATAGGAATTATACTTATTTGAAATTAAACTAATTACTGTTTAATGTTGTTGAAACGGTATATAATGAAAAAGCTAAAAAGCTAAAAAAAAAGTTCTTTATACTTTAACCGACGAACCTGTATTTTAACTAGTTGACTTATCTCATAAATTTATCTGTTATAGTATTTTGTGTACAATGTATTCTACATCTTAAATTATAAATTTAAGTTTTGTTATAAATTTGTATAATGCTTTTCATTTTTAACAGCATGGTGAGGTCTTATTACTGCTTTGTTTTGTGGCTGGTATTTAAGATACTGCTGACACTTGCATATTGGATTTAAAGGAGTGTTAACGTTATATATTAAATATAGAAAATTATGATAATTGATGAAATAAATATGGTGAAAGCCAAATTATTTCTATTGCTATCCATTCTTGAAATACTTTACTCGTTTATTTAATATTATATCTAACGTATCCATTCATGTTGTGTACAATATTTACTTGTTTCAGTTCAGAAAGAGGTTTAGTTTATGACGATGTTACCAAGTGAATTCATATGAAGCCATTTTGAAATAAAACTATAATCTTTTACGAAATACATTGCAATAATAAGACCTACAACATCTGCTATGTTTTACATCTATGTTATTTCGTGTTCAGTGTTGAATGTATTTTATATTTCGTAGATGTCTTTATTTATGGACCAGTTTCTGTTGATGTTGGGAATTTATTGTTTGTCTCATGTAATGTTTCAACGGTTGGATACAATAAAGACTTTTTCCATATAGAGTGGTTCATAAACGGGAACATTGTCGATGAAAAGGACGAAAGACTTAACTTAACAAAACAATTTTCAGAATATCATATACAAAGTACACTTACAATAAAATATGCTTCAAAAGATGATTCAGGAGAATATTTATGTCGAACATCTTCACTGCAGGTTGGGAGGAAACATATTTTTGTCTTAAATGGTGGTAAGTTATTTTTTAAAGAAACCAATGATACATATCGAAGTAAATATTTCATTTATCACATATTTAGTATAAATATAGGGAAATTGTTCCATGTAATAAAGGCAGCCGCTGTAATATCGTTATAAGATCCAACAAAGTCAAGTCGAATATCTATATTAACTTTATTGATATATATTAAAATACAAATTGTATATGATACATAGATAATTATATGGTCATTTCCATATTAGCTCTCAACCGATATCAGCCATCGGACTTGAGCTCTCGTAAACTTAATGAGAGTCTCGGGGCTGATAACATTGACAATATTGTTGTGCAAAATCATCAATGGTACCATCAGGATTCGAACTCTCAACCTCAGTGTCTATAACCGATTGAGATAAAGAAATACTTTCCTAACCCAACCAATTAAGGCTGTATTTATCCCTGCAATTACACTACTCTCCCCTTTTTCTTTTTTGAGACCGCCGGCAACATACGGATCCGGAGTTAAATATACCTCCACTACCGAGCCACACCTGGCACTTGGAATCTCTTCGGTCATATCCTTGCACCACGCTAGTGCTGCCCACTAAATCAAGATCTTGCACCGAAATTGGGCACCAGCCAATTTTGTTTCATCTAGACATCATTATACGATACAGCAGATGTTGCGCGGAGCGCCATTGTTGTAAAAAAAATCAACAGTGGTCCCGGCGGGATACAAACGCACCACCTCTGTGTCTGAAGACGACGCTATAACCGATTGAGCTAAGAAGAACTTCCCTAACGCAACCGATTAAGGCCGCATTTATCCCTGCAATTACATTCAATATATCAATGACCACGTTAAAATCTATAACTATAAAAAATTAGAAGTTTAAGTATCAATTAAAGAACGCCTTTCTTCAATGAATCAATACATTTCTATTATATTTGTTCATAATCCGTACAAGTGAAGGTAATAACAAAATACCGAACACTTTTAAAAGACATTCAACAATTCAAAATCCCAGAACCGGCGAACCTTAAAAACTTAACAACCCCAAATGTAACAACTACACAACTGGTCCTGACTTTGTTAAGACATTTCAAAAGAAATGGTGGCTTTAACCAATTTTTACAGCATGCTCAACCTCCCGCTTCCATAACTGTGGTATAAAAGTTGGGTTGTTGATGAAACACATGTGACCTCAACAAGAAAACCACCAAAGATATTCTTAGAAATGAAAAAAAGTATGACCAGATCAGAAACAGGAAAAACCGTTTTTGTTTTCCTACCACAATTGAACATCTGAACATCTTGCTAATATTTCAGCATTAGCATAATAATTATTGGTAAACAAGCGTAAATTTTGTGCAAACGACGTAGTTGATGTTTTACACAAACTTCAGGAATAAGAATTTGTTTCGTGTATGGCCGATTTCTTGTACCTAAACACAGTACAGATAAGCTCACTTGCGCTTATCTGTACTCTTTTCGTCATGCAATCAAAACGCTGGAAACAAGAACCTTCTTATTAAACATTCTTGTTTCGGACGTTCTCATTCGATATTGAATAATAGAGAGTATATCGCGACTTGAAAGTTATTGGAATAAGAATTTCCATGTGCTTTTGGCAAGCCCGCGTGAACATCCACTTGTAATAAAATTTTTGTATGTTTTTCAACTCATTTCGCTGCGTTCTAATCGCGAAAAACATTAAATTTCTATCACTTGTGGAAGATCTCCCGGTCTTGCCCAGAAACGTATGTAGGAACCTATTAGTCTTCCTCATCTGAAAAATAGTAGTTACAACTTCTATAAATACTAAAAAAAGTACAAAGATACAAATGAGTTTCAATAATATGTAACTAGCCCTGGCTTAAATACAGAAAAAACAGAATAAAGCCATGGTATGGTAATCCCTACCATAATGTTGACAAAAACTAATTTCCTGTTAAAAACCTTTAATGATGCTATACACATTGACTTAATTGCAATTCATACTGTAGACCAAGAATCCGTAACCCCTCATACAATACAGCAGCCAGAAAGTCAATTAATTATTATTGTACATTTACAATATAGTTTGTAATGTTTTGTTACATGAACAAATCACAAATGTTGTGAAATCCCCTTCAGTTTATTATGAATAGACTTAAACGCAAAAAATTAATGTAATTAAAAATGGTTGTGAATTACCTTTAGCAAGTACCCAAGCTGATAAACTTTTCACTGTTTACCCAGCTTACTGATTAAAATACTACACATGATGTATTATCCTGGGTTTAAAGGAAAATTGTTTTTTACAGAAAAATCTTCCTCAAATACAAAGAGAAGAACAGATGATACAGCTGGTATGTAAGAACATCTAGCATAACGAACACGTCATTTTGTTTAAAATATACTTCTAAATTTAACAACCGAATGACCACAGACTTGGGATAAACAACGAAATAAGAAATTAAATTAATTATTTCAGATGAACGGAATGAATTTTAATCAATGATCTCAAGGTTATAAAATTTACCACGATGCATTTTGGAGAAGAAACAAGAAAAACTTCCTTGATTAAAAATAGTAAAGTAAATCAATACTATTTGGTCGGGTGCACGAACCCGGGTTAACATATGGTGAAGTCGAGCGGGCGGTCGGGGAAAATAGTATATTTTGTGTAAACAACTCCTCATACAGTTTTCAAACCAGATGTCTGAAACTTAACAGAAAGATGTATTGAGTTTGTGCACCTGCTATTATGGAATTGTTCCTGGATTTATTTCCTAATTTTAAAAAATTTTTTAAACAATTTTACATTACTATATTGTAGTAACTTAGTCGTTTTTCAGAACATTTGCAGAAGACGTTACCTATTTTGTGAAATGAACTCGTCCTGCATTTGTTTTACACATACCTAAAATCGTCTTCAACAAATTGTAAACCATTTCCTATTTGTAAAGGCACTTGGATTTGCAACCACGCCATTTAAAACTTGCGGCTTTCGTTTAAAGCAAAATGATCACGCTAGAAGTGATGAATGCTAAATATACATAAGAATAAGATATGTATTTACACCTCGACAATCAAACTTTGTGATTTAACTATAAATTTTAGCATTAAATGATATTTTACAATATAAGTAAAGTTTTATATTTATTTATTTACTTTTATGCAATTATATATTTTCAGATAAACTTCCAGTTTCTTCGAAGAACAATCATGCAAACATATCTTTGACATCATTACATTGTATATATTTCTGTTTTACATTACTATATTGTAGTTTATGTATCAATAGATAGCACACACATGTTTTGTATATTATATATACATTATTGTATCGTCCTATGCAGGTTGTGTTTAAATAAATATATATTTTTATACAAACAAATACTTCGTTAAAACTTTTAAATTTGAACCCAAACATAATAGTTTAAGTTTATGTTACTATTACAGTAACAAATGATCTTATAAGTGGTTGTGTTGTGTAACGTTTTCTGAGTGTTTATATGCATCATTGCTTAAAAACTTAACATCCGAATGTCGACCTTATAGTTTATGTCATATGCTAATGTTTTAAACAATCTTAATGTCGGAGTCAACAACAGTTTAAAAAACAACGTCAAGACTACGGAATCAAATTCTCTTAGGTCGATTTTGGAAAGACTTAACAGTGTACTGAAAAAGAGGATATATATATCAATCACGGAATTAATTTTTTCTTAATTTAGATATGAATGAAAGATGAAACAATTCGTAACATGTGGATACCAACACGCACAAAATAAATATTAATTTTATGAATTATATAGATGCAGCATAGGTTAAATAGAAAGTTGTTACAATTAATCATGGATTGATCACAATGATGCATTTCTTGATGGGGTTGTTTTCGTAATGGCTTTCATACTAGTGTAATTTCTCCTTTCCATAAAACAGGACTTGAAATGGATGTTTTAACTGCATCTGGAAACGTAAAGTGTGCGGGGTAAGGACGGCTATACCATTAACCTTTATAAATGGTAGTTTTGCACAAGCAATTCTATGTTTTTTGCGGAAAACATTACTAGTCAAATCGCCATTCTTTTGTAAAACACAATCGAACCGGAACCTCATTTAAACTTGATGTTGACTCTAAGCAGCTATTTTGAAAAAAAGTCTTGACAACCTTTATTAATTTAAAGACTATAATTCTGCCTCAAAGATCCAAATAGAGCGACTGTCAATCTTGATCTGTAACTCATCATGGTTTACTTCTATACCAACTATTAGCAAACATTCAAGTCCAGTATTCTCTTATGTGCAAGAGTGTTGCAATTCCTAAAATGAAACCTAATCTGGTGTGGTTAGAACTTCAAGTGTAAACCAGCCTTTTTCGACACTTCAGAATGCGCTGAGCAGATGTGTAAGTAGTGACGTGAAAATCCTTTATAGTACCTTGTCAAATTTAATTAATTGTGCAAACAGACAATGTATAAATGTATCATCAAAATAAAAAGAAGATAAAATCACAAAACGAAATTAAGGTGAGGTTGTAAAAAACATGTTTCACATGGTATCTATTTTTTTATAAAGTTTCTTGGTATCATTTATTATAAACGTAGACGAAAGTGATTCTTTTTAAGTGAAAAAGCTTTTAAGTATCCTTTCATCAGTGCATGGCAAGAAATCGTTTCTTTACCTCGCGAAACAAAGTGTCTTATACGTAAATATTCATATTTAATAGATAAGTTGCATAATATTCACTAGTTTTCACCACTGAAAATAAGAATCATTCGACGAGTAAAAATCAGCCATGGAGATTAATCTCAGAATTGAGATAAAAGATTTTAAAATCCAAGACATTAAACCATGAACAAAAATATTCTAAGTTTTTTTGTTAATAATGTGCACGTAAAAATAAGTAAAATCATCTTTTATCACGTTATTGCCATACCTATCGACTTCAAGCGAACAAAAATACTTACCATTTTTCTTTAAAATTTTAAGCTATAAGAAGGAAAAACAAATCTTGAACTTCTGTTCAGGCTTTGAAAGAAACTAGTAACCTTCAAAGAAAACTGACAATTTTTTTCACGTTTGGTGATTATAGAACTAGTTTTCATGTCACCCAGGTATTTGCCAAACCGTTCCTAAGCAAACTCTTGGATCTTGAAATATCTGTGAGTAAGACGAAGACATTTTCCGAACTTTTTTGAAAAGTCACACCAACAGAACATGTAAATTTTAAATATTATTGAAAACCGAACAACTGATAAGGGACCATGCGATAATTAAACTGCTATTAATTTTCCTTTGTTTACAATAGATTTAAAAGCACATCAGCCATTTTTGTAGGCCGAAACTTATGTGTTTTTTCATAACTCGTGCGTACACAATTTAATGATTGCATGAAGCATTGCATATTTTTATTTCACTATAATAATTGACAGCGATAGCGATACACGATGGAAATACACACATATGGTAAATTTAGGCATCACAAAAAATCCTAAAAAACAATAATAAAAAATTGTAAGTAACTGTCATTACATTACGATAGTAAGAAAACAAAAAGCTATTTCCGTCCGTATACAATTCTCTAGTGACTTTAATTGGCCCATCTTATTTCCCCAATTGATTTGTTTTTGGTTTTCTAACTTGTTTTTATTTGAAACTACTTAATAACCACAAGTTGAATGTTAAAAACTACAATTTTGGAAAATAAATAATGTTTTAACTGTTTCTTTTCAAAAAGTAGACATCAAACAATATACCAGCTATCGTCCCATAGGGTGTTAAAGCAATAATGATATAGCATTCTCTAGATAAGGAATAATCACAATTAACTTTGTGTTGGTAGTAGTTCGATGGGATGATTAATTTTGTCTTTAACCGCATAGGGAATGGTATTATAGAAAACAATCTATTACATAGTATCATTGTATCGCATAAAAAGACGGCAAGCCAATTTTTCGTTTATTATGCTGGTAAAATTCCTTCCGAGGTGTTTGTGATAGCACCAGTTAGAACGTATTCAGTTATCAATATAAGTAAATGTGTATTAAAAAAATTGTCTATAAATGTCTTTGAAGATGAAATCATTCACTGAAAAGTATTTACACGTATTTATCGACCAAACATTCTAATCGGAACTCAAAGGGGGCAGTGGTTAGTTCACTATTAAACAATTATCACAGCTATGACAACACTTTTGTTGTGAGGTAGAGTCTTTTTTTCATTATTTGTTGTATATTTTTTTACTTTCAAACTTGTTTTTGGATAGCAAAACGGCTGCCTTCATTTACACTACATAAGCAAATATGTTCAGGCCCCCAAAGTAGCACAACATTCTCAAACAATCTCTTGTTAATAATATTGTCATAAAAACAGTTTGCACAAGGAAAAGAAACTGAGACCATACTGGGATGATTCCCAGCGTTCTATCCAGAGCTGCCCAGCGTGTCCAAGGTGGCGGATAAGGCAGGCCATTCTCTTTCATGTTACAATACGGAAAGCCTATTCGCGGAAAATAATTCGAAATGTGTTTTGGAAGTTTCACGTTCTTTTCTAGAAAAGGACCCATATCATAGATTTTGAAAAGAGTATGTTCATTGTAGCAGTTACAAAGGCTACATTCTCTATTTTAAACGAATACTACATACTTGTTCTATTGTTTTGTAGCCTGCTCTGGTCTTATATATAGCTGAAATATTGCCGATTGGATGTTTAAGATGTTCAATCAAGCATCCAATAAAAATTAAGCCTTAAACTATAAATTATAGTTTTGTTATTCACAACACTCAGTCTGTGTGGTTTCTTTAACTATATGCAAACGCGGCGTAGATATTAAACCTTTAATGCATAAATAATTTCAAATATAGCAGTTTCTTCCCGTTTTTTTTATTGTGGTAGTTGTCTTTTAAACTCAAAGTACTAAATTTAGTTATTATTATAGGTCTTTTTATCTTCTGCTTTTCTAATATTTATGGTCTACGAAACACGAGGATGTAAGGAACATAGTTCAACATGGAAATAAGTGAAATTATTTCCATCAAACGTAATATCATACATGTTTAAATTCAAAATTGTATACGCATTTTGAAGCGAACTTGTAATATAGCTCAGCTTTGATCATTGCATATTTCAATTAATTACAATCTTTGATCCAATCGTTGTATAATTTATTTGTTTTCTGATGATTTCCACTTCAACAGTATAGATTATATTTATTGTCTCTGAAATGTTAAAATTTTAAATAAATCAAACGTAAATTTTAACTTAATAAAGAAACATTTTAAATGCTTATGATTGTATGAATTTATCTCTATACAGTTGTATGGGAAATTATGCATATATTGTCTTCCAATAGTTGCTAATGTCATGTTTTTTATCGAGATATGCTTTGATGTAATTAGCTATGAGACCATTAAATATGATTTTTATTTCCATACTAACTACTTTATTAAAACAACAATGTATGGCAAGTTTGTATAACATTTTCAAAATATATTAGAGCATTTGTTTTTCTTTGGCTTCTTTCCATCAACTGGGACTATTCTGGAATGGTTCCCAGAGCTACACATTGTGCGTCACCAGGTGGCGGAAAGAGGACACCCTCTTGGGCGATTATCAGGTCATAATTCGGAAAGAGATACCGCCAACGGTAGTAGCTGACATGTTTGGAGATTGGTACGACCCTTGCACGATAAAGACCCCTTTTGTAGAGTTCGAAAAGCGTACGCGCATTGTAGTCGCTTAAAAAGGTTTAATTCTCTCCTTTACCAATAAATCCAAACTTTTTCAGTGTCGATCACAATTTTTTACGAAAGCTACACCTTTTTTTACCGTTGTTTTATTGCTTTTTTTGCTCTCGTCCTGAATATAGCTGAAATACTGCTCGCTAGACGTAAAGTAAGCAGCTAATTAATCAATGCCATCAAATACCGTAAATATTTTAGAAAGCTAGTTTGAAAATGAATAGAGAAGACAAAAAAGTCACTCAACCACTTGTTTTAAATCTTATTAAAGAAATATTGCAATACAGAATATATATTGCGCTGCGTTTTTCATTACTAAAGATTACCAGACATTGACATAGGTCATTTTAGAACCTCAAAATACCAGGTCAATAAGCACATCCTTTTACTACAGTTTCACAATACATCTATTGTGATAAACAATTTAATCAACTCTGATAAATATTCGAGATAATTTTAGAATAAATACGTAGAATCCTACTAAATGGTTGCAGTCATACGATGACAGACACATAGTAATAGTAAATTTCATTGTTTAATTTCCTGTATAAGGCATCTAAATTGATCAGTATGATCACTTTGTATGACGTCTTTATCTTACCATATCACGCAATTGTGGTACTTTTATAGTCCGAATGTTCGTATGACTTATAACCACATACATCTTCAAAGTATTTTGTTTACTATTTTTTATTGTTTTATAGTCGCAACACTCCTTCATTGAAAAGGCATAAATTTGATAAGCAATAGTTGTTTTAATAAATAAAAGTTGCTTTTGATCGTCGAAAAAATGCACATAAACGTTACTCGTTTTTTAATTAAAAACAATAATTTTTAGTATACATTTTTTTCATATTTACCTTACATTATCTTTTTACTTAATGTGCTTTGGTTGCACTCATAACTATAGTTATAAGACTTTCTGAACCTTTGATTTTCTGCCTTTTTTGGCTAATTAAATTTTCTCTTTTCCGGCATTTTATTTTTATTGTGTTTATTGCAACTTTGTTTATAAAATTCGTATGTTTATGGTACAACTCTCTAATTTTAAATGTTAAAATTGGATAATTTCAAATACATTCGTATCCTTTCATAAGATAGACGATTTAATAATAAACCACAATCATGTATTAAAATTGCATTGTGTTTATCCACTTAGTATTAGTAACTTTACAAATTTTAGTTTCATAAAATCGTTTATTTAGACTGTACTCAGTTGAGCAATCTCAGCTAGCACTTATCTATGTTCAGAACAAATTATTATTTTTTTGTTTTATGATATCTAGTTCAGTTGCGTTTTTCATTATCTGAGAGCGTATTTAAGCAATTAATATATCGACGCCACAGAACACTTGTTATATGTGTGTTTCTACATAGTCGTGCCAGTATAACTTTTGCAACATAATGACAGAGACATTGTATACACAATGTTTCCACGGATTACACAGTAAAAAGAAGTGTGGAAAATACTCATATATATGTAATTGTATGTTGATTTTGTCTTTCCTTTTATCTCAAGACTAGTGTTGAAATAAATTCAAGTATTTCTCATTCAAATGTAGTAATAAACTTTGCGTTTCAATACAAATTAAATAATTTATTGATCTTTAAGTATTTATATTTGATTTCAGTACAGACAGAACTTAAGTTTATTTCTTTCTTGAAGCAGCTGTTTCCAATTATATTTAACACAAAGATTATATAGATTTATTTTAAATTGATTTCGAATTGCTTGAAATGTGTTTTGTTACGTTCAGAAAAGATATATTATTAATATTTGAAAAAGAGCTTTGCGAAGGAGTAATGATATCTTTAATTCAAGATGTATGCACAATTGCCAATTTGTTTCGGTAATAAGAGACATTCAACAGAAAACAACACAAAAATATGATCAAACATAACAACATATATAACATGTCTATATGAACTTTTTTGAATTTGGACTGCTAAACGGCACAAACAATAAATAAAAAGAAGTTAAATGGCCGTCGCGACGACTAAGTTGATCATTATGGAAAATCCATCTTTCCAATGCTTTCCCATTTTTTCTAATCCACCCTCTTTCTGAATATGACTATTTTACATGAGGGTGAGTATCTGGATTATTGTTGATGTAAAGGCAAGCACGATTTACGCGTCCAGAGCACGTGATTGCACATATTGGTTAGACCTACTCATTTTTTCTTTTTTTCCTGGCTTCGTGTGTATTTTTCTCAATTCGGAATTTGCCACCATCCTAGTTATTGTTTGTTAACCGTTGTGTTTTCTTACTTTTTACTTTGACAACAATGAAAAAAACAAAATGGGAATTATACATGGCAATGGCATATATATTAAGCGTGACACATCAACAGATAACAAAAATAAAACAGAAACAAATCTGTATCATAATGTGGGGGCCATTCCGTACTGGTTAATAGACATGATTTGTAAAACAGGAGAATTAAGAAAAAGTCGTCAAGTTGTCTAATACATTTAATCTTTATATCAAAAATACTCAATGTGTACTTGATTACAAATAAAGGACTTTTTAGACATTCAATAAAAACGTTACAGAGGAATGAAATTATCTATAGGAAGTTTGTGCGACCAAAATATATTGATAAAACATCGACATCCGATTAAAGATAAAACTCGTATGAAAACAAGTTTTAACTTTCGCTGAGCAGTACTGAAGAACTTTTTAGGATGTAAAAAAGTAAACAAACAATCAGTTCGCAGCTATAAGTTATTATATATGGGGGAAAATTGCTGAAAAAACTTATTATGAATTAGTTATGAAATTTGAGTTTGAGGTGAACACAAATCATAAAAAATATATATTTTAAAAACATTTTCAAATAACTTTTGAGGGTAGAAGTTCGCTTTATAACCATAAAGAAATTAATATATTGATAATGTTAGAGGTTATACATTTATTTCTATTGAGGCATAACACCAAAACTTTAAATAGCTTTAGATGGATTTAACTTTTTCGTATCATAAAAGATCTTTAATGTCTAAATTATTAGGGCTTCTAATAAAATCAATGCTACTGCCGAGTCTTGATTTCAAGAAATCCATTGGCGTATCAAATTTTACAACTATAACTTTGAATTAATTTATTAGAACACATGTGTTATATCAAGTTGTAAGCGGACAGTTCGCGCAATATGATATTGTAAAGGAAGACGAATTGCAAGTGGTTTAGTTTTTGTCATGAAAAAACAGGGGGTGAGCGTTTTCTTGTCAACTAAGTCCAATATACCCGTCCCTCCTCAAAACGGAAGTTTAAACGCAATAGTTAAAATAAACTTATGGAACAGCATGTACATACGATAATAACACCAAGAATAACGTTCAACCTTCTGTAAAATTTTGTGCATATATGTCAAACATACATGTGGTATTATGAGTAAAATATACACTTCGTTGGTGATTAATTTATTTGCGCATAGCTTGAGGCAAATATAATTTTAGCTTTAGTTTTACTAATAAATATACCATGTAAATGAAATTAACAATAACAAGATGCAGTTCTTTAAATTTGGAGTATACTTTTATTTGGCCGTCAGCATACGTCTTGCAATAGGCTTTTAATTTACAGACTGTTTTTGTCAATTTACAATGTATGTCATTTTCAAACTACAATGAAGTGCACATAGGCAATTTAGAATTACAAAGATGAGATTTTTTTCTAAATTTTTCATTACTTTGGTAAATCGTTTTGTAGACGTCCACTACGTTTGATAACAATTACAGAACATCTCTTACACAACAAATGAGTCACAGACGACGTTAATTATAAGTTACTGGATTCATTTGCTGGTAATTTCAAAGAAATTTCGTCCGAAATGCGATAAAATAACATGTAAATTATAATAGCCATGGAATGTTTGCATTCAATCTTAAAAAGCTGAGATATGTTATTTTTCTCGGATGTTTTAGTAAATTATTCTTAAACAACCACATGCAAATTTCAGCAAGAAAAAGAATGACATTATCTTTATTGCACAAAGGTTGAGATGAAGTTAACAAACAATCGAAAAAAAGGGAAAACACATAAAACAATCATTTATTAAACAAATAGCAGTATACTCACTGCCAGCCACCGCATACCTGATTCATGTAGAAATATAGACACCGTTTGCAGGAGAAGCTGACATATTGCTGCACAATTTAGGCAAATTTTCAATTTTAAATTAAAATCGTCTCGTTTGTAGTAAATTCATGTGCTGAAATGACCCTCGACGTCATGTTCAACGTGTAAGTCTAAAACTAGGGTAGATGTTTCTGTGTTTTTTTTTATTGCCAGTTCTGAAGAATATATCAACAAAAGCCGCCGAGCAAATTGAGTGCTGTTATCGAAAAACACATCGACAATATATCTATACGTGAAATTAAAGGACATAACTTATTGTCTTTAATAAGAAAATTAAAAAATCAAAGGTTCTTCTAGATTGTACATATCAATCTTGATCTTAAATTGCAAAATGTTCTTGATATTATTTTAGAAAATCAACATATGACTGATATTTCTAATTCAACTCTGTTTAAATTATTTTTTGTTCTCTGTTTTGTAAGCCATTGAAAAAGCAATACATGTTTCATTTATTTTCATTTAGCGATAAGTCATTTTAAACAAATGTATAAAGTATTTTCGGAGTTGTGCGTGGTGTATAAATACATGTTAACAATCCCTCCCTATATATTTTGTTTTATTAATGTTTCGTAACTTTCCTTCCAATCGTTTAAAATAATTCCCAAATATGATTGCTTGCTTCTTCTTTATTTTTATTTTCGACCATCGGTATCAAGGAAAGCCATCGATTTCTCGAATTGTTTTATACAATCATGTCATATGTCTGCACAATAAACCCCATTTTCTCGACAACAATTTCTTTGAAACATTTAAAAGCAAATTGTTGCTATCAAGCTTAAAATCTATTATGATTTTCTATTAGCTATGTTCGGTATCGGTTGAGGTAATACTGAGGTTTGTGGGAATGGAAGGTGTCAATAACATATTTGGTGCATTCTTATGTTAAATCAATGAAAATAAAATTTAAATTGATTAAGGTTTATTTTCATAAGTAGTCGCTTAGGAAGATGATTAATACACTGCAATTATAAAAAAAGCTATATTAATAAATTAGACTTCAAGGGAATGTTATCACAGAATCCTGAGATTATGCTGTAAGTGTGAACTAAACTTTCATCCAGCACATATTTGATGTGGATATTAACAGCGATAAAAACAGTGGAAATTTACGTACATTCATAGACCAGCCAAATAACAAACAACAGCTTCGCTGATTGCAAATGTAAAGTTTTTTTTGTGTTAATTTGTCTACGTTATCATTGACAGACCAAGACATGTTTTCCCTACGCTACAATTTAGATGTCATGAACTAAACGACTTTTATATTGACAAAAGAATTATTGTAAAAATGTGTTTTCGCGTTTTTAGACCTTAGGGACCTAATGGTTACAATCAATTATCTTTTATGAAACTATTAGTACGAATGATAAGTAGCTTTTAACATTGTAACTACTGACCGAGTTTTTTATTTGGTGATTATCTACAGTACAATAGTGTCACTAAACATAGATAGCTTAGTTAGAACCAGCTGATGCTTTAAAGGTCATAACCAAGACTGATAATGTAGTTTAAGAAAACTCGTCATATATTGTGATAGAATATTTTGAGCTATATGCCTAGTTAAAGAGATAAATTCTATGTACAAAGCTATTGCTATAAAAAAACTCGCGAACATTAGTACTTCTAACAACACACAATAAAATGATAAAACTAAAAAGTAACACTATCCCCTCGCAAGAGGTTTCCGGAAGGGTAAGCATATTTTGCTTAACAAGTGACCTTAGTTCTTTAAATTATTGTTAACGTGAGAAATTGTCTTGCACCAGTTATAAAAGTAAATATGTGTGCGAAGAGGATTTGTGTTTTTTTGTCTGATTTGTTTTCAACGTCACTTTAGCAACTTTCAGCTAATATTTTGGCGTTTGTATCGCGGAAAGAATTAAATAGCTCAGAGAGTACACGAACCTTCGGTAAAAAAAAAACTGGCGATCCATGTCAATTAAGATTTAAGTCGTGCATACCATGGCCGCAGCAAGGCTCAATCCAGCAACATCAAAAGGCATGTGATCAATTGTAGATAAATTATTACCTAACCATTGGGCCATTGAGGTCCGTCGGATGATTAAAGGGGTGTTTAAAATCCTGCGATGTTTCATCTATATATAATACGGGAGAACGGGTCAGTATTTTAGGTCCATACGCCCACCTCATTTTTTTTTGTTTTGCTTAATCTTGATATACTAAAACATACATCAGCGATCATACATTTAATCAACCAGTCTTTTATAAAAGTAAAATAATAAATGGTTAAAACGCTGTTACCAGTCTTGAAGACATTTGATTGCAAATATGACCCTTTCATGAACAACAACTTATATTTTACTAACATTTTATTCGAAGGTAAGATTTACTGCCAATATCAAACAGTAAACGTTCCGTGTGAACAAAGGGGAAACTTAGTGCATCTCTCCATGGGGCTTTATAGAACTGTTTTATTTTATTTAGACTACTGCAATTATATAACCAAAGTCAATAAATCATTTCAGCAAAGTAATTGAATGACATTAAGGCGAGCCTTTAGATATGTTTTGATTTGTCTAATGGCTTTTGTGCATGCTGTAGAATTCATTTCAGAAGGTATTTACATACAAATGTGTTACAACTCTGTATTGAACTACGTAATCTGTTTTCAGGGATAAGGTGATTGAACAAATATAGCTTTATCACATAGAATTTTTGAATATTATGATACGCTTCCTTGTTTCATAATGCAACGTACACAGTTATAACGTTTTAATAGCGAGTAACTGGTTAAATATATGCTTTTAAAAACCAATGATGAAATATGAAGAACATAGGAGTTGTTTTAAGTATCTCGTTCAGCAGTCGGCTATTTTAGGATATGCGAAAAATTTCCTTTAAACATCAGTTATCTTGGTACACTAGAGGCAGGCTATATTTTCTCTTTCTAGATTTATTTTCTTTTTGATTTTGATTTTATTGTTTCGCGATACCAATATTTTAACGTTCAGCAATGTCGGATTAATAATGATCTAGTTATAGTAAAAGTGCTACCAAAGTTTCTTCGACAGTTACTAATTAAAATATTTACACTGGATTCCACAAAAAAACAGTAACAATCGTGTGTTTCTTGAGTATTTAATGTGCACAATCTTAAACACTCTATAAAGTTTTGAAATAAACATTTTTTACCGTATAATTTAAAAGAAAATGTTAAATAACATTCCATGGCATGACTAAACATTGATTAAATGCATTTCAATCTGGTGATGCAAATTACGCTAGTTTGAACATAGAATAATATAACGTTTACAACTGATGAACCTTTACCATTGTTAGTTGGTGTCAAGTAATGACAAATCCTTATTAATTTTCTCTTACTTGTAGTTTTTTTTAAATGACAAAATAATTACAACCTATTACTTAGCAACATCGTGAATTTATAATTTTCAATATACATCATTTTTACTTGTATATTTAAGCTACATGTTATTTTAGTACTTAAATGCAGTATGTATATGATTATCATAAAGAATATCTTACGTAAATTGGTGTTATGGAAACTTGATTTTAGTAAATTTTCGAATGCCTTGTGCAACATTATCTCTAGATTTCAAAAAGCCCCGTTCTTAACCGAATAACGCTTTTTGAAGTAATATTTCTAAACCAAGTAAAAACTATTAAATATAAAAGAAACTTCCATTACTTCGGCGATTCTTTGGTAAATTATAAGAAATACATAAATAAAATGTATGAAATGTGTTGTAGTTATCGTAACTGTTGAAATATTTGTTCACTGTCATTATACTTGTTCTTAAAATTAGTGTACTTATCTTTTTAAATTTAATCTAAAGATTAAAAAAATTGCGATTTTAGGTGAACGTCTGCTTCATAAATGTAATGTTGTCTCTCAGCTTACGTACAGATATTCAAACTGTTCCTAGCCAACACCCTAGACATCACATCTCAGTAGCATGAAACGAAGACTGAAACAACACTAAAAGATAAACATCTCATCAATTACTTAAAATGATTTAAATTGAAAGAGTATTGTTTCTATTAAAATTAATGAATGAACATATTAATGCGTCATAATTTGTTTTAAAACGATAAAGCTGACACTATAATTAATATTTTGCAAACTTATTATCAAAATGGGTTTAATCCATTAAAAATCTAATAATCGCCACAACAACTTATGATTAGTTTATGAAAATACAGATCGTATTTCTTTTTGTGTTTGTCAATTATTTTTATCTAACGTGAAATTTTACAACTAAGATTTATTAAATATTTCTGACAATGCAAATGTAGTCAGCTCTTGTGCACAATTTATAAAACAATATTAGGTGACATCATTACTAGTGTGTACCACAATATATGCAGACCTAAGCTTTGCAAATGGAGATTTGTACAGGAAGTTAACCACCATCTATATATGCTATTATAAGATAAACGACAACTTACAAAAAAGGAAACAATTATATTTTAAAGTCTCGTATCTCCGCTAATACTAAAATACCGCATTTCAACCACAATGGACGTTAACAGCCAAATAAAAAATACTCAAGCTATCTAAAATAAAAAGGTTGGGAAATTTCAATATGCATTCCTTGTTATACAAGTCAATCTTCATTGAAATGTCACCATTCTATATATACTTAAATACGAATATTTAATACCTGTTAACATTTATTTAAATAACTGCTCAGTTAAGTATGTATAAGATCCAAATAATGCATATAATGAATTTTTCCTGTAACGTAAATGAAATTTCGCAGTAATGACAGTATTAAATAATTCTGTTATATATCATTCTTCGATTTCTTTTTTAAAAGGCTGTTTTAACGTGAGAATGTTTTTAATTTTCTATATGAACTGTATGCCATAATAAGTTGATGAGCGCTCTTGTTGGAGGAGACAAGGAAATATAATTTAACATCAACAGACAAATGCTGGTAATTGTTCTTTCTGTAAACACTCCATACATTATGTTCCTTTTGGCAAATATCTGTATGTTTTCAATGTTCAAGATGGAAGCTGTCAAAAACATAGACACGACGATTTTATTGATAAACGCTCACAGACAAATATGTACTGCATGAGTTCGTACATACAGCACTAAAACATGGGGTGGCTGAATTGAAATGTCTTTGGATAATCAACGCCAACGTCATGTTGTAAAGTGAATCTTATTATGCGGCTCAACAATTTGTTTAAGAAAAGCTGTTTTTTTAAAGCCGTGTATAGAAGAAAAATAAATAAGTATTGCCAATTTTTATACCCCCGCTCGACAGAGTCGGGGGTATATAGTGGTCCTCATGTCCGTCCGTCCGTCCACATTTGGTTTCCGGATGATAATTCAAAAAGTTTACATCCGATTTGAATGAAACTCTGGGATATTGTTATATATCAGGTTGGTAAGAAGCCTATAGATTTTGGGGAAAATCCGTCAAATTTCAAGGTCACAGTCCACAAAAAACGTTAGAAATTTTAACAAAAAAGTTGTTTCCGGACAATAACTCAAAAAGTTTTCATCCGATTTGAATGAAACTTTGGGATGCTATCATATATCAGGTTGGTAAGAAGCCTTTTGATTTTGGGGGAAATCCGTCAAATTTCAAGGTCACAGTCCACGAAAAACGTTAGAAATTTTAACTAAAAAGTTCTTTCCGGACAATAACTCAAACAGTTTGCATCCGATTTGAATGAAACTTTGGGATATTGTTATATATCAGGTTGGAAAAAGCCTTTTGATTTTGGGGAAAATCCGTCAAATTTCAAGGTCACAGTCCACGAAAAACGTTAGAAATTTTTACAAAAAAGTTTTTTCCGGATGATAACTCAAACAGTTTGCATGTGATTTGAATGAAACTTTGGGATATTGTTATATATCAGGTTGGTAAGAAGCCTATCGATTGTTGGGGAAATCCGTCAAATTTCAAGGTCACAGTCCACAAAAAACGTTAGAAATTTTAACAAAAAAGTTGTTTCCGGACAATAACTCAAAAAGTTTACATCCGATTTGAATGAAACTTTGGGATGCTATCATATATCAGGTTGGTAAGAAGCCTTTTGATTTTGGGGGAAATCCGTCAAATTTCAAGGTCACAGTCCACGAAAAACGTTAGAAATTTTAACTAAAAAGTTCTTTCCGGACAATAACTCAAACAGTTTGCATCCGATTTGAATGAAACTTTGGGATATTGTTATATATCAGGTTGGAAAAAGCCTTTTGATTTTGGGGAAAATCCGTCAAATTTCAAGGTCACAGTCCACGAAAAACGTTAGAAATTTTTACAAAAAAGTTTTTTCCGGATGATAACTCAAACAGTTTGCATGTGATTTGAATGAAACTTTGGGATATTGTTATATATCAGGTTGGTAAGAAGCCTATCGATTGTTGGGGAAATCCGTCAAATTTCAAGGTCACAGTCTACGAAAAACATTAGAAATTTTAACAAAAAAGTTGTTTCCGGACAATAACTCAAAAAGTTTGCATCCGATTTTAATGAAACTGTAAAATATCGTTATATATTTTGTTGTTAAGAAGCCTATTGATTTTGGTGGAAATCCATCAAATTTCAAGGTCACAGTCCACGAAAAACGTTAGAAATTTTCACAAAAGCGGGGGTATCAGCGATCGCTAGATCGACTTTGTCTAGTTCTTATTGATTTAGCATTTGCATGCTACTAAGTATGTACATGTAAAGTAATCAGATTTACGTAGAGAAATTATTTGTTTGTACTATGGTTTTCGTTCTACAAGAAAAATGGAGATTAAGACTTGGTGAAAATGTTATAAAAAGGGGAAAACGCACAGACGAGAAAGACAGAAAACAATCATCCGGATCAAAGCAGAAAATTAAATAGCAAGAAGAACTCCTTATCAAAAACTTTCCAAGAGGTCCGGAAGTATACACCTTTATAACAAACAAAACATTTAAAACTTAAACGATTTTGCCTCTAACCCGACCTTCAGTCAGTTGCGGCTATTTTCGTCAATTTCCGTCGTCCGTAACCATTTTAATATTATTATATATCCACTTACTGATTCATTAGTAATTAAGGATAATTTGTTGCCAGCAACCATCAAGACATGTTTTATTTAATAATAAAATGTTGAAGATAAAATTAGTTACACAAGTATTATAATATTAAGATGTGAATCTTTTTAATACAGCATAAATTGACTAGATTAATTCTGATGGTTTTAGCACACAAATTACTGATAATTCTAACACGGCGTGTTACATTCGCTGTGTAAACATGATTGCTCTAATAAGCATACAACCCTCGTGTACATGCGCAGAATCCTTTTCTTTAGATGACGTTCTTTCATTATTTTCTACATTGCTCGTTTTGAATATGAATAATAGAATTATTTAGCTCTATAAATGTTCATCTTTGTGTTATTCGTCATACCTACAATATAAACAACTATATTCCACATACTTCAAGCATCTGTTTTCGGCGTTCCATTACAATGGTTTACATCCCCTGTAAAAGCACATTTTAAATAAAAAGTTCGTTTTCATTTTAACAACACATTGAAATGGCGACACAAACGACGACGCCCCTCAAAATAGTACTTGTTTTTGAACTTCAAGGTTCAAAGTGCAAGATTATAAACAAATTTGCAACCCTAGTGGGGATTCAAACACCAGCCACCTACTTCATGGTTATAGGTGTACTATTATTATACTACCAGGGTCTTCTAAAGTTGATAACATACACTTTACTACATGTACATGCTTGACATGTACATTTGTACATGTATAATAAAGTAGGTGTGAAAATTATTACATTAGGTATGGTATCACTAAATTATTTATGCATGTGGTTAATATAAATATTTTGTTGTTTTTCTTTCCAACAAAAAGTACCTAAATCAAATAGATAGTCCTTTACTTGGCTTTAAACAAAAAAAAATGTAAAACATTTATACTTTATAAACTGGTTAACTGAAAATGGTGACGACAAGAACTTTAAGAACATAGATGATACTTCTTGAAATGGTAAGCTAAACTATTTCTATTATATATAGCTTGCAAACAAAAGATGGAAGAGAATACTCTAAATCGGCACTAGTATGTATGAGGGCAGTTATATCTCGCCATTTAACAAGTCATCGATATATTCGCCAAATAATGATAATTCCTGATATTAAACTCTAACCATGTTCTAACTGGAATGGTAAAAAACCTGAAAAGTGAAAGGGAAAGATCTTTCAGTTCATAACAAATCATAGCTGAGGGTGACACAGAAAAACTTTACACAAGCAGACAGGTTTATACTGACAAACCTTTTACCCAGCAGTATAAAGTTTTCTATGATATTACGTTTAATTTTGGAAGACGTGGTCAACAAGACTTACGAGAACTCAAGAAATAATCATATGGGAAATTCAAAGGTGACAGAGGTCAGGATAATGTACAATGAATGCGATAAAACTCATCATGGTCTTGATTCCCAAGAAACATCTAAGAGGTTAGAACGTATGCCAACACTAGAAGTGAATTCTGTCCAGTGGCAAGTCTAGATCTATATCTAAGTAAACTGAGCCCAAAATGTGATGCTTTGTTAAAAGAAACCTCTAGTTAAACCAAGAGTAATGTATTTGGTATGCTGCTCAGCTGGTAGGAAAAACATCAGTGGCTTCCATGATGTCTAACGTTTCAAACTTTGTAAACTGCCGAGTGATACAAACCTTTACGTCTACCCAACCACGTGATTACGAGCAAACTGTAATATGAAATTCTCATCAATTATATTTTGACATATATTAAAATATACATTTCCGTTGTTAAAAAATAAACAAAGGTTTATTCTCGTTATAATTTTATTTGCTTGTGTTATATTTTCGTTAACAAATTCAGTAAATAGGAAGGTAATTGGAACAGCTCAATATACGTTCTCGCTTGACGGAACAAAATTACCATAAATGCCCTGTTGGAATCGAAATAGATTATTGCAAGCGGTCTCTATGCGTATTGGAACATGGTCGGACCTTATATTTGTCTTCATTTTATATATCGCTGACGCTCGGCAGTAAATATCAACAAATATAAGTTTTGACCATGTTCTAATTCGCATAAGAGCCCGCTTGGATTTTATACCTCGCTAACGCTCGGTACAAAATATCGACAAATATAAGGTCTAACCATGTTCTACTTCGTATAGAGACCGCTTGTACTAATCAATTTCTTAATTCCGAATTTCTTCTTTTAATTAATATGTTTAATATATTACTTCTTTTCTCGTAGAAAATGATTTGAAATATTTTCACTTTAGTTTTTAAGCTTAATGGCACGTTCAACAGACTTCATGCAGCTGCTTAAACCCCTGATTAGATCTATTTTATAAGAAAACTCTCATAGAAAACTGAACAATAACATAAAGTCACCGGACTTCCGGTAAGTCTTATTGAGAAGGATATTACGTGTTAAAGGAACAACATGTTGTATAATTTCTATACGGTTCAGATAAAATAAAGGTATTGTCGGTGTTGAAATAATATGTTAACTATATTATAAGTTAAATGTACAACTTCTGTTTGTAATCTATAAGAATATTAACTTCTTTAAAACAATTCAACGCAATCTTTTTACGAGTGTATTAATACAGTTTGGCTGAACGCATTTTTAACCTTTATTTCCTAAATCTTGTTTTCTTTAAATAATATATTTATTTTTCCTAAGTTTTATTATCTTATTTTATAGTATCGATATTGTATTATACTCAGTACATCAAATATAAATCATCCGTTGGCAATGATACAAGAGTTGTCTGGTCGGGCGTTCATGAACTTAAAATGACAGATATCAATTCGAGTCGAGAAGCCATGTACAGTTAGGCGTCTCAGTCATGTATTATGAAATAGTTACTCGACTCGCATCTAGATGCTGTGTTTATTCGACAATTGGGAAGATAATACGTGCCTAATATTGTAGTTTTAAATAGTCGTCTTTCTTCATTGGCTTATTAAAATTACAATAATATTAAAGTTAAAAAAAAGTTTGTGTAATTTACTTTTCTATTTTTCTGTACGGCCATATTTGAAGATTATTTCGCACAAGTTACAGTTTAAATGTCCGATTCACTCCCCACTATCCTCAAATATACTAACATCAACCGTGGCCGTATTTTGACATTTGTGAAACAAAAGTATTATTTTTATTTTTCGTATTAACTTTGCCTTTATCTCTTTCATCTTAGGAGTTATATTTTGTACATGTTTGATGCTGTTCTTTTTATCACGGAAGAGTCATTGAATTCAAGTCAGTAAAGACAAAAATTAACATTGAAACTTCACAATGAAGATCGCGTACTACAAGGGCACATTGAAACCTAAATCGAACAGTAAATAAAATACTGTAATTAACTGATCAATCAAATCTTCAAATCGAATGGTAAACAATACAAACCTTTCTATACATATCGATACACGGATTAAACTTAGAAGGTTGATTTAGTGTTGTATGATATCGGAAACAACATGTTAAGTGTAACAGTTGGTTTTTTAAATGTTTAAACATCTGTCTCAGATTTAGCTCTTAAAGCCTTCTGAGTTAATTGACCTGAGTCAATTGACAACGTGTACCCTTGACCTAAATAAAATTAACAAAAACGGTTACAAATTAATAACGTTCACAATTCCAAAAGCGCGTTTCGTCAATTTGATCATTGTTGGGGCACAATATAAAGCACATATTTTGTGGCCTGCTTTTGTCAAATGGATATGTTTTAGAGTAGAGAACTTTGACAAATTAGTTTCATTCTGTTTAAACGAAGTACAAAATAACGTAAACTGCATGCCTTTTTTTCTTAGTAATTTTTTTTTGCTTTTCGGGATATATTTCTTAATTGTCGATTAATTGATTGATTTATTCGATGTTTGCTTTACATCCAGCGAGAAGTATTTCAGCTATATTCAGGACAGGAACAAGTTACCAAACAATTCATCAATTGGAAAAGGGGTGGGTTTGACACAACAGGGAACACAATTTTGACTGCCACTGGAAAAGTACGGAGCATTGGGTAGGGTCGGAGAATTTAGCCTTTTGTAGCGGCGACAATAAGCCTACCCTTTTTCGAAATCTAAAAAAGAGATCTTTATCGTGCAAGGAGCGTGGCACTCTCCAAACACGTTACCCACTATGGTCCGGCTAGGCATTCCGTATTATGACATGACAACAACCCGACGAGAGGGTCTCCTCTATCCGCCACCCGGAGACGCACAGGGCTGCTCTGTGGTTCGATCACGGGGAACCGCTCAGTCTTGTTTGTCGAGCATTTAGATATGTTTATTGTAACTTCCTTATAATCGAATCATCAAACTTTAATTATAAACAAATTTTTTCGTTATATACGAAGTTTATCGAATAAATTTTACTTACTTAACTAACAAATTATATTAAGTTCTTCCAATACTGGTAAATGCCTGGTTTTTTTTAAATTTCTAATACCATAGAGTGTTATTGGTTATTTGATTGGATGTTTGCTTTTAAGTCTAGCTTGCAGTATTTCAGCTATTTATATTCAGGACGAGAACTAGTTAATAAACAAGAAATCAAGGTGAAAAGGGGTGGGAAATAGGAAACGAATTGCGCGTGCAACTAAAATCGGATAAGTATAGGGTAGGGGCGGACTTTTAGCCTTTTGCAGAGGCTACAGCGAGCCTACTGTTTTTCGAAATCTACAAAAGGGGTCTTTATCATTGGTCCGCGACCAAGCCTGTCGTATTATGAGACAATGCCTTCTGTATTGTGAACTGACAATCCCCCAACGAGAGGGTCGCCACTCCGGGACGCATTGGGCCGCCATTGTCGACACCATGAACCTTCCAAGTATAGTTTATTTAATTTTTGTAACATGTATAACAAAACCCATTCAACGTAAGATGCCCGTTTCTTATGCAGGACGTTTACCTGTATCGACTCTAGAGGCTCAGATCTTGCATAACTTCACACTCATTTTCGTGTGAAGCTTCAATAAATAGCATTAGTGTCTTCTTTGAAGAAACTTTTATCTTAATGTATTCCCAGGCCAAGTTTAACGTTTTCAATAATGTATTTTATATATATTTAATGATCTTTGTTGTTTTTGCTTTGTTATGCTTTCTTTTTGGTCTTTTTTATTTTTGGTGTTCACATCAAAATGTTTGTAGATTAATGGTAGATTAGAAGAATTTAACATATTTCAGTGACGATGAAAAATAACGTCTTCACATATCGCTACTTTATGGTGACAGTAATTGAAGAACCAGAATGTCGGTTTTTGTTTACATAGACGAAACGAGCATAAATCAAACAATATTTCAAGATCAATTATCTCATTCATATTTTGAACTCCAGTAGTTACAAGACAATACCCTTAAGTATACGTTTTTCATTAAACTGCTCATCAATATTGACACAAAATAAAACTTAAGTTGCCAGGTTATCATTATGCAAATATAGACCGCGTCATCACACATAATGTACAATTATATATATTGCTGATAAATAAAATGGGAATTGAAAATTTCTTACGGATGACATTCCTACAGTAATAATTGGTTTTTAATAACAACTTTAAAGGAAAGTTTAAATCAAAGACTATTTGAAACTTAATGATGTTGAAATATTGAGTCATTATATTTTCTAAAAAAATTATCGGTTACAATTCTTCTGTTTCTCGTAAAATAAACGAGGTCATTAACGTGCAAGAAGCGTTGCCCTCTCTTAATACGATACCCAATATCCATTATAATCGAAGCTCATGCCTCTGTATAGTAAACGGATACCACCCAACCCCCAGTTACTTCGAGAGGGCTTGACGAATACCTAACCCATTCCCCATGTAAAAATAACAACACATCCTGCAGAGAACCATACAAACATTACGATAATAATAAATGTCGATATGACTATACAAACTACATTAAAACCACGTATTGTGTTTGATTTGCAATAATTGATTTCATTTTTATTGGAATTGAATATCTGTTGAACCGTAAATTTCAATATCGTAGTTCAAATTTCAAACAGTTACCGTCATTATTGAATATTGTTAGCAGTTTCCGGTAGTGTCGTTTGTGGATCATTATTTAATCATGTTTTTTCACCTACCTCGAATTATGTTCCATACATAGCTGTATATGAATTTCAGTTACTGTGAATCCTACTTTAATATGACCATAATATGCTGCATGCATTAAGATATATTAAGATAACTGGCAATACACCGTTAAGTGTTATGTATATTGCACCTTTAGATAACATCAAATTGCGTGCATACAAGTAAAACTATTTACGAACGTTGCATTTATATTGAGTAATTGCATATATCTGGGTGATGTAATAATGATACATAGAGCATTCACGTGTGGTTGGTTTTTTGTCAAATAAAAAAGATTTTTGAACCAGTTCATTCCATGCATACAGGTTAACTTTGCAAGATATCGTTTCATTGAAGCGGTCTTTGGCGTTCAGTGACGATTATGAATGGTAATCAATGTAAGTGATATTTAATCCCAGTTAAGATTTCCTGATTTGAAAAAGCTATTCATGCAGTAACATCTTTGCGGAAATGAATTAATGCAAACAAAGGTTAAATGGAATTCGTGTTCAGCCTCTGAACTACGGAAATTATATGCAATATGTTCTAAATTATTAACTCAAGTACACAAAGTGTTATGTGTTTAAAAGTAATAATTGTGTTTCAGTCGTTGAACGTTCTAGTTTTATTATGATTACACTATCGATATGTCTACTTCAATTTAGATTTTTCGAAGACATATTGCTAAAATATGGTCACCCATTTAAAGATCATTTTCGCAACTATATTTAGAAAACCTTAAGTTTAGATTCGCATATTTTAGCTACATTCATAGAAATTAATGTGTGTTGCGACAACCAGACAATTTATCTGTTCATAGGACGTCTGAAGCATCAAACTGAGTACGATGTTAATACAAAACTGCTATACAAGTCTTCAAAAATAAACAGAACATTTTTTTACTTCGATTTTCGTACTGTCAAACTCCCACCGTCAGATTATTGTGGCAAAAATCCACAGTACGGACAGAAGACAAAAGATAAAAAGAAGAAAGGATTCTTATATCCCAGTGAGAAAATAGGGTGGTATACATTTGTTTTTGTTAACCGACGAAAAGATTAAACGAATAGTCCATTGTACTCATATTTTTTTGCTATAGACTAGTGGTCGCTTCGCAGAAGAAATAGCATGCATCGGGGCAAAGGACGTTTAACGTTAATAAGACTGGTTCCACTAGAAGTCTACATTTCTGACCTCGTCTAACTACCGTCTACTTTGCTCGATTAATCTTTTCGCCAGTCATGGCTTTTAGATTTTAGATAACTATTAATAATAACAATAATAACTGCTAATATTGTTACAATTGATGCATTAAAATCTTTGATAGCAATTTCTGTCCACCAGTGATGGAAGAAAATATGCATTGTCAATTTTTGTTTTAAAGTTGTTTATGTGGAATGTCAAAAATTTGACCTGTCTGACAAAAATTGCATGGTCTTTTTACGATTGGGGCTTAAATGTTAAAAATACTCAGAATTTGTTTTAAGTATTTTCTAATTGTGGGATAAAAACTACATTAGTGTGTTGTAACAAAAATATAGCTATTGTATTTTGTATTCGGAGACATCGGGATATGCTCTGCATTTATGCAGTCTATTAGTCTCATAAAAATAAATGCTATATTTTTCAAAAACACACACATATTGAAAATATCTACATATCTAATCTAGCAATTTTATCTTCGTTTACTCTAAGTTTTGAGGAGTTGTATATTTATCGGAAACTCGCAGCATCATGTTGAAGTAATGGTTAACTGAAGCGTCCAAAAAAACTAAAAAGTATTACGCCAAACTCAGTTTTCTGGTCTAGATTTTTTATTGCTCTTATACCAAAAATGCTTAAAGGCAGTATAGTTAAGATGTGGAAAAATCGTTTATCACTCTAACTCATAAACGCTATTCAAAGACAATCAATACGTTATAAATAAAAATTACAATTTCAGGGCAGTTAGTTGGACTAAGACTCAATAAATAGATCAGTGGCATATCACTGTATTACCAGTGTGAAAACTGGGACTAAATGTTGCATTAAATATCAATAGATACTAAGGTAACACAATTTACTTTGCTAGACGCACATTGTCGGTAATAAATATCTATAAATGGCTGAAACCAAAATTGTTTTACGGCGAAATAATTAAAATATTGAAGAGCTTGTTAATCACCAATATGTAAAAAAAAATATGCTCGATTGACTTATTAACGTCCAGAGATCAGTTTCTCAGAACTGCGGAAAGAGACACAAACACAATTCAATGGGGAAAAGGGATAGACCAAACAAAAGTGTGTCTGGCACCTAAAAGGTAGTGACGAAGAATTTAGGTAGTGACGAAGAATTTAGCCTTTTGCAGCGGCTACAAAGAACCAACTTTGTATCGAAACCTACAAAAGTTGCCTTTATAGTGCAAGCAGCGTAGCACTTTACAAACACGTTACCCACAATGGTTCTCCATACAAGCAAGGTTCGATGAGTTATTAATATGGATTTAATATATTAAATAATGTCATTTCCTGTACCTAATTGTAACAAAGGTTCTCTGATACCGAACTGGTCAGAATGCTCGACTGTCTGATGAACAACATAATTGGCATATTTGTTCGACGTGTATTTACCGTTGATTTCAATGGGTACCAACTGCAACTGTGCTTATCTTCTCGTAGACTGTTCCCCTATACGAATGACGCGGAATATTTTACAAAGGCTTCTTAACTGCAATGACAATAGAAAAGCGTTTTCCTTAAAGTTTACATTCCGCTATATAGATGACGTGCTCTTATTAAATAATCCGAATTTGGTCACTATGTCACTAATCGCATCTACCCCAATTAACAACACATAGGTCTGACTAATACCTTGTCTTGTATCTACATATTTACAATTAGGGTCGGATGAGAACTTTAGGACAAAAGGAATAATTACTTTTTTATGCCCCGCGACGACATGTCGGGGGGGGGGGGGAGTGGGGCATTAAGTTTTACACAGTCCGTCCGTCCATCCGTACGAATTTCCGTCAAGCTTTTCTCAGAAACCATACATAAGAACAATTTGGCAGGGTGGTTCAGTATCACAAGTTGTGCGTCCTTAGCGACTTTCAGACCTGTCGGATAACTACTTCCTGTTTGGGACTTCATTTAGCGAGGGCATCTGTGTCCTATGGACATATTCTGAAAAAAAGATAAAAATGGTAAAACTAAGAAAGGATTTTGAAATGAAATTGAGTTTGGATATTCTCACTAATGAGACAGCGTGGTACCTATTTTTAGCCGGCTGAGATATCCTTATCTCAACCCGTGGGTGAGATAAGAATTTCACGCTTCTTTTCCCGTAAAAATGTATTGTGACGTCAACTGTCGGTTCAGCAATAAAATTGATAAAATATTTGCTTTAGCAGTGTTGGTTTACTATGCCTTTTTAAATATTCACATGAAAAGAACATATCTGAGCTTCCATGCATGACACAATTTATGCCACGATATGATAGCGGTAAACATCAAAACAAACTCGGTGACGCAACATGTGTACACTGGAGATTACGTTCAGGGTCGATAACTCTATTTGTTGCCATCTTTCAATAGAACAGAACTGGAATTGTTTTTAACGAATTAGTGAGAAATAGAATCAAACACCTGTGGTTGGGCAAGACGGGAAAATCTCAGACTCGGCAGAGCTTCGTTGGAGACAAGAAATCTTTTCACTTAGGTGTCTGAGATTTTCCCGTCTTGCCCTCCCACCGGTGTTAGATCCTATATTCCTTAAATTACTACAACGAGCATTCATACATTTAATGCTAATATGTCTTTTGTCTTATTTGTTTTACATTTCATTAACGTTTAAGTAATTTTATTTCCTTTCCGATTTCACTAACATTATGGTCTCTTTTTACGACCATCTAGTTGATAATTGTTTTGTTCGATTGGAATCAGTAATTAAGACATCAATAAAAAAATATACATCTTTTAATAAACTAATTAAATTCACTAATATTCCTTTTAACATAAACAATTTGTTCGCACAAAAACGTGTTTATCTATTGCGTCTTTATCATTAATCATTGTGCATTACAAAGTTCATTTGCAAACAATAAATGATACATGCCATGGATTTTTTCATACTAATGAATATTGATGTGTTTCATATACATCCTTATAAGAAGTAAAGTATTTTAAAAACTAACAGCATGTTTACTCATCATACAGTGGCTATTATGTTTGAGAATGTAGTTTTTTTTTTATTAATCTTGGGACCTCTGTGCCAGAGTAGTTGAGGTAGTCCACTATTGATCACGGTCAACAATAAGATGGCGGGTTAAAATCTCATTGAGGTCAGGATGTCCTCAACAACAATATTAATTGACAAGGATTTTAAGATTTTCTAGCGAAGTCGGAGGGTTTCCTCGGGTAATCCGGCTACCTCCCCCAATAAAAACCCGGACGCCAAATTGATAAAAGTGGTATTAAACGCAATTCAACAAATTCTTCTTTTATATTATCTATATAATTATACCCCCGCAAAATTGTTTGGGGGGTATATAGGAATCACCCTGTCCGTCTGTCCACATTCCTTGTAAGCGCAACTCCTCCTAAACCTCTTGATGAAATTTAATGAATCTAATGAGCATAAAGGAAGTACATTATATGTAGATGTGCATGAAGAATGTTTATTGACCTCGGATATCATTAATAAGGGGAGATCATTGGACTTGAAAGCGAGTGTGGGTATCCCTTTGTGAGCGTGCTCACAGTCCACACTTGTTAAATTTATATTCATTTAATATAAATCATTATATAGCAACATAATATATATAATACCAAAATTTCACTTTTTACCAAATCAATATTTTGCTATACAATAAAAGGGGTATTACATGAATATTGGGGAATATTATCACTGAAATATTGAGCCGCAAGCCCGGGCAATGAAAACTTCTACTCAGGATAATATTCCACGACATTCATGCAATAATTATATAATACACCATTTCGTTTGGGGCCTCGGTGTTCCAGTCATTAAGGTAGTTTTTCTACATTTATCGCGTGGTCAGTCAACACGGATGCTGCGGATTCGAGTCGCACTGAGGGTGCATTCGACTCCAATCTTAATTGACGATAATTTTTTTCTGATCAAAGGTCGTGTTTTATGTCTCTCGCTTCCTTCCCTAATGAAAACTGGATGATACGGTATAGCTGAAAGTGGCTATAATACCATTCGAGCAAACAAAACAAGACAAATTTTCGTTTGATTTACAAAACTGCTTCAAACAAATAATGTCTGCTACAACAAATGTCCAGTAGTGACTATTGACAAAATAAAAGAATAATTAAATTACCAGTGAAGTCTACGTGTAGTAATGCTGAAATAATGACTACTTACTGTCTGGTAGGATATCGAACCAATTACGTCCAGAAACAATATTGTTTTATTGCGTGCTTTCGTTGGAAAAATACGACACTGTCGGGAGATTCAAGTAGGTAATAATCCATATGACGAGCCTATTCTACTGTGAGACAACAGACTATCACTTTTCTTGAAAACGTGCATGTCATGGATTTCTTGCAAAAAAAGTCTATTAAAATTCATCAAAATTATTATGAGTTTAATTAATTTCGTGAAATCACGTCGTTTTTTTAAGGATGCTTAATAATGAAGTAAAATATCTATTATTGTGTATACTTAGATTATTTTGATTGGTCACAGAAAGCTTGTTGTAAGTTTTTTTTATTACGAAAATTTGTTTTCTTTATATTGTAGACGTAAAGTGAATGGGACACTCGTTAAAATACTTCTGCTACACCTCATACTATTGCATAATGATCTTAGTGGCAACAGCGGATAAAAATAAAGACTTGTGTTCATTTATTTGGAGCCTACTATATTGTTGCGTCATATATGGGCAAGAATCGACGGTTTTGCGTTTTATCCTATCGTATCAGTTCCACTGAACACGAATTTAAAGATACCAAGAAAACGTCCTTTCAACTTAATACCTTACCATTCACCTGGAAAATTCCTGCAGCAAATTAGATAACTTTAACTTTTTAACGCGAACTTCCCGTTCATGGTTTGATTTATATCGATTGGCATATTCACCCTTTCTGGATTTGAAAGACATTCTAATACAACTATTAGTGACATCACATGACGTGTATGACGTGTTATTGTCAGCCATAATGGATTTTTTCCACTCAATAGAATATCAATAGGACGATTTAAAAACGCCGAAATCTTATTAAATAAAATAAAATATATATGTTCCTGGTTCTACAGTCTTATCTTTCGATTGATATAAATTTTATTAGTTTAAATTACATGAAAAATACTTCCCATTTTGTTTGAAAAAAGCATTTTCTGCCTTCTGGTTCCATTGTTTCAAAGCGAAATAGTCCACTATGCACCACTTCTGGCGTAAATTACGTAAACACAGTTGGTATAATCTATCTTTTGCACACATATACAAATAGTAGACACATTTATGTTTTTAATTTTCACATTTTTAACACTTTAATTTCTGATCTTCATACTTCCCATTTCATTTAAATTGGCTCATTTTACAATTGTTAACATGGCGGAGTTCAGATCGGTAAACGGAAAGAAAGTCGCAGGAAAAAAGTCACAATTAATAAGTTGTCTTGGTCACATATATTGTCATAATACAAAAATATTTTTATTTTTATTATAATTAGTCATATTGTTATGTAAAACTAGTTTATTACTTTATTACTTATTAATACAATTAATAAAAATTGTATTTAAAGTCCATCAAAATCTAGAAAACATTTTAGTTTCAATACATTACTGTTGACAGCTCTTTTTGTGCTGCCTTTACAGTTAAAAATATATTATATGATATTTTTATATATACGTAGATCCAAGCCAAAAATATGGCTTCAAAATTTTAGTGATTTATTAATTGAATAATTTGTAGTGAAAAATGAAAATGTTTGACCAATTATTTCACTACTAATTGCTTATTTATTCCTTTGTTTTGAAATGATATAATTTTGTTAATGTGTTATGATATTTATTTTAAAATTAAATGTCTTTAATTATTTATTTTACTTTTTATACCCAAGAACATAAATCTTGCAAAAAAACTAATAAAAACATTCAATACCAATACAACTTATTAATTGTTACTTTTTACTTGAGACTTTTTATCCGTGACTTTTTTCCATGACTTTTTTTCCTGTGACTTTCTTTCCTACAACCTTCAGACCACGTGGTTCAGACAAGGGACAGGGTTGTGTGTCATTTTTATGGTCTAATTTTATCTAAGAAATGTACCATGTTTAACTTAGATCTAAATATTCTAAAAATCAAACAAAACAAACAAAAACATGTAAGAGTATTAGACTTACAAAATACTGTTTTTAGAAAGAGTGGGACTAACTGCTATTGCATTGTCTTAAATTGAAAATGTGTTAATGAACTTTGTGATAAACATTTATAAAGTATTTCTATAAAAAGATAATTACAAAAATATCCCCATTTTTGTTCGTATTTTCCTCAGTCATAATACAGGTAGTCGAAATTCAAGTTCAAAGGAATAAGCTGTTCAATAAACATCCTGTACAGAGTATACAAGTTTAAGACAGTACACGCTTTATCAGGATGACACAGCAAGGGTTAAATTGCAATACATGAAAGGTGTTCTAAATAACAGATCTGTCATACATGTTTATTAGGTAACCATAATTCATTAATAATTTTATTAAATTATAAACAATATTAATAGTTTTTGAGTATAAAAAATAATGATGCCACGGTGAAACAACAATAAACGAGAACTCCATAAATGAATGAATTTTGTTTTACGTCCAGCTAGCAAAATTTCAGTATATTCAGGACTTGAAAAGAACTCCATAAATGATAATTTAGAGTTAAAAAATCAAAATGTATATAAAAGATAGAAACACATTGTCAAATATTATTAATATTATAAAAGCATAAAATAATTTTATTCAAATAATAGCAGTTTGATATTATATTTATAAATTTTTGCTGTTTACGATACACAACAGTTGTTAAATGAAAAACAGAGTTATCGAACCTAATTATTACAGTAATAGCGAGCATCGCAGATGTATATCTTTTTATTCTCTAAAGACCATTTCATAGGTACAGAGAAAAGAAAAAAATATATATATATACAGAAAAAAGAAAGATGTACATGTGATAGTTGTAAAAACAGTACAAATATTACAATATTAAATATATCAAATAATATAATAGCAAAGGAGGTATACTTTTATATATAGCAACGAGGTTACCCAAGAGACTTTATTTTCTTAGTAATAATATTTATAAATTTACAAAGTTTGACGAGATCTGGTGGGTGGCTACTATTCATTAATTCATTAAGTTTAAGGATATTGGGACGTGCATAGATGTTTTGTTTAATAAATATCTTCCTCTCATTGCTGAGTGTAGGACAAACTAGTAGGTAGTGGAATTCGTCTCCGATATCTTGATTTTGACATAATGTGCAGGTTCTATTTTCTCTTGGAATGTTGAGCCATCTACCAGTCTCTATAGGTAGTTTGTGGTTCATAGTACGGAACTTACAAAGTGATATAGCATATTTATCATTGAGAATAATTTTCAAATTCGATTTTGTCTTTATAAATTCTATAATTAAGAGATTTAGGAGATTCATGTACCTTGGAAAGCCAGTTCTGTTTAAATTGATCTAAAAGCGTTTGTTTAATAGATGAATACAGCCATGATATACTAAGAAATGATTGTTCGGTCCATACATTTGATTTTCCACAATCATCTAATATGGACTTAACATATTTAAGCCAAGGAGTATTTGCAAGATTCTTGTGTGCCAGACGATAGAGAATAAATGGCTTTTCTTTTTTCCCACATATAAGCTTTGACCAATATTTAATGAGTCGAAGCTTAATACATATATCAAGAGGATAGCGTCCTAGTTCACCATAGATCATATAATCTGGTGTGGATTTTTTAACACGCATAAGTAATTTACAAAATTTAATATGCACCCTTTCTATGGCTGAGTTATTTCCCATTCCCCAAACTTCGCAACCATATAATAGAATAGGCTGAATAATCTTGTCAAATAAATCTAACTGACACTCTATTGACAGGTTATGTATCCTTCCATTTCGTATGACGTCATACATTGCCTTCTCTATGTTATAGTCTTTTGCTCTGGCAAAACTTCCTGTTCTCGTAAAAAATACTCCAAGGTACATAAACTCGTTTACAATATCTATTTCCTCTCTATTGTATTTAAAGCTAAAATTATTTTGAGACCTTCCTTTAGAAAAAACGACAATTTGACATTTATAAACGTTAACTTTTAGTTTCCACATGGTACAATATTCATATAAATAGTTGAGTTGATTTTGCAGATCGAGATCAGATTCCGACAAAAGCACAGTATCGTCTGCATATAAGATAAGATAAAGCTTTATATATTTATCGAATTCTGTTTCTATATCATTTGAAATACTTTGTAAACCACAAATGTTTTTGTCCATCATAAAAGATTCTAAGTCATTTACATATAGAGAAAATAATAAAGGGGAAAGATTTTCCCCTTGCCTGACTCCAATGTTACAAGGAAAAAAGCTAGAGTACTCTACACCATCGAATATTCTTGACTTTATATTACTATACATATTTACAATAACATTATACATTTTTCCATCAATAGAGGTTTCTAGTAATTTAGACCATAGACCTGGACGCCAAACTGTATCAAATGCTTTAGCAAAATCAATAAACGCGCAGAAAAGTTTTTTTCTTTTTTTGCCTTAGTAATTCAAAAAGTAAATGTAATGAAAATATACTGTCAATAGTCGAATAGCCGTGACGGAAGCCAAATTGGTTTTCATTTAACAAAGAGAAATCTTCTAAGAAAGATGTTAACCTGGCATTAAGTATAGATGTAAAAAGTTTACCCATACAACTAAGAATAGTAATAGGTCTATAATTTTTTGGGTCAGATTTATCTCCTTTGTTTTTATAAAAAGGGAGTATGTTTCCTTCCAACCAAATTTCAGGTACAAGTCCTGAATCAAAAATAACATTAAATACCTTGACATAAATTGGCATAAGAATGTGACTAGTATTTTTAATGTATTCATTTAAGATAAGGTCATCGCCACTGGATTTACCATTTTTTAACTTCTTAATACACTTAAGAATTTCATCTTCATTAAAAGAATTGTTTACATATTCAGGGATATTAGAGTTTTGTTCAGCGTCCTCATCATTGCTATTCAGATCTTTGAAGAAATTAAATAATGAATCAAGCGTAATATCTGACGAGCCTTTATGTCGTTTTGGCTTCAATAGATTCCAAAACTCTTTACTATTACTTTTTCTGAGGGATTTAATTTTCTTTCTCATTTGCCTCCTATATTTAACGACTGCTTTATTCATTTCGGATTTATAGGCTCTTTCCATTGTCTTTACCTCATTTTTATGTTCAATAGTTTTATTATTTCTGTGACGTCTCTTGGCTTTTCTATAACTTTTTCGTTTTTCCCAACATTCTTTTGTGAACCAGGGTTTATTATCTTTTTTATCTTCAGCTGAAACGTGAACTTTTTTCTTAGGATAAAAAACACCAAATACCTTTTCTGCTGGTTTCAGAAGAATATCATTAATATCTTGCACCATATCATTTACAACCTGTTGAGTCAGATTATCTTTATGAACTTGAACAAGATCCCGAATAACTCTATCTACTATAAGTGGATCAATATTTTCTATATATTCATTAGCTTTTTCGCTGTTCCATCTCTTGATCTTCCTATCACAGCTCTCAGCTTGACTACATTCTGCAATGTAGTCATCGCTAGGAACTGTAGATCTCAGGACCAGAGAGATAGGACAATGAACGTCTGATAACAATGATGAGAAATCATGAACGTGAAAAGATACAGCAAGTGGTAACATATCAACAGAGCATATGCAATAGTCAACTACACTGGATTCTCTACATGTATATTTTCCTAACAAATCGCCTTTGTTTCTACCATTTAAGATAAACAAGTTATGGTTTTTACAAAATTCAAGCGATTGGTTCCCGTAATTATTTTTAACATGGTCCATACTATTTCTGGAATATAACATATCATAGTCAGGTAACATATTTGCATAATCTACTGCATTGTCAAAAGGACAATGACTATCACTTTTTAAATAAAAAAAGTCTTTTTCTTTTCCAGTTCTGCTATTAAAATCTCCATTTAAAATGATATGTGTATAATTTTGTGAAAATTTTAAGTATTCTTGTTCTATTTCATAGAAAGGGTCATCAGATTTGTATCTAAAACTTTCTGGGGGAATGTAAATATTTCCAATCATAACGTCATTAGTAGATTTTAACAAAGACTTTGAAATCTTAAACCAGGAAACAAGTTTACAGTCTGTTTCAATGTTCTCTATATATTTTTCATATTCTACTCTAAAGCCGAATGCTATCCCACCTGATTTCACTCTAGTAACTTTTTTTCTGTTTTTTAAAATAAATTTAAAATTTGGTAAATTAATATGATCTAAATCATCAGTTTTGGATTCAACAATATTAATAAAATCATATTTGTTAACAAAATCTACAAATTCTGGATAATTAGCTTTTTTTAGGAAACCACCACAATTAATAGTTAATAACTTAAAATTACAATTACTACTATCACTGTTTATAGTGTCATCAGTGTCACTCTGTTGTTCTCCTGGGGCCTCCTAGTGTTTTCTGGGTGTCGATGAGGTTCTTCGTCTTTTAAATCCTGGACGTTGCTCAGGTGTCGATCTTGAAGCTTCACTGTAAGTATATTTTGGTCTAGTAAAAGTACTTATGAGAGCTATACGGTTACATGCGTGTGTGTAAAAAAAAGTCACGTGATCCATATGAACAAATCCATTTCAGATGGTAGCTGAGCTATCCGAAGAAAATATTGTAGACGAACGAAAAAATATATAATATAAAAGTAGACAAAAATAATTTTGACACCGATACAATTAAAGTGTTTATTTTTTAAATTACTACAAAAATGCCAGACAATTTTTTTTCAATCTGAAACGTTGTATTTGAAATTGAGTTTGTGACGTCACCAACACATTAGATAAGACGTCACGTCATCGATGGAATGTAGAGGCACTGTTAAGGGGCTCTGAAGTAACGCCATGAACAATTTGCGATGCTCGCATTTAGGCTGCGCCTACATTCATATTAGTTGCATATGGTTATTGGTGCGTAAGAGGAAACTTTCTAGAGATTCGGGACAGTCATATTCATATCTTCTGTTCGAAAGGATTACAGTGGTCATCATAAATTGGTACTCGATATACAGAGTGTCCATTTTACAGATGACTCGGGTTTTGTTTGGATAGTTTCAATCCGTTTCCGTTTCTTTCACCTTTTTCATGAATGTATTTCCGGAATATTGTTAACTGTTCTAAGAAACTCAAGGGATGTAACATGTTGAATAAGAACTATTATAGAGCATTTGAGTTTACCAAGCTTTGTGTGGCTTGAGTTTTTCTTTGTAGTTTGCAATTTTACGGGCGTCGGTGGCGGAGTGGGTAAAGTAGTTCGTCTACTATTAATCACGTGGTCTGTCAACACTAAGATTACGGGTTAGAGTCTCACTTCGGGCAGGGTGCGGCTGACTACAATCTTAATTGACAGGGATTGTCAGTTTTCCTACCGAAGGTCAGCCGTTTCTTCCAGCTTCCTCCCCGAATAAAAACTGGACGTCATGATATAGATGAAAATTTTGTTGAAAGTGGCGTAAAACATTTTTCAAACAAACAAAAGCTAGTGTGCGTTTTTAATATGCTGACAAATTAATCCTATCCAGTTCGCAAGGCAAAAGGTAATTATAGTCAGCCTACAAAATGTCACGAGAAACTGGAACTGGAAAAATGTCTTATTAACAAAGTAATTGAAACAAATAGAATTTTATTGATTGTAAACGTTCCCAGAATTTAGTCTTCTTGATCGAAAAGTACATGCATACGTTTTAGGTACAATGTTATAAGACATATTGAATTCAGAACGTAAAAACATTGTTAATGTTCACTAGGGCTTGATGTGAGTAGCTATATAAAGACCACCAATGACGATGTTTAGCAAAAATCTGTAAATAAAATTTTTAAAAACTTAGTTAACAAGGATTACTATATTTTGTTCCCAAATACGGGTTTCCAACACTTCACAGAAAAAAGAAAACCACCGAATATATCAAGCCAAAAGCCAAGGGACCATTTCAAAAATACACAAACAGGATACAAAAAACGAGCATGTTCATTGTAACCTCTAAACATAGCTAAATTATCTGCCACTACCAAATACACCATACTTTCCCAGGGCAGTTCAAATTTTGTTACCGATGGATAACTTTTCCCCGTTGATTTATTGTTTGGTATGTTTTTTCTCGTCCTGAATATTGCAAACATTCATATAATCAATCAATCAATCAATCAATCAATCAATCAATCAATCAATCAATCAATCAATCAATCAATCAATCAATCGTCTCCAGTATGTCCGGTAGATTGTTTAGTTACTGTTGTCCTTATCATGTCCAATAGATCGTGAATGTTAAAGAAAAATTATGAACTCAGGTGGCAGATGTTCTTTTATCATTTGTTTGTTTTATGCGTTATGTATTTTATTTTATAGTAATTACAAATGCACGTTGAAAGCTCTATAACATGTTTAGCAGTTTAAAGACAATAAATTTCCATTTTTGACGCCTCCCACCGACTCGAACAGTAGAATTATGAAAGCACAAAAGATGTTAAGGCATCCGTTACTTTTCCCGATATTTTCCAGGACTAGAAGTTTTTGCCATTTTATCCAGTGGCATTTTAGTTGTATAGTACGTATAGTAAATTGTTAATCGATGTTATCACATTTATATGTTCAACAATACACATACAAGGACTCCCACTGGACAACGTAGATCAGATACAAAGATTAGATGTACATTTTCATTAATTTGTGAACACGAAGTGTACAATGTAAATACCAACCGTATATAATGATGGGTTAATACATCAGAGAAATCATCGTATAACAAGTTCCTTTCATTGGATTTTTATTTATTGTGAAATGGAATTGTGAACTAAATTAGGATTAAAAATAGATAAAATTTATTTCATTGCTGAAGTAAACGCACAATGCGCCTGTCTTATTTAAAAGATTTTTTAAATTTATTTTTCGCGTTAAGGATTTCTTTGATGATTGTGCTTCGTCTTAATTTTGAAGTTAGATGCTTTTTACTCGGTGAGTACAATTTATATTTGTATTACACTTGCTTATAAAATAACTATTTTGCTGACATGAAGATTTTGCTTAGATTCATGTTTCACAGTAAGGAACACAGTTCCTATCGTTTATTGTTAAAGGCTTTATTTTACCAGCTGAAAGGATTAGAATAATTTTTAAAATTATTTGTCGCATAACAGAAACTGCTGTTGTGTGTGGATGACATGGGAAAGTAATAGTTGGGTGGGTGACCATAGATTGAGGGTGACTGCGGGGACATAATTACTTGCGACATAATGCTTCGGCGAGCTAGTTGTACGCTACAAATGACGTAATGTACACAAATAGTTAATTAGAATGCATACAATTCATTACAACAGCTGCAAATTGCGAATTTAACTTCAGGAGAGGGCATCCGTGTATATTTATTTGATACAACGTAGTACGGCTCAATTAACTTATATTTTTAATTATAACAAACGAAATTTACAAGGCTAATGCGCTACAACCCTCTCAGTTGAGTAAAAAGGGCCACTTCAAGGTTTATGCTAGAAAAATAATTCTGTATTTTAATAGGTGTCAGTACAGTGACATGGTAAAAAATCTCCCAAATTTAATACATATTTCGTACACTTTTTCATTTGTTGTGCGACAGAAGTAAATAGAAACCAAAGGATTATATATAAAATCAGCCATTATTGTTTAATATAATTTAATTGTGTAGTAAACAGGCGAATCGATTTATATTGTACATCAATTTAAGTGTCAAATTATAAAGAACCTACTTTGTCTAAATAATAACTAGTTTATTAGCAGGGAGTCTAATTATTAGTCATCATTTTTTCGTCATTTTCAAGAGTCCATGTTGTTTCTCAATTATACATGTAGTGAGGACCCTGTGAACATCAAACTTTGACAACTGAATCTGAGCCAAATTTACGGAACGATCCACATACACATTGAACCGACTAGAATTTATTGATCATCCAATAATCTTAAACATATTCCCACACTCGAATAAAACATTTAATAATAAATTAACTACTTTTAACCTGTTATAACTGTCTTGTCAATAACAATACAATGATTATAGTAACACATAATGAGAGATTTTAAAAGCTTAGTGAATTATTTAATGCCATTGCATTTTAAATACTTCAACATCAATATTATTTTTAAATAATGTGTTGTAGCAAACAAATGCTGTAATTTGCGATACAGTGATCAATCATTGGATGCATGGTTTTGGCAATTTTTGCAATTTACGTAGTAGGATGCGAGGGCGTAAAAATGCACCGGGCTATAATGCTGAACTAAATAATATAGTATCTAGTTGAATTCGCCTACATTTGATGTGTTTTAGTTCAGTGTCTAGTTCCAAAGTCCGAGACATACTTGTGCTTGTATTTATGTATTGGTAAAGCATGTTACAGTTGACATTCTTCTCTTGCCAATGAAAACTTTAAACAACGCAATAAAGTATCCGATATTCCCACTGAGGGATATCCTCACTGATTTATTTAATAAAACACATCAAATATTTGATTTCTCTTTAGATTTCAAGATAATTCTGCAGGGATGTCAGTTTTTCAGATTTTCTAAACACAGATTTTGACATCATTTTAGATAAGTAGAAACGTTTACCATTTATTTGTTTTCTTCTCAGGCTATAAACAATTTTGCATTGACAGCAAAATTTAAAATGGGCCTTACTGGACGTACTTAAAACAGGAAGTTGAATACTGAATGCGTGGTTTGATGCTTTTCACGTGCCCTGCTGTTACATTTGAATTGAAAATGTGAATTAAACATTTTACATGAGCCATTTGTTTGCTTTAGGCTCCTAGCAGAAATGTGTATTGTATTGGAGTATTATACATTTACGTAATAAAGGTTGCATTTAGAAGTCTTTTTTATAATATGACTATGTGGCCGACTTGGGAGTATACGTTACTGCTATCAGATTGTAACTTGTCTTAATAAATAATTATACCCAGGCATGTACTGAATCAATAATTATCTGGAGCTACATTCTTTTAATTCCAAGTACTAATTGTATTAACTACCTTGACATATATTAATGTTCAATAGTTCCCTAACAATAAAAGATAAAATCATACACGTGGTTTTTATGCTTTTGTAGAACACCATATGTTAAGAGATAAGGTATAGACAAAATAAGTATTTTTGACGTATGGAATTTATAATAAATGGTTAAAATGATTAAACACAAGTGACCTCCAACGTTGTTGGACACTTGCTTCACCGAATTGAGTTACAAGTAAACCCAAGATTCGAGGCCAGGAGGGATTCAAATTTCAGCCATATGAACAACACCTACCCATACAAGCTGTTTATATGCATTGAAAAATCAGCATGTGGCTCGATTTACAGCTAAAAATGTAAAGCCTGTTGTCTCGCACAAGGCTGTGAGCGAACTTCTAATTATTAAAAAAAATGATATCATGGTGAAATAAATATTCAAATGGGCTGACGTTATATTTAATATGTAAACATCTCTAAGACTAATAAAAATACAAAAATACTTAATTTATTGACTGACCTCAAACAAGTCTTTACATCAGGTATAGATACAATTGCTAGACAAAATAATGTATTCCATCGTACAATTTTTGTTTCACAATTTTAATAATGTCTAATTGTAAACTTAGTTCTATAACATAACTCAAAATGTAGTATGTAGGAATTGATTTCGAAAGGACACCTACAAAACGGGTCAATAGACTGTTCTATTTCTTCAAATGTACAAAGTACACGTAGTTAAGATATTAAAACGGAAAAAAGGAAAACAAGTCTTATTTTTGTAAGTAAATCGAATTAAAATTGGTATACTGGACAAAACTATTCGCGTAAAAGTAATATTTAGTTGCATATTTGAGATAAAATCAATTTCTTAAAAGTATAACGTTTACAATATTACTACGTCATTTCAACCGCAAAAATTAGATTTGGGTTCTTCTATTTCATTAAACAACCGACCAAAGTACGTAATAGCATTGTATAAATCATAGAAACCATTATGTCTAATTACCGAAAAACGACAAAGCTTTCATTCACACTAATGCTAAAGGGTATGCATTGACTTATTGGTTCTAGCATGCGATTAGCAAAATCAATAAGGTCATCAAAAATAGCATAACTTGCATTTAATTGGGATCACGAACTTATTTAGCCAGTAAGTAGGGGACTTTCTAAAACCACTATACACCTCCGAGTCGAGGAAAAAACGCAAATGACTTCTATAATGGATTGTTCCTCACATATTGAATATCTCGTCTGGGTTATTGGCGAGCATCGCTGATGTGAAATACACGGTAACATGCGCGTTTACAAAAAGGGTGATATATATATATAGCAACTATTTTGGGTTAAGTTGGAAATGAGAAAGTTTAAGATTAATATGTTATGACTTGTTTACGTCATTTATTTATATTGACATTCAATGACTAAGGCCATTCGTTGTAGCGTTGCATAATCTTCTAGACTTGTATATATATATATATATATATATATATAAACGTCTAAAGAGTCTACCAACAAGTAAAGCTTATTAAGTATCGGATCGACAAACATGACGATACAGCATAAACAAAATATAATATACAAGTCTAGAAGAAGACTGTATATGTTAAAGATTGTGCATAAAATTTAATAACATTGAAAATTAAGATAAAATTATTCCAGTGTAAATTCTTAGCTTTTAAAGATTGTGCATAAGATTAAATAATATTGAATATTGAGATAATATTATTCCAGTGTTTTTGGAGTAATAAATACACTAACATTAAACCAATCACACGTCATTTCTTATTTAGCTAATTGACGAATTTAATTAAAATAATGACAACATAAAAGCCACCTCTTTACATCCCCATGCAAACATATTCACAGACAATTCTCCAAACTTAAGACAATTGACAGAACTCTAACTCAATACACAGGATTTAACTATAGCTGCTGGTGGAACCACTATACCAAAAGCCATGAAGTTAAAAAAACATCAAGAAACGTCTTGATGTACGTGCTCAAATAAAGATGCAAAAATGAAAATATCGATCTGATGGAATATTCTGACTCAGCTTCCATTTATTCACTTACTAGGTTGACACCAATCTTTCAGCTACATCCAGAAAACCCACTACCCTTGGTAAGAAATGTAAAGTTCACATAAATTTTTTCAGCTATATTCCTGAAATGAAAACTTAAATATATTGTTTTATTAGTGAAAATAGCAAAGAAAACCGACCGAACAGTATTAGCCAAAGCCAAGGGACAGGTACATATCCGGTTAGACACCCGTCGAATTACTCACTGCCATGTCCAGGGAATCCAGGAAAAGGAAACACTACCTATGACTCGGCGAAAATGTCAGATCGTATTTGAGACACTGATTTCCCATAACGATCAATTAAGTCATGATGACCATAGAACTTTGGAGAGATAACATCAACCTATGAACAACAAATCTTTGTTTGAGTAGTTTAGCAGTCAACAGCAGTGACCGGTGTAGAAAATCGGAATACCGATCGCAGGATCTAGAATAACGTATAAGTTGTGAAATGTACATACCATACGCTATGTTTGTATAATTTGATGCCAATATTCTTTAAACATCTTAAAGTTTTAAATACATTTTTAGTCACATATGGATTATTCCCGAAACGTCTACATGCAAAAAGGGCCTCCTAATCCCCAATTTATCTGGCTAGTAGACGTTTTGGGAACACACCAGTATAACAAACCTATTTTATATTAGGAGACAATATTCAGAGGTATTCTTAAAAAAATTGATCTGGATAAAAATTAGGGGTTATGTTTAAAAATAACAACAAAAGTTTCAGACAAATTTTGTTTGCTAAATCTGAAAAGTTCTATAGAACATTCACATGATGGCAACAACACGTTAAAGACAGAAATCACATGAACACAGTGGTATGCAAAATCACCATTAGGGTGCTTGTAGTAAGGTCAAGAATCATAAAATGGGTGATGCTTGCATTTAAGCTGCACTAATATTTATGTTAAAAGTTAAAAAAATTGTTTGTTTAAAATTATGTGTATATTACTTGAAATGATATTACATTAATTCCCCTTTCCGTCAGCCATTAACACGAATAAGAGTTAATATTTATATTGCATATACTTCAAATTAAAAGACGGAAGATTTTAGACGAGAGTTTTGATTTCAATAAGAGTTATTCGTTGTCATTTTTACAGTCTCAATGTCAGCGATAGGGTTAGAACAGTGATCAAAGGATCTGTCAATTGGTTAGCAATTTCCTAGCTGTTGGACAGCTCTTGTATAACTTTGTCGGAGCTAAAGCATTTTTTCCTTATTGGTAGTTTAAGTGATGATAATGGTACCTATATATTGATTTGGCTATGTCGTGACAGTATATAATTTCTGTCAGTGTACTTTTTCATTGACATCTTAACTTAATTTTCGTAATTGTATTAATAGAACAAAATGGTCCATTGTAACTGAAACTAACCCTCCCTACAACTTGGCCATGTCAATAACTTGTGATATTAAATTATTTTGCAGAACGTATTCATTATGATACCAGTAAAATTGACAGTTTTGTGGTTTTTGATTAAATTAAATAGTTTAAGGTTACGTTCATCTTTTCACGAAATATTTGCTTCGTCTTTCCGTGTGACAATTATAAGTTTAGGAAAAATACGTCAAATATAAAATAGCGTTGACGAAATGGAAGCTTTTACCTGTGCAGAACACTAATCTCATGTAAATGTTTCGTGCTAGACTATCTGTTTATATTGTTTACTAGGGGACATGTTTTTCTCATAAATAATTGACCTCCCATGGTCATGAATATATAGCGAGCAGCTTACAATCAACGAAACAGCGAAAGTATAGAAGAAAATTAAGATGGATTTTAAAGTTGCGCGGACATACAATATTTATTAGTGACAAAAGCTAATAAATATTGTGTTTGAACAGAGACTTAATTGAGTCAAATGGAATTATTTCCATCGTAATTGAATATTCTAGTATTAATTCTCATTAGCCTTGTAGCAACCATTCGCAGTTTGTTAGTATTTATAAAGTAACGACATACTGGGGTTAAAACAATTAAAGTGTTTATTACATTAAAATGCTGTGTTAAGTCATATACATTGTACAATTAAGCATTTTTGTATAATTATCTTATATTTATTATAACCATTTGTTATTTCCTGTAAATTATACTTGTATCATAGTTCTTTGTTTATTTCATCTTGTATTCTATTACCAGTACAAGTCTTTTTAATAACATACTTTTCTTATTTTACAGGACTGTTTGTATCCTACCTCGGAAGTGCATTACCATATTTAGATCCAGAATTCCTACCTTCAGCATCTAATGTTACATATACAAAGGGAGATCTCGCAATATTATTTTGTGCCGTTAAGCACTTGGGAACAAAATATGTAAGCATATCGGCATACATGTACAGTTCTCTTATATCAGCACTATTCTGTTATAATAGCACATTAACCATTTTGTGGGGCCTCGTTGACAGAGTGGTTCAGGTAGTTCGTTTACTATTGATCACATGGTCTGTCAACACTGCGATTTCGGGTTCGAGTCTTACTGCGGGCAGAGTGTACTTGACTCCAACCTAAACTGACAAGGATTGCCAGTTTTACTACTGAAGGTCGGGGGTTCTCTCCGGGTATTTCTCCCCCAATAAAAACTGGACGCCATGATATAGCTGAAAAATTTCTGAAAGTGGCGTTAAACATCATTCAAACAAACAAATAAAATATCCATTTTGTACTTGTTAACTCAATACTATGCCAACGGCAACATAATTCATATATAGTTAAGAATTATATATAGGGCCAGAAATAAACAACCGATGTCTAGTTCATGCTTACCGGAAACTTTGTTTCTATTCGGGTTCGAGGATAACACTGAACTGTCCTTGTATCTTGTATTGTAATACAGATGTATACACAGTTTCCCAGTGAAAAATGACCCACAAAGCCGCTTAATTAGCGCGTCCCCGAGTTGCGGCTATTGGAGGCCATCTCGGTCATAATTGCGTAGTAGGTGACGTGTTAGGAGAGTCGATCAATAAAGACCACTTTCATAGATTTCGAAAAAGAGTAGGCTTACTGAAGCCGATACAAAAGATACATTTTCCGTCCCTAACCAATACTCCTTACTTTTGCAGTATTGTGATCTCGTTGGTTCATCCCGTTTTCCCATTGTGCAAACCTAGGACCTACAGCAGGATAACTGGCAATTTTTGTAATTTACGATTTAAGAATTTAATAGTAGAGCATACCATGCACACAGTATAACTCGATACCTGAAGGTTACATGTAACATAGCGTTGATTTATACATGTAGTATATAGTTATTAACAACACTTTAGCATATAGTTTTTTTTGTCTTGAAAAACTACGCTGCAGGTTAAAGAAATGCTACAGTGCTGAAAGAAAATAAAAAGCTGGCTAAATAGGTGCTGTTTATTATACAGCCGAAAGTGTTTAAATAAATAATTAAGTATGATGGTATGCACACGGCAAGAGTAAAGTGAACATGCATTGCGTTGTATAGAAAACCGCTTGTAATGAAATCAATATAATTCCGATTTATTGCACGTCACGGCTTTACTTCCAAATATAGTTTTTTGCCGCTACTGTAGCACCAGATGGCAATACCCAATTAAATCAACCTTCTTACTCGTATAATTCCTTGACCTGTTTGTCGACTTTTATTATCTAGCCATGGAATAATATGATTTCCTACCTTTTATCACACGAATGATGAATTTGACAACATGAATTTACTTTTAAGCACATTTGAACGCTAATGCACAATGACAATAGTCGTTTATGGATGGCGTAATATAATTATGTAAATTTGCTATTTATGTAATCAAGTTCGATTAACTTTTATATTTAAGAACTTGACATATTACGATTTATTTCACTGAGTTAAATACATAAATCGAACTATAATTACGATGATAGCCAGACAACGGGCCTGTCTGTGTGACTAATGGCTTCTGTAATTACTTCCTCCTGCATTGAAAATCCCGAGTTCCGCATAAGCAACCTACAGCAGACAAACTGTAACTGACGATTTGATTTATATTTTAGAAATAATGACCTTTTTGTTAACTGTATTGACAGAAGTCATAACTCATTACTGTATATGGAGTGTCTGAAGTAGCTTACACATGTTTATAAGAACATAAATTGGCGATTACATTCTTTGATACTGGTCTGTTGTCGCCGTCATTCAGAAAACTGTAGCGTTTCTGTGCTTTTATTTGTTACCGATGTTTTTCCTTTCAAATGTTACCAATATGATCACACAGATAGGGATTGACAATCAATATGGTGTCACTACATTAAAAGGCCAAAAGGGTTAAATGTGCATAGTGGATTTGTATAGTCTCTTCATCCAATTGTGTTGCATTTTTTAAACTGTTCATTAAAATACGCGCCGAAAACACGTTTGCCTTGTATCCATTGTGATTAGTTTTTGTGTTATTTATTGTAGCCATGAAAGGAACCAAGATCTATTTTGTTCTAACCTTCAAGTAATGTATAACAGCAAATTTTAAAATAAAGTCTTGTTTAATTTTTAATATCTTCACAATGTATATCTTCTCCACACCCTAACCAAGAAAAAAGACCAGGATATTTGTATCTTTACATACATGGCTTCAGAAATAGTTTTGTCAACTGGGCAGCGGTCGTATGAAGGGCGCCACTGGTGAGCTCCATTGTGTTACGATAAAGGTAATGGTTTTTTATTCGCAGTAATACGCTTCACAACTGGTAGAATAAAGTTGTAACTTGATTATTATTGCTGAGAAATTATTTTCAGGTTTCCTGGCGGAAAACATCTGATCCAAATCCTCTGACAATTGGAACACTCGTTTATGTACCGGATAGCAGATTTCATGTCAGTTATATAGACTATAGAGGGGAATGGAATTTGTACATAAAAAATGTCAGCCACGACGATGCAGGTTTATATGAGTGTCAAGTAAGCACGGCAATGAGGGATTCTCGAAAATATGTCCTTTTAAATGTAAAAGGTAAGACAAAACATAAACAGTTATATTATTGCACAGATAAATTATGCTTTAATAAATATATCAGAAACAAGTCATGACACACTCATTTGTATTAGCTTAACTATCCTTTCATTCTGTTTACAATTGTTTACTTAATTTGACGTCAAATATCATTCTATGATCAGCGTTGTGATACTGTCATCTTTATAAGTACAACAAGTATCTAAAAGGTGTCATAGTCAACGCTTGTCTTTCTCTCTATGGGGTAATAGCGCATTATAATATTCAGACATGACTACAACAACAAAAAATGCTTGACCACATCATTTTAATACCTGACAAGTTCTGAAATAATTTTTTACTTATGTTTCAATCATACCACATTTGTAAAGAGATTGTAATGCTTATTTTTTAATTTACACTTTCTTTTAGATCCACCAATCACCACAACAGTTGCTGCACGAAAAAAGACAGGTGATTATAAATTAGGTAGCATGAAACATCCATTTTAAATTCAAAAACTAAATAGATGAACAATCTTTGACTAAAATAGCATGGAATTAAAACTTACAAATACATTCACCTAACTCACAGGAAGAATGGTATGTAAGTTGGTAGTATGTGGTTGGCATATCATTTTGTTAGAGCAATGCGACGTGCAACGAAAGATAACTCCAATATTTACAAGACTAATTGATTAGAAAACAAATATAATATGTCAACAAATAATTTCGTTTAAAACTTTGTGTTAGCATGAATATTTATATGTGAAAAATTAGATCTTTATGTAAAAAAATAATTTAAATAACTTGATAGATTGTAGCTGTATGTACTTATTTTACGTGTGCATGATAGTAACAAACGAAGATTGTAGGGTGTATTATTCAAATGTTACTCGGATAGATTTTTTGCTGCCATGTGACGTCTGATTTTGACATATTGTGCAATATCTTTCTTTTAATAGCTATGTTTGAAGCATGTCTGGGTCATATCACTGTTAGATGTAATCATAAAAATAATTCAGGTTTAACTTATCGCTTCTCTTTCTATCATTTGAAGTAAATCAATCTTTATAAAGAATACTATAATGATTTGTTCCAAAGCATCATAAAGCTGTCCGAAAATTTAATTCAAATTTGTTTACATTCAGCTAGTTAGTTAAACGGGTTTGGTTTATGTGGTAACTATGCTAAAGTCTTGGAAAAATGTTTATTTGAAGTATTGTTGAAGTATTTAGAAGCAAGAATTGAGTTTACTTCACTTGGCACTGACTATAAATACACCCAAACGGAAAACGTGATTAAAACAATGATAAGACCTCTTTATGTATAGTTTGTTAGTTACAGTTAGTTGTTTTTGTTATTGTGCAGTAATTCATTTTTCTGTAGACGTAATTATTTCTGGACCTTTATCAGTTGATGTTGGCAAAGAATTGTTTGTTACGTGTAACGTTTCAGCAGTTGGATACAACAAAGACTTGTTCCATATAGAATGGTTTTTTGATGGAAATATAGTTGACGAAGAAAACGATCGACTCAATATTACAATACACATTTCACATTATTTTATACAAAGTACACTTACTATTAAACAAGCTTTAACAAAGGATTCGGGAGAATATATTTGTAGAACATCGTCAAATCAAGTTGGCAGGCAACATATCTTTGTTTTAAACGGTGGTAAGTGGCGTACTTAAGAAATCTAATAAGATTATTCTGTCGTTGAGTATGAAAAATATGTAATGTCTGTTATATTTGTGCAGTGCATTTTTATAGAGTTTCTACTATTTGCTTGCATGAGACTATAGTATTAAGCATGCGATCTTGCATACATTTAATTGATTTCATATAAAGATATAACACTAAAATTTGAGAACTGCATGATAAAATGCATTTATAAAAAAAAATGTAGAATTGCATAAACATTCATATAGAAAGAAAAAAAAACTATAGAAACTTACGAAAGAGTGTTACTACTACAAATACTAAACTGTCGTGTTAATTCTATTTATCCAACGGCGGAGCCACACATCTCGTTGTGCATTACATGTTGCTATCTTTTCAATGTTTATATCGTTCGCATCGTGAGCGGTGACCAGGGGAACCGCAAGTGGGAAGGTCGTAAAAAAATTGTATTTGTATCGGCTCATGTATAAACAGTTCTGGTTGTTCACAAATATTATGTAGGAAAAAACGAAAATATTAATGCCGTTATATGATCTGAAACAAATGTTTCATTTAGATTGATCGAACGTTTGCTTAACGTCCAGCTGGAAATAGTTTATTTAGCTTCATTCATGATGAAATCGGTTTAACGAACAACAAATCAACAAGGAAATTTATGAACCAACGGAAAAAATGTTGACTACTACGGCAAAAGTATAAATGGGAAGGGACGGAGAACAGCCGTTTGCAGCGGCTGTAATAGGCAGTACTCTTTTCAAAATCGATTAAAAGGGTCTTTTTCGTAAAATAGGAGCGTTGAAACTACCAAGCACTACGATCCAAGGTCGGATATTCCATTTGACAACCCTACGCCCCACTACAGCTTAACCTATCCGCCACTTGGGGACGCGCTGACAGACTTGTGGGTCGAGGAAGACACCCTGCCAGTATGGTTCTAGATGTCGTATAGATACATAAACGTATACTCTTTATTTACAACGTGTTTCATTAAAAAATATTTTTTTTAAATAGGTAAATCTTCGAATACAAAACGGGGAACAGATCAAACAGGTAAGAACTTAAAATTGCAGGTTAATGATAACTATCAGTCTCGACTACGTGTAATCCAACTGCTAGTCTAAAAAATAGTGTCAATCTCTAGTGTAAATGTTATCATTATTACATTATTATAATTCTTTGACAAATAGACTTAACATTAGTATGATTACAATACAAAAGTACGCCTACAACAGCTTTATGTCCATATGATTACAGTACACATATAAATGTAACAACTGACTGAAGAATAGCAATAGAAAGTATTCATAATCGTCTCACCGTGGATTAAGGGAAATTATGATGAACTCGCATGCAAAAACCAACTTACACTCTTTTGGCGACAAAAACAGGTGCCGATATACCAACAGATAACCAACCATACGATGGTACACATTTGAAAAATGTAAAAAAAAATAAAATAAATCACTGATTATTATTTTTTTTTAGATAATCTCAAGATCCATTCTACAGCAAACAATTTATGTATTTATATCTTTCCGTTGTATCAAGTCTTTTATAATGTATATTTGTTTCATTTCAGACACTATGAAGGCTTCGTCAAAGACTAATAATGGTAATACACATGCAATAAACATTTATGTGGACTTTTTACCAAAAATAATCATGTCTATCATTTTTATTATAATACACAGTTAGCATCATATATTTCATGATTTATTCACTTTTTCTATGCAGGTTGTGTTTAATAAAATATATTTACTATTTATGTCAAATTGTGTAATTTCAGATACTGTATTGTATACAAGGATCGATTATTAATTTCCTATTCAAGCACTGTTATTTATACTTATCAAGACTCGTTTGAAGGAACTGATCAATCCTTGTTTCTATACAAAACATGGATAGAGCATATATATTTAGTTCTAAGTGGAGATAAACCTATCAAAATGCTGTATTTTTTTGGTGTTGTGCATGATGTCAGTGTTAACCAAAAACAGATGGCATTCCAATTGATACAAATTGTACTCCGAAATTTGCCAAATTGTTTCTGTAAACACACGAGGCTGGTTTTATTCAAGATCTTGTACCACGGGCAATAATCTGGCACAATTTTCTGGGTTAATTTTCGGCACTGCTAAAAACTTTTCCCATAAGCATTACACTTAAGACACACAAACAACATCACTTTACAGTAACTGTTTAAAATAAACAAAAATACGACCTAAACTCTTAATTATATGACAGGCAAGGCGACAAGTTCCTAATAATAAAATTCCCGTTTCCGTATAGTACTATTATTGATCTTTGCTATTGAGCACATGCATCATAGCTTATACGATATATCAGGGTCTGTCATTTTACAAAGGGTTGTTGCTCACGAATTGAGGTTGTCCCGACGCATATTTTACGGTCGCAACCATGAATTAGTTGGTCGTCATGTGGTAGCTGTCATACTGATAGGCTTAATGTCTCTCCGATCGTAAACACGACGGGTATCACTTGTTAAGCAGGATATGTTTGCATTTCCGTATCATATGATATTACACTTTTATTCAGAAGGTTCGTGTAGTTATGCGTGTTACGTAAATTTTATAATCGCAAATAAGTTTGACCATAACACTAAATGTTCCGAGTTTGGTATATGTGACTGAATATAGTCTGTATATATTATGTCTGTAAATGAAATTGTGCAATACACATTTACTGCATGAAAATTTTTTATCATTATCTGCGACTTGAATATGTAAGAACCATTCTCAACATTGATAAATTTCCGTTCTATGTTTTTGTATACTTATAGCTAAATAAAAAGGCAACACATTGTCTCTGATTTCCTGAAAATTATATTTTTCATTCCAAAGATGTTTATGATTTTGGAAAAGTTCTTTATCCCTAAAGGTTACTTGAAGGGCAACAATTTCAAAAAAAAACATTTCTTCAATATATATCACATTTTCGAAAATTAACAACATCTTATATACCATTGACATTTATATATTTAGCCATTAAATGGGCACCAAAAATATAAAACAATGTGTGAACTTGAATTTTGTTATTTTGTTTTACGGTTTTTACGACGTGACTTCTGTATTTCTACAGTGGTTTTCGAGGTCTTTAACAATATGAGCCCTTCTGATTTTACGCACAGCGTGATATAACTTGGTATTGTTGCTTTTAACGACGGGGTAAGTTTTTCCATCACAATCCTCCATCGATTCAGCAACAGAGACTCTATTACTGAGTCAATATTGGACTGAGACACAGAAAAAAGATCCTGTCGCATTAGCACAGAAGGAAGTTCATCACAAATAATATCATAATTATTTTCAACATTTTAAATACAAATAATGTCATGGTCTACCTATTTTAGTTTTTCAGAGGTTACATCAGTAAAACTTTCATTAGGCTTACCACAGTAAGGCACTTAATCAACAGGCAATACACCAGCTATACCATGGGTTGTATTTTGAGACTCATTGAAATATCACCATATCCAGATTTCTCTTTGAATATTTTTCGATTCTATCACTAGATTCAGAAATATGAACATTGACACTTACGGAAACTTTATCATTTTGTTTTCGTTCACGTTTCTGGGATGGTTCCCAGTGATCGACCGACAGAGCCGCCCAGCTCGTCCCCGGGTGGCGGAAAGGGGAGACCCTCTCGTTGGGGGGAGGGGGTTGTCAGGTCATTATACTGAAAGTCTGGTCGCGGACCATAGTGGGTAACGTTTTTGGAGAGTGCCACCTCCTTGCACGATAAGGATTCCTTTTGTAGATTTCTACAAAGAGAAGGCTCATTGTAGCCGCTACACAAGGCTAATTCTCCGACCCTTCCCAATACTCCGTTCTTTTCTAGTGGAGGTCAAAATTTTGTTCCGTGTCCCATCCCACCCCTTTTTCATGTATTGTTTGTATTTTTTGTATTTGTATTGTTTGTTAACTTGTTCCTGTCCTGAATATAGCTGAAATACTGCTCGCTGCACGTAAAGCAAACATCTAATCAATCAATCTTGCATACCACCATATCCAGAATGTTCTTTGATTATTTTTATCACCTGATTTAGAAATATGAACATCGACACTTACGGTAACTTGATTTTGTTGTCATTGTTTTCGTTCACGCTTCATTCTTGCAAATTCGACTCCAATTCCAGTAACATCCCTCTTATTTTATTAGTCATACTTAGACATTCCATTTTTAGTGCTACATTTGCATTTATTTGGAAAACAACAACATTTTCACATGTCTCGGCTTGACAAAATTTAGCAAGGTGACCATGCATGAACATTAAATTTGAAACACTTGTTACGTAGACAGTCTGCATACAGCTTTTATCTTGCATAGTTATGTCGTACAAATCTCTACTCCGTGAGACAAAAGCTAAAATTGTTCCTAAACCGCAAGTTTCCATTAATTCATGAAGCACGCTGCGTGCTTTTTACCACTTTATTATCCATCACATCCACATGTCAGTTCATTGAAAATACTGCTCCTCCTACCACATGACATGGCGAAAGAAAATTGAAGCCAAAAAAAAAAGGCTAAGTTATTCAAATAAAATAACTGAAAAGCTGTTACTGTCGTCAATGCTATCCACAACCGAAAGTCCCGTACAGTGCGCTTTCCCCTGCTACGTTACTTCTCTATACAACGGTAAAACGTGATAAAAACCCGTAGTGTGGACGTCTTTTGACGGTAAGCGGTTCGCATCCAGCCGACGTCATGCGGTTCGTTTCAAGTCGACGTCATATGCACGTTTTTTCGACGAATTATGAAATAAAATAAAACAATCTGAATCGCTTTTTACGCGCCATTATATCTGTTACACTGGGAATATTCTTACTTCTGTTGATGTGTCTGAAATACTACACATGATTTATTCCAACATTTTCAACCCTTTGTGCGTTTGTTAGGTTACCTATTGAAGTATGATGTTGCACCAGCTTCGTCATTTACGCTGTTCCATTTTTTCGGACAAAAAAATTGAGCGTCCTCGGCAAGACTCAAACCCTCCCCAAGTTTAGCGTTCTTTCCCTTGCGTTTTACACATTATTTTGGTTTTTCTTTAAATCACCAAACTTTTCCCGCTTTATGAGACATTTCTATTTGTCTAGTCATGTTTTCACTGAGAGCTGCAGCTGCCTGGATGGATGATAATAAATGTGTACTCAAGAGTTTTGCGACATTTCAGCTCACCTGGATAAAAAGTGTTTCCATTAAGAATGAACCTTATATGTTGATTTGCCGATGCACGGTGCTTCAACTTAAAAAATAAGGGAGATATCGGCGAAAAGGAGTTTATAAATATAGAAAATCTTCTTGTTCCATTTCTGTAACCACGACAGAAGCGCTCCCTTATATCTGCTAACATAGGACTATTAAGTTTTTTACCTAGACCGGACACACCTTTTTGGTTATGGGTGTGATCTGAGAGGCAGATACGATTTATACTAAGTTTGTTTATTTCATATCGACCAACATTTGTAAAACAGGTATCTGTTTGTTTATTTGAACTATCAAGCCATATATTCGAATTTATAAGCACACATATGTTTACGCGACGCGTTCCCCGCTGTTGCAAGGATGTCGCAGAGTTTGGGGTGGGGGTTGTCGTTCAGGGTGAAACTGACTTGCAAGTCAACAAATTGATTGGAATTAATTAGAAATTCTGAATGCAAAGAAATACGCGTTATGACGAGAGAAATTTACCTTAAGATGAGTTTAACTAAAACTGCGTTAAAAAGGAAATCGCGAAACATGTAAGAAAGAATCAACTGTTTTAATAAATGAATAAATTTTGTTCCCATGGTTGGGCCGGATAAAGAATGAAACAAATATTAAGAAGTAACAATGAACAGAACAGAATATGCATTCAAGTTCTCAAGCTCATCAAGGTCTTACCCATTAATGATGATGATTACACATATACTTTGTTTAGATGATACTGTGATGGTGTTTTCCTTGTATATGCAAACGTGTTATAAATTGAAGAACATTAATCAAAACCTAAACGAATAGACGAATACTTCACAATTGTCCACGACAATCCAGCAGAAGTAACTCAGAATGTAATTTGCGGGAACATATTTATAAAAATCGACCATATTTCATTTTTATTTGATGTGGAAAACATGCACATAGATCTAGAGATTGAATGTGTATAAAGTGTCACATTGCCGAATTGACATATGTGTGCGACTTAAGGTGGCGACGATGAATCAATTGATAACAAATGTAAACTGTGAATACACTCACAAAGGGACACCCGCGCTTCTTTCGAGTCCAATTATCTCCCCTTAATTATATCCGAGGTAAAACAAAAATCCTTCATGCACATCTACACATAATATACTTCCGTTATGTTAAGTTTGATTAAATTTCATCAAGCGGTTAAGAAGAAGTTGCGTTTACATGGGATGTGGACAGACGGACAGACTCTAATATACACCCAAACAAGTTTGCGGGGGTAAAAAAGTAAATCATCGAATAGAAAAAAAAAGATGATATTGCTACTTATATTGAACATGACGGATCACGAAGTAATGGCAGTTGCTCACATACACTGATATGGAGTTAAAGATACAAATAGTTGGAAAACAATAAAAATATCAGCATCCCGTATCCAGTTATAGAACAACAAATTGGAAATGTAGGTATGATTATTGTCTTTGCTCAAGAAATTTGTTTAATAAAACTTAAGGGTCCCGCTAAGCCGCCAGGATTAGCTTTTAGCATTCCTTGACTTTTGCAGTCCGGTCCTGAGGCTTTTTGTGAATCAGGTATTTTAATGACATCTTTAATTTCAGCCTCAGTTATTTAAAAATCTAAAATATCGGAAATAGTTTTTTACTGTCAAAGTACCAGAGATCTTTACTTCGTCGTAGAGATATAGAAAAATAGATATTTAGTAATTCGCATTTCTGACCTTCGTCAAATATTATTTCAGTGGTAAGATTTTTATCTATTAATTTTTTAGAGGGGTATTGAATTACTGCTCTATGTGCTATTGATTAAAAGTGTCATAATTTTCCACCATTGTTTTAGTGTTCGGACAGTTATCGAGAAAACACGTCTAAATTACTTTAAATTTGTTTGGCCATTTTGTTCGTATTGTTTACTTTTTTCTTTGTTTCTTGTATTGAGATACATCGATGGGTTGTTCTCATTGAAAAAGGTTAAATGTTTCACACCTCAAATTTGTATACATTGTTGAAACAGCAAGTTTTTTTCCTTATACTTTTCCTGTTCATTATTTGGTTGATAAATTTGTAAATTTTCTATATTGCACGCACCAATTGTTTTTTACTTTATTTAGGACCATTTTATACAACTCCAAAAATGTAATGTCAAAGATTGATTGTTGTTTTACGTCCGCCAAGCAACATTTTCGCTATATTTAGGACGTGAAAATTAGAAAGTTAACTAATTAATAAATATATATTAAAGATCCCTCTTTTATTTTTAAAACGTGATCCCATACAATAATTTTAGCATATACACATGTAAAAAGATGTTGTACACAGTTGTTTTATTCGTCATTGTGCCCTTGAATGATATATTTTATTTCGTTTACTGTCAAAGTACAAGATCGCGGGAAACGTACCGACAACTTTTAGCATTTTGTATTCCATCTTGTATTGCGAATTAATGTCAGCTTAGCAATGGTTTAACTTACTATTCAACACGTTTCGTGCATTTTAATACTGTTAATCGTTCAGAAACTAAGTAATTCTGTCATGAAACATTCCATTTCCACTTTCTAACTTTGTTTTGGCGTTCATTTCAGGAACTATTTTGAACCGCTAATGCGTAGTGTGATTTGTTCTATAAATACTCGGAACTTATAGTCCGTTTGAGAATTGAATTACGGTTACCGCTTGAGAAAAGTAAATTATCGCATACGTTGTCCCGACTTTGTCGCAACCTTAAGGATTATTTTAATTCATTGTTACATAAATGTAATAACTGTTGATATTTATAATTGTTTTATATTGATATTTGGCAATTTGTGCAGATGTCAAACAAATGATATTAACGTTCATTTAGTTTTCATATTAACTTGACTATTCAAATAACAAAATCTAGTTCACAAACCCAGCGAGCATAACAATTGGCGGCAGCGGTTAAAAGAGAAATTACTTTTAATAATAAAATAATAATTTTCAAACATTTTTCACATATTTTGCACTAGAAATTAAATTTAGAGTGCACATACAGCATATTATATTTTTCCAATATTTTGCACTAGAAATTATTGCAATTTGGAGTGCAAACAAACAATTTAAGAAAAGATCTTAGGTACACTCAGAAAAGTTAAACACAAATAAACATTTGAACACTAGGAATACTATATATTCAGAGTGTATTATAGTAAACAAAATAAACATTCAAACACTGGGAATAATTCATATTCTGAGTGTAATACATTATAAGCTTTACAATTAAGGGCAGATAACTCTTAGTAATCATACCTGGTACAGACCCTTCCTTTTATGTATCTTAGAAATCGCCAATTACCACACCCTATTTTTTCGGGAGGGAGAGGAGTAGTTTCTGTAAGAGATAGTCCTAACCAAATGTAACCCCTATTAGATAATGTAAGGGACGTCACTATCAATATTGAAAATGATAACACCCTGTTACTGCTGACTCTTTCTCACCAGCTAATACTTTTTTCACTATTACAACATTGTCCCATAATTATTCAGCTAGTTCAATAACTTCCAATACATCAACATTGGCTAGTGGGTACACCCAAAGTAATTTATATGGAAACACAAACAGGACAAATGAAAATTTGTTAGGTAGTGAAAAGGGGATCCTTTCAATTTCAGTAAATTCTGTAAGGAATAAACATGAATACACGACCTTTGAGTTCTCAGACTGGACCTACCTATAGAAATGGCAGAGCAATTCAAAAACAGTCAAGAATGTCTATGAGTGATACAGAGCTGTTTAGACCAAGACAAATACCGTATAACTGGTAATTTTTGCGTTATGTCGCGGTTGACACTCGACCGCAAAATTTAAAATCGCATAAAAAAGTATGAAGTATTCCTATCCGCAAATAACGCTAAAGTTTCAGAAACTTGTGTCGATCGATATTTTGTTATCCCTTCGGGATATTAATTATCTCGGTGATAAATAAAAATCATCGAAGCGAAGTGACAAGTTTTCTCGTTTTCGGACTTTTAATAAAATTAATAAACCTAAATCAATTCACCTCCTAGTCGTCAACAATGGCGCTGTTAAAATATTTACAGAAACAGATGGACCTTTACGAAATCCGAATGGAATATTATCAGAACGTATAAGTCCTAGGACTATTGAAGACTGTAATAAGAAAGTGTCGGAAATTATGAAAGTCGCCGACAGACCTGGATCTACGCCAAAGAGAAGAAAATATGCTTTCTATTCACCAAGGATCGTGCCACGATCGGAAAATATGCATCTGAAAACGGACCTGTTGCTACAATAAGAAAATATAAAAATGATTTTCCTGATTTGAAAGAATCAATTGTTCGATCATTTCGAATATATATATTCCACCACAAGTGATATATCGGGAAACAACAGAAGCTTGTTCGATCACTCTTATAAAACAGAAATAAAATCGAAAAAGCGTAAACTTGATTTTGACTCGGAAGTTGTAAATGTTGAAGTGAGATCCAAGTTAAAGAACGTGTCGGAAAAAATTACTTGGTGAAGATCAGATCAACAAATTCAAATGTACATCCAAACTTTAAGAAATTCCGGTGGTGTTGTAAAAGCTGATTTCTTACAACGTATTGAAACAGTTGTTGATAAGTACGACATTTCACCAGAACTTATTTATAACTGGAATCATACAGGGATAAATCATGTGCCGGTGTCAAATTGGACAATGAGGTGGAAGGTATAGCAAGAAAGTGCCAATAGTAGGATTAGACGACAAAAGGCAGATAACTGTCGTGTTGTCATTCACTTAAAAAACACCAAGACATTTTTCCTTTATTGTTTTTTTCCATCAGATAGATACAAAATAAAGGATGTTTTTACAAGATACAAAAATTTGTTAAATTTACTTTTATTGTCTACCGGTATAAAACAAATGATGTTTATACAAGAAACTGTGATTAATCCATTATTTAAACGTTATTATTACCTGTAAATATCGATTTCCAATTAAAACACCTACCTGTCATTTGTCCGCGTGTATTAAGAAATTGATTGCCAATGCAATAACAATTAATCGCCTGAATATAGCTGAAATATTGCTGCTCGGGCGTTAAACAACATTAATCAATCAATCAATCAATAACAATTAATAAAAAACTCACTTTATTTTACATGCTTTGCCAGGGCCTCGGTGGCCGAGTAGTCAAGGTAGTTCGTCTACTATTGATCACGTGGTCTGTCAACACTGAGATTGCGGGTTCGATTCTCAATGCAGGCAGGGGGAACTCGACTCCAATCTTAATTGACAAGGATTGCCAGTTTTCCTACCGCTGGTCGTAGATTTTCTCCGGGTACTCCGGTTTCCTCCCCAAATAAAAACTGGACGCCATGATATAGCTGAAAAATTGCTGAAAGTGGCGTTAAACACCATTAAACAAACAATCCTGCGTTGTCGAGTTTGTATGCACTTTTTTCATTCTTTTAGGTACACTTTCAGGTGAATATATTACACCACAAGTAATATATCAGGGAACAACAGAAGCTTGTCATGCTCAATATGATTTTCCTTTAGTATAGAACATAACTTATAGCCCAAATCACTGGGCTAATCAGGATACACAGTCGGAATATACTCTCAAAATCATGCTGCCCCATATAAAAAACTAAATGTTCTCTAGGTTTACCAGACAACCAAACGGCATTTTGCATATTTGATGTATTCCGGCGAAGATTTCATACATGTCAATAACTTAAGGATAATAACATCGAAATAGTATATGTTCCTGCCTCCTGTACGGACAGGTTACAACCTATGGATCTATCAGTACAAAAAGTTGCTAAAGACAATTGAAACAACGTTTTCAGTCATGGTACTCAAAGTGTATCTGTAAACAACTTGATAAAAGGGTAAAAATAGACGAACTAACACCTGTTGACCTAAGACTTTGAATGATGAAACCTTTGGCTGCAGATTGGCGTTTTCAAACATATACGGACATTAAAGCCGACAAGCAGTTAATATATAAAGGTTTTGAAAAAGCTGGCATCGCAAAAGTTGTGGATTTTGACTTTGAATAACTGACTTGGATCGCAAAAGTTGTAGATTTGACTTTGATTGCCTGATTTTCATGCCCGTTTTTAATGCTTTTTAGATTTTAATGTATAGAAAAAAAACGATCTTGTGTACATTGATAATATGTGGTTGAATAATAAAATATTTCTTTTATCTTTTTAGCATTAATAAATATGACTTTTGATTCACCCTATCTACTTCCGGTAAATATAAACGACAACAGAAATAAAAACTCGACATTTTTTGGTTAAAGATGTAAAGCCGCAAAAATTAAAATCAGCAACAATAAAATATCAGAATTTCATTCCTAATCCGCAAAAATTACCTGTTATACGGTATCACAACCTAACAACCGAGACATAGAGGAGATAGCAAGACTTAAACAAAGAATATCTGCACTAAAACGACAGGAATCCTTTAGATCATACAACGGTGATGAGGCAAGAAATATAGAGAAACTGAGATACAGGAATTAGGACTGCTGACAAGAAAACCACAAATGACAAATACCAGACCACAAATAATGAACCAAATAGCAGATTATGACAGATTTAGTCAACCGGTTAACCAATCGAGAACCTTTTCAACCGTAAACTCTGAGCCATGCAAATACAGATTCCCATTTTATAATGGTAAAGGCGATTGGTTCAATTTCAAATTATAGCAGAAAGAAATAAAGAGTCCACACCAACAGACAGAAGTACTCTTGGTTTTAAAAGATGAGGCTTTGAATTAGCATCTGAAGTCACAACATCTTTTAGATTATTGAGTGCAGAGAAGAAGAAACGATTTGGAAACACGAACTTCCCAAAGACTTTTAGAAAAAACTACTCAATATAAAGAAGCAATACAGAGAATAAATACACGAATATGCTGCAGGAATTGAAATAATGGTTAGAAAAGCATACCCAGGAATGGAACGACAGTTGTTTAACAACCTCTGCATTGAGCATATGTTTTTGTTTAACAACAAAATTATATTTTATTCCAACTATGCTTGTTACAAACAGCACCTAGAATCCAAGCTGTTCTTATTGTTCCCTGTACTATTCCTCTAGTTACCCAGGGTTGTAACTAGTTGTATTACATAATTTCTGCATAATAAATAACTATACATTTAACTTTTTCCTGAATCTTTGCAAAATTATATCGTCAGTTTTGTTATTAATTCTCTTCATAAACTCTATAACAAATATCCAAAAGACGTTAACATTCTTTATTTTTTGTTTTGATATATAGTAAGATTTATAAATAGCAAATGCAATAATAGTCAAAATGTAATATATGCAAAAATAATTCTGATCAATAATCGTATAACTAAATGCTAAATGTTCTAATTTTAACTTAAGGTCAATGCTACATTTTAACAAAACCTTTTTAATCTCTTCCCAGAAGGGTAGTAAATATGGACAGTCTATAAAAAAGGAAAATAATCATCTTCTTGCCTACAGAAATTGAATCGAAACAATATTTTTTTTGTTGGAATGATATGCCGTATCAGCTTCCATCTAAGCTCTTTTAACTTATTTTCTGTCAAATAACTATATAAATGAATAATAATTTTTTTTTAAAAACAGTATCTTTAACGTTAAGTATTCTCTTTCACTTTTCAAAGCTAAAGGAAGGTTCCTCTTTTGTATTTACTAGTGACATATAGAACATATTGTTTGTAACCTTACAGAAATCTATTGGTAAACATTTCCAAACATAACTGTTTCTGTCAATATTTCCCATGATTTTAACCGATTCGTCTTTTTTCAAAATATTTTTCCACTCATTAGGTATTGAGTCTTTTAATATCTTTACTTTGTTTATCCAGTTTCTTTTTCTCTTTAGCTTTTGAAATGTAATTTCTTCAGAAATGCGACCTTTGTCATCTAAAATATCATTTATATATATAATGTCACTTTTTATCCAGTTGTCAAAAGCAATAGATTGATTTTTTTATCTGATTAATTTATTACCCCAAATAATTTGTTTCCTAATACTCAAAAAATTACGTGGTTCTTGCACTTGGCCTCCCCCAGTAAGAACCCAACATTTAACTATGTCTCTGTAGAATTCGGGGATATCTTTCAAGATTTCTTTCGAACTTCGAAGGTCAATATTGGTTCTAAATATTAACCAATGTTTACCAAGTGGTCCAAAATATTTTAAGGAAATAGCTTTCCAGTTTTGTATTTTCCCATTTATTAATCTTTAACCCAAAAATCCCTTTAAGAAATACAATAACTTCGTATATCTATCATCTTAAGTCCCCTTTTTTCGTATAAACCGATATATAATGACATTTGTTTTCACCTTATCAGGTTTATTCTCGCATATTAATTTAAAACATTGATTTTCAGTTTCTTTAAGAACTACTTCTGGAATAAGTCTCACTGTACCAACAAAAGTAAATATAGGAATAATCATAGTTTTAATTATTAAAATTCTTCCAAAAATTGAGTTTTTCTTTCTTCGAAGCATGTAACAATTTTTCCATTTTTTCTATTCGTTTATACCAATTTAATTTCTTGCATTCTTCTTTATCATGTCCAAAATAAATTCCTAACGCTTTGACAGGTTGTTCAGTCCAACTTATCCTTACACGATATAAGTTTCCCAACCCAGATAACTTCAGTCTTTTCCCTATTAAGCTTAAGGCCTGAAAATTTTCCAAAGATTTCTATTTCATTCATGGCTAATTCAATGTCTTTTTTGGAACAACAAAACAATGTTGTATCATCAGCCAATTGGGAAATTTTGATGCTTCTGCTTACACTGTCTAATTTGATAACAAATCCTTTAATATTTTTATTTCCTCTAATTCTCAAAGCCATAATTTCGACAGCTAAAACAAACAACAGAGTTGATAACGGACATCATTGTCGTATACCCCTATGATTTTCAAATTGTTCTGATATCCACCCATTATTAATTACGCATGTTTGGATACCAGAATACAAAGTCTTAACCCACTTAATAAAAAATTCATTAAAGCCAAAATGTTTAAGTACAGCAAACATAAAATTCCATTCTAACGAGTCAAAGGCTTTCGAGAAATCTACAAAAACTATGACCCCATACTTTATATGCTTCAGAATAATCGATTATATCTTGAATTTGTCTCAGATGAAATCCTATAAATCTATTTTTAATACAAAGTCTGATTTTCATTGATTATTTTAGGTACAACATATTTAAGACAATGTGCTAAAACATTTGACAAAAGTTTAAGGTCAACATTTAATAAAGAAATTGGACGATAATTATTTAAGAGCAATGGGTCTCACTTTTTGAACAGTAATGATAAGATACTGGTTCGCTGAGAGTGTGATAACATTTCCTCAGAGTACCCTTTGTTAAGCTTGTCCCAAAATGTTCTATAAAATTCAACTGATAAACCATCTAAACTTGGTGATTTACCAATTTTCATGCGAAAAATTGCATCGGTGCATTCTTTGACAGAAATTGCGCCATCACATAAGGATTTTTCAGTTTCCATTCATTTTCTAAATCCATGTTTCTTTCTAATAAAGGGTTGTCAATAGTTTGCTTGTCCCTTAATTCATGTTGTGTCTTTAGATTCTTTTCTAAATCTCTTAGACGTTCCCTATTTAATTTAGCCTTAGTCCAACAGTATTTAACGGTTAAATCCCTTAATTCTACTGTAAATATATCTTAAAGAAGACGTTAGTCTATCTTTCTATGACAGTAGAATATTTATGCAATTAATTCATGAACTAAATTCACATATTCATTTTCAACTAAAATTGAATTATTTAGTTTCCAATATACCATCCCTTTTTCATTAACCACAGCCCTAAATCTCATACAGTGATCAGTAGAATTAATGATAGCAGGTTTGATCTTACAATAGTCAATGAACGAAATAAAATCCTTACTAAATAGAATCATGTCAATCCTACTAACTTGGGATTTATCTTTTCGACGCCATGTATATTGCTGTTTGTCAGAATTTTGAACCCTCCATATATCTACTAATTTATTAACTTTAATCAGTGATGTCAAGCTATTAACAGGTTCTACCTTATTATTTTCAGATTTAGAGTTCATTCGGTCGATGTTTTTCAGATTATCATTAAAGTCCCCACCTAAAATCAGTATTCCTACTTCATGTTCTTTAACCATCATATTGACTTTTTTAAAGAAAGCATTTCTATTTGATCTACAGTTAGGCGCATACAAACATAGCAGCGTAAATAAGTTATTTTCTAACTCAGTATTAACCAAAACTATTCTTTCGTCGTTATCTTTAACACAGTTGATCAATCGATAATTAAGCGATTTTTTAATAAGAATAGTCACCACCTACTCGCAGTTCTTCCAAAACTATTTAATATATCAAAATTTGTTTCATTTTGAATTGATTGTGAAATATTGTCATCAAAATGAGTTTCTTGAATGAAACAAATATCACTATTGTTTGACTTAATCCATTCTAAAGTTCTGTCTCTTTTAGACTTATTCTTAAGTCCGTTTACATTTAATGTACTTAAATTCATGTAGTATTATAAAGGTGTTATTTAATAATTTAAAATGACCATCTGCCGTTAATTGTCTATTAATTGCACATACAAAGTTATAATACATATTAATAAATGTTCCACAGACAAGGCATGTACACACACACACACACACACAACAAACCAATAACAACTAAAGTACATATATAACCTAGACGGAAATTTAAGAGTCAGTGACCTGTAACAACTAATACAAATCAATAACCGAACGTGGAAAACATCGAAACAAGATAATGTTGAAACAAACTTAATCGGATTCTTTTTAAAATGATGAATGTTAACTATACACGTTTCAAATGTATAACACCTATACCCCATGGATAAGTTGCGATTATCTGATTGTGGATATAATGATTATGTGAAACGTTGCATTCGATTCTTCTGACTTTTATTGTCAGACAGTTATACGGATAACTTAAAAAAAGCGAAATTTTGCATTCGGCTTTTGTCAGAAAATCATTCTCTGGAAAGTTTTCAGGTTTAACAACAAAATATCTGTAAACGAGATTTAAAACTGTATGTCCTTATTTATAGGTTTTGCCAAAAATAGCATCGGTGGAATCCACTTTGACAATGTTTGGTAAACATTAATCAGCTGACTATTGTACTGAAAATATACATGTATTAATAAAGTAACACTTCTGTCTGGGTACAGTTTTATAGTTTTCATCTACAAAAATTAATATATACATGAAACCCGTTACTTTGGTCGTACATATTAATAAATATATCCATAGACAAGACATGTACACACAAAGAACAATAACAACTAACGTACAAATATAAACTAAACACAAATTTAAGAGACAGTGACCTTTAACAACTCAGACAAATCGATAATGCCAAGTGGAAGTCATCTAAATCAATCAATGTTGATACAAATGAAAATTTGTGGATAATATAATAAATCAAATTTATTCCGATTCTTTTTAAGATGATGAATATTAACGATATACTTTTAGTAGATTTAACGCATATACACAATGAGTTGCAATTATACGATTGTGCATATGTTAGCTTGACTACCAGCCAGAGCATTGCATATGACGTACTTACAAAGCGACCAAATACTATGGAGGAAACAATAAATTTGGTAACCGGGCATCAGACCTGCAAAAGTGAAATGAGAAGTAAAACACAAATCCGAGCTATTGAATTTGAAGAGACTGATCAACAAAAGGATCACTGTATGAAAAAAGTGGATTGTAGACGAATAGGAAACATATGTCACAGAAGAAAGGCTTAACCAGTTTGGCCGTATTATAAAAGAATTTATGACCAGAGACATCATAAAATCAGTTGGAGACATAATTGATAAGAAAATGTCAAACCAGGGGCAAGGTGAAAAATGATTTGACATACCAGCTCTAATTCATCCTTTTCAAACCAAACAAAGTTCAACAAACAGAAACAGCACAAAAACTGTAACAAAGAAGGACATTACAAGAGAAACTGTCCATAACTACGTCGTGATGCGAGTAAATCTTAAGAATCACAGAACAGCAAGCCAACTTTAAACTGGGACTATCTGCCAAGTGTCAGGTTTACTAACAGAAAATGAAAAGGAATCATTAGAAAATATGGAAAGAAAAACTGATGACAGTGAAATAACAGTAAATGTGCGCGTTGAAGATGTCAATGGCTGTTTCAAGGATCAAGGTCCTTCAGCTATGGTTAACCCAGTCAAAATTGGAAATATTAACAGAGAAGCCTTGAGAACAAGGAGAGGACAGGAATGACAGAGGAATCTGTCATGTCCAATGGTTGATTTGAGATGTCATGGAAAGATGACACCAATAGAGATGGAGCAGGATGACCGGGACAGGATGGTAATGACAGGAGCCGTTCATTAATTCCTGTTGGTAACTCCAAAATGTCTCGGGGTAACGATGACCAAGAGGAGAACTCAATTCTCATTGATAGGGTTAAATCAGCAACGATCAAGGTACCTGTGCACATTTTGGACAAGTTGGTAAATGCAGTTCTTCAAACTGGTGCCATGGTAACCGTTCTTAATAGTAGTATTTACTTTAACCTACCACGGAGGAACAGACCACCACGTAGAAAATCAAAAAATCTTGTAGTTGCAGAAGCTGAAAGAAACGAGACCACTCGTGGAATTGCAATCCTAGATGTACAGTTAGGACACAACAAATTTATTCGGAGTAAGTATATAAGCCCAATAGGTGATGATTTGTTACTAGGATGTGTTATCGTGGTCAACAACCGTAAATTCCCGTAAAGGCATACATGTAGACGGTGAATGGATTGAATGAGAGGTTGACAGGAAAACAGTCGATAAACCAGTTAAGTTCTACTGACTGAAAATGTCACTATTCCAGCAAACTCCGAAATCATTGTGTCTGGCAGGAAAAACAAACCAGAAGAGACAGACCCCCGGTATGCAATGTTGCAACCGGTAGTGGACGATAATAGAAAAGTGATGGTCGCAAAGATACTCATTGACCCTTTTGTGAAAAATATTCCTGTAAGAGTCGTATATCTAGAAGAACATCCTTTTAGGTTAGGAAGGAACTATCTACTTGGAGAGTTACATGCAGAACAAAATATCACAGAAGTTGCTTCCTTGGGACATATACATAATCAAGGAACTTATATCTAGAACAATGGTGAAAAAACTTGAAAAACACCACATCAGGAGGTCTGCATGTGAAACCATGGGAGATAATAAAGTCACAATTCCTAATGAATTGACAAAAGAAATAGAAACGAGAATTAAGGAGCTGAATAGTCAACAAAAAAAGCCGATATTCCACTGTTGCCGGAACACCTCCAAGATTTATATAAAAGAAGCAGCAAGAATATGAGTGACAATAAGACTAAACAGAAAATAGCATACGTCATACTGAGAAATAAAGAAGCATTAGCTGCATCAAAGACTGATGTCGGAACTTGCTCAACTCTTAAATACAAGATTGACACATCTGGTGCTGCACCGGTTCGACAACCATTACACAGAACACCAATGGCATTTGAAAAAAAGAATTTAAACACCTAGAACAATTGAAGAATTGAGTCATTAAACCATCCAAGTCAGCATGGGCGTCAAATGTTGTACGAAAGAAAGACCAGTCAGTGAGATGGTGTATAGACTACCGTAAACTGAATGACCTGACTATCAAGGATGCATATCCACTACCCCGCATCGACATGTGTATTGATTGTCTTGCATCAACATCAATATTTTCTTGTCTTGATCTACAGAGTGGATACTGGCAAAAGATAAGACAGACCAACCAAAAACAGCTTTTATTACAAAATACGGATTATACGAGTATTGCAACATGCCATTTGAACTATGCATTGCACCCAGTACCTTCCTGCGATGCATGAAACTTATTATCACAGGTTTCAATGGCAAATACTACTGATTTACCTGGACGACATTCTAATATTTAACTCTGAGGAACATTTACTTAGACTAGAAGAAGTATTACAGAGAATCATAAAAGCAGGATTAAAACTGAAACCATCAAAGTGTAGTTTGTTAAAGAAGGAGATCTTGTACAGTAAATCGCGTTATTTTTGTTGTAGTTTAATTCTGGCTTATTTGGCGCGTTTGGTGAAAGAGCCAAAATTAAACATGTCAAAATAAAGCATGCACCTATATTTGACACGCCAAAATAGCTGACCGGTTAGACAATATCGTAAAGTCTATGGCTTAAAATACAGGTAATACACAAGTGTGTGTACAGGTATACATTTGTATGTATATTTCATTCTGTGAATTTCTTTGCAACTGTAGCTGAAAAAGACAATTTTACAATTTTTAAACGAAAATAATGTACACAGCAAAATTGAATTTGTTTTGCTCACTGGGTTTGAACAAGAGTTTATTTGAATAGTCAAGTTAATATAAAAATTAAATGAACTTTAATAAAATTTATTTGACGGTTGCACAAATTGTCAAATATCATTATTACATGACTAGAATTTTGCGTGTTTTTGATTGGTCTAAAAAAACTTTTGGGTCACGATATATTTCAACAGTACTAAAACTAAATAAAATGTTTGTATTAATTATAATGTACACAATTCATTGACGTCTGCTACACATACATCGTGCGTGTCAACAACAAATTTGAGAAACGTCGGCTCTGCGATTAATTAATTTATAATCTTCTCAATATTTGAAACTGGAATTTCAAGATTATCAGCAAATTGATATCAAAATGCAGTATTGAATAAAAAAATATTAGGGGTAACTAGCATTACAACAATTACAAAATGTAATTGAAAAGGCATCCTCTGTTTTTCCTGAAAGTGGTTTTATTCATGTAATAAAACAATTAATAACATGTCGCTGTTCAAAATAGATTTGATTTAAACATATTTTATTCATGAAATACATGAATTGGATTGGATAGCAGGACCAGGCCTATATATCCTCTCCTGTTCAAAATAGTTCCCAAAATGAACGCCAAAACAAAGTTAGATAGTGACAATAGAATGTTTCCTGACAGAATTACTTCGTTTCTGAACGCTTAACATTTTTAAAACGCACGCAACGTGTTGAATGTAAGTTAAACCCTTGCTAAGCTGAAATTAATTCGCAATACAAGATGGTATACAAAATGACGACAGAAAATGCCAAAAGTTGTCCGTACGTTTCCCGCGATCTTGACAGTAAACGAACCAAAATCTATATCATTCAAGTAAGCAATGGAGATTACAACATAACTTTGCACAACACTGCCCCTCGTCAGATAAAAACATTCTGGCCTCAGAATGGACTGATTCGTAGATAACTACTTACATGTTTGATTACTTAAGAACTTTTGAGACAATTTTTTTTAAATGTTTTCACTTTTTATAGATCAAAATCCAAAGAACTAAGAAAGTTTTCGAAATCCTACTTTTCAAACTATTCGATTGTAGTTTAACTATCAGAAATTAGCAAAGTACATTATTAAACAAAAACAACATTAATGTATCGCATCAATCATGCAATTATAAAATAGAAATAAAATTATTAAAAAACAAAAGTCACAATTGCCATTTAATCTACAATTGTTATAAAGCACTTATAATCGGATGATTGTCACAAATTAAAACAATCTTTTTCTTGAATTGGACTACACAGACTCTTCATTTTCTTGACGATGTCTTCCTGGACTGATTCGGTGGACTTCAATTTGGATTGTAATGCTGCTGCCTCATTCTCCAAATCCTTCTTCTTTTCTAGTCGATCTATAAACTTTCCAAAACGTAGGCATTCAAATTTATGTGCTTTTTCAAGTCCTCAATATGTTTCTCTTTAATTTCAATTATTTGGGACTCCAGTATTTTTTCTTCCTTTGGATCGGTTTCTATAATGATTTCTTTCACTACTTCGTCAATAATGACGTCTCCTGTGACTAGTTTGATCGCTTTTAAGTCATTATCATGGATAATATATGAGGTTGTACTGGTTATGCAAGTATGGTTCTTAATGTCATCTCCTTTCCGAATGTGCTTACTCCATTTTCCTAATGAGATCGTCTTGTAATTACAATTTTTACATCTTAAGGATACTTGATCGGTTGGTGCATGCTTGATTATAAATGGTAAATGGCATTGCATTTGGAACCTTTGAACGGACATTTCGAACACTTATAAAGCATGGTGAACTGAACAATATAATAAGCACACATATACGAACTGAAAAATTGATCAAAAGGACATATTAGTTTATTTGTTATTTTATTTATTCTAGAAACTTTTAGTAACCCATTCCGGTACTGGACCAACATAGGGTTTTAGCCTAGCATAATGGACAATTTACACCCTGTACTTGAATTTGATTTGGAAAGTGACTGCTCTTAAAATTTAAATAATGAGGTGGGGCCCTGTCGATGGGGATTAAAATTTTTGTTGGATGGTTTTATCAAATTTATAAACCAAATCCCCCTCTTTATATGTATGTTTTGTCCGTCGTGTGTCATAATCTTTCTCTTGTCTCTCTGCAGTGTACATCAGGTGTCTTCTAGCAGTATTGTAAACCTCCTCTCATTTTTGTTTCAGGTTTTCTGCATATTCATCTAAGGAATGCTTATTTTCATGTGACGGTAATGGGTGTAGCAACGAATGGTAATTTATCTCTCGTCCTAGTATTAAGTAGTTGATCTGTATTTCTAAGGGTATGCCAAATCTGCAAATAAATTTCAGAACAAGTTTTTGTGCTATGATTTGTCTTGTGATTAGATATTGGGTATGGTTCCATCCATGTGGTGAAGTAGTCCCCTATAACAAGCAGGTATTTGTTCTGTGTTGTAGGTAACGGTCCAATTATGTCTATATTAACTCTGTCTAATGGATTTCCAAAAGTGTATTCCATCAACTGCGCCTTTGGTTGTCTGCCTCCTTCTCAATTTGCTGCACACTGCTCATTGTTGAATATACAGTTTTATGTCATGACTCATTTTATAACTACTGAAGTGCGTTTTTTCATCTTTTCTACTGTTTTCGCTTTCCTGTATGACCAGAACATGGGGTATTATGGGAGCTAATGATTAAATACTTCCTTAGGACAGCAGGTATTAGAAGTCTGTAATGTTCTTGGTCTGTCTTTGGTCATAGCATATGACTCCGTTGATTCTTTTGAAGTTTTCCCAATTCAGCCAATAGTTCCTTACTGCAGGACTGAATGATGCACATTAATCTCTGGATGGTATCTTGTTTCAATCGAACCAGTCTTGAAGATTCGTCAAATATGGATCTTCTTTCTGTAAAGTACTCATTTGAGAACTTGAATATTTTGCGAGCCGTGGTTTCGGAACTGCTTGATCTTCTGTTTCCTCTTTTTTACATTTCTAATTAATGGCTTCTCATGTTTGGTTAGGTTCTGGACAAACTCGGACCATTGAATATTCCATTCTTTACACTGTTTACAGTTTTGAGTTCACGTCTGGTAACGATGTAACGATATTGAATTCTGTCTAATTTCTGTGATTCATATGCCATGACACGCTCTTTGTTATTTTGTATCTGTGAAATGACTTCACCAATCCCTATATTGGACGCGTCTGTATCTAAAATAAATATCTCATCTGGGCACGGATGTCCGAGAACTGAAGCTGATGTTCATGCTTGTTTCAGTCTTTCAAATGCATCTTCGCATAAGTTAGTCCGATTGAAGGGAACATCTTTTCTTGTCTTTTGGATTAGTGAACTTGCAAATGTACTGTCTGTAATAATTGCAAAGTCCTACAAAATGTTGGATTTCTTTTGTATTTGTTGGGGTTTTTCATTTCTTGATGGATTCTATGATCTGTGGATTGGGTTTAATTCCATCTTTTCCTTCCAAATGGCCCAAGTACCGTAAATCGGGTTATTTTGGCGTTTTTCTCTCAAAAGCCGTGTTTTATTTTGGTGTGTTTAATTTTGGTGTTTCATCCAACTGATGTGTTAAATATTTGGCACCTTCGATAATTGCTCTTTAAATCGCAGTAGTGAGCAAGGTTAATATATATGATTTGTGTAATAAATATTGGTATAGTATATAATTTGCGGGAACGGCGTCTATCCACTTTGAGATCCAACCATGACGATTAAACTGTGTTCATTAAATTTTATGACATTAATTAATTACCAAACATATCATTTAAGACCAAATGTTCATTATTGTCCTTTTGTCAGTAATTAACGATCACGGATTTAAATTTTAATCGTTTCGTATTTCAGCAGCATATCTTGATTGAATGGCGATAAAGGTGTTATTTTCTAACAATAACAGAGTCTAATTAGTAAATGATAAGCCTGACATAATTATGTAAATAGAAATTAACAAACTGTGTTTTCTTAACCCTTTTATAAGGAAAACATCCCCAAGTGTGTGCCACGCCGCCACCGTCCATCAAAGAATGCTTGATGGTATAATTCCATTGCATGGCACACAGTCGGGTCTTGGTTCATTATTTACAATGTATTTATCTGTCGTCCTGGTATGGCCAAGACGACACATTGTTAAAACCACTCTTTTTGGCAAGGGTACGAATTTCGTCTCGTTACTCGTAATTTAGCAGAGCGGGAGTGAATCACTCCCTGCACTTTGATGTCTAAAGGAAGTTGCATATACAATCAGACGTGATTGATCTTGATATCTTTCGACAGTGGCACCACTTTTTTTTATCGGTTTCGTGTTTAAAATCAATCATTTGAGATACGTGATCATAGTTATTGCCGTTATTAAAAACCCTCTGTGCCTTGTGTATTAATTGACATTCGTGTCTCTTTAATTACGATTACTACATGAAAAACATTGAGAAACCCGGCCGAAACTAAATGACGTGTTTCATCATGGGTAATACAAATGTAAATTACTGGATTCTTACAACCGATTGGTTGTTATAGTATGCAAATTAGCACGTTTATAATAAAATTAGGGAATATTATCCATCTACGGAAAAATGATCAACAAAGCATTTTCCACGTGCATTTTCAAAGACGACAAACAAAAATTTCTTAAATAAAGATCTTTTCCCGTTAAGAAGAATTTTGTATAGATAGACGAAAGATTTTTCTTTCCTACATTACGAGCAATAGGACTGAATTCTGATGTTACACTGACAAATCACAAAACTAACTTCGGATAATAACGGCAGTAAATTTCGGCCTACATGAAGACCAAAGAATTGGAGCAGATAATAAATTAACGAATAAATTAACGAAGCAACAATTTTAGTGCAAGATTGATTGATTGATTAATGGTGTTTAACGCCCGAGCAGCAATATTTCAGCTATATTCAGGCGATGAACATGAAATGGATGATAAAATGAACATGGAATGATGATCAATGAAAATGGGATGGGACACAAGGAAAAATAGGGGTAACGGATTTTAGATTGCCACTGGCAAATGGGAGGATGGATAGGGTCGGGCAATTTAGCCTCCAGTAGCGGGATCGAAATCCCTACTCATAGCGAATACTACAGCAGCGTTCTTTAACGTGCGAGGAACGTGGCATTTTCCCAACACGGTGCACTAATATGGTTTGCGGTAAGGTTTTCCGTATTATGGCCTGACAACCCCAGCTTGCCAGGGGTACCCCATTCAACCACCTGGGGCACACATCCCAGTCGGTCTTTAGGCAAACCGACCTGACACGCCGGTCAGGGTACTGGGCGCTATTTAGTCGCCTTTTACGACAAGCTAGCGCGACTGCGGTCTATTCTTTTTGCCACCCGGATCCCGCACGGTGCTTTTTGTGCAAGAAGGATAGTTTGTGCTTCTGCGCGGAATACTGGGACGGTTCCCAGTGCTCGACTCACAAAGCAGCCCAGGGCGTCCACGGATGGCGGATAGGGGAGACCATCTCATTGGAGGGAAGGGGGAGGGTTGTAAGGTCATAATACGGAAAGGATGGCCGCGGACCATAGTGTGTAACGTGTTTGGAGAGTGTCACGCTCCTTGCACGATCAAGATCCCTTTTGTAGATTTAGAAACAGAGTAGCCTCATTGTAGCCGCTACAAAAGGCTAAATTCTCCGACCCTACCAAATATTCCGTACTTCTCCAGTGGCAGTCAAATGTTTGTTCCCTGTGTCCAATCCCACCCATTTTTCGATTTATTTATTGTTTGTTAACTTGTTCCGTCCTGAATATATCTGAATTCTGCTCGCTGGACGTAAAGCAAACATCCAATCAATCAATCTGCAAGAAATACAGAAGAAGCGGAACGCTCTCCAAAGACAGCGGCCAATGAATCTTTATCGCCGTTCTTCGATCTGTTTGTATTAATGCATATTGGGCGATAGTAATATTTGATTTCTCCAAAGTGTTGTTGTACATTAAAGGGTTTGTTTCGGACTTATTGATTTCTTAGAGCAAAAATAAATACCGTTTTTTGGTGTTAACAATAGTGGGTTATGTGGAATTTCAACAGCAGCAATTTAATTTCAATTTATACTAGAATTTTTCAAATAAGGTTTTATTCAAATGCAAAAAGGTTGGATTTTATATGAATTTTTGTTTAAAAAATATTTTCGTTAAGAGGTTTGACAATACTGTCGTCGTAAGAAGATGTTTACCTTTAATTTCACGAATTATGTTGCAAATTTTATTCATATGTGTACTGTTAATTAATTATTAAAAACAATTAGGCTAAGAGTTGCATCTGCTTTGTTGTGTTACCAGTGCGAGCTTTCCCTCGGAAAATTTGTAATTGGCTAAGATTATTTTGGGTTGGTTGTTTATTAAAGCGTCGTTAGACCTTTTTCCGGTCTTTTATAGCGTCCTTACAGCTGTCACTGAACAATGGTTTACTAGGATGTTTTGGATTTATCGCGGTCTTATAAATTATTGCGTCAGCAATCTAAATAATAGTTTCATTAAATTTTAAAATTTGATCAGGAATGTAAAATGTTTCAGAAGGCAGTCGCTCTTTACCGAGTTGTTCAAATAGAGGTTAATTGGTTTTGTTAAATTTAGATAGAGCGAGCCGTTCTGTTTTAGGAAAATTCAACGATTCCAGTATTATAGGAAAGCGACCTCTGCCACAAAGATCGTCATGAAATTTCCATGAGAAATTTTGCAAGAAAAAATAATCAGCTACTGTAACATCAATTGCCATTTATGATCCATTTTCAGGATGTAAATATGTATTGGTTCCATCATTAAAAATGCAATGATCTTCCTGATTCTTTAGCCTTCAATAATCTCACCTTTGTTGTTTATTGTGTTACTGCCTCATAGACGGTTGTGTCCGTTTAAGTCATGAAGATGTTTCAATTGATTAAAACTTAAAGAAGAATTCGAATGGATATACACAGCATAAAGTAATCGTTTGTCTAAGGATATCCTAACACCAACCGCCCAAAGATCAGTATTGAGAACTACAGGGCTATGTAAAACGATCTTTTTACGAGAATAGTAGAGCGGCCAGCAGATCTATCATTCTCGACTACATATGTGCTGTATAAAGTGCAGGTTTTTAAAGATATATTATCATTTTCATTTCGTTTTAGGTTGGATTCTTAGAGACAAAATGCAACAAGAAGAAAAGGCTCGAACTAATAATGTTATTTCAAAAAAATTAATCTAAAGACCTTGATAATTCCATTGTATTATAGTATACATTATGGCTTGCGAATAGGGGAATAGTTTTTTTGGTGCTATTCCGCAGGTTTCTGATTGTTAATTTATTTTAGATCTAGTGTCTGGGAGTAGTGTATCTATGGGATCGCCCCAGATATTCGTGTCGTAGAAGTTTGTCTGTTGCTTGAACTCGTAGGTTTGAAGGGTAGGCCAGGTGATAATTGTCTGCATTTCAACTGTAGTGAGAACGCATTTGGTCACATTCACTGATTTTGTCTGTTGCTTGAACTCGTAGTTTGGAAGGTTTTTGTCAGTTGGCCATGTGATAATTGTCTGCGTTTCAACTGTTGTGAGAGCGCGTTTAGTCACACTAAGGTATGACGCTGGTGCAGAAGACGTGGGATTATTCGTTGTATTATACAGACGGTGAGCCTCGGGGTAAAAGATTTTTTTTCAGTTTTTAATTTTTGTATTTCCTTTTCCTTTTTACAAAGTTGACAATTCTTTGACGAGGACATGTGGGCCTCACCACAATTGGCACACTGTGGAGTTGAAGTGCAAGTAAATCCAACATGTCCTTCTTTTGCACACTTAAAACAAATAATGTGACCCCAGCTGTTATTTGCCATGGTCGAACTTTTGACACTTAAATCAGTACACAGGGTTGGAAATGTAGACGCTGACTTAAACATTCTAGAGGCCGATTTTTTTTAATTGAGGGACATATGGAGTATTAAAGTGCATCAGAAAGGTTTCCAGTTTGACCTGAACACCTTCCCTGTTGGCAACGAATCGTTTGACTTGTGTTACGCCATGAGGTTTTAGTTCTTCACAAATGTCGTCATCTGTAAATTCAGAAATCTTGGTCTCTGTAACGATAAATACCTTGGCTGGAATTTAAAGTTGTGCGAGGAGCGGAACATATTTTGAAATCATTAATTTTGTTTACTTTAAAAAAATTAAAAGACTGTTTCTTTAAGCATTAAATCGCCACAGGGCTTAATTTCTTTTTTGTGACATTTTGTTTACATCTCCTGCACAACCCTTGAAGTTTTTGTTTCGCCTCTTCCAGATGTAATAACTTAAGAACAGTAATGATGGCCTGTGGTCTATATATGCGGGATTCGGGTGGCTAAAAGAATAGATGGCAGTCGCGCTAGCTTGTCGTAAAAGGCGACTAAATAGCGCCCAGTACCCTGACCGGCGTGTTAGGTCGGTTTGCCTAAAGCCCGAATGGGATGTGTGCCCCAGGTGGTTGAATGGGGTACCCCTGGCAAGCTGGGTTGTCATGCCATAATACGGAAAACCTGACCGCAAACCATATTAGTGCACCGTGTTGGGAAAATGACACGTTCCTCGCACGTTAAAGAACGCTGCTTTAGTATTCGCTATGAGTAGGGATTTCGATCCCGCTACAGGAGGCTAAATTGCCCGACCCTATCCATCCTCCCATTTGCCAGTGGCAATCTAAAATCCGTTACCTATTTTTCCTTGTGTCCCATCCCATTTTCATTCGTCATCATTTCATGTTCATTTTATCATCCATTTCATGTTCATCGCCTGAATATAGCTGAAATATTGCTGCTCGGGCGTTGAACACCATTAATCAATCAATCTATATACCTTTCTGGTCTATGTTATAGATTAGATTCGGCTTATCCTGGAGTTCATGTTGAAGCAAAGATTCTTTTAGGACTTCAAAGTGCTCTGTTACAATTTCTTTGGTTGCTACTTTTTCTCGAGCCTGTTTCAGTCCCCTTGGCCTTAACACTTTCAATTGTGGACAACGCGTAGAAAACTGCTTATCAACTTTATGGTAAATGGCCTCTAAATATTCCTCTTTACTACGTGAACCGCATAGTATGATGCAATACTAACGTACTCTCCTGTCTTGTGTAACCATATCAATACGAAGTACTGGTATTAAAGTGGTAACTAAATCTGGCCCATTTAAAGAAGTCTAAGACAGTTTTCCTCAAATATATCCATTTTTCAAAGTCTCTTCCTCTCAGTGACGTATTAGAAACCATAAACATAATGAAAGCTTTTTCCACAGACATTTTCTTATCCTTAACCATTTGTTATGCATTTGTCAAGTTTGAAGGTGAGTACAATTGATACTTTTTCTGTCTTGCAACAGGGTTGAGATGAAATGACAGAAGTACATATTTGTACAAGTCAATATTTTTACAATTTGTGTACAAATAATAATATTTTTATTAAACTATCACCAGTATAATAATTCAATTCTATTTTAAAAGAAATATTTATATTTTATTCATGTGTTTTTGAGTGAGAAATAAAGTAAATATATACATTGTGTTTATGACTTAAATTTGTGCATTAAATTCTACTTAAAATAGCACAACTATAACACAAAACTAGATATCAGAGAGATGGTACCCATCTCTGTGGGCCCCGCTGTAAATAGGTTGTGAAAAAGAAAAATGTCAGAACAGACGGATGTTAACAATAGCCAAATGATAGTAGTACATGAATTGTGTACAAAATTGACCTGCGTTGACTTAATTGATTTCAGTTTTCAAGAAAGTTTTAATAACCCGTGTTTTGTAAATTTTAATACAAATGTAATACTAACATGATCATGAAGTGTTTTAATCCACTATCCATATGTATATCATTTAAAATTGAATAACAACAAAAACTTGGAAATTATCATTATAATGTGGTATAGCTATCATCTGTTGGCGGATAGCAAGATCACGATTGATCATAAATGGTCAAGTAGTCCTCCTAGTTGATGGGTTGGTTCATTTAAAATCTGTTTAAAGTGGATATGATCCATAAATACTTGCAGTCCTTTACAGGTTACTGACACTTCTTGTAAGTTTATGTTGAAATCACCAGAGTGTGGTCACATGGCTGCATGTAACATACATCATTCCAGGACTCCGTATATTTGAGGAGGAGATGACAACATCCTTTAAAGTGGCATCTTGTATTTTATGAATTGTTCAAGAAAAAGAAAGCACTAGGGGCAGCTGTACCCTAGTTATTTGTGGTGAATTCCCACTCCTTCTAATATGCTCCTGAACTTCAATGGGATAAATAGGTGTACCACCAGGGTAATTGACTAATGATATTGTAGATGCTTGCTGTGTTAACAATCCGTAGAAAGGATCATCAAATTTTACAATCACACATTTGTCTTGTAAGCGATTACTCGTCTGTTTCCTCCGAACGGACCCGTTTCTGTAGTGTGACACGGGTAAGCTGTCTGGGTCCTTGGTTGTATCTGGCATATGCGGGAACTATATTTGATATTGTGCCTCAATCTATAACTGTGTAAATGCAGACGTTCATAAGCCAATACACGATTTAAACCGACACCAACATAAGAAGCTTGTGCCATTGACGATCTACAGAACTGTGTTATCGACATTAACAAGTGGATGAACAACAATAAGTTAAAAATGAACAATTCATACTGAATTTATCCTTTTTGGTAGTCAATTACAACTAAACAAGTGTAGTACTAAAGAAAAAACAATATGTAACTAGGTTATCAAGTCAACAAATTGTGTAAGATATCTTGTACCTTTTTTAGACGAGTCTCTAAATTTTAAGGAACACTAGAAAGGCGGATTTTCTGAACCGGTGGTATTGATTCTGGTGGTTATTTTTATGATAGTAATATAAGGAACACAACTGTAGGTTAATATGCAAGGGAAGGGTTGCTTTGTATAAATTTGGAGTCGTCTCTCAGAAATTTACCAAAATGTTTATCATCTATACTACTAAAATTATAGACCCCCCTTTGAAGCGCGCATCACAAAGCACATAGAAATAATTTAATAATAATATACTTCATTGATATCCAAATTAAATATTTTTAATGTGCAACATGAACTGCATGTAACTTTATACATATTGAAGTACGAACTACTGCTATAGACTTCCGTCACGTGAAGCAAGCGAACCGTTCCTTCTTGTTTGAATTCAGCCGGCTCACTTCAAGAAAAAGATTGGAATCGAAGGGATTTTCACCAGACATGTCTGGTAGGTCCTACGAATTTTGTTTTCACTGTGATTGGGACTAATATTAAAAAAGAACTAAGGTTACGCTTTCACTGATTACAAATTTACCTCGTATTAAATGCTATCTAATATAACAATTGAAAGTTGGATAGACGTACGTTTGTTTTGTACCCCGTACGGGTTGTCCCGGAAATAAATGTTTAAATGTAAAAGAGGATCGTATCCGGTACAAATTTGCGGACGTAATTAATCGTTAATTGCTTAGTATTTAAATAAATGCAATAATCGATATAAAACTTAAATATTTTGCATATGCAACATTAACTGCATGTAACCTTATATGTGTTAATACTGCGCTATTTCTCAGTGTTTTGTGATGCGCTCATAAAAACTGATCTATAATTTTAGAAGTATAGATGTTAAACGAAAATGTAAAACAACCATTCTTTATTATTTTAAAATTAAGAGTATCAGAAAATATTTGTCAATAGAGGCTACAGAGACCCTGTTATTATCCGTAGTAATTTCCCATTTAGACTATTGTAACACAATTTTGTATGGTACGGTATTGCTAAATAAGAACTATTGATTGATTGATTGGATGTCTACTTTACGTCTAGCGAGCACTATTTTAGCTATTTGCAGGACGGGAACAAGTTAACAAAAAATAAATCAACGGAAAACGGGTGGGATGGGTCACAGGGAATACAATTTTGACTGCCACTTGAAAAGTATGGATGTAGGGGCGGAAAATTTAGCCTTTTGTAGCGGCTACAATGGGCCTACTCTTTTTGAAATCTACAAAAGGGGTCTTTATCGTGCAAGGAGCATGGTACACTTCAAACCCGTTACCTACTAAGGTCCGCGGTCAGGCTTTCCGTATTCTGACATGACAACTCCCCAACGAGAGGGTCTCCCCTATCCGCCACCCGGGGACGCGCTGGGCTGCTCTGTGGGTCGAACACTGGGAACCCTCCCAGTATGGTCCCAGAAAAACTATTGAAACTTCAGCGTATACAGAACATTTGTGCCAAGCTTATGTTAAATCGCTCAAAGTATGAAAGTTCAAAACTGGCATTATTTGATTTGCATTGGCTTCCTGTAAAAGCGAGAATAAACTTTAAGATACTTATTTATATGTACAACTGTTCCGTAAGGAACGCACATCTTATTCAACTGATCTCTTATCTCTTCAGGTTCCTAAACGTACATTGAGATCTTCAGAATCATCAGAAGGATGTTTTGTAATTCCTTTTAATAAGAAAAAATCTTTCTCTTACAAAAGCTTCAGTACAATTGAACATAAACTTTCGAATGAGCTACTAGTTACTTTAAGAACTGTTGATATCTTCAAACGCAAATTGAAATCATTTTACTTTGAAGATTACTTTGCATTATTATGAAAGTATGTAAACAGCAATTATTGTTATATGATCAGTCTATTTGTGTGTACATATGTATATATTTTTTTATAATTATTTGTATACTTTTTAGAATGAATTGTATTGTACAACGGCATTGAATACATTTGTAGAAACAGGTTTTTAAGCAAATAATAAAGTTTCAAAGTTTTACACAAGTTGGTATCCGTGTGAGTGTGGTCTTTTTATGTGTTTCATGATTGCTTCTGTCCAACATTTTCTCATTATGTTCTAACACCTGTTTCCTGGTGGAAAATATGTGAAGGGCATCTAAACGGTGATTTCTTCCTTTGACTATTCTGGCTTTTAAAATTTCAATGTCCTCATCTGTGTGTTCTGCTACTTTAAATCTATTCAACATTTCTGCGAAAGGTAAGTCATTTTTTTACGTATGATGGTTTGAAGCTCACAAAACCTGAAATTACTTGTCCATAAACCTGAAAGTAGTCTTCCCATTTCATCCGGATTTTGACTTGGATTGATGTCGGGCGGGATTTACAACATGGCTCCAACAACGATTACACTGATGCTTCTAAAAATTGTATCAGATCCTTCAACATTCGTAATTTCCTGAAGACGTATATGAACACAGGCAAAAAGTTTTCGACGTACTTCATCTATCACACGACTGGCTAAAATCCATATACTGATCGGTACTTTGCAAGCATTTATGGATTTCCACGCAAGCTTTAATAATCTCCTTAAACGGGCATTTTAAGTGCACTATGTATTGTAGCACCTCCAATATTAAAAGCTGCACATCCTGTTGGAGCTGTCAATGTTATAACAGGGCGATAAGGATCTCGATTAGACGTTTGTTATGTTCTTGATACCTGGTGGTAGATTGTTTTTATGAGCTTGCTCTTTCCTGTTCCAGCACCTCCTGATAAAAAGATGTAAAAATGGTTTGGTGTCAATCTCATCTTATATCGCACACACCAGTCATGAATATCTTTGAATTACATTTGTTCATTTTTTAAACCACAAATACTTTTTTGTAATTCAGTGTCCGTTATTTCATGTTTTCTCAAAGAGCTGGCAATTGATGCAGAAGTATGCAATTGTGGCCTCACATAATGCTCTTCCTCAATATCATGCTTGACATCTTGTCTTTTCTCTGAATCTTCAATGTTTTGTAAATTACCCTCTGGGTCTAACATATCCCATGCACGCAGAGGTGGGCCATTATTCTCGAATTGCTCAACAGCTTGGATGACAAGACTTGCATACTCAGCAATACTGTTCTTATTTTCCATCAGAACTGACAACATATCATAATAGGAGTCCTCATAGATTGTATTATCTTTCAGTAGGTCCTCTTCTTCCCTTCTCCAAGGTACAAAGAATAATAACTGTTGATAATATTTTTCTGGGTGTTTGTTTTCAGATATGCCATCTTGGAAATGCTGGCATTGTTCTTTTCTTCATAATGATATCTGTACCTTGAAAAGTAAGTTTTCTAAGCTCTATATAGATATCAGTAATAACCACTAAAGCATCGTCAACATTGTCATTTTCATCATTTGCTATTTGGAAGCAAACTTTGCAAGATACATGTTGTTAAAAAATGCAACTACCAGGTCTAATTGCATACTTATCAACACTACTTCGACAATAGACATCTGTAGAATCATCTTCCAAGTTCTCTAAAAGATTTTGAAAATCTTATACCATCTTATTAAAAGTCAGTTGGAATCCAGACTACTTTGTTATTACATCGCTTGAGAGGTATACCAAGGAGACAGTATGCAGCTTCCTGTGCACTTATTTCACGGTTTCTTAAGAAGATATGGCCAAGATGTTTTAATCTTGTTTTGACATAAGCATTTCTCATTTCACTAACAGCATATTTCAACATCTGTGACATTTCTTTCTCATCTTTAGTGACAAAATATACAGGCATAAGAGTCACACACAATCTGAAGGTCCATATTGGCCTCCCACAAGCTAAGTATGGCTGGGTTGTAGTTATTTATGCTTCTTTCAGCAGGAGTTTTTTTAAAGACAGATAAAGACAAACACTGATGATACATGTCAGAACTAATTCCTGTCTGTTTTATAAGCTCAACAGTTTTTTTGTCTGGATCTTCAATTGTTTCAATAGTATTTAAAACAACTGCTAAAACCACATTGGCTTCATTGATACCTATGTTTCCTACAGTTTCACTTATCTTTCTCTCTGCAGACGCAATAATTGTTCTGTTACTTAGTGGTTTAGGGTATGAAATGGAGAGCTGTAAATATCTCGGTTTCTCATTGACATGGTCAAAAAATAGACTGTCATGACTAGTAAGACAGCATGTTATGTATTTATCAATGAACTATCTAATATCCTCATTTGTTGCTGTGTCTAAATTTGGTGCATTTTCTACCAAAAGTGCAATATAGGCATGAGGAGAACCTCCTAACTGAAATTCTGTTCGTTGAAAATAAGATTTTTTTCCTAAAGGCTCCATTTTGCTGAGTATGACATCTTGAAAGAAAGATTGCAATCCGAGGTCAAATTGTCGTGCAGCTGATTGGATTTTGCCTTAACCACTGATCTACTTCACCAGAGAACATGTTTTTGACTTCTTCATCTGAAATTATCTTCGTTTTTGAGCTGCTTTTGATTGCACTGTTTCAGGTCATTTCGTATCTGCACATGATAGGGTCAAAAACCATGTGAATGGACCCTTGCTCCTAACTAAGACTAAAAGTTCAAATTAAGCATACTGCTAATAGGATGGTGAGCCTCTTGTTTGCTGGGAAAACTGGAATACTTGATCTTTCAAAATGATTTCTTTCAGACGATCTTGATCTTTTAATTGTCCAGCTGTTATGTCCTGTGTACGAGCTTTTCTAACTGCTATTGATATTGCATCATCTACTTGCTTTTTCCCCGTAGCATAGAGTGCATAAAAATATATGTCATGTTTGTGGCACATCTTGTTACATTTGTTAGCCTATGTATAAAGTATTTTTTCAGAGACAATTTTCCATTTTGATTTTGAATGTCTGAGAAAGTTCCTTTTCCCAGTGGACAGCAAGTTGGAAATGTTAAGGCTTCGAATTGTTTGTCCAAAAAACAGATTTTGGAATTTCATTCTCACCTGGAGAATTACTGAATGATTCAAATCCCGTATGCATACTATTGGAAGGATGTAAGCAAGTGTCATATTGAATACCTTGCACTTTATTCTGTATAATGTCGGCTTCATCATCTTTATTTTGCAACTCATTTTCATTGTCATCTTTATCATGCTGATCAACATTTTCAACTGTGTTTTGATTCGTTTGTTGCACCTTATTATACTGATCTAATTCATTAACATTTTTATGTTGAGAATAATTGTTGTCACCATTTTGTTGCAATGTTACCCATAACTCTTTTTCTTTATCTCTTGATCGTTGTTTCCATGAGTCATCAGTTTGCACATTAGTGTAATATTTGTTGTGTCGTTTTCGACATTTCACAGATAACGAAGCTTGAATTAATATTTAGAAATCTAATCATGCTAATCACTGATGTTAGCTTGATGCTGAAATAAGAATTAAAATACTTAAGACACTGACTTGAGCAAATATTTCATCACAAGGATGCATTCATGGTCAGGTTAAAATGAGCTTGTAACAAATAAGGGCAGTATTGTTTGTAGGACATGCACAATTTCCCCAGTGACATACTCAAGACAAGGACAATAATATCATAACTAAATAGAAAAACTGCAATTCAAACTGAACATTTATGTAAAACAAAGAACTGGAAACCAAAAGTGTTTTAAATGAATTTTGGAAACCATGATATAACTTCATATGAATGACATTTCAGTACAGTCTTTATAAAAAGAGAGGATGTTTTCTGTACTTGATTAACAGTTTTTGGTATAGCCTGCATTACTCACTTTTTTTTCTTTCTGCATATGTGATGTCTCATTAATTGAGTTATTTTATCCTTTTGTAGAGTGTTTGGGTTTCCTCCTGGTCTGGTTTTGTCCCATGAAAATTTATATAGTGAACTTAATGTTTTCGGGACCTTTTTCCTGGCAAAACGTTATCTTTCTATTTCTGTTTCTTTTCGTCTTCTATCCAGTTCTAGCTATAAATACAATATAGACTAAAATATATTTTGAATTTGATCTTTGGTCGTCTTCTTTTAACTGTTTAAATAGGTTGTTGTCGCTATATATTCTGTTTCCTTGCTTATTCTAAGCATGTGATATATACATTGGTAAATAATATTTTTTAAATTAGAATAATATAATGTAATTACAGATCATGGTGAATTTTGGATGTATGTTTCTTCAGAGTTGAAAACAAAATAACATTGGATAAAAGTGAAACTATTTAACATATGAAAGGTCACAGATTAATTTTATTACTTCCACAAATTTATAATCGAATATTGACAACCAAATTGTTGAAGTGCAGCAATATACTCTTACCAATCAGACTGTCAATATAATCTTAATTCTTCCTTACTTCACTCAGTAAAAAATAACAGACAACTTTATTGCTGATTATTAAAATAACAATAAAAAATGCTACACTAATAAAGTAATACCATACTGTCAACATTTAGTTTTTTTAAATTATTATTATTAGAATTAAAATCTAAATAAAATTTTAATCAGAAAATGATTACAATGTTCGGAGAACTCTGTAAAACCTTCCCATTGCTTAGTAGTTGTGTATCATATCCATATTGCACCACCGGATGCATCAATCCATTCACCTCTGAGTGACTACTTCACTACAGAGAAAATTAAATGCCAGCATTTCAGTTTCTTTTTAAATTGATATTTGTAAGTATGTAATCAACACATTTTATTTTTAAATTGGATACAATAAATGTTCTGTCTAGAAAGTATACAATTATTAATATTCTTAGACATAAACAATACAGAAAAGACAAAATATTCATGATCTTTAGCCACATAGCAATATGCTGAAAATTTATACTTAAGTTTAAAGAAAACGCTCAAATGTAGATGTGCATTTATCTAGGTATTGCCAGCACTAATCACATATATAGGAGGACTATATATGTAGATTGATTGGATGTCTGCTTTACGTCCAGCGAGCAGTGTTTTAGCTATATTCAGGACGGGAACAAGTTAACAAACACAAATCAAGGCAAATGGGGGTGGGATGGGTCACAGGGAATACAATTTTGACTAACACTGGAAAAGTATGGAGTTTTGGTAGGGGCGGAAAATTTAGCCTTTTGTAATGCAAGATGACACTGAAGTGATAGTACCTCTAGACAGACAATAAGTAGAAGTGCAAGGCAATACTGAAATGATAGCCATGTTATGGGGTTATATATTATATGAGTAAGCATGTTCAATCACTACATATATAGATCATTGTGCAGTGTCATTTCGGTTTCAAATGAAGACGAAATAATACATGAATCAATTAAGGATGATCGCTGCTATTACTAATTATAAATAGAATGCTTTATTTCAAGCATTTTTGTATGTAGTATACATATATTTTTAAAAATATACACACAAAAAAAAATCATAGGTTCGTGTGCTCGTTTTTTTCGTTAAGGTCAGATTTCTTACATGTGTAATCATCAATTATTACAAAATCTAGACATGGGTTTCATATCATTGAAGCAAAAAAGAATCTTTTTCAGTAGTTAAATTATTATAATCTCATTAATAACAATTAGATAATATATATAGTTTGCATTTTTAAAATGAAAAATATAATATTGTACACCTCAACTTCGGATTTGACCAGTTAAATACAGTACTGAAAAAAAGTATGGGAAAATGTATCAACCATAGATGGTTTTTTTTTTAATTCAAAACCTTTCTTATAAATACAAAGTCCCCAAATTTTAACAAAAGATTTATCTTACCTTTATGCTTTTATACATGAAGAAATCAAATGTAGATTCGTGTGCTAAATTTTTCGACAGGTCCCAAAAACTGTGATCATTTTTTATATCTTTTTCCCATTATTTTAAGTGTTGCTCTTAAAATATCTGGGAATGTATTTATTTAAGTAAACTAGCTAATATATATCATATAACACGTGTTTGCTAAAACTAGGGGCGTTCTATAGCCTGATTAGCACGCACAGCATTTCAAGTGCTAAAGGGTCAAAAAGGAAAAATGCATGTACCCAACAAAAAAGACATTTCAGGTACAAGAATTTTTACAAGTACATCAATGTTCAGATTCTAATACAATTTTACAAATGGTAGAGCTGTTTTTGCTACAATTACATAGGTTTTATTGATAATCCATCTAATACACATTTCTAAATACACGTATATAACAAAGCGCAACATGACAGCAATATGTTGAACCATTATGTTTGGGGACAGTGGATACCAAATTTATATTGGATACACTTACAAATGGTGGACTTCCTCTAGCAATAAAGGGACCTCGGTGGCCGAGTGGTAAAAGTAGTTCATCTACTATAGATCACATGGTCTGTCAACACTGAGGTTGCGGGTTGAATCTCAATGCATGAAGGGTATGCTCGTCTTCAATTGACAAGGATTGCCAGTTTTCTTACCAAAGGTCGGGGTTTCTCCTCCCCAATGAAAACTGGACATCATGATATAGCTGAAAAATTGGTGAAAGTAGCGTTAAACACCAAACAAGAAAAAAACCCAACAAACAATTAAGCATTAAATGGACATTTAAAAACAAGAGAATCTCGAACAGAGATTATTTGAAAAGAATAATAAGGGCAAAGGAAAGTATTTTAATAAATAAAAGAAAGGTACCTCTGCCAACTCCACGAAGTATCAAATCTATGAAACCAGAAATCAAAAACAAATTGGACACAGGAGAATTGCACATTGGGATAAAAGTGGCACATAAACAGCTTCTGAAAACAAAAATAGGACAAAACGGGGATCTTAGTAGTCATATCATTAACATACATAGCAGAAAAATTCCTCTAGAATACATAAGAAAGGAATCTCTACACGAGGCGGAGAAGCTAGGAGTCCTGAGAACCTTCACCGATGAGCACTATGAACAACTGACTGAACAGGAATTACATCGGAGACTTCAAAGGATTAATGAAACTGTACCAACCAACAGGAAAATAGCAGTTCAAATATTGAAAACCTTAGAAAGAACTAGAAAATTAAAAATGTGGCACGATCACAGCGACATACTTAATCATAGCTATGTCTCATTAATGGTATCATGCATATATGACGAGGCAAACTTCCTAACAAATGAGGAATTCCAGAAAATAAACAATGAATGTACAATCTATTGTGGAAAACCCCAAAATATATCTGTTTGGACAATCAGGTACTTCTATGAAAGACAAACCAAGATTTCATGAGAAAGGTGGTGGTGGGGATAAATGGAAACTTAAACTAGAAGCATTTTTCCATATTTAGGAGGGGTTAGCTTCGAGAATCCTCTGCCGTCCTACACTTTTTTTTTGCATCCAACGTAAAAAAAGCGTTGGACGGCAGAGGATTCTCGGACTAGGAGGGCTTATATCCTGCAAACGGTTCTGTACAGTGCTTTATTATGGAGTTATTAATGTAAACTTCCGTCCAACAGTTTAAATTTGTGGGCGAAAGGGGTGGGTTTGGCGAGTGCCACGTTCCTTGCACGATAAAGAACCCTTTATTTTAAGATTGATGAGAGTAGGTGCATTGCAGTGATGACAAAAAGGCTAAACCCCCCCCTTTTTCCCTTTTAAGCCATACCCCATGCCCTTTGGTTCACCTTTCCCAAATCGATTTATTGTTTTACTTAATCTTGTCCTGAATATACCAGAAATGCTGCTCACCAGACTTTAAGCAAAACATCTGATCAATCCAATCAATTTAGTTATAGGCACATTGGTTTTATCCAGGACTTTTTTGCAGCACATTTGGGAAGTGCTACATCAATTGAATTGGGAGATGTTTTCAATGTTGACACTTAAAAAAAGTACCAGAAACCTGTGGGAACCTCAACTTGAGAGCAAAATGTTATTATTACAGATGACATTACTAAACAAAACAATAAGGACATACTGCCCGAGTATGAATAACAAAATAGCAATTTTCCTCCGCCAGTTACAAAAAGTTGGCAAATGAAAAATAAGCATCAGTTTTATTGTTTCCAATCAACTTGTTTTTCATTTTGCAATTACCATTATGGTATGGGATTATACAAAGAAATGCATGTTATGTTTCAAATGCTTCCTTTACAGTCAAACCCGTCTCAAGTGACCTTTAAGGGAAATTGTAAAAAAGGTCACATAAGACAGTGGGCCTTTTTACGGAGGTCATGTTGTTTGCATACCAGTCAACAGCCATGTTGTCAGCTTGTGAAAGAATGACTAGTAGAACTGTTTTGTTTGTTTTATCAAGTAAAATATAACATTTAATGTATTAATGAAAGTACAAAATTTGTCCGATTGTAATAACGCAGGTCAACTTTATTGGAGGGGGTCGCTAAAACAGGTTTGACTGTATATATTGTACTTTTCCCTCTCCTACCCTTATGAATAGAAACTGATTGAATGTACAGTAAAAAAATTAGTGAACAATAAACTACCTAAAAGGGGACATCTTTTGCTATGCCTATGGGTGCCACCCTCCCCGTTCCTATAATGCATGGCAATAACCCGTCTTATTTAATAGCAGAATATTATCACTTTTCCAAAATGAATAAAAAAGTCCTTTTATCCCAAATTAGCAAATTTTCCAATTGATGGCAGTTTAAAAAAATTGTAAAATCCCTAATTTGTTTTAGACTTAATCATTGTTTTATGCAGGTTTAAAAGTCTCGGTTGGTATAATTAATTGGTTCCTCAGATTTCAATTTCTTTGTATAATGCTGTATCATAATGGGAAAATTGCAAAACAAGTTGATTGGATCTTGATGTTTTGTATACTTATTATAGGTAGTAGTGACAAGGAACAAATAAATTACACAGATACAAGAATTGAAGATTTGGTTGGTTTTTCTGCACCAATTCACATAAAATCTGATGAAACAATACAAATTTATGACATTATGAGAGTATTTTGTGGTGATGGCCCTGCTCGACAGTTCGAAGCAGGACAGCAAAGGGGTGGAAGTTACAGTTGTATTTGTGGGATCAAATCGGCTGACAACTGCAATTTTGTAAGGTGCTATCAAATGGAGGAAATGACATTAGATGAAAGATGCAAACTGGCAGTATCAAAGAACAGTATAAAAAAGCTCAAAACTGGAGACCTCCATCCCTTTCAAAATCTGAAGAAACAAGACATAATAAAGGAACTAGAAAGCAGATTAATTATGAACAACCAAAATGTATCAAAAGCAGAGCTTCAAGATGAGCTGAGCTTAATTTTACATGGTGTCTGCAGACCACCTGCTCTTTTACTACCTAAACCATTAGTAACAGCAGAAGAATAAAACCTTGGACAGTACGAGATACTTGCTTGTGAGCCACTTAACGATATCAGCAATGTTATACAGAATGTAATTAAAGAGCTCCCATTCCATACCACTGACAAGACAATTCAAAATGAACTCGAGTCATTTGCAGCTAGAACAATAGGGGAGAAAAAACAACTTAAAGGTTCTGATGCAAGATTGTATTTAGTTCAGCTGGCAAAATTTTCAAGTATCTTGCATCAAAGTAACAAAATAGATAACAACATGATGAAGCTCATTTCTTCTCTTGTTGAAATTACCAATATCTGTACAGTTCAGCTGAAAAAAGATCCACGAGGCTTATCCTTCGACTAATCAATGTTTTATTTTTTCCACATTGTGCAGAATTATTATAGGCAATCCAGTGAAAATGACATCTCGCAAATTCTATGGCAGCCACTTTCATTGCATAACAACACATGCTCCAGAGATACTAAGACTCTTCAGTTTAAGATCACTTTTAACTGAACAGGAGGAACGATGTTTTGGGGACATGCGTAGAATTTGCGACAGCGCTTCAAAGAGGCAACCAGAATACATTGTGGACAATCCCATTCTACGCTTTTTGAGCCAACACAAATTACCATCAAAAGCAGATTCTTTCACACGGCAAGATTCCACAATTAGTAAACAGACAGGTCTTTTACCAGCAACACCTAGATCATCTTTTACGTCCGATTTCATTTGCAAGCGTCCACTGCTATTCCAGTCACATCTGAAAAGAATTTCAGACTTCATGGTCCTTGGTGAGAATATATGGTGGAGTTGGGTAAACGGTGATGTAGTCTTTCATGATGGACCAACAGATCTTAATGAACGACCCAAAGGTCCACCTACTCATCACTTTCGCTCTACATCTATGACAAATTAACAAATTTATCTGAAAAATCAATGGAAAAAGGTCATCACAGGCTTTAAGAACCGCAAGCTATCGCTTCCTCTCAAAAAATTAAAATTATTTGATAATGATGGCAATGTTTATTATGCAACTGCAACACCAGCCAATAGTAATTGTACAGGTAATTATACCTGAATATATATATAATTTGCGCAAATAAAGCAACGATCTCTTAAAAAATATTGAAGCTCATGAGTTATTCTGTAATTTCTGATAAATGAAAAAGGCTGTGGTATTAAAATATTTAACAAAGAAATTAAATAATCAAAAAGCATCAAAGATTGCAAAAATTAACTACATTTCCTCTTGGATGGCTTCTCTTATAACATTTTAAAAAAAACAGCGATTGAGAAAAAAAATGATTTACAAAATATTTATTCATAAATATCTACATAATAAAATGACAGAGGTGTTTACCCCTTTTCAGTACTCCCAGTAATCCTAATTATTTTTTTCAGTAATTTGGCACATTTATCAGTAATCTAAAACTTTGCATATAAAATGTCTATGTCCGAACTTAGAACAATATTAAAAGAGTTACTGGCCTGTCTTTTTCAATAATGAAATACCTTTACAATTTCACAAAATCACTAACAAACGCATTTGAAAGTTAATTGTAATACCTTTAGCTGCACATGTTTCAAACAAAATTCGAATCACGCTGGAGTTTTTTGATACCAAAAATAACTGTAACCTCAGAAGTGCACAATACCATTCGTAAGTTTTTTTACTAGTTAAATTTAAAAATACATCTAGTACAAGTGAAGTGGATTATCTGATTTCTCCAATCGAGATAGTTCAATTATGGAATTTCAAATCGGAGTCTTGGTGATCTAAGAGTACTTGTGTAAGATTCTGTTTCTTTAATTAAAAAAATTGGTGAATTTGCGAAATGAAGTACAAATTATCCCAACCCCAATTTTATGTCCACGACTTGAATACATTGCAAATGAAAGGTGTTTTTTATGAGGTCATTAGTTCTTATGACATTATTTTAAGCAACGATTAGAACAGCAATTTCACTAGCGAAGCGCAACTTTCTTCCACACCGGTGAAGCAGTTTGAATGGAATGCAAACTAGATGTCAGTTAGATGGTTTCCATCTCTAGGGGCCCAGCCGTGGTCAAAGGTCATCAAACATGGTATGCAACGCATCGATATCAATATTATCTAACCATCTGGATGGACAGACTGATAACTAGGGCGTGCAGCACTAACTGGGGGAGGGGGTGGGCCTACAAATTTGTAACACTGATTTACCAACCAGCTGTCTAATGTTACAAATAATACAAAAGTCAACAACACTTCATGCAAACAATTCAATTGGTTTGTAATTAAAATGTTTAACAGTTACTTTTTTTATCTTTCAGATTTTACATGTAGTAAAGATTTACTACAAAACAAGACAGAGTTCAACATAGATATGAAATCAAAATATTTTTCATACGTTAAAGGTATATTGTGAATAAGATCTATTATTTCGAATTATATTGCAACAACTAACCCATGGTAAAAGAAAGAAAATCTTGAACTGGTTTCCTAAATGTCAAAGAGTTTGCAGAAGATTTATTTAGATATTGGTCAAGCTGTAAATTTATTTTTTTCAAGCAACTGTTACGTCCTGAATATAGCTAAACATACAACAATCAATGAATGTGAAATATCCTTTAAAGATATAAAATAAATGTCGACACAATTGTCCATATAGAGAAAATATAGATGATTTAGCATAGATGTGAATAAGATCTATTATTTCGAATTATATTGCAACAACTAACCCATGGTAAAAGAAAGAAAATCTTGAACTGGTTTCCTAAATGTCAAAGAGTTTGCAGAAGATTTATTTAGATATTGGTCAAGCTGTAAATTTAATGTACTCTGTTTCAATATTTTTCACTTGTGATTATGGATATAAAAAAAATAAACATTTTTTTCAAGCAACTGTTACGTCCTGAATATAGCTAAACATACAACAATCAATGAATGTGAAATATCCTTTGAAGATATAAAATAAATGTCGACACAATTGTCCATATGGAGAAAATATAGATGATTTAGCGAAAAAAACAACATTGATATTTTTAACATAAATTTGTAGATCAAAGAAAAGATCCAGACCATGATGTTAAAGAAAAACGGAAAATCTTGACATTAAAGGAAAACAGAAACATTTTACGTGCACGGAGCAAAATTTATGCTGATGATGAAGTGAAAGGTATATTGGACTCTAGATAGGTGCATTTCCCAAAAAGTCCTTGTTGCAATTACTACAGTTCAAGATTAGCCTTCTATGGGCAACTTGCATTACAAGCCCATGAAATGTTTAAGAATACGATAACAACACATTTAAGTTGACTCAAGTAAGCTAGGAATTCTCTTTTTTAACTTTAGAAAACAGTTTACTGGCTTAGACAAATATTAAATAGCAAGTTATTGATATACCAGACCATCATTAAAAATATTTCAGTTTCCCCAAACCCTACCCATGAGGATTAGGACTGTTACGAGGTAGGCTAATTCTTTTTTTTGGAATACCAAATTTGTATCCCTGAACACATTAGATTGGCCCAGTCATATCAGGCTCAAAAGATTCAACTCGATTTGTCCAACACTTGTACAGAAACCATGTCAGTTTTTTTCATGTCTAGTTCTTCAGAATCAAGAACATCGTTATAAACGTCATGCCATGTTTTTTTTGTTAAATCTATAGAGTAGATTTGAACAAAAAATCTTAACAAACAAATTTAAAGTAAAATAACAGCAATAAAAGAATTTGAGTCTGCATGTATTTATCGTGTCTGTCGCATTTGGGCAAACACACAATATTTTAGTTCTGGCCTCAGTCAAAAAGACTAAAAATACATAATTCTTGGATTTTTTTTTCAGAAAATAAAAATGAAAGAATCATTCATTGACAATAGCCCACAATTACTCTTCCACTTGTATCTTATTTCAGATAACAAGATGAGCGATGAAGACAACATCCTGGAAATATTGGGACAGACACCAGAGGTAGCAGCATATCAAAATGCTAAAGGAAGAAATTGTCGCTGCCCTGGTGTTCCATCCATCATAAAATCCATGGAACAATGCTTTGCAATTGTGCAAACAAATATTAGTAAACATATAGGCCTCACTTAACTTTTGATCTTTATACAACAGAAGAGGACAGTGTAAAAAAGCCGTCTGCCATTGTCACAGGTTACACATATCATAAACACATTGTAAATCTGGAGAATTATTGATTTTTAAAAATGCGTCTTTTTCATGTTTGAAAGAACAGTTTTGCCTTGTTGCTTCAAGAGCAGGAGTGACCAAATTATTAACTACATACAATAACGGTGTGGTCTCGCAAAAAATCTTAACAAAAAAATTTAAAGTAAAATAACAGCAATAAAAGAATTTGAGTCTGCATGTATTTATCGTGTCTGTCGCATTTGGGCAAACACACAATATTTTAGTTCTGGCCTCAGTCAAAAAGACTAAAAATACATAATTCTTGGATTTTTTTTTCAGAAAATAAAAATGAAAGAATTTTAAAGGAATTGGGGAAGATGAACAAAATGTCCAGGGTTTCACAGTTTATACTGGATCACAAAGTTTAATTTTATTGCATTAATATTACATGTATATAGAGTAACATTTCAAGTTATCCTGCAACCGTTACATTTGCTGTACAATAAAGGTAGCCAAATAAATTTTTGCTTTATTCGGCACTGGTACCCTTGTCCTCGCTTCTAACGATATTTAGCATTATGTTCTGGTTAACGACCTTTTGTCGAATACAATATTTGTTTGTGACGTCAGGCTATCACTTAAAACGCACCGAAAATTTCACATCAGAAATCGGCTAAAAGTGCAAATTTTTCATGTTTTTCGTCGCTGTAAAATGTATTTTAGATTTGCAGGATAAAAACAATATTCGTACAGTGTCCGAAAATATCAAGTTTATTTGTACTCGCCGCTAAACAGGTGAGAAATGCTCGGCAGAGCCTCGCATTTCTACCTGTTTTGAAGGCTCGTACAAATAAATTTTATATTTTCGGACACTGTACGAATATTGTATATTTTCTCTTAAATTTATACTCTTACTTTATATACTTTGTTTTACTAAAATACGCTATAAGTACTTAAATGCACCTGTTTTCTTTATTTGTTTCAGCTGAATCATTAATCAATACAAGTATATATATATCAACAAAACACAAAATTTACCCAGAATAAGGAGTTGCTAAATTAATTTTGGAATGACAAATTTAAACTCCATCAAGCTAAAGAGGTATCAAGGTATCAGACCCATAATTGAAGTTACAGTTTTCAATTTTGCCTAAAAAAATACAGCTGTATTAAAATAAATTGATTGCTGATAATACAAAATATATTGTTTTACTTTGAGTTGATGTAAAAAAGGAAATGTGGTTTTGTGTCAAATAAAAATATTAGTTATATAGCTATAGCATTTCCTATGTTTGCCGAACAATGCTGAGGTCTGGTCCATTGAAAAACAATGGACATCTGGGACACCAAATATGATAACACTGTCAATTGTGGTACGGAAGACAATCATTCATTGACAATAGCCCACAATTACTCTTCCACTTGTATCTTATTTCAGATAACAAGATGAGCGATGAAGACAACATCCTGGAAATATTGGGACAGACACCAGAGGTAGCAGCATATCAAAATGCTAAAGGAAGAAATTGTCGCTGCCCTGGTGTTCCATCCATCATAAAATCCATGGAACAATGCTTTGCAATTGTGCAAACAAATATTAGTAAAGAACACAATTTTATTAAATCCATGTTGCAGGCTTCCCCAAATAATAAACTACTACTGGGCAAAAAAGCATTGGCAGAAAAACCTATGGATAAATGGAAGTTTTATTATTATTAATATTTTCATTTGAAATTATTTGTTTTCTGAAATTTTGGAAATATAAACAGTGTGAATTTATTTTAAAATGTATTCTTAACTTGTTCACAATTACAATTCTCATTATTATTATAAAACCCCATATAAAATAATTAATTACAGTATAATCAATTGTGCAGAGTAAATATTGAAAATATGATCATGAGTGCCACAGAAGGGATGTATGTATTTGGTACATCTCCTCTGGAACCACACCAAAGAGAAGATATATAAACTTTATTTCTATCCGTTTAGTTGTCTTTAAACAAAATACACAAGGTCTGTCAAGTTATTTAACAGCTACAAATGACCAAAACTGCAGAAACTGCAATATAAACTGTAATAAATATCTAAATACAAATAGCAAAACACTTTGGTTAATATATGATCATCAGTACACTAAGGTGATATGATCATCAGTACACCAAGGTGATATGATCAAATCAAATGTTTTTTTTAAAAATATCTTCACCTTTAAAAGGTTTCGCTAAAGTGGTTAATACTTGTTAATTGCAAGTGCAGAAATATAATTGATTAAAAAATTCAACTATCAGACACGCTCTACATTTTGTATTTATAAACAAAATGCTTTTTAATCATGACAGCAAGCATTTTCAACAACTTTTAAACAATCCTTACTTTAAAATGTACTTGTCCACTGGTGACAAGGTTTAAAATATGGAAGTGTCATGCTAAAAAATCACTTTTAAATGGTGACAGTGAGATTGAAACAAGATCAACTACAATGGGTGAAGTGGGCGAAAAAGTTGCATTACTGAGACCTAACGTTACCCTAATGCGCCTCAAAAGCAAAGTTGAAGTCGCCTTACAGTTCACACAAGATGCTTGTATATCTGGTCCAAATGATTTGGTCAAACTACCATTTTATCAGGAAATTCCCCACTTGCGGTTAACAAGATTTATCTCCCATTTTTAGAGTTATCTGTTCTTTAGAGCAGGTACTTTATAGTACCTACTGTGGGTAAAAAGTAGTTTTTCTACAATATTTTTTTATTCACATATAGCAAAGCATCCGGTAAAAATTTTTATGATATGCAAACTAATTCTGCAGTTTTTTTATAAGTGTACTGGAAGAGTCAGTCCAGACATTATTTTAATAAAAATAAAATGAGACACCTGTTGTTATGAAAGACAACTCTTGCAAATGAGAAGTAACTCTTGTATTCCGAAAATAGGGAATATATAATTCTGATACAAATGGCAAAGAATTAGCGCATTTAAATTTTGAAATGATTCACTTGTTTCAAATGGATTACGCACCATTTATTTATTTCCCAGATATGTATAATTACCGGAAAGGAACAACAAAGAAAAGTAAAGTACAACAGCACATAATTAAAAATCGTAATTGTTGGATAAAAAAAGACTGAATTGGTTTCAAACTTGAAAGTCCCTTCAAAGTTATTTTTTTAAATATATGACATTTTGCCCAGATAAACGCAGCATAACTCAAATACAAAATTTTTAGGTGATATTTTTTTATTTGTTAATAATTCAATTTGCGTTGCAAGCTGAAATCTGATTGGTTAATTCAAAGAAATCAACCCATATTATATAACTTGAAGTTGAGTGATCTTTGACCTTTATATTATATATAATAAATATTTTTTAAATTTATAGTTAAAATTACCTTATGTACTGTTTGATGTTATTGCATACTATGTACATGTATAATAATGAAAAGTAAAACTGATTACAAGTGTGTAATGGCTTAAAAACGAGAAATAATCCTGGAAATCCAATATTATAAAAAAATTTTATGTAAATAAAAGAAAAAGGGACTGCGACATTAATTGCTTGGTCCAACTGACCTCCCTACTTTTTTTAGTGTAGCGACCCCTGATCGAAATCTCGAACAATGTCTATTCCAACAGACCAGAAGAAATCTGATCCCTTTTATATTGTTAAGGAGATATAAATTATACTAAGAATGTACCAACCCCAATACCTTGTTTATAAAAGGTACAACCGGGGTTTTTCAAATGAATTTTATTGACATGCTTTTTATTATTAAAAGTTATACTAAATGTGGGAATAGATATGATGCTCAGTAACATTTTTTCACTGATGCATATTAACTTTACAAGTTTTTGTACATTTATTGTTTTATCCTAATATAGATGAAATGTGCACCTCTTGTGTTTTTTTTAATTTGAAGTCAAAAATGTCAGAAGTTTTAATCATGCAATAAACAGATATAATACGAGTAAAACAAAACTTCCACACAATGTTGAGAACTGGGTGTAAACTGTGTGGTACATGTATATGCAATTGACTGTAGAAATCAAATATTAACTTCTTATAAACTTATCTACTAATTGTGAATGGAAAAATTAAAATCAATTCATTAGTTCACCATGTACATTGTTTTATTTATTTTAAATGACATGGGGATATATATACTGATTAAACCAATAATAACTGCCTATTTTTCTTTCAATAGTAATTCTTGCTCGATTGATTGAATGATTGTTGTTTAATGTCCAGCAAGCAATATTACACTACATTCAGGACATTCTTGGTTAATAAAATGCACACAAGAATCGAATCATCAACAGTTAACACTAGACTTATTTTTTAAAACAATCTTATACAAGTGGATTTTGTTTACCACCACTTTCCCCAATTTGTATTATATTTAATTAAAAGGATAATGTGCCGTATTAAAAATTAAATTGTTTGTTTCAATTGTGTTAAATGTGGCTTTAAGCTATATTTTGGCATCAGTGTTTATTGGGGGACTATAACCAAAAAAATCCCGGACATTCAGTAGGAAAACGGTTAATCTTTGTCAAGTAAGATTCGAGTCGAGTACACCTTGTCCACACCCTCTTGATCAATAGAAGACCATCTACCTTAACCACTCACATTTTCAATATAATAATCAAGATAACAAGATATAATACTAACAAGAGGTCAACACAAACAACACAATACAACATACCTTTTTAATGTGGTATGTATGCTAGACAAATACCCTCGTTATACAACAGCATCATCAGTTTCCTGAAAAAGAAAAATTGGTTGTAAATATGTTAAACTGAGATTATTTTCTTCAATATCACTCACACTGTACATAACTTGTTTATTTCTCAAGTTTAAATTACCTATATAGTCATTAAGCAATACCAACCAGGCCTTGCCTTGGTGGGTTATGAGTATGACAAGTATCTATTTTGTGTCATGAACTCCTCCAACATCTTTAAACCCAATTTTCTTTTACTTCTTTATGTAGAAAATCTGCCCATTTATTTGGGTTCAAATATGGCCAGAAAATACATATAACTTGTTGTTAATTTACTGTATGAAGAGGTCGCATGGAAAAGTACTATCTCATTAGACCCATGTAAATTTGAACTGAATGTGTAGGTATTCAACTAACATGTGAACATTCATTCTTCAGTGTTTTCTTAATATAATGTCATGAATGACATAAAAATAGAAGAACTACCGTAACCACTGCATAATTTTCCCGAAATTGACCAAATGTTGGTCAGTGAGCAAGGTTTCAGCTCGATCGATTTAAAAGGATGTACATGTACCACTGCTGGAAATATACAGAGTATTTACAAGGGGTAGAATTTGTAGTAGTTACATTACTGACAGGCCTCTACAATAACTTTTTTTAAAACTTGTCCCTTTGGACAAGTAACTTTCAAAATTAACCTGTCCGAAAATTTTTACCCAGAAATTCCAAAATTTTTCATGTTTCAATGATTTGGTTGAAAACAATACATATAATGCTAAACTAACGTTTTGATAGATTGAAACCGAATTTCGTCAGACCCAGTTGTATGTTGATGTTTCGATGTCTAATTAATTTTACAACTATTATCGGCAAGCTCAGTTCCTTCAAGCTTTTTCTTGATCACGAATAAGTTGTATACTGGTCCCAGCGCAGCTTGCAGTTAGGGCTATGCATACGTAGTTTCGACCAGTTCTAAGTAATTTGCATAAATTTGTTAATGTTATCGGCAATGAAAAAAATGTAATGGGTAATGAATTCAGAAAAAATATTGACCAAACTCGAGAAAAGATACTTCAATTTTTATGATACTTCATTATAGGCTTATTGTGACCACTGAGTTTTATTTGTCCGACGGATATTTCCACTTGTCCCGGGCAATCGGACAAACGTTATTGTAGAGCCCTGACTGTACATTTTTAAAACATGCAAAAGGTGTGCAAAATAATTTTGAAGTACTTCCAAGGAAAAATTAATTAGGCGCATTTTTATTATAATGTTCAATCTGAAAAGATCTACTTTATGCTGAATTCCAAAGTAAATTTTTGCATCATACCATTTTTAATTCTGTGTGCAAACTAACTGAACATAGGCATTTCTAGATTTTTATTTTGAAGTTAAATGAAAAATTCTGATTTTACATATTGTTTGGCTATAGAACAGGACATGCACATGTAACATACACTAAAATGTCCATTTTTAGTACAGCCTCAACTTCACTTTGCCACGTGCCGAGTTAAAAAAAAACGCCACGAGGTGGGAAATATATCTGCATTTTGATAATTCTCAATGCGATAATGCTAGAATTAAATATACTTATAAGAATAATTTACATCTCATCTTTCTTTAGCCTAGCTCTATCTATTTAGAACATGTTCTGGCGTCGTTCGCTATTTTCTTGACCACGTGCTAAAAATGAAAAAAACCATGCGGTCTTGTACAAATATCAATATTCGAACCTGTATTGTGCACCGTGTTGGGAAAATGCCACGTTCCTCGCACGTTAAAGAACGCTGATGTAGTATTCGCTATGAGTAGGGATTTCGATCCCGCTACAGGAGGCTAAATTGCCCGACCCTATCCATCCTCCCATTTGCCAGTGGCAATCTAAAATCCGTTACCCCTATTTTTCCTTGTGTCCCATCCCATTTTCATTCATCATCATTTCATGTTCATCGCCTGAATATAGCTGAAATATTGCTGCTCGGGCGTTAAACACCATTAATAAATCAATCAATCAATCGAACCTGTATTGCAAGCATAAATTACTCTTAAACTCAATATTCTATGTCAATCATCCTTTAAACAAGTAAACTTCACTGTGTTAACTTCTATTACCTACAAATTACCGTCAGCATCTTCCGTTAATCGACATATAACCGCCATTCTGCAATCTGTAACAGGTGCTCTGCCAAATGACTTCAAGCTTCTAATTGAAATCGACTGATCGCCGTTTGGTCAATTTATCATAAATGGGCGGAGCGAAACCGTGACTATCGCCGTTGATAAAAACTATCATCACATTGAAAATTATGACAATAATGTAAAAATTTTGTATAAATTAACTAAAGAGTAATTCATATTATCATACAAAATTGTAACTATACTGTTTTGGATTCATCTTAGATTGACTTTACTGAAAATAACAATAGACGCTGAACGTCGTTGGACGCCATATTGTGCATAATCAAATGTTTCAACGGGAGTTAACTCCAACTAAAAAAATGTAATTGAAAATGCCTTAATATCGCTGCGCTTGAAAAAAAACGACCTTAAGATAATTATCTGTCTAAAATGTTCTGGTGTTGACTGGTTAGATAAAGATGATATAGAATCAGAAACTGAGACACCACTAGAAGACTGGGAAAAACATGTGATGCTGACATGTAACTATCCTTCAAATCTTCTATAGTGCCTCAAGCATTACAAAGTAAAAAAAAAGAAAAGACTCGATGTTCCTAATAAAGCACACATACAATGTCTAGTTAAGCAATTTTATTTTTTATTTCATATCTGTAAATTATAACGGCAACAATAATCACTGTAGGTGTTGTTGAAACTTCATAAAAATGTTTCACGATAAAACGTTTCACTTTGAAAATTTATAGCCTGGATTCAACCATGGTAAATGACACGTCACCTTGCCAAACACAAATGCCCATCTCAAGAGACAAATTTTATAGACTGACACAAATTAGTCATTCAGAAAAAGAAATAGTGTGAACTTTAGATCTAAGTTCAAGGTCAAAGGTGATCAACCACAGTATGCGACACATCGCCTTGATATTATCTTCTCACATTCCAAATATCAACAGCTTGCCTCAAAAGATATAATAATTTACAGCTCGAACATGAATTTGAAATTCAGAAAGCAATAATGCGACCTCGAGGTCAAAGGTGATCAACCAGAGTATGCGACACATTGCCTTGATATTATCTCCACACACTCTAAATATCAAAAGTCTACCTCAAAAGACAAAAACATTTACAGCCCGGACATGAATTTGTTATTCAGAAACAATGTGACCTTAAGGTCACAGTTCAAGGTCTAATGTGATCAACCACGGTATGCGACACATCGCCTTGATATTATCTACGCGCATCATTCCAAATATTAAATGCCTACCTCAAAAGATAAAAAATGTACAGCCCGGATATGCGACATCGGCTTGATATTATCTACCCACATTCCAAATATACTGCGACGGTTTCCAGTACTCGACCAACAGAGCAGCCCAGCGCGTCCCCGGGTGGCGGATAGGAGATACCCTCTTGTTAAGGGGGAGGGGGGTTGTCAGGTCACAATACGGAAAGCCTTGCCGCGCACCATAGTGGGAAAGGTGTTTAGAGGGTGGCACGCTCCTTGCACGATTAAGATCCTTTTTATCGAATTCGAAAAAGAGTAGGGTCATTGTAGCCGCTACAAATGGCTAAATTCCCCGACCCTACCCAATACTCCGTACTTTTCCAGTGGCAGTCAAAATTGTGTTCCCTGTATCCCATCCCACCCATTTTTTAATTGATGTATTGTTTGTTGAGTTGTTTCCATCCTGAATATAGCTGAAATAATGCTCGCTGGACGTAAAGCAAACATCCAATCAATCAATCAATCAATCCAAATATCAAAAGTTTACCTCAAAAGATTAAAAATTCACAGCCCGAACATCAATTTGTCATTCAAAAAGCAATAATATATAATGTGACCTTAAAGTCACAGGTCAAGGTCAAAGGTCATCAACCATGGTATGCGACACATCGCCTTGATATTATCTACCCATATTCTAAATATCAAAAGCCTACCTCAAAAGATAAAAAATTTACAGCCCGGACATGAATTTGTCATTCAGAAAGCAATAATGTGACCTCAAGGTCAAAGGTGATCCACCATGGTATGCGACACATCGCCCTGATATTATCTACTCGCATTCCAAATATCAAAAGCCTGCCTCTAAAGATAAAAAATTTACAGCCAGGACATGAACTTGTCCTTCAGAAAGCAATGTGACCTCAGGGTCTAAGATGATCAACCAGGGTATGCGACACATCGCCTTGATATTATCTACCCACAGTTCAAATATCAAAAGCCTACCTCAAAAGTTAAAAAACTTAGAGCCCGGACACGATTAGTTCGAACGTACGGATGGACTGATTACTATAGGGCGTCTAATAAATAGATTTATTTATTGTATAAAACTGTACTTTGAGAACAGTACTTTCTAAAAACTCAAAATAGAATTATCCGGCTGGCCTTAGAGATTCGTTGTTGTCACGAGACTCTCATACAGGAATGTAAACACTTGCAGAGGGAAAAATGAAAAATCTTGAAAAAGTAAATATGTCTGTAAAAGTAGGTTCAAAGGGACCATTAATTAGGTATTACTGATTTCCACTAAATCGAAATTTTTTAAAGAAATACAACCACTTGAGTTACACAAGCAGGTGTAATAAAGCGTTTCCCACCGTGTACATGTAAGCCTGCGCAAGCGAAAATCTTGCAGCGTACGAGACGAAAACAAAAATGGCACGACCCTAGTACCGCAACGATTCAAGGACGTCGAAGATTTATTATATTCGTTTGAAAAGTTGTACATCTAGATACAAACGTACATAATTAAAATTAAAGCTAAAACAAATATCAAGAAGAAAACTTTTGATGCAGAGCAGTAATTCGCCGCCGAATTATTCTACATGTTTGTCTGTATGAGAATAATTTTACGGACGCATTTAAAACATATTATATCTATGTTATAGAGGTTATTTTATGTTAATTTGAGGCTAATTTCAGCCGTTTTTTGAGATATATCATAGCGTCCAGTTTTTATGGCGGAGGAACCTGGGGTATCCGGATAAAATACCCGACCTTCGGTAGGAAACGGGAAATCCTTATCAATTTATTAACTATTATAAAAGTTATTTTATGTTCTGTGCAGTTTTAAAATATTATTTTGTAAAACGTCAAAGAAGCTTCAACTCAATATTTTGTTCAAATTATACATAAACAGCATGTTATTTAGACCCAATAGTGTTATTTGCTGTAACTAACAGGCTTAGAGGCTGTATTAAAAATTGTTTCGACCCTTGAATTTGTGTGTCTTTTCTTTCTGCATAGGCGTCATGCAATGCAATATTTTTTCTTTCGGAGGTCGGGTGTTTTCTCCGAATATTCGTCTTCCAACTCCAAAAAAATTGGGCGCCATGAAATAGTCGAAACATTGTTAAAAACCATTCAAACGAACAAAAACAGTCAATGCAAAATACAGATCATATGGACAATATGGCAGCTTTAAGAGATAGATAATCTGATATACAAAGTGCATGCGAAATTGTCTTTTCAATTTTAGATAGGCTTAAAAATTAAAAAAAATATGTACGTGTTCGGCTAATCTCATGAAACTTTAGCATTTAACGTATTAAAAACAGAAAAATAAAACAACTACTAATACCGATGAACATCTTCCATTTGACAAAGTACACATCGCCCTACCCTATCACTAAGTATCTCTTTCAAATCTTGGACCATTCTAAAATTATAAATGTTGGTAATAGATGCCTAAATCCAATATTTTCCCCCATGAATTTCTCCGCAACATTTCTATGGCATATCATAAATAATTACAGGAAGCTGCAAATATAAGAAAAGAACCAAAAATTCAGATTTTTCAAGAATAGATATCGTCAAGGAGCTCAAACAGTATTTGTTTTCAAATGATGTCCACAACTTTAATTACAGTTTTTGCCTTAAAAACATGCACATTTTTGAAATATGGGTTTTTTTGCATAAGAGAAAATATGACAATATTTCAAACGGGGTAACTAATAAAATTTCCTATGGATGCTGAAAAAAATCAGTTTACAATCAAAATGTATATTTTGTAGATTGTGATAGAATTCGTTGACTTTAGTCATTTAATTAAAACCCTTTCAAAATACCAAGAATATAAAACATCGCTTTTGTTACGGAAAAATCCCGGATATTCAGTAAATTATTGATCTTAAAAATAACTCGTGTTTTGAATATTTAATAAACTTAAACGATAAAAGAAACAAATACAAACACATTAAACGATACTGGAGTTCAATTTGCTCAACATTATATCGTTACGGAGAAATCTCATTTCATAAAAATTGACTCAATTTTGTCAATATTGTCCTTGTTAAGCAAAAATGTTCTCTCATTTTTGCCATTCGGTGTCGGTTTATCAATTTTACAAAGAATGTCTTCACTATAAACCCACATTACATCTGGTTTAGCAGGAATTTTAAATGTGAATGTTCCCTTTAGTCTAGACGAAGATAAGAATTCTACGTTATAGTCATCATCGTCAAAATCCTTTTCTAAGATCTTCCCTATATACCATGTTCCTTGATAAGAAACTGCCACCCAATCATCTACATTGTACTCCTCCCTAATTTCCTCGATATTCTGGTCTTCAAGATCATTGTTTACTGTTCTTGTATTTCTTCCATCTTTGATCTTGTGAGTTTCCCAACCTTGACACCGATCGTCGTGGCTCAATAAAGAGACTCCCTGAAAGCAGTTTTCACAAAAACAAGACACCTTTCTTGTAATGACTGTATTTTCATCAAGCCCAAATACTGCGTGGATTAACATTGTGCCTTTCACTGTAGACAGCACTGCTTCTTTAATTTCATGTTCTGCCTGTGATATTTCGTCTGCACCGACCCATACATACTGTATTGCCGAGTCTGATTTAGACGCCCAGTCAAAGAAGCCTTTTGCATCTTGAATCATGTGTTTTTCTCTCTTCACTGCATTGTCAGCCATGCGCTTTGCCATGGCACCCACTCCATCACATGGCCCTTTGCCGTGGCCAGCTTCAAAATAATGCCAGCTTGCAGAAATGTCGAAGAGGTTTTTATACTCTGCAATCACATTAAACATGTACTTGTTTCTATACTGTGATGTAGGGCTATCACTTATATAATGAATTGTTTTCATACCTGGAATCAGATCTTTTAGAATTGACATTAGATGTTTCAGAAACGTAAATACTGCGGCGACTGTATGTGAAAGTTCATCTGAGATGAAAGCAAAAGATCTGTGGACTAAAGATCCATTTGTATTCTGGTAGTAAACTACAACGGGATGAATTGTAACCATTGTTTTGTTCCAAAAGGCTGACTGAACTTCATCGTAGGATGTGCAGGTGTAATTTTCAGCAAAGTCTAGTTGAGCAATGACATTATCTTCTGGCAGATTTTCCTTCAGTTTCCTAATCTCAGAATATTGATTCTTAACCATCTTAGTGTGCTCTCGAAATATTTCAGCTGTTTTCAATAACTCCGTTTTGAACTCAACTTTTGACTTTGTGACATTAACTAAGTTGACCTTTTTCTTTCCATCTCCGATGTCAACTCTTTTCCATTGACTAAATTCAATTACCTGTTCATCTGTTTCATTTAAAATCTTCAAAAGGTCATCATCGGAATGTGTCTCGAAAAATTTATCAAGAGCGCCATCACTTCTTCCTATGTTTTGGTGTAACGCCTTGTTGGTCATCAAGGCAGCATTTTGGTGTTTGATACATAAACATGGTCGTTTTGCAGTGAACGATACTGGTAGAACATGCTTTGGTCGGCAGCGGAAAAACGTTGCTCTACTCAGTTTGATTGATGGATTTTCTAGAGTAAATTTTTCATATAAGTTGTCAATATAGTCATTCAAAACTTTCTTTGATACGGTCATTCCATCGCATGTTTTTACATCTTTTTTGTTAGGCATTGTCGTACTATTGTCACATCTTTCGAAAAATTCCTGTATTTGTTGTTTATACATCTGCCGTTCTGTTATTCGTCTTTTCCTTTTAGTTTCTTGTACCATCTTATTAGTAAGCTTGGCGAGATAGTTTCTATTAAGTTTCATTTCTACTGCAGCCTTACTTATCATCTTATATTTTTTAATTATCTTTCCTCCAATAACCGCGTAGATTGACGCCTTCTGCTTGGATTTAAATTTGTTTTTCAAACTACTCTCTCTGATTTCATCCGTTAGAGCGTAATGAAATGCTAGTTGTCTTCTAACCTTTTCTGCATGTATTTTGTCTTTTCTTGCTTCAGCGATATCGCGTTTTGCTCTACTCATAGGAGATTTGGTGGTTTTTTCTTTATCTCTCTGATTTTTTCGCAGCAGGTTGCAATATTTTCTTTTTAATTTCTCGTTCTCTTGTTTTAATAGTAGGATTGTCTCTTTATTTTCCTCTAATTTGTTTCGAATTCTAGTTTTGCTACCATTTCCTTTGGCCGGAAAGTTAAATTTAAGGCTCAGTGAATCTTCTTTCCTTTTTGATTTTTTCTTAGCTCTGTATTTTCTGTTTAAGATTTTTTGTTTTAAATTGCGATCTTTCCTGGCGGAAGAAGACAATTCCTTAGATGGTATGTACGCATTTTTCTTTCGTTTACGTTCCCTTTCCAAGAATGCCTCTTGATTTCTTTCTTTTTGTCTCTGTCGATATCTTTGCTGTCTTTCTGCATTGGTAAGGGCCATATTTCCTAAATAATAATACTGAGTATTATAATTTGTTCCGAATAGACTTTTATTATTAAATAATAACTAGTGTCTACTTCTTGATTTTTGAACAGTATATTTTGTGTGTATTGTTAGCTTTGGTATCATAATTGATGTTTATTGTAACAAGTATACCAATCTTTAATAACACTATTTTATGTGGTTCATTAGTTTTATGCTAATTTGGTGATTACTTAACTAGTTAAACCAAGTTTTATGTCATTGTTTTCTCGCAAGTAAGATGTTGAAAATGTTACGGAGAAATCCTGATTTTTCCGTAACGAAATGAGGCGCTTTTTTTTGTCACGGATTTTTTGCATATTCACCGGTTGCTTCCTCTACACTGTACCTCCGTTTTTTATCATCTATTTATTGGACAAAATTGTAACTTTTTAATGTTTTCGAGTGGAAATTATATGAATTGTAATGCATGAAAGCACACTTACCCGGTTTTTGGCTCCAAAAATGGCTAGAATGTTTGTCAAATTGTTGCACTCGTCTCTTTGACTGGTGTAAATTCAAAACATGCCGCGTCCAAAACTTTGTTAATCACGTGTTAAGTATATTACCGGTGTTCTTAGAAATTTGGCCCTTCACCTAAATTTATACCGTTACGGACAAATTCGTTACGGATATACGATGCTAATATCATTTTCGATGGTTACACCGTATTTGTCTATATTTTTTAACATTTTATGTGTAAAATCTTTATCTGATGTTAGAAACAAAAAAGACAAGCCTATTGAATACTTCTCTCATTTAAATAAGTATTATACGATATCGTTACGGAAAAACTTGTTGATATCGGCATATTTTGTAATCGAGTTTAAATATATATCTAAGTGAAAATTAGGTATGTGTATTCAATATGTTTTAACAATTTAGATGCATATATATGAGTAGAACGCGGAAGACACGTTATTGCATGCAAACAATTATTTGCGCATTAAAAAGTAGCTGAAAATATCGCATTGTTACGGAAACACCTTACATTTGGCGACATTTTAAAATGACAATTATTTTCAGGTTACCACAGCTTAAGTGAAGTGAAATAGGTTTTAAGTTGATCTTTTATAAGCTTTGTTCTGGCAAAGAACTAGTTTTGTCCATTCTTGCAATAAATACGAGCTAGCGAGCATTTGACGTTTAAAATTTAATTCTGGCGACACGTGAAATAAAGTACGCTACAGTTATTTGCTTATTTTTTTTTACAAGTTTTTATAGCGTTTGTTTACAATGTTTGAAATAGATCATAGATATATCGACGAATTTTGATTTACCGCGTTTTCGTTTCATTAGGGATGAATTTGTTGTTTGGGGTCAGCTTGAACAATCAAGGACATCATATGCAAAAGTTACGTGAGATTGGCCGTTTACTAGTAGCGGTCCAGGTAACATAAATAATCGCAGTAAGCTATTATACAACTTAAAGGCTTGCGAAATAAAACAATACTCTTAAAGATTCTATTAGAATCAGAATAGCAGTTTCTAAAAAGAAGTCATTTGAACTTTTCCGCAAAAAGGTCCTACGTGAAGGTTACTCATGCTGTTGGAACTAGTCTAGTGAATTACCGCTTTCTAAGTTTGCGCACATGTAATGTTAAGTCACATATATGAAATCATAAATATTTGAATTAAATCTAATGTTCACATGTCTTGCCAAAGACAGCATTCTCAAAAAAGGTATACACAAAATAACTTTTTATTCTGGGTTTTCAATTTTCACCCGAACTTCTATACACCAAAAAGGCTTTTTATTCTGGTTTTCAATTTTCACCCGACTTCTATACGCCAAATATCCTTCATCACACGAAAGACAAGGTACCAGGATAATATGGTCTCCCTCTTTTATTAATATCTGTACATAGAATACTAAAAACATTTATCATTGCGTGAAGTACCCAAGCATTTTTGTTGTCCAGCGTCATAATTTATTTGCTTTTCATTCAACTGGAATGATTGGCATTCTTTTCGCAAATTTTTGTTTATTCAGGGTAACTGAGTATACATCGAAATATACTCTCACTGGTCCATCCTTAGCAACGAAAATGAATGGAATGTATTGCCCTCTTTGAGAAGCGATAATTACAAACAAAAAGATTTTTGTCATTATTCGGACATGATATATGCGATCATAATAATTAACGGAAACATTTTTGTTGGGGCTATTACACGTATGTACATGTGTAAATTGGATGATTGATTGGTTGTTAGCTTTACTTTCAACGGAAAAGGGTGAGATTGGACACAATTTTGACTGCCACTGGAAAAGTATGGAGTTTCTGGTTTGGGGGTGGAGGGGTGCATAATTTTGTAGCGGCTACAATAAGCCTACATTTTTGTCAATTTAGAAAAGTAGAAAAGGGGTCTTTATCGTTCAAGAAGGGTGGCACTCTCCAAATACGTCACCCACTTAGGTCCGTCGCCAAGCTTTCCGTATTATGACCTGACAAACTCGAAACGGTAAGGTCTACCCTAACCGCCACACGGGGACGCGCTGGGCTGCTGTTTACCGATCATGTATATAATGTTAATAAGGTTATAATCAATATATATATACAAACAGTTTTAAAATAAATTAAACGACCCATAATTCTACATTGATATTGTAGTAAAATACGAGGGAGACCTAGTGGGGTTGCTAATCCCAGCTCCCTGAGGTGGGGTAAAGATAGGAGCCCTATGTGTATGTGCAATTACCTGATAATACCCGTCAGTAAGATGGCGTCTAGTCTCTGTAGCAGAGAAGGTCCTACACATCCACCATGCGTCTACGTCACACACTGCACACTGCACTCACTGCACTGCATCCGGATTCCTCTAGGTTCTTCATCCGTCCAGCATCAGCGGTAATGCACATCCCCAAGTAACCCCGGGCGTAACTGGGTCTGACTAATCCCCAGAATAAGGAGGCGCCTAATTTCACCACACCCCCCCCCCCATTTTCTTCAGCGCGGGACCCCTGTCCCGAGTAAAACAATTCCCTAACGAGGTACTCCACAGGGACTGTGACTTCTACCCTGACTTAAAAACTAGCCCTTCCCGGATCCTATAAATAACTGAACCCCTAGCTCCTATCACAAGGACTAGAAAAAATACCTAAGTAAAGACGCCATCTTAAAAAACAGCAAATTTCTGAATTCATTAGAAATTAACTCTACCTAACACTACTGAATAACTACCTACTAACAAAGTTAACAACTAAGTACCCCCCCGTTCGAAGACGGGATAGATAGAAGAGTCCTCCTTCCTGGAGTAAAATGAGACCAACATGATGAAACGTATATACATAATATACAACCACTCAACTACCTATGACAAATATTAAATCCACTAACGCCACCCTGGCGTGGAAAAGCCGCAGCCGCTAAGCTTTTCTCCCATCGGCCACAGTGTAACGATCTCCCGACTAAACGTCCGGGGTGTACCAACCCTTCAACATGTCCAATTGCCATGGCTGCAGCACCCGCATAAGGTGCATCATTACACGCCAATACGATAAAGTCGCATTGCAGTTAATGGGATGTAGTCGGAAATAATCTGGTTCATCCCAGTCCATCTCGTTACACAGAGCGATTAACTGAAAACGATCCTCAGCCTTTATTTTCGAGTCCAACGGTATCCTACACCGTGTGTTGACGTACTCTACTAAATGTTTAACTTTAGCCGTCTGACCACATATTGTCCTGGCTAACTCCTGTAGGAGACGTCCTATTTCCCTCTGAAACTCGGGACTCTGCTTTTGTGCCTCCGTCTGTTTATCAGTTAATAACAACGGTAGATGTGTTTGCACAACATGTTTACGGAGTTTCCTCGTACGGATTCCGCATCCTGCCACTAAACAAGGTGATTCTCTACCTGACAATTTGTTCGTTTTCTCCTTCTCCGGAAATGAGGGTTGAGCTCCTCCACAAGCTCCCTCCTGACTTGTACTCGGCTGTTCCGTTTCTACTGGCACTTTAATCATTATCGGCACTGACACCCCAGTATCGCCGGGTTCAGTGTGAAGTCTCTTCCCAGAACGGGGATTTACGTCTTCCTCCTCCTGTTCATAGTCGCTCACCTCTGGCGATTCTCCTCCTGCTGGTGTGTATACGCCAGTCATCTGTATCTTACAGACTTCTTCCGCCTGTGGCTGGGTCACAATCTCCTGTGAAAGAGGGTGGTCGCTCTCAGCATCTGAAAAAATACCCTCCTCTATCGTAGGATTAATACCCAACTGACTTGTTACTGTCAATAGGTCCTGTTCCCAGGATGCTTCAGTATTACCGATCACCGGTGTTATACGTTCCTCGCCACTACCACTGTAGTGAGATACGAGATCCTCGTTACTTGAAGACACTGTGTCCTCCACCTCCTGTTCGGTTGGTATTTCCTCCTGGGTGATCTCCACTTCCTCCCGGATAGTTTCTACATGCGGGAATTCAATAGTTCTATGTAACCTTATTCTCCTGGTAAAACGTTCCCTCACAGTGACCCTTGTTCTTTGCCACTGTACCCATAGTAATCCTGCCCTCCCATGGCCTGGGGGCGGTGCAGGTATATCACCTCCTGCCAGTAATGCTCCGCGTGGGAGTGGGGCAACGTCCCCGGCACCCATCGCATCTACACCTATGTCAACAGTCACCCCTCTACCTCGAGGTATGACTTCCCTATTTTCTCCAATATTTTCAACGATAGCCTCTGCGACATTATGAGCGATAACCTCAGCGATAGCCCCCTCTAGGAGGTGGGCACCCCTGCCAATACCAGTGTATCTCAACATAGTCCTTTGTAAGACCTGAAAGATAAAACAAACCTGTCAGACCTATGAAACAACACAGAGACCCGCCGTGACAACTGCAGTAGTGGTTCCCTATCCACCTACCGAGTCCTGACCATGAAAAAACTACTTTCCTGCCTCCCCCTTCCTCGGTCGAGGTAAGGTCTTCCTGCCTACTACCTGACAGTTCGGACACTTATACGTATCTAATTCCTCGGCCTCCAATGCCGACAAGTTTATACATGTCAAATGATACCACTCTTTACAAGTGTCGCACTGCACCATGGTGTCACCGGTATCTGGTCCTCTACAAATACAGTATTTCCTATCTTTCTTAGTCTGACTAGTTTCCTCCGTTAAAATATTCTCTCCTCGTAAGAGTCTCTGCTGGGCTTTCTCCAGCCATGCAGGAATTTTCCTGTCCCTACATGTTTTAAGTCTATCATGATTTGTGTTGAACACAACTTTTTGTAACTTAATCTTATACACGTACGGTGTAATAACGTGAACAATAACTCCTGGACCTTTCCACGGACTACTAAGTTTTTTGTTCTTCCCAACAACTTGTGCTGTGTCTAGCACATATACTAGATCTCCAATTTTGTATTGATGTTCTAAAATTTTAATGTCATAGTCACGTTTCATCCTATTCTGAGTTGTATTCAGAGTATTTCTAGCAATCTCGTGAGATTTGCGAATAGCAGTTTCCAAACCTGCTAAATATTCATCACTTCCAGTATACGATTTTTCCTTACCATGTGAAAACATAAGTTCTGCCGGTTGATTTGTCTCCCTGCCTAACATAAGCTTGTTAGGGGTAAATCCTGTATTTCTATTCACTGATGAACGTAAAGCTCCGGCTAACTGAGCTATGTGCTCATCCCAATTATCCTGGGAGCCATCCACAAAACAACGAACGGCGTCCATGAGGACTCTGTTTTTCCTCTCAACTTGACCATTCGCCGATGGTCTGTACGGCGTAGTCCTAGCCTTATGTATCCTCAACAATTCACAAACTGATTTGAAAAGTGAGCTTTCAAAGTTTCTCCCTTGATCGGTAAATATTTGAAACGGGTACCCAAACCGGGTAAAAAATTCGTTGATTGCTGCTCTAGCCGTTACCTCCGCAGTCTGGGACGGTAACGGAATGCACTCTGTCCACTTTGTAAATTGATCGACCATCATGAGTATATATTCATTGCCATTCTTGGTCTTAGGCAACGGTCCCATAAAATCAAGATGTACACGCTCCATCGGCGCACCCGCATGGTATTGCGTCATCTTACACTTAGCATATCTATTCGGCTTCTTGTTCTTACTACAAATATCACATGTCACTACAAAGTTCCTAATTTCTTTAGACATGTTGTACCAATGATATTTCTGTTTAATCCTAACCATTGTGCGTTCGGTCCCTTGGTGACCGGCTGACGGTAACTCATGACAAAGTTCAAGTACTTCTCCCCTGAGGCTAGCAGGGACAACCAACCTGGTTCCCGCTCCCTCCTTCTTTGGATGGTTCCTCAAGATTCCTTGTTCATCTAAGTAAAACATAGACTTGTTTATATAATAATTCTTAGCTGCTGGTGATGCTAAAAATAATACATTGTCCGGCGGTTCTATCTTGTTCTTAAGCCAAGTCAAGATAATCTTCAAATCTGGATCCTCAGATTGTGCTATTTTAATTTCATCATTACTGAATCCACTAATCAGTAATCCTCCCTCCTGTGACACGGCTGTCACAGTGTAATGGTTTTCACTTTCAGTTAATATCACTGGTCGGTTACCAGAGCATATGTCCATACTTGTGGTAAACAAGATATTATCTATACTTTCCAACGGTGTGTTCGATTGTTCATCCTCACTGAATAATGTTATCAGTGCTGTAGCAAAATCCTGAACAGGCTTATCTCTGCACTTCCTGTATCTAGTCAGAGATACTGCTTCGTCAACTTCGTACATAAACTTATTCCATGTACGGTGTGCTCTCTCACACTTAGTACAACCTTTGCAAGGTAAGTCCGATAACTCCAGTTCAGCCTGGAAACCTGGGCATGGCACTTCACTTTCTCCTATCCGTGATAGTCCATCAGCGTTTCCGTGAAGTCTACCTGAACGGTGTTTAATGTTCATATCATACTGACTAAGTTCTTCCATCCACCTTGCAAGTTGACCTTGTGGCTCCTTGAAACCTAGTAACCAGGTTAAGCTACTGTGGTCTGTTCTGACCGTAAAGTTCCTGCCAAGCAGATAGTGTCTAAACTGCCTGGTAAACCTGATTACAGCTAGTAATTCCTTCCTTGTCGTACAGTAACGACGTTGCTCTGGGGTCAATGCAAAACTACCATAGGCTATGACCCTTTCTCTGCCGTTCTGCACCTGAATTAGTTCCGCTCCGATGGCTTTGTCGGACGCATCCGTGTCTAGGATGAAATGATCGTGTTTGGTCGGTAATGCTAACACTGGCGCTGAAGTCAATTTCAACTTGATCTGATCAAATGAATTCTGTTGACTCTCAGTCCATTTGAACTGCTGTTTTCCTATTACTTCATGCAGCGGTCCTGCAATCTTAGAATAGTCCTTAATAAAACTGCGGTGGTAATTCGCAAATCCAAGGAATTGTTCTACTTCCTTGGTACAAGTCGGTACAGGCCAACCCATAACAGGTTCAAGATGTTGCTGGCCTATCTGTATACCATTGTTGGTAATTTTCCTTCCTAAGAACTCAACAGAAGTTCTAAATAATTCGCACTTTCTAGGTTTCAATTTGAGTTTGTACTCCCTCAAACGTTCAAAAACTTGTTTCAGGTTTTCCAAATGATTCTCGAAATCAGATCCCAAAACTAAAATATCGTCTAAAAAAGCTAAGACAGTTTTCCATGTCAGTCCTCTCAGCACCAAGTTCATCACTCGGGCAAAAGTGCTTGGAGCGTTACAGAGTCCGAAACTCATCTTAACACATTCAAAGAGTCCATACTTCGTTATAAATGCTGTCTTCTTACGATCTTCGGGTTTTATACTGATCTGCCAGTACGCACTGTTCGCATCAAGTTTAGAATACCACTTGTTTCCTGCAAGTGTATCTAAGCACTCCTCTATGAGCGGTAATGGGTACACGTCTTTGACAGTGACTGAGTTCAGGGCCCTATAGTCAAGGCACCACCTGACACCTCCATCCCGTTTCCGGATAAGCACTGGAGCAGACGCCCACTCCGACGTAGAGGGTTGTATAACTCCTGCATCTAACATTTTTCTAAGATGTTGTTCTTCTTCATCTACAAAACATGACGGAGTTCGTCTCATCCGTTGTTTCACAGGTTTTGCTGGACCTGTATCGATCTCATGTTCAATCTGTGTAAAATTTCCTAAGTCGTAATCGTCTTTCGCAAAAACATCCCTGTACTCGTATAGCAGGTGTTTAAGCTTGCATTTTTGTCCCTCGGTCAACTCTTCAGTTGATTTTTCAAACAATTGTTGTAAGTACTCTGGTAAAACAACATTGGATTTCTCCTTGTTTCGTATACTATTCACCTGGCCCACCACTGGGGGTCCAGTGATAACTGAGATCTCTTCAGCATTTGCTATATGCTGTCCTTTCCTAAGGATAATATTGTCTTCAGTGACATTAATAAGGCATAATTCCGGTTGACAACCTGGATTACAAACTGTTCTGGCTCCTAACAGATGATCCTGTTCCACGGTTTCAACGACATATTCCTGCCCAATATGTTCAGATTTACCACTGAGTCTCACAGCTGAGTGTGGTGGTATGACAGTTCGTCTGTCCACTGTCACCCTACATATCTTAGGTTTTGACAATTCCATTGCTCCTTTCTTCCCATAATGCAATTGGATTGTATCTCCATGCATAAACAAAATGTCCTTTCTTATATCCACAATAGCATTGTGCTTCTTAAGAAAATCTAGTCCCAGTAGCATATCATCATCGATTGGTGCTACGTGTAATGTTTCTTGCCAATTCCGCAATCCAATAGCTACACTTACTGGAGCTGTCCTTTTCGCACGCATCTCAAATCCACGCCCTGCGTTGAACATGATTACGTCCTTAACCAGTTTAGGTTTCTCTCTAAACCTATTATATACTTCATCTGAAATGACTGTAACCTCAGCTGCGGTGTCTACTACAGCAATGAGCGGATACCCATGTACAGTAACGGGAACTCTCAGCATAGCTGACGTCCCTAACTTTCCTACTCCTAGTGTTCCATCACTAGACTGTGTGTTCTTCCCTTGTCTACTAGGGTATTTCGGTCTTTCCCTCGGGGTAAATGGCGTACCTCGGAGATCCGGGCAATTTCTCTTGTAATGCCCTGGTTTATTGCAATAAAAACATCTATAGTCATTACTTTGCTGTTCTCGCCTACTCGGCTCGGTAGGTCTATACGTGTACGGTTCATATTGCCTACTATCCTGTTTTCTTCCTGCTCTAGGAGGGTATCCTGACTGTGAACCAGTTTGCTTAAACTGTTGGTTAAAGGGTTCAGCCCTTTGTTGTTTCAGCTGGTTCAGCTCCTTCGACATTGCTGTCATGTTGTTTGTCATAGCTGTCATATGACTAGACATAGCTGCCATATTCTGAGCTAACGTGTCCGTTATTTTCATCAAGTTCGATGCCATTGATTTCACTTCATCCTTCAGCGAGTTAATTTGTTCCATATTACCATCTGGCTTCTTGCCATAGACCTGTATTTTAACTGGTTCATCGTCCGTTATCATAGGACTACCATAGTTTACTGTTGTATCAGCTTGAGTAGCATCGATTGCTTTACTAGTCTCTTGAAAATATTTTATGATATCCAATGCTTCATCCAATGTCTTGGGACGAGCATGACAAGCATGTTTCGCAGCTTGTTTATCCATACATCCTTGACAGAAACGGTCAATAACGGTCTGATTAACAAATTCTTCAGGCACTCCCGAGAAGGCTCTTACGGCTAAAAGCTGTAATCGGTCGGCCCATTCATCCAAACTTTCGTCTTTCCTCTGAGCACTATTGTTGAATTCGGCTCTCAGTGTTTGCGGTAACTCCTGGTACCCAAAACGTTTTTCAATTTTACGGATTACCTTCTCATAGGTAATGTCTGGATCCTGATCAAGCAATAAAGTGTAATAATCACTTGCTTCATTGTCAAGGCACCAACAGAGCTGACTCCGTTTTTCCTGGTCTGTCAGTCTGTTGACTGTCGAATATTCCTGGAACTTCCGGAAGAATGATCGCCATGCTGCTTTATTCTTTCCTGTAAATTTCAAATTTTTCGGTGTTTGTAACGTTCTCGTCTGAGACTGAGGGTTCCTGCCCCTGCGGTATCTACGCAGTGAATCTTCTGATGAAGAACCTCTCGCCTCCCTATACTGTTGAAACATACGGCGGGGTAACTCCCGTCGACTAGGCCTTTCCTGCTTACTATCCGTGTCCATTCTGACCATACTCGGTGGTGCTCCTTGCACGGACATTTCTTCAAACGGTATCGATGTCGGTGGAGTATAGTACTCTACTGCTGAAGTACTATGTGATCTGGGCATGGGGTTCACACCATTACCCTGTTGTACTATTCCCTGTAAGCATTGGCTTAATCTTCCTCCTTGTTGATAGATGTGTTCATGTTCCTTTTGTAGTTCGGCAACCTTTTGTTGAAGTTGGAGATATTCATGCTCCAAGTTCCTGTACTGATCCTGTAATTGCTTCCTTTCGGCATATAAATGTTCACGTTGAGCCTCTTGATCCAGCAACAGTTGTTGCTCTGGTACCCTTTGTTGACTTCCTGGTTGTTGACTTTTTCGGTCACACAACCTATCTTGTTGAACATGTATCACTGACTGTTGATAACTCGGTAGTTCGAAAAACCTCTGTTGAAGGTCTTCAACATCATGTTGACGTGTTCTATCAACATAAAAATCTTGTTGTCCCTGTTGTTGATCAACGACTATCTGTTGTTGTTGCTGAAAACCAACCTGTTGTTGTCTTGGCTGAACGCCATGTGTTTGTTGAAACGGTTGTTGACGGTGTTGTCCTAGTTGATCACTAGTGATGTATTGCATTTGTTGAAATGGTCGTTCGACAAATGTTTGAGGTGGTTGTTGACCTGGTCTGTCTATATTCGACTGTTGTTGATATGGTCTATCTACTAACATGTCTTGTTGTACTTGTTGACTTGGTCTATCAACAAATAAATGTTGTTGAAACAGCTGTTGACTTGGTCTGTCAACCATTATCGGTTGTTGAATCTCAAGTTCACGACTTGGTCTGTCACCAAATGTCGGTTGAAACATATGTTGATGTTGTTGACTTGGTCGGTCCACCATCATTTGTTGTTGTTGAACTTGTTGATTCATTGGCTGGTCACCAAACATGTACGGTTGTGGTTGTTGACATGGTCTATCAACGGTTGTATGTTGTTGAAACGGTTGTTGATTTAGTCTATCAACAAGTGTGTCCTGTTGCGGTTGTTGACTTATTCGGTCAACAAGTGAATGTTGTTGAAGTTGTTGACATGGTTGGTCAACGGTTGATGGTTGTTCGGATGGTATACTTGGTTGATCCTCAAGCGTATCATCTTGTTGGCTAAGCGCACCAACAAACGGTGTTGACGTGTACGGTTGCTCCACTAGATCCTGTTTAAACTCACGATACGGTGTGTCGTACGAATTTCCACTATCGGTTTCAATTTCTTGTTTAATAATCCTATCAAGAAATCCATGATCAATGTTTCCTATGTTAAGCTCCTGACATACTTGCAATGTACCTTTCTCCACTTGGTAGTGTAACGCAAATATAGCATCTGCACATTCTTGTTCAGTTTGCAAAATAGTTTTATACAACTCAGCACCTTCCTGTGTGAGATTCGATGTATCGAACGGTTCAGGCCAACGCACTGACTCAAAAAATGCTTCAGTCGGTCTGAAGTACGGTATACGACTTGCTATTTCCTTTGTAATTGTAATACTTCTGTCTCTCAGTACTAAAATATTCTGCGCTGTAGCAGTTCCTACTCCCGGTAACAACAATAGTTGTTTATACTCACAACTATTTATATCAACAAGCAGAGAAGGTCCTACACATCCACCATGCGTCTACGTCACACACTGCACACTGCACTCACTGCACTGCATCCGGATTCCTCTAGGTTCTTCATCCGTCCAGCATCAGCGGTAATGCACATCCCCAAGTAACCCCGGGCGTAACTGGGTCTGACTAATCCCCAGAATAAGGAGGCGCCTAATTTCACCACAATATTTATAGATCATGGCTGTTTCTGGTCTACAGTCCTAAACTTTCTCGTTTATTCCCTTCGGAAATGATGTTTTCAATGTTTCAATTAAAAACGTTCTTTCTCTTTTCTCTGCTTGTCTATCCACCTTGTGTTATGGTCAGTTAGAGTCACAATGAGTTCATCGAAAATTGCAGTTATTGCAATGCCGTTTCTACCTAGATGCCTATTAAGGGGTAATTTTGGCTTGCATCATGTGTCACTTCTATGCCCATGGAGATTACCTACACCTAGTCCGAGAATCCTCTGCCGTCAAACGCTTTTTTTTGCGTGGGACGTCAGAGAGCTATCCATAAGCAAACAGCGGATTTTGCGACACCGGTCTGGGTCGGCAAATTTCATCGTTTCATCGTTTCCATACAACATTTTCGTCCAGTTAAACTAAATATAAATCGCTTCTTAAGATATTTTTCTCTATGAATATAATCATTATACCATCAATCAAGCTAATTTAATTGATTGATTGATTGATTGATTGATTAATGGTGTTTAACGCCCGAGCAGCAATATTTCAGCTATATTCAGGCGAGGAACATGAAATGGATGATAAAATGAACATGAAATGATGATGAATGAAAATGAGATGGGACATAAGGAAAAATAGGGGTAACTGATTTTAGATTGCCACTGGCAAATGGGAGGATGGATAGGGTCGGGCAATTTAGCCTCCTGTAGCGGGATCGAAATCCCTACTCGTAGCGAATACCACAGCAGCGTTCTTTAACGTGCGAGGAACGTGGCATTTTTACCAACACGGTGCACTAATATGGTTTGCGGTCAGGTTTTCCGTATTATGGCCTGACAACCTCAGCTTGCCAGGGGTACCCCATTCAACCACCTGGGGTACACATCCCAGTCGGTCTTTAGGCAAACCGACCTGACACGTCGGTCAGGGTACTGGGCGCTATTTAGTCGCCTTTTACGACAAGCTAGCGCCACTGCGGTCTATTCTTTTAGCCACCCGGATCCCGCACGGGGCTCAAGCTAATTTAAGCACTGGACTTATGTCAAATTTTTGTCACGTGACTTTTTGTTTAAAATGAAAGTGAAATGTCCGGATGTAAGGGCATCGATGGAAATTATCGTAGAAATGAACTTAAATCATCAAAATCCGCTGTTTTGCTTATGGAGAGCTCTCTGACGTCCCACGCAAAAAAAGCGTTGGACAGCAAAGGATTCTCGGTCTAACCTACACCACACTGTAACTGGTATATGATGTTCTCAATTTTGCAAATCAAAATGATATGAATGTCAAATTGCTTGCCATTTGATGTGCTGGTGAAGTATTGGGTGTGTTACATGTGATCACATGTTATAAAACAACCGCACCATAGATGATCCTTTGCCCCTGTGCACATATATGATCATGGGTCACATAATGTTACAAAATATTGAAAATACAAAGTGCTACAAATATTGACATTATTGACTATTTGCTTAGCCTAGTGTTTATATCTTCTGTTTTCAAAATAGCAGAGCTGTGGATAATTCAGCTTTAACTTGTGTCCCCAAAAAGTTTTGTCTGTTCACATTAAAAAAGAACCAGTATTAAGCAAAAATACAAGATTAGATAGTGTAAAAACTAATTATTATGACTGCAAGACCACACAGTTACCAATTTTATACAGTTATTTACAATGAAAAATTTACTTGTCCTTATGAAAACATCACTTGTCCGGAAATCTTGACCCACAACAGCCAAAATTTGTATGTTTCAATGATTTGGTTAAAAATAATACATACTGTAAAAGTACTTAAATTCGTGGGTATCAATTTTCGAGGTTTTACCCAAAATTGCAAGTTCGTGGATTTATATTTTAAAGAAATTTTTTTTTGTGGTATTTGGCTGTACTCGTTAAGAGTCGGCACATGAAAGTGTTCATTTAATAAAGCTATCAATTTTCAAAACCTAATAAAGATGATCAAGACATATATATACTTAAATAAACATATGGCAAAATATTCCTTTTTAGTTATGTAATTATCTTTAATTAATGTGTTAACAAGCTGTGATTATTTTACTTCATTAAGCTGTAAAGGTAGGTATCATTTTATTATCTTTTCATCTTTAAGCTTTAAAACTAACCAAAGAAAATAAACTGTTTTCTTTAATTTCAATATTTATCAATCCTTATTTGATTTGATTAATTTTGTGATCTTAACACCTTTTAAAAAACACCTGGCTAGACTTTTAATTGATTTATGGTGATAGAAGGGATTAATTTTGTTTGAAACAACCCTATGGGTGTTTAAATAATGCTAGTGAAGTTTTTATGGCTTCAGTCGGCTTTTGACAGGACATGATTATAAATTTGATAGAAAAACTAGATTGATTAATTTATTACTAGTATAAAATTTATTCTATTTTTTTTAGAAAAGAACATGTGAACTTTCAAGATAAACATTTTAACACTTCTGTGCACATAAAATGAATACTTTACAAAAACATTTTAATAAACCGGAAGTATTACTGACTTGCAACAAAAACGTATGAAATCATTTGAGTTTCACCAAATAAACATGACAAAAACTTATCTGAGATATTTTTAATGATTGACTTTGATATCAAAGGTATTTATCTGGTAGATTTATCAAAGATTCGCTGTTCCCATAGCTTGCAACCTATTAAAATACACATTGACATAGAGCATCGGTCCACATTTCACAGTATTATGCTTAGCTAACGTTACGATGGATTAAAAAATGAGTTAATTGAAACTAGTTTCTGAAACACAGGAAAGCAATATAATTCTAGTCTACATGGGCAGGTAAGCATTAACTGTTAATAAACTGTGTTATATCATATTTATTTAGTCATATATATTAAACATCAGGAGTTATTATTTTTTTATTGATAGGTTTCCCTAGCCTAGAATAATTATCAACAAAATTAAAGAATTTAACAGTCAGATTGAGAAAAATTCTAAAGTCATAATGGATTGACAATTGTCAAACTAGTATATTCAGTCCTCATCTGATTCATCTTCATCAAAATGTTCTGCAGATGCTAGAAGTCTTCTCTCATTTGGATTGTAACCTGGTCTCTTTTGTCTTCCAGTTGACCACCAAAGATCAAAAGCAGATTGGCCATTAAATAAAGTAACTGTTGGTCCTTCAACCAACTATGTACATTAGCATTCCTAACAGGTTTTAAAGATGACCTCCAATCAGATTTTATCCGTTTCATGGCTAAAAAGCCTTTCACAAATTGCACTTGATAAGAGAAAGGAAAGCAGCAGCTCTAGTAGAAGTATCATGTTCCTGAACCTACACCTCAAGTCTAGGAAAATAAAGAAGTTTTCAAAACTGAATAGTTGTTCTTTGTCTGAAGACAAAAACTTTGAAATCTTTCCATTCACCATTTTGGTCTATAATTGCATCAATGTCACAGCTGTTTCTTTCAATAATTTCATGAAAATGTTCTAATAGTAAAGCCTTTTCATCATTTCCAAAGACAGCAAGTTGATTTATGTGTTCTCGCCAACCACTCAGTGTCAAAATTATAGTAGCTTCTTTCAGGATGGTGTCTTTCTCCATTGGTTCAAACCTTCTTGCAAGAGCAGTTAATATCAAATCAATAATAAGTTCCTTCCCCCCGCTGTAGTCGTCTTGGTTTACATTAGTCAACTGTATATCCTTGTAAGTGTTATTCTGAACTGAATTGATGAAATCAGATAATTCACTCCTATGTTTTCAGTTTAACCAAGGAGAAAGTGACAGCAACTAAAGCATCAAACAAGCATGAAAGAGTTAGGTCATCCTCCTGCATCTTTAAACTTAGTACATTTAGCACTTTAAAAATATCAAAAACAATAAATACAAAGATTTGAAGTCTTTCAGTTTCTTACTGATAAATACTGCTCTCCCTTGAACATCAGCTGTACCAACTCTTGATTGCCTTGTGTGCTTAAAGTGTAAAAGAAGAAGCCTATATCCTCTAACTAAAACATCAAGGACCCTGTAAATATGTGGTAGCCACCTGGTTCCTGAGAGATTTGTTGGCTTTAGGGTTTTTTCTCAAGCGCTTCTCCAATCGTGCGAAGTTCACGCAAAGCTTTCGGTGAGTATTGGTAATGTTTGTAAAGAAAATTCAGCAGATCCTGAATTTCTTTCATGATTTTGTGCATTTTAATTGGACTATTGACAACAAGTTCCAATCTATGAGCAATACAATGAACAATTACAAGATGTGGACACTGTCTTTTTATAATAAGTGTAACAATTCCCCCCTGAGAACCAAGATTGACTAACGCACCATCCGAACCAAAGTCTATGAGTTTATCTCTCCAATTTTGGAGTCCTTTTTTTACAAAAGCCTGCTCTATGGTTTGGAGAATTCAAGCAGCATCAGCATGTTCAACATTTTAAATGCTGAAATATTCATTTACATGGTTGCCATTTTTTACAAATCTTGTAACTGAACTATCGGTAGCACCATCAATAAGTATTGAGAAGAAATGAACATCCTCCTCAATGTGATGTTTTGATATAATGAACAGACTCTCATAGATGTACATGATAAACCTACAAAATAGTTGTTGATATATACTGATAGAAAAAAAAGCAAACTAGTGGATAGGAACCTTTAGCCATTAGCTTTGCAAATGTAAAGGTAAGTGCAGGCATACTACAGAACTAAAAACTTATGTGTTCTAATTATGTAAAATAGAATGAGGCCGTCTAAATTAAAAAAGTTATGTATCCACGGTTCATTGTGTCATTTAAAAATTAAGTAAACAACCGAGTTTCAATGTACCCCTATGTTGCAGATATTTTAACTGCCAAAAGCAAAATATTAACATACATTTAACTTGCTGTACGGTACATGCCAGGTACTTTCATCACCCTTGCAATTCGATTCAATAGGGATATTTAAATTTCAAAAAATTTAGTTGAAGGATAGATCTGAGCTTAAGTAATTTTAGATAGCCTCACATAGTTAAAACATGATACAGTTATTTTTTAAGGGCAGCATTATCTAACTAAAAAAATGAGTAGGCAGTGTATATTGGAGGCAGAATAGCATGGATGAAGTGAACATAGGCGGGTATGATACGAGAACCGCAGTATACAGCTTGTACTATTTAAATTTTTGTTAGAACCTTTAAATGCATAGATGATGCTAAAGGTAACTTCAAATTATTTTATTCTTGGTGAGTCGGTGATTCACTAAAACACGAGTGGAAATGATATAGGATATACATCAAAGACAAACTAATAAGTCAGTAAAAACAACACAAGGCCAGCCATGGGTCTTCAATGAACAATGAGAAGACCTTATACCAACTAGGCAGGCTGCAGAAGTAAGTTGGCCTTCAACAAATATTATACTTTATGGTAGAAAGTCACATTATGTCACTCAGTATGTTTCAGTTAATAAATCCCAAATAAATATTTATCAAACCACACATGGTAAAGTCTGTTTAGTACCTTCTACATGCATTGTCAGATCTATAGAAATTTCCCAAATATACACCATTTACTTCTTGCACTAAAATCAGTCTGGGATAATCTGTAAAAGATTGTTCATACTTTGCCACAAAGTATGCTGTATTAATTAATCTGATAATTTGTTCTAGTGAGGTCACGTTCCATATTGTTTACAACTTCAGCCAAAGGACCACCAGTTAAAGATACAGATCCGTCAATTGGTTTGATCACTGATTTTTTTTCTTTTCCTCACATTGTTTATGAGAAATACTTTTCCAATGAGAGCTTAATGTGTCCTTTCTGAATGTGCTAGTTCAAAAGTACAAAGAACTGATTTTGTCTGCCAGATCAGGATAATCTCAACATCATTTCTGGTTGTGATTCATCTAAGTTCCCCATATCGTCTAGGCGACAGGCATGACTGATACCAGGAAACTCGTCTAATCTAGTTTTCTTAAAATTTCCTCTCTCTTTTCGCTTCGTACAGCTTTTTAAGGATTTGCACTTTCTGAGTGGAAAGACTTTTTGTTATTAGTCTGTTCCTTATTATTATTCTTATTTTTTTTTCCGCCAAGTTTTGTTATCCCATTATAAATTTTGTTTCGAGACATGTCGTAAAGACATTTTGTACTATGGATGTACGAGACATGCTTTCGCAGTTACACCCCCTGAAACGTAAAACGTTCCCGTACGAACGTTAAACGGACGAACCAAAAACGACATACGAACGGACGAAGAACGAACGAACGCTCTTATCGTCCAGACGAACCATTTAAAAATTAACCAATCAGAGACAAGCTATACGCTTCAATCGTTCGTATGTGGGAAAACGAATGGAGACGCCTATCGTGCTTTGTAAAAATCAAGAAACGTTCGGTCATTTTAAATAAAATCTTGAGAATCAAGCTGGTTTTTAGTAAACAAATAAAAAATTGAAAAGGAATAAATAATAAAATAATTATACTTTATTTTCATTAAATCATCATTTAAATGATTTGTGACAGCTCTAACAGGTAATACACACATAAAAAACGTGACAACATAACAAGCATACGATCGAGAAAATTTGTGGGGTTGAGTATTTTTATTAAATATTCATGTTCGTAATTTGGGCTAAACATGGAAATGTTTTTAATAATGGACCTACACATATTTTTTATCTCGCCTGTATATAGCTGAAATATTGCTGCTCGGGCGTTAAACACCATTAATCAATCAATCATATTTTTTATCACAGTGTAAAAAGAAACGAGCTTAGTCGTCCATTTTATTTTGATTACTAACAGTAATTATTACACATTCCCGAAGAAGCTTTTATTATTAATCTTTATTGCATATAATGAAATGTACTAACCAACTGTATATTTATTATGTGTTATATATTTGTTAAACCTTATAGTTTCATAAATTAAGGGGTAATTTATTACAAAAATTCTCTATTGGAAAATGTTCATCAAGGTGGTTTTCAAATAACACATTTAAAATCGCATTTGTAATATCACTCCCGAGACCTTTGCCAGAATATTAAAAACCATATTTAACATAAAAAAAACTACTGAGACCTTCGAGATACAATTAAAAACAAAATGAAATATATATAATCACTCCTGATACATAAGAAATGCAATCAAAAACCATAATACAAACATAAAATCAATCCTGAGACCTTAGCTATGCAGTTAAAAACCATAAAACGCATACAATTTCACTACTGAGACCTTAGCAATACAATTAAAAACCATATTATACATATAAAATCAGTCCTGAGACCCTAGCAATACAATTTAAAACCATATTTCCGGTCCGTAGAAATACCGCAAAGGACCTCCTTTGTGCACTAAGGACTCTGAATTGCACTAAGGACATGATAACGTCACTAAAAGAGCACAATGAACATGTTGTATCAAAGAACTTGTTACAAAGAATAAGAATACCAATTTTTAAGAATGAATCTTTCAAAATAAGTGAAATATTGATTATTTTATTGGCACGCGCCATAACAATACAACTCCCAAGCGCTGCGGCAAGCCACTCGGGACACAATCAACATGTTAATTGCTATAATTATTTGTTTATTAATCTTTAATATTTCAATCAGACTCAGTCATGAATAATTATAAAGGAACAAATAAATGTTACATAAACCCAAAATTTACTTCAATAGAAATGTGTTTTTGTCAATTTAGCAGATATTTTTTTAACGGTAAACTTAAATGTTAAAGATTTTACTCAAATCGACAGTATTTAATTAAACCGAATTAAAAAATATTATAAATAATTGTGTAGGGTCATCCAGCTTCACTATCATCGTTTTACACGTACGAAGTACAATTTCATAGCATAGAAGTTTTTGTCATTAATTCACAATGGCGTGGCGACCGTGGAATCTTTATAACTATCACCACACACTACAAAGGCTTCAGGAGGTATTGCATATGTGTATGATTAAAATTCACGACATTGTTCGATTACATTTTGCCTACTTTAAAAGAGCAATATACGGACAAGGCAATTGTGAACTATTTAGCACATTTAAAAGTTTGTATATGCCACAAAGCCTTTGGAATACCAAAACTTCTACAGAAAAAGACAAAATCATCAATAAATTGTTAAAATCGTCTAACTTTACAACAAACAAAATAACATCATCAGATGGAAAACTGACAATTCCAAATGTTACACGTTTGGCACGTAAGCCAGGTCAGCGTTGTCGCCCAAAAACCGTAGCAGCAAGAACAATGCCACGATACAACAATTAGAAATTTATTAACTTTAAACTGTATCAAAATATATATGTTTTGTAAAATGTGTGTGTATAAATAAACGTTGAACTCTTTGCTTATTTATCTATTATTTATAAAATTAATTACTGTAATTTAATTATTGTTTTGTCATGGTTGATTTAACACAATAAACAATGTGTTTAACTAATTATATCTGTGTGAATGGCACGTGCCGATTAAAATTATAATAACTTCTTTATCAATAAAGATAAATCAATAATATTTGGAATTCTGACTATTTATGTTATTCTTTTTGTTAGTACATGTTCATTGTGCTCTTTTAGTTATGTTATCAAGTCCTTAGTGCACTTCAGGGTCCTTAGTGCACAAAGGAGGGCCTTTGCAGTATTTCTACGGACCCCCATATTTCAGGTACAAAATCACTCCTGAGACCCTAGAAATACAATTAAAAACTATATTTCTCAAATAAAATCACCCCTGAGACCTTTGCGATACAATTAAAAATCATATTTTACCTATAAAAGCACTCCTGAGACCTTTGCGATACAATTAAAAACCATATTACACATATAAAATCACTCTTGAGACCTTTGCGATACAATTATAAACTATATTACATATATAAAGTCACTCCTAAGACCCTAGCAATACAATTAAAAACTATATTTCACATGCAAAATTAGTCCTGAGACCTTTGTGATACAGTTAAAACCAATATTTCACATACAAAATCACTCCTGAGACCTTTGCGATACAATTAAAAACCATATTACACATATAAAATCACTCTTGAGACCTTTGCGATACAATTAAAAATCATATTACATATATAAAATCACTCCTAAGACCCTAGCAATACAATTAAAAACCATATTTCACGTGCAAAATCACTCCTGAGACCTTTGTGATACAGTTAAAACCAATATTTCACATACAAAATCACTCCTGAGAACTTTGTGATACAATTAAAAACAATATTACACATATAAAATCACTCCTCAGACCTTTGTAATACAATTAAAAACCATATTTCACATGCAAAATCACTCCTGAGACTTTTGCAATACAATTAAAAACCATACTTCACATATAAAATCACTCCTGAGACCTTTGTGCTACAATTAAAAACCATATTACACATATAAAATCACTCCTGAGACCCTAGCAATACAATTAAAAACCATATTTTACATGCAAAATCACTCCTGAGACCTTTGCAATACAATTAAAACCAATATTTCACATACAAAATCACTCCTGAGACCCTAGCAATACAATTAAAAACCATATTTCACATACAAAATCACTCCTGAGACCCTAGCTATACAATTAAAGACTATATTACACATATAAAATCACTCCTGAGACCTTTGCGATACAATTAAAAACCATATTTCACATACAAAATCACTCCTGAACCTTACAAGATGCAATATATAGCACACTATAATTAACTTCTTTGACCTAACTAAGAGATGTTAAAACCTAGGAAATGAAATGTCTGTATATCCAAACAAATATTGTGCCATCAAATTAAGATTTTATGCAAGATTATTCAGTTTTATTAAGTTTGCTGTGTAAACAGCTATTCAGTTTTTGTATCAAATGAAGACAATGTAGGGATGTTCAGAGACTTTAGGATAAAACATACATTTTTAAAAGGTTTTAGGTACTAAAATTGAAAAATTTCCTATGCGTTTATAAAATTTGGAGAGTGTTCAAATAAATCATATTTATTTGTACAACCTGCATATTGTAGATTTACATATAACAAAGTAGACGAAGAAAGTATTTCAAATTGTTTATGTTTATATTTAATTTACAGTAAAACATGTTCATGGTTTTAATGAATTTATAGTTTTAAAATAAATATAATTTATTTGACATTTTAATGTTCAGGTTATTTTAATTTGATAACAGAATGTAGTATTTTCTATCAGACTAACAAAGTGTAAAATATTTTCTTTTGCGAATGCTGACGAACGAATGAACCTTTATTTTTACATGTACTGCGCATGCGGACGAACGAACGAACGAGTTTTATTTACTTGTTTTGCGCATGCGGACGAACGAACGAACGAACGGACGGACGTACGGATGGACGAACGGAAAACGATATACGAACGAACGGAAAACGAAATATGAACGCAAAAATGGGAACGTTTTACGTTTCAGGGGGTGTACTAATAAATGATTTGTTTTTAAAGCATTAAATATGCAAATATCAAACACTGTAGTCAAAGCCAGTTATCTCAATTAACGTCCTACTTTGTGACATTTTTATTTCGAAAGATATACACATGGTTTTTCTTTCGTTTGTTTATTTTGAAAAGAAGATTCAATTTCCATAAAACCAAAGTCATGGCCATGGTCGTTCTTGCAATAAGTGGAAAGCCTCTCATTTTTCTTTCTTGAATGTGAAACAGAATTTCGTCAGATCCATGTGTGTGTTGATGTCTCGATGTCAAATAGTTTTACAACTATTATCGCAGTTCCTTCAAGCGTTTTCTTGATCACGAAAAAGTTGTATACTGGTCCCATCGCAGCATGTAGTTAGGGCTATGCATACGTAGTTTCGAACCAGTGCTAAGTAATTTGCATAAATTTGTTGACATGTTATAGGCAATGAACAAAAATGTAATGGATAATAAATTCACAAAAAAGTTTTGACCAAACTCTCATTTTCGAGAAAAGGTACTTCAATCTTTATGATAATTCATTATAGGCTTATTAGTGACTACTGAGTTTTACTTGTCGACGGACATTTCCTCTTGTCCCGGGCAATCGGACAAACGTTATTGTCGAGCCCTGATAAAATGCATTTGAGTCAAACAATACCATATCTCAAGTTAAAGACTTGATCATTTTGTTAATAAATTACCCAAATACAGCCACTTAGAGGTTCATAACACGGACACCATGATGTTGTATTGCAATTAATCAGATATAATTTCGGTATTTAAGATTCAGTAATTAAGGAGCAATACATCACACATTTGTTACTAGTATGTCTTGCCTGAAATGCCACAGCATATTAGGGTCAAAAATGGACACAGTTAAATTGTAAATGTACTACCCAGATTATCTCTTCTTTTTTCTTTGTTCAATAGATTGGCCAGTAAACAATTAACACTAAAGGAAAATACTAGATAAAACATGCACATATTTATCAATTGATTTGTGATTCTTGAATTCAATAAACAGAATAGTTCATGTTGTTGATAAGGACCAAGAAACTGATATGGCCTTGCTTTTGGCATGCGCCAATGGATTTATCACTGTATCATCAAGACCAACTCACAAACAAATAAAAGTCTGAAAGACTCTAGTGGTATGTTTGTGAGTGATTTGGTCTTATTGATATACCATAATCAATTAGATTGCTGTAGAAATTGAATGCTGCAATCTTTGTTTATGCTATGTACACCAAAGTATGTAAGAAAAAGGACATTTTAAGGGTTATCTTAATCTGGAAAGTGAGAATTCATTGCGATTTATAAATTGTTAAGTTTGTTTTTGTTGATTTTGCGCTTTGTTGATATTTATGGCAGACAGCCAAAATTCAAAACAATCTTGAACTTTCTACATTCAATTTGAGTATCATAATTATAACCAGCATTATTTTTAACAGTTTTTTGGCAGTTCCATTTCTTGTATTTTTTATGGATTGTCAAATGAAGCATCAGAGGCTCAGAGCATGGGATGCAGTTTAGCAAGGCTAGCAGCAATCCATATCAAAATAACTTACAGAATTTTTACAACTGATATAAAATGTCACAGTAAAAGAATCAAATACAAACAACAGAAAAGCAATGTCTGACCAAAAATAAGGTTATAAATCAATTGATGAATACAGTTGTCTCATGTTAGTGCTTTTTCAGAAAGCTATGGCATCATCAGATTTTAGTAATGGAAGAGTAATTCTCCAAGCTCCAGGCAGATTCTGAAGGCCACTGAAATAATTTTGAAGTATTCTTTCATATACTGCACCCTCAGCTCCTCTGTCTGTTTGCTGACCTCCAAAATCTATGAAAATATATCAATAGCTATAGATAAAAACATTTTAAAACTTCTGGAAAACTTTAATTAAACTAAGTACAATAATAAGGGTAACCTAACCCTTTCTATTTTTATGCAAAACAGAAATGTTCATAACAGGTATGTTTAAACTATGCTTCCCATGTTATGAACATTATTTTTTCTTTTATTTAGTCTAAAAGGTTTAATGGTCTACAAACTTTTGTTGTTGAATTTAATGAAGTCTTCCTAAATAGTTTCCCCACCATAATTTAAATCATTAGATCATAATCAGAACTTTGTTGAATATTGATTCCTGTTGTTATGAACAGTATCAATATTTGGATTTTAACTAATAACATCCAAAATAATATGTGACATGTACGCAGATCCATCCATGTTATTCATAATAACAAATGCTGGGACCATACTGGGAGGGTTCCCAGTGTTCGACCCGCAGCAGCCCAGCGCGTCCCCGGGTGGCGGATAGAAAGACCATCTCGTTGAGAGGTTGTCAGGTCATAACACGGAAAGCCTAACCGCGGACTGTAGTGGGTAACGTGTTTGGAGAGTGCCACGCTCCTTGCACGATAAAGACCCCTTTTGTAGATTTCAAAAAAGAGTAGGCTTATTGTAGCCGCTACAAAAGGCTAAATTCTCCGCCCCTACCCAAAACTCCATACTTTTCTAGTGGCAGTCAAAATTGTATTCCCCGTGACCCATCCCACCCCCCGTTGATTTATTGTTTGTTAACTTGTTCCCGCCCTGAATATATCTGAAATACTGCTCGCTGGACGTAAAGCAGACATCCAATTAATCAAATCAATCATAATAAAAATGCAAAGTAACAATTTTCATAACAGTCAAAGAAACTGACCTTCCATCATTATGAACATAAAAACTTTGTAAATTTTTATAAATTCTTAACCCAACAGATTTTAACAAATTAAAATAACTTTAAATGTTCTGTTATCTTTAATGTTACAATTAATTTCATACTTTATAACTCAAAATACGAAAACAAGCAAATTTTCAATTGTTCATCACAAAGGACACATGATGATTGTGTCTATGTTATGAACAATTGATGATGTATACAAGTTACCTCATAATGGATTACAAAACAATATGCACTAAATTATAAAATAAAAATGTATGAAATAATTAAGCAATTTGTTCAAAGTGTTATAATATTTAATTATTGCAAACGAAAAACACTGAACTGCGTCATGTTCATAACGCCTGAACAAGTATTCCCGCCGTATGTGCACATGTATGAAAACTAGTAATTTTAGCAGACATACAAATTAAATATTTGTTTCAAATAAAATGGTCTTTTAACACATTTAATTTCATTAAACCAGTTTTCAATCTCATTGTTCGACTCCTTTGCTATGAACATCGCCCTGAATTTTGACGATGGTTTATGACTTACTATGATGGTGATTTGGTAGTCTATTGACCAAACTAGTTGATTTTATTTAAATATTATTCATTTGAAAGGAAAAGATTTACAAAATACATTAAAATGTGAGTATATTGCAGTTTTATTCTTGGTGATGACACTGTAATATTTCCGGTATGAAATCCGTACAAACTTTTAGGGAAAACAGATTCCTAGGTTCATAATCTTTAATTTTTCATAAAATAATTGGTGTAATAACCTTCAGAAAAAAATTCACAGATAATTTTGAGTCACAGTTCATGCATTTATCCATAACTAGATTCATGCATCCCTATTGTGCTATATCCACCTGTTTTTTTAAAAGTTTGGTTTTTTAAAGGCCATGACAGGGGGTTCTAGAAATATTTTTGAAAGTTGATGATGTGCTACATTCGTGCAATGTCGTTATAAGGGTGGCATGTTAGGATAAATGGCACTTGTTAGTTTTCTGTTGTCTGTACTGCTGAAGCTGGTCCCTAAAAATGTTGTTTGCTTTTTTTAATTGTGCTTAAAATTTAAATTTATCTTCATTTTACTATACCTGTATCATAACATTTTAAACAATAAAGTAAATTTTGGTCCAAAAAGTTTCCTATTTGCACCTTTGTGCGCATTAACTTTGTCTAAGAGGTCAATAATGATTGTTCAATCTGGCGAGTTGTTTTGGTGTGACAGAAAGGTCATCTAGGCTTTCAGTAGATCGTTTATCCTTGCTTTATCATTTTTATTAGAATGGGTAGACTTGTCATGGGTATTGCTCAATGTTTTATCAATAAAATCTTCAAATTTACTCCCATATTAAATGACCAGCGCTTGGACACACAATGAATACAATATGATATTTGTTAAGTTTACTGACAGTTTCTTGGTTAAATTTTGCAGCTTGGTGTTCATACTCATCTCTAGTGGGCTGAATTTTGAAATGTTCAGAATTTCAACAAAAACCCTAGTGGAGCTCACTTAAGCCTATATTGATACTCAGCGCACGGTATTCTTCTTACCTTCCTTTTACTGTATATGAATAAATCGACCGTCAAACTCGCTTATCATGGAGCACATATCATCTATTTTCCAAATTGCAATTGTTTTTTTTTATTTTCGTCAATTATTTTAGGGTTACAAAATGTATCCTGTAAAGGAACAATATCATAATAGTTCTCCATAATCATGTGACACAAATTCTGAAATGTACAGTTAACTTTCAACCCAACAGGTTGCATCAGGATAAAAAAAGGAGTACCTTGCATTACAGGGGCGAAAGTGAAGGCTACGTTTTAGGAGAATGAACATTATCAACTAACATATTTCTTGCGTATAGGATATTAAAAAGAGTATTGATATGATCCTTATAAATTATATCTTCTGTATTTTAGCATCAGGCTAATTTTTTTACTTAAGATGACATACTGCACTGTTCCTTTTTACATTTTACTGGGACCATACTGTGAGCGTTTACAGTGCTCGAACCACAGAGCTACTAAGCGCGTCCACATGTGGCGGATAGAGGAGACCCTCGTTGAGGGACGTCAAGTCATAATGCGGAACGTCAAACCGCGGACCACAGTGAGTAACATGTTTGGCGGTTGCCAAGCTCCTTCACGATAAAGACCTCATTTTGTATATGTCGATAGCAGTAGGTTCGTTGTAGCCGATACCAAAGGCTAAATCCTCCGCCCTTATCCATACTTTACACGTTACCAGTCGCATTTACTTTTTTCTCTTTGGTCCATATTTCCCGAATTGAGTTATCTTGTCCTTTGTTGCCCTATCAATATGATACAATTACTGCACTTCAACTTGATCAAAATGAGGTTTTGTGGAGAAGGGTAGAATAATATTATACCCTGCTCCATAAAACCTCGTATTGATCCAGTTCAAGTGTACTATTGCTTTATTACATAATTTATTGAGTCATGAAATGGATATACAGGATTTTTTTATTCCCGAAAGTGACTGTTTTTATAATGTTTGTTTCTCGAAAATCAGTAAAATAATGACATAATCCATGGCAAACTGTCTGCAGTGATTGTTTCTTTTATAATGTCCCACCCTCAGTCCCTGCTTCTGCATAAAATTTTCAAAGAATTTAGTCAAATTCCCGAGGGTCCTCCGTTTCCAAACTAACTGACATACTCCATTGCACGTAAGTATTTCCTAAATAACCTCATCGCTTGCTCTGTTGATTTGCGAGTGTTTACAGCATCTCTTTTCTGAATGATTACAAGTTAGTAATATCTGCAAAGATTCGCTTATTAGCACCAGAACTAATAGTTCTGTCTGTATTACGTTTACTCGATGACTTTACTATGTCTACAAACAATAAAATCCGAACATCCGTCACAACGATAATTTTGTTTAGTTTATGCGATTTAAGAAAGACGCTTACTCACGAGATTGCAATATGGGTTTTTATTGATTAGAACGAGTTTTTTTGCAAACCAATATAATAGGAAATGGAAAGTCACGTGTATTGATACATGCCAAAAAGAAAAAGGCAAAAATATATTTTATGTAATAAGCGGAAATACTGCTCGCTGGATGCAATGCAAACATCCAATCAATCAATCCTCTTTTTGACTATCATAATAATCAGTACCAATAGTTCATGTTTAGCATTGTGTTCATAAGATTTTCCAATAAACTGTCCAGTATATTCTTTTTCGTCACTGAAAGCATTTTCATCAACTAACTTTACAGTTTCAACATGGACCTCAAAGCACATTTTCTTTACAGCTTTCAAATGGTCACCATCACCATCATGTTTTTCGTCCTCAACATCTCTTTGTTTTCTTTTATATCGTTTTGTTTGTCATTAACTTCATTTGTGTTAGTCATCATCGTCATCCATACCAATATTTACATCTCTCGTTTGTTGTTGTTAAAATTATCTCCTTTGTCATCATACACATCATATCGTTCGTCGTGTATCGATAAGCGTTCCAGCAGTCTCTAAATTGTCATGTTCGATACAGGAGCACTGTCTGGATATTGTTTGATCTTGTTGCATCGTGGGCCTCGCGATCGGTGGCCGAGTGGTAACGGTAGTTCGTCTTATCGATCACGTGGTCTGTCACTGAGATATTCAGTTTTTTTATTGTCAATTTTAAACTTATTTGTACTTGGCAAGCTTGAAACATTTGGTGGAAATGTTTTACAGCATTATACCTCGTTCCACCTGCAACGCTAGTACCCTTGTGTACTCTCTTTTTTCTTTTTAATTCAGCTCTGCGAACCTCCAATTTGTTGAGAATCACTTCATCTTCAATAAAGCAAGCAGCTAGTTTCTAAATTTGAATATAATGCATTACATTTGTATTGTCTGCTACCAAACTCAGGAGTGCTGCAGTTATGTATGAACATCATTCTTGTCCGATGCAGTAATTTCGTAAAATAAATGTCACATTTTGTAACTTTGACAAGCACATTTTCTTCTAAAAAGACTATTTCAGCGGCTTTAATCACACGGTGCGTGATTTTAGGCTTGTGTTGTCGGCTACATCGATAAACTACAATATGTTCCCTTAACAATTGTCTCCCCTTCAAAAGGTTTGGTGAAGGGAAGCGAAAAGTCAGAAACATCACAATAATAGAGGATAAACAGGCCAGCTCACCATTTAGGGATGGCGTTAACAAGCACTTCAAATCTTCTCGATTTAAAACACGTCTGAACACTATGTAGTCGCAACTGGAAGTCCCTGTACGTTTAACTCTCTTATGCTAAGCGAGCATTCTACGATGCGAGCTAATCCCCCGATGGTGTACCTGTGTGATACAAATAATCAGTATAAATCAAGTGAATGCCGCAGTTGTCTACACTGCGTTACAGTCACAAAATCTCATGGTTACAGAAAAGGGAACAATGACGAGAAAAGTTTCAATATTGATAATCTGGTTCTAGAAGATTTACAATCAACCTTATTAGATAAGATTAAGCCCCATACTGTTTAACCAGGTGCGCTGAATTGTTTGTCATAAACTTGTCTTGTGGTGTTTTTTGGAAACATTTATAGTTCAAAACGTTTGGGCAGGCAGGTGCAGCTCGCGCTGAAAACGCGAACACAAAATGCCAAATTAAGCGGGAAAGCTTAATGAATGTAAAGAAACGAATGATTATTAACAAAATAATGTGTATGGTTGCCATATCCTTCTGGCGAATGGGATAGAACGCTTGACTTCTAATCCAGTGATCACGGTTTCGCCGAGGATTCTCAATATCTTTTGTTACAAAACAGGATAAATAACGATCCGGCTGCAGTTTCATACTTCAAAAATGCTAACCTAACAGGCAAAAGGACAAGATGAACATAATAGACTATTACATGTAGTATTTCAATATCAGAAAAACTTAATAGTTCTAGGGCAACAGATCAATGCTCGTGGACAGCGCTTCTATTGTGGTGACTTATCATTCTTTTTATTCTTTTCTTTTCACCTATTGAGGTTCTGAATTCGTCGGTATTTATTGTTCTCAAAATATTCGCCGATGGGTTTTAGTGTTTAATTTGTCATATCTCGCACAAAACAATTTATAAACATTACAAACATGCAACGATATTGTGTCCAATAAGATTATGTACTTAAGTATTGCAAATGTTGTAAGGTTGCGACCCACAAATTATTTGAATTATCACGTTATTAAGTAGGAGAAATGATGAAATGGAGAGAAAAGTAGAACTCTATTAATGAACAATCTCATCTTCTTGTCAGTCTTCGCGAAGGTATATTCGAAATTAAGAATAATGTGCCTAATCATATATAAGATAAATTAGTCAGCATGTTAGATAGAGTGATTGGATACTTTATATCTAGCGAGCAGTATTTCAGCTATATTAAGATGCGAACAAGTTAAGAAACAATAAATCAGTGGCAAAAAGAGGTCGGATGGGACATAGAGAACAAACTTTTAACTGCCACTGGAAAAATATAGAGTATTGGGTAGGGACGGAAAATTTACTCTTTTGTAGCGGCTACAATGAGCCCAATATTTTTCCAAAATGGGTCTTTATTGTGCAAGGAGCGTTGACACCTTAAACACGTTACCCACCGCGGCCACATTTTCTGTATTGTAACCTGACAACCCCCAACGAAAGGGTCTCCCTAATCCGCCAACCGGGGACGTGCTGGGCTGCTCTGTGGGTCACGCACTTGGAACCCTTCCAGTATGGTCCCAGTCAACACGTTAAAAGACAATGTCGAGGAGGAAAGCCGGAATTAAATTTGATCTTATTAACATCCCTGAAAATACTGATAGTGTAAATCATTTGCAGAGGATGTATAGTGTATTAACGATCTTTGTTCTGAACTATTGGGTATACATGATGACTTTACTTTCATCGAAACTTACAGATTTATAAGCTAATCCTAACAATACAACACAGAAGCAACGGTTATTAAAAGTCATAATTAGAAATGGTGACGCTTGGTGCAAAATCCTTAAGAATGCATATAAACATAAGGTATCTACAAGAAAATAGGCATTAGTAAGGACTTGACAAAGCTCATAGAGCTAGCAATAAAGGGATTCGAATTAAAATAGAGAAACTTAAAAAGATCAATCTGACAAATAGTGGGCTAAATGTAGAGCAAAAGTTTTGGATCTTCCTGGAACTACCAAAGCTTCAACAAGGAGTTCTCATAGATCTGGGCGTTTTCTAAGGAAGTCAGGCGGAAATCGTTAAATATTTGTAGTTCTTATAGTTATATTAACGGTCTATTTCGAGTTCAAACACTTTTCTAAATTATAGTTCTTACAGTTTTTATATTTCAAGTACACGTAGTACTTCTGATACTGATCATGTGGATATTTCTGACAATGAATTTGACGAAAGTCATAAGAAGAAAGTTTTTTTCTAATGTTGCCAATCTGTCAAATAAACAGTCTGAATTACTAGCATACTTAGCTATTAGAAATCCTATTATTGGTGAAATATTTCCTAACAATACTTAAGATAGAAATAACTATAACTTTACAAGAAATGGATATGAAACATTTGAGACTGAGAATCAGGGAGACGGATATTTTATTAATATCTGTGTCAAGTAAGAGTTAAATGTAAACAGGATTAGCATTTTTAATGACAAGTTTAAGGAATCAATATGTCTATACATAGCATTTTTAAGTTGTTAATTTGTCTCTTATATCGACGTCCAACTTCTCCACAAAAACTATGATGATCGGATTAGTGTGATTAATCATGCAGTTAGATTGAACTACAATCGTCCTCTTATTCAGTGATTTTAATTATAAGGATTAACTTTATATCTACTGGTCGATATATGTATTCTGCTACAAAGTTTCTAAATTGTATTTAATACAATATCCTTTTGCAAAAACCCAAGTTGTTTATATTTGATTTTTACAAACAAAAAAACATGTCTGACCTTCATTATGGTCTGTCCATAAAAGTGACCATGCTATCATCAGCTTTGATTATTTATGTCAGGATAATTATGAAATATATCAAGATTTTAAAGGGGATTACTTATCAATTTATAATGAATTATATGCATTGAATTGGTAGACTTAATTCCTCAACAGACGCATAGAGGAAATGTGGCTTATATTTAAGAGTAAACTTTTAGATTGTATAAATGTTTCTATCACATTTTACATTCCACTGTGTTTTTGGTAGTAAAATTGCACCAGAATCTGAATAATAAAATTCTGAATTTATTTTATCAGCCAATATTTTCCAAATTTTGTAAAGAAAAAAATTATCTATAAAAAAAATGCACACACCTATTTTTCTATTTTTGCAAAATTATAATCATACTTACAATACAATAATCACTAAAGCATATGTGTTAGTAGAGGTTTTTAAATCGTTTAAAAAGAACGTAATCTATTTTACTTTGTATTAAATAATCGTGTACAATTTGTTTACTACTATATATCTTGTTATCAACATTTCTATTCTCCATACATCATGTATTTTTTTTTGTTAATACTTTTACAATGTGGTTTCAGAAGTTCGTCATTAATATTGTTTTTCCACTTTTATCAATTGGTGACAACGTAGTGTAAAAATCTCTATCTCTACATTTACTTAACAAAATAGCACCGTCGCTAATATTACTAGAAGCATAAATATTATATTGTAAATATTAATATCTATTTCTAGTATTTTGCCCTTTATGTGAATAAATCTTCCCTTTTCATTTTAAACTTCACTAAAACAAAATTGTTTTTTTTTAAATTGCGACCACTTGACTATCACTTGCTTCAAAATATATCCCCAACCAACATACATTTCTCTTTAATATTTCTAACTATTACATCGGACCAAAATGTTTCTTGTAAAAACAGAATATTATAATGTGTTTCTGTAAATAAAGCAAACATACAGTTATTTTTTTTTATAAATATTGCATAATCAATTACAATTCAGACTAATACCATTAAGCATAGCCATTGATGCAAAAACATGTTAAATACTATCACAAAACAAATAATTTTTCTTTTTTAACATTTTTATTCTTATGTGCTTCCTAAGATGCCTTATAATGGGGTACTTCTTTGGGCTTAGCTCCTCGACCACTTTTAGTTTTCACCTTCTCAGTTCAGGGAAAATCCTTCAATGGCGTCTTATTTGTTCAACAGTTTCATTTTCAATATTAACTATGACGGAAACATTATATTCTACATTAATAATGTTCTATACCATTTGACAATGCATTACCAACGTTCTCAATTAAGGCTACTTCCTCATTACAAATCATTGTGGCACTACCACCATTTTCCTCGATTTAATGCACATTCACCTCATTATCAATCTTTGGGCTTGAGGCTTCTGATTGTTTTTTACTTTCCCCCGTCTCATTGTTGCAATCGTCACCCTTCTCTCAGCCTACTTCGTATCTTCGGCCGAACTACTAACTTTCCTACTGTTGTTCTCCGCCATATCGGTGAGCAATTTTTCTACACTCGCAACACCATTCTCAAAACTCTGGTTCCTAGCAAAAGAATCTCAGTTGTTCTGCTCTATATTTTCAACTTGTTCGTCTTCACGATCAACACCATTTTGGTCCATGTCAGCTACAGTTCTAACACCACTGATCCCTGCAGGATGGCATGGTTGTTATGAATCACACGATAATATGCGATTTCTTTCTCATTGACTAAATTTTATTGAATATGTAATTGAAAGTAATTTAGTTGGAAGTTTTAAATACTCGTGTTTCATTATATACACCTGCCAGGGAGCCCATTTACGATTGTTTGAAATCGGAGACTATTTCCACTCCCATTTTTTTAAATAAACGATTTATTTTGTTCGTCTGAGACATACATGTACTCAGATTTAATAATGACATAATTTTAAAGAGACTAGTTTTTTACCTTTAATATGGATGTTACTGCTGATCAATTTCCCGATACATATCCTCTCCTTCGTCACAACTTCGCGCTTTAACAATGACGCGGAAAGAAATGCCTAATAAAACTGGAAAAGCTTGGCGAATTTAATGAAACGAGTAATAACTGCCAACATATTTATGGATGCCTTGTCCTCGTAGCGCATGGGATAACGCGCTGGATTTCTAATCCTTAAGTCGCGGGTTCGAATCCCGTCGAGGATGCTCAATATTTGTCAGAAAAATTGAAACGGTATAAATGACGACGTGGGTGCTGTATTATGCTTCAAAACAGCTTTCCAACCGGCAAAGTGATAAAAATTGTTGGAATATATTACTAGTAATACTTTAAACATACCAACATCAGAAAAAACCGAATAGTTCTCGGGAGCAGATATCTGGGCGCGTGGAAAGCGCTTCTGTTGTTGTGATTTATCATTCTGTTCTTCTCACCTATTGTTATAAATTCGTCAAGAAAAACGTTCGGTAATATCTGCAAAACCTTCACTGGAGAACCCGGGTGTCAATCCCGGCACCTCTCACGTTCTAAGCGAGCGCTCTTTTTTCTTGTACAATGTATATACAATTGTATTCAATATTTACAATACAACTCAAATGGGTACAAACAAAGCATTCCCTACTTGAAAACAGTAGTGTTAATCTAACCCTATTTTGTTAATGTCCTTTTTCTTAATTCATTTTATTTTACCTTATAAATGATTAAAATCAATTTAACAATTCAAATATAATCACACAAAGAAAAACAATTACACATACATTGCTAGATATTGTAGAGAACAATCACATTTGTCTTTATTTTATATACACAATAATAAAAAAGTAGATTCTATGATTTTAACAAACGAAGCTTATTTTTAAGTTGATGATTATTTTATTTTCAATACCGTTGAAAAAAAAGGATTGTGTTTTGTAAAGTATTTTTCAAACAAATGTATTTGTTTTCCATTCTATAATAGTTGAATTCATATTCCCTATATTTCTTTAATATACATATGAAAACAACCGTTTTAAAATGTATTTCTTATTCTTATTACCATTTTCACTAGCCTAACAACTTCTAAAACATTTATCCAAAAAAAAAAAAAAAACAATTACAGGTAAGTGCGTGTTTTGTTTTGCGAATGGCCATTCTAAAAGAATTAGTTGTGTGTACAAAGGTATGACAATGTTAAACGACGTGTAGTTGTGTAACAAATCTATTAGAAGTACACGTAAACCTTGAACTTTGTCACAAGTGAGAAACATGTGCTCAATGGTTTCTACGTGTAAACCACATAATAGACACGTATCATTGTCAACATTATTCATTTGATATAGTTTTTCTCGTGTTAAAATATCGTTCATTGTAAGCCGGCAATTTAAACTTAAAATATCTGGAGGGGGATGGAGTATATGTACACGTGAGTAGACCGTGTGAATTCCATCGATGGAAATTTATTCAATTAAATATTTTCAGACGTAAGTGCCACAAAAAATCAGTTGGAAGAAAATCGTAAAATATTTTCGACGTCGCACCTTGGAGATAACTCGAATGCTATCAGCTAACAAAATATCTAGAATCTTTTTGATATTTTTTTTAATTCCAGGTGTTCATACCACGTGTTTGGAATTGCAGTCGCAAATTGTTGAAAGGCATTTTTAAAAACATATTTTGGTAATTTTTCTTTTTAAAATTGTTCTACAATTGCGTTTGGCGATATATACCGGGGGATTACTTCCCTATATAAATGTTTGTTTTGTGTTATAACTGAAGCAAAAAATTCAGAAAACAGGGATTTCCCATTATACTGAATGGAAGGATTACAGACAATTGGATATTCATTTACACGTGTTACCTAAATGTTAATTTTTACTAAAGATTTCAGTCTATAGAAAGCTAAAACATTTCTCTATTAAATAGCGGAAAGTTCTTAATTGTTTTGATTTGAAAAATGTATAAACTACATAATGCTCCAAGTTCGTCTGTTCAATTTTTGAAACAAAATAATTGAAAGTGTTTTTCCAAAAAGCTTGACATTCTTTATCTAAATATTTTTAAAAACTTGAATCTGAAATATTGCCTTTTGAGAAAAATATCTGGTAAATATAAACCGCCATTTATATTAATTTATTTTATTATATATGAATAAATCTACCACACTGTATTTCGGTAACTTTAAAACGACTGCTGACTAAACAAGCAACTCATTGTCTCCCGCTATTCGTAAAAGACGAATATTTCACCGAAAATATTTTTATCAATGTGTACAGAGCTTTTGATATTTATGTACATTTTTCAAACTATTTACATTACATTTACAGAAATGCAACTAACCATGAATACAAAGTAAATGGAAATAATGTTGTATACATGGGAGTGAATTTTACTTTTCTTTTCTAATTTTGCTAGTTCTTCTGATGTATTGTCTTATTAAGTGTATTACCAAGACGATGCGTTCTACAAATTTTGCAGTTTCGTCTTATGTTTGCTCTGCCATTCTTTCATGGCCATGTTTGCATATACTGTCATTATCATCATCTATTAACTTCATAACCTCGGTGTTCTGCAACTCCTTTTTGTGGGATAGATTGCAGAGGGAAAATAAGGCAGTATCACCTTGGGACTCGGGTATAATCAAAGAAAAAGGCCCACTTCCAAGGGGCACATTCATACACTCATCTTCTAAAATACATAAATCAATATGTAAAGATTTGTCAGATCAAGACTTTTCAGTAATATTATTGTCATCCGATTCGGAGCACTTTGAATTTCAGCAAATTCATCAGGTTTACTAGCATCATCTTTGTTATTGTGTACTACTACATTAATTGCATCTTGGGCATTTACACCGGCATTTAACACTTTAACATTTTCTGACCGATTTGACCATATTGGGTTCACTTATTCTGTCTGTTTGTTTCCTCTTTCTCCCCAGATATAAACGTGAAAACGTTTAATGAACATTGAGTTTTCCGATAAATCTGTATTATTCACAAGGCGCATTGTCACAATTTCTTGCTAGGTGACCGAATCTGTTGCACCTATAACACTTGTTATGTGGACAGTTGGCATACAAATAATCATCCAATAGACAACTCGAACAATTGTCATGCTTAATTCTTACATATTCATACCTGTCCTTTTCGATTTCAAATTTCATACTGCACGGCCAACTGGTAACATTAGGAGGGAAAACAACGACTTCCGTCTTCACAACTTTATTGTCAGTGAAAATGTCCGGAAAAACAGTTCAAACTGGTTCAACAGTTTGCAAAACACCTAAAGCTACTCAAAAGCAATTCAACTGCAAAATCATAATTAACTCGTAGTATTTCACACACAGCAACAGAACAAAATCTGAATAGTTTTACGGTAACAATATAGTTTCTATTGTTGGGCCTTATCATTCATTTTTTCTCATTTTCTTCTCGATTATTGTCGTTCCGAATTTGTCAACAAACAAAAAGGTCGGTAATATCTACAAAATTTTTACTGGACACACACGAGCATCCATCCCGGTACCTCTCGCATGCTAAGCGATTGCTCTACAGTTTGATCTAGTTTGTCTACATTGGGTTACAAGTTTACAGAAAATAATAATTACGAGAAAAGTTTCCATATTTGTAAACACATTTAAAATCAACATTGTTTGGAAAGTTAAGGCATCGGCCACAGGAATCTGTACAAAACAATTTACATGCAATTTCTAATGATACCTGGTAGATTTTAGGGAGTGTGGGAGAAGCTAAGAAACAGTATTTACCCGCCAACTCTCAAACAATTTTAAAAAAATATTTCTTGACCCTTATCGACACGGGTGTCTGGTTAGATCTGTTCCAACTTAACTTGATTTTTCCTAATTAAAAATCCTATCTTTACGTTTGTAATGTCATTAAACCGCTACAATTGAAGAATTTCAGCCAGTTCCAAACATACCGGACAATAATCCTGGACAAAAGTGGAGTTTGACCTAGTAAATATTCCTCTATGTAGATTTTTGGTAGGTAGGCTGAGAATGAAATATGAAATATCCTAGTAAATTTCCCAAAACAATCAGAGGCGTGTAATTTTGCAGATACATGCAATGGTTATAATCTTATGTTTGGTCACATTGACGCTAAAATAAATGTTTCGAAAACTGTTGATCCACTTTAAATAAACAATAAAAAGGTTAGCTTAACAGCCTCAACAGGAAAAGCTGCAGTGATCCTTAAGAAAAACCCAAAATAACAAAAATGTAACTACCATCCATAGCTTTTCGGGTCTAATGTATGATAGATTTACAGATGATGAAGAATTCCAAAATCAATGAGAAGACTTGTGGTCTGATTATTGATGAAATGTCTATGATCAGTAGCAAGACTGTTTGTATCAGGGGGTCAGACAGGTGCAAAACCCTTTAGGTGAAATACAAGTAATTTTAGCAGGGGCTTTTAGACAACTTCCACCTGTACCTAACTATGAATTTGTGATAATAGAACAAACATGATAATTGCAAACACTCTCAAGTTTATGCATATAGTTACTCTTGATAGTTCACAGAAAAGAAGAGCCAGATTTAATTTCAGCTATACATGAAATAGCAAGGTAACATAAAGAGAATAAATATAATAAACCAGTAAATCCCTTATTTTTTAACTTTTAAAAATGTTAATGAAATTATATGTTAAAACTTCATAGTTTTTTACTGCTGAATACGAAATGCTACCATATTGACATAATATGGCAACAATGCTATCAAAAACAACTTTGAAGGATGACATCAATTATAATAATCCTAATTTTGAGTGAATAAGGTTTTTCTCTCTGTTTCATTGGCATTCTAAGCTTAGAATCAGAACAATTACTTAATCGCCTTAAAATGACACCTCCACCTGGTGACGATCCAGTCAAATTGTTTGCACTGAATTTTAATAAACATATTTGGAATGATATTGTTTTTTTGTAAAATGGATGGTAGGTATTTAATACTTTTTTAAATACCACTCATTGTCATCGGATCTTTTATACCATTTAGAATAGTAATTGGCATAAAAGTGTCATAAAAATGAAATATTTGCAATTTAATTGATCATTGTTGAAAATACATGTAGTACTAAATAATATAAAATTGCGAGATACATTTAAGCCCCCTTCTTCCAACTTCTGAAAATTAAATGGTCCATGCTTAAGATGAAGAACAACAATAAGAAAATACTTTGAGGCTATCACTTAAAGAATCATTAAGTTTTAACATAATTTGATAATTGCAAAAGTAAGACACAAATTTTAGGTAACTTTCAGTACAAAGCTGTTGTGTGATAGGGGACAAAGACAAAATGGCGGAGATAGTAATTGAATTTGTTGTTCAGTTACTTGTTATCACAGATATAAAATTTAGTTGTGCAGTGTTAATGACAGTAAGGTCTTGTATGGAATATTTTTTTAACTTGAAGTGGCCCAGTTGTTTAGGTTGTTGGTCATCTACTATTGATCACATGGTCTGTCAACACTTGTTGTGTGGAGTCTCACTGCTGGCAGGGTGTACTAAACTCCATTATTAATTGACAAAGATTATCAGTTTTCCTACAGCAGATTGGATATGTTTGTTCTCTTGGTACTCTGGCTACCTCCCTCAATACTAGATGCCATGATATAGCTGGAATATTGCTGAAAGTGGCATGAAACACCATATAAACAAACAGTTAACTTTTGAAAAATACAACGAACACTGAGGCAGATAATTGGCACCTAGTTATTGTTAGTTTATTTCCTACAGTATTTGTAATATTTTAGTGGCTTTCGTTTCTTTAATGGCATCTCGACAACAAAATTGTAGGGATCTGCAGATTGAATACCAGTATCTGACTACCTTCCTCTGGAGTTCGATGACTGTCTTATGATTACACTAATCACAATTGCCATATAAGAATTGTAAGATGTATTTGTTTCATTCCCATTATGCATTCCTCTAATATGAAAAAGGTTATTCTTAATGATCATGATCATAATTGTATTTGTAAGGGTACACTCCTCCTTCACCAGGAAATTAAGCACTGTGGATTTACAGACTTTAGTAAAAGTTGGGATCATGCTGTGAATATCATCCGTGCATTTTTTGCTGGTAGCATTTTTCCTTTGTTTGATATGTTGAGGACGAAAACATTATGTTGCAATTGGATGAACCATTGAAAAATACCATTTAATAAGTCAATCATCAAACTTGGACAAAATTGGATCTTTGATCTCTGAAAATGGATATTAATTGACTGATATGGTGTAATGAAGCTTTTTGATGATGCTTAATTAAATTAAACATATCAATGTCCAAAACTTCCTCAGCCAAATGATTCCTCATTTATTTCATTAGTTTGGATGTTAATGATAACTGGACATTTATAATAATGTAGTTTTAACAATTTGTTTTCTCATCCCACCTACTTGCATTTAACCACTGGTTCCAAACAATTGGTATTCCATCTTTCATAATTTTTCTAGTACAGTATGCATGTTCCCACTCGTCATTAGTGTATACCTCAGTTTTTTCATATCGTGTAAAAAATCTGAGACTACTTCTGAAGGACAGAAAATATTAGTACAGATGAAATTGTTAGACTTAGCCTCAGAATCACTTTAAAAATGTTGGTTTATAATTGGGTCAAGCGGGAAAAGTTTGGTTAATTTAAAGAAACGAGTAATAACTATCAAAATATTATGAATGCCATGTCCTCGTAGCGGAAAGTATAGCGCGCTGGATTTCTATTCGAGTGGTCGCGGGTTCGAATCCTGTCGAGGATGTTAATTTTTTTTGTTAGAAATATTACAACAGCTTAAATGACGACGCGGGTGCCGTATCAAGCTTCAAAAATGCTGTTCTAACAGTCAAAGTGACAAATGCGAAAAGTGATGAAAATATTAATTAGACTATATTACTTGTAGTATTTTACACACATCAACCTGAGACCATACTGGGACGGTTCCCAGTGCTCGACACACAGAGCAGCCCAGCGCGTCCACGAGTGGCGGATAGGGGAAACCCTCTCGTTTTGGTGGGAGGGGGGTTGTCAGGTCATAGTAGGAAAAGCCTGGCCGCGGACCATAGTGGGTAATGTGTTTGCATAGTGCAACGCTCCTTGCACGATAAAGATCCCTTTTGTAGATATCAAAAAAGAGTAGGCTCATTGGAGCCGCTACAAAAGGCTAGATTCTCCGACACTACCCAATGCTCCGTGCTTTTCCAGTGGCAGTCAAAATGTTGTTCCGTTAGGAATATATAATGTATTGACAGAGTCAAAAGACCATAAATGTTATATTACATATGCAGACATATTATAGTCTTTTTTAGGGTTGGTGCATCGGTTGAGTTATTTTTTTTACGATTTCGTCCGAGGTCAATATATTCCTAACAGGTCCATATATAATGTATTGACCTCGTCAAAAGTCCATAATTGATAAATATCTTAGGAAAATGTTACAGTAACAGTTTTATTTTATTGTTTGGGTGTTTTATTTGTTGGGTTGTTTCAAATAAAATATTTGTCAAACCAAAATGTGTACATATTATGTGTATGTATTTAATGTGTTAATAAACAACCTCTTTGAATTCTATGTTTATTTTCGAAAACATTTAATGTCTCGATTGTCGTTTTCAACTTTCTTTATCCGTAAAAGTTTGTAGAGTGTGAAAAGGCTATTCATAGCAAATCGGTAATTTAAACAATGAATATCCGGAGGCAAAAAGGGAGATGTACATTCGAGTAGACCTTGGAAATTGGGTTAAAAATATTTTTCAGACGAGGGCGCTTCAAATATCAGACGTACATGTAAAAATAAATCGTAAAAAATCTTCCATGTCGTACTTGGAAAGTTTATAACTCGGAAAGCATTAATAATGCAAATATCAGGGATTTTGTCAACATTTACTGGATTTGAAAATAAATTGTAAAATTTTCGAATAAGCGTTTTTCACAGTATCACTTTGGATATAACAATAGAATCTGGCGGTAAGAAACCAGGAATAACTTTATAACAGATGTGTTTTATTTGTGTTATGCCAGCTGCTTTGAAATCTGGAAACAACAGCGACTTGCCATTGAATAACATTAATGGATTACAAAACGAGTATTTTCATACACATGCTGTGTTTTGAAATAAAATTTAATTTTGGATTTTAAAGCATAAAAAACATAATTCTCTATAATACAGTGGTAGGTGTTTAATTATCTGGAATTAAAATAGGCATAATAACATTGTGCTGCAATTAAATGTTCTTAATTTAAAAAAAAAATATATGAACACTTTTCCAAATGTCATAAAACTCTATGTCAAAATATTTTCTGAGGATTTTTTACCTCAAATATTGCATTTTCAGACAAATATCTGGTAAACTTAAGCCACCCTTAATCTTCTTGCCAACTTTTGTTTCAAATTTTCCTAAATTACTTTTTCTTTGGAAAATTTTAAACACCATATAAACGGATTTCATTTTTTCATTTTTTTTTACAAGGGACACACCATGATCGTATAATAAAATCTTGGCATTATTTGGAAGATAAAACGGTAGCCCTCTCGGGTAGTGTAAGATCTAGTATTGACCAAAAATATAATATTGACTTTATCTTCGAATTGTTTAGTCCCAGTTTATAGACATAAATTTTTACCTACATATATTCCTTACAGTTTAGTAACATCATTGTAAAGTTTAATTTGAAGTTTTTGTAATTCCCTTTATGAAATTGAACCTGACCCTAAACATAATATTTTAGATTTTTGTTTGTTAATTTTTCACACGAAGCCTCACTATATAATTCTAAAACTTTCAATGTTTCGTTTATTAATTCTCTATTTACAACTGTCAAAGTAGTATCGTCTGCGTGTGCAAAATTGCGATTCTTTATCTGAGAGCGAATTTTAATACCTGTAATATTTTTATTTTTTGAAATTGGCTTGTCCCAATGGGTCTTCGGCCAAAACAAATAAAATCGCAGAGATTAGACCCTGTATCATCGAATTTTTAACCGGAACATATCTTTTTAGAAAACCAAATTTTTCCAATGTTTAAAAAACATATTTGTGTTCAATTCTATCAAAAGCACTTTGCTGATCAATTTTGATCAGGTACCCGTCTAAATTATCTTACTCCGTTGGATCAATAATATCTCGAACACTTGCCGTAGTGTCTGAAATATCGTTTCCTACAAATAGAAAAAGTCTGAAATTGAGAAATTATATATGGCAAAAGATTTTTAATTCTGTCTGACATTATTCGGGCTAAAATTTGTTTAATTCACTGCCAAAAGGGAAATAGGACACGAGTTCTGCAATAAATTTTTTATCCCCACTTTTTTAATATATAAATGTTATAACTCCATGACGCAATAATCGAGACATTATTTTTACTTTCTCAATTTCAGCAAAACGTTTCTTAAGAATTTCCCCAAAATGATTGTAAAAGTTTAAATAGAAAGAAACAGTTATACCGTCAATACCAGGACTTTTATTTTTAGACATACTATTCAACGATTTAAAAATCTCGTCTGATGCTATTTCAGAATTTATAATATTTTTTATTCCTCAGACACTTTCGTAGTAACGCAATTGGACAATTCTGTCATTTTTATTTCATTAATACTTGTACAAGAAAATAAAGCTTTATGTTCATCAATTTCATCGAAAATATTTTCAGTTTGAGATAAAATTTAACCATATTTATTTCTTAATTCCTATATGCAATTATTTTCCTGTCGGTGCTTGTTCAGTTGTACAAATTATTTAGAATTTTTATCTCCATCAATGGCCCATTGTAACTTTGATCTTAAAAAGCACCTTTGCATATTTTTTCTTCATATTCTCTTAAGCTAATTTTCAATTCTTAGAATTTATTTTCATCAAAATCTGTATTATTTGCAGCATATGCTGAATTTTTACTCATTTTCTAATTTGAAATATTATGCTCCGTCTTGTTTCTTTTTTTCTTTGGCATAAATTTGAGTAATGTTTTCATTTTATAGTTAAGATTGATGTAAACCCAAATTTCAGATTCAGAAAGTGGACAGTTCTCTTCATTTGTATCAAAAGATCATTTTCACATATTGTCGTCAAATAAAAGCATGATGTTGAGAGATTTAGACCACGTTCTATGGAAGAAAAATCTACATTGAGCACGACTGATGAATATTCACTAAATGTATTGTACTTGTAATAAATATTTTTAACAAATGACGTAGTAAATTTTGTAATAAAAATGGAGTCAATTGAACTTTGCAATAGAGTATTTTCAACAATAAGACGCCAAGAGTAGAAACGAGTGGAAGGGTTTCTAGCCCTCCAGACATCATATAAGTTACGATCATTTAATAAAGTCTGTAGTGCATTATATCCTTGATCCTATTACCGCCTCTATCTAAAACAGATATAAATTTATTAAAATCTCTAAGTAAAATTAAATTTTCAGAGTTTGGTATGTGTGCCTGAATATTTTTACAAAACTTTACTCTATCTGTAGATAAATTTGGGAAATACACATTCACTGCTTTACTAATTTTATCACTATTTCAGATTTGAATATGAAAGGACCTTCCTTCACATTGAAAAATTAGCCTTGCATTATTTATAAACTAATTAAAAACGCATCACCTTGCTTTTTATTACCTGAAAAGGAAGCAAATATGTCTCCATTACAAAGTTGTTGATGATTTTGTAGAAAATCTTTATCCCAAAAAGTTTCCTAAAGAGCAACAATATCACACGAATTATCTTCAATAAATGTACACATCTTTAAAACTTTATTCATATCTCAAACCATTGACTTTTAAAGATCTACAATTAATCATTTCAAAGGTACTACAGACTGCAAAAAACTTGTATTGTTGTGTACTTGAACTTTGTAATTTTATGTATTTATTGTACGAAGTTACGGTTGTTTTTTTACAGCAGATTTACTGTCTTATAACAGGACGAGCCCTTCTGGTTTTCTGGACACCTTGAAATAAATTGTCATCATTACATTTGAGGTCACATTCCTGCATTGACTCAGCAACACAGGCACCAACATTTGATCACTCTATTGTTGAGCCAATATTTGACTGAGACAAAGAGAAAGGACCTTGATTTAAATGCACAGCAAGAAGTTCCTCATCACAATAAACACCATTATCAAATATTGTCATTGTCTACAAATTCCAGTTTTTCTGGAGTTAAGCCAGTGATACCATCAATAACTTTACAACTTGACAACTTTCAAGCACTTCATCACTCAGCGCTTGCAGTAATTTTTTTTCTTGTTAATTGCCATCTTGTTTTCTATCACGGTTTATTCGTGCAGATTCAACTTTAATTTCAGTTTCACTGACACTACATTTTCAAAGTTACTTTTGCATTTACTAGTAAAATAACCACAACGTTTACATGTTTTAGCTTGACAAAATCTAACAAGGTGACCATGAATATTACATCTGTTACGAGGACAGTCTGCATACAAATGCTGGTTAGACAAACAGTGCACACTTTATTTTGATTATCGTGCCGAACACGAATATATTCAAATCTGTCTTTTGCCAATTCAAACTTCATGCTGTAAGAAAAACTATATATTAGGTTGAAGTTAGCAAATCAAATACCTTGTTCCATCCTCTACATAAGTGCCAGGATGGTGTCTCTTTTTGATTGGTGCCTTTATTTCTACAACGAGATCTTCCAATTTTGCGCAGATATAAGAATCTTCAAAGAAAGCTGAAAGATGCATTAAACTAACAACAGTTTCCGCAGAATATACGGCATGACAGTCATATTTTTAACCTACTACTTGAAATCCAGTCCTTACCTTTTGCAGTTATATCATACAGATGTCCACTCCGTGGTACAACTGTTCCTACACCGTATGTTTCCTCCAATTTATGAATTACACTTCTTACCTTCACTACTTTATCTTTCACATCCACAACCAAAGTTAGTTCTCTGAAAACACTGTTCCCCTACCACCTGGCATGTGAAGGTATATTTAGGCCAAAAAGGCTTAGTTTCCCAAAAAAAATCCAAAAAAAAAAATAAGAATACTATCATCAATTATTAAACACTGAACTATCTACCATAAAAGGATGGCTTTCGATTATGCAAAAATACGTCTAATTGTACTCTATAAAAAAACGCCGTCTTTCCCACTCAGAGCATCAACAGGAAGTCGGCTAAAGCAGCAAAGTTACTCCTGTAACGGAAACACTACCGAGGTGGGTTGAATTGTTGATCACAAACCTCACGAGTTTTTGTTTGGAACACAATTTATTTCATATCCCGAAAAGTATGGGTAGGTGATGCAGTTCGCGCTTAAAGAATGACGCGGGAAAAGAAATGTTTGGTGAATTGAATGTCCTCGTAGCGCAGGGGATAGCGGGCTGGACTTCTAATCCAGAAGTCGCGGGTTTGAATCCCGCCGAGGATGCTCAATAATTGTCAGAAAAATGAGAACAGCATAAATGAGGACGCTGATACAGGCAAAGTGACAAAAGCAAAAAGTGATGAACATGTTAGACTATATTACATGTAGTATTTCACACATATCAACACATTCAAGAACAAACGAAAAGTTCTAGGGAAACAGATATCAGGGCGCGTGGACAGCGTTGTTTATTGTTATACCCCCCCCCCGGCAAACTTGTTTGGGGGGTATATAGGAATCACCCTGTCTGTCCGTTTGTCCACATGCCTTGTAAGCGCAACTCCTTAACCGCTTGATGAAATTTAATGAAACTTAGCATAAAGGAAGTACATTATATTTAGATGTACATGAAGGATTTTTATTTACCACGGATATCATTAAGGGGAGATAATTGGAGTTGAAAGCGAAGAGGGGGAAAATGTTCGGGAATGTCTGCAAAAATTGTAATAGAGAACCCGGGCATCGATCCATGCTAAGCGAACGCTCTACCATGTGAACTAGTTCCCCAATGATGTTACTGCGATAAATTAATCAGTATACACCTAGTACATGTCTATGTTGTCTACATTGTGCTTCAAGTTTACACAAAAGTAACAACGACGAGAATAGTTTCCATATGTATGAACACATTTAAAATCAACATTGTTTGATAAGATTAGGCATCGGCTAAAGCGTCAAGTTCCTCATGTAATGAAAACACAGTGTAACAGTTGAGTTCGTGTGTGTTTACAATGCCGTCCTCGTCAATGTCCTGACTTTCCACTTATCGCAAGCGAAGGTCAAAACACATAAGTTCGTTCCTCTGGGAATCGAGTCCTGATGGCGTGAAATAGACAAATTTTCTTGAAATTTCAAATTATCTACTACATGTAGTATAAAACATTAAAAATGAAGGGTTCAAATTTTAACAATTGTAAAGGACATATAAATACAACAATGATTTCAAATAAAAACTTCAACAATTCTATAAACAAGTTAGTACCAAACATCTATAAATGGATACTTCAAAATTACATGTATCTAAAAACTCAATCGTTATTATCGCTCATATCAATACATTTTAAACACTTTTAAACAAAGAAACGTGCAGAAAACAAAAGGACACGTTGTGAAGGATTTAGTATTCGAATTTAATAAATAATTTAATATTCGAATTTTACTGATTAATTTAGTATTCTAGATGTTTCTTAAATATATTTCATTTTAAATCAAAACTGTACAACATAAATTCTCAGCAAAAAACTGTTATAAATTTGAGCCTTTCTAAGCTTCTGTTCTAAAGACAAATTCGTATAGTGAATGCAAAATGTTGTGTCAAATAATTTTATTATCAATTAAAAAGTAAAGTGCTACTACTCGAACTACAAACATCCACCAAATCGGATATATTTGAAAACAAATGTAAAATGAATAGAGCGCTTCGTTCTCATTGTAAAAATAATAAAGTTTGTGGCGAAATTGTTATATTCCTCCCCTAAGAATGAATTTATATGAAATATATATTCTTCTTATAACTTTTTAAAACAATTGAGCTTTAAATACTTTAGTACAATAACAATTATAACAAATATGAACGCAGGTAAATAAAAAAAATTAGTTCCGATATTTAAAAGTAAATAACTTATCAAAATAACAAATGTAGTAACAAAAGTATAAAAACAAAACAAACAAAAAAAGAAATAACTGGATATTGTTCGAGTGTTCATCAAAAAGTAAACAAAGTAGAGTTCATCTCCAGCCAGGCTTAATCTTTAATTGCATAACTTGTCCTCATCTTCTTTCTTGCATGGGGAAAAATGTGCTTCTCTATCTCGAGGTACACATATACATCCCTCTAAATTTGCAAAAAGTTCTTTTGTAGGTATTTTAGCATCTGCCTCTCCCTTCTTGCCTCATCTCTTCCCTGAATATTAGAATATTAACCTTAGGTTTCACAATTCGTTTAACAACTTTTCCGGGCTCTCTATAGTGTTTGTTGTGTTCCATATTACATTTGGGTAAACCTAACTCATGTTCAATGACGGCTTCCTGTGAGTGATGATATTTTATTAAATGTGGTTTGAGGTAACACCTCCTTCCTACTTTACTATCACAAGGCGACATTGCCATACTAGAGTTTTTTTGTTCGTGGAATCGTATCATTTCGCAATTCTTAATAACAGGGGTTTTATTCCCCCTTTACATCACAAATCATCCCGTCCTCTTCCCAGTAGTCTGGTATATTTTCATAGGCTCAACAATTGAAATATCATATTCACACATTCTGAAATCATATGATATATATGATATTATTTAAAAATAATAAAAAGAAATAACTTTGTAAAATTAAATTTTCTTTCTAGGTAAAACGTTTTTGGATGTATATATATATTTTTCCGAAGTTTGTTGAAGTGATGAAGTATACTCCGTTGATGTTTTAGAATTAACTTTATGTTTCCGTCGCAAATTTCTGCAAATGTTGCATCTTTGCGTAAACTTTTCGTCACATATGGTGCAATTAAACATTGAAATGTATTCTATGTGTGTCAATTTCCAATGTTTTATGTAACGTGAGAAACTTCTAAATATAGGTGTTCGACATCCAGACACATCACTATGTTGTGGAAACAATTGTCTCAAGTCATCATCAAAACGCAATATTTCTCTGTCTTCGTGTACCGTTATTGTGTCTGCCTCAGCCATTATGTTATCGGTGTCTGAAAGTAGAATCTCTCGTATTCCTAATTTTCTATAGATATGTGTACATATGTTTATTCACATTTTTGTGATTTCATATACATGTTTGTTCAGATAAACAATTCAAGTCACACAGTCATCAGTACTTCCGTATGATATTCATATTTTCCTAAGTCCTGTATTATTTGGTGATTGCACTAAAGATCTTTTTGTTCAACAACAATGCTCTAATTTTACTACTAATTTGACACAGAACCAACGGAACATCACTACTTATAATTTCGGAAATTTCTTTTCAGCATTTCACTACCTTAACGCTGTGGCAAATGATCAAAACAACACATTATTATCTCGTTTTTTTCGATTTATTTGTCTGTCGACATTTGAACATTAGTTTTTAACTAAAACATACCCCTACTACATTTCGGAAGTTCTGTTTAAACCACTATTGGTATTTAGTTGAAACGTCTACATTGATTAATTAACTATAGAGCATAGTCGAAAAGTCTTTTACGGAAGTTTCACGCATCCCTACTTCAAAACTTTGGCATGTACATCTACGCATATTTTCATTATTTACTTTTATTTGTTAGAAAACTTGGTGTCAAAAAGAATTACCTATGAACTTAATACTTTGTTTTGATAAAGAACATCACACACATAAAATATTTACAATAAAAAAGTCAAGAAATTTGTTATTCTACACGAAGTCATTGTAATGTTTGGTGCTCAGAACTTACTTAATCCTTTTTCAGACTAACATAAATGGTTAAAATTTTTATAAAAATTACTATTTACATATTGAGCCAATGCTCTGTTTAACTGAAGTTTACAAGTGCGGGGAATATTTTATAGGTGCCCTAACTGTTCGATCACAACGTTTTTGTTTTCATGGGGGTAGTGAACAGTTTTGGACCAAACTTAGATTCATCTCTAGTAACTTCAAATTCAGAATAATCAGTTAAAGACGCGTCTTCCTATACAATCCCCAAATCAACACGGGAGGGTTCTTCTACACGTTCGTCGATTTAGATTTCAGACCTATCCTGCCAATCATATGGTATTTTCTGACCAATATAAGGTTTCAGGTTATCTACTAAAACAACTATAAATTTCCCCGTTGGACTTTTTCTTATTCTATATGCGACTTAAGTAATTGTTTTCTCTACTTTGTAAGGTCCTGTCTATCCCATTCCAAATTTAAAATTGGAAATGGCGGGTACCACCTCCAGGCAAAATCTTCCTTAAAAGTACAGGTTTGACACCTCGATCATAGTTCTTTTTGTCTGAAGGCAGCAAGAGCCAAATTTTTGGTTGCGAAAGAATACGTATGCATAAGGGTATCCTTTAACCATTCCACATACTGGACTGGACATTGTGGATTCTACAGCAACTATATATTTATGGGACAAACCATGTCGTCTCTTCCAAACATTACATGAAATGGAGAAAATCCAGTGCTATCCTGAACAGTAGCGCTACACGCCATTAACAAATATGGAAGATAATCATCCCAATCATTTCGATTTTCATTTACATAGATATAAATCATCTGTTTTAAAGTTGGGTCCTTTTGCTTTACTAAACCATCCGAATTGGGTCGATAGGGTGTGGTTCGAGTTTTCTCTATTTCCAGTTATTCACATACATGATTAAACAAATCGGACTCGAACTATCTTCCTTGATCTGTATGTATAGTAGTGGGAACCCTAAATCTACAAATTTACCTCGATCACTAACTTATCAGCCACATTTAGAGCCGTGTGACTTGCAACAGCAAACGCTTCAACCCATTTCATGATGTAATCTGATACAACTATTATATTTTCATTTCCATTTTCACTGATAGGACATGGCTCCATTATGTCTTTTCTTATCCTATCAAATGGTAGACCTACTGCTAAGTGTCGTAAAGGAGCTCTCTCTAATCCAGGACCAGATTTGCACTTTGCACAACTACTGCACTTCTTACACCATAAAGTAATATCTTGATTTATGCCTGGCCAGTAACACCTTTGTCTGGTGGATTTTATGGCTGTATCTCTACCTAGATGTCCCGCTGTACGCTTGCTATTAGCCTTAGTAAATATCTGCGCCCTTATCTGTTTAGGTGCGACTAACATTATTTGCTTGTTACTTTTCTTTTCCTTCTCTAATTTAAGATACAACATTCAATTCCTACCAAACTACCATACTGCATAATTTTCGAATTCCATAAGACCCATTTTCAATCAGATTTTTATGAGGTTTCTCTTCAGAACTTCGATCCATCGTGCAAGTATTCCTTCAGGCTTCCCAAAATTCTTTAACCATGTCAATGATGCATGGTCTGTTCTAATTTTGAAATTTCTTCCCCATAGAAAAATAGCGAAAAATAGCGAAATTGTTTGACAAATGTAACAAATTCCATTAACTCCCTTTGGGCATCAATCACTGGCATGACATGTTTTAAAAGTTCTTTCAAATGAACTCTGAGACTCTGAGACTCAAGATCCCAATGGAATTTGACTGATTAATTGATAAGACGAGTCAATGCTGATGCCGCCTCAGAAAGTTTGGCATAAATCTTCAAATATAGCCTGCCAAACCTTGGCTCACATCCAACTCGCTTTTTGAATACTACTTAAACCAAAACGACACCCCTTTTAGAAATAATTTGCATTTGCTAGGTTTTAATTTTAAAGTAGCAGATCATAATCGCTCGAATACAAGTTTCCAGTTCTCCAAAGCTTTACTAAAATCATGTCCAAAAATTATAACGTCATTAAGGTAGCACAGACAACGATCCCTTGGTATCCCCTGAAAACTAAGTCCATAAGACTTTCAAAAAATAGCTTCTGAATTACAACATCCCATTGACAAAACTGTAAACTGATATAGACCTTGATGTGATGAAAACGCAGTCTTTACTTTCCGAGTCCATAGGACATTGCCAATAACCAGAGGCTAAATCGACTGTATGATACCATTAATTCCCAACAAGAGACATACCTATTCTAGTTAATGGATACGAATGTTTTACCGTAACTGTGTTTAAACTTCAATAGTCAACACAAAATCGTATAGAACCATCTTTTTGGAATATAATAAAATACAAGCCGACCCAGGACTATTGCTATATCAGGTGGTATTTTAATTGGTTTGGACCAACAAGATCGGTTCTCCCAAATTTTTTATCAATACCAACAAAAATGTCTTGAAATCAGTATCAGATTTTGAAACTGATCTTTCTCTTGATCGGTCAATTTTGGTGAAATATATTTCATAAGGCATTTCAAATGTTCTTGGATTTTTATCTTTTTTTATATCATGTGCTATATCTTGTTTCATTTAAAAAATTTTTCAACCTTTTCTAATGGTTCTTATTTTTCTAATAATGAATAGTTTTGTAATGCTAAAACTTCATTTGTAATATTATCGTATTTACTTGGACTGTTTTATTTTAATTGTTATATACAGCTCTTGCCCCTAATAATCTTTTATTTTGCATACTCTTTATCGGTTATAATATATCAAGATGATCTTTCATTGAACCTACTACATGACTTTCAACTGTATATTTACTATCAGGGGAATCATAGTTTGTTTTATGATTTTTAAGTTTACCTACTTTGTCTAAACAATCTTATTCTATTCCCGTTTATCGTCACCGCCGATTTATTCAGTTTCATATTGATACAATTGCTAGCAAGGAAATCCATTCCTAGCAAGCCTGACATATGAATATCTGCTTCTATAAATTTGTGTGCAAAAATTTTATCTTCTTACCGAAGTTTTAGAGATATTTCACCTTAAATGTTTAACTGTCCACCGTCTGCTGATGTCAAAATTGTAACTTTGTGTAGTATTGATTCCTCAATTTCTATTTTATCAAATGCTGTTTTATCTACAATGCTTACTGCTGAACCTGTGTCAGTCAAAAAATTAAAATTCAATTTATGTATCTTAATATTATAATCTTTAATTAGAGTATTTACTCGAATAACATGCTCTTAATATCTCCTGTATATTTCTTCTCTATGGTTGAACTTTCGGCCTCAAGAAAAGCCCCTTTTATTTTTTCTCTTTTATCGATTTTAACTTCCTTCCCAGAGCTTTCAGCATTATCTGAGTTTTACTGATTGTGTTTACTTCTAAGAGTTTTTTTTTATTTTGGCCATTTTAATGTCCCAACAACTTTTTGCAGTCTGCCCTACTTTACCACAAATTCTGCATCTTAATCGTGCCTTCTTTTGCTGACATAAAGCCTTAGTCCGAGATTCCTCTGCCGTCCAACGCTTTTCTTTTTTGCGTTGGACGGCAGAGGATTCTCGAATTAATAAAGCCTCTAAGTTTTGACTGTCAATGAATTTTTTTCTATACAGTTCTGAAATGATTCGGTTAACTTTTTCATATCTGAATTCATCAATTCGTCCTCCTTATTTTCATTGTCAATTTTTTGTTTTGTTTCTATCGATTAAGTTTTTCTTTTGAACTGTCCTAATTGGATTCTCTCGGTTTCTTCATGGTATAATGTGCACTTTTAAAGGCTTCCTATACTACCGCGCACGATATTGCTGATAATAAAGTCTGAGGATGAGCAAAAACTGAACATTCATGTCAAAAGACCTAATATAAATTGGTTGACGATTAATTGTTCCATAACAGAACTGTTTTCTTCATCGGGTTAGGCAAGCCTCGCCAACCTTCGCAACGCATACTCGAAATCAGATAAAGATTCTCCCTGTCGTCGCGTTCTGGTGCGGAATTCGCATCTATATGCGGCTACCGTTTCTTTCGGATTAAACCTCTGCGCAAGAGTGTTTTTAATTGCTCATAGTCGTTCATTACTTCTGGTGTTAAGTCACCAATAAACGTTTGTGCTATTCTCCGCAGACTCATAGACAGTTGTTGAGCTTTTTTATAATTGTCCCATTTATTCATGCTGCTGTCTTCTCGAATTAAACGATATAATCTTTCCACTCTGCAGGTTTACCGTCAAATTTTCCGGTTCTGTTTCGCGTCATGGAGACTGGTCCCATCGATATTCAGTCGACTTTCCGATCTTATCAATCTCGTATCCGTTTTCTCTAAATTAATCCTTCTTTGTTTTGTTTTATTTAAATTTTGCTTAGTGTGATCTCCGGTCGACATAGTTATGACTTTATTACATTGTGTAAGATTCGTCACAAAAAGTTCCTTCTGAATACGAGACAGGCCATTTACTAACCCTTGGTAGTATTCAGGAGATTCTTTTTTGCTTTATACTGACTACAGTTCGCTTGTTCATCGGCAAACGACTTTGACCTTGTTGCTTCGTGCATACTACCATGTATGTCTCTTTCTTAATAAACGCGAGGAGAAGCCTTCACTTTGGGGAAGTCTTCATCGTTCATTCTCTTTCTGACTATACAATTCAAAACTCATCGCCAAGTTCGGATCTAACGCTGTCGCGTTTCGGGTGAAAGACACGAGTTCATTTCTCTGGGAATCGGGTCTTGATGGCCATGGCATGAAATAGACAATGTTCGTGAAATTATTTATTTTTAAACATTAATAATGAAGGTTTCGAATTTCAACAAGTGTTAAGGACATATAAATACAACAATGACTGAATATCTATTTCAAAAATAAAAACTTAAACAATAATAAGATCAAGTTAGCACCAAACATCTATAAAAGGATATTCCAAAATTACATGTATATAAGAAATCGATTGTTATTATCTCTCAATTAATTCATTTAAAAAAACACTTTTAAACAAAGAAAACATGCAGGACGTCCATTATACCTTGAAACGTCAAGGAGAAAACAAAAGGACACGTTGTGGTGGATTTAGTATTCGAACTTTAACGTAGATGTTTCTAAATATACCACATTTTAATTAAATCTCTACAACATAAATTTTCAGCAAAAACTGATATGAGCCTTACTTAGCTTCTGGTTTAAAGACAAATTTGTATAGAGAATACAAATACAAGTATTTTATTAGCACAAACCCATAGTTAAGTAAATGGTTATGGCTCAACAATTAAAAAGATCAATACATAGTGTGTAATACAAATCAGGGACAGTCTATAGTGCATGTCTATGTTGTCTACATTGCGTTTCAAGTTTACACCAAAATAACAACGACGAGAAAAGTTTCCATATTTATAAAGCACATTAAATATCAACATTGTTTTTGGTACGTTGAGCCATCGGGTGTTTAAATAGTCAAGTCCCATATGTTATGTTTGTTTATTTGTTTGAATGATGTTTTAACGCCATTTTCAGCAATTTTTCAGCTCTATCATGGCGTTCAGTTTTAATTGGGGGTGGAATCCGGAGTACCTGTAGAGAACCCCTGACCTGCGGTAAGAAAACAAACTGGCAATCCTTGTCAATTAAGATTGGGGTCAAGTACACCCTGCCTGCAGTGAGAATCGAACCCGCAATCTCAGTGTTGACAGACCAAATGGTCAATAGTAGACGAACTACCTTAACCACTCGGCCACCGCGGCCCCCCATATGTTATGGAAACACTGTTTACCCACGTGAGCTGAATTGTTGGTCACAAACCTCTTTGATCTTTAGGAGCACAATTTATTTCATATCCCGAAAAGTATGAGTAGGCGATGCAGCTCTCACTGAAAGAATGACGCGGAAAAAAGAAATACCTAATAAAGCGGGAAAAAGCTTGGCATTTTATGAAACGAGTAATAACTACCAAAATAATGTGTTTGAATGCCATGTCCTCGTAGTGCAGGGGAAAGCGCGCTGGACTTCTAATCCAGAGGTCGCGGGTTCGAATCCCGCCGAGGATGCTCAATATTTTTTGTCAGAATAATTAGAACTGCATAAATGACGACGCGGATGCCGTATCAGGCTGGCTTCAAAACTGCTGTTCTAACAGGCAAAATGACATACGCGGAAAGTGATGAACATCTTAATTAGACTGTATTACATGAAGTATTTCAAACACATGAACACATTCAAGAACAACCGAAGTTCTTCGGAAACAGATATCAAGGCGCGTGGACAGCGCTTCTTTTGTGGTGTCTTAACTTTATTTTCTTCTCATCTATTGTGGTTCTTAATTCGTCAAGAAAAAACGTTCGGTGATGTCTGCAAAAATTTTACTGGAGAAACCGGGCATCGATCCCGGTACCGCTTTTTTATCTTTATTAAAATGTTCAATCATAATTACAAATAAAATCATTTGATGTACACATGCATATATATTTACATAGTTAACATAGTTTTTTTTAATTTGTGATCTCTCACACAATAACATATACTAATTTTCACAGATTAAAAAAAATAACATCTTCCGTCTCTGACAGAATTGTGTTATGATTAAGAAAATATTTCTCAAATATACTTCTATGATTAATAATTTTACAGCAATACATGTGGAAATACGAAATATAGTGTTTTAAGGTATACTTTAAAAATCTGATTAAGTCTAGATGTTCATTTGTCATATTTAAAATATTTCGTCTTTTAAAAATACAGAACCTCGCAATAGAAAAAAAACAAAGTTAAAAAATTATATATTTACTCCTGGCATGTTTTGGCTCTGCCCTAATAACATCAATTTTTCAAATTTTATACATGACATTTCATTACTATCACAGTTTTCAAATAGTTTTTTCACTATATTTTCTAAATACTTTTGAAACTGTCTAAGCAAAGTACAAGATATGAACATATGAATAACATCTTCATCGTCAATACCACAGACATAACAAATTGAACTATCAATAATACCGGTTTTACATAATTTAACGTTTGTAAAAATTCTGTTGTGTACAACCCTGAAATCAAGTTCAATCAAATCAGACGTTTTCTATTTTAGATTAACCATTTTCCATATATGTGTAAAGTTTATAGTTTCCCTAAAATGATCTTCCCAAAATTGTATACAATTAGGTTTCTGAAAACATTTTTTTGTTAACAATTCATAATACAATTTCGTTTACAACTAGATAAGATGAAAATCTTGTGATGCAGCAGCTTCCAATACACTTAACATTTACATCTTTCAGTACAGTTTTCTTCCATGTTTCAGGTAAAACATCCAGTAATTGTAAGTACTGCTTTCTAATGGTAATACAATCTAGTTCATCATAAAGACCCTGTATTATTTCTGCAATAGCATTGACAGGGAGGAAACCTGTTTTAACTTCATAAGCAATATCTTTCAAACAAACGATACCAGCGTTTACAAAATGTTTCCAGAATATAACTCTACCATTAATTTTAACATTAGAATTCAAAAACAAAGTTTGGTTATAGATCATATCAGCACACTGATCATTATGAGCGTGATTTTTGACAATCTGCCATGCATATATCATATCTTTATTAAATACAGGTAAACATTTCAAGTGTGTACCATTTAATTCAAGAAATAATATTTCAAACCCTTGATTCATTTTACATATTTTCTTTAAAAAGTATACGCATGTGTGTTTCCACATAACGTTATAGTCAAAATTCACAAATCTTAAAAGAAATTTTAATCTAAAAGACAATAACTTTAAGTAAATGTCATCAAATTTAAGACCACCATCTGCTCTATCACCTATAATTGTTTGATATTTTAACAAATGTGAACCTTTGTTCCATAAAAAAATTAATACAACAGTCTTTTATTATCCAGTCTGGTATAGAAACAACCGATAACGAATACCACAATCTAGACAATAATAGAGACGATATCACAGTTTTTCTACCTTGAATAGATAAATGTCTCTGTAACCACATATTTAATATACATTTCAATTTTTGAATTTTTTCATTCCAGTTAAACTTATTACACTTATCTAAATCTTTGCCAATATAAACACCTAATATCTGTATTACATCTTTACATTTTAAACACCATATACTTCATAGTCTCTATCAGTTAAAACTCCCGACCCAATACACATAATTTCTGATTTCTCCTTGTTTATCTTGGCACCAGAGCCCGCAGAATACAATTAAAAACATGAAAGGCTTCATCTCTAGATATTTTATTCCCAACTGTTAGTGTAGTATCATCGACATGTTGAAATGCTAACCCAACTTTATCAGTATTTGGAATAGTAATCCCATTTATTTTTTTTTTAAATTGCATTCTGCAACGACTTAGCTGCCAAGACATAAAGTAATGCACTGATAGGGCATCCTTGTCTTATCCCATTCTTAATTGGAAAAAATTAGTTAAAAACCCGTTATATTTAACTGCACTACAGATATAAAATATTTTGATCCAGGTAACAAATTTATTCCCAAATCCAATTTTTTCCAAAGTTGCAATTAAATAATCGTGACTAACCCTATCAAATACCTTTTCTTGATCAAATTTCAAAATATATCCTTCCATTTTATCCATTTCAACCATATCAATAATATCTCTAATGTTACAAATAGTATCAGCAATATCTTTCCCTATAATACAACATGACTGATTATCAGATACCAGTTTTGGTAATACTTTTTTTTAAACCTGTTTGCCATTACACGTGCTATAATCTTATAGTCCACTTGTAGAAGAGAAATTTTCCTATAATTCAATAATAATCTGCTATCACCTTTTTTCTTGTAAATTAAGTTGAGTACTCCAGCTCTCATTGATCTGGACAAAGTTTGCCTTTCATGAATAACATTGACAATTTCGATCATAATATCTTGTGGATTATTATAAAAATGTCTGTAAAATTCTACTGTTAATCCATCGGACCGCGGACTCTTATTAATTGACATTTCCCATAAATCCTTTCTAATTTCGCTTACATATATATCGTCATCACATATCTCTTTATCAACATCAGATACACATTTATCATTAAAATTTAATAATTCATTCATCTTATTTACATTGATTTCTACACAAGAATTATACAGGTTTTTTATAAAATTGATATTGTTAATCTAAAGTGCTATCTGTGTCGGAAACAATCCTGCCATCACTTAATAGAAGTTCTTTAACACAATTATTTTCTTGTTAAGATTTTTCTAAGTTTAAAAAATATTTAGAGTTGCAATCTGAATCTACTGCCAAATACGCTTTTGCTCTCAACGAAGCACCTTTACTCGTAAGACTCGTATTCCTTCAGTTCTCTTCTAAGATTTTCATACATAGTAATATCTATATTGTTATCATTATCAAAATCCTGTGAAATTTGTTTTAATTTGTTTTGTAAGGTAATATCTTCTCTCCTTTTTTCTTTCGCAAGCCTAGAACTAAATACTTGTGAGTATTTTTAAATTTTAAATTTTAAATTATCCTACTAAACTAGTATATCTGACTTGAAGAGAGGACAAGACTTCTCTTCTTCAATAATTGTCTTTACATTTTGTACATAAACATCATTTGAAAAAAGTGAATAATTTCAAATCCACAGCCCAGGACCTCTTTCTACATTATTTACATTAAAATTTAAAATTACAAAGCTATGATCACTCATACTAGTGTCATTGTAGTACACAGTTTGTACATTTACAGTACTTGAGGTTGAAAATGCAACACTTTTATCAATCCGTCAGCGTTCCAACATCCATCACCAATCAGTTATCAATCAGTCAGATCATTCAAATCGTTCCCAATCCGTCAGATCGTTCCCAATCCGTCCATCCGTCAATTGACGGATTTGGAACGATTTGACTGATCTGACGAATTGATTTGGACTGATCGCTCCAATCCGTCCATTCAACTTCCTGTTAGTAAAATTAATATTTCGAAATGTGAAAATTCGTTTCACTCGCAAATATTAGAAGTATCAAAATGTCAACTGTTATGTCCTCATTGATGGATCGTTTTTCCTAATAATAAGGCTAAAACTTGTCTAAAGTTATTAATAAAAAAATATAAATTCCCCCAATCTATTACTAATGCATCTGTGACGAAATATAAAAATTACATAGTGTAATTTTATTAACAAAATAATTAAAACAAAGTAAATTTAAAAACGCACACACACAATGACTTTAAAAAAGCATCTCGCTTGCCAAGGCGCACGTCCGTATTTTGAAAGCGGAAAACGTCTAGTCTAAAGTTATAAATGTATTTGACCTCGCATGCCAAGGCGTACATCTCGTATTTGTCTTCGAAAAGTTTTACAGCGGAAAAAGCGAGAAACACGAAAAACATGAAGGCGAAATCGTAACATTTTTTCACTTCGCCTTTTCGCGTTAGCATTGTATGTATGTTTGAAGTTTCGACAGGAAAATTGGTGCTCTTTGCAAATTTATAGGTATGAATCGAGCACACCATCTCGCTGTAAGGATCGAACAGACAACTTGGCGATCAATAATAGCTTACGTCTACCTTTACCTCCGAGGTCGAGGTTTTTTTATTGTAAACGCTTAAAAAGATCATTTGTCGTGGTTTGATCAGTTTGTTTTCTTTGCCACAGTTCCTATGAATTCCGGTGTATAATACTGAATAAGATTTACGACAAAGGCGAAAACATCTATTTTAATTACACCTCATATAAAAATGCTGGCTTTTGATTGGTCAATAGACAGTGTATTTTTCGCAAATTTCCTCATTTTTCATCGATTTCGTCATCACCGGGGTATTTATAATTACCCTCTGTGCCGTGGTATCATGTCTGGGAGGGGTATTTGTGAAAAATACCAGTCGAGAGTAGAAATTTGATTCTCGAGACTGGTATTTTTCACAAATACCCCTTCCAGACATGATTTATCTGTTTAATTACACCGAATATCATAATTTCAAAGAGCAGTGAATACTAGACCACTTGCGTGCTGTTTGTTGACTCTGTACTATCGGAACGTTTCTGGTTTTCAAAATCGATTACTTACTTTGAGGTAAAAGTCAAAACTTCCGAATGAATATCTCCAGCATAATAATATGCGAGGGTTATTTTTAACCAATTACCACGGCACAGAGGGTAATTTTTTGCTGAATACCCCGGCGATGACGAAATCGATGAAAAATGAGGAAATTTGCTAAAAATACACTGTCTATTGACCAATCAAAAGCCAGCATTTTTATATGAGGTGTAATTAATATATTTTATCCACTATATATCTCATTGTGTCACATGAATTTACAGAGAATCAATCTTAAATAAAGAATAAACTACTGTGCCACATTTCTTAAGAATTCCGCTGTATAATACTGAATAAGATTTACGACAAAAGCGAAAACATCTATTTATATATTTTATTCACTATCTCATTGTGTCACATGAATTTACACAAAATTAAATCTCAAATAAAGATTAAACTACTAACCGCGTTTGTATATCGAAGCTTATGAGTTAAATATGCGAACATGTAAGCGTAATACTAAAATCAATTGTGCTTACGCATTTTAGCCGTCGCATTTTGTTTATTTTACGATGTCTGTTAAAGTCATTCCCCAGTTAATGACATATAAGTATACATGGTTTCCATTAAATTCGGAAGTACTTGATATTAGTTACTAGGTGTAACAGAGCTGCCCATCGCGTCCTCAGCTGGTGGACTGTTTTTTTTTATTTTGATTTGTTTTTTTTTTTGTTTTTGTTTTTGTTTTTTTTTTTTTTTTTGGGGGGGGGGGGGGGGGTGGTTCAGGTCGTATTAAAATTGCCGCGAACCATAGTGACCTGTTTAGAGAGTGTCACGCTCCTTGCACGAAAAAAAAGTAAATCTTACGCCCCAACCCATACCCCATATTTTTCATGTGGAATTTAAAATTGCCCTTTTGTCCATCTTTCTCTAATTGACTGAAGGAGCTGAGAGGTGATGTTAGTTCATCAACTATTGATCACGTGGTCTGTCAACACTGAGGTTGCGGGTCAGAATCTCACTGCAGACAGGGTGCACTCGACTTAATTGAAAGGGAGCCAGTTTTCCTACTGGAGGTCGGGGGTTTTATCCGGGTACTCCGGCTTCCTCCTCAAATAAAATCTGGACGCTATGATATAGCCGAAAAATTGCTGAAAGTGGATTAAACAATATTTAAACAAGCAAACAAATCTAATTGATTTATATTAAACTTATTCTCGTCATGAATAAAGCTGAAATACTCTCGCTGAAAGAAAAGCAAACAATCAATCAATACAATAAGTTATTGTTTAAATTGAATGACACTGTTTTAAAGGGCAAGTTTTGAAAAGGTTCTGTTTCATCGATATGACATTGTAATGACAATGTTAAGACCACAAGAATTTATGTCGTTTTGTTAAAAAAATTACTATTTCGTACTGAAACAACTGTCTAACTGTAACATACTTTTACGCTTAACTTCAGTATTCGCAGACAATTCTCCCCGGCGTTATTGGGGCCTAGGTGGCTGATTGGTTAGTCATCTACTAGTTATCACATGCCTGTCAACAGGTTGCGGATTTTCGAACGACTGCAGATAGGGTGCGCCCGACTCCACTTTAATTGACAAAAGACTGTCGATTTTAACCTGTACTCCGGCTTCCTCCCACCCCACCCCAATAAAAAATGGACGCCATGAAACAAATGGAACAATCCAGCGTAATTGTATGTATACTTTTTTAAACAACTTTTATTGCCTGTCCAATAAAACTTGCGAGAAGAATCGCTGTATATTTTACAATACAACTTTTTGTTTAGTAAACAATGCGTTTTGATTGACAATGATTGTTTAAAAGTTCAATAATTGTTATACACAACAGTTTTATAATTGTATTAAGACTAAATAAAAACACGCAGGCATAAATTTAAGTAACTAATAATGATGTCTAAAAGAGGCCACGTTCTTTCCTAAATGTGAAATAAATCTGTTACTGATTGGGGTAGTCGGGTCGGCTTAATATATGACAAAAGATATAAATGTAACAGGTCGCAAAAAGTAAAACAGGCCGAAATCTCGAGTCGCGAGAATAAAAAAAAAGAATCAATAATGGATTACGAAAAAAAACCATTTACCTCGTTGCTACTGATGTGCCTTAAATATAAGTTTTTTGAAGGTTTACCGGACTCGATTTGCAGATATGTCATGCTTGAAAGACATGTGCTTAATAAAATAATATAAAGAAATTTTTTTAAACGCATGTTTTTATTTTATTATAAAAATGGTATAATAAATGCATATATTATATACAAATGACGCAGAATCCGTTTTATCTTTAAATTATTAATTTATAGGAATCCGTCAATAAACTAACCGATTTATGCATATAATTAAATGACGGATTCTGGATCGCACTGATTGGACTGATCGCACTGATCGCTGAAGGTTACCAAGGTAATGACGGATTCATAATTTTGGACGAATGTAGTCATCATCAATCAGTCAGCGATCCGTCAGCAATCAGTTATCAATCAGTCAAAGTGTTGCGTTTACGGGTGCAAATACTGTACTGGTAAATTATTACTTATTAAAAAATAATCAATTCTACTCTGTTGAAGTTTCTCATTGCATAATCGTTTAAAAGAAAACTGGGGTTTCTAAAATTAACAGTTGATCTAGAACCCTTAAACTCTACTGCATCGTCTACTTTTTAATATCCTGTTTTAACTTCACTACCAACTGTACCAGTCTGTACAAGAGTCTCACAAACATGCGTAACCTTACATTCACTGCCAATACCTTTTCTATAACAGAATACGGGGTGCTGATGTGTGTATCAATATTTCTAACCTCCGCTATGACTTCGCAGTCACCTTCAGAGGACGCTTTATTCTCGACCATTTGATCAGTTCCTGCACTGTCATCTACGACACCACCAGAACTCTCGGCGTGAATCCGCTTTTTTTTCATTCTTCTTCTTTACAATTTTATTTTCAGCAGTCGCCTCATTACCCACATTCCTTTCAGGTTTTTCCTTGTTAATCTTGTCCACTCGTGTAGTTTTTCCGCTGCTTGTCGGAACGTTTCCATTATTGTCAGTCATTGTATGAATCAAGACCTCTACTACATGACTATTTGGTAACAAACTTTTACCATCACACTGATTGTTAGCTTTAATTTCTGAATTCTCTTTACTGACGTCAATTACTTCTTCATCTTCCGTTCCCACTTCATCCTCATTTTCCACTATATTAGTCTTTTCGAACACTTCATATTTCGAGCATTTACAGTCATAATACCATTCTTTGCAATTCATGCAAATACAAATACATTCTCTACGATTACACCATTTACAACCAGAAAATTTAGAATAATCTGGTCTATCATCCAAGTCCACATCAGCGTCTAGACTATTGGAGTCACTGTCATAGCTTCGTAATTCGTCATCTTCAGAATCATCCTCCCTATCCGTGCCAACATCCTTTTCTTGATCTACAATTGCTAATCGCCGATCAACTCGGACATTAGATGATTTATTTTCACAAACCTCCTTCACACATACGCACATTTTTGGCAATTTATGACACTTTGTATTTCAGGGTCATACAATCTCGATCTTTATGTCCTTGTTCTCCACATCCCTTGCAAACAAAATATGGACAATTCTTAAAAATATGTACCGGCGAATGACATTTCGAACACGCTTTAACTTGATTGTCATGAACAACTTAAAAGTATCTTCTAGCTACAGATGTATCAAATCCCATTGACCAGGGAAGTGCTATAAGACCCGGATAAAATTTTACCCTGAAATATCTAGTACCATCGGCAACTTGTGTGAATGGATAAGCTCGCCTATACACTTGAGATACTATTTCAACAGTTTTCTCCTTAAGTTCATCATCTTCAATGTATGTGTCTATGTTGTCTACATTGCGTTTCAAGTTTATACCAAAACAACAATGACGAGAAAAGTTTCCATATTTATAAAGCCCATTTAAAATCAAAATTGTGTTTGGTAGGTTGAGCCATCGGCTGTTTAAGCAGTCAAGTCACTTCTGTAATGAAACAATGTTTACCCACGTGGGCTGAATTTTTGGTCACATACCCCTTGGATCTTTAGGAGCACAATTTATTTCATATCCCGAAAAGTATGGGTAGGCGATGCAGCACTCGCTGAAAGAATGACGCGGAAAAAAGAAATGCCTAATAAAGCGGGAAAAAGCTTGGTATTTTATGAAACGAGTAATAACCACCAAAATAATGTGTTTGAATGCCATGTCCTCGTAGCGCAGGGGATAGCGCGCTGGACTTCTAATCCAGAGGTCGCGGGTTCGAATCCCGCCGAGGATGCTCAATATTTTTTGTCAGAAAATTAGAACTGCATAAATGACGACGCGTGTGCCGTATCAAGCTTCAAAACGTCTGTTCTAACAGGCAAAATGACAAACGCGGAAACTGATGAACATATTAATTAGACTATATTACTTGTAGTATTTCAAACACATTAACACATTCAAGAACAACCGAAGTTCTTGGGAAACAGATATCAAGGCGCGTGGACAGCACTTCTTTTGTGGTGTCTTAACTTTATTTTCTTCTCACCTATTGTGGTTCTGAATTCGTCAAGAAAAAACGTTCGGTAATGTCTGCAAAAATTTTACTGGAGAACCCGGGCATTGATCCCGGTACCTCTCGCATGCTTTTTTTCTTTTTTTTTCATTTATATAAAATTTTATTCAATATTTACAATAAAAGTGAAATGGGTACAAACACCGCATTCACTTTACAATTTCAACAATTGCGTTTGGAGATAAAAACCCGGGAATTACTTCATAACATAAATGTTTGATTTGTGTTATACCGGCAGCAATAAATTCAGAAAACAACAAGGATTTCCCTTTATACTGAATGGAAGGATTACAAAAAATAGGATTTTCATATAAATGCTGTGCCTCAATGTTGAATTTTACGTTGGATTTCAATCTATAAAAAGCTAAAAACATTTCTCTATAAAATGGCGGTAAGTTCTTTAATTGTTTTGAATTGAAATAGGCGTAAACAACATTATGTTGCAAATCCATCTCTTCAATTTTTGAAACAAAGTAATTAAAAGTGTTTTTCCAAATAGCTTGACATTCTTCGTCTAAATATTTTTTAAAAATTTTAATCTGAAGGATTGCATTTTGAGGAAAATATCTGGTAAATTTAAACCCCCATTTATTTTTTTTCCCACGATTGTTTCATATTTTACCAAGTGTGTTTTTCCTTTCCACAAAAAATTCATTATAATTAATCTTATTTCATTTTTGATTTTTTCTGGTAGAGGACAGACTGTTAACGTATAATAAAACCTTGACATAATTAAATATGATAAAACTGTAGCTCTTCCAGGAATAGTCAAATCTCTTTTAGACCAAAAATATAAAATAGTTTTTACTTTTTTTATTTTACTGTCCCAATTCAAGGAATCGCACAACTGTTTATCCTTACCCACATAAATTCCTAATAATTTAGTAACTTTATCACACAATACAACCTGAAAATTGTTTCAAATCGTCATCAGAAATGGACCCTGAACCCAAACAAAGTATTTCAGATTTTTGTTTGTTTATTTTGGCACCAGAAGCTGCACTATACAGTTCTAAAATTTTAAATATTTCAGATATTGAATTTTTATCTGAGACAGTTAGACTAGTATCATCGGCATGGGCAAAATACTTTGATTCATTATAAGAGCCAGATATTTGTATACCTTTAATATTTTTATTTTTCAAGATAGCTTGTCCTAGAGGTTCTGCAGCCAAAACATATAAAAGAGCAGAAATGGGACATCCTTGTTTTATAGAATTTTTAAGTGGTACATATTTTGTTAGAAAACCATTACATTTTATACTGCTAAAAATGTCTTTATAAAATATTTTAATCCAATTAATAAACTTTTCTCCAAATCCAAATACTTTTAAAATATGAAATAAATATTTGTGATCAATTCTATCAAACGCATTTTGTTGGTCTATTTTGATAAGGTATCCTTCTAAATTATCTTGTTCAATTAATTCAATAACGTCTCGAATACTGGCTGTAGTATCAGCAATGTCTCTACCCAAAATACAACATGTTTGAAATTCTGAAATTATTTCCGGAAGAACTATTTTCAATCTATTTGATATTATTCTTGCATTATTTTATAGTCTACTGCTAAAAGAGAAATTGGTCTGTAATTATTAAGTAGATTTTTATATATTAAAGTAATTATGCCGTGGCGCATTGACCGAGACATTATTGTTTCCTTTTCAACAGCACTAAATACTTTTTTAAGTATTTCCCCAAAATGATGAAAAAATTTACAATAAAAAGAGACAGTTAAACCATCACCTCCGGGACTTTTATTTTTAGACATTTCATGTAACGAAGTAAATATTTCTTGAAGCGTTATTTCAGAATCTAAATATTCTCTTTGTTCATTGGGAACTTTTTTTGAAATGAAATTGGACAACTCGATTATTTTTTCTTCATTTACTGACGTACAAGAGAACAAAGTTTCATAATGGTCATAAATTTCATTTAATATTTCATCATTATTTTTTAAAATTAAACCATTTTTATTTATTAATTCTTTAATTGAATTATTTTCTTGCCTATGTTTTTCTAGTTGAAGAAAATAACTTGAATTTTTATCACCATCAATTGCCCACTCTGCCTTTGATCTTAATATTGCCCCTTAACAAATTTTATTTTCATATATCCGCATTTCCAATTTTACTTCTTCAAATTTATTAACATCGAAATTGGTATTATTTGCAGCACATAAAGATAGTTTTTCAAATTCTTTTTGTAAGTGAAAATACTCCGCCCGTTCTTTTTTCTTTTTATCTTTTGAATAAACTTGTGTTAATTTTTTTATTTTATATTTCAAGTTGTCTATCCAAACCAAGATTTCCGGTTCAAATAAAGGACATGTTTTTTCTTGTATTATTAATTGATCAATTTTTCGGACAAGCGTTGCATCATCCAATAAAGTATTATTAAAAATCCAGAGCCCTGGTCCACGTTCTATTTGCGAAAAATCAACATTGAGCACAACAAGTGAATGATCACTAAATGTATTATGTTTGTAATAAACATTTTTAACAAACGGAGAAATATTTTTTGTTATGAATATAAAATCAATCCGACTCTGGAGAAGAAAATTTTCAACGACCCTACGCCAGGAGAAAATACGGGCAGATGGATTTCTTGCCCTCCACACATCATAAAGATTTAAATTACTTAATAAAAAATCTAGAGCTTTGTAAGCTCGGTCTTCCGTATGTCTACCCTTTCCACTTCTATCTAAAGGGGACAATGATGTATTAAAATCACCTAACAAAATAAGATTTTCTGACTTTGGTATTTGACTGTAAATACACTTAGAGAACTGCTCTCTGTCATCAATAGAATTAGGAAAATATACATTAACAATATCAATATTTCTTTCAGAATCAGACAATTGTATGTGCAAAAATCTACCATCAAAACTATTTATTATCTTTACCTTGTCTTTATATTTTTTACAAATGAGAAAAGCAACACCACGTCTCCCATTATCAGAAAATGAGGATATTATTTCACCGTTCCAGAAATGTTTTATAATTATCCTCAAGCTGCTTATCCCAAAATGTTTCCTGTAGTGCAACAACATCAAAAAAATTTTCTTCACAATATGCACACAATTGCATAAATGTGTTCATATCTCTTAATCCATTAGTATTGATGGATATAATATTAATCATGGAGAAAATAATAGAAATTAAAGTAAGATATAAAAACATGAATTTTACGTTATAATTTATTTTTTTGTGCAACTTCAGCAGTTCTTCAGTTGACTTCGATGGTTTTGTAACCAATCTTTTTCTACGATCTTTCTTTTTTAATTCCCTTAAAGCTTTTTTTATTTCAGCATGGTTTCTTTCAACCCTACTTTCTACATCCAGACCGTCCATGTCGTCTTCCATCGATTCAGCAACAACAGAGCATATTTCTTGCTCCTCAATTGCTGACTCAATGTCAGTCTGACCGGACGCCCCGTCATCAAATGTATTGAGTATTTGACCCTCTGTAAGTAATACATTTTCCCCATTACATTCTGTTTTGTGTGTAATGTCTATATTCGACAAGTCATTACTGCTACTAATCTTATCATCACCGTCCTTCTTTTCTTCTTCAACTTTTTCTTGTTTCTTTCTAACCTCATCTCTATTTTCTTCATTCTGTTTTCGTTTGTTTTCTTTTCTAATCCTTACGAATTCCATTTTCTCTATGGATTCCTCATCACTTACTCCATCATCAATATTCTCAGTTGGCTGAAAATCAATATTTAGTGCAGAACATTTGCAGTTCTTGGGCAATTTGTCGCACTTTTCACACGCTGGAATAGGGCAATGTTTTGCGAGATGACCATTATTATTGCACCTATAGCAAACATTATCTGGACATTCAGCATAAAGATGTTCGTCCGAGAGGCATTTGGAACAAACTTTGCCTTGATTATCATGTTTCACTCGAATGTATTCGAATTTGTTTTTTTCAAGTTCAAATTTCATACTATAAGGGAGACTTTGGACATTTGGAGGAAACTTACAGATGACATATCTTGTTCCGTCCGCAACGTTGGTACCTTTATGATTTTTTCTAGTAACTTTTGACTTTATTTCTACCCCTAAATTTGTAAGTTTTGAAATAATATCTTCATCTTCAATATACGCGGGTAAGTGCATGAAACTTACCAACTTCTCTGACGAATAGACTGCATGACAATTATATTTAATTCCAGCAACTTGAAAACCAGTACTTGCCAAATCGTCGACATATTCTTTATCCTTGACAGTTATCTCGTAAAGATTTCCACTTCGAGGAACTACAGCTAGAATATTCCCAACGCCTAAATCCTTCTCCAACTCATCAATAATGCTGCTAGCTTTAACCGCTTTATTGTCATTTACATCAACAATCAAAGTACGCTCCTTCAATTTATAGTTCCCCCCGCCACCAGGCATGGTGAAGGGGAAACAAAAAGTCTTTATAAGTTCAAAAAATACAAATAAACAAAATATAACGTCTCACATACACCAAAATATCTGTTTAAACAGGCCTCCACCTACGGATGGCCTGTGAAGAAAATTATATCTCCTGGATTGCTCTCAGTGACAAAAACACGTTCGTCCACCATGGAAGCTTAACCGGAAGTCCCTTTCTTCTCACCTATTGTGGTTCTGAATTCGTCAAGAAAAAACGTTCGGTAATGTCTGCAAAAATTTTACTGGAGAACCCGGACATCGATCCCGGTACCTCTCGCATGCTAAGCGAGCGCTCTACCATGTGAGCTAGTTCCCCGATGATGTAAGTGAGATAAAATAATCGTATAAACCTAGTGCATGTCTATGTTGTCTACATTGCGTTTCAAGTTTATACCAAAACAACAATGACGAGAAAAGTTTGCATATTTATAAAGCCCATTTAAAATCAAAATTGTGTTTGGTAGGTTGAGCCATCGGCTGTTTAAGCAGTCAAGTCACTTCTGTAATGAAACACTGTTTACCCACGTTGGCTGAATTTTTGGTCACATACCCCTTGGATCTTTAGGAGCACAATTTATTTCATATCCCGAAAAGTATGGGTGGCGATGCAGCTCTCGCTGAAAGAATGACGCGGAAAAAAGAAATGCGTAATAAAGCGGGAAAAAGCTTGGTATTTTATGAAACGAGTAATAACTACCAAAATAATGTGTTTGAATGCCATGTCCTCGTAGCGCAGGGGATAGCGCGCTGGACTTCTAATCCAGAGGTCGCGGGTTCGAATCCCGCCGAGGATGCTCAATATTTTTTGTCAGAAAATTAGAACTGCATAAATGACGACGCGGGTGCCGTATCAAGCTACAAAACTGCTGTTCTAACAGGCAAAATGACAAACGCGGAAAGTGATGAACATATTAATTAGACTATATTACTTGTAGTATTTCAAACACATTAACACATTCAAGAACAACCGAAGTTCTTGGGAAACAGATATCAAGGCGCGTGGACAGCGCTTCTTTTGTGGTGTCTTAACTTTATTTTCTTCTCACCTATTGTGGTTCTGAATTCGTCAAGAAAAAACGTTCGGTAATGTCTGCAAAAATTTTACTGGAGAACCCGGGCATCGATCCCGGTACCTCTCGCATGCTAAGCGAGCGCTCTACCATGTGAGCTAGTTCCCCGATGATGTAAGTGAGATAAAATAATCAGTATAAACCTAGTGCATGTCTATGTTGTCTACATTGCGTTTCAAGTTTATACCAAAACAACAATGACGAGAAAAGTTTCCATATTTATAAAGCCCATTTAAAATCAAAATTGTGTTTGGTAGGTTGAGCCATCGGCTGTTTAAGCAGTCAAGTCACTTCTGTAATGAAACACTGTTTACCCACGTGGGCTGAATTTTTGGTCACATACCCCTTGGATCTTTAGGAGCACAATTTATTTCATATCCCGAAAAATATGGGTGGCGATGCAGCTCTCGCTGAAAGAATGACGCGGAAAAAAGAAATGCCTAATAAAGCGGGAAAAAGCTTGGTATTTTATGAAACGAGTAATAACTACCAAAATAATGTGTTTGAATGCCATGTCCTCGTAGCGCAGGGGATAGCGCGCTGGACTTCTAATCCAGAGGTCGCGGGTTCGAATCCCGCCGAGGATGCTCAATATTTTTTGTCAGAAAATTAGAACTGCATAAATGACGACGCGGGTGCCGTATCAAGCTACAAAACTGCTGTTCTAACAGGCAAAATGACAAACGCGGAAAGTGATGAACATATTAATTAGACTATATTACTTGTAGTATTTCAAACACATTAACACATTCAAGAACAACCGAAGTTCTTGGGAAACAGATATCAAGGTGCGTGGACAGCGCTTCTTTTGTGGTGTCTTAACTTTATTTTCTTCTCACCTATTGTGGTTCTGAATTCGTCAAGAAAAAACGTTCGGTAATGTCTGCAAAAATTTTACTGGAGAACCCGGGCATCGATCCCGGTACCTCTCGCATGCTAAGCGAGCGCTCTACCATGTGAGCTAGTTCCCCGATGATGTAAGTGAGATAAAATAATCAGTATAAACCTAGTGCATGTCTATGTTGTCTACATTGCGTTTCAAGTTTATACCAAAACAACAATGACGAGAAAAGTTTCCATATTTATAAAGCCCATTTAAAATCAAAATTGTGTTTGGTAGGTTGAGCCATCGGCTGTTTAAGCAGTCAAGTCACTTCTGTAATGAAACACTGTTTACCCACGTGGGCTGAATTTTTGGTCACATACCCCTTGGATCTTTAGGAGCACAATTTATTTCATATCCCGAAAAGTATGGGTGGCGATGCAGCTCTCGCTGAAAGAATGACGCGGAAAAAAGAAATGCCTAATAAAGCGGGAAAAAGCTTGGTATTTTATGAAACGAGTAATAACTACCAAAATAATGTGTTTGAATGCCATGTCCTCGTAGCGCAGGGGATAGCGCGCTGGACTTCTAATCCAGAGGTCGCGGGTTCGAATCCCGCCGAGGATGCTCAATATTTTTTGTCAGAAAATTAGAACTGCATAAATGACGACGCGGGTGCCGTATCAAGCTACAAAACTGCTGTTCTAACAGGCAAAATGACAAACGCGGAAAGTGATGAACATATTAATTAGACTATATTACTTGTAGTATTTCAAACACATTAACACATTCAAGAACAACCGAAGTTCTTGGGAAACAGATATCAAGGCGCGTGGACAGCGCTTCTTTTGTGGTGTCTTAACTTTATTTTCTTCTCACCTATTGTGGTTCTGAATTCGTCAAGAAAAAACGTTCGGTAATGTCTGCAAAAATTTTACTGGAGAACCCGGGCATCGATCCCGGTACCTCTCGCATGCTAAGCGAGCGCTTTTTTTTTATCTTTATTAAAATAAGTCTCAAATATAACAAATTAAAATACATAAAAATATATCACAGTGTCATATATTTATATTGATAAATTACCTACATTGTTCTATTGTGTATTATTATTACAGTCTGAAAAGGAGTTCACCGTTTGTTTCTTCTTATAATGGATTGTTGCGTAAAAACTTCTTGTGAAATATAACATTCATTTGATTTCTCTTGCAAAAATATACATAAAAATACGTTAAGTAATGTTTTAGTGTATACTTAAACAATTTTACTAAATCGACATTTTTTTCCCCATTCGCAACCAAATTTCTTCTTCTAAAAATACAGTATCGGGCTGTAGAGAGAATGAAATTCAAAAAGATATCATTGACACCTTTCATTTTTCCATTAAAACCCAACATTAACAAAACTTCATTTCTGACTGACGAAATTCTATTGGAGTCACAATTTTCGAATAATATCTGCAGTAATCCTGACAAATAGTCATGGAATTCAGTTAACTCATCACAATTTAAGAAAATGTGTAATATGTCTTCCTTTTCTAAACCACATACATCACAATGCTCATGATCTAATAACCCAAATTTTGCTAATTTACAGTTTGTGAAAATACAATTATGAGCTATTTTGTAATCGAGCTCTATCATTTTCGAGGGTTTCCAGAACATATTTAAGTGTGTCCAGATTTGAATAAATTCAGTGTTGAACAATTCTTTCCACATCAAAATGCCACTGGGTTCTACAGTAATCTTATCTAATAAACACTTGTATAAATTTTTTACGCTACATAATTTGAGATCACATAGTACATCATTTATTAAAACAGAAATTTCTATTGTTCTAAAAGTGTTCCTATTGTGCACCTTTGTTTCCACAGTCTTCTTCCATTGATCAGGTAACGCACATTTTAAACAATTATATCGTTCAGTTATATACTTTACATCGACATTATCACATACATTTTGAATTATTTCTACTATAGCACTGTCTGGCAAAAATCCAGGTTTCACTTCATAACATATATCTTTTAACGAAATAATGCCAGCAGTGATAAAATCATACCAGAGTACAGTTTTATCCCTCACCAAAATTTCTGTATTTTTAAACAAAGGTTGGTCATAAATATTCTCTATAGTTAAATTAAAAACACACTTATCTTTAATAATGTACAGTGATTCTAACATTTCCTGATATACAAGAGGAATACATTTAAGTTCACATTTTGGTACCTGAATGAACAGAATATCTAAACCAAGTTTCATATTATAAATCTTTGATACAAAATATTTAAATGTATATTTCCACAATACTTTATACTCTTCATCTATCAATCTACCTAAAAATTTCAATCTAAAGGCATTAATTTTACATGTCATATCAGCTACCTGCAAACCACCTTTGATCTTTGAATCAATAATAGAATTATACTTTACAAGATGTGATTTATTATTCCATATAAAATTCACACATAATTTCTGTATTTCATGTTTAGCCCATTCTGGTATAGAAGATACAAAAAGTACATACCAAAATCTAGACATCATTAACGAATTTACAACATTTACTCTACCCTGTATAGTAAGTTGTCTTTGTAACCATACATTCAAAAGTGACCTTAATTTGCTTATTTTATTTTTCCAGTTTAAATCATCACACATTTTAGTATCTTTACCTACATAAACACCTAGTAATTTGATATTTTTATCACATATTTGTAATCCAAAACTAGCAATTTCTTCTAGAGATAATTCTGCTTTACCAACACACAATATTTCGGATTTTTGTTTATTAATTTTAGCTCCAGTGGCTTTACCATATAATTCAAATTCTTGAAAAACTTCTGATATTGAATCTTTGTTACATACTGACAGAGTTGTATCATCAGCATGTTGAAAAATTAACCCTTGTTTGTCACAGTTTGGTATGGTAATACCTTTTATTTTTTCATTTTTCACAATTTTGCAACGTAATGGTTCAGCAGCAAGTACATATAATAAAGCACTAATTGGACATCCTTGTCTAATACCATTTTTGATTGGAAAATAATTCGTAAGAAAACCATTACATTTAACCGCACTGATAATACTTTTATAAAAAATTTGTATCCAATTTATAAATTTTCTGCCAAAGCCAAACTTTTGCAATACTTCTAATAAATAAACATGATTAACCCTATCAAAAGCCTTCTCTTGATCTATTTTTATTATGTATCCCTCAAGGTCATCCCTCTCAACAAGTTCTATAATATCTCTTACATTTGCAATATTATTTGATATATCCCTTCCAACAATACAACAAGTCTGATCTTCTGATATAATTTTTGGCAACACTGTTTTAAATCGATTCGCCAATACTCTTGCGAGGATTTTGTAATCGACTTGTAAAAGTGATATGGGTCTATAATTTTTCAGTGACCTTCTATCCCCGTTCTTTTTATACACAACACTAATGACACCACACCTCATTGATCTACTCAAATTTCCTTCTTTTTCAATAATATTAAATAATTTTAATAAAATATCACCAAGTTCAGAATAAAATTTAGAATAAAACTCCACAGTCAGCCCATCTGAACCTGGACTCTTATTCTTACACATTTGGCTTATTGCATTTGCAATTTCCTCCTGAGTAATATCTGAATCACATAGATCATAATCATCTTCATTAACTTTAACTTCTACAGATTCTAAAAATTCATGCATTTTCTCAGAATTAATTTCTACACAAGAGTACAAATGTTTATAAAAATCATATTGTAGTTTTAAAATACCTTCCGTATCAGTAACGTATTCACCTTTTTCTGTCAACAATTCTTTTACACAATTACTTTCTTGTTTGTATTTTTCCAAATTTGGAAAATATTTCGTATTTTTGTCAGATTCTACTGCCCAAACTGCTTTAGATCTTAAAACAGCACCTCTACATTTTTCTTGTTCATAGCTGGACAATTCTAGTCTCAATCTTTCTAATTTAGTGATATCTATATCAATGTTATTGGCAGCCTGTTCACACATAGCATTTATTTGATTCTGTAATCTATAATAATTCCTTCTATTTTCTTTAGCAACGGATGAGGAGAAAATGTGAGAAAATCTTTTTATTTTATATTTTAGGTTATCCCACCAAATTAAAATATCTCTTTCATATATTTCACTTTCTTTTTCTGTTAAAATTATCTCTTTTACTCTGTTTATATATTGTTCATTATACAAAAGAGTATTATTGAGAATCCACAAACCAGGACCTCTTTCAATTTTATCACAATTCAGACTAATAATAACAAAAGCATGATCACTTAAACTAGTTACATTGTAATAAACATTCTGTATATATGGGGACAAAGTTCTACTAACTAAAAAATAATCTATTCTACTTTGTTGCAATTCATTATTGGTTACACGCTTCCAAGAAAATACCCTAAACTGAGTATTTCTACAACGCCATATATCGTAAATATTATTACCTTCTATTATCGCATTTAATTTTCTATATGGTTCATCTATTATATGCTTTGATTTACTACCCCTGTCTAAATAAGATAGAGTAGTATTGAAGTCACCTCCAATAATAATATTATCTAATTTGTCTATATAAAATTTTACAAAATCAAAAAATGTTACTCTATCGGCTACAACATTTGGAGCATACAGTGAGATTATATTGTACAAAGTTCCACCTTCTTCAAATGTCACGTGGATAAATCTACCATTTTCATCTTTAAAAATCAATTTTGACTTTTCTTTACAATAATTATTTACTAAAATAGCTACACCTTGTCTACCATTCTGACCATTACTAAAATGAATTTGACCTTCATATAAATGTTTTACACCATTTACATAATTATCATCCCAGAACGTTTCTTGTAATAAAACTATTCCAAATTTCCGATCATCTACTATACTTAAAAAATTTTCAAAATTGTTTACACATTTTAAACCGTTACAATTGAATGAACATATAAGCACCATTGCAAAAAGGAAATACAGTTCATATATAAATCTCTCCATTTTTACATTTTAGTACTATCAACTATACATCTTACATTTTTTCCATCTAAATTAGGAGAAACTTTTAACTTGTTTCTCCTTTCAATTTTTCTCTCTCTTTTTTCTTAATTTTCCTTGCCTCTTTTGGCATTTATAAATTTACCCCCATCGAGTTCAACCTTTTCACCTCCATTTTCAATTTCTAAATTTTTAGCATTAAAAATTACCTCATCATCAGAACAGACAGAGAAAGTTTTACTCTCTTTCGCACCTCCCGTGGAGATTATTTCATCTCCAACTGAGGTGCATTCATTCTCATTAACGAAGGCACTCTCCTGAGTTTCTATATTTTCAATATATTCACTCCCTTTAGTGCTAATATTTTCACCAAATGGAGTGATGTCGTTATTCATTTGGATCTTTTTTCCTTCTGAAAATTCTCTGTCTGTTTCGAGTTTTTTGCTTTCACTCTCCACCTGATTTAACTAATAAGCTGCCATTTCATCATCTGTCCTGTCATCACTACTTTCGTCGGTATTGTCCATTTTCCTCTTTCTACTCTCTTCTTGTGTTCCACATTGTTCATTATGAATATCAACTGTAACAATAATCTGACTCGCAACGCCATTGTCTATTTCCTCAATAGTTTCAACTTCTTTGACAAAAGTTTCTGACTTTTCGTCCTCTTCCAATTCATCTTCAGGTCTCTTCATTACAACAGTTTCCTCCTTATCGTCAGATTCTATGCACATACAGTCATTGTATGGCTGTAGGCAATTGTCACACTGGCATTCACATGGATAATTCTTACAGTCCTGACACGGACATACACATGGGTCACTTCTGCAAAAAGAACATTTACACTCACAAGGTTCCTTTTCGCATACGTAGCAAACGCATGTGCATTTCGCGTTTCCGCAAATATTACATTTGCACATACAAAAATATTTTCCACAGTCTTTACAGTCTTTGGAATTTTTTGACGACTTTGATTGGCCCCTATCATTAATTGGACCACAGACACATTTCAAAGGAAGCTTTTGACAATGTGGACATTTCAGAGCATTGCATTGTTTCATCGAGTGACCCCGCTCACCACATCCGTGACATTCAAAATATGGACAGTCTCTACGCATATGTTCTGGCGACATACATTCAGAGCACACCTTGGCCTGGTTGTTGTGAACCAGTCGGAAATATTTCACGGTTGAATCAATTTTAAACGGTATAGTCCATGGTAGAGCCACTAGTCCAGGGGGAAATCTACATCTCATGAAACGCGTTCCGTCTGCAACCTGTGTACCTGGTATAGCACGCCTATATACAGTCGAAACAACTTCAACGCCTTTACTTCTAAGTTTGCCAACAATTTCCTTATCTTCAATAAATGACGGAAGTTTCATAATAGAAACGACTGTAATGTCAGAAAAAAGCATACTACATTGAAACTCTTTATTAGCAATATCTACGCCACGCATTAATTTGAAAGCATTTTCTTTACAATCTAGGGTTACGTCATAGGATGATGCATCATTTTGAACAACGGCTAATACAGTGTTCAATCCAGTAATTTCTTCGACATCTTCGATCACAATTCTTTCTCCAATAGCATTTGTTGGAATTTTTTCAATTCTCACAGTACAATCCTTAGCATACCTTTTGTCCCCGACAACGTAATTTTGCTTTTGTCCTGCAAAATTCCTCATTCCAGGTCTTCTACTAAAAAAGCCCGAATTGTTATTACGTTTCTCCATTTTGAGGCTTCCGGTTTCTACCAAACAGGCTCAGCCCAAACAATAAACAAATATACCAGTCGAACGCACCCAAATTCGACCCCCCTTCTCCACACGATGCAAATCGCGAGAGTAGGGGTTCGAAACGTATAAATTAAGAGTTTGAAGTGTCTAATGGGTTACCGAGAGTCAGAAGAACATCTATGTTACCTTTTCCAAACGAATAGAACACAATGAATTGTTGAAAACAACAAAACTCCGCCGGAGAAATTTTCACACTTCCATCGTGGGCTGTTCTGGATTCACCCACCAACGATGCAGCTCTCGCTGAAAGAATGACGCGGAAAAAAGAAATGCCTAATAAAGCGGGAAAAAGCTTGGTATTTTATGAAACGAGTAATAACTACCAAAATAATGTGTTTGAATGCCATGTCCTCGTAGCGCAGGGGATAGCGCGCTGGACTTCTAATCCAGAGGTCGCGGGTTCGAATCCCGCCGAGGATGCTCAATATTTTTTGTCAGAAAATTAGAACTGCATAAATGACGACGCGGGTGCCGTATCAAGCTACAAAACTGCTGTTCTAACAGGCAAAATGACAAACGCGGAAAGTGATGAACATATTACAGATATCAAGGCGCGTGGACAGCGCTTCTTTTGTGGTGTCTTAACTTTATTTTCTTCTCACCTATTGTGGTTCTGAATTCGTCAAGAAAAAACGTTCGGTAATGTCTGCAAAAATTTTACTGGAGAACCCGGGCATCGATCCCGGTACCTCTCGCATGCTAAGCGAGCGCTCTACCATGTGAGCTAGTTCCCCGATGATGTAAGTGAGATAAAATAATCAGTATAAACCTAGTGCATGTCTATGTTGTCTACATTGCGTTTCAAGTTTATACCAAAACAACAATGACGAGAAAAGTTTCCATATTTATAAAGCCCATTTAAAATCAAAATTGTGTTTGGTAGGTTGAGCCATCGGCTGTTTAAGCAGTCAAGTCACTTCTGTAATGAAACACTGTTTACCCACGTGGGCTTAATTTTCGGTCACATACCCCTTGGATCTTTAGGAGCACAATTGTTTTCATATCCCGAAAAGTATGGGTGGCGATGCAGCTCTCGCTGAAAGAATGACGCGGAAAAAAGAAATGCCTAATAAAGCGGGAAAAAGCTTGGTATTTTATGAAACGAGTAATAACTACCAAAATAATGTGTTTGAATGCCATGTCCTCGTAGCGCAGGGGATAGCGCGCTGGACTTCTAATCCAGAGGTCGCGGGTTCGAATCCCGCCGAGGATGCTCAATATTTTTTGTCAGAAAATTAGAACTGCATAAATGACCACGCGGGTGCCGTATCAAGCTACAAAACTGCTGTTCTAACAGACAAAATGACAAACGCGGAAAGTGATGAACATATTAATTAGACTATATTACTTGTAGTATTTCAAACACATTAACACATTCAAGAACAACCGAAGTTCTTGGGAAACAGATATCAAGGCGCGTGGACAGCGCTTCTTTTGTGGTGTCTTAACTTTATTTTCTTCTCACCTATTGTGGTTCTGAATTCGTCAAGAAAAAACGTTCGGTAATGTCTGCAAAAATTTTACTGGAGAACCCGGGCATCGATCCCGGTACCTCTCGCATGCTAAGCGAGCGCTCTACCATGTGAGCTAGTTCCCCGATGATGTAAGTGAGATAAAATAATCAGTATAAACCTAGTGCATGTCTATGTTGTCTACATTGCGTTTCAAGTTTATACCAAAACAACAATGACGAGAAAAGTTTCCATATTTATAAAGCCCATTTAAAATCAAAATTGTGTTTGGTAGGTTGAGCCATCGGCTGTTTAAGCAGTCAAGTCACTTCTGTAATGAAACACTGTTTACCCACGTGGGCTGAATTTTCGGTCACATACCCCTTGGATAGTTTAGGAGCACAATTTATTTCATATCCCGAAAAGTATGGGTGGCGATGCAGCTCTCGCTGAAAGAATGACGCGGAAAAAAGAAATGCCTAATAAAGCGGAAAAAAGCTTGGTATTTTATGAAACGAGTAATAACTACCAAAATAATGTGTTTGAATGCCATGTCCTCGTAGCGCAGGGGATAGCGCGCTGGACTTCTAATCCAGAGGTCGCGGGTTCGAATCCCGCCGAGGATGCTCAATATTTTTTGTCAGAAAATTAGAACTGCATAAATGACGACGCGGGTGCCATATCAAGCTACAAAACTACTGTTCTAACAGGCAAAATGACAAACGCGGAAAGTGATGAACATATTAATTAGACTATATTACTTGTAGTATTTCAAACACATTAACACATTCAAGAACAACCGAAGTTCTTGGGAAACAGATATCAAGGCGCGTGGACAGCGCTTCTTTTGTGGTGTCTTAACTTTATTTTCTTCTCACCTATTGTGGTTCTGAATTCGTCAAGAAAAAACGTTCGGTAATGTCTGCAAAAATTTTACTGGAGAACCCGGGCATCGATCCCGGTACCTCTCGCATGCTAAGCGAGCGCTTTTTTTTTTATCTTGTATATTTATTTACAATCTAAATATATATTTACAAAAATATCACAGTTAGAAAATTATCGTCTCATTATTAAGTCTTGTTGTACATCTACATTCACAAAAATCATAAAAATTATTAGCATATTAAAGTTCGTCAAACAGTAGGTAAATACAAATGAGCATCACTACTATAAGTAAAACTGTTTTTGTTAATACGGTAACAAAAGCGGTGGACTGCCGTACCAAAATTTATTACATAATTACACTCAAAACAGTCATACGGGTATTGTTATATGATACTCTCTGAATTGCCACTGTCGTTAGATTATTATTTACTGTTTAAAACACCATGGACACAATAGAAATTTCTCTGCGTATCTATCCATCTCCGGTATTTCATTAGCGTATATCTTGAACTCGTCATTTTGGAATGAGTATGACAACTACTTGACATACAGTCTATGTTACATTATTATTATTATATTTTTTTCTTTATTTTTTTTCCCTTCTTCTTTTCTTTTGTATTAGAATAATCTCACTCAACTATTTTTTTTCCCTTCACATTCATGATACTCTTAAAATAATATAACCTATTCTATTTAAAGCCCAGACTGTTAGAAGTAAACTATACTACAGAATAGGCAACTATTGTTATAATAATTACTTAATTTTCCATAAGATAACTCAATATTTAGTTCATGTATTCTTTTAATTTTGCACCATTGATAATACTAGAGTTGTCTTTCTTGCTACACTATTATTGATACAATTGTACATGGTATATTTTTATATTTGTTGATACATTATTCCACCTGTTGAATGTTGCCTAAATGGAGAGGATATATATAGGCTTTGCCTGCTATCCAATCCATTTCAGATTTATTTCTGAATAAAATATGTTTAAATTCAACTCGTCATTGTCCGTTTTTCTGATATCTTTAAATTTTCGTTGGTACGACATCAAATCCTCATACTGGTACTTATTAGATTCCTTGTCGATGTGTTTCAGGTTTTCGTCATTTGTCATGTTCCTCGTAACTACTATTTCTCGCATTTTAACTTTTCCAATAATAAAATCTCCTTTTGATGTTCTTCCAAAAACAACCTTCTCATAATGAGAATCCGTGCATGGACTTCTACCTGTAATTATTGATTTCGGTGCTACTGTCTTTATATTGTCCTCATTTGCACTTTTATTTACGTCATTACTCACTTGTGTATCATTAAGCTTGGTAGTTGTTGTAAAACCGGTATTTCTTTCTATATTTATCTTCGTATTGACATTGCTAGATTGTTTGTGTCCAGTATCGATCGATTGAAAAACCGGTTTGTTGACGACAGGTAAACAAGCTACCTGTAAAGAGGTTACCGTTGGGGTTCTTATTTCAATATTGTCAGATTCTTCCACAGATTCAATCTCTATATCAGAAATGTCACTCTGAATATCCTCAACCTCTTCCTCAGTTCTCTCCGAGAGAATTAAATTAATAGCTTCTTGTTTCTCCTGCCAGATTTTTAAACGTTTACTATCCCTATTCTTGCTAGACTTAGATTTGTGCTTTACTCCTTTGTGAAGACGTTCTGAATCACCTTTTGTCCATATTAATGATACTCTCATTTTATCTCCTAAATATATAGAGTTCCATGTAAAACACTCGTACTCATCTATTATACTATTTATCAATGCAACTAACGGCTTTGGTAACTTATCCATGCTTTGAAGTCCCTTCACGTTACCTTAATTCAATTCGGACAGTCAAAATACACAAAATTGCAATTAAATCGTAATTTTAACTCCATAAAGTCAGCACGATAACTTACTTTACAGTATTCCTTGTAAGTATGGCTATTCCTGGTTGGTAATAATCCAAATCCAGAAGCAAAATACAAGATTTACTTGGAGCAATTTCAACAACGTCCAACCACAAAAAGGTGCACTCGACCGATCCTCAGCGCTCTACCATGTGAGCTAGTTCCCCGATGATGTAAGTGAGATAAAATAATCAGTATAAACCTAGTGCATGTCTATGTTGTCTACATTGCGTTTCAAGTTTATACCAAAACAACAATGACGAGAAAAGTTTCCATATTTATAAAGCCCATTTAAAATCAAAATTGTGTTTGGTAGGTTGAGCCATCGGCTGTTTAAGCAGTCAAGTCACTTCTATAATGAAACACTGTTTACCCACGTGGGCTTAATTTTCGGTCACATACCCCTTGGATCTTTAGGAGCACAATTGTTTTCATATCCCGAAAAGTATGGGTGGCGATGCAGCTCTCGCTGAAAGAATGACGCGGAAAAAAGAAATGCCTAATAAAGCGGGAAAAAGCTTGGTATTTTATGAAACGAGTAATAACTACCAAAATAATGAGTTTGAATGCCATGTCCTCGTAGCGCAGGGGATAGCGCGCTGGACTTCTAATCCAGAGGTCGCGGGTTCGAATCCCGCCGAGGATGCTCAATATTTTTTGTCAGAAAATTAGAACTGCATAAATGACGACGCGGGTGCCGTATCAAGCTACAAAACTGCTGTTCTAACAGGCAAAATGACAAACGCGGAAAGTGATGAACATATTACAGATATCAAGGCGCGTGGACAGCGCTTCTTTTGTGGTGTCTTAACTTTATTTTCTTCTCACCTATTGTGGTTCTGAATTCGTCAAGAAAAAACGTTCGGTAATGTCTGCAAAAATTTTACTGGAGAACCCGGGCATCGATCCCGGTACCTCTCGCATGCTTTTTTTTTTATCTTTATTAAAATGTTCAATCATATTTACAAATAAAATCATTTCATGTACACATACATATAGATTAACATAGTTTTGTTAATTTATTATCTCTTTTACAATATCATATACTAATTTTCACAGATTAAACAAAAGAACATCTTCCGTCTCTGACAGAATTGTGTTATGATTAAGAAAATATTTCTCAAATATACTTCTATAATTATTAATTTTACAGCAATACATGTGGAAGTACGAAATATAATGTTTCAAGGTATACTTAAAAAATCTGATTAAGTCTAGATGTTCATTTTTCATATTTAAAATATTTCGTCTTTTAAAAATACAGAACCTCGCAACAGAAAAAACAAAGTTCAAAAAATATATATTTACTCCTGGTATGTTTTGGCTCTGCCCTAATAACATCAACTTTTCAAATTTTATACATGACATTTCATTACTATCACAGTTATCGAATAGTCTTTCCTATATATTTTCTAAATACTTTTGAAACTGTGTAAGGAAAGTACAAGATATGAACATATGAATTACATCTTCGTCCTCAATACCACAGACATTACATATTGAACTATCAATAATACCAGTATTACATAATTTAACGTTTGTAAAAATTCTGTTGTGTACAACCTTGAAATCCAATTCAATCAAATCAGGCGTTTTCCATTTTAGATTAACCATTTTCCATATAGGTGTAAAGTTTATATTTTCCTTAAAATGATCTTCCCAAAATTGTATACAATTAGGTTTCTGAAAACATTTTTTTATTAACAATTCATAATAAGATTTTGTTTTACAATTAGATAATATAAAAATCTTGTGATTTATATCAATGTTATATTCTGAACAGTTTCCCATACACTTAACATTTATATCATTCAGTACAGTTTTCTTCCATTTTTCAGGTAATACATCCAGTAATTCTAATGGTAATACAATCTAGTTCATCATATAGACCCTGTATTATTTCTACAATAGCATTGACAGGGAGGAAACCTGTTTTAACTTCATAAGCAATATCTTTCAAACAAACAATACCAGCGTTTACAAAATGCTTCCAAAATACAACTCTACCATTAATTTTAACATTAGAATTCAAAAACAAAGGTTGATTATAGATCATATCAGTACACTGATCAATATGAGCGTGAGTTTTGACAATCTGCCATGCATATATCATATCTTTATAAAATACAGGTAAACCTTTCAAGTGTGTATCATTTAATTCAAGAAATAATATTTCAAACCCTAGATTCATTTTACATATTTTCTTTAAAAAGTACATGCATCTGTGTTTCCACAGAACTTGATAATCATAATTCACAAATCTTGAAAGAAATTTTAATCTAAAAGACAATAACTTTAAGTAAATGTCATCAAATTTTAGACCACCATCTGTTTTATCACCTATAATTGTTTGATATTTTAACAAATGTGAACCTTTGTTCCATAAAAAATTAATACAACAGTCTTTTATTTCTTTTATTACCCAGTCTGGTATAGAAACAACCGATAACGAATACCACAATCTAGCCATTAAGAGAGACGATATCACAGTTTTTCTGCCTTGAAGTGATAAATGTCTCTGTAACCACATATTTAATATACATTTCAATTTTTTAATTTTTCCATTCCAGTTAAGCTTATTACACTTATCTAAATCTTTGCCAATATAAACACCTAATATCTGTATTACATCCTTACATTTTTTAACACCATATACTTCATAGTCTCTATCAGTTAAAACTCCCGACCCAATACACATAATTTCTGATTTCTCCTTGTTTATCTTGGCACCAGAGCCTGCAGAATACAATTCAAAAACATTAAAGGCTTCATCTATAGATATTTTATCCCCAACTGTTAGTGTAGTATCATCGGCATGTTGAAATGCTAACCCAACTTTATCAGTATTCGGAATAGTAATCCCATTTATTATTTTATTTTTTTGAATTGCATTCTGCAACGATTCAGCTGCCAAGACATAAAGTAAGGCACTAATAGGGCATCCTTGTCTTATCCCATTCTTAATTGGAAAATAATTAGTTAAAAAACCGTTACATTTAACTGCACTACATATATTCATATAAAAAATTTTGATCCAGGTAACAAATTTATTACCAAATCCAAATTTTTCCAAAGTTGCAATTAAATAATCGTGACTAACCCTATCAAATGCCTTTTCTTGATCAAATTTCAAAATATATCCTTCTATTTTATCCATTTCAACCATATCTATAATATCTCTAATGTTACAAATAGTATCAGCAATATCTTTCCCTATAATACAACATGACTGATTATCAGATACAAGTTTTGGTAATACTTTTTTAAACCTGTTTGCCATTACACGTGCTATAATCTTATAGTCCACTTGTAGAAGAGAAATTGGCCTATAATTCGATAATAATCTCCTATCACCTTTTTTCTTGTAAATTAAGCTGAGTACTCCAGCTCTCATTGATCTGGACAAAGTTTGCCTTTCATGAATAACATTCACAATTTCGATTAGAATATCTTGTAGATTATTATAAAAATGTCTGTAAAATTCTACTGTTAATCCATCGGACCCAGGACTCTTATTAATTGACATTTCCCATAAAGCCTTTCTAATTTCGCTTTCACATATATCGTCATCACATATCTCTTTATCAACATCATCTACACATTTATCATTAAAATTTAATAATTCATTCATCTTATTTACATTTATTTCTACGCAAGAATACAGGTTTTTATAAAATTGATATTGTTCATCTAAAATGCTATCTGTGTCGGAAACAATCCTGCCATCACTTAATAGAAGTTCTTTAACACAATTATTTTCTTGTTTAAATTTTTCTAAGTTTAAAAAATATTTAGAGTTGCAATCTGAATCTACTGCCCAATACGCTTTTGCTCTCAAAGCAGCACCTTTACAAATATAAGACTCGTATTCCTTCAGTTCTCTTCTAAGATTTTCATACATAGTAATATCTAAATTGTTATCATTATCACAATCCTGTGAAATTTGTTTTAATTTGTTTTGTAAGGTTATATATTCTTTCCTTTTTTCTTTGGCAAGCCTAGAACTAAATACTTGTGAGTATTTTTTAATTTTAAATTTCAAATTATCCCACCAAACTAGTGTATCTGACTTGAAGAGAGGACAAGACTTCTCTTCTTCAATAATTTTCTTTACATTTTGTACATAAACATCATCTGACAAAAGCGAATTATTTAAAATCCACAGTCCAGGACCTCTTTCTACATTATTTACATTAAAATTTAAAATTACAAAGCTATGATCACTCATACTAGTATCATTGTAGAACACAGTTTACATTTACTGATAAATTATTACTTATTAAAAAATAATCAATTCTACTCTGTTGCAGTTTCTCATTGCATAATCGTTTAAAAGAAAACTGTGTTACATTTCTATTTCTGGACCTCCACACATCATATAAATTATGTTCATCCATAAGACCAACTAACATCTTATGAGCACAATCTTCAACATGACTTGATCTATTACACCTATCTTTCTGTGATAAAGAAGTATTAAAATCACCCCCTATTATCACATTTTCTAAATTAAGTATATAATCATTGACAAATTTGAAAAATGTTTCTCTATCTCTTGAGCTATTTGGAGCATACAGTGAAAATATGTTATACGTTTTATCATCTTCCTCATAGGTAACATGTAAAAATCTACCATATCTGTCTTTAAAAACAAATTTTACTCTGTCCTTAATGTAATTACAAGCCAATATTGCTACACCTTGTCTATTTGTGTTACTATTACAACTAAATATTTTACCATTATACAGATGTGATATAGAATCAACATAGTCATCATCCCAAAATGTCTCCTGAAGTAAACATATACTATATTTCTTCTCATTCACAAATGCCATGTATCGCTTAAAATTATCAGTGTTTTTTAAACCATTACAATTATGTGATGTTATTAATACCATTAAAAACAGAAAAACAAAATTAACAAATGTGATTTCAACAGCCATTGTTAGTCTTTTTTGTTATGAGGGGACCTAGATCTTGATCGTGCCTTTTTAGATTTGTTCTTTGGGTTTCTAAAATTAACAGTTGATCTAGAACCCTTAAACTCTACTTCATCGTCTACTTTTAAATATCCTGTTTTAACTTCACTACCAACTGTACCAGTCTGTACAAGAGTCTCACAAACATGAGTAACCTTACATTCACTGCCAATACTTTTTTCAATAACAGAATATGGGGTGCTGATGTGTGTATCAATGTTTCCAACCTCCGCTATGACTTCACAGTCACCTTCAGAGGACGCATTGTTCTCGACCATTCGATGAGTTCCTGCACTGTCATCTATGACACCACCAGAACTCTCGGCGTGAATCCGCTTTTTATTCTTCTTCTTCTTCTTCACAATTTTATTATCAGCAGTCGCATCATTACCCACATTCCTTTCAGGTTTTTCCTTGTTATTCTTATCCACTCGTGTAGTTTTTCCGCTGCTTGTCGGAACGTCTTCATTCCTTTCAGTCTCTGTATGAATCAAGACCTCTACTACATGACTATTTGGTAACAAACTTTTACCATCACACTGATTGTTAGCTTTAATTTCTGAATTCTCTTTACTAACATCAATTACTTCTTCATCTTCCGTTCCCACCTCATCATCATTCTCCACTATATTCGTCTTTTCGAGCATTTCATAATTCGGACATTTACAGTCATAATACCATTCTTTGCAATTCATGCAAATACAAATGCATTCTCTACGATTACACCATTTACAACCAGAATATTCCGAATAATCTGGTCTATCATCAAAGTCCATATCAGTATATTGACTATGGGAGTCACTGTCATAGCTCCGTGATTCGTCATCTTCAGAATCATCCTCCCTATCCGTGCCAACATCCTTTTCTTGATCTGCAATTGCTAATCGGCGATCAACTCGGACGTTAGATAATTTATTTTCACAAACCTCCTTCACACATACACACATTTTTGGCAATTTATGACACTTTGTACATTTCAGGGCCATACAATCTCGAACTTTATGTCCTTGTTCTCCACATCCCTTGCAAACAAAATATGGACAATTCTTATAGATATGTTCCGGCGAATGACATTCCGAACACACTTTAACTTGATTGTCATGAACAACTTTAAAGTATCTTCTACCTACAGATGTATCAAATCCCATTGACCAGGGAAGTGTTATAAGACCCGGAGGAAATTTTACCCTGACATATCTAGTACCATCGGCAACTTGTGTGAATGGATATGCTCGTCTATACACTTGAGATACTATTTCAACATTTTTCTCCCTAAGTTTTGATAACAGTTCTTCATCTTCAATATATGCGGGAATATACAAGAATGACACCATAACAGTATCAGATCTTACCAGGGTACACGTATAGTCATCGTCATTGATAGTTAAGCCCTTGGTGAGTTTGAATGCATTTTTCAATTTTATCCATCGTAACTTCGTAAAAATTCTTTGTTTCCTTATCTGGTACTACAGCCAGAACAGAATTAACACCACATATTTCTTCTATAGCTTGAATTATAGCCATCGCTCCGATTTCATTAATATCAATATTATTTATTAATATTGTTGCTTCTTTCTTATATGTATGTTTCTTTGTTACGTACTTCGCATTTTTATTAATACTTTCCGTTTTAACATCATTAGGTGCGTTTCTCTCCCCACTGCTTATCTTTCCTTGTGTCCGGAATTTCTTATCCATTCCAACTGATTTGCTTGCTTGCAAGTCAGGTGCACCCTGAACTACCCCCCCCCCCACTCTGCGACATCTTCGCAGCAGCGAGGGAACGATAAAACACTTATTTGTATTAATTGATTCGAATACTTGATTTCAACAGTTCAATATCAACAAACAGATACCTGTTTTATAAATGTTCGTCCATAAATAATGAACAAACGGAAGATAAATCGTCTCGCCTCTCAAATCACATCCATCTCCAATAAGGTGCGTTCGATCCATCATCCGCTAGTGCATGTCTATGTTGTCTACATTGCGTTTCAAGTTTATACCAAAACAACAATGACGAGAAAAGTTTCCATATTTATAAAGCCCATTTAAAATCAAAATTGTGTTTGGTAGGTTGAGCCATCGGCTGTTTAAGCAGTCAAGTCACTTCTGTAATGAAACACTGTTTACCCACGTGGGCTTAATTTTCGGTCACATACCCCTTGGATCTTTAGGAGCACAATTGTTTTCATATCCCGAAAAGTATGGGTGGCGATGCAGCTCTCGCTGAAAGAATGACGCGGAAAAAAGAAATGCCTAATAAAGCGGGAAAAAGCTTGGTATTTTATGAAACGAGTAATAACTACCAAAATAATGTGTTTGAATGCCATGTCCTCGTAGCGCAGGGGATAGCGCGCTGGACTTCTAATCCAGAGGTCGCGGGTTCGAATCCCGCCGAGGATGCTCAATATTTTTTGTCAGAAAATTAGAACTGCATAAATGACGACGCGGGTGCCGTATCAAGCTACAAAACTGCTGTTCTAACAGGCAAAATGACAAACGCGGAAAGTGATGAACATATTAATTAGACTATATTACTTGTAGTATTTCAAACACATTAACACATTCAAGAACATCCGAAGTTCTTGGGAAACAGATATCAAGGCGCGTGGACAGCGCTTCTTTTGTGGTGTCTTAACTTTATTTTCTTCTCACCTATTGTGGTTCTGAATTCGTCAAGAAAAAACGTTCGGTAATGTCTGCAAAAATTTTACTGGAGAACCCGGGCATCGATCCCGGTACCTCTCGCATGCTAAGCGAGCGCTCTACCATGTGAGCTAGTTCCCCGATGATGTAAGTGAGATAAAATAATCAGTATAAACCTAGTGCATGTCTATGTTGTCTACATTGCGTTTCAAGTTTATACCAAAACAACAATGACGAGAAAAGTTTCCATATTTATAAAGCCCATTTAAAATCAAAATTGTGTTTGGTAGGTTGAGCCATCGGCTGTTTAAGCAGTCAAGTCACTTCTGTAATGAAACACTGTTTACCCACGTGGGCTTAATTTTCGGTCACATACCCCTTGGATCTTTAGGAGCACAATTGTTTTCATATCCCGAAAAGTATGGGTGGCGATGCAGCTCTCGCTGAAAGAATGACGCGGAAAAAAGAAATGCCTAATAAAGCGGGAAAAAGCTTGGTATTTTATGAAACGAGTAATAACTACCAAAATAATGTGTTGGAATGCCATGTCCTCGTAGCGCAGGGGATAGCGCGCTGGACTTCTAATCCAGAGGTCGCGGGTTCGAATCCCGCCGAGGATGCTCAATAATTTTTGTCGGAAAATTAGAACTGCATAAATGACGACGCGGGTGCCGTATCAAGCAACAAAACTGCTGTTCTAACAGGCAAAATGACAAACGCGGAAAGTGATGAACATATTAATTAGACTATATTACTTGTAGTATTTCAAACACATTAACACATTCAAGAACTACCGAAGTTCTTGGGAAACAGATATCAAGGCGCGTGGACAGCGTTTCTTTTGTGGTGTCTTAACTTTATTTTCTTCTCACCTATTGTGGTTCTGAATTCGTCAAGAAAAAACGTTCGGTAATGTCTGCAAAAATTTTACTGGAGAACCCGGGCATCGATCCCGGTACCTCTCGCATGCTAAGCGAGCGCTCTACCATGTGAGCTAGTTCCCCGATGATGTAAGTGAGATAAAATAATCAGTATAAACCTAGTGCATGTCTATGTTGTCTACATTGCGTTTCAAGTTTATACCAAAACAACAATGAGGAGAAAAGTTTCCATATTTATAAAGCCCATTTAAAATCAAAATTGTGTTTGGTAGGTTGAGCCATCGGCTGTTTAAGCAGTCAAGTCACTTCTGTAATGAAACACTGTTTACCCACGTGGGCTTAATTTTCGGTCACATACCCCTTGGATCTTTAGGAGCACAATTGTTTTCATATCCCGAAAAGTATGGGTGGCGATGCAGCTCTCGCTGAAAGAATGACGCGGAAAAAAGAAATGCCTAATAAAGCGGGAAAAAGCTTGGTATTTTATGAAACGAGTAATAACTACCAAAATAATGTGTTTGAATGCCATGTCCTCGTAGCGCAGGGGATAGCGCGCTGGACTTCTAATCCAGAGGTCGCGGGTTCGAATCCCGCCGAGGATGCTCAATATTTTTTGTCAGAAAATTAGAACTGCATAAATGACGACGCGGGTGCCGTATCAAGCTACAAAACTGCTGTTCTAACAGGCAAAATGACAAACGCGGAAAGTGATGAACATATTAATTAGACTATATTACTTGTAGTATTTCAAACACATTAACACATTCAAGAACAACCGAAGTTCTTGGGAAACAGATATCAAGGCGCGTGGACAGCGTTTCTTTTGTGGTGTCTTAACTTTATTTTCTTCTCACCTATTGTGGTTCTGAATTCGTCAAGAAAAAACGTTCGGTAATGTCTGCAAAAATTTTACTGGAGAACCCGGGCATCGATCCCGGTACCTCTCGCATGCTAAGCGAGCGCTCTACCATGTGAGCTAGTTCCCCGATGATGTAAGTGAGATAAAATAATCAGTATAAACCTAGTGCATGTCTATGTTGTCTACATTGCGTTTCAAGTTTATACCAAAACAACAATGACGAGAAAAGTTTCCATATTTATAAAGCCCATTTAAAATCAAAATTGTGTTTGGTAGGTTGAGCCATCGGCTGTTTAAGCAGTCAAGTCACTTCTGTAATGAAACACTGTTTACCCATGTGGGCTTAATTTTCGGTCACATACCCCTTGGATCTTTAGGAGCACAATTGTTTTCATATCCCGAAAAGTATGGGTGGCGATGCAGCTCTCGCTGAAAGAATGACGCGGAAAAAAGAAATGCCTAATAAAGCGGGAAAAAGCTTGGTATTTTATGAAACGAGTAATAACTACCAAAATAATGTGTTTGAATGCCATGTCCTCGTAGCGCAGGGGATAGCGCGCTGGACTTCTAATCCAGAGGTCGCGGGTTCGAATCCCGCCGAGGATGCTCAATATTTTTTGTCAGAAAATTAGAACTGCATAAATGACGACGCGGGTGCCGTATCAAGCTACAAAACTGCTGTTCTAACAGGCAAAATGACAAACGCGGAAAGTGATGAACATATTAATTAGACTATATTACTTGTAGTATTTCAAACACATTAACACATTCAAGAACAACCGAAGTTCTTGGGAAACAGATATCAAGGCGCGTGGACAGCGTTTCTTTTGTGGTGTCTTAACTTTATTTTCTTCTCACCTATTGTGGTTCTGAATTCGTCAAGATGGCTGTTTAAGCAGTCAAGTCACTTCTGTAATGAAACACTGTTTACCCACGTGGGCTTAATTTTCGGTCACATACCCCTTGGATCTTTAGGAGCACAATTGTTTTCATATCCCGAAAAGTATGGGTGGCGATGCAGCTCTCGCTGAAAGAATGACGCGGAAAAAAGAAATGCCTAATAAAGCGGGAAAAAGCTTGGTATTTTATGAAACGAGTAATAACTACCAAAATAATGTGTTTGAATGCCATGTCCTCGTAGCGCAGGGGATAGCGCGCTGGACTTCTAATCCAGAGGTCGCGGGTTCGAATCCCGCCGAGGATGCTCAATATTTTTTGTCAGAAAATTAGAACTGCATAAATGACGACGCGGGTGCCGTATCAAGCTACAAAACTGCTGTTCTAACAGGCAAAATGACAAACGCGGAAAGTGATGAACATATTAATTAGACTATATTACTTGTAGTATTTCAAACACATTAACACATTCAAGAACAACCGAAGTTCTTGGGAAACAGATATCAAGGCGCGTGGACAGCGTTTCTTTTGTGGTGTCTTAACTTTCTTTTCTTCTCACCTATTGTGGTTCTGAATTCGTCAAGAAAAAACGTTCGGTAATGTCTGCAAAAATTTTACTGGAGAACCCGGGCATCGATCCCGGTACCTCTCGCATGCTAAGCGAGCGCTCTACCATGTGAGCTAGTTCCCCGATGATGTAAGTGAGATAAAATAATCAGTATAAACCTAGTGCATGTCTATGTTGTCTACATTGCGTTTCAAGTTTATACCAAAACAACAATGACGAGAAAAGTTTCCATATTTATAAAGCCCATTTAAAATCAAAATTGTGTTTGGTAGGTTGAGCCATCGGCTGTTTAAGCAGTCAAGTCACTTCTGTAATGAAACACTGTTTACCCACGTGGGCTTAATTTTCGGTCACATACCCCTTGGATCTTTAGGAGCACAATTGTTTTCATATCCCGAAAAGTATGGGTGGCGATGCAGCTCTCGCTGAAAGAATGACGCGGAAAAAAGAAATGCCTAATAAAGCGGGAAAAAGCTTGGTATTTTATGAAACGAGTAATAACTACCAAAATAATGTGTTTGAATGCCATGTCCTCGTAGCGCATGGGATAGCGCGCTGGACTTCTAATCCAGAGGTCGCGGGTTCGAATCCCGCCGAGGATGCTCAATATTTTTTGTCAGAAAATTAGAACTGCATAAATGACGACGCGGGTGCCGTATCAAGCTACAAAACTGCTGTTCTAACAGGCAAAATGACAAACGCGGAAAGTGATGAACATATTAATTAGACTATATTACTTGTAGTATTTCAAACACATTAACACATTCAAGAACAACCGAAGTTCTTGGGAAACAGATATCAAGGCGCGTGGACAGCGTTTCTTTTGTGGTGTCTTAACTTTATTTTCTTCTCACCTATTGTGGTTCTGAATTCGTCAAGAAAAAACGTTCGGTAATGTCTGCAAAAATTTTACTGGAGAACCCGGGCATCGATCCCGGTACCTCTCGCATGCTAAGCGAGCGCTCTACCATGTGAGCTAGTTCCCCGATGATGTAAGTGAGATAAAATAATCAGTATAAACCTAGTGCATGTCTATGTTGTCTACATTGCGTTTCAAGTTTATACCAAAACAACAATGACGAGAAAAGTTTCCATATTTATAAAGCCCATTTAAAATCAAAATTGTGTTTGGTAGGTTGAGCCATCGGCTGTTGAAGCAGTCAAGTCACTTCTGTAATGAAACACTGTTTACCCACGTGGGCTTAATTTTCGGTCACATACCCCTTGGATCTTTAGGAGCACAATTGTTTTCATATCCCGAAAAGTATGGGTGGCGATGCAGCTCTCGCTGAAAGAATGACGCGGAAAAAAGAAATGCCTAATAAAGCGGGAAAAAGCTTGGTATTTTATGAAACGAGTAATAACTACCAAAATAATGTGTTTGAATGCCATGTCCTCGTAGCGCAGGGGATAGCGCGCTGGACTTCTAATCCAGAGGTCGCGGGTTCGAATCCCGCCGAGGATGCTCAATATTTTTTGTCAGAAAATTAGAACTGCATAAATGACGACGCGGGTGCCGTATCAAGCTACAAAACTGCTGTTCTAACAGGCAAAATGACAAACGCGGAAAGTGATGAACATATTAATTAGACTATAATACTTGTAGTATTTCAAACACATTAACACATTCAAGAACAACCGAAGTTCTTGGGAAACAGATATCAAGGCGCGTGGACAGCGTTTCTTTTGTGGTGTCTTAACTTTATTTTCTTCTCACCTATTGTGGTTCTGAATTCGTCAAGAAAAAACGTTCGGTAATGTCTGCAAAAATTTTACTGGAGAACCCGGGCATCGATCCCGGTACCTCTCGCATGCTAAGCGAGCGCTCTACCATGTGAGCTAGTTCCCCGATGATGTAAGTGAGATAAAATAATCAGTATAAACCTAGTGCATGTCTATGTTGTCTACATTGCGTTTCAAGTTTATACCAAAACAACAATGACGAGAAAAGTTTCCATATTTATAAAGCCCATTTAAAATCAAAATTGTGTTTGGTAGGTTGAGCCATCGGCTGTTTAAGCAGTCAAGTCACTTCTGTAATGAAACACTGTTTACCCACGTCCAGCTTAATTTTCGGTCACATACCCCTTGGATCTTTAGGAGCACAATTGTTTTCATATCCCGAAAAGTATGGGTGGCGATGCAGCTCTCGCTGAAAGAATGACGCGGAAAAAAGAAATGCCTAATAAAGCGGGAAAAAGCTTGGTATTTTATGAAACGAGTAATAACTACCAAAATAATGTGTTTGAATGCCATGTCCTCGTAGCGCAGGGGATAGCGCGCTGGACTTCTAATCCAGAGGTCGCGGGTTCGAATCCCGCCGAGGATGCTCAATATTTTTTGTCAGAAAATTAGAACTGCATAAATGACGACGCGGGTGCCGTATCAAGCTACAAAACTGCTGTTCTAACAGGCAAAATGACAAACGCGGAAAGTGATGAACATATTAATTAGACTATATTACTTGTAGTATTTCAAACACATTAACACATTCAAGAACAACCGAAGTTCTTGGGAAACAGATATCAAGGCGCGTGGACAGCGTTTCTTTTGTGGTGTCTTAACTTTATTTTCTTCTCACCTATTGTGGTTCTGAATTCGTCAAGAAAAAACGTTCGGTAATGTCTGCAAAAATTTTACTGGAGAACCCGGGCATCGATCCCGGTACCTCTCGCATGCTAAGCGAGCGCTCTACCATGTGAGCTAGTTCCCCGATGATGTAAGTGAGATAAAATAATCAGTATAAACCTAGTGCATGTCTATGTTGTCTACATTGCGTTTCAAGTTTATACCAAAACAACAATGACGAGAAAAGTTTCCATATTTATAAAGCCCATTTAAAATCAAAATTGTGTTTGGTAGGTTGAGCCATCGGCTGTTTAAGCAGTCAAGTCACTTCTGTAATGAAACACTGTTTACCCACGTCCAGCTTAATTTTCGGTCACATACCCCTTGGATCTTTAGGAGCACAATTGTTTTCATATCCCGAAAAGTATGGGTGGCGATGCAGCTCTCGCTGAAAGAATGACGCGGAAAAAAGAAATGCCTAATAAAGCGGGAAAAAGCTTGGTATTTTATGAAACGAGTAATAACTACCAAAATAATGTGTTTGAATGCCATGTCCTCGTAGCGCAGGGGATAGCGCGCTGGACTTCTAATCCAGAGGTCGCGGGTTCGAATCCCGCCGAGGATGCTCAATATTTTTTGTCAGAAAATTAGAACTGCATAAATGACGACGCGGGTGCCGTATCAAGCTACAAAACTGCTGTTCTAACAGGCAAAATGACAAACGCGGAAAGTGATGAACATATTAATTAGACTATATTACTTGTAGTATTTCAAACACATTAACACATTCAAGAACAACCGAAGTTCTTGGGAAACAGATATCAAGGCGCGTGGACAGCGTTTCTTTTGTGGTGTCTTAACTTTATTTTCTTCTCACCTATTGTGGTTCTGAATTCGTCAAGATGGCTGTTTAAGCAGTCAAGTCACTTCTGTAATGAAACACTGTTTACCCACGTGGGCTTAATTTTCGGTCACATACCCCTTGGATCTTTAGGAGCACAATTGTTTTCATATCCCGAAAAGTATGGGTGGCGATGCAGCTCTCGCTGAAAGAATGACGCGGAAAAAAGAAATGCCTAATAAAGCGGGAAAAAGCTTGGTATTTTATGAAACGAGTAATAACTACCAAAATAATGTGTTTGAATGCCATGTCCTCGTAGCGCAGGGGATAGCGCGCTGGACTTCTAATCCAGAGGTCGCGGGTTCGAATCCCGCCGAGGATGCTCAATATTTTTTGTCAGAAAATTAGAACTGCATAAATGACGACGCGGGTGCCGTATCAAGCTACAAAACTGCTGTTCTAACAGGCAAAATGACAAACGCGGAAAGTGATGAACATATTAATTAGACTATATTACTTGTAGTATTTCAAACACATTAACACATTCAAGAACAACCGAAGTTCTTGGGAAACAGATATCAAGGCGCGTGGACAGCGTTTCTTTTGTGGTGTCTTAACTTTCTTTTCTTCTCACCTATTGTGGTTCTGAATTCGTCAAGAAAAAACGTTCGGTAATGTCTGCAAAAATTTTACTGGAGAACCCGGGCATCGATCCCGGTACCTCTCGCATGCTAAGCGAGCGCTCTACCATGTGAGCTAGTTCCCCGATGATGTAAGTGAGATAAAATAATCAGTATAAACCTAGTGCATGTCTATGTTGTCTACATTGCGTTTCAAGTTTATACCAAAACAACAATGACGAGAAAAGTTTCCATATTTATAAAGCCCATTTAAAATCAAAATTGTGTTTGGTAGGTTGAGCCATCGGCTGTTGAAGCAGTCAAGTCACTTCTGTAATGAAACACTGTTTACCCACGTGGGCTTAATTTTCGGTCACATACCCCTTGGATCTTTAGGAGCACAATTGTTTTCATATCCCGAAAAGTATGGGTGGCGATGCAGCTCTCGCTGAAAGAATGACGCGGAAAAAAGAAATGCCTAATAAAGCGGGAAAAAGCTTGGTATTTTATGAAACGAGTAATAACTACCAAAATAATGTGTTTGAATGCCATGTCCTCGTAGCGCATGGGATAGCGCGCTGGACTTCTAATCCAGAGGTCGCGGGTTCGAATCCCGCCGAGGATGCTCAATATTTTTTGTCAGAAAATTAGAACTGCATAAATGACGACGCGGGTGCCGTATCAAGCTACAAAACTGCTGTTCTAACAGGCAAAATGACAAACGCGGAAAGTGATGAACATATTAATTAGACTATATTACTTGTAGTATTTCAAACACATTAACACATTCAAGAACAACCGAAGTTCTTGGGAAACAGATATCAAGGCGCGTGGACAGCGTTTCTTTTGTGGTGTCTTAACTTTATTTTCTTCTCACCTATTGTGGTTCTGAATTCGTCAAGAAAAAACGTTCGGTAATGTCTGCAAAAATTTTACTGGAGAACCCGGGCATCGATCCCGGTACCTCTCGCATGCTAAGCGAGCGCTCTACCATGTGAGCTAGTTCCCCGATGATGTAAGTGAGATAAAATAATCAGTATAAACCTAGTGCATGTCTATGTTGTCTACATTGCGTTTCAAGTTTATACCAAAACAACAATGACGAGAAAAGTTTCCATATTTATAAAGCCCATTTAAAATCAAAATTGTGTTTGGTAGGTTGAGCCATCGGCTGTTGAAGCAGTCAAGTCACTTCTGTAATGAAACACTGTTTACCCACGTGGGCTTAATTTTCGGTCACATACCCCTTGGATCTTTAGGAGCACAATTGTTTTCATATCCCGAAAAGTATGGGTGGCGATGCAGCTCTCGCTGAAAGAATGACGCGGAAAAAAGAAATGCCTAATAAAGCGGGAAAAAGCTTGGTATTTTATGAAACGAGTAATAACTACCAAAATAATGTGTTTGAATGCCATGTCCTCGTAGCGCAGGGGATAGCGCGCTGGACTTCTAATCCAGAGGTCGCGGGTTCGAATCCCGCCGAGGATGCTCAATATTTTTTGTCAGAAAATTAGAACTGCATAAATGACGACGCGGGTGCCGTATCAAGCTACAAAACTGCTGTTCTAACAGGCAAAATGACAAACGCGGAAAGTGATGAACATATTAATTAGACTATAATACTTGTAGTATTTCAAACACATTAACACATTCAAGAACAACCGAAGTTCTTGGGAAACAGATATCAAGGCGCGTGGACAGCGTTTCTTTTGTGGTGTCTTAACTTTATTTTCTTCTCACCTATTGTGGTTCTGAATTCGTCAAGAAAAAACGTTCGGTAATGTCTGCAAAAATTTTACTGGAGAACCCGGGCATCGATCCCGGTACCTCTCGCATGCTAAGCGAGCGCTCTACCATGTGAGCTAGTTCCCCGATGATGTAAGTGAGATAAAATAATCAGTATAAACCTAGTGCATGTCTATGTTGTCTACATTGCGTTTCAAGTTTATACCAAAACAACAATGACGAGAAAAGTTTCCATATTTATAAAGCCCATTTAAAATCAAAATTGTGTTTGGTAGGTTGAGCCATCGGCTGTTTAAGCAGTCAAGTCACTTCTGTAATGAAACACTGTTTACCCACGTCCAGCTTAATTTTCGGTCACATACCCCTTGGATCTTTAGGAGCACAATTGTTTTCATATCCCGAAAAGTATGGGTGGCGATGCAGCTCTCGCTGAAAGAATGACGCGGAAAAAAGAAATGCCTAATAAAGCGGGAAAAAGCTTGGTATTTTATGAAACGAGTAATAACTACCAAAATAATGTGTTTGAATGCCATGTCCTCGTAGCGCAGGGGATAGCGCGCTGGACTTCTAATCCAGAGGTCGCGGGTTCGAATCCCGCCGAGGATGCTCAATATTTTTTGTCAGAAAATTAGAACTGCATAAATGACGACGCGGGTGCCGTATCAAGCTACAAAACTGCTGTTCTAACAGGCAAAATGACAAACGCGGAAAGTGATGAACATATTAATTAGACTATATTACTTGTAGTATTTCAAACACATTAACACATTCAAGAACAACCGAAGTTCTTGGGAAACAGATATCAAGGCGCGTGGACAGCGTTTCTTTTGTGGTGTCTTAACTTTATTTTCTTCTCACCTATTGTGGTTCTGAATTCGTCAAGAAAAAACGTTCGGTAATGTCTGCAAAAATTTTACTGGAGAACCCGGGCATCGATCCCGGTACCTCTCGCATGCTAAGCGAGCGCTCTACCATGTGAGCTAGTTCCCCGATGATGTAAGTGAGATAAAATAATCAGTATAAACCTAGTGCATGTCTATGTTGTCTACATTGCGTTTCAAGTTTATACCAAAACAACAATGACGAGAAAAGTTTCCATATTTATAAAGCCCATTTAAAATCAAAATTGTGTTTGGTAGGTTGAGCCATCGGCTGTTTAAGCAGTCAAGTCACTTCTGTAATGAAACACTGTTTACCCACGTCCAGCTTAATTTTCGGTCACATACCCCTTGGATCTTTAGGAGCACAATTGTTTTCATATCCCGAAAAGTATGGGTGGCGATGCAGCTCTCGCTGAAAGAATGACGCGGAAAAAAGAAATGCCTAATAAAGCGGGAAAAAGCTTGGTATTTTATGAAACGAGTAATAACTACCAAAATAATGTGTTTGAATGCCATGTCCTCGTAGCGCAGGGGATAGCGCGCTGGACTTCTAATCCAGAGGTCGCGGGTTCGAATCCCGCCGAGGATGCTCAATATTTTTTGTCAGAAAATTAGAACTGCATAAATGACGACGCGGGTGCCGTATCAAGCTACAAAACTGCTGTTCTAACAGGCAAAATGACAAACGCGGAAAGTGATGAACATATTAATTAGACTATATTACTTGTAGTATTTCAAACACATTAACACATTCAAGAACAACCGAAGTTCTTGGGAAACAGATATCAAGGCGCGTGGACAGCGTTTCTTTTGTGGTGTCTTAACTTTATTTTCTTCTCACCTATTGTGGTTCTGAATTCGTCAAGATGGCTGTTTAAGCAGTCAAGTCACTTCTGTAATGAAACACTGTTTACCCACGTGGGCTTAATTTTCGGTCACATACCCCTTGGATCTTTAGGAGCACAATTGTTTTCATATCCCGAAAAGTATGGGTGGCGATGCAGCTCTCGCTGAAAGAATGACGCGGAAAAAAGAAATGCCTAATAAAGCGGGAAAAAGCTTGGTATTTTATGAAACGAGTAATAACTACCAAAATAATGTGTTTGAATGCCATGTCCTCGTAGCGCAGGGGATAGCGCGCTGGACTTCTAATCCAGAGGTCGCGGGTTCGAATCCCGCCGAGGATGCTCAATATTTTTTGTCAGAAAATTAGAACTGCATAAATGACGACGCGGGTGCCGTATCAAGCTACAAAACTGCTGTTCTAACAGGCAAAATGACAAACGCGGAAAGTGATGAACATATTAATTAGACTATATTACTTGTAGTATTTCAAACACATTAACACATTCAAGAACAACCGAAGTTCTTGGGAAACAGATATCAAGGCGCGTGGACAGCGTTTCTTTTGTGGTGTCTTAACTTTATTTTCTTCTCACCTATTGTGGTTCTGAATTCGTCAAGAAAAAACGTTCGGTAATGTCTGCAAAAATTTTACTGGAGAACCCGGGCATCGATCCCGGTACCTCTCGCATGCTAAGCGAGCGCTCTACCATGTGAGCTAGTTCCCCGATGATGTAAGTGAGATAAAATAATCAGTATAAACCTAGTGCATGTCTATGTTGTCTACATTGCGTTTCAAGTTTATACCAAAACAACAATGACGAGAAAAGTTTCCATATTTATAAAGCCCATTTAAAATCAAAATTGTGTTTGGTAGGTTGAGCCATCGGCTGTTTAAGCAGTCAAGTCACTTCTGTAATGAAACACTGTTTACCCACGTGGGCTTAATTTTCGGTCACATACCCCTTGGATCTTTAGGAGCACAATTGTTTTCATATCCCGAAAAGTATGGGTGGCGATGCAGCTCTCGCTGAAAGAATGACGCGGAAAAAAGAAATGCCTAATAAAGCGGGAAAAAGCTTGGTATTTTATGAAACGAGTAATAACTACCAAAATAATGTGTTTGAATGCCATGTCCTCGTAGCGCAGGGGATAGCGCGCTGGACTTCTAATCCAGAGGTCGCGGGTTCGAATCCCGCCGAGGATGCTCAATATTTTTTGTCAGAAAATTAGAACTGCATAAATGACGACGCGGGTGCCGTATCAAGCTACAAAACTGCTGTTCTAACAGGCAAAATGACAAACGCGGAAAGTGATGAACATATTAATTAGACTATATTACTTGTAGTATTTCAAACACATTAACACATTCAAGAACAACCGAAGTTCTTGGGAAACAGATATCAAGGCGCGTGGACAGCGTTTCTTTTGTGGTGTCTTAACTTTATTTTCTTCTCACCTATTGTGGTTCTGAATTCGTCAAGAAAAAACGTTCGGTAATGTCTGCAAAAATTTTACTGGAGAACCCGGGCATCGATCCCGGTACCTCTCGCATGCTAAGCGAGCGCTCTACCATGTGAGCTAGTTCCCCGATGATGTAAGTGAGATAAAATAATCAGTATAAACCTAGTGCATGTCTATGTTGTCTACATTGCGTTTCAAGTTTATACCAAAACAACAATGACGAGAAAAGTTTCCATATTTATAAAGCCCATTTAAAATCAAAATTGTGTTTGGTAGGTTGAGCCATCGGCTGTTTAAGCAGTCAAGTCACTTCTGTAATGAAACACTGTTTACCCACGTGGGCTTAATTTTCGGTCACATACCCCTTGGATCTTTAGGAGCACAATTGTTTTCATATCCCGAAAAGTATGGGTGGCGATGCAGCTCTCGCTGAAAGAATGACGCGGAAAAAAGAAATGCCTAATAAAGCGGGAAAAAGCTTGGTATTTTATGAAACGAGTAATAACTACCAAAATAATGTGTTTGAATGCCATGTCCTCGTAGCGCAGGGGATAGCGCGCTGGACTTCTAATCCAGAGGTCGCGGGTTCGAATCCCGCCGAGGATGCTCAATATTTTTTGTCAGAAAATTAGAACTGCATAAATGACGACGCGGGTGCCGTATCAAGCTACAAAACTGCTGTTCTAACAGGCAAAATGACAAACGCGGAAAGTGATGAACATATTAATTAGACTATATTACTTGTAGTATTTCAAACACATTAACACATTCAAGAACAACCGAAGTTCTTGGGAAACAGATATCAAGGCGCGTGGACAGCGTTTCTTTTGTGGTGTCTTAACTTTATTTTCTTCTCACCTATTGTGGTTCTGAATTCGTCAAGAAAAAACGTTCGGTAATGTCTGCAAAAATTTTACTGGAGAACCCGGGCATCGATCCCGGTACCTCTCGCATGCTAAGCGAGCGCTCTACCATGTGAGCTAGTTCCCCGATGATGTAAGTGAGATAAAATAATCAGTATAAACCTAGTGCATGTCTATGTTGTCTACATTGCGTTTCAAGTTTATACCAAAACAACAATGACGAGAAAAGTTTCCATATTTATAAAGCCCATTTAAAATCAAAATTGTGTTTGGTAGGTTGAGCCATCGGCTGTTGAAGCAGTCAAGTCACTTCTGTAATGAAACACTGTTTACCCACGTGGGCTTAATTTTCGGTCACATACCCCTTGGATCTTTAGGAGCACAATTGTTTTCATATCCCGAAAAGTATGGGTGGCGATGCAGCTCTCGCTGAAAGAATGACGCGGAAAAAAGAAATGCCTAATAAAGCTGGAAAAGCTTGGTATTTTATGAAACGAGTAATAACTACCAAAATAATGTGTTTGAATGCCATGTCCTCGTAGCGCAGGGGATAGCGCGCTGGACTTCTAATCCAGAGGTCGCGGGTTCGAATCCCGCCGAGGATGCTCAATATTTTTTGTCAGAAAATTAGAACTGCATAAATGACGACGCGGGTGCCGTATCAAGCTACAAAACTGCTGTTCTAACAGGCAAAATGACAAACGCGGAAAGTGATGAACATATTAATTAGACTATATTACTTGTAGTATTTCAAACACATTAACACATTCAAGAACAACCGAAGTTCTTGGGAAACAGATATCAAGGCGCGTGGACAGCGTTTCTTTTGTGGTGTCTTAACTTTATTTTCTTCTCACCTATTGTGGTTCTGAATTCGTCAAGAAAAAACGTTCGGTAATGTCTGCAAAAATTTTACTGGAGAACCCGGGCATCGATCCCGGTACCTCTCGCATGCTAAGCGAGCGCTCTACCATGTGAGCTAGTTCCCCGATGATGTAAGTGAGATAAAATAATCAGTATAAACCTAGTGCATGTCTATGTTGTCTACATTGCGTTTCAAGTTTATACCAAAACAACAATGACGAGAAAAGTTTCCATATTTATAAAGCCCATTTAAAATCAAAATTGTGTTTGGTAGGTTGAGCCATCGGCTGTTTAAGCAGTCAAGTCACTTCTGTAATGAAACACTGTTTACCCACGTCCAGCTTAATTTTCGGTCACATACCCCTTGAATCTTTAGGAGCACAATTGTTTTCATATCCCGAAAAGTATGGGTGGCGATGCAGCTCTCGCTGAAAGAATGACGCGGAAAAAAGAAATGCCTAATAAAGCGGGAAAAAGCTTGGTATTTTATGAAACGAGTAATAACTACCAAAATAATGTGTTTGAATGCCATGTCCTCGTAGCGCAGGGGATAGCGCGCTGGACTTCTAATCCAGAGGTCGCGGGTTCGAATCCCGCCGAGGATGCTCAATATTTTTTGTCAGAAAATTAGAACTGCATAAATGACGACGCGGGTGCCGTATCAAGCTACAAAACTGCTGTTCTAACAGGCAAAATGACAAACGCGGAAAGTGATGAACATATTAATTAGACTATATTACTTGTAGTATTTCAAACACATTAACACATTCAAGAACAACCGAAGTTCTTGGGAAACAGATATCAAGGCGCGTGGACAGCGTTTCTTTTGTGGTGTCTTAACTTTATTTTCTTCTCACCTATTGTGGTTCTGAATTCGTCAAGAAAAAACGTTCGGTAATGTCTGCAAAAATTTTACTGGAGAACCCGGGCATCGATCCCGGTACCTCTCGCATGCTAAGCGAGCGCTCTACCATGTGAGCTAGTTCCCCGATGATGTAAGTGAGATAAAATAATCAGTATAAACCTAGTGCATGTCTATGTTGTCTACATTGCGTTTCAAGTTTATACCAAAACAACAATGACGAGAAAAGTTTCCATATTTATAAAGCCCATTTAAAATCAAAATTGTGTTTGGTAGGTTGAGCCATCGGCTGTTTAAGCAGTCAAGTCACTTCTGTAATGAAACACTGTTTACCCACGTCCAGCTTAATTTTCGGTCACATACCCCTTGGATCTTTAGGAGCACAATTGTTTTCATATCCCGAAAAGTATGGGTGGCGATGCAGCTCTCGCTGAAAGAATGACGCGGAAAAAAGAAATGCCTAATAAAGCGGGAAAAAGCTTGGTATTTTATGAAACGAGTAATAACTACCAAAATAATGTGTTTGAATGCCATGTCCTCGTAGCGCAGGGGATAGCGCGCTGGACTTCTAATCCAGAGGTCGCGGGTTCGAATCCCGCCGAGGATGCTCAATATTTTTTGTCAGAAAATTAGAACTGCATAAATGACGACGCGGGTGCCGTATCAAGCTACAAAACTGCTGTTCTAACAGGCAAAATGACAAACGCGGAAAGTGATGAACATATTAATTAGACTATATTACTTGTAGTATTTCAAACACATTAACACATTCAAGAACAACCGAAGTTCTTGGGAAACAGATATCAAGGCGCGTGGACAGCGTTTCTTTTGTGGTGTCTTAACTTTATTTTCTTCTCACCTATTGTGGTTCTGAATTCGTCAAGAAAAAACGTTCGGTAATGTCTGCAAAAATTTTACTGGAGAACCCGGGCATCGATCCCGGTACCTCTCGCATGCTAAGCGAGCGCTCTACCATGTGAGCTAATTCCCCGATGATGTAAGTGAGATAAAATAATCAGTATAAACCTAGTGCATGTCTATGTTGTCTACATTGCGTTTCAAGTTTATACCAAAACAACAATGACGAGAAAAGTTTCCATATTTATAAAGCCCATTTAAAATCAAAATTGTGTTTGGTAGGTTGAGCCATCGGCTGTTTAAGCAGTCAAGTCACTTCTGTAATGAAACACTGTTTACCCACGTCCAGCTTAATTTTCGGTCACATACCCCTTGGATCTTTAGGAGCACAATTGTTTTCATATCCCGAAAAGTATGGGTGGCGATGCAGCTCTCGCTGAAAGAATGACGCGGAAAAAAGAAATGCCTAATAAAGCGGGAAAAAGCTTGGTATTTTATGAAACGAGTAATAACTACCAAAATAATGTGTTTGAATGCCATGTCCTCGTAGCGCAGGGGATAGCGCGCTGGACTTCTAATCCAGAGGTCGCGGGTTCGAATCCCGCCGAGGATGCTCAATATTTTTTGTCAGAAAATTAGAACTGCATAAATGACGACGCGGGTGCCGTATCAAGCTACAAAACTGCTGTTCTAACAGGCAAAATGACAAACGCGGAAAGTGATGAACATATTAATTAGACTATATTACTTGTAGTATTTCAAACACATTAACACATTCAAGAACAACCGAAGTTCTTGGGAAACAGATATCAAGGCGCGTGGACAGCGTTTCTTTTGTGGTGTCTTAACTTTATTTTCTTCTCACCTATTGTGGTTCTGAATTCGTCAAGATGGCTGTTTAAGCAGTCAAGTCACTTCTGTAATGAAACACTGTTTACCCACGTGGGCTTAATTTTCGGTCACATACCCCTTGGATCTTTAGGAGCACAATTGTTTTCATATCCCGAAAAGTATGGGTGGCGATGCAGCTCTCGCTGAAAGAATGACGCGGAAAAAAGAAATGCCTAATAAAGCGGGAAAAAGCTTGGTATTTTATGAAACGAGTAATAACTACCAAAATAATGTGTTTGAATGCCATGTCCTCGTAGCGCAGGGGATAGCGCGCTGGACTTCTAATCCAGAGGTCGCGGGTTCGAATCCCGCCGAGGATGCTCAATATTTTTTGTCAGAAAATTAGAACTGCATAAATGACGACGCGGGTGCCGTATCAAGCTACAAAACTGCTGTTCTAACAGGCAAAATGACAAACGCGGAAAGTGATGAACATATTAATTAGACTATATTACTTGTAGTATTTCAAACACATTAACACATTCAAGAACAACCGAAGTTCTTGGGAAACAGATATCAAGGCGCGTGGACAGCGTTTCTTTTGTGGTGTCTTAACTTTATTTTCTTCTCACCTATTGTGGTTCTGAATTCGTCAAGAAAAAACGTTCGGTAATGTCTGCAAAAATTTTACTGGAGAACCCGGGCATCGATCCCGGTACCTCTCGCATGCTAAGCGAGCGCTCTACCATGTGAGCTAGTTCCCCGATGATGTAAGTGAGATAAAATAATCAGTATAAACCTAGTGCATGTCTATGTTGTCTACATTGCGTTTCAAGTTTATACCAAAACAACAATGACGAGAAAAGTTTCCATATTTATAAAGCCCATTTAAAATCAAAATTGTGTTTGGTAGGTTGAGCCATCGGCTGTTTAAGCAGTCAAGTCACTTCTGTAATGAAACACTGTTTACCCACGTGGGCTTAATTTTCGGTCACATACCCCTTGGATCTTTAGGAGCACAATTGTTTTCATATCCCGAAAAGTATGGGTGGCGATGCAGCTCTCGCTGAAAGAATGACGCGGAAAAAAGAAATGCCTAATAAAGCGGGAAAAAGCTTGGTATTTTATGAAACGAGTAATAACTACCAAAATAATGTGTTTGAATGCCATGTCCTCGTAGCGCAGGGGATAGCGCGCTGGACTTCTAATCCAGAGGTCGCGGGTTCGAATCCCGCCGAGGATGCTCAATATTTTTTGTCAGAAAATTAGAACTGCATAAATGACGACGCGGGTGCCGTATCAAGCTACAAAACTGCTGTTCTAACAGGCAAAATGACAAACGCGGAAAGTGATGAACATATTAATTAGACTATATTACTTGTAGTATTTCAAACACATTAACACATTCAAGAACAACCGAAGTTCTTGGGAAACAGATATCAAGGCGCGTGGACAGCGTTTCTTTTGTGGTGTCTTAACTTTATTTTCTTCTCACCTATTGTGGTTCTGAATTCGTCAAGAAAAAACGTTCGGTAATGTCTGCAAAAATTTTACTGGAGAACCCGGGCATCGATCCCGGTACCTCTCGCATGCTAAGCGAGCGCTCTACCATGTGAGCTAATTCCCCGATGATGTAAGTGAGATAAAATAATCAGTATAAACCTAGTGCATGTCTATGTTGTCTACATTGCGTTTCAAGTTTATACCAAAACAACAATGACGAGAAAAGTTTCCATATTTATAAAGCCCATTTAAAATCAAAATTGTGTTTGGTAGGTTGAGCCATCGGCTGTTTAAGCAGTCAAGTCACTTCTGTAATGAAACACTGTTTACCCACGTCCAGCTTAATTTTCGGTCACATACCCCTTGGATCTTTAGGAGCACAATTGTTTTCATATCCCGAAAAGTATGGGTGGCGATGCAGCTCTCGCTGAAAGAATGACGCGGAAAAAAGAAATGCCTAATAAAGCGGGAAAAAGCTTGGTATTTTATGAAACGAGTAATAACTACCAAAATAATGTGTTTGAATGCCATGTCCTCGTAGCGCAGGGGATAGCGCGCTGGACTTCTAATCCAGAGGTCGCGGGTTCGAATCCCGCCGAGGATGCTCAATATTTTTTGTCAGAAAATTAGAACTGCATAAATGACGACGCGGGTGCCGTATCAAGCTACAAAACTGCTGTTCTAACAGGCAAAATGACAAACGCGGAAAGTGATGAACATATTAATTAGACTATATTACTTGTAGTATTTCAAACACATTAACACATTCAAGAACAACCGAAGTTCTTGGGAAACAGATATCAAGGCGCGTGGACAGCGTTTCTTTTGTGGTGTCTTAACTTTATTTTCTTCTCACCTATTGTGGTTCTGAATTCGTCAAGATGGCTGTTTAAGCAGTCAAGTCACTTCTGTAATGAAACACTGTTTACCCACGTGGGCTTAATTTTCGGTCACATACCCCTTGGATCTTTAGGAGCACAATTGTTTTCATATCCCGAAAAGTATGGGTGGCGATGCAGCTCTCGCTGAAAGAATGACGCGGAAAAAAGAAATGCCTAATAAAGCGGGAAAAAGCTTGGTATTTTATGAAACGAGTAATAACTACCAAAATAATGTGTTTGAATGCCATGTCCTCGTAGCGCAGGGGATAGCGCGCTGGACTTCTAATCCAGAGGTCGCGGGTTCGAATCCCGCCGAGGATGCTCAATATTTTTTGTCAGAAAATTAGAACTGCATAAATGACGACGCGGGTGCCGTATCAAGCTACAAAACTGCTGTTCTAACAGGCAAAATGACAAACGCGGAAAGTGATGAACATATTAATTAGACTATATTACTTGTAGTATTTCAAACACATTAACACATTCAAGAACAACCGAAGTTCTTGGGAAACAGATATCAAGGCGCGTGGACAGCGTTTCTTTTGTGGTGTCTTAACTTTATTTTCTTCTCACCTATTGTGGTTCTGAATTCGTCAAGAAAAAACGTTCGGTAATGTCTGCAAAAATTTTACTGGAGAACCCGGGCATCGATCCCGGTACCTCTCGCATGCTAAGCGAGCGCTCTACCATGTGAGCTAGTTCCCCGATGATGTAAGTGAGATAAAATAATCAGTATAAACCTAGTGCATGTCTATGTTGTCTACATTGCGTTTCAAGTTTATACCAAAACAACAATGACGAGAAAAGTTTCCATATTTATAAAGCCCATTTAAAATCAAAATTGTGTTTGGTAGGTTGAGCCATCGGCTGTTTAAGCAGTCAAGTCACTTCTGTAATGAAACACTGTTTACCCACGTGGGCTTAATTTTCGGTCACATACCCCTTGGATCTTTAGGAGCACAATTGTTTTCATATCCCGAAAAGTATGGGTGGCGATGCAGCTCTCGCTGAAAGAATGACGCGGAAAAAAGAAATGCCTAATAAAGCGGGAAAAAGCTTGGTATTTTATGAAACGAGTAATAACTACCAAAATAATGTGTTTGAATGCCATGTCCTCGTAGCGCAGGGGATAGCGCGCTGGACTTCTAATCCAGAGGTCGCGGGTTCGAATCCCGCCGAGGATGCTCAATATTTTTTGTCAGAAAATTAGAACTGCATAAATGACGACGCGGGTGCCGTATCAAGCTACAAAACTGCTGTTCTAACAGGCAAAATGACAAACGCGGAAAGTGATGAACATATTAATTAGACTATATTACTTGTAGTATTTCAAACACATTAACACATTCAAGAACAACCGAAGTTCTTGGGAAACAGATATCAAGGCGCGTGGACAGCGTTTCTTTTGTGGTGTCTTAACTTTATTTTCTTCTCACCTATTGTGGTTCTGAATTCGTCAAGAAAAAACGTTCGGTAATGTCTGCAAAAATTTTACTGGAGAACCCGGGCATCGATCCCGGTACCTCTCGCATGCTAAGCGAGCGCTCTACCATGTGAGCTAGTTCCCCGATGATGTAAGTGAGATAAAATAATCAGTATAAACCTAGTGCATGTCTATGTTGTCTACATTGCGTTTCAAGTTTATACCAAAACAACAATGACGAGAAAAGTTTCCATATTTATAAAGCCCATTTAAAATCAAAATTGTGTTTGGTAGGTTGAGCCATCGGCTGTTGAAGCAGTCAAGTCACTTCTGTAATGAAACACTGTTTACCCACGTGGGCTTAATTTTCGGTCACATACCCCTTGGATCTTTAGGAGCACAATTGTTTTCATATCCCGAAAAGTATGGGTGGCGATGCAGCTCTCGCTGAAAGAATGACGCGGAAAAAAGAAATGCCTAATAAAGCGGGAAAAAGCTTGGTATTTTATGAAACGAGTAATAACTACCAAAATAATGTGTTTGAATGCCATGTCCTCGTAGCGCAGGGGATAGCGCGCTGGACTTCTAATCCAGAGGTCGCGGGTTCGAATCCCGCCGAGGATGCTCAATATTTTTTGTCAGAAAATTAGAACTGCATAAATGACGACGCGGGTGCCGTATCAAGCTACAAAACTGCTGTTCTAACAGGCAAAATGACAAACGCGGAAAGTGATGAACATATTAATTAGACTATATTACTTGTAGTATTTCAAACACATTAACACATTCAAGAACAACCGAAGTTCTTGGGAAACAGATATCAAGGCGCGTGGACAGCGTTTCTTTTGTGGTGTCTTAACTTTATTTTCTTCTCACCTATTGTGGTTCTGAATTCGTCAAGAAAAAACGTTCGGTAATGTCTGCAAAAATTTTACTGGAGAACCCGGGCATCGATCCCGGTACCTCTCGCATGCTAAGCGAGCGCTCTACCATGTGAGCTAGTTCCCCGATGATGTAAGTGAGATAAAATAATCAGTATAAACCTAGTGCATGTCTATGTTGTCTACATTGCGTTTCAAGTTTATACCAAAACAACAATGACGAGAAAAGTTTCCATATTTATAAAGCCCATTTAAAATCAAAATTGTGTTTGGTAGGTTGAGCCATCGGCTGTTTAAGCAGTCAAGTCACTTCTGTAATGAAACACTGTTTACCCACGTCCAGCTTAATTTTCGGTCACATACCCCTTGGATCTTTAGGAGCACAATTGTTTTCATATCCCGAAAAGTATGGGTGGCGATGCAGCTCTCGCTGAAAGAATGACGCGGAAAAAAGAAATGCCTAATAAAGCGGGAAAAAGCTTGGTATTTTATGAAACGAGTAATAACTACCAAAATAATGTGTTTGAATGCCATGTCCTCGTAGCGCAGGGGATAGCGCGCTGGACTTCTAATCCAGAGGTCGCGGGTTCGAATCCCGCCGAGGATGCTCAATATTTTTTGTCAGAAAATTAGAACTGCATAAATGACGACGCGGGTGCCGTATCAAGCTACAAAACTGCTGTTCTAACAGGCAAAATGACAAACGCGGAAAGTGATGAACATATTAATTAGACTATATTACTTGTAGTATTTCAAACACATTAACACATTCAAGAACAACCGAAGTTCTTGAGAAACAGATATCAAGGCGCGTGGACAGCGTTTCTTTTGTGGTGTCTTAACTTTATTTTCTTCTCACCTATTGTGGTTCTGAATTCGTCAAGAAAAAACGTTCGGTAATGTCTGCAAAAATTTTACTGGAGAACCCGGGCATCGATCCCGGTACCTCTCGCATGCTAAGCGAGCGCTCTACCATGTGAGCTAGTTCCCCGATGATGTAAGTGAGATAAAATAATCAGTATAAACCTAGTGCATGTCTATGTTGTCTACATTGCGTTTCAAGTTTATACCAAAACAACAATGACGAGAAAAGTTTCCATATTTATAAAGCCCATTTAAAATCAAAATTGTGTTTGGTAGGTTGAGCCATCGGCTGTTGAAGCAGTCAAGTCACTTCTGTAATGAAACACTGTTTACCCACGTGGGCTTAATTTTCGGTCACATACCCCTTGGATCTTTAGGAGCACAATTGTTTTCATATCCCGAAAAGTATGGGTGGCGATGCAGCTCTCGCTGAAAGAATGACGCGGAAAAAAGAAATGCCTAATAAAGCGGGAAAAAGCTTGGTATTTTATGAAACGAGTAATAACTACCAAAATAATGTGTTTGAATGCCATGTCCTCGTAGCGCAGGGGATAGCGCGCTGGACTTCTAATCCAGAGGTCGCGGGTTCGAATCCCGCCGAGGATGCTCAATATTTTTTGTCAGAAAATTAGAACTGCATAAATGACGACGCGGGTGCCGTATCAAGCTACAAAACTGCTGTTCTAACAGGCAAAATGACAAACGCGGAAAGTGATGAACATATTAATTAGACTATATTACTTGTAGTATTTCAAACACATTAACACATTCAAGAACAACCGAAGTTCTTGGGAAACAGATATCAAGGCGCGTGGACAGCGTTTCTTTTGTGGTGTCTTAACTTTATTTTCTTCTCACCTATTGTGGTTCTGAATTCGTCAAGAAAAAACGTTCGGTAATGTCTGCAAAAATTTTACTGGAGAACCCGGGCATCGATCCCGGTACCTCTCGCATGCTAAGCGAGCGCTCTACCATGTGAGCTAGTTCCCCGATGATGTAAGTGAGATAAAATAATCAGTATAAACCTAGTGCATGTCTATGTTGTCTACATTGCGTTTCAAGTTTATACCAAAACAACAATGACGAGAAAAGTTTCCATATTTATAAAGCCCATTTAAAATCAAAATTGTGTTTGGTAGGTTGAGCCATCGGCTGTTTAAGCAGTCAAGTCACTTCTGTAATGAAACACTGTTTACCCACGTCCAGCTTAATTTTCGGTCACATACCCCTTGGATCTTTAGGAGCACAATTGTTTTCATATCCCGAAAAGTATGGGTGGCGATGCAGCTCTCGCTGAAAGAATGACGCGGAAAAAAGAAATGCCTAATAAAGCGGGAAAAAGCTTGGTATTTTATGAAACGAGTAATAACTACCAAAATAATGTGTTTGAATGCCATGTCCTCGTAGCGCAGGGGATAGCGCGCTGGACTTCTAATCCAGAGGTCGCGGGTTCGAATCCCGCCGAGGATGCTCAATATTTTTTGTCAGAAAATTAGAACTGCATAAATGACGACGCGGGTGCCGTATCAAGCTACAAAACTGCTGTTCTAACAGGCAAAATGACAAACGCGGAAAGTGATGAACATATTAATTAGACTATATTACTTGTAGTATTTCAAACACATTAACACATTCAAGAACAACCGAAGTTCTTGAGAAACAGATATCAAGGCGCGTGGACAGCGTTTCTTTTGTGGTGTCTTAACTTTATTTTCTTCTCACCTATTGTGGTTCTGAATTCGTCAAGAAAAAACGTTCGGTAATGTCTGCAAAAATTTTACTGGAGAACCCGGGCATCGATCCCGGTACCTCTCGCATGCTAAGCGAGCGCTCTACCATGTGAGCTAGTTCCCCGATGATGTAAGTGAGATAAAATAATCAGTATAAACCTAGTGCATGTCTATGTTGTCTACATTGCGTTTCAAGTTTATACCAAAACAACAATGACGAGAAAAGTTTCCATATTTATAAAGCCCATTTAAAATCAAAATTGTGTTTGGTAGGTTGAGCCATCGGCTGTTGAAGCAGTCAAGTCACTTCTGTAATGAAACACTGTTTACCCACGTGGGCTTAATTTTCGGTCACATACCCCTTGGATCTTTAGGAGCACAATTGTTTTCATATCCCGAAAAGTATGGGTGGCGATGCAGCTCTCGCTGAAAGAATGACGCGGAAAAAAGAAATGCCTAATAAAGCGGGAAAAAGCTTGGTATTTTATGAAACGAGTAATAACTACCAAAATAATGTGTTTGAATGCCATGTCCTCGTAGCGCAGGGGATAGCGCGCTGGACTTCTAATCCAGAGGTCGCGGGTTCGAATCCCGCCGAGGATGCTCAATATTTTTTGTCAGAAAATTAGAACTGCATAAATGACGACGCGGGTGCCGTATCAAGCTACAAAACTGCTGTTCTAACAGGCAAAATGACAAACGCGGAAAGTGATGAACATATTAATTAGACTATATTACTTGTAGTATTTCAAACACATTAACACATTCAAGAACAACCGAAGTTCTTGGGAAACAGATATCAAGGCGCGTGGACAGCGTTTCTTTTGTGGTGTCTTAACTTTATTTTCTTCTCACCTATTGTGGTTCTGAATTCGTCAAGAAAAAACGTTCGGTAATGTCTGCAAAAATTTTACTGGAGAACCCGGGCATCGATCCCGGTACCTCTCGCATGCTAAGCGAGCGCTCTACCATGTGAGCTAGTTCCCCGATGATGTAAGTGAGATAAAATAATCAGTATAAACCTAGTGCATGTCTATGTTGTCTACATTGCGTTTCAAGTTTATACCAAAACAACAATGACGAGAAAAGTTTCCATATTTATAAAGCCCATTTAAAATCAAAATTGTGTTTGGTAGGTTGAGCCATCGGCTGTTGAAGCAGTCAAGTCACTTCTGTAATGAAACACTGTTTACCCACGTGGGCTTAATTTTCGGTCACATACCCCTTGGATCTTTAGGAGCACAATTGTTTTCATATCCCGAAAAGTATGGGTGGCGATGCAGCTCTCGCTGAAAGAATGACGCGGAAAAAAGAAATGCCTAATAAAGCGGGAAAAAGCTTGGTATTTTATGAAACGAGTAATAACTACCAAAATAATGTGTTTGAATGCCATGTCCTCGTAGCGCAGGGGATAGCGCGCTGGACTTCTAATCCAGAGGTCGCGGGTTCGAATCCCGCCGAGGATGCTCAATATTTTTTGTCAGAAAATTAGAACTGCATAAATGACGACGCGGGTGCCGTATCAAGCTACAAAACTGCTGTTCTAACAGGCAAAATGACAAACGCGGAAAGTGATGAACATATTAATTAGACTATATTACTTGTAGTATTTCAAACACATTAACACATTCAAGAACAACCGAAGTTCTTGGGAAACAGATATCAAGGCGCGTGGACAGCGTTTCTTTTGTGGTGTCTTAACTTTATTTTCTTCTCACCTATTGTGGTTCTGAATTCGTCAAGAAAAAACGTTCGGTAATGTCTGCAAAAATTTTACTGGAGAACCCGGGCATCGATCCCGGTACCTCTCGCATGCTAAGCGAGCGCTCTACCATGTGAGCTAGTTCCCCGATGATGTAAGTGAGATAAAATAATCAGTATAAACCTAGTGCATGTCTATGTTGTCTACATTGCGTTTCAAGTTTATACCAAAACAACAATGACGAGAAAAGTTTCCATATTTATAAAGCCCATTTAAAATCAAAATTGTGTTTGGTAGGTTGAGCCATCGGCTGTTGAAGCAGTCAAGTCACTTCTGTAATGAAACACTGTTTACCCACGTCCAGCTTAATTTTCGGTCACATACCCCTTGGATCTTTAGGAGCACAATTGTTTTCATATCCCGAAAAGTATGGGTGGCGATGCAGCTCTCGCTGAAAGAATGACGCGGAAAAAAGAAATGCCTAATAAAGCGGGAAAAAGCTTGGTATTTTATGAAACGAGTAATAACTACCAAAATAATGTGTTTGAATGCCATGTCCTCGTAGCGCAGGGGATAGCGCGCTGGACTTCTAATCCAGAGGTCGCGGGTTCGAATCCCGCCGAGGATGCTCAATATTTTTTGTCAGAAAATTAGAACTGCATAAATGACGACGCGGGTGCCGTATCAAGCTACAAAACTGCTGTTCTAACAGGCAAAATGACAAACGCGGAAAGTGATGAACATATTAATTAGACTATATTACTTGTAGTATTTCAAACACATTAACACATTCAAGAACAACCGAAGTTCTTGGGAAACAGATATCAAGGCGCGTGGACAGCGTTTCTTTTGTGGTGTCTTAACTTTATTTTCTTCTCACCTATTGTGGTTCTGAATTCGTCAAGAAAAAACGTTCGGTAATGTCTGCAAAAATTTTACTTTTTTTTTTACTTTTGCGGATGATACATCTCTCTTTGTTATTATAGACAATCAAAATTATGTACAAGCTGCTGAGAAACTATCATCAGACTTAACACATATATATAGTTGGTCAAAAGATTGGGCTATCAAATTTAATCCTTCAAAGACTGAATCCCTACTGTTCTCACGTAGGGAAGTGGCTAACCATTCTGTCTTCTTTGGAAGCCCAGATAACCAAGTGACGGATGTAATTGTACATACACACCTAGGTCTTGACTTCCAAAGTAATGCAAAATGGAGTAGCCACATAGACAAAATTTATAAAAAGGCATGTGATCGACTGAAAATTCTACGAATGCTAAAATATCAGGTGACAAGAAAAGCACTTATCAAAATATATCTCTCTTTCATTCGGCCAGTTTTGGAATATGGTGATATAGTATGGAACAACTGTACTCTATACGAAGCAAATCTACTAGAGAGTGTACAGGTTGAAGCCGCAAGAATCATTACAGGTCTCCGTGTCAGCTCCTCAAAATCAAAATTATATGAGGAGCTTGGCTGGGAACCCTTACATAAGCGTAGGGAAAAACATCAGCTTGTTCTTATGTTTAAAATAATAAATGGCATTGCTCCTGATTATTTATCTCATATAGTACAACCCTTTGTTGATAACCTACATAATTATAACCTTCGCCAACAAATATCTAGAGACTATTTGCGTCTTCCCTTCTGTAACACTATGGCATTTGCTAAAAGCTTCTTACCAAGCACAATAAATTCTTGGAATAAATTACCAACATCAACAAAGTCCAGTCCCTCTGTTGATGTCTTTAAAAAACGTTTAAACTCGGACCACAGAAAATCACCTGAATATTTTAACACAGGTAATAGAAAAGAAAATATACACCTTTGTCAACTAAGGAATGAAGCTAGCAACCTAAACCACCATTTGTACCTTCATCACTTGACCGATAACCCTAACTGCTCACACTGCAGGAACTGTAATGAGGACAACTGTCACTTCTTCCTAACCTGTCCTTCATATACAGAATATAGAAGGTCACTGCAGAAAGTATGCAATGATATGAATATTGATTACAACCTGAATAACATTCTATTTGGTAATGCAACTCTTTCTTATGTGGATAATGTAAAACTACAATTGTCAGTACAGAAATATATTAAAGAGTGTAAAAGATTCTTGTAACTCAATATTTTTAATACACACATGCATGGTGGAATGAGTATGACAACTACTTGACATACAGTCTATGTTACATTATTATTATTATATTTTTTTCTTTATTTTTTTTCCCTTCTTCTTTTCTTTTGTATTAGAATAATCTCACTCAACTATTTTTTTTCCCTTCACATTCATGATACTCTTAAAATAATATAACCTATTCTATTTAAAGCCCAGACTGTTAGAAGTAAACTATACTACAGAATAGGCAACTATTGTTATAATAATTACTTAATTTTCCATAAGATAACTCAATATTTAGTTCATGTATTCTTTTAATTTTGCACCATTGATAATACTAGAGTTGTCTTTCTTGCTACACTATTATTGATACAATTGTACATGGTATATTTTTATATTTGTTGATACATTATTCCACCTGTTGAATGTTGCCTAAATGGAGAGGATATATATAGGCTTTGCCTGCTATCCAATCCATTTCAGATTTATTTCTGAATAAAATATGTTTAAATTCAAATTCAAAAATTTTACTGGAGAACCCGGGCATCGATCCCGGTACCTCTCGCATGCTAAGCGAGCGCTTTTTTCATTTGGTAAAATTTTATTCACAAAGTAATTGTTTACATTAAAAATGTTGTTAACAGTGTTCACTTACAAAAGTACAGAAAAAATTGTTATATTTACAATATACATGTACATGATAAAATAAAAATAGCAAGTAATACTGTTTAATATATTGCGAAAACAAAACTCCGCAATGCAACAATGCAAACAAAATGTACATACAAAAACATACCAAATAAATTCGAGTTATCTCTCTTTTAACAAAAAACGTAATCATATGTCAATATCTAGGACGACGGAACATTTTCTAAAAATGAATTTTTACTTTTGTTTCAGTGCATGTGAGTGTTGGATTCTGATGAAGAAAGTATTTCTCGAATAAATATAATTGGTTTTTTGCCTTGTAGTATTGGTACGAATATTCTGTGTATTTGTTCAGTGTGTACATAAATAACCTCTTGCAGTCCATCAAATTATTTTCAAATATTTTTACTTGTCTTGTTTTGTAAATGGAAATTCTAGCAACACCTAGAATAAAATTAATCCAATAAAAATTATAGTTGGAATGTTTTTGTTTGCAAAACGGCCAACCTAGTAAAATCAATAAGGTGTATTCAGGTATGACGACATCACGTGGTTGTGTACTATTTATAAGACAATTGTGTAACATTTCCCTTAATAGTACATGAAGACCTTGAACTGTTTCGCACTCACAGAACAGGTGTTCTAGATTTTCATTGAGTAATCCACATAACTGACACGTTGCGCTGTCAATTTTATTGATTTTGTGTAGTTTTTCCAGCGTGAAAATGCTATTCATTGTAACTCGATAGTTTAGACATTTGATATCGGGTGGTAAAAAAGGCATATGTACAATCGAGTAGACCGAGGATATATTTAGCTTAGGGAATTTTGTCAACCAGAATGTTTCGCACGAAGGAGGCTCATAGAAGTCATTCAACAAGAAATCGTAGAATATTTTTGTAGTTGCAAAATGGAAGTCTACAAATCGTGTATTATTCCGAAGCTTAATTTGAGGTGTTTTGTCGACATTAATTGGATTGGAAAATTTTAAGTGATTATGCCAAGTGACAGGAATTGCACGTAGTAATTTTTCAAAGCCATTTTTAACATGTGCTGAATTGATTTCTGGATTTTTCCTTTGTATGATTTCAACGACTGCATTTTCAGAGATAAAGCCAGGAACAACTTCGTAACAAATATCTTTGATTTGTGTAATACCAGCCGCTATAAAATCATGAAATAATAAGGATTTTCCACCATACTGAACAAATGGATTACAAAATAGAGGATTTTCATAGACGTGTTGTATGTCAATGTTAAATTCAATTTTTGATTTTAGTCTATAAAAAGCTTGAAGCATTTCCTTATAAAATAATGGTAAGTTACACAACTGTCGTGAATTAAAAAAGGTAAAAACAACATTTTTACTTAAATTAATATTTTCTATTTTTGAAATAAAAAATTCAAAAGTACTTTTCCAAATTGCATTACAATTACTGTCTAAAAACCTTCTTAAAAATTTTAAACGAAAAGACTGCATTTTTAGAAAGATATCAGGCAAATTCAAGCCACCATGTGACTTTTTACCAATGATTGACTGATATTTTACTAAATGAGATCTTCTCTTCCACAAAAAATTCAAAATGATTAGTCTAATTTCATTTTTTACTTTTTCTGGTAAAGGACAAACTGTTAAAGTATAGTAAAATCTTGACATTATTAAAGAAGAGAGAACAACAACTCTACCTGGCAGTGTCAAATCTCTTTGTGACCAAAAGTATAAAGTTGTTTTAATTTTCTTTAATTTTGAATCCCAATTTAGAGTTTCACATAAATTTTTGTCTTTTCCCATATATATTCCTAATAATTTTGTGACATTTTCACACAATTTAATACCATGGTTTTCAAGTTCAGTGTCCGTTATATTACCAGATCCAAGACACATTATTTCAGACTTTTGTTTATTAATTTTAGCTCCCGATGCTTGACTATATAATTCAAAAATTTTAAAAGCTTCATTTATTGAACTTTTATCGGACAAAGTTAACGTTGTATCATCAGCATGAGCAAAATACTTTGATTCTTTTTCAGAATGAGGAATTTGAATACCATGAATATTTTTATTTTTTAACAATGCCTGCCCAAGAGGCTCAGCTGCTAAAACATATAAAATTGCAGAAATCGGACAACCTTGTTTTATTGAATTTTTAATTGATATATATTTTGTCAAAAAACCATTACATTTTACAGCACTGAAAATTTCGGTATAAAATATTTTTATCCAATTGATAAATTTGTCTCCAAAACCAAATTTTTCAAGAACACTAAATAAATATTTATGATCAACCCTATCAAATGCATTTTGCTGATCAATTTTCAGCATGTATCCTTCATAATTTTCTTCTTCAATTAAATCAATGATATCACGAATGCTGCATGTAGTATCCGCTATATCTCGACCCGTTATGCAGCATGACTGAAATTCAGAAATAATGGATGGAAGAACTTCTTTTAATCGATTCGCCATAATTCGAGCTAAAATTTTGTAGTCAACAGCCAATAGGGATATGGGTCTAAAATTTTTTAAAGAATTTTTTTCTCCCTTATTTTTGTAAATTAAAGTAATAACTCCATATCTCATTGATTTTGCCATGATTTTTTCTTTTTCAATAACGTCAAAAACTCTTTTGAAAATTTCACCAAAATGATGATAAAATTTTAAATAAAAAGACACTGTTATTCCATCTCTGCCTGGACTTTTATTTCTGGACATACTATTAAGAGATTTAAAAATTTCTTCTTGGCTTATTTCAGAATCAAGGTACCCTTTATGGATTTCAGAAACTTTTGTAGTTATAAAACTCAGCAATTCTTCAGTTTTTATTTCATCAATTTTTGTACAATTAAATAAAGATTGATAATATTCAAAAATTTCATTTAAAATTTCATTAGTACTTGATAAAAATTTCCCTTCAGTATTTTTCAGTTCTTTTATGCAATTAGTTTCCTGTCTGTGTTTTTCAAGTTGGAGAAAATATTTTGAATTCTTGTCTCCTTCAATAGCCCAGTCAGCTTTGGACCTCAAAATTGCACCTTTACATATTTTATTTTCATAATTTTGCATTTCTGTTTTTAGTTCTTCATATTTATTTTTACAAAAAATTTGACCATTGGCAACTTTTTCTGAAAGTTTTTCAAATTCTTTTTGAACTTTAAAGTATTCTTGTGTTTCTTTTTTCTTTTTATCTTTTGCATATACTTGCGATAATTTTCTTATTTTATACTTTAAATTATCTAGCCAAACTAAAATTTCATTTTCATACAAAGAACATTGTTTTTCATTCATAATTAATTTATCAATTTTTTCTACAAAATCTTTATCATCCAGCAAAGTATTATTAAAAATCCATAAACCGGGACCTTTTTCGACTGATGAAAAATCAACGTTAAGTACAACAAAGGAATGATCACTGAAAGTGTTGTGTTTGTAATAGATGTTTTTGACAAATGGAGACATTACCCTTGGAACAAAAATATAATCAATTCTGCTTTGAAGCAATTGTGATTCAACTACACGACGCCAAGAGAAGATACTGGACATCGGATTTCTTGCACGCCATATGTCATAAATGTTTAAATGCTCACATAGATTAATAAACGAGTTATATGCTTTATCTTCTATATGTTGTGATTTACTACTTCTGTCCAGTTTTGACAGAGATGTGTTCATGTCCCCCATCAGGATGACATTATCAATATTAGATAATTTGTCTTGCAATTTCTGAAAAAATACACTCCTATCAGAAACTAAATTTGGTGCATAGCAGTTAAGTATGTTTACAACATTATCATCTTGACATAATTGAATATGAACACATCTACCATCAAAACCTTGGATAAATTTCACTTGATTTTCAATATGTTTGCTTATTAGAAAGGCAACACCTTGTCTATTTGTGTCAGCACATGAGAAAAAAATTTTACCATCCCAACATTTAAATAAATCATTTATAATGTCATCTGACCAAAAAGTCTCCTGAATAGCAACAATATCATAATGATTTTCTTTACAAAAATGACACAAATTCAAAAATTTGATATTATCTCTGAGACCATTAGCATTTATAGAAACAAAGTTAACCATCTGTAAAAGAAAAAATAAAAGTGAGCATGGATTTAGGAACTTGAATTTGACTTTTTATTTTGGGTCCTTAACCTCTTTATTACATCTTTGGATAATTTAGGGCTAGTGACTAGACGTCGTCTACGAAATTTTGTCATAGCAACAGTCAGCTCCTCATCACTTATATCAGCTTCCTGAATTTCATCAGCAATATTTAAACTATTGGCTTTACAAGAGTCTGTATCATCATACCCAACAGAGCCAAGGGTATTTGCATTAGAAGAAAACTGTTGCTGAACATCTGAAGAACCCATCCCCCCACAAACATTATCTTTAATATTTACAACATTATTTGACAATAATTCACCAGATTGTACCTTTGAGTGTTCTTCGTTCACTAAATCCAAATTATCGTCATTTTCAATAGAATTCAAATTTGTGTCTACTAAATTTACATTGTCAGGTTTGTCATCAGCTTCCATAACATCAACTTCTTCATCTTCTTCACGAGCATCGTTATCTGTATCAGATTCGACTTCATTATTTTCATAATTCATTCCGTTTTCATCATCTACTTCCTTACGTATAGTTTGATCATTAGAATCTCCCCATACACTTTTACACTTGCAGTATGACAGAACATTTTTACATTTAGCACACGGTGGAGTTTGGCATGCCCTCGCAAAATGTCCAGAGCGTTTACACTTGTAACAAATATTGTCAGGACAATTAGCATACACATGATCACCTTCAAAACATTTACTGCACACCTTTTTCTGATTGTCATGAACTACACGTACATATTCAAACGAACTAACCCCCGTTGATAGCTTCATTGTATATGGTAAACTATGCCTATCCTCTGGGAAACGTACCAGAATATATCTCGTTCCGTCGGCAACTTTCGTGCCAGGATATAATCTCCGTCTTAGCGGACTCTTGAGTTCAAGTCCAAACTGTGTCAATTTATTAGTAATTTCATGGTCTGGAACGTAATGCGAAACATTTAATAGGCTAACAACTTTCTGCCTTGAGAAAATGGCATTGGGTTTGAACTTTTTATCAACAATTTGGAAGCCAGTGTCAACAATTAATTCAAGGGCATCATGATCAGTCAATGTTATTTCATATGCATTACTACCTTTTGGGACACATGCAAGTACAGTACCTTCGCCGACTTCTTTCTCGACGTTTTTAATAACATCCGACGCTTTAACCGTTCTGTTGTCCCCAACATCAACAAAAACTGTTTGTTCTTTGAAGAACTTACTATCCCCCCTTTCACCAGGCATGGTGAAGGGAGGCCACAAAATTCAAATAAAGTCAAAATTGCAAAAATAACAGGCACAAAAGTTCAATATAAACACTATATACAAGATAGTTGGCCAACCATCAACGGATGGCTGCCAAAACGCACAAAATAATTTGGATTTTTACAGCTCCAGGAAAACACGTCCTTCCACTTAGAAATCCAAACCGGAAGTCCACCCGGGCATCGATCCCGGTACCTCTCGCATGCTAAGCGAGCGCTCTACCATGTGAGCTAGTTCCCCGATGATGTAAGTGAGATAAAATAATCAGTATAAACCTAGTGCATGTCTATGTTGTCTACATTGCGTTTCAAGTTTATACCAAAACAACAATGACGAGAAAAGTTTCCATATTTATAAAGCCCATTTAAAATCAAAATTGTGTTTGGTAGGTTGAGCCATCGGCTGTTTAAGCAGTCAAGTCACTTCTGTAATGAAACACTGTTTACCCACGTGGGCTTAATTTTCGGTCACATACCCCTTGGATCTTTAGGAGCACAATTGTTTTCATATCCCGAAAAGTATGGGTGGCGATGCAGCTCTCGCTGAAAGAATGACGCGGAAAAAAGAAATGCCTAATAAAGCGGGAAAAAGCTTGGTATTTTATGAAACGAGTAATAACTACCAAAATAATGTGTTTGAATGCCATGTCCTCGTAGCGCAGGGGATAGCGCGCTGGACTTCTAATCCAGAGGTCGCGGGTTCGAATCCCGCCGAGGATGCTCAATATTTTTTGTCAGAAAATTAGAACTGCATAAATGACGACGCGGGTGCCGTATCAAGCTACAAAACTGCTGTTCTAACAGGCAAAATGACAAACGCGGAAAGTGATGAACATATTAATTAGACTATATTACTTGTAGTATTTCAAACACATTAACACATTCAAGAACAACCGAAGTTCTTGGGAAACAGATATCAAGGCGCGTGGACAGCGTTTCTTTTGTGGTGTCTTAACTTTATTTTCTTCTCACCTATTGTGGTTCTGAATTCGTCAAGATGGCTGTTTAAGCAGTCAAGTCACTTCTGTAATGAAACACTGTTTACCCACGTGGGCTTAATTTTCGGTCACATACCCCTTGGATCTTTAGGAGCACAATTGTTTTCATATCCCGAAAAGTATGGGTGGCGATGCAGCTCTCGCTGAAAGAATGACGCGGAAAAAAGAAATGCCTAATAAAGCGGGAAAAAGCTTGGTATTTTATGAAACGAGTAATAACTACCAAAATAATGTGTTTGAATGCCATGTCCTCGTAGCGCAGGGGATAGCGCGCTGGACTTCTAATCCAGAGGTCGCGGGTTCGAATCCCGCCGAGGATGCTCAATATTTTTTGTCAGAAAATTAGAACTGCATAAATGACGACGCGGGTGCCGTATCAAGCTACAAAACTGCTGTTCTAACAGGCAAAATGACAAACGCGGAAAGTGATGAACATATTAATTAGACTATATTACTTGTAGTATTTCAAACACATTAACACATTCAAGAACAACCGAAGTTCTTGGGAAACAGATATCAAGGCGCGTGGACAGCGTTTCTTTTGTGGTGTCTTAACTTTATTTTCTTCTCACCTATTGTGGTTCTGAATTCGTCAAGAAAAAACGTTCGGTAATGTCTGCAAAAATTTTACTGGAGAACCCGGGCATCGATCCCGGTACCTCTCGCATGCTAAGCGAGCGCTCTACCATGTGAGCTAGTTCCCCGATGATGTAAGTGAGATAAAATAATCAGTATAAACCTAGTGCATGTCTATGTTGTCTACATTGCGTTTCAAGTTTATACCAAAACAACAATGACGAGAAAAGTTTCCATATTTATAAAGCCCATTTAAAATCAAAATTGTGTTTGGTAGGTTGAGCCATCGGCTGTTTAAGCAGTCAAGTCACTTCTGTAATGAAACACTGTTTACCCACGTGGGCTTAATTTTCGGTCACATACCCCTTGGATCTTTAGGAGCACAATTGTTTTCATATCCCGAAAAGTATGGGTGGCGATGCAGCTCTCGCTGAAAGAATGACGCGGAAAAAAGAAATGCCTAATAAAGCGGGAAAAAGCTTGGTATTTTATGAAACGAGTAATAACTACCAAAATAATGTGTTTGAATGCCATGTCCTCGTAGCGCAGGGGATAGCGCGCTGGACTTCTAATCCAGAGGTCGCGGGTTCGAATCCCGCCGAGGATGCTCAATATTTTTTGTCAGAAAATTAGAACTGCATAAATGACGACGCGGGTGCCGTATCAAGCTACAAAACTGCTGTTCTAACAGGCAAAATGACAAACGCGGAAAGTGATGAACATATTAATTAGACTATATTACTTGTAGTATTTCAAACACATTAACACATTCAAGAACAACCGAAGTTCTTGGGAAACAGATATCAAGGCGCGTGGACAGCGTTTCTTTTGTGGTGTCTTAACTTTATTTTCTTCTCACCTATTGTGGTTCTGAATTCGTCAAGAAAAAACGTTCGGTAATGTCTGCAAAAATTTTACTGGAGAACCCGGGCATCGATCCCGGTACCTCTCGCATGCTAAGCGAGCGCTCTACCATGTGAGCTAGTTCCCCGATGATGTAAGTGAGATAAAATAATCAGTATAAACCTAGTGCATGTCTATGTTGTCTACATTGCGTTTCAAGTTTATACCAAAACAACAATGACGAGAAAAGTTTCCATATTTATAAAGCCCATTTAAAATCAAAATTGTGTTTGGTAGGTTGAGCCATCGGCTGTTGAAGCAGTCAAGTCACTTCTGTAATGAAACACTGTTTACCCACGTGGGCTTAATTTTCGGTCACATACCCCTTGGATCTTTAGGAGCACAATTGTTTTCATATCCCGAAAAGTATGGGTGGCGATGCAGCTCTCGCTGAAAGAATGACGCGGAAAAAAGAAATGCCTAATAAAGCGGGAAAAAGCTTGGTATTTTATGAAACGAGTAATAACTACCAAAATAATGTGTTTGAATGCCATGTCCTCGTAGCGCAGGGGATAGCGCGCTGGACTTCTAATCCAGAGGTCGCGGGTTCGAATCCCGCCGAGGATGCTCAATATTTTTTGTCAGAAAATTAGAACTGCATAAATGACGACGCGGGTGTCGTATCAAGCTACAAAACTGCTGTTCTAACAGGCAAAATGACAAACGCGGAAAGTGATGAACATATTAATTAGACTATATTACTTGTAGTATTTCAAACACATTAACACATTCAAGAACAACCGAAGTTCTTGGGAAACAGATATCAAGGCGCGTGGACAGCGTTTCTTTTGTGGTGTCTTAACTTTATTTTCTTCTCACCTATTGTGGTTCTGAATTCGTCAAGAAAAAACGTTCGGTAATGTCTGCAAAAATTTTACTGGAGAACCCGGGCATCGATCCCGGTACCTCTCGCATGCTAAGCGAGCGCTCTACCATGTGAGCTAGTTCCCCGATGATGTAAGTGAGATAAAATAATCAGTATAAACCTAGTGCATGTCTATGTTGTCTACATTGCGTTTCAAGTTTATACCAAAACAACAATGACGAGAAAAGTTTCCATATTTATAAAGCCCATTTAAAATCAAAATTGTGTTTGGTAGGTTGAGCCATCGGCTGTTTAAGCAGTCAAGTCACTTCTGTAATGAAACACTGTTTACCCACGTCCAGCTTAATTTTCGGTCACATACCCCTTGGATCTTTAGGAGCACAATTGTTTTCATATCCCGAAAAGTATGGGTGGCGATGCAGCTCTCGCTGAAAGAATGACGCGGAAAAAAGAAATGCCTAATAAAGCGGGAAAAAGCTTGGTATTTTATGAAACGAGTAATAACTACCAAAATAATGTGTTTGAATGCCATGTCCTCGTAGCGCAGGGGATAGCGCGCTGGACTTCTAATCCAGAGGTCGCGGGTTCGAATCCCGCCGAGGATGCTCAATATTTTTTGTCAGAAAATTAGAACTGCATAAATGACGACGCGGGTGCCGTATCAAGCTACAAAACTGCTGTTCTAACAGGCAAAATGACAAACGCGGAAAGTGATGAACATATTAATTAGACTATATTACTTGTAGTATTTCAAACACATTAACACATTCAAGAACAACCGAAGTTCTTGGGAAACAGATATCAAGGCGCGTGGACAGCGTTTCTTTTGTGGTGTCTTAACTTTATTTTCTTCTCACCTATTGTGGTTCTGAATTCGTCAAGAAAAAACGTTCGGTAATGTCTGCAAAAATTTTACTGGAGAACCCGGGCATCGATCCCGGTACCTCTCGCATGCTAAGCGAGCGCTCTACCATGTGAGCTAGTTCCCCGATGATGTAAGTGAGATAAAATAATCAGTATAAACCTAGTGCATGTCTATGTTGTCTACATTGCGTTTCAAGTTTATACCAAAACAACAATGACGAGAAAAGTTTCCATATTTATAAAGCCCATTTAAAATCAAAATTGTGTTTGGTAGGTTGAGCCATCGGCTGTTGAAGCAGTCAAGTCACTTCTGTAATGAAACACTGTTTACCCACGTGGGCTTAATTTTCGGTCACGTACCCCTTGGATCTTTAGGAGCACAATTGTTTTCATATCCCGAAAAGTATGGGTGGCGATGCAGCTCTCGCTGAAAGAATGACGCGGAAAAAAGAAATGCCTAATAAAGCGGGAAAAAGCTTGGTATTTTATGAAACGAGTAATAACTACCAAAATAATGTGTTTGAATGCCATGTCCTCGTAGCGCAGGGGATAGCGCGCTGGACTTCTAATCCAGAGGTCGCGGGTTCGAATCCCGCCGAGGATGCTCAATATTTTTTGTCAGAAAATTAGAACTGCATAAATGACGACGCGGGTGCCGTATCAAGCTACAAAACTGCTGTTCTAACAGGCAAAATGACAAACGCGGAAAGTGATGAACATATTAATTAGACTATATTACTTGTAGTATTTCAAACACATTAACACATTCAAGAACAACCGAAGTTCTTGGGAAACAGATATCAAGGCGTGTGGACAGCGTTTCTTTTGTGGTGTCTTAACTTTATTTTCTTCTCACCTATTGTGGTTCTGAATTCGTCAAGAAAAAACGTTCGGTAATGTCTGCAAAAATTTTACTGGAGAACCCGGGCATCGATCCCGGTACCTCTCGCATGCTAAGCGAGCGCTCTACCATGTGAGCTAGTTCCCCGATGATGTAAGTGAGATAAAATAATCAGTATAAACCTAGTGCATGTCTATGTTGTCTACATTGCGTTTCAAGTTTATACCAAAACAACAATGACGAGAAAAGTTTCCATATTTATAAAGCCCATTTAAAATCAAAATTGTGTTTGGTAGGTTGAGCCATCGGCTGTTTAAGCAGTCAAGTCACTTCTGTAATGAAACACTGTTTACCCACGTCCAGCTTAATTTTCGGTCACATACCCCTTGGATCTTTAGGAGCACAATTGTTTTCATATCCCGAAAAGTATGGGTGGCGATGCAGCTCTCGCTGAAAGAATGACGCGGAAAAAAGAAATGCCTAATAAAGCGGGAAAAAGCTTGGTATTTTATGAAACGAGTAATAACTACCAAAATAATGTGTTTGAATGCCATGTCCTCGTAGCGCAGGGGATAGCGCGCTGGACTTCTAATCCAGAGGTCGCGGGTTCGAATCCCGCCGAGGATGCTCAATATTTTTTGTCAGAAAATTAGAACTGCATAAATGACGACGCGGGTGCCGTATCAAGCAACAAAACTGCTGTTCTAACAGGCAAAATGACAAACGCGGAAAGTGATGAACATATTAATTAGACTATATTACTTGTAGTATTTCAAACACATTAACACATTCAAGAACAACCGAAGTTCTTGGGAAACAGATATCAAGGCGCGTGGACAGCGTTTCTTTTGTGGTGTCTTAACTTTATTTTCTTCTCACCTATTGTGGTTCTGAATTCGTCAAGAAAAAACGTTCGGTAATGTCTGCAAAAATTTTACTGGAGAACCCGGGCATCGATCCCGGTACCTCTCGCATGCTAAGCGAGCGCTCTACCATGTGAGCTAGTTCCCCGATGATGTAAGTGAGATAAAATAATCAGTATAAACCTAGTGCATGTCTATGTTGTCTACATTGCGTTTCAAGTAAATACCAAAACAACAATGACGAGAAAAGTTTCCATATTTATAAAGCCCATTTAAAATCAAAATTGTGTTTGGTAGGTTGAGCCATCGGCTGTTTAAGCAGTCAAGTCACTTCTGTAATGAAACACTGTTTACCCACGTCCAGCTTAATTTTCGGTCACATACCCCTTGGATCTTTAGGAGCACAATTGTTTTCATATCCCGAAAAGTATGGGTGGCGATGCAGCTCTCGCTGAAAGAATGACGCGGAAAAAAGAAATGCCTAATAAAGCGGGAAAAAGCTTGGTATTTTATGAAACGAGTAATAACTACCAAAATAATGTGTTTGAATGCCATGTCCTCGTAGCGCAGGGGATAGCGCGCTGGACTTCTAATCCAGAGGTCGCGGGTTCGAATCCCGCCGAGGATGCTCAATATTTTTTGTCAGAAAATTAGAACTGCATAAATGACGACGCGGGTGCCGTATCAAGCTACAAAACTGCTGTTCTAACAGGCAAAATGACAAACGCGGAAAGTGATGAACATATTAATTAGACTATATTACTTGTAGTATTTCAAACACATTAACACATTCAAGAACAACCGAAGTTCTTGGGAAACAGATATCAAGGCGCGTGGACAGCGTTTCTTTTGTGGTGTCTTAACTTTATTTTCTTCTCACCTATTGTGGTTCTGAATTCGTCAAGAAAAAACGTTCGGTAATGTCTGCAAAAATTTTACTGGAGAACCCGGGCATCGATCCCGGTACCTCTCGCATGCTAAGCGAGCGCTCTACCATGTGAGCTAGTTCCCCGATGATGTAAGTGAGATAAAATAATCAGTATAAACCTAGTGCATGTCTATGTTGTCTACATTGCGTTTCAAGTTTATACCAAAACAACAATGACGAGAAAAGTTTCCATATTTATAAAGCCCATTTAAAATCAAAATTGTGTTTGGTAGGTTGAGCCATCGGCTGTTTAAGCAGTCAAGTCACTTCTGTAATGAAACACTGTTTACCCACGTGGGCTTAATTTTCGGTCACATACCCCTTGGATCTTTAGGAGCACAATTGTTTTCATATCCCGAAAAGTATGGGTGGCGATGCAGCTCTCGCTGAAAGAATGACGCGGAAAAAAGAAATGCCTAATAAAGCGGGAAAAAGCTTGGTATTTTATGAAACGAGTAATAACTACCAAAATAATGTGTTTGAATGCCATGTCCTCGTAGCGCAGGGGATAGCGCGCTGGACTTCTAATCCAGAGGTCGCGGGTTCGAATCCCGCCGAGGATGCTCAATATTTTTTGTCAGAAAATTAGAACTGCATAAATGACGACGCGGGTGCCGTATCAAGCTACAAAACTGCTGTTCTAACAGGCAAAATGACAAACGCGGAAAGTGATGAACATATTAATTAGACTATATTACTTGTAGTATTTCAAACACATTAACACATTCAAGAACAACCGAAGTTCTTGGGAAACAGATATCAAGGCGCGTGGACAGCGTTTCTTTTGTGGTGTCTTAACTTTATTTTCTTCTCACCTATTGTGGTTCTGAATTCGTCAAGAAAAAACGTTCGGTAATGTCTGCAAAAATTTTACTGGAGAACCCGGGCATCGATCCCGGTACCTCTCGCATGCTAAGCGAGCGCTCTACCATGTGAGCTAGTTCCCCGATGATGTAAGTGAGATAAAATAATCAGTATAAACCTAGTGCATGTCTATGTTGTCTACATTGCGTTTCAAGTTTATACCAAAACAACAATGACGAGAAAAGTTTCCATATTTATAAAGCCCATTTAAAATCAAAATTGTGTTTGGTAGGTTGAGCCATCGGCTGTTGAAGCAGTCAAGTCACTTCTGTAATGAAACACTGTTTACCCACGTGGGCTTAATTTTCGGTCACATACCCCTTGGATCTTTAGGAGCACAATTGTTTTCATATCCCGAAAAGTATGGGTGGCGATGCAGCTCTCGCTGAAAGAATGACGCGGAAAAAAGAAATGCCTAATAAAGCGGGAAAAAGCTTGGTATTTTATGAAACGAGTAATAACTACCAAAATAATGTGTTTGAATGCCATGTCCTCGTAGCGCAGGGGATAGCGCGCTGGACTTCTAATCCAGAGGTCGCGGGTTCGAATCCCGCCGAGGATGCTCAATATTTTTTGTCAGAAAATTAGAACTGCATAAATGACGACGCGGGTGCCGTATCAAGCTACAAAACTGCTGTTCTAACAGGCAAAATGACAAACGCGGAAAGTGATGAACATATTAATTAGACTATATTACTTGTAGTATTTCAAACACATTAACACATTCAAGAACAACCGAAGTTCTTGGGAAACAGATATCAAGGCGCGTGGACAGCGTTTCTTTTGTGGTGTCTTAACTTTATTTTCTTCTCACCTATTGTGGTTCTGAATTCGTCAAGAAAAAACGTTCGGTAATGTCTGCAAAAATTTTACTGGAGAACCCGGGCATCGATCCCGGTACCTCTCGCATGCTAAGCGAGCGCTCTACCATGTGAGCTAGTTCCCCGATGATGTAAGTGAGATAAAATAATCAGTATAAACCTAGTGCATGTCTATGTTGTCTACATTGCGTTTCAAGTTTATACCAAAACAACAATGACGAGAAAAGTTTCCATATTTATAAAGCCCATTTAAAATCAAAATTGTGTTTGGTAGGTTGAGCCATCGGCTGTTTAAGCAGTCAAGTCACTTCTGTAATGAAACACTGTTTACCCACGTCCAGCTTAATTTTCGGTCACATACCCCTTGGATCTTTAGGAGCACAATTGTTTTCATATCCCGAAAAGTATGGGTGGCGATGCAGCTCTCGCTGAAAGAATGACGCGGAAAAAAGAAATGCCTAATAAAGCGGGAAAAAGCTTGGTATTTTATGAAACGAGTAATAACTACCAAAATAATGTGTTTGAATGCCATGTCCTCGTAGCGCAGGGGATAGCGCGCTGGACTTCTAATCCAGAGGTCGCGGGTTCGAATCCCGCCGAGGATGCTCAATATTTTTTGTCAGAAAATTAGAACTGCATAAATGACGACGCGGGTGCCGTATCAAGCTACAAAACTGCTGTTCTAACAGGCAAAATGACAAACGCGGAAAGTGATGAACATATTAATTAGACTATATTACTTGTAGTATTTCAAACACATTAACACATTCAAGAACAACCGAAGTTCTTGGGAAACAGATATCAAGGCGCGTGGACAGCGTTTCTTTTGTGGTGTCTTAACTTTATTTTCTTCTCACCTATTGTGGTTCTGAATTCGTCAAGAAAAAACGTTCGGTAATGTCTGCAAAAATTTTACTGGAGAACCCGGGCATCGATCCCGGTACCTCTCGCATGCTAAGCGAGCGCTCTACCATGTGAGCTAGTTCCCCGATGATGTAAGTGAGATAAAATAATCCGTATAAACCTAGTGCATGTCTATGTTGTCTACATTGCGTTTCAAGTTTATACCAAAACAACAATGACGAGAAAAGTTTCCATATTTATAAAGCCCATTTAAAATCAAAATTGTGTTTGGTAGGTTGAGCCATCGGCTGTTGAAGCAGTCAAGTCACTTCTGTAATGAAACACTGTTTACCCACGTGGGCTTAATTTTCGGTCACATACCCCTTGGATCTTTAGGAGCACAATTGTTTTCATATCCCGAAAAGTATGGGTGGCGATGCAGCTCTCGCTGAAAGAATGACGCGGAAAAAAGAAATGCCTAATAAAGCGGGAAAAAGCTTGGTATTTTATGAAACGAGTAATAACTACCAAAATAATGTGTTTGAATGCCATGTCCTCGTAGCGCAGGGGATAGCGCGCTGGACTTCTAATCCAGAGGTCGCGGGTTCGAATCCCGCCGAGGATGCTCAATATTTTTTGTCAGAAAATTAGAACTGCATAAATGACGACGCGGGTGCCGTATCAAGCTACAAAACTGCTGTTCTAACAGGCAAAATGACAAACGCGGAAAGTGATGAACATATTAATTAGACTATATTACTTGTAGTATTTCAAACACATTAACACATTCAAGAACAACCGAAGTTCTTGGGAAACAGATATCAAGGCGCGTGGACAGCGTTTCTTTTGTGGTGTCTTAACTTTATTTTCTTCTCACCTATTGTGGTTCTGAATTCGTCAAGAAAAAACGTTCGGTAATGTCTGCAAAAATTTTACTGGAGAACCCGGGCATCGATCCCGGTACCTCTCGCATGCTAAGCGAGCGCTCTACCATGTGAGCTAGTTCCCCGATGATGTAAGTGAGATAAAATAATCAGTATAAACCTAGTGCATGTCTATGTTGTCTACATTGCGTTTCAAGTTTATACCAAAACAACAATGACGAGAAAAGTTTCCATATTTATAAAGCCCATTTAAAATCAAAATTGTGTTTGGTAGGTTGAGCCATCGGCTGTTTAAGCAGTCAAGTCACTTCTGTAATGAAACACTGTTTACCCACGTCCAGCTTAATTTTCGGTCACATACCCATTGGATCTTTAGGAGCACAATTGGTTTTCATATCCCGAAAAGTATGGGTGGCGATGCAGCTCTCGCTGAAAGAATGACGCGGAAAAAAGAAATGCCTAATAAAGCGGGAAAAAGCTTGGTATTTTATGAAACGAGTAATAACTACCAAAATAATGTGTTTGAATGCCATGTCCTCGTAGCGCAGGGGATAGCGCGCTGGACTTCTAATCCAGAGGTCGCGGGTTCGAATCCCGCCGAGGATGCTCAATATTTTTTGTCAGAAAATTAGAACTGCATAAATGACGACGCGGGTGCCGTATCAAGCTACAAAACTGCTGTTCTAACAGGCAAAATGACAAACGCGGAAAGTGATGAACATATTAATTAGACTATATTACTTGTAGTATTTCAAACACATTAACACATTCAAGAACAACCGAAGTTCTTGGGAAACAGATATCAAGGCGCGTGGACAGCGTTTCTTTTGTGGTGTCTTAACTTTATTTTCTTCTCACCTATTGTGGTTCTGAATTCGTCAAGAAAAAACGTTCGGTAATGTCTGCAAAAATTTTACTGGAGAACCCGGGCATCGATCCCGGTACCTCTCGCATGCTAAGCGAGCGCTCTACCATGTGAGCTAGTTCCCCGATGATGTAAGTGAGATAAAATAATCAGTATAAACCTAGTGCATGTCTATGTTGTCTACATTGCGTTTCAAGTTTATACCAAAACAACAATGACGAGAAAAGTTTCCATATTTATAAAGCCCATTTAAAATCAAAATTGTGTTTGGTAGGTTGAGCCATCGGCTGTTTAAGCAGTCAAGTCACTTCTGTAATGAAACACTGTTTACCCACGTCCAGCTTAATTTTCGGTCACATACCCCTTGGATCTTTAGGAGCACAATTGTTTTCATATCCCGAAAAGTATGGGTGGCGATGCAGCTCTCGCTGAAAGAATGACGCGGAAAAAAGAAATGCCTAATAAAGCGGGAAAAAGCTTGGTATTTTATGAAACGAGTAATAACTACCAAAATAATGTGTTTGAATGCCATGTCCTCGTAGCGCAGGGGATAGCGCGCTGGACTTCTAATCCAGAGGTCGCGGGTTCGAATCCCGCCGAGGATGCTCAATATTTTTTGTCAGAAAATTAGAACTGCATAAATGACGACGCGGGTGCCGTATCAAGCTACAAAACTGCTGTTCTAACAGGCAAAATGACAAACGCGGAAAGTGATGAACATATTAATTAGACTATATTACTTGTAGTATTTCAAACACATTAACACATTCAAGAACAACCGAAGTTCTTGGGAAACAGATATCAAGGCGCGTGGACAGCGTTTCTTTTGTGGTGTCTTAACTTTATTTTCTTCTCACCTATTGTGGTTCTGAATTCGTCAAGAAAAAACGTTCGGTAATATCTGCAAAAATTTTACTGGAGAACCCGGGCATCGATCCCGGTACCTCTCGCATGCTAAGCGAGCGCTCTACCATGTGAGCTAGTTCCCCGATGATGTAAGTGAGATAAAATAATCAGTATAAACCTAGTGCATGTCTATGTTGTCTACATTGCGTTTCAAGTTTATACCAAAACAACAATGACGAGAAAAGTTTCCATATTTATAAAGCCCATTTAAAATCAAAATTGTGTTTGGTAGGTTGAGCCATCGGCTGTTTAAGCAGTCAAGTCACTTCTGTAATGAAACACTGTTTACCCACGTCCAGCTTAATTTTCGGTCACATACCCCTTGGATCTTTAGGAGCACAATTGTTTTCATATCCCGAAAAGTATGGGTGGCGATGCAGCTCTCGCTGAAAGAATGACGCGGAAAAAAGAAATGCCTAATAAAGCGGGAAAAAGCTTGGTATTTTATGAAACGAGTAATAACTACCAAAATAATGTGTTTGAATGCCATGTCCTCGTAGCGCAGGGGATAGCGCGCTGGACTTCTAATCCAGAGGTCGCGGGTTCGAATCCCGCCGAGGATGCTCAATATTTTTTGTCAGAAAATTAGAACTGCATAAATGACGACGCGGGTGCCGTATCAAGCTACAAAACTGCTGTTCTAACAGGCAAAATGACAAACGCGGAAAGTGATGAACATATTAATTAGACTATATTACTTGTAGTATTTCAAACACATTAACACATTCAAGAACAACCGAAGTTCTTGGGAAACAGATATCAAGGCGCGTGGACAGCGTTTCTTTTGTGGTGTCTTAACTTTATTTTCTTCTCACCTATTGTGGTTCTGAATTCGTCAAGAAAAAACGTTCGGTAATGTCTGCAAAAATTTTACTGGAGAACCCGGGCATCGATCCCGGTACCTCTCGCATGCTAAGCGAGCGCTCTACCATGTGAGCTAGTTCCCCGATGATGTAAGTGAGATAAAATAATCAGTATAAACCTAGTGCATGTCTATGTTGTCTACATTGCGTTTCAAGTTTATACCAAAACAACAATGACGAGAAAAGTTTCCATATTTATAAAGCCCATTTAAAATCAAAATTGTGTTTGGTAGGTTGAGCCATCGGCTGTTTAAGCAGTCAAGTCACTTCTGTAATGAAACACTGTTTACCCACGTCCAGCTTAATTTTCGGTCACATACCCCTTGGATCTTTAGGAGCACAATTGTTTTCATATCCCGAAAAGTATGGGTGGCGATGCAGCTCTCGCTGAAAGAATGACGCGGAAAAAAGAAATGCCTAATAAAGCGGGAAAAAGCTTGGTATTTTATGAAACGAGTAATAACTACCAAAATAATGTGTTTGAATGCCATGTCCTCGTAGCGCAGGGGATAGCGCGCTGGACTTCTAATCCAGAGGTCGCGGGTTCGAATCCCGCCGAGGATGCTCAATATTTTTTGTCAGAAAATTAGAACTGCATAAATGACGACGCGGGTGCCGTATCAAGCTACAAAACTGCTGTTCTAACAGGCAAAATGACAAACGCGGAAAGTGATGAACATATTAATTAGACTATATTACTTGTAGTATTTCAAACACATTAACACATTCAAGAACAACCGAAGTTCTTGGGAAACAGATATCAAGGCGCGTGGACAGCGTTTCTTTTGTGGTGTCTTAACTTTATTTTCTTCTCACCTATTGTGGTTCTGAATTCGTCAAGAAAAAACGTTCGGTAATGTCTGCAAAAATTTTACTGGAGAACCCGGGCATCGATCCCGGTACCTCTCGCATGCTAAGCGATCGCTCTACCATGTGAGCTAGTTCCCCGATGATGTAAGTGAGATAAAATAATCAGTATAAACCTAGTGCATGTCTATGTTGTCTACATTGCGTTTCAAGTTTATACCAAAACAACAATGACGAGAAAAGTTTCCATATTTATAAAGCCCATTTAAAATCAAAATTGTGTTTGGTAGGTTGAGCCATCGGCTGTTTAAGCAGTCAAGTCACTTCTGTAATGAAACACTGTTTACCCACGTCCAGCTTAATTTTCGGTCACATACCCCTTGGATCTTTAGGAGCACAATTGTTTTCATATCCCGAAAAGTATGGGTGGCGATGCAGCTCTCGCTGAAAGAATGACGCGGAAAAAAGAAATGCCTAATAAAGCGGGAAAAAGCTTGGTATTTTATGAAACGAGTAATAACTACCAAAATAATGTGTTTGAATGCCATGTCCTCGTAGCGCAGGGGATAGCGCGCTGGACTTCTAATCCAGAGGTCGCGGGTTCGAATCCCGCCGAGGATGCTCAATATTTTTTGTCAGAAAATTAGAACTGCATAAATGACGACGCGGGTGCCGTATCAAGCTACAAAACTGCTGTTCTAACAGGCAAAATGACAAACGCGGAAAGTGATGAACATATTAATTAGACTATATTACTTGTAGTATTTCAAACACATTAACACATTCAAGAACAACCGAAGTTCTTGGGAAACAGATATCAAGGCGCGTGGACAGCGTTTCTTTTGTGGTGTCTTAACTTTATTTTCTTCTCACCTATTGTGGTTCTGAATTCGTCAAGAAAAAACGTTCGGTAATGTCTGCAAAAATTTTACTGGAGAACCCGGGCATCGATCCCGGTACCTTTATGTCTTTATAACCCAATTATAGACTTTTACTCGAATAGAATAGGCATGCAAACAGCATAAAAACCAAGTAACTACACACAAGGACGGTTGACCATAACATTTAAGCTCTACTTCACGCATATTTAAGTTATAACAGGTAACTGTACAACGAAAATGTCTGTTGAGAAATCTAACGTTGATACCAGCATTGAAAATATAATAAAACTGTACCCAATAACTGATACATTCAAATTGAAGCAAAAGGCATCAAATGGAAGATACATCCCTTTTGAATTAATTGATAAAACTTTTTATAAAAGTAATGCAAACTGTGCTAGTTTTATTACATCCAATGAACGGATGCATGGGTGGATCTCAGCTCTCGCCAACATCATATACAACGGCGAAGGTGTAAAAGATAAAAATGTAACATGGATAGACAAAAAAGACAATAATGAGAAGATAGTTCAAATAGACTTTGTTGTATATGATAAGAGTATTGATTTGTCAGACCGTCTGCAACATTTAGATGGGTTCCTGTATAAGATAATTGTGCATTTAACAACTGGAAAAATCCTCATACAAGGTAAAGAATGGGAAATGTTTTGCGGGAAACTTTTTGATAAATGTAAGACCCTTGTTGACACAATCTCCTCTAGACATATTCCCACTGTTTCTTCCGAAACTGACCAGACAATAGCAAAGTGGGTTGTGACCCATGAAAATAGTTCAGAAATTATCAATGTAGTGCATGAGGCTAGTGAAAAGCTTGTTACAAGTGATTGTGACACAGATAAGGGTCAGCAGGACCGTGAGTTTATAGAAAACTCAAATGAAACTACAAGCAATAAGTCAACTATGAATACATGTATGACAGATAGTGATACCACTGAAACAAACACAAACATGAACTGTAGTAATCTAGTAATGGGCAACAACTCTGTAGAATCCATTTACATTGAAATTGACAAAGTTAATAACAGACTGAATGTCTTTGAGCAATCACTTCTTACTTGCTCTGACTCCGTCACGTCGTTGCTAACATTACAGAAAAATATGAAAGATGACATAATGAAAGAAATTAAATCACTTACTAAATCAGTCAGTGCCATCAACCAATCTCACCCAGATCTAAAGTTGGTGGAATCTCAGATTTTAGACAAGAATCTAGAAATTAAGGGTCTTCAGAATAGATTTGACCAGCTCCAGAAAAGCCAAATAAATGAAGAAACGAGACATAAAAAGGAGTTAGACAGTGTTAAGGCCGAGTATGATAAACAAATTACAGTAATGCGCACTGTGACTATTAACAAAGAAAAGGAAATTGACAATTTAAGTAATAAGATAGATCTTCTTCTGAAGGAGATAGAGCAACTTAAATCCAATTCTGAAAAATCTAGCTTTGAAAAAGATGAAACCATTAGAGACTTACAGGACAGAATTCAATCTTTTCTATATGATTGTAATGGGGAACCATGGTGTAAAGTTACTGACAAAAATCAAACGAAGCAACAAAGTGTTATATACTCAGACAATAATACTAGTAATTCAGACCTTCCTGTGTCTGACCAGTCCAAACCTGTTATGCAAACTACCCAAATCACATCCACACCTAGTCAGCATGATACCAGTACTTTGCAAACTACCCAAATCACATCCACACCTAGTCAGCATGATACCAGTACTTTGCAAACTACCCAAATCACATCCACACCTAATCAGCATGATACCAGTACTTTTACTTCTCAACAAATTAGACTTAATACAAGTTACCCACCAAGACAAGCGATGACTGATATCTCTCATCCCACTGAGACATTTGATGTACTTTTTTGTCATGATTCAATATGTCACCCTATTAACATAAACAAACTACTTCAGGGAACAGGTCACCAAGGAGACAAAAGAACCACATACACAGTTGATGAGGTGTCAGCTCAACTTGACTCAACAAAGTCTGCTAATAAAGTAATAATACATGTAGGCATTAATGACCTAAAACAGCAGCCAACAGAAATTGTGTATAATAAATACATATGTATGATTGAGAAGGCTCTATTAAAATCTTCATCAGTTACAATATCATTAGTAGTACCATGCAAATTTGAAAAGCTTACTGAAAAAATAATGGAATTCAATGATCTTATCTCAGCAAAATTTGGAAAATCTGAAGGAATTTTCATATGTAAGAATAACAACTTCTTTAGATCAGATGGAAAAGTTGACTATAAATTGTATGAAAATGCTACCCGACTCTCAAGAGACCATGGCATCAAAGTGCTCGCAGCTAACTTAAGACACACATTTGGTATAAGATACAACCCTAGTAGACAATCATATGATAAGCAGAAAAGGAATAACAATGATCATATGCAACTCACTAATGGCTATCTAGGTTATCAGAAAGGCAATTCCGGCAACAACTTTTATCCTCGTGAAGACCAAGTTCACAATAGATCTCGTCACATGACTGGCCAATCTTCTTCTGCACGTCAGCATTTTGGTCAGAATCACATCTCAGCTATGGCATCCAGTATCGCCTCAGCAATTGCCAATGTGTTACAAAATTTGTAATTCTAAACATGTATTGCATTTTTTCGCTTGTTCTGAATCTATTGTTAGCATACTGTTGCACATTAACTATTATTATTATTATTATTATTATTATTATTATTTTTTTTTTTCTTTTTTTTTTTTTTTTTTTTTTTTTTTTTTTTTTTTTTTTTTTATAATGCACAAAAGCTGCTAGTTTACACTTTTAAGTGCTAATTTGTTAATTGATGTTATATATTATGTCTATACTCCCCAAGATGTGAAATAGTATTAGTAACCTTAGACTTTAAATGTATACTTTTGTGGAAAGAGAGACAATCCAATCATATAGAGCAAACAGTTTTAAAGGAAAAAGTGAGATAATATTATTGCAAATAGTTTCATTTTTCTTTCTCTTCTTTTTTTTCTGTTCTCTAAAGAAGCCTTTCACAAAACATATATTCAAGATATTAATTATTTTTGCAAGCTATATAAGTTTTTCATAATCCTATATTTTGGCAATCCTTCCTTGTGTGTAACTACAATGTTAAACCTCATGTGCATAAAAGTTTCAAAAAAACTATCAATCACATCCTGGAATGTGAATGGAATTTTTAAACGAATTAATGGAAATCGTATATGTAAACTTGATGATATTGTTTCTTGTAATCATTTACATGACATTATAGATTCTGATATTATAACATTTTCTGAGACACATGCCTCACATAGTGATATATTAGCCCTCAGTGAGTTCAAATGCTATATGAATTGTAGGGATAGTAAAAATAATAGAGTTAGTGGTGGCCTTGCCACATTTATTAGAAAAGACATTTTACCTGGGATTATAGTTTTTGATAAAACTATTGATGATATGATGTGGTTTAAGCTAAATAAAAACTTTTTTGGATTTTATAAAGATATATATCTATGCACGATTTATATCCCCCCTAATAATTCATCTTACACTTTGAGAACTCAGTGTGACAAACAGATATTTGAAAAACTTGAGAATGATATTATAAAATATTCAGTACATGGTGACATTATGTTAATTGGAGATCTCAATGCTCATATAAATCAAAATGAATTAGATTATATGGCAAATGAACTCAATGATGTGCTTGATGATTTTCTACCAACTAATTATGTTGCAGACACTGTATGTAAATCTAGAAATACTGAAATATATCAGACCACTAATAGCTATGGCAGGTCTATTATAGAACTCTGTAATGAGGCACAATTAAGAATCTTAAATGGCAGAACTCTGGGGGACTCTAGTGGCAAAATTACATTTATTAATCATAATGGTACATCTATTGATGACTACTGTATTTGCAGCTCCAGTCTGCTCTCAAGTATTGTAGATTTTCAAGTTGGTTCATTTGAACCAACATTCTCAGACCATAGACCTATTACAGTAAAACTAATGTCACAATTTTCTAAACAATCTACTAATGATCTTGATAAGCCTATGAAGAAGATCAAATGGACAAATAAGACAGAATATAATTTTATTAAAAATTTGGAAAAACATGATTTCAAAGATATCTGGACTAATTTGGATAAACTTGATTCAATAGTAAATAAAGTAAACACTGATGAGAATTTGTCTAGTGCTAATCACTCCCCTTTTCTATTAGTCAATGATTGTGTTAATAACATCTCTGAGATTCTTTATAATTCTACAAAACTATTCAACCCAAAAGAAAGTAAAACTAAAAATCAACATAGAAGAAAGAGAAAAAAGAAATATTTTGATCAAGATTGTGACTCAAAATATAGAGAATTAAAATCAATAAGTAGAAAACTATGTAATGAACCTTGGAACAATAACCTACGAATACATCTATTATCAAAACGAAAAGAATTTAATAGATTAGTCAGAAAAAAACATAGACAATTTAAATCTGACCTTTTGAACAAAATCAGTGAATCAACTAAAACAAATCCACAGGAGTTCTGGAAATCCATAGATATGTTAAAAAAATCAGATTATAAGGATCCTAGTTCAAATATTCTCCCTAAAGAGTGGTCTGATTATTTCAATAAACTTATGAATAATGAATATAATAATGATAGCTTGAATATTTTTTTGTCAAATGATGAATCTTGTTCCCAGTCTATATTAGATAAGGAAATATCTGTTGAGGAGGTGGTGCTTGCATTGAAATCACTGAAGAATAATAAATCATGTGGCCCTGATGGTGTAACTAATGAAATGATTAAAACCTCATGTACATTAAATAGAAACATGAACATGTTTGTTAAACTTTTTAATTTAATTTTAAAGTCAGGTATCTACCCAGATTTATGGAGAAAAAATTACATAACACCTGTTTTTAAAGGGGGTTCATTTAATGATCCCTCTAACTATAGAGGAATCGCCCTCTCAAGTTGTATAGGGAAATTTTTTTCTAGAGTTCTTTTCAATAGATTAGAAAAATATTTAGATGATAATAAAGTGTTAAGAAAAGAACAAATTGGTTTTAGGAAGGGCTGTAGAACCAGTGACCATATTTTAACATTGAAAACTATTATTGATAAAGCTTTTAAATCTAAAAAGAAAATATATACATGTTTTGTAGACTTCAAAAAAGCATTTGATACTATAAACAGGGAAGCCTTATTTTTAAAACTTTTTAATTATAATATTAAAGGTAGGTTTTTAAATATATTAAGAGATATGTACAAGAAAGTGCTATTTTCAGTTAAAGTTCAAGAAGGTGTTACAAATTTCTTTCATTCAAAAATTGGGGTTAAACAAGGGTGTATATTGAGCCCTTCCCTTTTTTCACTCTACATTAATGACCTTGTGTCACTTTTTGACAGTAAATGTGATCCTGTACAGCTAAATGAAACTGATATATCATGTCTCCTTTATGCAGATGATTTAGTACTTATATCAGAATCTGCTTCTGGACTACAGCATTGTATTGATAAACTTAACAATTATTGTGATCACTGGGACCTTACTGTAAATTTATCCAAAACTAAAATTATGATCTTTAATAAAGCAGGAAGAAAAATATCAAAAGATATTTTTAAGCTAGGAGAGGACACGATTGAATATTGTGACGAATATAAATATTTGGGAATCATTTTTAAACCATCTGGAGTCTTTACAAATGGCATTAACCATCTATGTAAAAAGGCAACAAAAGCCATGTTTTGTATTAGAAAACTCTTATCATCAGACTCTTCTAATATTGTTCCTCATTTAAAACTGTTTGATGCTTGCATTAAACCTATCTTACTTTATTGTAGTGAAATATGGTCATTAAATGTTGTCAATATTAAACATGAACTAGAATCTAAATATCTATCAATGCCAATAGTTAAAACTCAAATTAAATTTGCGAAATCACTTCTAGGAGTAAACAGAGCTGCATTGAATTTGGCTGTACTTGCAGAACTTGGAATGTACCCAATATCTATTTTAGCCTTGAAATCAGTTGCTGAATATTGGTTACATATCATTAAATCGGAAAATTTACTAGTACATGATGCTTACAAATCTAATCTTAATCTTCAAGATAACTTTGCCTCAAAAGTTAAGATATTATTAAAAAAACTTAATTTTGATCATGTTTGGGATAACCATGGTACTTTTTCACAGCGCAAATTGCTCTCAGCTTTTACAAACAAGTTAAAAGAAAATTATTTAAAATATTGGAAGAACAGTATTTTTGATGATAGTCATTCTGTAAATGGTCATAAACTTAGAACATTTAGAAAAATAAAAGAAAATTATGAAATTGATACATATTTGAAATTAGGTATAGACAGAGATATAGTTAAAACATTTACAAAAATTAAAATAAGCGATAGTAAACTTGCAATAGAAGTTGGGCGACACACTAAAACCCCACTAGTAAATAGGGGTTGTTCATTATGTAAATTAGGAGTAGAAGATGAGTTTCATTTTTTAATTAGTTGCACTTCACTAAATAACATTAGAGAAAAACTTTTTACAGAAATATGTGATATTTTTCCATCTTTTGTTAACTTCGACTCAGATGTTAAATTTAACTTTTTATTCAATTGTAAAGACTATGATATAGTAAAAGTTATTGTCATAGGTGTTAATCAAATGTATAAAAGGAGATTTGAGTTACTTAATAATTGTGATTAAGTGTATTGTAGTTGTCTAACTCATATTATTATTTATTAATATTAATGTAAAGTATTCATGCATTAATTCTACACCACCTCCTCTAACGAATAATCCAATATATAATATATACTTATTATTAATAGGCAAGCCAAGTCCAACCTGGTAAAGTATATCTTTCTGATACATATAATAATGAGGCATGTGTCTAAATTACTAGTAGACGTATTCTTTTATATATGTTTGTATGTGTTTATAAATTGTAACTGTATTGGTAACAATCCTGTATTTGGATTTTAGACCAAATAAAAAATTCTGTTCTGTTCTGTTCTGTTCCGCATGCTAAGCGAGCGCTCTACCATGTGAGCTAGTTCCCCGATGATGTAAGTGAGATAAAATAATCAGTATAAACCTAGTGCATGTCTATGTTGTCTACATTGCGTTTCAAGTTTATACCAAAACAACAATGACGAGAAAAGTTTCCATATTTATAAAGCCCATTTAAAATCAAAATTGTGTTTGGTAGGTTGAGCCATCGGCTGTTGAAGCAGTCAAGTCACTTCTGTAATGAAACACTGTTTACCCACGTGGGCTTAATTTTCGGTCACATACCCCTTGGATCTTTAGGAGCACAATTGTTTTCATATCCCGAAAAGTATGGGTGGCGATGCAGCTCTCGCTGAAAGAATGACGCGGAAAAAAGAAATGCCTAATAAAGCGGGAAAAAGCTTGGTATTTTATGAAACGAGTAATAACTACCAAAATAATGTGTTTGAATGCCATGTCCTCGTAGCGCAGGGGATAGCGCGCTGGACTTCTAATCCAGAGGTCGCGGGTTCGAATCCCGCCGAGGATGCTCAATATTTTTTGTCAGAAAATTAGAACTGCATAAATGACGACGCGGGTGCCGTATCAAGCTACAAAACTGCTGTTCTAACAGGCAAAATGACAAACGCGGAAAGTGATGAACATATTAATTAGACTATATTACTTGTAGTATTTCAAACACATTAACACATTCAAGAACAACCGAAGTTCTTGGGAAACAGATATCAAGGCGCGTGGACAGCGTTTCTTTTGTGGTGTCTTAACTTTATTTTCTTCTCACCTATTGTGGTTCTGAATTCGTCAAGAAAAAACGTTCGGTAATGTCTGCAAAAATTTTACTGGAGAACCCGGGCATCGATCCCGGTACCTCTCGCATGCTAAGCGAGCGCTCTACCATGTGAGCTAGTTCCCCGATGATGTAAGTGAGATAAAATAATCAGTATAAACCTAGTGCATGTCTATGTTGCCTACATTGCGTTTCAAGTTTATACCAAAACAACAATGACGAGAAAAGTTTCCATATTTATAAAGCCCATTTAAAATCAAAATTGTGTTTGGTAGGTTGAGCCATCGGCTGTTTAAGCAGTCAAGTCACTTCTGTAATGAAACACTGTTTACCCACGTCCAGCTTAATTTTCGGTCACATACCCCTTGGATCTTTAGGAGCACAATTGTTTTCATATCCCGAAAAGTATGGGTGGCGATGCAGCTCTCGCTGAAAGAATGACGCGGAAAAAAGAAATGCCTAATAAAGCGGGAAAAAGCTTGGTATTTTATGAAACGAGTAATAACTACCAAAATAATGTGTTTGAATGCCATGTCCTCGTAGCGCAGGGGATAGCGCGCTGGACTTCTAATCCAGAGGTCGCGGGTTCGAATCCCGCCGAGGATGCTCAATATTTTTTGTCAGAAAATTAGAACTGCATAAATGACGACGCGGGTGCCGTATCAAGCTACAAAACTGCTGTTCTAACAGGCAAAATGACAAACGCGGAAAGTGATGAACATATTAATTAGACTATATTACTTGTAGTATTTCAAACACATTAACACATTCAAGAACAACCGAAGTTCTTGGGAAACAGATATCAAGGCGCGTGGACAGCGTTTCTTTTGTGGTGTCTTAACTTTATTTTCTTCTCACCTATTGTGGTTCTGAATTCGTCAAGAAAAAACGTTCGGTAATGTCTGCAAAAATTTTACTGGAGAACCCGGGCATCGATCCCGGTACCTCTCGCATGCTAAGCGAGCGCTCTACCATGTGAGCTAGTTCCCCGATGATGTAAGTGAGATAAAATAATCAGTATAAACCTAGTGCATGTCTATGTTGTCTACATTGCGTTTCAAGTTTATACCAAAACAACAATGACGAGAAAAGTTTCCATATTTATAAAGCCCATTTAAAATCAAAATTGTGTTTGGTAGGTTGAGCCATCGGCTGTTTAAGCAGTCAAGTCACTTCTGTAATGAAACACTGTTTACCCACGTCCAGCTTAATTTTCGGTCACATACCCCTTGGATCTTTAGGAGCACAATTGTTTTCATATCCCGAAAAGTATGGGTGGCGATGCAGCTCTCGCTGAAAGAATGACGCGGAAAAAAGAAATGCCTAATAAAGCGGGAAAAAGCTTGGTATTTTATGAAACGAGTAATAACTACCAAAATAATGTGTTTGAATGCCATGTCCTCGTAGCGCAGGGGATAGCGCGCTGGACTTCTAATCCAGAGGTCGCGGGTTCGAATCCCGCCGAGGATGCTCAATATTTTTTGTCAGAAAATTAGAACTGCATAAATGACGACGCGGGTGCCGTATCAAGCTACAAAACTGCTGTTCTAACAGGCAAAATGACAAACGCGGAAAGTGATGAACATATTAATTAGACTATATTACTTGTAGTATTTCAAACACATTAACACATTCAAGAACAACCGAAGTTCTTGGGAAACAGATATCAAGGCGCGTGGACAGCGTTTCTTTTGTGGTGTCTTAACTTTATTTTCTTCTCACCTATTGTGGTTCTGAATTCGTCAAGAAAAAACGTTCGGTAATGTCTGCAAAAATTTTACTGGAGAACCCGGGCATCGATCCCGGTACCTCTCGCATGCTAAGCGAGCGCTCTACCATGTGAGCTAGTTCCCCGATGATGTAAGTGAGATAAAATAATCAGTATAAACCTAGTGCATGTCTATGTTGTCTACATTGCGTTTCAAGTTTATACCAAAACAACAATGACGAGAAAAGTTTCCATATTTATAAAGCCCATTTAAAATCAAAATTGTGTTTGGTAGGTTGAGCCATCGGCTGTTTAAGCAGTCAAGTCACTTCTGTAATGAAACACTGTTTACCCACGTCCAGCTTAATTTTCGGTCACATACCCCTTGGATCTTTAGGAGCACAATTGTTTTCATATCCCGAAAAGTATGGGTGGCGATGCAGCTCTCGCTGAAAGAATGACGCGGAAAAAAGAAATGCCTAATAAAGCGGGAAAAAGCTTGGTATTTTATGAAACGAGTAATAACTACCAAAATAATGTGTTTGAATGCCATGTCCTCGTAGCGCAGGGGATAGCGCGCTGGACTTCTAATCCAGAGGTCGCGGGTTCGAATCCCGCCGAGGATGCTCAATATTTTTTGTCAGAAAATTAGAACTGCATAAATGACGACGCGGGTGCCGTATCAAGCTACAAAACTGCTGTTCTAACAGGCAAAATGACAAACGCGGAAAGTGATGAACATATTAATTAGACTATATTACTTGTAGTATTTCAAACACATTAACACATTCAAGAACAACCGAAGTTCTTGGGAAACAGATATCAAGGCGCGTGGACAGCGTTTCTTTTGTGGTGTCTTAACTTTATTTTCTTCTCACCTATTGTGGTTCTGAATTCGTCAAGAAAAAACGTTCGGTAATGTCTGCAAAAATTTTACTGGAGAACCCGGGCATCGATCCCGGTACCTCTCGCATGCTAAGCGAGCGCTCTACCATGTGAGCTAGTTCCCCGATGATGTAAGTGAGATAAAATAATCAGTATAAACCTAGTGCATGTCTATGTTGTCTACATTGCGTTTCAAGTTTATACCAAAACAACAATGACGAGAAAAGTTTCCATATTTATAAAGCCCATTTAAAATCAAAATTGTGTTTGGTAGGTTGAGCCATCGGCTGTTTAAGCAGTCAAGTCACTTCTGTAATGAAACACTGTTTACCCACGTCCAGCTTAATTTTCGGTCACATACCCCTTGGATCTTTAGGAGCACAATTGTTTTCATATCCCGCTGAAAGAATGACGCGGAAAAAAGAAATGCCTAATAAAGCGGGAAAAAGCTTGGTATTTTATGAAACGAGTAATAACTACCAAAATAATGTGTTTGAATGCCATGTCCTCGTAGCGCAGGGGATAGCGCGCTGGACTTCTAATCCAGAGGTCGCGGGTTCGAATCCCGCCGAGGATGCTCAAAACAGTGTCCATTTGCTTTTGATTATTTTCCATGTGATCAAATCCCCAATTTCGTAGACTATTCTCGTTTAATTATTCAAAGTTCAACCAAAAATCTAAACAACTTGAAGCAATATTTTTAAAATTTATTTTTTTATCAGAATTCTGATAATGCATTCTAACACATTTTGCATTTCGAATTGATTTCTTATATTTAATATTAACAAAGCAGCATAATTCTAACAGGTGCCTAACATAAATCCTATCCTAACGCTTTTTAACGATTGAGAGAAATATAGAATATAATTTTGCTTACTGATACAAGAGCCTCATAGTAGCAGAAAAATAACATAGACTTTTAATTATCAGAATTCTGATAAAAAGATGTCAACTATCACAGTAGGTAAGTTAGCTATACCGAATCTTATCTGAATTCCGATCACGTAGGCATACACTGCCAATCAATAAAATCAGACATTTATTTAAATTATCAGAATTCTGATAACAAACTCTCACAGTAAACGAGTTAGCAAAACCGAATATTCTTTTTTCGGAATTCTGAAAATCCATTCAATCCGCCATTAACTTAAATTATCAGAATTCTGACAAACGGCTGTATCTAATCTTCGTTACAGCCTGGAGTTTGATCCAGCCCGGGCTGTAACGGTAATACAGTCTGCTCAAAAAGACTCGAATTTCCATATATCGCAAAACAAATGCATTTACATATATTGAAAGTTAATTTTGTTTTGTCAACTATTAATCCTGTATGTTTTCTTATGTGTTCAATGAAATAAAAGTAATCGTAACTTGTGTGTAGTCCGTATTAGAATTACGGACATCTAATGGACCAGATACGGAATGTTATCTTGTTAGAGCCATCGCCTTTTGTTCGGGCTGTAACGGATAAACAGTCCGTATCTGGTCGTTCATCAGTCCGTAATTCTGGATATGGTCCTACATAAAAGTTACTATTATATAACTATTTCATCAATTTTCATATCAATGATGTAACAAACCATTCAATTGTATAATTTGCAGTCTGCATTGTAAGCAACAGTTGATGTGCTTTAGAATAACAGATCCAATCTTTTGATATAGCCCGGCTGTATCGGTGATACATCCTGATCAAAGAGCTGATTCAAATTTCCATATGCCACTAACCATGCATACATTGAAAAGTTCATTTTGTAAACTATTAAACGTATATTTGTGTTCTAATTTGTTCAATGAAATAAAAGTAAAATATCAGGATTACCGACTTCTGAAGGACTTGATACGGAATATTTTTCTGGTTACAGCCCTCGCCTGTCGCTCTACACACAAGTTACTATTACATAAATAAACTGTACATTTCCCAAGTGTCAAACTGCAATTTATATATGATATATCATAAATCAAAGTATAAATATACAGGCGTATGCGTCAAAACAGATACCTTCGATATTCATCTGTAAAATACGACAAATTTGTTTCCCTTCTCTGCCAAGTCAGCAGAAATTTGTCCGGATGAAATTTTGCTTTATCTCTCATTTTGGAAAACGACTGTCGTTGACAGACTGGGCACATTGGGTCAGTCACTTTTATAGCATTTACTTAGAATTTCTTGATTAAATAACTAGCATTTGACCACTGTCATCGCTCACCTCCTCCTTTATTGTGCATTATTGTGAAAATTGTTGTTTCCCAGTTCCTTCTTAAACAGTGCGATTATTAGTTTCAAAAGCCCTTTATATACAGAGATGGATCAAAAACTAATGTCTTCATTTAAATTGACGTTTATAAGACAGCACAACGAAACTCAAAAATGCACAAAAAACCAATAAGTGTATAACCTCTTACATTGTAGAATTTATCTGTACAGCCACAGAAAGTACACTTTAATAAACCAGGATGTACGTATGCATTCTTTCGTGGGAAATTTCTGGCATTTTATGTATCACAGGGTAGCTACTTGTTGCTTAATTTCATAAACACTAATGTTCATATAGACATATTTATAATATACATATTTCCAATATAATAATTATAAATACACGTCCATTCACTGTCATTCTATTTTCATACCAATTGCCCTAAACTTTCACTGAACTCGCAAACACATAAAATTAAGGCGTGACATTATTTATTTTGACTGCGGGAGAAAGATCCGAAGATGACCAGGTGGTAGACAAAACCAAATTTTCTAATGATGTGTCCGACACAGGTCATTTAAACAATTAAATTGATAGATACTGTCTGGTGGTCTGTTATTCTTATCAAACAATTACATAACTATTGCCTTCATCAGATTTGTGATAATTATTGACAATTAAATTTATGGGATTTTACTTTTGCTATATTAGCTATTGTTTTGTTTCTTAAAAAAATTGACTTGTGTTTTGTGGAAATAAATATAGTTTATCATATCCGATCTAAAATATACTATTTACGTGATTCTAAAAAATGGGGTGGGGGGTGTTAAAAATAAGCAGAAATAAATATGTACTTCTGTATTTTTTTTGGCTGAAAAGCATTACTGTTGTGCATTTTATGCATATTTCTACAATAAATAAATTTAAAAACATTTGCTTAAACATAAACTTAAGAAATATATTTTTCGATAGTATACTGACGCAAACTTTTTGTTCATTTTACGGGCAATTATTTAACGCAGCGACCATAGCCAAAAGGGCTAGAGCAAGTGAAAGATTACATTTGAATTAGATTAAAGAATTTGATTATTTTTCTCATTTCTGTTCAAATTGCCAAATATGGTCCAAAACCAAAAATGCTGAAGTAAGAATACTATATCCTGATTTATTTTAATTTTTTTTTGGGGGGGAGGGGTGGGGGGAACTGCGCCTTGTGTGTCCAAGTAGTGGGTTTATAGGTCTATGTGGGATGTTATTCAAATCTTGAAGAAGTGGCAATAGACTGATTAAATGTTGAACGGGACATGTTCACGCTTTCTTATGGTCTAGCTCGTCCTATAAATGTTTGATTGCGTTACAAAGACAATATAAAAGATGACTTTAGTTTAAATTTAAGTATGCAACCAATGTATTTGCGTTGGCGACGTCGTGATGTAAGTTGCGGGTCATTAAACGGACGTCGTGACATCACCTGCAACTCCATTTCTATCATGCATGTACATAGGTAAGGGACCCTCCAGTTCAGATATCCATTCGCAGCATCGATCATTATCTACCAGAAAAGCAAGTTTCGTGCAAATCAGAGCATTTTGCAATTTTGGTGGCCATCTTTAATACATGGTCGCCATAGAAATTTAACATGTATGTCAGTGTTCTGCACATCATATGCTACGTACATGTATATACCAATTTTCATTAAAAATCCATTAACTTATAAATTTTTATTTTTTTCATTTTCAAAATTGCCGCCATTTTAAGATCGTTGGCATAATCAAATTCTCATTTTCAGATAGCCACCATAATTGAATTCTAATTTTTTATGACCAACATCCATCCGCAACATCTACCTGAAAAACCAAGTCTCGTGCAAAATAAATCGGTCCAATATTTGAATATGTTGAAGACCGTCTTGGATTCAAAATGACCGCCATAGAAAGTCAACATGTGCCTCATATGGTGCGGTATAACATACACTCCACTTATATACCAACTTTCATTTAAATCCATACACTTTGATTTTTAAAGATTTTTGTTCAATTTCAAAATGGAGCGGCTTTTAAGATGGCCTCCATCATCAAGTTCAAATTTTTATGACTAACATCATTCGCAACATATTATTTTAGCTTAAATCCGTTCGTGCAAATTGGAGCATTTTTAATTTTCGGCGGCCATCTTGGATTCAAAATGGCTGCGATGGAAAGCCAACATGTGCATCATATGGTACGATTTCACATACTTCATATAGTTCATAATAATTTTCATTAAAATCCAAATACTTTTGGAGTTTAAGAATTTTTTTCATTATCAAAATGGCCGCTTATTCCAAATTTTAAATTAGCATGCATTATTTCGTGTTTTTTGAAGTTTCAAATCGATATAATGTACGGTCTCTGAGAAAATGGTCGGACAAAATTATTGGAAGAAAAATATATTCAGATCAAACAACGCAAAAACAATATGTCTACACGAACTCAGTTTGGGAGGCATAATAATACGGAACTTGGCAAATACAACAAGTCATCCGACACATCGTGGTCGGGGACAGTAATAAGAAGGAACTAGACACAAGCAATAACTCCTGCGACACATCGTGGTCGGGGACATAATAATAAGAAGGAACTAGACACAAGCAATTACTCCTGCGACACATCGTGGTCGGGGACATAATAATAAGAAGGAACTAGACACAAGCAATAACTCCTGCGACACATCGTGGTCGGGGACATAATAATAAGAAGGAACTAGACACAAGCAATAACTCCTGCGACACATCGTGATCGGGGACATAATAATAAGAAGGAACTAGACACAAGCAATAACTCCTGCGACACATCGTTGTCGGGGACATAATAATAAGAGGGAACTAGACACAAGCAATTACTCCTGCGACACATCGTGGTCGGGGACATAATAATAAGAAGGAACTAGACACAAGCAATAACTCCTGCGACACATCGTGGTCGGGGACATAATAATAAGAAGGAACTAGACACAAGCAATAACTCCTGCGACACATCGTGATCGGGGACATAATAATAAGTAGGAACTAGACACAAGCAATAACTCCTGCGACACATCGTGGTCGGGGACATAATAATAAGAAGGAACTAGACACAAGCAATAACTCCTGCGACACATCGTGGTCGGGGACATAATAATAAGAAGGAACTAGACACAAGCAATAACTCCTGCGACACATCGTTGTCGGGGACATAATAATAAGAAGGAACTAGACACAAGCAATAACTCCTGCGACACATCGTTGTCGGGGACATAATAATAAGAAGGAACTAGACACAAGCAATAACTCCTGCGACAAATCGTGGTCGGGGACATAATAATAAGAAGGAACTAGACACAAGCAATTGCTCCTGCGACACATCGTGGTCGGGGACATAATAATAAGAAGGAACTAGACACAAGCAATAACTCCTGCGACACATCGTGGTCAGGGACATAATAATAAGAAGGAACTAGACACAAGCAATAACTCCTGCGACACATCGTGGTCGGGGACATAATAAAAAGAAGGAACTAGACACAAGCAATAACTCCTGCGACACATCGTGGTCGGGGACATAATAATAAGAAGGAACTAGACACAAGCAATAACCCCTGCGACACATCGTGGTCGGGGACATAATATTAAGTAGGAACTAGACACAAGCAATAACTCCTGCGACACATCGTGGTCGGGGACATAATAATAAGAAGGAACTAGACACAAGCAATAACTCCTGCGACGCATCGTGGTCGGGGACATAATAATAAGAAGGAACTAGACACAAGCAATAACTCCTGCGACACATCGTTGTCGGTGACATTATAATAAGAAGGAACTAGACACAAGCAATTACTCCTGCGACACATCGTGGTCGGGGACATAATAATAAGAAGGAACTAGACACAAGCAATAACTCCCTCGACACATCGTGGTCGGGGACATAATAAGAAGGAACTAGACACAAGCAATAACTCCTGCGACACTTCGTGGTCGGGGACATAATAATAAGAAGGAACTAGACACAAGCAATAACTCCTGCGACACATCGTGGTCGGGGACATAATAATAAGAAGGAACTAGACACAAGCAATAACTCCTGCGACACATCGTGGTCGGGGACATAATAATAAGAAGGAACTAGACAAAAGCAATAACTCCTGCGACACATCGTGGTCGGGGACATAATAATAAGAAGGAACTAGACACAAGCAATTACTCCTGCAACACTACGTGGTCGGTGACTTAGTAATGATAAGAAACCAGACAACAACAATAAGTCGCTGAAAACTCTGTTTTGGGCGACTTAATTACCTTTCAAGGGATGGGGTAATCATATTCGTCATTTTAAGACAATGTATATACGGATTGCCACAGTAGTTTATTTGAACTTTCGTTTTATTATTTAATAAACTTTTACGATTACTTCAATTTATTATTTTCAACCTTCAACCTGTGACATTCAGAAAGTTGTTACATAACTTTAAATTTCATTTATAAAACGTTGTACGAACGATGTATCATGAAGTGTACGCAAATGAAAACGTAAAGCGTATAACCATATACAATAGAATAAACCGATATATACGATGGAATAAACAATAAACCATACAAAGCATGCAGGAGAAAACCTTACTGTAGCATTGTTACTAACTAGCTTAACCTGTATTGGCCAGGTATTGATTTGCAATTGGCTGTATTGATCCCGAGACCATAGGGTCGAGGGCCAATACAGCCCACAGAGATTCAATACAAGTCCAATACAGAATAAGTCAGTTTGTAACATGTTTATTAAATAAACCAAACAGTCTGTATATTAGCTGGCTTGTATGAACAATGCGAATGACTACCAAGTCTAATAAGAGCACAGAACGAATAAATACACTGTAACATACAACCAATTATGACAAATCATCAACATACCAAATATCAACACACTCACATATACTATAGCAAAGAAAAATGACATTTGTGTCACGGAGGAGAAAAGTAAAGAAAGTTGGGTATTTGACAAACAGTGTAAGGATAGCCGTATCTGTCTATACTGTTGTAAATACTATTTATCGTACCTGTTTCATATTCACTTTAGTCCTTCTTTAGTAAGCTCAGCCCTTGCCAATAAACTATCCATTTCACTACACGAAATGCCATGACAGTCCGTCTATAGTCACCGAGAACTATAGCTTACTGATTCGGAAGACCGGAAGTGAGATCGTAAACGGGCAATATGACTTTCCTTATTGCCCTGTGGGCCGAACGAAAAAAGTTATTGACCGGGTAGCCTTTTTTATAATAATTTAGTAATCAAGGTATTGATCATGCCGATTTTAGCTTATTAGGGACAAATTTTACGTATTATTTTATAATACACTATACAAAAACGATTTACGCACAATGTACGAATGATAGACGAGCATTGTACAAACTATAAATACACGATGTACGAACGATACAATCGTTAATTTATGGATTCCAGAGACTGTAGAACGCAGTTTGAAAATCGCACTGACAAATTACAATCGTACCACACTTGAAAAAAGTCTTTGCTAAGGAGGTGATTATACATCATGAAGTATATAAGTGTATTGCCCAAATGTTCTGTTTTCTCTATACGAAGACACCGAACCCCCCCCCCCCCCCCGAAGCACAGTAATATTTCAATAAAATGTATATTATACTTAACTGCTGCTCTGGAGGGATAAAATGGTTTTCAGTTTACTAGCCGAATAAATGTTACCTATGTACTTTTAAAGTTTCATGCGATACAGTGTGTTTGTTACTTGTTCAAGATCGGCGGATCTTTCTGGGGCACTTTGCCTTTCTATCGAATGATTTAAAGCCTCTCTTTATTGAACACATTTTTCAGCGTATCGTTCACCTCGACGCCTCCAAACTCGTGTTCGTCCGTCACTATGTCTCAAGTGATAACGGGATTCATCGGACCACAACACAGATGCCCATTGTCTATGTGCCCATCCCTGAAGCACTCGTGTTCATTCAAGTCGGTTTCGACGCCTCTAAAGGGGTGAGCATGTTTATTTGGAGAGGTCGTCTTGCTCCGAGTCCATTTTGGCGTAGTCGACATCTAACTGTATTAGATCCAATTGGCCTTCTGTGAGTTCCAATCGCCTCACGTGACGTCTGTACAGCGGTTCGGAATCGATCTCGTAAATGCTGAAGGCGAATGTAACGGTATTGCCGAGGATCGTTGTCTTCCTGGGCGTGGAATGTCGCTTACTGAACCCCTCGGCTGATGTTGGGCCAAGCGAGTAATTGTCGACGGTGAACAATGCATCCGACTAGAGATTTTACGTCGAGACATCCTTCCTTGGATCATGCCAAAAACCTCCTGTCAAATTTTTTTCCAACTTCAAACATCGATATCAATAAATAAATTGGAAACAGTGATGGGACATTGGAAATTTTTACTGGTACTGTAAAAGTATGGAGAAATGGGTAGGGAGCAGAATTGAACCTTTTGTAGGGATACAGTGAGCCTAATATTTTCTACAAAAGGGGTCGTGCAAAGAGCGTTTTATTTCCAAACACGCTACCAACTATACAGCCCATGTTCAGGCTTGCCTTATTATAACATTACAACCCCCAGCCTACCCCAAAAGAGGGAACCTTCCAAACCTGGGAACGCATCGGAAAGCTCTGTGGGTAGATCACTGGGAATCCCCCAAGTATAGTCCCAGAATATAATATGAACTATGATTATTATAATCAATTTTGCAGATAGTCGCTATGTTTGTTTTTGGTTTAGTCACATGATCGTTGATTTCAAACTATTCGTACATTTTATAGGTTTAGTCGAATTTTGCGCATAATCAACTTAGATGCTTGGTTTAAACCTATATATGCATTGCTCAGAAAAATCAGATACTATTAATCCTTTATTGTTAAGTTTTGTATATTAGTTCACTGTAAAAATTTTACTTTCGTCTAAACTAAACATTACTATTTTCTTTGTTGTATACGGTAAATCATAGACACCACCCCCTTTCCAAATAAACCAGTTCCCTATAAATTTCCTGAAAATCGGGGAATAAATGAAAGTACTTCTGTGCAGCCTGAGGCTGTCCAGAGGTACTTTCAGGTGGTACGATTTCCACACACTCGGGTTATAACGTAGGTACCGGATTTATCCGCGGTGTAAAAGGCTGAAAATTGGTTCTTCTGCAGTCAGAAATAAGCAAAATGGGCAACGTCATCAGAGTTGCTCACATTATACGTTTTTATGCAGAAAATGCCCATTTTACCAAGTCAGGCCTGGTACCTTCGGTACCAACCTCAGACTTAGCGAGTTTGAAGAGTTTTTATTTTGTTTTACATTTTTTTCCTACTTTCAGTATTTTGGCGCCTCAAGTTACGCTATCAATACGTCAACAGACAATGACGTCAAGTTCCGATTTAATTCATAATTTATGTGTGTCAGTGTGAATGTAGGGTACGGAAGCCGTAAGTTGAAATGAAAAATAAGAACTTTTTAGCTCACCTGACAAGGGTCATGTGAGCTATTGCCATCACTTGGCGTCCGTCGTCGTCCGTCGTCGTCGTCGTCGTTAACTTTTCTTCAAAAATCTTCTTCTCCAAAACCACTGAAGGGATTGCTTTGAAACTTTGCACACATCATCAGTAAAATGTGCTCTACCAAGTTTGCCCAAATCATGGCCTCAGACCAACCAACATGGCCGCCATGGCTAAAAATAGAACAGGGGGGGTCAAAATACAGTTTTTTGCTTATAGTTCAAAAAGTGTAACAGATACAGGAAAACCGAACAGACTTTCCTTCTTCAGCATATAAAGCTCTACAAAACACTCGATTGGGTCAAAGTTGTATGATGACTCCTTGTAGGAGTTATTGCCCTTTAATTGTCAAAATTGATGATTTTTGCCATTTTTGCCTCAAAATCTTGAAAATTATTAGAACTAGAGAAAAAGTTCGCATTGCTTAATTGTTCTGCTCTATGAGGGCTACAAAAATGACTTATGGGTCAAGATTGTCTGATGAACCGTTTAGGAATTATTCTCCTTGAACATTTTTGTAATCAATTTTACTTGATTTAAAAAATCTTCTCCTCTTAAACCAATGAAAGGACTGCTTTGAAACATTGCATACATCTACCAAAATTGTGCAAATCATGACACCTGACTACCTACATAGCTACGTTGGATTAAAATAGAAAAAATAAAAAAAGGGGGGGGGGGGGTCGAGAGAGTTTTCGACTGATAGTTAAAAAAGTATAACAGGTACAGCAAATTTGAAGTGAACCTCCCTTCTCCCTCTAACCATCAAAAGATCCTCCTTATAGAAGTTATTTCCCTTAAAAGGTCTAAATTAATGATTTTTGCAGAAGTGTTGGGCAATTCTTTATAGCAAATTAAAGCTGGATAAAAAAGGGTTGTTTGGTTTCAGGTTCAGGTGAGCGATACAGGCTCCTGGGAGCCTCTAGTTTTAATATGTTATCTCTGTTATATCGAGATCTCGATAAAACTGTCTATCGTTATCTCGAGAAAACGGAATTGTTATATTGAAATCTCGATAAAACAATGTATCATTATCTCGACAAAACGATATTGTTATATCGTGATCTCGATATTAAGATATCGTTATCTCGAGAAAACGATATTGTTATATCGTGATCTCGATAAACCAATTGTATCGTTATCAAGAAAACGAAATTATCGAGAAAACGATATTGTTATCTCGAGAAAACGAAATTGTTATTTCGTTTCCTCGCGATAACAATATCTTTATATCGAGATCACGATATAACAAGATCGTTTTCTCGAGATAACGATATAACAATATCGTTTTCTCGAGATAACGTTACACTTGTTTTATCGAGATCACGATATAACAATATCTTTATATCGAGGTCACGGTATAACAATATCGTTTTCTCGATATAACAGTATCGTTTCTCGAGATAACGATCTCTTTGTATCGAGATCACGATATAACAATATCGTTTTCTAGAGATAACGATACACGTGTTTTATCGAGATCACGATATAACAATATCTTTATATCGAGATCACGGAATAACAATATCGTTTTCTCGAGATAACAGTATCGTTTCTCGAGATAACGATCAATTTGTATCGAGATCACGATATAAAGATACATTGTTTTATCGAGATCTCGATTTAACAATTTCTTTTTCTCGAGATAACGATATTTTTATATTGAGAAAAAGATATAACAGTATCGTTTTCTCGAGATAACTAGGCTGTTTAATCGAGGCTTCCGTAGTAGGGCATCTGCAGTGTTTGAAAGGAAGTACAAATACAAATATAAAAAGACAGAAATATTCCTCTGTAGAATAGCATACAATGGTATTCTAGAAAATACATTAGCAACGCGCAAACAATACACCATGCGTAACGTTAGCAACGCAGTCGGGAGCTTGGGATTTGTACCGACGGGTAACCAACTAGTCCGCATTTTTAACAAGCCGGGGATAATACACTCTGCCGGTCACATACTTATGTTTGATCTTTGCATGTCCTACGTTATTTTTCCCGCATTCTACTCGTCCGTAAATAAATACTTTCTTGACTTACATAAGTTTGTATAGAGAATTATCGAACATGAATATGATTCGTTTACAATATCTTGGGTTCCAAATAGATACATGTACATGAATGCAGTTTCCTCAAATAAAACATGTATTCCAAGATACAAAGATCTTTAGGAGAGGTGGTGAAAAGGATGTGGGGTGGGTCTACACAGCTAAATCCCAGAGTAACTATATTGTAACGAACGTCGCATTAGTCAAACACACCGGGGAGCACAGTGCAGAAAGTATTTTTTTTAATTCCAATAATATTTAAGTATAGAATGTTTACCGTTATGTACAGTATTATAAGACGATGAGTGCTCACAGTCTGACAGTACAAATAATCCTATTTTAAATGTTATCGTTTTATTGATCTTGTAGGATAATATATATGTGTAATAAATGTCAGGACAACACCTGATGACCGAAGTTAAACAAACATTTGATATTTGTGTGATGTCTTGATACTTCTTACACAGACAAGGAACTGCATATCGAGTACTAACGATTCACTGTACATTCTAGTAAACTTCAAAGAAAATAGATTATGTTTTATGTTAAAATTAGTAACTTCATTATATTACGTCCTGACCTTTTTACTGTATTGAAATATGTTTGAAGAATTGATTTTGCACAAACACGCAGAGATATAATAAACGAAGGTCTTGAAGAGATAACAGGAAGAATGTTTATAACTGATTAATTGATTGATGTTTAATGTCCAACAAGCAGTATTTCAGCTAAATATTCAGGACGTGTACTATATGTATAATGTAATATTTGTATATTATGGTCGCTATATCTTCAGTATATGAATGCTGTACGTACATTGTATAGAGCGTGGTACACATTATTTAAAACGCTCTACATACTACGATATTATTACGTGATGATTTCTGTATTGGTCTAGTTATTGGTCCAAGGCTTGCTGTATTGGCCTGAGGCAAAGCCAAAGGACAATACATCTGGCCAAGACCAATAGCTAGGCCAATCCAGAAATCATCACGTAATGATATCTTTATTAATTAACTCATCCAAATCAATTAGGATTTCAATACAGGATGGAATCGGCCAATACAGGTCGAATCAGGGCAATAACGACATTGGACTAGTTAATTCTGTATTGGATTAGTTCAGTAAAATATATCATATCGACAGTTTAACTGTTATTTAAGTGAATATTATATTAGTTAATTAATAAAGTGGATTATGCGCTATATACCCAATACAAGGCACACTCTGCCTCCAATATATGGACTCTATACATTTTATGGAACGCCCTATATATAATACATGAAGCTTTACATAATGTATATGTACGAGGTATATGTAGACCTCTATATAAAATGTGGTGCATATACAATGAGTGAAGCTTTCTATGAAAGTTATACGGAGCGCTCTGCATGCAACATATGGAGCTTTACATTCAGTATATATAGAGTACTATACATGCAGTATACGTGCAATCTACATACATCATTTAGAGCGCTCTGTATAAAATGTGGAGCACACTACATACGCCATATGGAGTGCTAAAACACTCAGTATACTGTGCGCTCTACAGACAGTAAGTGGTAGGATCTAAACTAAGTACTATTATATGGAGCGCTCTTTGAACATTACATCTATGTGGTCTTATTCCTACAGTATATTTAGACTTCATCCCATTATACAGTATATTAAGCGCTTTGCATAATATGTGTAGCATACTAAATACAATATATGATACGTTCTACATACTATACATACAATACGTGTATATACAGAAGAGACTACATACGAGGACCATAATTTGACATATCTAATTGCAGCATATGAAGTGTTCAACAGGCAGTCTATGTAACACTCTAAATATTATATCTAGCCGCCTAATGTACCACATCGGCCATTAATATATGGAGTGCGCGACATACACTTTATAGAGAGATCTATTAAATTCGAACAATTGTCATATTTGAATTGGGGGGCCTGCCGAGTGGTTAAAGTAGTTCGTCTACTTTGGATCACGTTGACTGTCAACACTGAGATTGCGGGTTCGATTCTCACTGCAGGCAGGGTGTACTTGACTCCAATCTTAATTGACAAGGTTTCCCAGTTTTCCTACCACAGGTCGGGGGTTTTCTTCGGGTACTTGGGCTTCATCCTCCAATAAAAGCTGGACGCCATGACATATAGCTGAAAAAATGCTGAAATTGGCGTTTAACACCACCAAACAAACAAACAAACAAACATATTTGAATTGAGGCTCTAGAAGAGGAAAATGGAAAACGCTACGTCGGAAATCCTAATAAAGGAAGCTAGGTTCTTTACGAAGAACAAAATGAACCAGTTACAATAAACATTTTATACCAATTGTTAACTGGTATGAATAGTAGATTGGTTGAGATAGAAAGAGGAATGTCCAAAATAGACAAGCTGCTAGACAATACCATTATCAATCTTGTGACAGGTTATGAATAAAAAACAATAAAAGTCGGAAACATGGAGCGCGCCACCGATAAATTATAAGACAAATTTAAAAGTCTCGCATCAGAAATATTCATAGTCAAAAGAAGAGAAGTTAGAGATTAAAAAAAAATAAGTTCGGTGAAAGAAAAGCTAATCTGAAAAGGTCTTAGTAATATCATTTACGAGCGTAAAACGAACCAAGAGAATAATCTGAAATACATAAACAATATAAAAACGTCAGTAAGCAAAGTGGCAAACGATGCCGACGACAATGCGTTTGAACTTAGACAAAAATCAAATGATATGCAACTTTAGAGTGGACAACGAGGTACTTAACACCGAAATTTAAAATCAGAAATGCCTTTTAATGAAAAACAACTTGCTTCAATATAAAGAATAGATTCGGACATGTATAAAGCTTTGGATATGGTGCACAAAAAGATTTTGTTACTATAACGATCTAGCAAATATCTTGTAAAATGCATTTTGCTTGAAAGGAAAACTGTATGGTATCGGGCAGCAATACCGTGACGAAATAGAAAATGTGCGTACGAGTTTAAACCCAACAATTAAACAATAACGAGATGAAGAACACAGGGATAAATAAATAAATAAATAAATAAATAAATAAATAAATAAATAAATAAATAAATAAATAAATAAATAAATAAATAAATAAATAAATAAATAAATAAATAAATAAATAAATAAATAAATAAATAAATAAATAAATAAATAAATAAATAAATAAATAAATAAATAAATAAATAAATAAATAAATAAATAAATAAATAAATAAATAAATAAATAAATAAATAAATAAATAAATAAATAAAATTTGTTATTATATGTAAAATATTATCCAACATGTTGAACATCTGTATGTTGCCTTGTATGGAGAGGATTTATATAGGCTATGCCTGCTATCCAATCCATTTCAATTTTCTTGAATAAAATATGTTTAAACTATATGTAAAATATGTGCTGAAATACACTGGATTACAAAGCATTAGATGGAATTGAATGTAATTATTTTTCAGATGAAACTGAAAGAAAGAAAATATTATCCCCCAAAACCTCAGAAGGAAAAACTCAGTGGTCATTATATTGATTTTATAATTTTTGTTTACCATTTGTAAAACACATATTCACTTATTTATGTACTTCTGACGATAAATGTGCAGTTGATTAATGCGATTTGTGCTAGAGTGTAGGGAGCCCCAGAGATACAGAAACCGGATTAAAACGATATAAATAGACGAGCGTGATATTTGTTGTTGGTCACCCGCTGATACGGATGTTTAACTGCAATCCATGATACAACACTCATTTTCAAAAGAAATTAGTTCAAAGGTAAGGACAAGTTTACTTAATTAAAAATAAATAAGGATTTTCATGTATGAACAGATTTCGTATGTTTTTAATACTTTAATGTGCTATAAAAAATAAGTAAATATATATAACAAAATGGAATTCATATAAGGTCATTTTACTTTTTTTTCACATTACATTAAACTAGTTAAAGCACAGTGTGACTTTTTAAAATAAATAAAAATTAAAATAACATAGTTTGTGTAGATTGTTCATAAATGTAATTAGATTTTTGGTGTTTTACTTAACATTTAAAAAATAAGTGTAAAAATGGTGTTCCGCAAACATTGTCCACTTTAAACAGAAATTGTAGTTTTTTTTATCGCTGGGAAACTATTGCCTAGACAATGTAAAATATTATATTAATATAACAACTTCTTCTTTGGCGGGTTATTATTATTTAATTTATCGACAAAATAACTGTCGCTTATATTTTTAGTACTTTTTAATTCTGTGCTGCAAATATTAAAGTACAACAAAAAATGCAGACAAACTCTTTATGAAAAAGTATCACAAGGTGATATCTGTCTGATATATTTGTCAAAAACAAATAAAACTTACCATTTTGAAGCTGATTCTAATTGTCACTTTAAGTCTCCTCGACAAATATGCTTTAGATAGAACTATTTAACATTAAGTGTTGCTTCGTCTTTTTTGAACTGTATTTCATCAAATTAAATACTTTTTAGACTGTTAACAAACCAAACATCCTATATAAAAAAGTTGTTTCCTTTTATTACATTGACATCTTATAATGCAGCCCCCTTAATATTTTGGCGGAACAAGTATCTTCATATTTCTATTTTCCGCCTTTTACTTTCCTTCTCATTAGATGCAAAATTTCAAAAAAAATTTCAGGTCTGACATGGATTTTGATGGAAATGTAATATTTGATTTTCACCAAGGAAACAGTGTTTTATCGAAAATAGGTCAGCCACGGATTTCTCGGGGTAAGTTTCTACATTTAAAATTAAATTTACAAAAGATATAACAAAATATACTATTTTTGTTATAATTTTTTGTTGAACTTATAGCTTATGATACACGCTTTTTACTTCATACTCATTTTCTTTGCGCATGTGTTTTTAAGATCCATTGTACAGAGTATACTATAAAATGTTTAAGATGGCACGATGGATTCTAATTAATGCACCTTTCATGCAATTACACAATTTATACTCATCAATATAATATACACTTTTTAAAATTTCTCTGACTACTAGTATATTATAACAACTCGATCAGTCATGCATTGCTATCGTCATTTATATAAGAAAAATGCATCTGACCAGATGTACCATTTCTTTTTTAATGCGGATATATACATGTATGTATACTAAAAAGCACACCTTGTTTACACGTATGCCTAAGATAAATAAACATCGGCTGTAAACTGATATCAACAGAATTAGTTGCGATATAAATACACATTTTCACCATTTACAATTACTTTTGCACACTTAACAGATACTTGCCTTATATAATATTATTTAAAAAAATATATTGTATATACAAACTTGTGCAATGTACTTTTGAGTACAATATGTTGCGCAGCAGAAACTACGCGCTTATAGATCTTGAACCACGTAACCAAACTTAGTAAAAAGTTGTGTCAAGAGTGGACGATATCGATTAAAATCATACAATTCAAAAACTCAATAACCGATAACGAAATACAAACGCAACACGAGTATAATTGCATGCAATTGACGAATAAAAATAAGTCCATTTTGGTTTTAGTCAATTGGATCGATTGATTGATTGATTGATTGATTGGATGTCTGCTTAACGTCCAGCGAGCAGTATTTCAGCTATATTCAGGACGGGAACAAGTTAACAAACAATAAATTAACGGAAAATGGGGGTGGGATGGGCCACAGGGAATACAATTTGACTACCACTGGAAAAGTATGTCGTTTTGGGTAGGGGCGGAAATTTAGCCTTTTGTAGCGGCTGCAATGAGCCTACTCTTTTTCGAAATCTACAAAAGGGGTCTTTATCGTGCAAGGAGCGCGGCACTCTCCAAACACGTTACCCACGGCCCGCTGTCAGGCTTCCGTATTATGACCTGACCCCCCCCCCCCCCCAAATCGAGAGGGTCTCCCCTATCCGCCACCAGGGGACGCGCTGGGCTGCTCTGTGGGTCGAGCACTGGGAACCCTCCCAGTATGGTCACAGTCAATTGGATCGAAAGATTAATTCAACAAAGGGTCATTTATTATCTAATCGTGATGTAAGTTTATCCATATCTATGTTAAGCCAAAAAGAATAAAGACTAAATGAAGATAATCACTTTCCTTGCCGAGTTCGGGTGTTTTTTCTCCGGGTTCTCATGCTTAATCCCACTATGAAACTTGGACGCCATGATATAGATGATAAAATTACAAAATTTAGACCCCATTTAAACAAACAAACAAAACCAAAATAGAATGTTCTCCCATATATAATTTGTTTTTTTTTTAAATTTCTATGTTCAGACACACTTTATTTTTATTTTTAGTCAGTTCAGTACGATTCTCTTTGAAATGAAATATTTTCCTGATTTCTTATTAAATATTTTTCCAACAGGCGATATCACCAGTGCGAAATTTTCTTGTAACCAAGATTAGTCGCCTGATTTCGTCTGACATAGGGCATTTAGTTGTCGCCGTAAAACCCTTCAAGTAAAGTCGATTCGTCGCTTGATTTTCAGGAAATATGTTTACAAAGTCTCAGTTTACATGTACATAGTATTACAGGATTGAAACTGAACTATTATTTAACGTAAACACCCCGGTTTTGTTATAATTAACGCTCCATTGCACACTGGCACATGCAGATTTCTTTTCACGAGTTTTCCGGCCAAGGGGTCTCAGTGGCCGAGTGGTTAAGGTAGTTCGTCTACTATTGATCACGTGGTCTGTCAACACTGAGATTGCGGGTTCGATTCTCACTGCAGGAAGTGTGTACTCGACTCCAATCTTTATTGACAAGGATTGGCAGTTTTGCTACCGCAGGTCTGGGGTTTTCTCCGGGTACTTCGGCTTCCTCCCCCAATAAAAACTGGACGACATGATACAGCTGAAAACTTGCTGAAAGTGGCGTTAAATACAATCAAACAAACGAGTTTTGCAAATATGACATATATTGTTTTGAATTAATGCCTGATTTAATAGTATTTGTCTTTTTTCTTTTAATATGTTGAGATTAAATATGGTGTTTTTCTATTTTATTGTATTGAGACATTCTCTTGAAAACGTATGTATTGCATTCATTCGGCCTATCTTGGAATATGGGGGAGTGGTGTGGGATACCTATAGGCAAGAAGGAATCTGATATGTTAGAAAATGTTCAACTTGATGCAGCGAGAATAATTACTGGGCTAAGAAAGGGTATATCCCCTGAAACGCTGTACAATGAATTGGGTTGGGATACACTTAATGAACGTCGTAGGATAGTCAAATTACGTACATGTATATTACACAAATCTCTAAATGGCAAAACACCAGAATATCTCTTTAATGAAATTTTACAATTTATAAACATTTCCCCAAATTACAGTTTGAGAAGAATTACAGTTTGAAAAGGAGTGTTCCTTTCAAACCCCCAACTTGTCGCACATTATCTTACAAAAATAGTTTTTTATCACAGTGTACTAAACGAATGGGACAAACTTGATGGTAACACTCAGAACTTGCAGAGTAGAGCAATGTTTAAAAAGGAAATAAGGGAAAAAATCCCTTCCCCTCTCCCCACCCCCACCCCACCACTTTTGTTATGGATTAAGGCGATATAATCTAGCCAGTGATCTTAACAATCACCATTGTCAGACAGCTCTCAGTGTATCTGTGGGGATGACATTGAAGACAATTTTCATTATTTTTACGTTTGCCCATTATTTCTAAGACAAAGATATCACCTGCTTTTAATTTAAGAAGATTCACTGACATTATTCTACTTGTGAGCTCGCCTAATATATCCAAAGATGATAACATCGAAATAACATAAACAAGAGACTAAAAATAACCTTATAAACAACCTTTAATACTGTTAATACTTTGGAATGGACTCTTGTTTAACGGTTTATTATTTTCTTTATTCCTTATATGTAATTAAGAATTTTAAATTACAATTTGTAAAACTCACCAATAAAGGGTTGTACATAATACTGAATTTATAGTACTTTATACTGTTTATATTACATTATACTTTCTATATATTGTTTTAACGTTGATGTCCACTTTATGGGAGAACACCTATCTAGGCTGTGTCTGCTGTGTAATTCCTTTGATTATATATCTATTGATGCATTTTCAATAAAATTATTTGAATTGAATTGAAAAAATACGACTTTTGTGTTTTGCAAAACACTTTGATTAAAACTAGAGACACACAAAACAATAGATCTGCAATTTCTTTTAGGGTCAAATAAGTCACTATTATTCTGAAGCCACTACATCAGTTTTATATTGCAGAAATCTCCACAACTTTACGGTATTTAAAAATGAGGGTTTACTTTTGCCGTTAGATCACTCAGTAATAAATGAACTCTTAGTATGCATTTGTTCATCTAATGACGTGTAAATTACTTTAATATTTAATCTTATTATCTATTTGTCTTCATTTTCAGAAGACAATATTTTGAATACGAGTATTTATGTCTATAATGAAATGTTTTATTTCTTCAATTAGTCTATTCGCCGGTCATTTGTGTTAATAAATTTAACACCACAGACAAATTGTTCCCTGGGAATTAATGACATACTTTATTATGCATTTGTTATCTTAAAACTTTTCACAGCTGGAACTTTCAATGATTTAGTGCTCATTTCAAGCGTTTATATGCAAACCACATGACACTTTCATAGAGTCAGTTCACAAGTGGGTGTGACCGTATTCCTAAAATTGAAAATCGTATGGAAACACATTTTTTCTCTGTATTCCCATAAGTCGAACAGTCGAGTTGGTACTTTTTAAAATAATAATATATAAATTGTGCTTTTTTAAATTGGGTTTAACGCTCCTTTCAGCGTGAAACTTAAAAGAGCTCCGTAGAGCATAGTATACGGTTCATTATGTAACGGAGGTGTTAATTTCACATACAGAGTGCCATACATTGTAAATGTATCTGTCTGTGTCCGTTGACCCCACTAATGTTTTAGCAGATAATAAAACAATAATGAGGACCATAGGTGGTCTTTTGGACATTTTAATCGTATATTCTTAGCATGAGCAAAAAGTTCCCGGTCGTTAAAGTTGAACACGGATTTTTGTGCGAAAATCGTAATTTTCAGAAAAACCGTACATCCTACCTTTTTGTAAATGTTGCCAATCTATTTAGAATGTGAATTTTACCCCAACCAAATACATCCGATCTGCATAAATGTTAATAAACCCCGAAATCAGCAGAAAAAACAAAATGTCCGGACCCCTTCGCGAGCCCCTATATTTCACCGGGTGCATTTTACTGTATCGATACATCCTTGAAATATTCCTCTTTATCGTTTCTTCGTGATTTGTTCACTGTAACAAACATTTTTAAGATGCACAATTATTTTGAAATGACAATATTACTGAATAAGTTTTGCGCATTTACACAGCAAAGTAACTGGTGTCCGGTTTTCTACTGTCGCTTTAGTAGTCTCGATCATCCAGACGTTTAATGGCATTTGTGTGTCTGGGTTCATTTCTATATTGAACTTGTTATCGTTAGCCCCAAAATTGGCGTAAATTTTTGATTGGATGGTATTTTTATTGTCTAAAAAATTACTTCTATTCATACCAAGAAGTGTATAAAAATGCATCAAAGTTTACATGCGAATATTTTTTATAAAGTATGACTTTATCAATTAATTGAACAATTATTATTGTTTTGCACAATCAACGTTGCATGGTTCGTGACGTATGCGTCATACGTGAAAATGGTCTTTATTTTATTCATTATCACACTTTCCCACAGTTAGACATATTACACTACTCGGTTTACTATTTGACCCGGATCTGCGCAGTCCTTGATCTACTTTTTTAACTGCAACTAATATCGAGGGTCCTCAGTGACCGAGTGGTACTCTACTATTGATCACGTGACTGTCAACCCTGAGGATGCGGGTTCGAGTCTCACTGCGGGCGGGTGTGCTCGACTACAATCTTAAATTGACGAGAATTGGCAGTTTGTTAACGGAAGGCCGGGGGTTTTCTCCGGGTTTTCGACTTCCTCTCCCAATAAAAACTGGACGCCGTGATTTAGCTGAAAATTTCCATTAGTTGCGTTTAATACCCGACTAACAAACAAGCAAACTTCGATGATGTCAAGACATTTATTTGGGAATCGGTAATCAATTTTGGTCCAGTAGCAGTTTATTATTAGTACTTGTCAGTCAGTTACCTCAATTTTACGTTCTAGAAGCTACATGTCCAACTATATCTGTCATCACGTGACTTGTCACCTATGCAATAATAGTAATGTGTCAATGTCGATTTTTTTCTACTTTTTTAGAAATGCACAGGCGTGTCATATATATCTGCAATTTGTATTAAATTAACTAATGAAGAACTACTAGAGAAATCCAAACTGTCATCATCAAAAATTAGAAGAATACGAGCTATAGCCACTGCAACTTTTAAAATCATAAATAAACAAAGCCCAGTATACTTCCATGATCTCATTGAAATTAAACAACACAAATACTCTTTCAGATATCAAAATACAGCTACCCTTCCAAGTGTTCGAACAACAAGGTATGGCTTAAATTCATTAAGATACTTTGCAGCTAAAACCTGGAATGATCTGCCTGACCACTATAGGAAAGAAACCTCTTTCTCACAGTTTAAGAACATAATAAATTGCTGGAATGGCAGATCACGCCATTGTTCATCCTGCTCATCATAACTTCTTGCTTTTTATCAATCAGCTGCTGTTCTGAATCTTTTTAAATTTTAACTAAGTATTGAATTTTAAATTTTGAGTTTTGAATTTTGGATTTTGAATTTTAAATTTTGGATTTTATATTTTAAATTTTGAATTTTAAGGTTTAAGTTTTGAATTTTGAATTTTAAATTTTTAAGTTTATATTTGAATTCAGAATTTTAGAAATTTTAAATTTAAAATTTTTTCTTTTAATTTACATTTTTTGCATGAATTAGTGAAGCTATCTTGCAAACTAGATTTTTAGAAGCTTGCTTTTGCTTTATGTGCATTTACCGTCTGCTTTAATATTCCTAATGCATGTAATGTTTTTATATGTGTAGTGCTATATATATGTGACTTTTCCAATTTATTATGAAATGCATACTTTGTGTTATGAATGTTTTGTTGTGTCTTAATGTCTTAGTAATGTGTATGTCTTGTTTATATATGTAATGTCGGCATAAAAGCTCATTAGAGCTTGTATTTGTATGTTGCTTTAACCGACTTTAAATAAAGCTTTTTGACTTTTGACTTTTGAACTCGATGTCCGAAAAAGATGTTCTGCTATGTCATAAAAGTATGGTCGATTACCAATACTTTGAGTCCTTTTTAAATAGATTAAAATTTGGCAAATCACTTTCAATTTGATTGAAAAAAAATCATATATTTGCTGAAAAAAATTATATGAATACTGTTGAAATCCCAATTGATTTTTTGCTTACATAAAAATTTGCTGCCCATGTGATTATGTTGTAATATGGAACTAAAGATTTTAGGGAAATCACTTCGAAATTTGTTTGGATAACAGTAATTGTGATCATAACTACATACTCACAAAACAAAAGAAAAGCCATAAAGTTGTCAATACCCAAATTAAAATGTTTTATTTTACATACTAAGGAAACAGTATAACTAACGTAATGAAATGCGCTATTCCGCCCATTAGAATTTTATGGGACACAGCTTGATCAAAGCAAGGGCAATAGGAACGGTCGGTAATAATTTGCTTCTCCATAGGATAAACACATATTTATCTATCATCACTAAGGACGTAATGGTCAATTTATGTTCAGTAGTGGACTTTGATTTCGTGAGAAAGTTAAAGAAAAGGAAATGTTAGGTGATACGAGGTTTTGCGTGCAATGCAAATAATTAAAGAAAGGTCAAAAGGTTTTATGTAGTGGCTTGTTGGTGATAGACTAAGTATACAGTTATGTATAATTATTCACGACTGTCTGTTATCGTTTATTATAGCGCGTAAATACTTTCTTTAATATTTAAATCATTTAGTTTCCTTATTACAGTCTGTAAACATAGCAGCTAGAGCTGAATTAGCTCAATATACTGTAGATACATTTATTAAAATACAGTCAATCAAATACCTAATAAGACTTCTACACCATACTAGTAATCCTTTGGTAGATGATGCGTTCTTACATTTGTATTATCACAGTCCCTGCATAATAATACTACATACTCCTGGTTTTCTTATATACATAATATATGCAGTTCAAATAATATGGAAATAGAAGAACTAAAAATATTAACTATAATAAAAACTTGACTTTTTTTACAAAGACATTAAACACAAATTTTAAAGATAACTATGTAAAATGCTTTTTTCAAATAATAAAAAAAACTTACATCAGAAAATAAAATATTTTTATATATAGTAAAATTAAAATTGAATGTAACATAGATGAATATTTATTAAAAACAAACTTTGATAACAGAAGAAATATATGTAAAATGAGAACAAGTGATTATTTCCTTGAAATTGAAATAGGAAGATACAAAAGAGTGAAAAGTCCAGATAGACAATGTGTACTAACAATGTAGTAGAAGATGAAATTCACTACTTTTTCCATTGTCCGAAATACTCGAAAATAAGAAAAAAATAGAAAATAACATTAAAACTACTTATGAAAATGATATAAATAAATATATAAATATACATTCTTCTTGGAGTCATTTGCAGTTTGTCGTTCCATTTGTTAAAAAGTCGTCAATACCGAGGAAAGTGGACTTGAAGATTTTGCATGATTCTACTATATGATCTGTTATTTTTTGTTTATGTATGCCTTCAACCCCACCCCCCCCTCACGGGATATAACTGTGCTTTAATTAAATAAATATAAAGGACAATTCAAATAACGACAGCTTTTTAACTGAATATTGAGGAACAAGAAAATTGGTCAGTTTTAATTTCTAATGTTTTTGAAAATTATTATTAAAACAAAATTAATAATAAAATAAAAATGTACTCACAATTTTCATCGGATTGTTACAAATTGTTACAAATTTATAGTTAATGATATGCATTTTACAGAAATAAAAAAATCGATTCATATAAATTGTTAAAAATTCAAAAATATATCGGAAAGATCATTGAAATAACATTAAAAGGTTCAAAAAAAAACAACAGAAAATTAAGGTTTTTTTTATAAAGTTTTAGTAGACATGTATCGTTCTATAAATTTGTATTTCAAGAAATTTCATTTAGGGTGAACGATGTTTTATTTTTTCCAGAAGAAAACAAATACCAGAAAATTAAGACTAAAAGGAGGTTGTTAGTGACTTGAATCGGAATAAAATCCTTTCAAATGTCTGGGTTATTTTGGACGACAGACAGCTTCGGACGATTATAAAAGGTATTGCGATTTTGTTTATCAAAACAAAACAATAAAAAAGTAAATAATTTTCACGTGCACATTTTTTTTGTATGAAATAACGAAATTTTATTTTAATACTACGTGAAGTAAATAGCAGTCTGCTACTTGATTCGGACTCTTTATGTATTTGGTTTTTGACTAACATACTCAGAGTGTTTACAATATATAACAGTGCAGATGTAGGTCTTTATCAACATGATCAGTTATCAGATTAAGGTGAATATACTGCATATACTAAGTACAAATAAAATGTTTTATTCTTTCGGCCTATGATATCCATAAAGGTTTATCTCTTGTGCAGATAAAAATTTTCTTTTACCCTTTTAACTTTACAATTTTTTTTATTGATTTGATTTGTTTTTTTTTCACAAAATGAGATTTATATATATAGTTAGTGATTGTAAATAATATTTTATGAGACTTTTGTATACACTTGACCATTTGGTAATTAAATCTTCTATCCTATGAACAACCTAAGATTGCTTTAATTAATACAAACAAATTGCTGATAGAGCTATACTAGACCGAAGGTCCATGTGAGCTTTTGCCATCACTTGGCGTCCGTCTTCTGTTGTCCGTCGTAAACTTTTTCAAAAATCTTCCCCGAAACCACTGGGCCAATTTTTTTTAAAATTTGCCACAATCATCCTTAGAGTTCCTAGTTTAAAATTTATACCCAGGGTTTTGATCAACATTCAAAGATAGCCGCTGTTACTAAAAACAGAACATGGGTGTCAACTCACGTTTTTCATTAATATCTCAAAAAATAGATTTTGTCACTGTCCTTTGGTTTACTATTTTTGTTGGCTGTTCAGTTTTCTTACATTTTACTATTACACACTATGTATTGCAGGGTAATTGACAGGAATTAAAACATCGTATGCTCTGTTCCATCAAATCCAATATAAACAAGCCAAACAACATGTAAAGCTGTATTTATTTATGGATAATCCTTTTTTGCAGACAGACGAAGAACAACAATTTCAAAAGCTATCAGAATACAAGACTTCAGCAACAGATTTAAAGATATCCGGACCCGGAATGTTCCCAGGCGCATCAAGCACTAAAACTTATAATGAGATATATTGAGACAGACATTATGAAATATTCCTCTATATTATATATGTTGTGATCAGATGTGTCGTAGTTGAGCGTAAAATAAAAATACAAATGTGAAAAGTGCACTTTTTAATTGTTACTTGATACTATTTGTAATATTTGAAGCAGATATAAATATTCACTCTTAAATCTCGCTTATTGTGCAGTAATCAAAGGCTTAACATCACGGGGCACTGGAATAGTATTCAATTATGCATTCCGTTCGAATTGCTTTTAAGTATACACCTGGAAAAAAGTTAAGCAGACCCTAAATATTTAAGTTTTTTTAGTTTATTGTAAATAAAATATAATTTTGGTTATTTTGGTCAGTATTAATTAAAAGGACGTGAGCGTGAAGGTTGCTCCCTTCATCACGTCCAAAGTGCACCAGCTATTTTTTCGTGCAACATATCGGTATTTAAATCCCGAATTTCTAATTGCCTAGTTATTTAAAGTAAGCATGGCAAGGAGGCGGATATCAGAAGCACAGAGATGGCAAATCATCGACATACATTCCACTGTTATGTATTACAAGGCAATAGGAAGTCAGCTTGGCTATCTGTATACAGTCATTAGTCGTTTGGTCAGAAAACGCAATATTTAAAAGACCGTTCCCGATTTGGTCGACCATCTGTGAGAATCCAACGTGGATAGGAGTCTTGGTAGGTTGGTTAGGCGAAATCCGTTTGCAGCAAGCACCTGTCTCAAGCAAAAATGGTCACCTGGTCGTAATCAGTCAGCCAGAAAAGTACGAAATCTTATTAAAGCTGCAGGATTGAGGTCATGGAGAGTCATTAAACGCCCAATGCCTGATAATCGCCATCGCAGGGACATGTTGGCCTGGTAAAGACCAAGACAAAATGGAACCTTAGAACCTGGCGGCGAATACACTGGTCAGATAAGAGCCGATTCTTACTTCATGTAACTGATGGGCGAATCCGTGTTTGGCGGCATCAAAAGAGAGCTTACACATCAAGAAACGTTGTTCCAACAGTGCCTTTCGGTGGGGCTCAATTATGGTGTGGGGCTGTATCTCAAATGATTGGATCTGATAACAATCAATGGCAACCTTAATGGCGAAAAGTACACCCGAAAAGTGCTTTCACCTGTAGTTGTGACTCATTTTGAAAACCACCTGTTAGAGTCAAGACCTGTTTTCATGGATGACAACGCCAGACCTCATCGATTCAGGGCAGTAAGTTCCTTTCCGGAGACCGAAGCTGCGACCACTCTTCTGCGGTCTGAAAGAAGTCCAAAATCCGCCCAATAAAGCATCTGTGGGATCAATTGGGTAGGCAATTACATGCTCCAGAACCTCCTCCACAGAACTTGCAACATTTAGAAGCTCAATTACACCGGGAATGGCGACATTTAACGCTTCAACTAATTAGACGCCTTACTGGCAGTATGCGACGTAGGGTTGCAGCTATCATTCATGCTGATGGTGGATTTACCCGATGTTGACCCTTCGACGGATAAGTATCAATTTGGTGTTTATAAATGACGTTCTCAAGTGTAATTGGACAATTAAATAACAGTTTGGAGCTTTCGGTGACAATGGTTTTTAAAGACTACGTGAAAGAGCAACACCGTCCATTTTTTGATGAAAAGATATGTAAATAAAACAATGAGTTTTTTGTTAAAATAATGTTTCATTGTACCCAGCAATGCATATTTTTGTTTGCTATACAAGTGAAAAACGAATGGCAGTCCAATATTAGTCAAAAGGTGTTCGAATATATATGACTTGAAAAAACTAGCGGGTGCTTAACTTAGTTCCAGGTGTATATTACATTGGTCTGATAAAAAAATTCGCCAAAAAAGTTTTACTTTGCATATCAGTCTTATCAGAATTCAGATAACGCATTCTGAAATATTTTGTCAGATTTCTGATAAGACTTATTTATATGCAAAGTAAAACTTTCTTAGAGAATTTTTATCAGAATTCTGATAAAACTTATATTCAAAGTAAAACTCTATTGGATTATTTTTAACAGAATTCTGATAAGACTTATATTCAAGGTAAAACGCGATTGGGAATAATTTTTAGCAGATTTCTGATAAGACTTGTATTCAAAGTAAAACTCGATTGGAGAATTTTTAACAGAATTCTGATAAGACTTATATTCAAAGTAAAACTCGGTTGGAGAATTTTGAACAGAATTCTGATAAGACTTATATTCAAGATAAAACTCGATGATTGGAGAATTTTAACAAAATTCTTTGAAGAATCATAAAAATAACAATTTGTTGCTGAAGTTTGAAAACCTATAGGACAGTAGTCTTCAATGTGTTATAACAATTTCGATTAATATATCCTTTCAATATTTATTTATATATATCGTTTCAATAAATATATCCTTAAGGATTTGCTATTTGTTAAGATTTTTGGCTATATATTCTGGTAAATAACAGTACATTACTTCATGATAGTATCGTTTTCTGCACCCCTCTATGATTTGATCATATGGAAATGATCATACACAACTGGAAGCTGTTTCAATATTTTTTGTCAGAAAATTAGAACTGCATAAATGACGACGCGGGTGCCGTATCAAGCTACAAAACTGCTGTTCTAACAGGCAAAATGACAAACGCGGAAAGTGATGAACATATTAATTAGACTATATTACTTGTAGTATTTCAAACACATTAACACATTCAAGAACAACCGAAGTTCTTGGGAAACAGATATCAAGGCGCGTGGACAGCGTTTCTTTTGTGGTGTCTTAACTTTATTTTCTTCTCACCTATTGTGGTTCTGAATTCGTCAAGAAAAAACGTTCGGTAATGTCTGCAAAAATTTTACTGGAGAACCCGGGCATCGATCCCGGTACCTCTCGCATGCTAAGCGAGCGCTCTACCATGTGAGCTAGTTCCCCGATGATGTAAGTGAGATAAAATAATCAGTATAAACCTAGTGCATGTCTATGTTGTCTACATTGCGTTTCAAGTTTATACCAAAACAACAATGACGAGAAAAGTTTCCATATTTATAAAGCCCATTTAAAATCAAAATTGTGTTTGGTAGGTTGAGCCATCGGCTGTTTAAGCAGTCAAGTCACTTCTGTAATGAAACACTGTTTACCCACGTCCAGCTTAATTTTCGGTCACATACCCCTTGGATCTTTAGGAGCACAATTGTTTTCATATCCCGAAAAGTATGGGTGGCGATGCAGCTCTCGCTGAAAGAATGACGCGGAAAAAAGAAATGCCTAATAAAGCGGGAAAAAGCTTGGTATTTTATGAAACGAGTAATAACTACCAAAATAATGTGTTTGAATGCCATGTCCTCGTAGCGCAGGGGATAGCGCGCTGGACTTCTAATCCAGAGGTCGCGGGTTCGAATCCCGCCGAGGATGCTCAATATTTTTTGTCAGAAAATTAGAACTGCATAAATGACGACGCGGGTGCCGTATCTAGCTACAAAACTGCTGTTCTAACAGGCAAAATGACAAACGCGGAAAGTGATGAACATATTAATTAGACTATATTACTTGTAGTATTTCAAACACATTAACACATTCAAGAACAACCGAAGTTCTTGGGAAACAGATATCAAGGCGCGTGGACAGCGTTTCTTTTGTGGTGTCTTAACTTTATTTTCTTCTCACCTATTGTGGTTCTGAATTCGTCAAGAAAAAACGTTCGGTAATGTCTGCAAAAATTTTACTGGAGAACCCGGGCATCGATCCCGGTACCTCTCGCATGCTAAGCGAGCGCTCTACCATGTGAGCTAGTTCCCCGATGATGTAAGTGAGATAAAATAATCAGTATAAACCTAGTGCATGTCTATGTTGTCTACATTGCGTTTCAAGTTTATACCAAAACAACAATGACGAGAAAAGTTTCCATATTTATAAAGCCCATTTAAAATCAAAATTGTGTTTGGTAGGTTGAGCCATCTGCTGTTTAAGCAGTCAAGTCACTTCTGTAATGAAACACTGTTTACCCACGTCCAGCTTAATTTTCGGTCACATACCCCTTGGATCTTTAGGAGCACAATTGTTTTCATATCCCGAAAAGTATGGGTGGCGATGCAGCTCTCGCTGAAAGAATGACGCGGAAAAAAGAAATGCCTAATAAAGCGGGAAAAAGCTTGGTATTTTATGAAACGAGTAATAACTACCAAAATAATGTGTTTGAATGCCATGTCCTCGTAGCTCAGGGGATAGCGCGCTGGACTTCTAATCCAGAGGTCGCGGGTTCGAATCCCGCCGAGGATGCTCAATATTTTTTGTCAGAAAATTAGAACTGCATAAATGACGACGCGGGTGCCGTATCAAGCTACAAAACTGCTGTTCTAACAGGCAAAATGACAAACGCGGAAAGTGATGAACATATTAATTAGACTATATTACTTGTAGTATTTCAAACACATTAACACATTCAAGAACAACCGAAGTTCTTGGGAAACAGATATCAAGGCGCGTGGACAGCGTTTCTTTTGTGGTGTCTTAACTTTATTTTCTTCTCACCTATTGTGGTTCTGAATTCGTCAAGAAAAAACGTTCGGTAATGTCTGCAAAAATTTTACTGGAGAACCCGGGCATCGATCCCGGTACCTCTCGCATGCTAAGCGAGCGCTCTACCATGTGAGCTAGTTCCCCGATGATGTAAGTGAGATAAAATAATCAGTATAAACCTAGTGCATGTCTATGTTGTCTACATTGCGTTTCAAGTTTATACCAAAACAACAATGACGAGAAAAGTTTCCATATTTATAAAGCCCATTTAAAATCAAAATTGTGTTTGGTAGGTTGAGCCATCGGCTGTTTAAGCAGTCAAGTCACTTCTGTAATGAAACACTGTTTACCCACGTCCAGCTTAATTTTCGGTCACATACCCCTTGGATCTTTAGGAGCACAATTGTTTTCATATCCCGAAAAGTATGGGTGGCGATGCAGCTCTCGCTGAAAGAATGACGCGGAAAAAAAAAATGCCTAATAAAGCGGGAAAAAGCTTGGTATTTTATGAAACGAGTAATAACTACCAAAATAATGTGTTTGAATGCCATGTCCTCGTAGCGCAGGGGATAGCGCGCTGGACTTCTAATCCAGAGGTCGCGGGTTCGAATCCCGCCGAGGATGCTCAATATTTTTTGTCAGAAAATTAGAACTGCATAAATGACGACGCGGGTGCCGTATCTAGCTACAAAACTGCTGTTCTAACAGGCAAAATGACAAACGCGGAAAGTGATGAACATATTAATTAGACTATATTACTTGTAGTATTTCAAACACATTAACACATTCAAGAACAACCGAAGTTCTTGGGAAACAGATATCAAGGCGCGTGGACAGCGTTTCTTTTGTGGTGTCTTAACTTTATTTTCTTCTCACCTATTGTGGTTCTGAATTCGTCAAGAAAAAACGTTCGGTAATGTCTGCAAAAATTTTACTGGAGAACCCGGGCATCGATCCCGGTACCTCTCGCATGCTAAGCGAGCGCTCTACCATGTGAGCTAGTTCCCCGATGATGTAAGTGAGATAAAATAATCAGTATAAACCTAGTGCATGTCTATGTTGTCTACATTGCGTTTCAAGTTTATACCAAAACAACAATGACGAGAAAAGTTTCCATATTTATAAAGCCCATTTAAAATCAAAATTGTGTTTGGTAGGTTGAGCCATCTGCTGTTTAAGCAGTCAAGTCACTTCTGTAATGAAACACTGTTTACCCACGTCCAGCTTAATTTTCGGTCACATACCCCTTGGATCTTTAGGAGCACAATTGTTTTCATATCCCGAAAAGTATGGGTGGCGATGCAGCTCTCGCTGAAAGAATGACGCGGAAAAAAGAAATGCCTAATAAAGCGGGAAAAAGCTTGGTATTTTATGAAACGAGTAATAACTACCAAAATAATGTGTTTGAATGCCATGTCCTCGTAGCTCAGGGGATAGCGCGCTGGACTTCTAATCCAGAGGTCGCGGGTTCGAATCCCGCCGAGGATGCTCAATATTTTTTGTCAGAAAATTAGAACTGCATAAATGACGACGCGGGTGCCGTATCAAGCTACAAAACTGCTGTTCTAACAGGCAAAATGACAAACGCGGAAAGTGATGAACATATTAATTAGACTATATTACTTGTAGTATTTCAAACACATTAACACATTCAAGAACAACCGAAGTTCTTGGGGAAACCGATATCAAGGCGCGTGGACAGCGTTTCTTTTGTGGTGTCTTAACTTTATTTTCTTCTCACCTATTGTGGTTCTGAATTCGTCAAGAAAAAACGTTCGGTAATGTCTGCAAAAATTTTACTGGAGAACCCGGGCATCGATCCCGGTACCTCTCGCATGCTAAGCGAGCGCTCTACCATGTGAGCTAGTTCCCCGATGATGTAAGTGAGATAAAATAATCAGTATAAACCTAGTGCATGTCTATGTTGTCTACATTGCGTTTCAAGTTTATACCAAAACAACAATGACGAGAAAAGTTTCCATATTTATAAAGCCCATTTAAAATCAAAATTGTGTTTGGTAGGTTGAGCCATCGGCTGTTTAAGCAGTCAAGTCACTTCTGTAATGAAACACTGTTTACCCACGTCCAGCTTAATTTTCGGTCACATACCCCTTGGATCTTTAGGAGCACAATTGTTTTCATATCCCGAAAAGTATGGGTGGCGATGCAGCTCTCGCTGAAAGAATGACGCGGAAAAAAGAAATGCCTAATAAAGCGGGAAAAAGCTTGGTATTTTATGAAACGAGTAATAACTACCAAAATAATGTGTTTGAATGCCATGTCCTCGTAGCGCAGGGGATAGCGCGCTGGACTTCTAATCCAGAGGTCGCGGGTTCGAATCCCGCCGAGGATGCTCAATATTTTTTGTCAGAAAATTAGAACTGCATAAATGACGACGCGGGTGCCGTATCAAGCTACAAAACTGCTGTTCTAACAGGCAAAATGACAAACGCGGAAAGTGATGAACATATTAATTAGACTATATTACTTGTAGTATTTCAAACACATTAACACATTCAAGAACAACCGAAGTTCTTGGGGAAACAGATATCAAGGCGCGTGGACAGCGTTTCTTTTGTGGTGTCTTAACTTTATTTTCTTCTCACCTATTGTGGTTCTGAATTCGTCAAGAAAAAACGTTCGGTAATGTGTTCGGTAATGTCTGCAAAAATTTTACTGGAGAACCCGGGCATCGATCCCGGTACCTCTCGCATGCTAAGCGAGCGCTCTACCATGTGAGCTAGTTCCCCGATGATGTAAGTGAGATAAAATAATCAGTATAAACCTAGTGCATGTCTATGTTGTCTACATTGCGTTTCAAGTTTATACCAAAACAACAATGACGAGAAAAGTTTCCATATTTATAAAGCCCATTTAAAATCAAAATTGTGTTTGGTAGGTTGAGCCATCGGCTGTTTAAGCAGTCAAGTCACTTCTGTAATGAAACACTGTTTACCCACGTGGGCTTAATTTTCGGTCACATACCCCTTGGATCTTTAGGAGCACAATTGTTTTCATATCCCGCTGAAAGAATGACGCGGAAAAAAGAAATGCCTAATAAAGCGGGAAAAAGCTTGGTATTTTATGAAACGAGTAATAACTACCAAAATAATGTGTTTGAATGCCATGTCCTCGTAGCGCAGGGGATAGCGCGCTGGACTTCTAATCCAGAGGTCGCGGGTTCGAATCCCGCCGAGGATGCTCAATATTTTTTGTCAGAAAATTAGAACTGCATAAATGACGACGCGGGTGCCGTATCAAGCTACAAAACTGCTGTTCTAACAGGCAAAATGACAAACGCGGAAAGTGATGAACATATTAATTAGACTATATTACTTGTAGTATTTCAAACACATTAACACATTCAAGAACAACCGAAGTTCTTGGGAAACAGATATCAAGGCGCGTGGACAGCGTTTCTTTTGTGGTGTCTTAACTTTATTTTCTTCTCACCTATTGTGGTTCTGAATTCGTCAAGAAAAAACGTTCGGCAAAAAATTTACTGGAGAACCCGGGCATCGATCCCGGTACCTCTCGCATGCTAAGCGAGCGCTCTACCATGTGAGCTAGTTCCCCGATGATGTAAGTGAGATAAAATAATCAGTATAAACCTAGTGCATGTCTATGTTGTCTACATTGCGTTTCAAGTTTATACCAAAACAACAATGACGAGAAAAGTTTCCATATTTATAAAGCCCATTTAAAATCAAAATTGTGTTTGGTAGGTTGAGCCATCGGCTGTTTAAGCAGTCAAGTCACTTCTGTAATGAAACACTGTTTACCCACGTCCAGCTTAATTTTCGGTCACATACCCCTTGGATCTTTAGGAGCACAATTGTTTTCATATCCCGAAAAGTATGGGTGGCGATGCAGCTCTCGCTGAAAGAATGACGCGGAAAAAAGAAATGCCTAATAAAGCGGGAAAAAGCTTGGTATTTTATGAAACGAGTAATAACTACCAAAATAATGTGTTTGAATGCCATGTCCTCGTAGCGCAGGGGATAGCGCGCTGGACTTCTAATCCAGAGGTCGCGGGTTCGAATCCCGCCGAGGATGCTCAATATTTTTTGTCAGAAAATTAGAACTGCATAAATGACGACGCGGGTGCCGTATCAAGCTACAAAACTGCTGTTCTAACAGGCAAAATGACAAACGCGGAAAGTGATGAACATATTAATTAGACTATATTACTTGTAGTATTTCAAACACATTAACACATTCAAGAACAACCGAAGTTCTTGGGGAAACAGATATCAAGGCGCGTGGACAGCGTTTCTTTTGTGGTGTCTTAACTTTATTTTCTTCTCACCTATTGTGGTTCTGAATTCGTCAAGAAAAAACGTTCGGCAAAAAATTTACTGGAGAACCCGGGCATCGATCCCGGTACCTCTCGCATGCTAAGCGAGCGCTCTACCATGTGAGCTAGTTCCCCGATGATGTAAGTGAGATAAAATAATCAGTATAAACCTAGTGCATGTCTATGTTGTCTACATTGCGTTTCAAGTTTATACCAAAACAACAATGACGAGAAAAGTTTCCATATTTATAAAGCCCATTTAAAATCAAAATTGTGTTTGGTAGGTTGAGCCATCGGCTGTTTAAGCAGTCAAGTCACTTCTGTAATGAAACACTGTTTACCCACGTGGGCTTAATTTTCGGTCACATACCCCTTGGATCTTTAGGAGCACAATTGTTTTCATATCCCGCTGAAAGAATGACGCGGAAAAAAGAAATGCCTAATAAAGCGGGAAAAAGCTTGGTATTTTATGAAACGAGTAATAACTACCAAAATAATGTGTTTGAATGCCATGTCCTCGTAGCGCAGGGGATAGCGCGCTGGACTTCTAATCCAGAGGTCGCGGGTTCGAATCCCGCCGAGGATGCTCAATATTTTTTGTCAGAAAATTAGAACTGCATAAATGACGACGCGGGTGCCGTATCAAGCTACAAAACTGCTGTTCTAACAGGCAAAATGACAAACGCGGAAAGTGATGAACATATTAATTAGACTATATTACTTGTAGTATTTCAAACACATTAACACATTCAAGAACAACCGAAGTTCTTGGGAAACAGATATCAAGGCGCGTGGACAGCGTTTCTTTTGTGGTGTCTTAACTTTATTTTCTTCTCACCTATTGTGGTTCTGAATTCGTCAAGAAAAAACGTTCGGTAATGTCTGCAAAAATTTTACTGGAGAACCCGGGCATCGATCCCGGTACCTCTCGCATGCTAAGCGAGCGCTCTACCATGTGAGCTAGTTCCCCGATGATGTAAGTGAGATAAAATAATCAGTATAAACCTAGTGCATGTCTATGTTGTCTACATTGCGTTTCAAGTTTATACCAAAACAACAATGACGAGAAAAGTTTCCATATTTATAAAGCCCATTTAAAATCAAAATTGTGTTTGGTAGGTTGAGCCATCGGCTGTTTAAGCAGTCAAGTCACTTCTGTAATGAAACACTGTTTACCCACGTCCAGCTTAATTTTCGGTCACATACCCCTTGGATCTTTAGGAGCACAATTGTTTTCATATCCCGAAAAGTATGGGTGGCGATGCAGCTCTCGCTGAAAGAATGACGCGGAAAAAAGAAATGCCTAATAAAGCGGGAAAAAGCTTGGTATTTTATGAAACGAGTAATAACTACCAAAATAATGTGTTTGAATGCCATGTCCTCGTAGCGCAGGGGATAGCGCGCTGGACTTCTAATCCAGAGGTCGCGGGTTCGAATCCCGCCGAGGATGCTCAATATTTTTTGTCAGAAAATTAGAACTGCATAAATGACGACGCGGGTGCCGTATCAAGCTACAAAACTGCTGTTCTAACAGGCAAAATGACAAACGCGGAAAGTGATGAACATATTAATTAGACTATATTACTTGTAGTATTTCAAACACATTAACACATTCAAGAACAACCGAAGTTCTTGGGAAACAGATATCAAGGCGCGTGGACAGCGTTTCTTTTGTGGTGTCTTAACTTTATTTTCTTCTCACCTATTGTGGTTCTGAATTCGTCAAGAAAAAACGTTCGGTAATGTCTGCAAAAATTTTACTGGAGAACCCGGGCATCGATCCCGGTACCTCTCGCATGCTAAGCGAGCGCTCTACCATGTGAGCTACTTCCCCGATGATGTAAGTGAGATAAAATAATCAGTATAAACCTAGTGCATGTCTATGTTGTCTACATTGCGTTTCAAGTTTATACCAAAACAACAATGACGAGAAAAGTTTCCATATTTATAAAGCCCATTTAAAATCAAAATTGTGTTTGGTAGGTTGAGCCATCGGCTGTTTAAGCAGTCAAGTCACTTCTGTAATGAAACACTGTTTACCCACGTCCAGCTTAATTTTCGGTCACATACCCCTTGGATCTTTAGGAGCACAATTGTTTTCATATCCCGAAAAGTATGGGTGGCGATGCAGCTCTCGCTGAAAGAATGACGCGGAAAAAAGAAATGCCTAATAAAGCGGGAAAAGGCTTGGTATTTTATGAAACGAGTAATAACTACCAAAATAATGTGTTTGAATGCCATGTCCTCGTAGCGCAGGGGATAGCGCGCTGGACTTCTAATCCAGAGGTCGCGGGTTCGAATCCCGCCGAGGATGCTCAATATTTTTTGTCAGAAAATTAGAACTGCATAAATGACGACGCGGGTGCCGTATCAAACTGCTGTTCTAACAGGCAAAATGACAAACGCGGAAAGTGATGAACATATTAATTAGACTATATTACTTGTAGTATTTCAAACACATTAACACATTCAAGAACAACCGAAGTTCTTGGGAAACAGATATCAAGGCGCGTGGACAGCGTTTCTTTTGTGGTGTCTTAACTTTATTTTCTTCTCACCTATTGTGGTTCTGAATTCGTCAAGAAAAAACGTTCGGTAATGTCTGCAAAAATTTTACTGGAGAACCCGGGCATCGATCCCGGTACCTCTCGCATGCTAAGCGAGCGCTCTACCATGTGAGCTAGTTCCCCGATGATGTAAGTGAGATAAAATAATCAGTATAAACCTAGTGCATGTCTATGTTGTCTACATTGCGTTTCAAGTTTATACCAAAACAACAATGACGAGAAAAGTTTCCATATTTATAAAGCCCATTTAAAATCAAAATTGTGTTTGGTACACTGTAAAAAATGTGTTTAGAGTCTAAACATAAACCTAAACGCCCTTTCTGTTCTCACTTGAGCACATGTTTAACCCTAAACATGTTTAGGTTTGCATTGATGTTTAGGGTTAGAACATGTTTAACCCTAAACATGTTTAGGTCTTAACTGGTGTTTAGATTGAGAACATGTTTAACCCTAAACATGTTCATTGCAATTCCTGGGTTTTTCCATCTGTATTCCCTGCTTCTATGTCAAACTAGTTTTTAATTTACATACTGTTCAGCAAATTGTTTGAGGACTCTCATTTAATATTCGGAGAATTTACGATTACTCTTCATACAGATCCAACCATACTGTCTAATATTGTCAAAAATGCAACACAAACATTAAATTAAGTCTAATATTTTATTTTTAAGTGTATATGTATAAGTTACTACAGTTGTTTTCAAGCATGTAAATTTCTGCATAGACATGATCAATAGAACTAATCTACATTGTATTAAAATTAAACAAAAGATTAAAAAAGAATTTATTCTATAAAAGAATGTATCAAAAACACCATGTATATATGCCATCATATATGAATTTTTAAGAATCAAACATGGGTTACAATGTCTTATTCATGCATGTTCCCACAAATGACAAGTTTAACTGTATAATTAAACAATACTTTCAAGACAAATGATAAAAATTGAAAATCCAGACTTTGTTGGTGAACATATTGACAAGAAAGTAAAACTGTCTAATTTAAATCTAATTCAAACAGAATCATGAAATGTTAACCTCTACCACATACACATTTATTTACACATTAAAGGCTATTCCAGTATGGCCATGGGATCAAATAAAAATTCGATCCATGGTGAGATTACAAATAATCGAATAAATTCCAAGCTGGTGCCCAATAACAAAATCAAGACAGGAGTTGCTTTTTACCAGGCAAGCTCTTTACAATGAACATGGCAATATAACAATAAAGGTGAAAAACTATTTGTACAGTTAACAAATCCTTGCAGAAACTTTAAATATGTAAAACGCAACTCATTAACATCCATTACAATATAAAAAGTGAGATTCACACATCATATCAAAAAGTTCATAATTGTGAAAATGTTACAGCAAGTATCAACCATACAGTAATAAAATATGGTAATAAATGATATTAATTGAATTTTTTTTTCAGGAATTTGATTTGTGTAAACCCCATCACATGACATATTTTGAGAGGTTAATTCTTTAAAAACGGCCGATAGAAAAGGGATATTGCAGTTATTTTTAAATTTGTTTAAATAATAAGAAATTCTCCTTTCGAAAATTTTTAACAGCCATTCAGAATTCATTTGTATCTATTTCCAGTTTTGAAAGTTGTTATCTTTGGTAGGTTTAAAATAATGGAGTGTTTTAAATTTAAAAAATTTCAATTTGTTGTATTTGTTTATAGAATTAATATATATTTTAAATCAACAGTTTTCATATTTTTAGCTGATTTTGAAATGAAATGTGAAATTTTGGTTCATAAGACAACAAACCATCAAAACAATAGTATCAAAAGAAACATTTAACTAAATTTCTTAACAATATATATACAGATAAAAACTTGCAATTAATAATATATGTATAATAACTGTAGCATTTAAATATGGTCTATACGAAAAATATTGACCTAATTTAAAGTCAAAACTTGTATGTTGTACATTACTCAAGTTCAGCGCCATTGTTGTCCTCCTCACTTTTGTCTGATGCTTGTTCTATTGTTTTAAACTTTATCAAGTTAGCAACTCTATGGAAATGTGAACAGTCTTTAAGTAGTGCGATTTGTAGAACCCTAATAGCTGGCAGCACTTAGGACAAGAGAGATCCAGAAAGAACAAAAGTATAAGATCTTCTATGCCTGTTTTATTTTTTGTTTTGATTCAATACACATAAATGGTGTTATTTTTTGTGTCTGTTTCTTACAATCGCAAGACAAGAAGTTGTCGTCTTCACAGTGCTTGGGTTAGTTGCCTAAAAAAGAATAAAAATATTTAAAACATACAAAATAAGCCAGATACATAAAAAAACTAACAACAACATGCAAGCAAACTTTTATCAGCAACTTTGTTTTTATCCTTGAGCAAAATATTAATGATATTTACAGAAAAAAAGAATACGAACATTTTTACTCCATTTTCAAGGCATGTACCTTGTATTGCAGTAACTTACAAAGAATCAACTGAATCTAACAAATTGAGATGTATTTTAAGTATTAGGACATCAGTGTGTGTACAGACTGACTGACAAATAGACAGACCAACACTTTTTTCCAAACTGAGAAAAAAAAATATAAATTTGGTCATATACTGATCCTATTGAAAAAGAATTTAACATAAGGAGGGAGACTAATGAGAGGAAATATTGTTACAAATGAAAACAAAAAAGAACCATTCTTACTTGCACTTCTGTATTAAATTAATGGAAAATCTTTTTTCTTGTCTTTATTTCTTGCTTCAACAGTCTCAAAATCTCTTCATGCTGATGAATTCTTTGTCCTCAGCCTGTAAAAATATATGAAATCTAAAACGAGTACAATTTAAACACTAAAAACTTGTTTTCATTCTTTATCAACGTTCCAATAATCATCCCATATCTTGTTGTACTATGCAAGAAATGTAAATTTATATATTTTTAAAAAGCCAGTAAAAAGAATAGGCTTAAAAAACAAAATGTAATATAAGATAAAATCAGTTCTATCAATGTCATGAATGTACTGTAAACGGAAGCTACACACATTATCTAATAAAACATGACATACATAATAACATTTTTTCTTCAAGTCAATGACTGAATGTATTTGAGTAAATGCACTTGTGTGTGTAAAAGTAGCAAAATCATGCAGAAGTGTACAATTTTACAGTGAGTTATATATGCACATAAAACATCTACCGATGCTGAATATAGCTGAAATATTGCTGGCTGGACGATCAGCCATGCTCATGTGCAGTGAATTTTAAAATACGGTGTATGTTCTTGTCATACATACATATTGCTTTCTGTTGTGTTATGTTGTATTATACATTCATTTCGTGTAACTAATGCAAGCCGATAATTAAGTTGCCGGGGCACATGATGTTATAGTTTGTTTCAATGACATTCAGATTCTGACAGCATTTATTTGATAATACAAACCTTCTAAGGCAGTAATCGATGAAGTACTGAAGGAATTCTCTGCACAAAGCTGGATTGTTTCCGGCGCTGAAGTTTCATCGCGGATTTTGTCTATAATTCTTTCGACAACGTCCATTTTGGCGGCTACTTTCAAACAAAGAAAACTATTGCGCCATCTATCGGGAGATAACTCGACACTTTTTCTGGATCGTGCAATTTTAATTTTTTATACAGGATCGTATAAATATAATCCCTGATTTATACATCAGTGTAGAAATTAAAATGTTTGTGCGTGTTCTGGTTAATACGACTGGGACTAATATAGGCAATCTAATTAAAATGAAATCTTTACTGACTTGCTCCCCCTTTTTGTTATTGTCATTGTGGGTATAATTAGATTGAGGTTCTTGGATACTTAATATGGACAAAGCTTGACATATCGCCAGTAGCGGGTTTAAAAGGAAAGGGGGGCACGTAACGTTGTGAAACAGAAAGAGGGAATTTGGGGGGGGGGGTCCACTACTGGGACCCAACACATCTCTTTAGGAATGAGATATTTCAAACGTAGATATCTATTCTGCCTATAGAAACAATAAAAGACTTACACACATGAGTAAAGTTAAAAGAATGTTTACCTATAAATTTACAAGACATCATATGTGTGTAATTCATTATGTTTTAAACCTAAACATGTTTAGGAGGAACATCACACTTTAACATGTTTAATGTAAAATGGAAATTATGTGTTCTAACTCTAAACATGTACCAAACTTAGGTGTTCTAACTCTAAACATGTTTAAAATCCTAAATATGTTTAGAGTTAAACGTTTAGGGATAGAACATAATCCTAAACACGTTTAGACTTAAACATGTTCTATTGACGTTCCAAGTCTAAACGCCATTTTTACAGTGTAGGTTGAGCCATCGGCTGTTTAAGCAGTCAAGTCACTTCTGTAATGAAACACTGTTTACCCACGTCCAGCTTAATTTTCGGTCACATACCCCTTGGATCTTTAGGAGCACAATTGTTTTCATATCCCGAAAAGTATGGGTGGCGATGCAGCTCTCGCTGAAAGAATGACGCGGAAAAAAGAAATGCCTAATAAAGCGGGAAAAAGCTTGGTATTTTATGAAACGAGTAATAACTACCAAAATAATGTGTTTGAATGCCATGTCCTCGTAGCGCAGGGGATAGCGCGCTGGACTTCTAATCCAGAGGTCGCGGGTTCGAATCCCGCCGAGGATGCTCAATATTTTTTGTCAGAAAATTAGAACTGCATAAATGACGACGCGGGTGCCGTATCAAGCTACAAAACTGCTGTTCTAACAGGCAAAATGACAAACGCGGAAAGTGATGAACATATTAATTAGACTATATTACTTGTAGTATTTCAAACACATTAACACATTCAAGAACAACCGAAGTTCTTGGGAAACAGATATCAAGGCGCGTGGACAGCGTTTCTTTTGTGGTGTCTTAACTTTATTTTCTTCTCACCTATTGTGGTTCTGAATTCGTCAAGAAAAAACGTTCGGTAATGTCTGCAAAAATTTTACTGGAGAACCCGGGCATCGATCCCGGTACCTCTCGCATGCTAAGCGAGCGCTCTACCATGTGAGCTAGTTCCCCGATGATGTAAGTGAGATAAAATAATCAGTATAAACCTAGTGCATGTCTATGTTGTCTACATTGCGTTTCAAGTTTATACCAAAACAACAATGACGAGAAAAGTTTCCATATTTATAAAGCCCATTTAAAATCAAAATTGTGTTTGGTAGGTTGAGCCATCGGCTGTTTAAGCAGTCAAGTCACTTCTGTAATGAAACACTGTTTACCCACGTCCAGCTTAATTTTCGGTCACATACCCCTTGGATCTTTAGGAGCACAATTGTTTTCATATCCCGAAAAGTATGGGTGGCGATGCAGCTCTCGCTGAAAGAATGACGCGGAAAAAAGAAATGCCTAATAAAGCGGGAAAAAGCTTGGTATTTTATGAAAAGAGTAATAACTACCAAAATAATGTGTTTGAATGCCATGTCCTCGTAGCGCACGGGATAGCGCGCTGGACTTCTAATCCAGAGGTCGCGGGTTCGAATCCCGCCGAGGATGCTCAATATTTTTTGTCAGAAAATTAGAACTGCATAAATGACGACGCGGGTGCCGTATCAAGCTACAAAACTGCTGTTCTAACAGGCAAAATGACAAACGCGGAAAGTGATGAACATATTAATTAGACTATATTACTTGTAGTATTTCAAACACATTAACACATTCAAGAACAACCGAAGTTCTTGGGAAACAGATATCAAGGCGCGTGGACAGCGTTTCTTTTGTGGTGTCTTAACTTTATTTTCTTCTCACCTATTGTGGTTCTGAATTCGTCAAGAAAAAACGTTCGGTAATGTCTGCAAAAATTTTACTGGAGAACCCGGGCATCGATCCCGGTACCTCTCGCATGCTAAGCGAGCGCTCTACCATGTGAGCTAGTTCCCCGATGATGTAAGTGAGATAAAATAATCAGTATAAACCTAGTGCATGTCTATGTTGTCTACATTGCGTTTCAAGTTTATACCAAAACAACAATGACGAGAAAAGTTTCCATATTTATAAAGCCCATTTAAAATCAAAATTGTGTTTGGTAGGTTGAGCCATCGGCTGTTTAAGCAGTCAAGTCACTTCTGTAATGAAACACTGTTTACCCACGTCCAGCTTAATTTTCGGTCACATACCCCTTGGATCTTTAGGAGCACAATTGTTTTCATATCCCGAAAAGTATGGGTGGCGATGCAGCTCTCGCTGAAAGAATGACGCGGAAAAAAGAAATGCCTAATAAAGCGGGAAAAAGCTTGGTATTTTATGAAACGAGTAATAACTACCAAAATAATGTGTTTGAATGCCATGTCCTCGTAGCGCAGGGGATAGCGCGCTGGACTTCTAATCCAGAGGTCGCGGGTTCGAATCCCGCCGAGGATGCTCAATATTTTTTGTCAGAAAATTAGAACTGCATAAATGACGACGCGGGTGCCGTATCAAGCTACAAAACTGCTGTTCTAACAGGCAAAATGACAAACGCGGAAAGTGATGAACATATTAATTAGACTATATTACTTGTAGTATTTCAAACACATTAACACATTCAAGAACAACCGAAGTTCTTGGGAAACAGATATCAAGGCGCGTGGACAGCGTTTCTTTTGTGGTGTCTTAACTTTATTTTCTTCTCACCTATTGTGGTTCTGAATTCGTCAAGAAAAAACGTTCGGTAATGTCTGCAAAAATTTTACTGGAGAACCCGGGCATCGATCCCGGTACCTCTCGCATGCTAAGCGAGCGCTCTACCATGTGAGCTAGTTCCCCGATGATGTAAGTGAGATAAAATAATCAGTATAAACCTAGTGCATGTCTATGTTGTCTACATTGCGTTTCAAGTTTATACCAAAACAACAATGACGAGAAAAGTTTCCATATTTATAAAGCCCATTTAAAATCAAAATTGTGTTTGGTAGGTTGAGCCATCGGCTGTTTAAGCAGTCAAGTCACTTCTGTAATGAAACACTGTTTACCCACGTCCAGCTTAATTTTCGGTCACATACCCCTTGGATCTTTAGGAGCACAATTGTTTTCATATCCCGAAAAGTATGGGTGGCGATGCAGCTCTCGCTGAAAGAATGACGCGGAAAAAAGAAATGCCTAATAAAGCGGGAAAAAGCTTTGTATTTTATGAAACGAGTAATAACTACCAAAATAATGTGTTTGAATGCCATGTCCTCGTAGCGCAGGGGATAGCGCGCTGGACTTCTAATCCAGAGGTCGCGGGTTCGAATCCCGCCGAGGATGCTCAATATTTTTTGTCAGAAAATTAGAACTGCATAAATGACGACGCGGGTGCCGTATCAAGCTACAAAACTGCTGTTCTTACAGGCAAAATGACAAACGCGGAAAGTGATGAACATATTAATTAGACTATATTACTTGTAGTATTTCAAACACATTAACACATTCAAGAACAACCGAAGTTCTTGGGAAACAGATATCAAGGCGCGTGGACAGCGTTTCTTTTGTGGTGTCTTAACTTTATTTTCTTCTCACCTATTGTGGTTCTGAATTCGTCAAGAAAAAACGTTCGGTAATGTCTGCAAAAATTTTACTGGAGAACCCGGGCATCGATCCCGGTACCTCTCGCATGCTAAGCGAGCGCTCTACCATGTGAGCTAGTTCCCCGATGATGTAAGTGAGATAAAATAATCAGTATAAACCTAGTGCATGTCTATGTTGTCTACATTGCGTTTCAAGTTTATACCAAAACAACAATGACGAGAAAAGTTTCCATATTTATAAAGCCCATTTAAAATCAAAATTGTGTTTGGTAGGTTGAGCCATCGGCTGTTTAAGCAGTCAAGTCACTTCTGTAATGAAACACTGTTTACCCACGTCCAGCTTAATTTTCGGTCACATACCCCTTGGATCTTTAGGAGCACAATTGTTTTCATATCCCGAAAAGTATGGGTGGCGATGCAGCTCTCGCTGAAAGAATGACGCGGAAAAAAGAAATGCCTAATAAAGCGGGAAAAAGCTTTGTATTTTATGAAACGAGTAATAACTACCAAAATAATGTGTTTGAATGCCATGTCCTCGTAGCGCACGGGATAGCGCGCTGGACTTCTAATCCAGAGGTCGCGGGTTCGAATCCCGCCGAGGATGCTCAATATTTTTTGTCAGAAAATTAGAACTGCATAAATGACGACGCGGGTGCCGTATCAAGCTACAAAACTGCTGTTCTTACAGGCAAAATGACAAACGCGGAAAGTGATGAACATATTAATTAGACTATATTACTTGTAGTATTTCAAACACATTAACACATTCAAGAACAACCGAAGTTCTTGGGAAACAGATATCAAGGCGCGTGGACAGCGTTTCTTTTGTGGTGTCTTAACTTTATTTTCTTCTCACCTATTGTGGTTCTGAATTCGTCAAGAAAAAACGTTCGGTAATGTCTGCAAAAATTTTACTGGAGAACCCGGGCATCGATCCCGGTACCTCTCGCATGCTAAGCGAGCGCTCTACCATGTGAGCTAGTTCCCCGATGATGTAAGTGAGATAAAATAATCAGTATAAACCTAGTGCATGTCTATGTTGTCTACATTGCGTTTCAAGTTTATACCAAAACAACAATGACGAGAAAAGTTTCCATATTTATAAAGCCCATTTAAAATCAAAATTGTGTTTGGTAGGTTGAGCCATCGGCTGTTTAAGCAGTCAAGTCACTTCTGTAATGAAACACTGTTTACCCACGTCCAGCTTAATTTTCGGTCACATACCCCTTGGATCTTTAGGAGCACAATTGTTTTCATATCCCGAAAAGTATGGGTGGCGATGCAGCTCTCGCTGAAAGAATGACGCGGAAAAAAGAAATGCCTAATAAAGCGGGAAAAAGCTTGGTATTTTATGAAACGAGTAATAACTACCAAAATAATGTGTTTGAATGCCATGTCCTCGTAGCGCAGGGGATAGCGCGCTGGACTTCTAATCCAGAGGTCGCGGGTTCGAATCCCGCCGAGGATGCTCAATATTTTTTGTCAGAAAATTAGAACTGCATAAATGACGACGCGGGTGCCGTATCAAGCTACAAAACTGCTGTTCTAACAGGCAAAATGACAAACGCGGAAAGTGATGAACATATTAATTAGACTATATTACTTGTAGTATTTCAAACACATTAACACATTCAAGAACAACCGAAGTTCTTGGGAAACAGATATCAAGGCGCGTGGACAGCGTTTCTTTTGTGGTGTCTTAACTTTATTTTCTTCTCACCTATTGTGGTTCTGAATTCGTCAAGAAAAAACGTTCGGTAATGTCTGCAAAAATTTTACTGGAGAACCCGGGCATCGATCCCGGTACCTCTCGCATGCTAAGCGAGCGCTCTACCATGTGAGCTAGTTCCCCGATGATGTAAGTGAGATAAAATAATCAGTATAAACCTAGTGCATGTCTATGTTGTCTACATTGCGTTTCAAGTTTATACCAAAACAACAATGACGAGAAAAGTTTCCATATTTATAAAGCCCATTTAAAATCAAAATTGTGTTTGGTAGGTTGAGCCATCGGCTGTTTAAGCAGTCAAGTCACTTCTGTAATGAAACACTGTTTACCCACGTCCAGCTTAATTTTCGGTCACATACCCCTTGGATCTTTAGGAGCACAATTGTTTTCATATCCCGAAAAGTATGGGTGGCGATGCAGCTCTCGCTGAAAGAATGACGCGGAAAAAAGAAATGCCTAATAAAGCGGGAAAAAGCTTGGTATTTTATGAAACGAGTAATAACTACCAAAATAATGTGTTTGAATGCCATGTCCTCATAGCGCAGGGGATAGCGCGCTGGACTTCTAATCCCGAGGTCGCGGGTTCGAATCCCGCCGAGGATGCTCAATATTTTTTGTCAGAAAATTAGAACTGCATAAATGACGACGCGGGTGCCGTATCAAGCTACAAAACTGCTGTTCTAACAGGCAAAATGACAAACGCGGAAAGTGATGAACATATTAATTAGACTATATTACTTGTAGTATTTCAAACACATTAACACATTCAAGAACAACCGAAGTTCTTGGGAAACAGATATCAAGGCGCGTGGACAGCGTTTCTTTTGTGGTGTCTTAACTTTATTTTCTTCTCACCTATTGTGGTTCTGAATTCGTCAAGAAAAAACGTTCGGTAATGTCTGCAAAAATTTTACTGGAGAACCAGGGCATCGATCCCGGTACCTCTCGCATGCTAAGCGAGCGCTCTACCATGTGAGCTAGTTCCCCGATGATGTAAGTGAGATAAAATAATCAGTATAAACCTAGTGCATGTCTATGTTGTCTACATTGCGTTTCAAGTTTATACCAAAACAACAATGACGAGAAAAGTTTCCATATTTATAAAGCCCATTTAAAATCAAAATTGTGTTTGGTAGGTTGAGCCATCGGCTGTTTAAGCAGTCAAGTCACTTCTGTAATGAAACACTGTTTACCCACGTCCAGCTTAATTTTCGGTCACATACCCCTTGGATCTTTAGGAGCACAATTGTTTTCATATCCCGAAAAGTATGGGTGGCGATGCAGCTCTCGCTGAAAGAATGACGCGGAAAAAAGAAATGCCTAATAAAGCGGGAAAAAGCTTGGTATTTTATGAAACGAGTAATAACTACCAAAATAATGTGTTTGAATGCCATGTCCTCGTAGCGCAGGGGATAGCGCGCTGGACTTCTAATCCAGAGGTCGCGGGTTCGAATCCCGCCGAGGATGCTCAATATTTTTTGTCAGAAAATTAGAACTGCATAAATGACGACGCGGGTGCCGTATCAAGCTACAAAACTGCTGTTCTAACAGGCAAAATGACAAACGCGGAAAGTGATGAACATATTAATTAGACTATATTACTTGTAGTATTTCAAACACATTAACACATTCAAGAACAACCGAAGTTCTTGGGAAACAGATATCAAGGCGCGTGGACAGCGTTTCTTTTGTGGTGTCTTAACTTTATTTTCTTCTCACCTATTGTGGTTCTGAATTCGTCAAGAAAAAACGTTCGGTAATGTCTGCAAAAATTTTACTGGAGAACCCGGGCATCGATCCCGGTACCTCTCGCATGCTAAGCGAGCGCTCTACCATGTGAGCTAGTTCCCCGATGATGTAAGTGAGATAAAATAATCAGTATAAACCTAGTGCATGTCTATGTTGTCTACATTGCGTTTCAAGTTTATACCAAAACAACAATGACGAGAAAAGTTTCCATATTTATAAAGCCCATTTAAAATCAAAATTGTGTTTGGTAGGTTGAGCCATCGGCTGTTTAAGCAGTCAAGTCACTTCTGTAATGAAACACTGTTTACCCACGTGGGCTTAATTTTCGGTCACATACCCCTTGGATCTTTAGGAGCACAATTGTTTTCATATCCCGCTGAAAGAATGACGCGGAAAAAAGAAATGCCTAATAAAGCGGGAAAAAGCTTGGTATTTTATGAAACGAGTAATAACTACCAAAATAATGTGTTTGAATGCCATGTCCTCGTAGCGCAGGGGATAGCGCGCTGGACTTCTAATCCAGAGGTCGCGGGTTCGAATCCCGCCGAGGATGCTCAATATTTTTTGTCAGAAAATTAGAACTGCATAAATGACGACGCGGGTGCCGTATCAAGCTACAAAACTGCTGTTCTAACAGGCAAAATGACAAACGCGGAAAGTGATGAACATATTAATTAGACTATATTACTTGTAGTATTTCAAACACATTAACACATTCAAGAACAACCGAAGTTCTTGGGAAACAGATATCAAGGCGCGTGGACAGCGTTTCTTTTGTGGTGTCTTAACTTTATTTTCTTCTCACCTATTGTGGTTCTGAATTCGTCAAGAAAAAACGTTCGGTAATGTCTGCAAAAATTTTACTGGAGAACCCGGGCATCGATCCCGGTACCTCTCGCATGCTAAGCGAGCGCTCTACCATGTGAGCTAGTTCCCCGATGATGTAAGTGAGATAAAATAATCAGTATAAACCTAGTGCATGTCTATGTTGTCTACATTGCGTTTCAAGTTTATACCAAAACAACAATGACGAGAAAAGTTTCCATATTTATAAAGCCCATTTAAAATCAAAATTGTGTTTGGTAGGTTGAGCCATCGGCTGTTTAAGCAGTCAAGTCACTTCTGTAATGAAACACTGTTTACCCACGTCCAGCTTAATTTTCGGTCACATACCCCTTGGATCTTTAGGAGCACAATTGTTTTCATATCCCGAAAAGTATGGGTGGCGATGCAGCTCTCGCTGAAAGAATGACGCGGAAAAAAGAAATGCCTAATAAAGCGGGAAAAAGCTTGGTATTTTATGAAACGAGTAATAACTACCAAAATAATGTGTTTGAATGCCATGTCCTCGTAGCGCAGGGGATAGCGCGCTGGACTTCTAATCCCGAGGTCGCGGGTTCGAATCCCGCCGAGGATGCTCAATATTTTTTGTCAGAAAATTAGAACTGCATAAATGACGACGCGGGTGCCGTATCAAGCTACAAAACTGCTGTTCTAACAGGCAAAATGACAAACGCGGAAAGTGATGAACATATTAATTAGACTATATTACTTGTAGTATTTCAAACACATTAACACATTCAAGAACAACCGAAGTTCTTGGGAAACAGATATCAAGGCGCGTGGACAGCGTTTCTTTTGTGGTGTCTTAACTTTATTTTCTTCTCACCTATTGTGGTTCTGAATTCGTCAAGAAAAAACGTTCGGTAATGTCTGCAAAAATTTTACTGGAGAACCAGGGCATCGATCCCGGTACCTCTCGCATGCTAAGCGAGCGCTCTACCATGTGAGCTAGTTCCCCGATGATGTAAGTGAGATAAAATAATCAGTATAAACCTAGTGCATGTCTATGTTGTCTACATTGCGTTTCAAGTTTATACCAAAACAACAATGACGAGAAAAGTTTCCATATTTATAAAGCCCATTTAAAATCAAAATTGTGTTTGGTAGGTTGAGCCATCGGCTGTTTAAGCAGTCAAGTCACTTCTGTAATGAAACACTGTTTACCCACGTCCAGCTTAATTTTCGGTCACATACCCCTTGGATCTTTAGGAGCACAATTGTTTTCATATCCCGAAAAGTATGGGTGGCGATGCAGCTCTCGCTGAAAGAATGACGCGGAAAAAAGAAATGCCTAATAAAGCGGGAAAAAGCTTGGTATTTTATGAAACGAGTAATAACTACCAAAATAATGTGTTTGAATGCCATGTCCTCGTAGCGCAGGGGATAGCGCGCTGGACTTCTAATCCAGAGGTCGCGGGTTCGAATCCCGCCGAGGATGCTCAATATTTTTTGTCAGAAAATTAGAACTGCATAAATGACGACGCGGGTGCCGTATCAAGCTACAAAACTGCTGTTCTAACAGGCAAAATGACAAACGCGGAAAGTGATGAACATATTAATTAGACTATATTACTTGTAGTATTTCAAACACATTAACACATTCAAGAACAACCGAAGTTCTTGGGAAACAGATATCAAGGCGCGTGGACAGCGTTTCTTTTGTGGTGTCTTAACTTTATTTTCTTCTCACCTATTGTGGTTCTGAATTCGTCAAGAAAAAACGTTCGGTAATGTCTGCAAAAATTTTACTGGAGAACCCGGGCATCGATCCCGGTACCTCTCGCATGCTAAGCGAGCGCTCTACCATGTGAGCTAGTTCCCCGATGATGTAAGTGAGATAAAATAATCAGTATAAACCTAGTGCATGTCTATGTTGTCTACATTGCGTTTCAAGTTTATACCAAAACAACAATGACGAGAAAAGTTTCCATATTTATAAAGCCCATTTAAAATCAAAATTGTGTTTGGTAGGTTGAGCCATCGGCTGTTTAAGCAGTCAAGTCACTTCTGTAATGAAACACTGTTTACCCACGTGGGCTTAATTTTCGGTCACATACCCCTTGGATCTTTAGGAGCACAATTGTTTTCATATCCCGCTGAAAGAATGACGCGGAAAAAAGAAATGCCTAATAAAGCGGGAAAAAGCTTGGTATTTTATGAAACGAGTAATAACTACCAAAATAATGTGTTTGAATGCCATGTCCTCGTAGCGCAGGGGATAGCGCGCTGGACTTCTAATCCAGAGGTCGCGGGTTCGAATCCCGCCGAGGATGCTCAATATTTTTTGTCAGAAAATTAGAACTGCATAAATGACGACGCGGGTGCCGTATCAAGCTACAAAACTGCTGTTCTAACAGGCAAAATGACAAACGCGGAAAGTGATGAACATATTAATTAGACTATATTACTTGTAGTATTTCAAACACATTAACACATTCAAGAACAACCGAAGTTCTTGGGAAACAGATATCAAGGCGCGTGGACAGCGTTTCTTTTGTGGTGTCTTAACTTTATTTTCTTCTCACCTATTGTGGTTCTGAATTCGTCAAGAAAAAACGTTCGGTAATGTCTGCAAAAATTTTACTGGAGAAACCGGGCATCGATCCCGGTACCTCTCGCATGCTAAGCGAGCGCTCTACCATGTGAGCTAGTTCCCCGATGATGTAAGTGAGATAAAATAATCAGTATAAACCTAGTGCATGTCTATGTTGTCTACATTGCGTTTCAAGTTTATACCAAAACAACAATGACGAGAAAAGTTTCCATATTTATAAAGCCCATTTAAAATCAAAATTGTGTTTGGTAGGTTGAGCCATCGGCTGTTTAAGCAGTCAAGTCACTTCTGTAATGAAACACTGTTTACCCACGTCCAGCTTAATTTTCGGTCACATACCCCTTGGATCTTTAGGAGCACAATTGTTTTCATATCCCGAAAAGTATGGGTGGCGATGCAGCTCTCGCTGAAAGAATGACGCGGAAAAAAGAAATGCCTAATAAAGCGGGAAAAAGCTTGGTATTTTATGAAACGAGTAATAACTACCAAAATAATGTGTTTGAATGCCATGTCCTCGTAGCGCAGGGGATAGCGCGCTGGACTTCTAATCCAGAGGTCGCGGGTTCGAATCCCGCCGAGGATGCTCAATATTTTTTGTCAGAAAATTAGAACTGCATAAATGACGACGCGGGTGCCGTATCAAGCTACAAAACTGCTGTTCTAACAGGCAAAATGACAAACGCGGAAAGTGATGAACATATTAATTAGACTATATTACTTGTAGTATTTCAAACACATTAACACATTCAAGAACAACCGAAGTTCTTGGGGAAACAGATATCAAGGCGCGTGGACAGCGTTTCTTTTGTGGTGTCTTAACTTTATTTTCTTCTCACCTATTGTGGTTCTGAATTCGTCAAGAAAAAACGTTCGGTAATGTCTGCAAAAATTTTACTGGAGAACCCGGGCATCGATCCCGGTACCTCTCGCATGCTAAGCGAGCGCTCTACCATGTGAGCTAGTTCCCCGATGATGTAAGTGAGATAAAATAATCAGTATAAACCTAGTGCATGTCTATGTTGTCTACATTGCGTTTCAAGTTTATACCAAAACAACAATGACGAGAAAAGTTTCCATATTTTTAAAGCCCATTTAAAATCAAAATTGTGTTTGGTAGGTTGAGCCATCGGCTGTTTAAGCAGTCAAGTCACTTCTGTAATGAAACACTGTTTACCCACGTGGGCTTAATTTTCGGTCACATACCCCTTGGATCTTTAGGAGCACAATTGTTTTCATATCCCGCTGAAAGAATGACGCGGAAAAAAGAAATGCCTAATAAAGCGGGAAAAAGCTTGGTATTTTATGAAACGAGTAATAACTACCAAAATAATGTGTTTGAATGCCATGTCCTCGTAGCGCAGGGGATAGCGCGCTGGACTTCTAATCCAGAGGTCGCGGGTTCGAATCCCGCCGAGGATGCTCAATATTTTTTGTCAGAAAATTAGAACTGCATAAATGACGACGCGGGTGCCGTATCAAGCTACAAAACTGCTGTTCTAACAGGCAAAATGACAAACGCGGAAAGTGATGAACATATTAATTAGACTATATTACTTGTAGTATTTCAAACACATTAACACATTCAAGAACAACCGAAGTTCTTGGGAAACAGATATCAAGGCGCGTGGACAGCGTTTCTTTTGTGGTGTCTTAACTTTATTTTCTTCTCACCTATTGTGGTTCTGAATTCGTCAAGAAAAAACGTTCGGCAAAAATTTTACTGGAGAACCCGGGCATCGATCCCGGTACCTCTCGCATGCTAAGCGAGCGCTCTACCATGTGAGCTAGTTCCCCGATGATGTAAGTGAGATAAAATAATCAGTATAAACCTAGTGCATGTCTATGTTGTCTACATTGCGTTTCAAGTTTATACCAAAACAACAATGACGAGAAAAGTTTCCATATTTATAAAGCCCATTTAAAATCAAAATTGTGTTTGGTAGGTTGAGCCATCGGCTGTTTAAGCAGTCAAGTCACTTCTGTAATGAAACACTGTTTACCCACGTCCAGCTTAATTTTCGGTCACATACCCCTTGGATCTTTAGGAGCACAATTGTTTTCATATCCCGAAAAGTATGGGTGGCGATGCAGCTCTCGCTGAAAGAATGACGCGGAAAAAAGAAATGCCTAATAAAGCGGGAAAAAGCTTGGTATTTTATGAAACGAGTAATAACTACCAAAATAATGTGTTTGAATGCCATGTCCTCGTAGCGCAGGGGATAGCGCGCTGGACTTCTAATCCAGAGGTCGCGGGTTCGAATCCCGCCGAGGATGCTCAATATTTTTTGTCAGAAAATTAGAACTGCATAAATGACGACGCGGGTGCCGTATCAAGCTACAAAACTGCTGTTCTAACAGACAAAATGAAAAACGCGGAAAGTGATGAACATATTAATTAGACTATATTACTTGTAGTATTTCAAACACATTAACACATTCAAGAACAACCGAAGTTCTTGGGAAACAGATATCAAGGCGCGTGGACAGCGTTTCTTTTGTGGTGTCTTAACTTTATTTTCTTCTCACCTATTGTGGTTCTGAATTCGTCAAGAAAAAACGTTCGGTAATGTCTGCAAAAATTTTACTGGAGAACCAGGGCATCGATCCCGGTACCTCTCGCATGCTAAGCGAGCGCTCTACCATGTGAGCTAGTTCCCCGATGATGTAAGTGAGATAAAATAATCAGTATAAACCTAGTGCATGTCTATGTTGTCTACATTGCGTTTCAAGTTTATACCAAAACAACAATGACGAGAAAAGTTTCCATATTTATAAAGCCCATTTAAAATCAAAATTGTGTTTGGTAGGTTGAGCCATCGGCTGTTTAAGCAGTCAAGTCACTTCTGTAATGAAACACTGTTTACCCACGTCCAGCTTAATTTTCGGTCACATACCCCTTGGATCTTTAGGAGCACAATTGTTTTCATATCCCGAAAAGTATGGGTGGCGATGCAGCTCTCGCTGAAAGAATGACGCGAAAAAAAGAAATGCCTAATAAAGCGGGAAAAAGCTTGGTATTTTATGAAACGAGTAATAACTACCAAAATAATGTGTTTGAATGCCATGTCCTCGTAGCGCAGGGGATAGCGCGCTGGACTTCTAATCCAGAGGTCGCGGGTTCGAATCCCGCCGAGGATGCTCAATATTTTTTGTCAGAAAATTAGAACTGCATAAATGACGACGCGGGTGCCGTATCAAGCTACAAAACTGCTGTTCTAACAGACAAAATGACAAACGCGGAAAGTGATGAACATATTAATTAGACTATATTACTTGTAGTATTTCAAACACATTAACACATTCAAGAACAACCGAAGTTCTTGGGAAACAGATATCAAGGCGCGTGGACAGCGTTTCTTTTGTGGTGTCTTAACTTTATTTTCTTCTCACCTATTGTGGTTCTGAATTCGTCAAGAAAAAACGTTCGGTAATGTCTGCAAAAATTTTACTGGAGAACCCGGGCATCGATCCCGGTACCTCTCGCATGCTAAGCGAGCGCTCTACCATGTGAGCTAGTTCCCCGATGATGTAAGTGAGATAAAATAATCAGTATAAACCTAGTGCATGTCTATGTTGTCTACATTGCGTTTCAAGTTTATACCAAAACAACAATGACGAGAAAAGTTTCCATATTTATAAAGCCCATTTAAAATCAAAATTGTGTTTGGTAGGTTGAGCCATCGGCTGTTTAAGCAGTCAAGTCACTTCTGTAATGAAACACTGTTTACCCACGTCCAGCTTAATTTTCGGTCACACACCCCTTGGATCTTTAGGAGCACAATTGTTTTCATATCCCGAAAAGTATGGGTGGCGATGCAGCTCTCGCTGAAAGAATGACGCGGAAAAAAGAAATGCCTAATAAAGCGGGAAAAAGCTTGGTATTTTATGAAACGAGTAATAACTACCAAAATAATGTGTTTGAATGCCATGTCCTCGTAGCGCAGGGGATAGCGCGTTGGACTTCTAATCCAGAGGTCGCGGGTTCGAATCCCGCCGAGGATGCTCAATATTTTTTGTCAGAAAATTAGAACTGCATAAATGACGACGCGGGTGCCGTATCAAGCTACAAAACTGCTGTTCTAACAGACAAAATGACAAACGCGGAAAGTGATTAACATATTAATTAGACTATATTACTTGTAGTATTTCAAACACATTAACACATTCAAGAACAACCGAAGTTCTTGGGAAACAGATATCAAGGCGCGTGGACAGCGTTTCTTTTGTGGTGTCTTAACTTTATTTTCTTCTCACCTATTGTGGTTCTGAATTCGTCAAGAAAAAACGTTCGGTAATGTCTGCAAAAATTTTACTGGAGAACCCGGGCATCGATCCCGGTACCTCTCGCATGCTAAGCGAGCGCTCTACCATGTGAGCTAGTTCCCCGATGATGTAAGTGAGATAAAATAATCAGTATAAACCTAGTGCATGTCTATGTTGTCTACATTGCGTTTCAAGTTTATACCAAAACAACAATGACGAGAAAAGTTTCCATATTTATAAAGCCCATTTAAAATCAAAATTGTGTTTGGTAGGTTGAGCCATCGGCTGTTTAAGCAGTCAAGTCACTTCTGTAATGAAACACTGTTTACCCACGTCCAGCTTAATTTTCAGTCACATACCCCTTGGATCTTTAGGAGCACAATTGTTTTCATATCCCGAAAAGTATGGGTGGCGATGCAGCTCTCGCTGAAAGAATGACGCGGAAAAAAGAAATGCCTAATAAAGCGGGAAAAAGCTTGGTATTTGATGAAACGAGTAATAACTACCAAAATAATGTGTTTGAATGCCATGTCCTCGTAGCGCAGGGGATAGCGCGCTGGACTTCTAATCCAGAGGTCGCGGGTTCGAATCCCGCCGAGGATGCTCAATATTTTTTGTCAGAAAATTAGAACTGCATAAATGACGACGCGGGTGCCGTATCAAGCTACAAAACTGCTGTTCTAACAGACAAAATGACAAACGCGGAAAGTGATGAACATATTAATTAGACTATATTACTTGTAGTATTTCAAACACATTAACACATTCAAGAACAACCGAAGTTCTTGGGAAACAGATATCAAGGCGCGTGGACAGCGTTTCTTTTGTGGTGTCTTAACTTTATTTTCTTCTCACCTATTGTGGTTCTGAATTCGTCAAGAAAAAACGTTCGGTAATGTCTGCAAAAATTTTACTGGAGAACCCGGGCATCGATCCCGGTACCTCTCGCATGCTAAGCGAGCGCTCTACCATGTGAGCTAGTTCCCCGATGATGTAAGTGAGATAAAATAATCAGTATAAACCTAGTGCATGTCTATGTTGTCTACATTGCGTTTCAAGTTTATACCAAAACAACAATGACGAGAAAAGTTTCCATATTTATAAAGCCCATTTAAAATCAAAATTGTGTTTGGTAGGTTGAGCCATCGGCTGTTTAAGCAGTCAAGTCACTTCTGTAATGAAACACTGTTTACCCACGTCCAGCTTAATTTTCGGTCACATACCCCTTGGATCTTTAGGAGCACAATTGTTTTCATATCCCGAAAAGTATGGGTGGCGATGCAGCTCTCGCTGAAAGAATGACGCGGAAAAAAGAAATGCCTAATAAAGCGGGAAAAAGCTTGGTATTTGATGAAACGAGTAATAACTACCAAAATAATGTGTTTGAATGCCATGTCCTCGTAGCGCAGGGGATAGCGCGCTGGACTTCTAATCCAGAGGTCGCGGGTTCGAATCCCGCCGAGGATGCTCAATATTTTTTGTCAGAAAATTAGAACTGCATAAATGACGACGCGGGTGCCGTATCAAGCTACAAAACTGCTGTTCTAACAGACAAAATGACAAACGCGGAAAGTGATGAACATATTAATTAGACTATATTACTTGTAGTATTTCAAACACATTAACACATTCAAGAACAACCGAAGTTCTTGGGAAACAGATATCAAGGCGCGTGGACAGCGTTTCTTTTGTGGTGTCTTAACTTTATTTTCTTCTCACCTATTGTGGTTCTGAATTCGTCAAGAAAAAACGTTCGGTAATGTCTGCAAAAATTTTACTGGAGAACCCGGGCATCGATCCCGGTACCTCTCGCATGCTAAGCGAGCGCTCTACCATGTGAGCTAGTTCCCCGATGATGTAAGTGAGATAAAATAATCAGTATAAACCTAGTGCATGTCTATGTTGTCTACATTGCGTTTCAAGTTTATACCAAAACAACAATGACGAGAAAAGTTTCCATATTTATAAAGCCCATTTAAAATCAAAATTGTGTTTGGTAGGTTGAGCCATCGGCTGTTTAAGCAGTCAAGTCACTTCTGTAATGAAACACTGTTTACCCACGTCCAGCTTAATTTTCGGTCACATACCCCTTGGATCTTTAGGAGCACAATTGTTTTCATATCCCGAAAAGTATGGGTGGCGATGCAGCTCTCGCTGAAAGAATGACGCGGAAAAAAGAAATGCCTAATAAAGCGGGAAAAAGCTTGGTATTTGATGAAACGAGTAATAACTACCAAAATAATGTGTTTGAATGCCATGTCCTCGTAGCGCAGGGGATAGCGCGCTGGACTTCTAATCCAGAGGTCGCGGGTTCGAATCCCGCCGAGGATGCTCAATATTTTTTGTCAGAAAATTAGAACTGCATAAATGACGACGCGGGTGCCGTATCAAGCTACAAAACTGCTGTTCTAACAGACAAAATGACAAACGCGGAAAGTGATGAACATATTAATTAGACTATATTACTTGTAGTATTTCAAACACATTAACACATTCAAGAACAACCGAAGTTCTTGGGAAACAGATATCAAGGCGCGTGGACAGCGTTTCTTTTGTGGTGTCTTAACTTTATTTTCTTCTCACCTATTGTGGTTCTGAATTCGTCAAGAAAAAACGTTCGGTAATGTCTGCAAAAATTTTACTGGAGAACCCGGGCATCGATCCCGGTACCTCTCGCATGCTAAGCGAGCGCTCTACCATGTGAGCTAGTTCCCCGATGATGTAAGTGAGATAAAATAATCAGTATAAACCTAGTGCATGTCTATGTTGTCTACATTGCGTTTCAAGTTTATACCAAAACAACAATGACGAGAAAAGTTTCCATATTTATAAAGCCCATTTAAAATCAAAATTGTGTTTGGTAGGTTGAGCCATCGGCTGTTTAAGCAGTCAAGTCACTTCTGTAATGAAACACTGTTTACCCACGTCCAGCTTAATTTTCGGTCACATACCCCTTGGATCTTTAGGAGCACAATTGTTTTCATATCCCGAAAAGTATGGGTGGCGATGCAGCTCTCGCTGAAAGAATGACGCGGAAAAAAGAAATGCCTAATAAAGCGGGAAAAAGCTTGGTATTTGATGAAACGAGTAATAACTACCAAAATAATGTGTTTGAATGCCATGTCCTCGTAGCGCAGGGGATAGCGCGCTGGACTTCTAATCCAGAGGTCGCGGGTTCGAATCCCGCCGAGGATGCTCAATATTTTTTGTCAGAAAATTAGAACTGCATAAATGACGACGCGGGTGCCGTATCAAGCTACAAAACTGCTGTTCTAACAGACAAAATGACAAACGCGGAAAGTGATGAACATATTAATTAGACTATATTACTTGTAGTATTTCAAACACATTAACACATTCAAGAACAACCGAAGTTCTTGGGAAACAGATATCAAGGCGCGTGGACAGCGTTTCTTTTGTGGTGTCTTAACTTTATTTTCTTCTCACCTATTGTGGTTCTGAATTCGTCAAGAAAAAACGTTCGGTAATGTCTGCAAAAATTTTACTGGAGAACCCGGGCATCGATCCCGGTACCTCTCGCATGCTAAGCGAGCGCTCTACCATGTGAGCTAGTTCCCCGATGATGTAAGTGAGATAAAATAATCAGTATAAACCTAGTGCATGTCTATGTTGTCTACATTGCGTTTCAAGTTTATACCAAAACAACAATGACGAGAAAAGTTTCCATATTTATAAAGCCCATTTAAAATCAAAATTGTGTTTGGTAGGTTGAGCCATCGGCTGTTTAAGCAGTCAAGTCACTTCTGTAATGAAACACTGTTTACCCACGTCCAGCTTAATTTTCGGTCACATACCCCTTGGATCTTTAGGAGCACAATTGTTTTCATATCCCGAAAAGTATGGGTGGCGATGCAGCTCTCGCTGAAAGAATGACGCGGAAAAAAGAAATGCCTAATAAAGCGGGAAAAAGCTTGGTATTTTATGAAACGAGTAATAACTACCAAAATAATGTGTTTGAATGCCATGTCCTCGTAGCGCAGGGGATAGCGCGCTGGACTTCTAATCCAGAGGTCGCGGGTTCGAATCCCGCCGAGGATGCTCAATATTTTTTGTCAGAAAATTAGAACTGCATAAATGACGACGCGGGTGCCGTATCAAGCTACAAAACTGCTGTTCTAACAGACAAAATGACAAACGCGGAAAGTGATGAACATATTAATTAGACTATATTACTTGTAGTATTTCAAACACATTAACACATTCAAGAACAACCGAAGTTCTTGGGAAACAGATATCAAGGCGCGTGGACAGCGTTTCTTTTGTGGTGTCTTAACTTTATTTTCTTCTCACCTATTGTGGTTCTGAATTCGTCAAGAAAAAACGTTCGGTAATGTCTGCAAAAATTTTACTGGAGAACCCGGGCATCGATCCCGGTACCTCTCGCATGCTAAGCGAGCGCTCTACCATGTGAGCTAGTTCCCCGATGATGTAAGTGAGATAAAATAATCAGTATAAACCTAGTGCATGTCTATGTTGTCTACATTGCGTTTCAAGTTTATACCAAAACAACAATGACGAGAAAAGTTTCCATATTTATAAAGCCCATTTAAAATCAAAATTGTGTTTGGTAGGTTGAGCCATCGGCTGTTTAAGCAGTCAAGTCACTTCTGTAATGAAACACTGTTTACCCACGTCCAGCTTAATTTTCAGTCACATACCCCTTGGATCTTTAGGAGCACAATTGTTTTCATATCCCGAAAAGTATGGGTGGCGATGCAGCTCTCGCTGAAAGAATGACGCGGAAAAAAGAAATGCCTAATAAAGCGGGAAAAAGCTTGGTATTTGATGAAACGAGTAATAACTACCAAAATAATGTGTTTGAATGCCATGTCCTCGTAGCGCAGGGGATAGCGCGCTGGACTTCTAATCCAGAGGTCGCGGGTTCGAATCCCGCCGAGGATGCTCAAGATTTTTTGTCAGAAAATTAGAACTGCATAAATGACGACGCGGGTGCCGTATCAAGCTACAAAACTGCTGTTCTAACAGACAAAATGACAAACGCGGAAAGTGATGAACATATTAATTAGACTATATTACTTGTAGTATTTCAAACACATTAACACATTCAAGAACAACCGAAGTTCTTGGGAAACAGATATCAAGGCGCGTGGACAGCGTTTCTTTTGTGGTGTCTTAACTTTATTTTCTTCTCACCTATTGTGGTTCTGAATTCGTCAAGAAAAAACGTTCGGTAATGTCTGCAAAAATTTTACTGGAGAACCCGGGCATCGATCCCGGTACCTCTCGCATGCTAAGCGAGCGCTCTACCATGTGAGCTAGTTCCCCGATGATGTAAGTGAGATAAAATAATCAGTATAAACCTAGTGCATGTCTATGTTGTCTACATTGCGTTTCAAGTTTATACCAAAACAACAATGACGAGAAAAGTTTCCATATTTATAAAGCCCATTTAAAATCAAAATTGTGTTTGGTAGGTTGAGCCATCGGCTGTTTAAGCAGTCAAGTCACTTCTGTAATGAAACACTGTTTACCCACGTCCAGCTTAATTTTCGGTCACATACCCCTTGAATCTTTAGGAGCACAATTGTTTTCATATCCCGAAAAGTATGGGTGGCGATGCAGCTCTCGCTGAAAGAATGACGCGGAAAAAAGAAATGCCTAATAAAGCGGGAAAAAGCTTGGTATTTTATGAAACGAGTAATAACTACCAAAATAATGTGTTTGAATGCCATGTCCTCGTAGCGCAGGGGATAGCGCGCTGGACTTCTAATCCAGAGGTCGCGGGTTCGAATCCCGCCGAGGATGCTCAATATTTTTTGTCAGAAAATTAGAACTGCATAAATGACGACGCGGGTGCCGTATCAAGCTACAAAACTGCTGTTCTAACAGACAAAATGACAAACGCGGAAAGTGATGAACATATTAATTAGACTATATTACTTGTAGTATTTCAAACACATTAACACATTCAAGAACAACCGAAGTTCTTGGGAAACAGATATCAAGGCGCGTGGACAGCGTTTCTTTTGTGGTGTCTTAACTTTATTTTCTTCTCACCTATTGTGGTTCTGAATTCGTCAAGAAAAAACGTTCGGTAATGTCTGCAAAAATTTTACTGGAGAACCCGGGCATCGATCCCGGTACCTCTCGCATGCTAAGCGAGCGCTCTACCATGTGAGCTAGTTCCCCGATGATGTAAGTGAGATAAAATAATCAGTATAAACCTAGTGCATGTCTATGTTGTCTACATTGCGTTTCAAGTTTATACCAAAACAACAATGACGAGAAAAGTTTCCATATTTATAAAGCCCATTTAAAATCAAAATTGTGTTTGGTAGGTTGAGCCATCGGCTGTTTAAGCAGTCAAGTCACTTCTGTAATGAAACACTGTTTACCCACGTCCAGCTTAATTTTCGGTCACATACCCCTTGGATCTTTAGGAGCACAATTGTTTTCATATCCCGAAAAGTATGGGTGGCGATGCAGCTCTCGCTGAAAGAATGACGCGGAAAAAAGAAATGCCTAATAAAGCGGGAAAAAGCTTGGTATTTTATGAAACGAGTAATAACTACCAAAATAATGTGTTTGAATGCCATGTCCTCGTAGCGCAGGGGATAGCGCGCTGGACTTCTAATCCAGAGGTCGCGGGTTCGAATCCCGCCGAGGATGCTCAATATTTTTTGTCAGAAAATTAGAACTGCATAAATGACGACGCGGGTGCCGTATCAAGCTACAAAACTGCTGTTCTAACAGACAAAATGACAAACGCGGAAAGTGATGAACATATTAATTAGACTATATTACTTGTAGTATTTCAAACACATTAACACATTCAAGAACAACCGAAGTTCTTGGGAAACAGATATCAAGGCGCGTGGACAGCGTTTCTTTTGTGGTGTCTTAACTTTATTTTCTTCTCACCTATTGTGGTTCTGAATTCGTCAAGAAAAAACGTTCGGTAATGTCTGCAAAAATTTTACTGGAGAACCCGGGCATCGATCCCGGTACCTCTCGCATGCTAAGCGAGCGCTCTACCATGTGAGCTAGTTCCCCGATGATGTAAGTGAGATAAAATAATCAGTATAAACCTAGTGCATGTCTATGTTGTCTACATTGCGTTTCAAGTTTATACCAAAACAACAATGACGAGAAAAGTTTCCATATTTATAAAGCCCATTTAAAATCAAAATTGTGTTTGGTAGGTTGAGCCATCGGCTGTTTAAGCAGTCAAGTCACTTCTGTAATGAAACACTGTTTACCCACGTCCAGCTTAATTTTCAGTCACATACCCCTTGGATCTTTAGGAGCACAATTGTTTTCATATCCCGAAAAGTATGGGTGGCGATGCAGCTCTCGCTGAAAGAATGACGCGGAAAAAAGAAATGCCTAATAAAGCGGGAAAAAGCTTGGTATTTGATGAAACGAGTAATAACTACCAAAATAATGTGTTTGAATGCCATGTCCTCGTAGCGCAGGGGATAGCGCGCTGGACTTCTAATCCAGAGGTCGCGGGTTCGAATCCCGCCGAGGATGCTCAAGATTTTTTGTCAGAAAATTAGAACTGCATAAATGACGACGCGGGTGCCGTATCAAGCTACAAAACTGCTGTTCTAACAGACAAAATGACAAACGCGGAAAGTGATGAACATATTAATTAGACTATATTACTTGTAGTATTTCAAACACATTAACACATTCAAGAACAACCGAAGTTCTTGGGAAACAGATATCAAGGCGCGTGGACAGCGTTTCTTTTGTGGTGTCTTAACTTTATTTTCTTCTCACCTATTGTGGTTCTGAATTCGTCAAGAAAAAACGTTCGGTAATGTCTGCAAAAATTTTACTGGAGAACCCGGGCATCGATCCCGGTACCTCTCGCATGCTAAGCGAGCGCTCTACCATGTGAGCTAGTTCCCCGATGATGTAAGTGAGATAAAATAATCAGTATAAACCTAGTGCATGTCTATGTTGTCTACATTGCGTTTCAAGTTTATACCAAAACAACAATGACGAGAAAAGTTTCCATATTTATAAAGCCCATTTAAAATCAAAATTGTGTTTGGTAGGTTGAGCCATCGGCTGTTTAAGCAGTCAAGTCACTTCTGTAATGAAACACTGTTTACCCACGTCCAGCTTAATTTTCGGTCACATACCCCTTGAATCTTTAGGAGCACAATTGTTTTCATATCCCGAAAAGTATGGGTGGCGATGCAGCTCTCGCTGAAAGAATGACGCGGAAAAAAGAAATGCCTAATAAAGCGGGAAAAAGCTTGGTATTTTATGAAACGAGTAATAACTACCAAAATAATGTGTTTGAATGCCATGTCCTCGTAGCGCAGGGGATAGCGCGCTGGACTTCTAATCCAGAGGTCGCGGGTTCGAATCCCGCCGAGGATGCTCAATATTTTTTGTCAGAAAATTAGAACTGCATAAATGACGAAGCGGGTGCCGTATCAAGCTACAAAACTGCTGTTCTAACAGACAAAATGACAAACGCGGAAAGTGATGAACATATTAATTAGACTATATTACTTGTAGTATTTCAAACACATTAACACATTCAAGAACAACCGAAGTTCTTGGGAAACAGATATCAAGGCGCGTGGACAGCGTTTCTTTTGTGGTGTCTTAACTTTATTTTCTTCTCACCTATTGTGGTTCTGAATTCGTCAAGAAAAAACGTTCGGTAATGTCTGCAAAAATTTTACTGGAGAACCCGGGCATCGATCCCGGTACCTCTCGTATGCTAAGCGAGCGCTCTACCATGTGAGCTAGTTCCCCGATGATGTAAGTGAGATAAAATAATCAGTATAAACCTAGTGCATGTCTATGTTGTCTACATTGCGTTTCAAGTTTATACCAAAACAACAATGACGAGAAAAGTTTCCATATTTATAAAGCCCATTTAAAATCAAAATTGTGTTTGGTAGGTTGAGCCATCGGCTGTTTAAGCAGTCAAGTCACTTCTGTAATGAAACACTGTTTACCCACGTCCAGCTTAATTTTCGGTCACATACCCCTTGGATCTTTAGGAGCACAATTGTTTTCATATCCCGAAAAGTATGGGTGGCGATGCAGCTCTCGCTGAAAGAATGACGCGGAAAAAAGAAATGCCTAATAAAGCGGGAAAAAGCTTGGTATTTTATGAAACGAGTAATAACTACCAAAATAATGTGTTTGAATGCCATGTCCTCGTAGCGCAGGGGATAGCGCGCTGGACTTCTAATCCAGAGGTCGCGGGTTCGAATCCCGCCGAGGATGCTCAATATTTTTTGTCAGAAAATTAGAACTGCATAAATGACGACGCGGGTGCCGTATCAAGCTACAAAACTGCTGTTCTAACAGACAAAATGACAAACGCGGAAAGTGATGAACATATTAATTAGACTATATTACTTGTAGTATTTCAAACACATTAACACATTCAAGAACAACCGAAGTTCTTGGGAAACAGATATCAAGGCGCGTGGACAGCGTTTCTTTTGTGGTGTCTTAACTTTATTTTCTTCTCACCTATTGTGGTTCTGAATTCGTCAAGAAAAAACGTTCGGTAATGTCTGCAAAAATTTTACTGGAGAACCCGGGCATCGATCCCGGTACCTCTCGCATGCTAAGCGAGCGCTCTACCATGTGAGCTAGTTCCCCGATGATGTAAGTGAGATAAAATAATCAGTATAAACCTAGTGCATGTCTATGTTGTCTACATTGCGTTTCAAGTTTATACCAAAACAACAATGACGAGAAAAGTTTCCATATTTATAAAGCCCATTTAAAATCAAAATTGTGTTTGGTAGGTTGAGCCATCGGCTGTTTAAGCAGTCAAGTCACTTCTGTAATGAAACACTGTTTACCCACGTCCAGCTTAATTTTCGGTCACATACCCCTTGGATCTTTAGGAGCACAATTGTTTTCATATCCCGAAAAGTATGGGTGGCGATGCAGCTCTCGCTGAAAGAATGACGCGGAAAAAAGAAATGCCTAATAAAGCGGGAAAAAGCTTGGTATTTTATGAAACGAGTAATAACTACCAAAATAATGTGTTTGAATGCCATGTCCTCGTAGCGCAGGGGATAGCGCGCTGGACTTCTAATCCAGAGGTCGCGGGTTCGAATCCCGCCGAGGATGCTCAATATTTTTTGTCAGAAAATTAGAACTGCATAAATGACGACGCGGGTGCCGTATCAAGCTACAAAACTGCTGTTCTAACAGACAAAATGACAAACGCGGAAAGTGATGAACATATTAATTAGACTATATTACTTGTAGTATTTCAAACACATTAACACATTCAAGAACAACCGAAGTTCTTGGGAAACAGATATCAAGGCGCGTGGACAGCGTTTCTTTTGTGGTGTCTTAACTTTATTTTCTTCTCACCTATTGTGGTTCTGAATTCGTCAAGAAAAAACGTTCGGTAATGTCTACAAAATTTTTACTGGAGAACCCGGGCATCGATCCCGGTACCTCTCGCATGCTAAGCGAGCGCTCTACCATGTGAGCTAGTTCCCCGATGATGTAAGTGAGATAAAATAATCAGTATAAACCTAGTGCATGCACTGAAAAAAAAAACTCGTCAACTTGATTGATAAAAGTCGTCAAATTGATTGTCCCCAGGACGACGACCCTTTTAATCAAAATGAATTTAATTTTAATCAAGATGATTAATCAATTAATCATTTTGATTAAACATAACAATCAACTTGATTAAACATAACAATCAAATTGATTAATCATATAATCACACTGGCTATTTTGTAATCATATTTGATGAAAACTTCAATCAACATGACTAATCAAGATAATCTAAATGCTGAATTTTGTGATCAAATTGATTTTTATTTTAATCGGGTTGATTAAAAGCTCGATCGATCCAAAAAAGGTTTGATCGCAAAAATATTGGTTTCTATCAGTACCAATAAAGCAAATTATAATGTAACAAATTAACATCTTTGTTTGAATGTTTCATTAGAGTGCCATTCTCAGATTTTTGGTGTGTGATGTTCTGTACTTTCAACACTGTGCAAAGTATATTCATAGAATGCAGGACAATAATATTGATTTTATAAATATTGGCACAATTACATTATGTGAAACCATCAATGAAGACCGCAATCAATACAGAATTTTCACCACCAAGACAGCTTAATATGTATAGGTTTTTAAAAATATAGATAAAAAAACATACAGACAAATAAAAAAATTTATTTCAATTGTTTAATGTACTTAAACGATAAAAGCAGCATAAAAATATTCTTAATAACAGAAAATTACATCAGACAAGTCAATTTTTATAGTGTAATCTGTAACATAAGTTTGTTAGAAGTAAACATTTCAAAAGCAAGAATAAATATTATAATTAAACTTTGAATATAACCTATAAACAGGATAAATTAATCTTTAAAAGTTTATATGTTCCTATTTGTTTTTAATTACATCTTAAATGAAAGTAAAAATGCAGCATATTCTAGTTTTGTCCATTATCAATCTTGTCGTGATGTCTTGTGTAGAAATAATTTCAAGAACATTTTCATCTTCTCATCCTTAGAACAAATTCTTTTGGAATAAAGTGTAATTGTATCTCCTCATATGCTGTAGGTATTTACATGAAACAACCATATTTCGATCATGGTAATTGGTCAAGGACTGCCTTTATCAAGGAGCTACTAGTTCATTTGAATATGTCTTCAACAAAATTTTAAAAGTTGTCACTTCTCATTTTCATGGCACGACTTTAATAACAGATGGCAATGATAAGGGCTGAAAAGAAAAAGAAAAATGCATTCATAATTGTTCCTAATCATTTCAATTCATAGTACAACAGACAAAATAAATTGTACTGAAACATCTTTCTGATCAAATATGTCAAATGAATAATCTCTTGATGTTATATTTAGGAAATTAGATTTATTGGATATTTTACCACAAGTCCATCATATTGTATCCATTTAAATTAAGTAAGAGCCTTTATGGGTTTAATGCTAGACTTTAGTTAAATATCTAATAAATCATACCTTCGATAACTATTTTGATTTTAATATGGTAATTATTAAATAAATTGATTTGACTGTAGTATGCGAGGTTCTTACCTAGGAAAAATAACATTTTTAATTTTATCGCATGATATCATCAATATCAGAAGGTCACTTCTACTATATCATCACTTATATTAATTTTTCGGCTATATCAAGGCATCCAGTTTTTATTGGGGAGGAAGCCAGACTAAGAACCCCCCCCCCCCATTCGGTAGGATAACTAAGTGTTGACAGGCACGTTATCCATTAATAGGCAACTTCATACTTCAATCACTCTTCCACTCATTTGAAATATCGAATGCTATAACATGTAAATATCAATGATATTTCAAAAGATAAAAGTTTCCCTCCAACCAAAACAATTGACATGGAAATGACCAGAATGGTAAAATGTGGTTGAAACTGCACACTGCTAACATGGTTTTATTTTTAAGCATATATATTACATTAATTTCCTTATTTATTTATTTACAAAGACTACATACCTATGCAGTATTTTAAAGTTGAAATGATGTCTTTACAAGATCTCATGTGTTGTCTCTGAAGAAACTAAACATGAAACTGCAGAACTGTAAAATAAAAATCTTGTTAAAAAAACATACAAAATATTATGACCAATTTTTTTAAAATGTTTTGGTTAAACATGTTAAACACTTTCTATTTTGGGATTTTGTTTTGTGTTGAATCCAGCAGTGCATGTACGTGTATTGTTTTTATTTTTGATTGCGGGGCCTCAGTTGTGGCAGAGTTGTTAAGGTAGTTCGTCTACTATTGATTCAGGTGGTCTGTCAACACTGAAGTTGCAGGTTTGAGTCTCACTGTGGGCAGGGTGTACTCAACTGCAATCTTAACTGACAAGGCTTGCCAGTCTTCCTAGCAAAGGTCAGAGGTTTGCTTCAGCTTACTCACACACAAAAACTAGACACCATGATATAGCTGAAAAATTGCTGAAAGTGGCATTAAACAACATTTAAACAAACACTTTTTCTGGATTAAAGATTTTCAGCTCTTTTTGTTCCGTCAGTTCATTATCATTCACTTGTATTTTGTACATTGAACATATTTAGCTTTATTTAGTTAGTGGTTTTCCATGGTACTAGTATATATTCTAAAAAAAAAAGCACATTTCTTGGTACATGTTTATATTACAAAGACTCCAACCCCTCCCTCCTTGTTTAGCTTTTTTTATGTTTTATATTGAATTTCTTCATTAAATAAAATTACAACACTATGAACTTTAAATAGTCTATAAATTAATAATCTTATAAGAAAGATCAAAATACTTCCTTCAAGTGAAATTAATTTTATAATTAAAGTGAAGTCACCTACTTTGTGTTTCGAGATGAAGAGATATCTAACAAACACATCAACTCTCATCCCTTAATTTTTAGAATATGTGACAGATTTGGGCTTCCAAAAATATAAATTTTCATATTTAGGTACAATTATTATAATGAAAGTGAATTCACCCACTTTGTTTTGAGACACCGAGATACGCACCCATTCTCAAAAACAAATACCTAGATGACATCTACTCTCATTACTCAATTTTTAGAATATGTGACAGATTTGAGCTTCGAAAAAAAACTAAATATTAATTTTCATATGAAGTTTAGGTACAACTATTTATAATGAAAGTGAAGTCACCCACTTTGTTTTGAGACACCGAGATATGCACCCATTCTCAAAAACAAATACCTAGATGACATCAACTCTCATCCCTAAATATTTAGGATATGTAATAGATTTGAGCTCCCAAAAAATATTAATTTTCATATAAAGTTTAGGTACTAGTACAATAATTTATAATGAAAGTAAAGTCACCCACTTTGTTTCGAGACACCGGGATACACACCCATTCTCAAAAACAAATACCTAGATGACATCAACTCTCATTTCTGCATTTTTAGAATAAGTGATAAATTTACTTATTTAGTCTTGAAAAAAAAGATCAATAGACAATAGACTAGTTCCACTAAGAGTGAATCAGAAACTGGTTTACATTATGTGTTAAAAAAGTAACAAACATGTAAAAATTATGTAGTTGTGTTGTTCCTGCGTGTAATTACAAGTTGTTCTGAAAGGCTGTGGAGAGCTCGAACATTACTGTCTTCATTGTTACACATTGGAACGTTAAAAAGAAGGGAGAGAAACCTATTTTTCTATGCCAGAAGATTTTTACTTTCGAATGGACAAACGGGTGTGCCGTGGTGCAGTTTTGTAAAATAAATGATAAAAACAAGATAAATGCAATAGATCGCTATATGATTTGGTAATTGAGATTAAAATAAACCGGTCTTACTTGTGTTTGTAAAACACTCCTTAACGAGGTGTCGTGAATCGACACGTGATGATCGTGCTAAATGTCTCGTTAATGTCTTTGAATATGCATTTTGTTATATATTGAGTTTTAAAACTTACCCATTATATCTTTCTGTATATGCGGACAAGTCTGGATTTCTCTAAACACGGTAAATTTCTATTTCTCTTCAGTCGCGGCAAAATCATGTCAATAATGGCGGCTATTGCACATGCGTGATATTGATACTGTAGCACGTGCTTCTCAAGTCTTGATTAACTTCATCATCAATTTTATTATGTCTTAAGTCAAAAGCCAATTTGATTATCGTATAGGGAGCATTTGATTAAAGAAGTCATCAGTTTGACTGATAATTTTTTTCAGTGTGTCTATGTTGTCTACATTGCGTTTCAAGTTTATACCAAAACAACAATGACGAGAAAAGTTTCCATATTTATAAAGCCCATTTAAAATCAAAATTGTGTTTGGTAGGTTGAGCCATCGGCTGTTTAAGCAGTCAAGTCACTTCTGTAATGAAACACTGTTTACCCACGTCCAGCTTAATTTTCGGTCACATACCCCTTGGATCTTTAGGAGCACAATTGTTTTCATATCCCGAAAAGTATGGGTGGCGATGCAGCTCTCGCTGAAAGAATGACGCGGAAAAAAGAAATGCCTAATAAAGCGGGAAAAAGCTTGGTATTTTATGAAACGAGTAATAACTACCAAAATAATGTGTTTGAATGCCATGTCCTCGTAGCGCAGGGGATAGCGCGCTGGACTTCTAATCCAGAGGTCGCGGGTTCGAATCCCGCCGAGGATGCTCAATATTTTTTGTCAGAAAATTAGAACTGCATAAATGACGACGCGGGTGCCGTATCAAGCTACAAAACTGCTGTTCTAACAGACAAAATGACAAACGCGGAAAGTGATGAACATATTAATTAGACTATATTACTTGTAGTATTTCAAACACATTAACACATTCAAGAACAACCGAAGTTCTTGGGAAACAGATATCAAGGCGCGTGGACAGCGTTTCTTTTGTGGTGTCTTAACTTTATTTTCTTCTCACCTATTGTGGTTCTGAATTCGTCAAGAAAAAACGTTCGGTAATGTCTGCAAAAATTTTACTGGAGAACCCGGGCATCGATCCCGGTACCTCTCGCATGCTAAGCGAGCGCTCTACCATGTGAGCTAGTTCCCCGATGATGTAAGTGAGATAAAATAATCAGTATAAACCTAGTGCATGTCTATGTTGTCTACATTGCGTTTCAAGTTTATACCAAAACAACAATGACGAGAAAAGTTTCCATATTTATAAAGCCCATTTAAAATCAAAATTGTGTTTGGTAGGTTGAGCCATCGGCTGTTTAAGCAGTCAAGTCACTTCTGTAATGAAACACTGTTTACCCACGTCCAGCTTAATTTTCGGTCACATACCCCTTGGATCTTTAGGAGCACAATTGTTTTCATATCCCGAAAAGTATGGGTGGCGATGCAGCTCTCGCTGAAAGAATGACGCGGAAAAAAGAAATGCCTAATAAAGCGGGAAAAAGCTTGGTATTTTATGAAACGAGTAATAACTACCAAAATAATGTGTTTGAATGCCATGTCCTCGTAGCGCAGGGGATAGCGCGCTGGACTTCTAATCCAGAGGTCGCGGGTTCGAATCCCGCCGAGGATGCTCAATATTTTTTGTCAGAAAATTAGAACTGCATAAATGACGACGCGGGTGCCGTATCAAGCTACAAAACTGCTGTTCTAACAGACAAAATGACAAACGCGGAAAGTGATGAACATATTAATTAGACTATATTACTTGTAGTATTTCAAACACATTAACACATTCAAGAACAACCGAAGTTCTTGGGAAACAGATATCAAGGCGCGTGGACAGCGTTTCTTTTGTGGTGTCTTAACTTTATTTTCTTCTCACCTATTGTGGTTCTGAATTCGTCAAGAAAAAACGTTCGGTAATGTCTGCAAAAATTTTACTGGAGAACCCGGGCATCGATCCCGGTACCTCTCGCATGCTAAGCGAGCGCTCTACCATGTGAGCTAGTTCCCCGATGATGTAAGTGAGATAAAATAATCAGTATAAACCTAGTGCATGTCTATGTTGTCTACATTGCGTTTCAAGTTTATACCAAAACAACAATGACGAGAAAAGTTTCCATATTTATAAAGCCCATTTAAAATCAAAATTGTGTTTGGTAGGTTGAGCCATCGGCTGTTTAAGCAGTCAAGTCACTTCTGTAATGAAACACTGTTTACCCACGTCCAGCTTAATTTTCGGTCACATACCCCTTGGATCTTTAGGAGCACAATTGTTTTCATATCCCGAAAAGTATGGGTGGCGATGCAGCTCTCGCTGAAAGAATGACGCGGAAAAAAGAAATGCCTAATAAAGCGGGAAAAAGCTTGGTATTTTATGAAACGAGTAATAACTACCAAAATAATGTGTTTGAATGCCATGTCCTCGTAGCGCAGGGGATAGCGCGCTGGACTTCTAATCCAGAGGTCGCGGGTTCGAATCCCGCCGAGGATGCTCAATATTTTTTGTCAGAAAATTAGAACTGCATAAATGACGACGCGGGTGCCGTATCAAGCTACAAAACTGCTGTTCTAACAGACAAAATGACAAACGCGGAAAGTGATGAACATATTAATTAGACTATATTACTTGTAGTATTTCAAACACATTAACACATTCAAGAACAACCGAAGTTCTTGGGAAACAGATATCAAGGCGCGTGGACAGCGTTTCTTTTGTGGTGTCTTAACTTTATTTTCTTCTCACCTATTGTGGTTCTGAATTCGTCAAGAAAAAACGTTCGGTAATGTCTGCAAAAATTTTACTGGAGAACCCGGGCATCGATCCCGGTACCTCTCGCATGCTAAGCGAGCGCTCTACCATGTGAGCTAGTTCCCCGATGATGTAAGTGAGATAAAATAATCAGTATAAACCTAGTGCATGTCTATGTTGTCTACATTGCGTTTCAAGTTTATACCAAAACAACAATGACGAGAAAAGTTTCCATATTTATAAAGCCCATTTAAAATCAAAATTGTGTTTGGTAGGTTGAGCCATCGGCTGTTTAAGCAGTCAAGTCACTTCTGTAATGAAACACTGTTTACCCACGTCCAGCTTAATTTTCGGTCACATACCCCTTGGATCTTTAGGAGCACAATTGTTTTCATATCCCGAAAAGTATGGGTGGCGATGCAGCTCTCGCTGAAAGAATGACGCGGAAAAAAGAAATGCCTAATAAAGCGGGAAAAAGCTTGGTATTTTATGAAACGAGTAATAACTACCAAAATAATGTGTTTGAATGCCATGTCCTCGTAGCGCAGGGGATAGCGCGCTGGACTTCTAATCCAGAGGTCGCGGGTTCGAATCCCGCCGAGGATGCTCAATATTTTTTGTCAGAAAATTAGAACTGCATAAATGACGACGCGGGTGCCGTATCAAGCTACAAAACTGCTGTTCTAACAGACAAAATGACAAACGCGGAAAGTGATGAACATATTAATTAGACTATATTACTTGTAGTATTTCAAACACATTAACACATTCAAGAACAACCGAAGTTCTTGGGAAACAGATATCAAGGCGCGTGGACAGCGTTTCTTTTGTGGTGTCTTAACTTTATTTTCTTCTCACCTATTGTGGTTCTGAATTCGTCAAGAAAAAACGTTCGGTAATGTCTGCAAAAATTTTACTGGAGAACCCGGGCATCGATCCCGGTACCTCTCGCATGCTAAGCGAGCGCTCTACCATGTGAGCTAGTTCCCCGATGATGTAAGTGAGATAAAATAATCAGTATAAACCTAGTGCATGTCTATGTTGTCTACATTGCGTTTCAAGTTTATACCAAAACAACAATGACGAGAAAAGTTTCCATATTTATAAAGCCCATTTAAAATCAAAATTGTGTTTGGTAGGTTGAGCCATCGGCTGTTTAAGCAGTCAAGTCACTTCTGTAATGAAACACTGTTTACCCACGTCCAGCTTAATTTTCGGTCACATACCCCTTGGATCTTTAGGAGCACAATTGTTTTCATATCCCGAAAAGTATGGGTGGCGATGCAGCTCTCGCTGAAAGAATGACGCGGAAAAAAGAAATGCCTAATAAAGCGGGAAAAAGCTTGGTATTTTATGAAACGAGTAATAACTACCAAAATAATGTGTTTGAATGCCATGTCCTCGTAGCGCAGGGGATAGCGCGCTGGACTTCTAATCCAGAGGTCGCGGGTTCGAATCCCGCCGAGGATGCTCAATATTTTTTGTCAGAAAATTAGAACTGCATAAATGACGACGCGGGTGCCGTATCAAGCTACAAAACTGCTGTTCTAACAGACAAAATGACAAACGCGGAAAGTGATGAACATATTAATTAGACTATATTACTTGTAGTATTTCAAACACATTAACACATTCAAGAACAACCGAAGTTCTTGGGAAACAGATATCAAGGCGCGTGGACAGCGTTTCTTTTGTGGTGTCTTAACTTTATTTTCTTCTCACCTATTGTGGTTCTGAATTCGTCAAGAAAAAACGTTCGGTAATGTCTGCAAAAATTTTACTGGAGAACCCGGGCATCGATCCCGGTACCTCTCGCATGCTAAGCGAGCGCTCTACCATGTGAGCTAGTTCCCCGATGATGTAAGTGAGATAAAATAATCAGTATAAACCTAGTGCATGTCTATGTTGTCTACATTGCGTTTCAAGTTTATACCAAAACAACAATGACGAGAAAAGTTTCCATATTTATAAAGCCCATTTAAAATCAAAATTGTGTTTGGTAGGTTGAGCCATCGGCTGTTTAAGCAGTCAAGTCACTTCTGTAATGAAACACTGTTTACCCACGTCCAGCTTAATTTTCGGTCACATACCCCTTGGATCTTTAGGAGCACAATTGTTTTCATATCCCGAAAAGTATGGGTGGCGATGCAGCTCTCGCTGAAAGAATGACGCGGAAAAAAGAAATGCCTAATAAAGCGGGAAAAAGCTTGGTATTTTATGAAACGAGTAATAACTACCAAAATAATGTGTTTGAATGCCATGTCCTCGTAGCGCAGGGGATAGCGCGCTGGACTTCTAATCCAGAGGTCGCGGGTTCGAATCCCGCCGAGGATGCTCAATATTTTTTGTCAGAAAATTAGAACTGCATAAATGACGACGCGGGTGCCGTATCAAGCTACAAAACTGCTGTTCTAACAGACAAAATGACAAACGCGGAAAGTGATGAACATATTAATTAGACTATATTACTTGTAGTATTTCAAACACATTAACACATTCAAGAACAACCGAAGTTCTTGGGAAACAGATATCAAGGCGCGTGGACAGCGTTTCTTTTGTGGTGTCTTAACTTTATTTTCTTCTCACCTATTGTGGTTCTGAATTCGTCAAGAAAAAACGTTCGGTAATGTCTGCAAAAATTTTACTGGAGAACCCGGGCATCGATCCCGGTACCTCTCGCATGCTAAGCGAGCGCTCTACCATGTGAGCTAGTTCCCCGATGATGTAAGTGAGATAAAATAATCAGTATAAACCTAGTGCATGTCTATGTTGTCTACATTGCGTTTCAAGTTTATACCAAAACAACAATGACGAGAAAAGTTTCCATATTTATAAAGCCCATTTAAAATCAAAATTGTGTTTGGTAGGTTGAGCCATCGGCTGTTTAAGCAGTCAAGTCACTTCTGTAATGAAACACTGTTTACCCACGTCCAGCTTAATTTTCGGTCACATACCCCTTGGATCTTTAGGAGCACAATTGTTTTCATATCCCGAAAAGTATGGGTGGCGATGCAGCTCTCGCTGAAAGAATGACGCGGAAAAAAGAAATGCCTAATAAAGCGGGAAAAAGCTTGGTATTTTATGAAACGAGTAATAACTACCAAAATAATGTGTTTGAATGCCATGTCCTCGTAGCGCAGGGGATAGCGCGCTGGACTTCTAATCCAGAGGTCGCGGGTTCGAATCCCGCCGAGGATGCTCAATATTTTTTGTCAGAAAATTAGAACTGCATAAATGACGACGCGGGTGCCGTATCAAGCTACAAAACTGCTGTTCTAACAGACAAAATGACAAACGCGGAAAGTGATGAACATATTAATTAGACTATATTACTTGTAGTATTTCAAACACATTAACACATTCAAGAACAACCGAAGTTCTTGGGAAACAGATATCAAGGCGCGTGGACAGCGTTTCTTTTGTGGTGTCTTAACTTTATTTTCTTCTCACCTATTGTGGTTCTGAATTCGTCAAGAAAAAACGTTCGGTAATGTCTGCAAAAATTTTACTGGAGAACCCGGGCATCGATCCCGGTACCTCTCGCATGCTAAGCGAGCGCTCTACCATGTGAGCTAGTTCCCCGATGATGTAAGTGAGATAAAATAATCAGTATAAACCTAGTGCATGTCTATGTTGTCTACATTGCGTTTCAAGTTTATACCAAAACAACAATGACGAGAAAAGTTTCCATATTTATAAAGCCCATTTAAAATCAAAATTGTGTTTGGTAGGTTGAGCCATCGGCTGTTTAAGCAGTCAAGTCACTTCTGTAATGAAACACTGTTTACCCACGTCCAGCTTAATTTTCGGTCACATACCCCTTGGATCTTTAGGAGCACAATTGTTTTCATATCCCGAAAAGTATGGGTGGCGATGCAGCTCTCGCTGAAAGAATGACGCGGAAAAAAGAAATGCCTAATAAAGCGGGAAAAAGCTTGGTATTTTATGAAACGAGTAATAACTACCAAAATAATGTGTTTGAATGCCATGTCCTCGTAGCGCAGGGGATAGCGCGCTGGACTTCTAATCCAGAGGTCGCGGGTTCGAATCCCGCCGAGGATGCTCAATATTTTTTGTCAGAAAATTAGAACTGCATAAATGACGACGCGGGTGCCGTATCAAGCTACAAAACTGCTGTTCTAACAGACAAAATGACAAACGCGGAAAGTGATGAACATATTAATTAGACTATATTACTTGTAGTATTTCAAACACATTAACACATTCAAGAACAACCGAAGTTCTTGGGAAACAGATATCAAGGCGCGTGGACAGCGTTTCTTTTGTGGTGTCTTAACTTTATTTTCTTCTCACCTATTGTGGTTCTGAATTCGTCAAGAAAAAACGTTCGGTAATGTCTGCAAAAATTTTACTGGAGAACCCGGGCATCGATCCCGGTACCTCTCGCATGCTAAGCGAGCGCTCTACCATGTGAGCTAGTTCCCCGATGATGTAAGTGAGATAAAATAATCAGTATAAACCTAGTGCATGTCTATGTTGTCTACATTGCGTTTCAAGTTTATACCAAAACAACAATGACGAGAAAAGTTTCCATATTTATAAAGCCCATTTAAAATCAAAATTGTGTTTGGTAGGTTGAGCCATCGGCTGTTTAAGCAGTCAAGTCACTTCTGTAATGAAACACTGTTTACCCACGTCCAGCTTAATTTTCGGTCACATACCCCTTGGATCTTTAGGAGCACAATTGTTTTCATATCCCGAAAAGTATGGGTGGCGATGCAGCTCTCGCTGAAAGAATGACGCGGAAAAAAGAAATGCCTAATAAAGCGGGAAAAAGCTTGGTATTTTATGAAACGAGTAATAACTACCAAAATAATGTGTTTGAATGCCATGTCCTCGTAGCGCAGGGGATAGCGCGCTGGACTTCTAATCCAGAGGTCGCGGGTTCGAATCCCGCCGAGGATGCTCAATATTTTTTGTCAGAAAATTAGAACTGCATAAATGACGACGCGGGTGCCGTATCAAGCTACAAAACTGCTGTTCTAACAGACAAAATGACAAACGCGGAAAGTGATGAACATATTAATTAGACTATATTACTTGTAGTATTTCAAACACATTAACACATTCAAGAACAACCGAAGTTCTTGGGAAACAGATATCAAGGCGCGTGGACAGCGTTTCTTTTGTGGTGTCTTAACTTTATTTTCTTCTCACCTATTGTGGTTCTGAATTCGTCAAGAAAAAACGTTCGGTAATGTCTGCAAAAATTTTACTGGAGAACCCGGGCATCGATCCCGGTACCTCTCGCATGCTAAGCGAGCGCTCTACCATGTGAGCTAGTTCCCCGATGATGTAAGTGAGATAAAATAATCAGTATAAACCTAGTGCATGTCTATGTTGTCTACATTGCGTTTCAAGTTTATACCAAAACAACAATGACGAGAAAAGTTTCCATATTTATAAAGCCCATTTAAAATCAAAATTGTGTTTGGTAGGTTGAGCCATCGGCTGTTTAAGCAGTCAAGTCACTTCTGTAATGAAACACTGTTTACCCACGTCCAGCTTAATTTTCGGTCACATACCCCTTGGATCTTTAGGAGCACAATTGTTTTCATATCCCGAAAAGTATGGGTGGCGATGCAGCTCTCGCTGAAAGAATGACGCGGAAAAAAGAAATGCCTAATAAAGCGGGAAAAAGCTTGGTATTTTATGAAACGAGTAATAACTACCAAAATAATGTGTTTGAATGCCATGTCCTCGTAGCGCAGGGGATAGCGCGCTGGACTTCTAATCCAGAGGTCGCGGGTTCGAATCCCGCCGAGGATGCTCAATATTTTTTGTCAGAAAATTAGAACTGCATAAATGACGACGCGGGTGCCGTATCAAGCTACAAAACTGCTGTTCTAACAGACAAAATGACAAACGCGGAAAGTGATGAACATATTAATTAGACTATATTACTTGTAGTATTTCAAACACATTAACACATTCAAGAACAACCGAAGTTCTTGGGAAACAGATATCAAGGCGCGTGGACAGCGTTTCTTTTGTGGTGTCTTAACTTTATTTTCTTCTCACCTATTGTGGTTCTGAATTCGTCAAGAAAAAACGTTCGGTAATGTCTGCAAAAATTTTACTGGAGAACCCGGGCATCGATCCCGGTACCTCTCGCATGCTAAGCGAGCGCTCTACCATGTGAGCTAGTTCCCCGATGATGTAAGTGAGATAAAATAATCAGTATAAACCTAGTGCATGTCTATGTTGTCTACATTGCGTTTCAAGTTTATACCAAAACAACAATGACGAGAAAAGTTTCCATATTTATAAAGCCCATTTAAAATCAAAATTGTGTTTGGTAGGTTGAGCCATCGGCTGTTTAAGCAGTCAAGTCACTTCTGTAATGAAACACTGTTTACCCACGTCCAGCTTAATTTTCGGTCACATACCCCTTGGATCTTTAGGAGCACAATTGTTTTCATATCCCGAAAAGTATGGGTGGCGATGCAGCTCTCGCTGAAAGAATGACGCGGAAAAAAGAAATGCCTAATAAAGCGGGAAAAAGCTTGGTATTTTATGAAACGAGTAATAACTACCAAAATAATGTGTTTGAATGCCATGTCCTCGTAGCGCAGGGGATAGCGCGCTGGACTTCTAATCCAGAGGTCGCGGGTTCGAATCCCGCCGAGGATGCTCAATATTTTTTGTCAGAAAATTAGAACTGCATAAATGACGACGCGGGTGCCGTATCAAGCTACAAAACTGCTGTTCTAACAGACAAAATGACAAACGCGGAAAGTGATGAACATATTAATTAGACTATATTACTTGTAGTATTTCAAACACATTAACACATTCAAGAACAACCGAAGTTCTTGGGAAACAGATATCAAGGCGCGTGGACAGCGTTTCTTTTGTGGTGTCTTAACTTTATTTTCTTCTCACCTATTGTGGTTCTGAATTCGTCAAGAAAAAACGTTCGGTAATGTCTGCAAAAATTTTACTGGAGAACCCGGGCATCGATCCCGGTACCTCTCGCATGCTAAGCGAGCGCTCTACCATGTGAGCTAGTTCCCCGATGATGTAAGTGAGATAAAATAATCAGTATAAACCTAGTGCATGTCTATGTTGTCTACATTGCGTTTCAAGTTTATACCAAAACAACAATGACGAGAAAAGTTTCCATATTTATAAAGCCCATTTAAAATCAAAATTGTGTTTGGTAGGTTGAGCCATCGGCTGTTTAAGCAGTCAAGTCACTTCTGTAATGAAACACTGTTTACCCACGTCCAGCTTAATTTTCGGTCACATACCCCTTGGATCTTTAGGAGCACAATTGTTTTCATATCCCGAAAAGTATGGGTGGCGATGCAGCTCTCGCTGAAAGAATGACGCGGAAAAAAGAAATGCCTAATAAAGCGGGAAAAAGCTTGGTATTTTATGAAACGAGTAATAACTACCAAAATAATGTGTTTGAATGCCATGTCCTCGTAGCGCAGGGGATAGCGCGCTGGACTTCTAATCCAGAGGTCGCGGGTTCGAATCCCGCCGAGGATGCTCAATATTTTTTGTCAGAAAATTAGAACTGCATAAATGACGACGCGGGTGCCGTATCAAGCTACAAAACTGCTGTTCTAACAGACAAAATGACAAACGCGGAAAGTGATGAACATATTAATTAGACTATATTACTTGTAGTATTTCAAACACATTAACACATTCAAGAACAACCGAAGTTCTTGGGAAACAGATATCAAGGCGCGTGGACAGCGTTTCTTTTGTGGTGTCTTAACTTTATTTTCTTCTCACCTATTGTGGTTCTGAATTCGTCAAGAAAAAACGTTCGGTAATGTCTGCAAAAATTTTACTGGAGAACCCGGGCATCGATCCCGGTACCTCTCGCATGCTAAGCGAGCGCTCTACCATGTGAGCTAGTTCCCCGATGATGTAAGTGAGATAAAATAATCAGTATAAACCTAGTGCATGTCTATGTTGTCTACATTGCGTTTCAAGTTTATACCAAAACAACAATGACGAGAAAAGTTTCCATATTTATAAAGCCCATTTAAAATCAAAATTGTGTTTGGTAGGTTGAGCCATCGGCTGTTTAAGCAGTCAAGTCACTTCTGTAATGAAACACTGTTTACCCACGTCCAGCTTAATTTTCGGTCACATACCCCTTGGATCTTTAGGAGCACAATTGTTTTCATATCCCGAAAAGTATGGGTGGCGATGCAGCTCTCGCTGAAAGAATGACGCGGAAAAAAGAAATGCCTAATAAAGCGGGAAAAAGCTTGGTATTTTATGAAACGAGTAATAACTACCAAAATAATGTGTTTGAATGCCATGTCCTCGTAGCGCAGGGGATAGCGCGCTGGACTTCTAATCCAGAGGTCGCGGGTTCGAATCCCGCCGAGGATGCTCAATATTTTTTGTCAGAAAATTAGAACTGCATAAATGACGACGCGGGTGCCGTATCAAGCTACAAAACTGCTGTTCTAACAGACAAAATGACAAACGCGGAAAGTGATGAACATATTAATTAGACTATATTACTTGTAGTATTTCAAACACATTAACACATTCAAGAACAACCGAAGTTCTTGGGAAACAGATATCAAGGCGCGTGGACAGCGTTTCTTTTGTGGTGTCTTAACTTTATTTTCTTCTCACCTATTGTGGTTCTGAATTCGTCAAGAAAAAACGTTCGGTAATGTCTGCAAAAATTTTACTGGAGAACCCGGGCATCGATCCCGGTACCTCTCGCATGCTAAGCGAGCGCTCTACCATGTGAGCTAGTTCCCCGATGATGTAAGTGAGATAAAATAATCAGTATAAACCTAGTGCATGTCTATGTTGTCTACATTGCGTTTCAAGTTTATACCAAAACAACAATGACGAGAAAAGTTTCCATATTTATAAAGCCCATTTAAAATCAAAATTGTGTTTGGTAGGTTGAGCCATCTGCGGTTTAAAGCATGTTTTTCTAACAGTTTTGCGTAGGAATTTTTGTCTTTGGCATTGTACTACTTTTTCATATGTTCTAAGGGAAACTACCCGCCGAGAATGTCCCGTAGCTAGAAAACAGATGTATTCATAAATTTGTCTGCCTGTCGTGTAGTATAGATGAAAAATTTATTTATTTATTTATTTATTTATTTATTTATTTATTTATTTATTTATTTATTTATTTATTTATTTATTTATTTATTTATTTATTTATTTATTTATTTATTTATTTATTTATTTATTCGAGCAGTAGTTGCGTCTAGTACAATTGATTTTCCTTACATAGTTCTAATAGCACATACGTTATAAATTTCCATTACTTTTAACTAATTTTTCCATATAATTAAAATATTCTAACATATTTTGTTAAAAATCCCTACCTGCAGAAAAAAGCAGGAACCTATAAATCAACTAGTTATACTAGCCCCAGCAATAACAAAGAACTGCATTTAATTGTATCTTTTTTTTTCAATTTCAATGTCAAACTGCATACTTGATCATAATTTAACATCAACGTCACATAGTGAAAATATCATTTAAACATTTCTATGTTTATAAATAATTTCTATCAAAGTAAATATTATCTTTTTTTATTTGTTTTGTTCGAAGTTCGACAATTTTTCAGCTATATCATGGTGTCCGGTTTTAGTTTAAGCATATTTTATTTCTCATCTTAACAGTATATTTATAAGAGCATACAGACAACGATTCGGAAACAAGCCCCAAAGCTTATACAAATCCGTTTCCTAAAAATGAAAGACACAAATCAGTTTAAGACAAAGGCCTGGCGACCGTTTCACTAAAGATCGTAAGCCGTAAACGTAGACTAAGTTCACTCTAGGAGTTATTTAAACAAGTTTAGTGAAACGGTCGCCTGGAGTACATTAAGCTTGATATTATATGCAACAACAAAAAATAAATAAAAATAAATAAATAAATCAATAAATTAATCAATCACTCAATCAATAATGATCAAGATATAATAATAATAATAACAATAATATTGAAAATAATAATTATTGATTTAAACATATTTTATTCATGAAATACATGAATTGGATTGGATAGCAGGACCATGCCTATATATATCCTCTCCATGGTAACATCAAACAATGGCACAGACATGTCATAATTAAGTCAAAGAAAGACAACTCAAATTCTATTGTAAGCCAAAAATCTCAGTTATTTTAATGGGTTTTTTTGTAATTATTAATTAGAAAAATAAAGACGAATTATCTGACGATTTACATGTATATATCATAACCAAATGTAAATAGATTCCAAGCAAGGATATGGAATGTGAGATCTGTGGCTTTTTGAGTATATGAGAGAAAAAAATCGCAAGGAAATATAGATGATAGATAACTAGTAATAATAAATAAATTCACAGAACAAACATATATACAAACAAAATAGAGAAATAACACATAATGCATTAATTATATTAATTAATATTCATTTATATACCTGTATCACTATTATTTATTTAATTAATTAATTAACTAATTAATTAAATCTTTTACTTCCCTTTATGAAATCATGCACAAACAGGACCAAAGTTTTATTTTGTTCATTATTACAAATTGGACTGAAATATAAAATATTTTGAATGTTAAAGTCAATATATAAAGTTGCGAATGTATACAGAAGGTTTTGTCTCTGAATAATATAAGAGGGGCAATAGATGAAAAAATGGCTGGGATCTTCATTTGGATGGTTACAACGAGGACAGGCAGAACTATCAGATAGATGATGACAAGGTAAGTGTTTATTCAGATTACTGGCATCATTTCGCATCTGACAGAGTATTATATTTTCTTTTCTATTTCCTTCATTGAAATATTCAGGACAGGCCAGTACATCAGATTTTAACCTTTTCTTAAATATTTCAGTGGAGGGACTTGTTTTAATTGACTCTGGAAGATTATTCCAAAGTTTAAAAGTGTTGGGAATAAAACTCTTATCATAAGATACAGAATTACAAACGGCGTTAAGCCGTGCATAACCTTATATAATAATATAAGTTTATGTTTTTCTCTTCTCTTATAAAGAGGCTCCCATCCAAGTTCTTCATAAAGTTTAGTTTTAGACGAATTTATTCTTAAACCGGTGATAATTCTGCCTGCCTCAATTTGCACACTCTCCAATAGATTAGCTTCATAAGTTGTACAGTTATCCCATACAACATCAGCATATTCTAAAATTGGTCGAATAAATGACATGTAAATAGTTATTAGTACTTTTCTGTTCACTTGGTATTTAAGCATTCTAAGTATATTTAAACGCTCACATGCTTTGTTATATATTTTATTTATATGACTATTCCATTTACAATCACTTTGGAATTCAAGACCTAAATGACAATGGGAGGTTACATCTTTTACAATATTGTCTGGATTACCAAAGTAGATTGGAGAATGGTTAACTTTCTTCCTGCTAAAAAGAAATGATTCTGTTTTATCAGGATTAAACTTTAAAGCCCATTTCTTAGACCAATCATGTATAGAAGCTAAGTTAGAATTTAATTTATTTGCTGCTTCTATGTAGTTATTATTATCTACTATTACGAACAGTGATGTATCATCAGCAAAGAGTTTTATTCCACAATCAATACCCTCAGTAATATCGTTTATATATATTAGGAACAGAAAAGGACCAAGTACTGATCCCTGGGGGACACCTGCATCAACCTCTTCCCACCCTGAATTAAAATAATAAAAATATAAAATATAATTATTATTAGTATCATCACCGTTACAACCACTATACACTCACCATCAAGATTGTAGTTACAGTTGGAAAAAGGAATGTCGTTTACATATAATTATAAAGTATCTAACAATCGCTTGCTTTTCAAAATGTAATGTTGTTCCGTAAGAAATATTTCAGTATTTTGCTGGAGTGATGGAGTGTTAGATTTGTAAAGAAGGAGGTCTAAGTCAATTTGTGGTTTAGTTTCTTTTTCTTTGTTTTGATTTGGTTTCGACCGCTGAGTAGGATGACCTGTCAGCCGCGGCTTGCTGACCAGGTGCGTGTAGGGCAGGCTATGTTTAGGACACCTTTTCTAGTCCCCTCCCTTGATTAGGGTGAGCAGTGCTGTCCTAAAGAGGGCTGCTCAGACGCTCGGGATGCTGCCGGATCTCTCTGCTGCCCCGGGTACAGAGCGAAACGACCACTGGTCCACGGGCCGCCTACGTGCAGGAATGTGGCTACGACTGCTAGTGGTCACCTCCACCAGTCGCTTCGCCACTTTGATGAGTGTGCACAAAGAAACCTGTGCGTGAAGGAGATTAAAGTAGAAAGGCCTGTGCACGTAGACAGTCCCACTCTCACGGTCTTGGAAGCCTGTACCCAGTGGCACGAATAATCGTTACGCCTGGAGTCTTCCTCAGCTGCATTGGATGGCCGTGTTGTCCCTTGCATACATGACTATATTTTTTCTAAATCTATCTAAGACAAGTCGGACCCAGCGGGTAAGTTAATTCTAAAAAACGCCTTCTTGACGATAAAGTCAATGTGGTCGTGCCATAAGCCGTTGCTTGAGAAATATATACCTAAGTAATTGTGGCTAGATACTTCTTGCAGACAAACACTGTTCGTTTGCAACGAAGGATGTATCTTGGGTGGTCTTACGCGAGATAATCATCGCCTCGGTTTTCAGTGGATTAAATTGAACTAGACACTGAACAGACCATTGATGTATTTTATCAATGTCGCTGATCAGTGATTCCGCTGCTCATAGTGGGTTGTCATCAATAACGTAGAGGCTAGTATCATCAGCAAACAACTTGATACCAGCATCGATATCAGCAACAATATCATTTATATATATTATAAACAATAAAGGGCCAAGTATAGAACCTTGGGGAACACCAGCTTTAACCGGTTTCCAATGAGAAAAAAAAACAGCTGTGTTCTTCCGTATAAGTAACTGTCGAACCATTTTAGAAGATGCCCCGATACACCACCTCCTTACATTTAGAGACCTCGATGCCAAACTCGGTCGAAGGCCTTGGAGACGTCACAGAAAACAATTCTAATTTCTTTCCCGCCATCCAGAGCCCTGAGTATACTGAGCAAGATATTGGTCTATAATTGTTTACTTCCCTTCCGTTCTTAAACACCAGAGTTACGTTTGCCATTTTCCAGGCGGTTGTAAAAAATGATTTAGAAAGAGACAAATTCAGTATGTTCTGGCAAAGACGAGCTTGAGTCGTCAAGATCAGTTTGCTGAACAAAACAGTTCTTTTGCTCGTTGTTTTTATCAGTTTCGTCCGTTATAAGAGTGGTGTCCAGTTTTATTTGGGGGAGGAAGCCGGAGAACCGGGAGAAAACCCCTACCTGTGGCAGGAAAACTGACAATCCTTGTCAATTAACATTGGAGTCGAATACAACCTACCGCAGTGATACTCGAATCCGCAATCTCAGTGTTGACAGAGTACGTGATCGTAGACGAGCTACCTTAATCACTCGGCCACCAAAGTCCCAAGTAAATATTAGGTAAGTTTCCTTATTTCTCTGGAAATTTGCTGTAAAAATGTATATTATTATTATTTTAATTTGTAGTCTACATAATCTTTCAAAAAATATCTTATTATAAATAATCTTCGAGTATTATTAATTTTGTCTATATTTTCTTTTTGTTTTCTACGAATTAATTTGATCGGTCATTTTCAGTTAAAGACTACATTTAAAAACAATAAGTGTATCAACAGCTTCAAAAATAAAATGGTCAGCTTTTAAAAAATTTATCTTTTGTCCAACACAGCATCACAAGCTATATACACATTGGTATATTTACAAAACCCAGATATATTAGATTCAGCAACATTATTATTTTATCAAAATAAGGTTATAAAACAATAAGTTTATACCGCAGTTCGGGGTTTTCTCCAGGTACTCCGGCTCTCCCCCCAATAAAAACTGGACGCCATGATATAGCTGAAAAATTGCTGAAAGTGACGTTAAAACACCATTCAATCATCAATAAGTTTATTTCGTGACACTTTCATATGGATAGTTAAGAAATAATTCACGGAGGCTGTGGTTTATCGTTGTTTTACCACGGGGTTACCATACATGTCGTATTATTTTATGGTCATCCCGTAGTAAAACAATGATAAATCACAGCCTCCGTGAATTATTTCTATTCTAATAAGACAATTAGAGAACATTTATAATATTTTCGTACCTATAGAAAACATCATTTCCGCCATAAACTGGCTGTTCCTTCAATGTAACACACAATATATTGCAACGGATAATTATAGCGCGTGTCGCTATTTATAACATTTATACGTCATATGCAATAGCTTTCCGTTGGGAGTTACAGTTTTGTAATTTGAACAGCCATTTAAAACACGCCCTTCTCAGCGCGTGTTAATCATAGATAAATAATTTTTTTACCACAGTTGTGGTCTCAAAGCCTTTAAAGCACGTCATATTAGAATATGTAATTTGAAATAATAAGTATTTAAAGATATGTAATAAAATAATTAACATATTCTTACTAAGCACTCCACCAACATGCTAGAAAAGTATCGTATTTACTTTTCTTGACAATATTTTGTTTCATGTAACGTAACAAAATTAAAAGAGTTGACAATTGGAATCACTATCTTCTTCTTTAGATATAAAATATACCATTGATAATCGATGATACATACTGTTACACGTGTGGACAATTCAAATCAAGAAAAATATAAACACATACACATACACATTAATTATAAATACAGTAAAGCAAATGTAGGAGTGTTAATGAATCAAAACGTGGTAATGAAAATGCTGTAGTTTTAAACCTTTACACATGTCATATGATTAAAATGATTGTGCAGAGTACAACAAAAGTTAGTTGTAGTGTGAAGCTGTCAGCGGATGATGCCAGAACGAGGTAGTTGGTTTCCACTGTCTTAGTGTAAATGCAAACATAACTAAACCTGTATGAGTCTTTTAAAAAGGATGTGCCTTTATGAGAGATAGTCGTTTTCTCTTGTTCTTGAGTCTGCAAGTAGAAGCATGCCAGGTAGTATGCCAACGTGATGGTAAGTGATTTTGTACATCATAACTAATCGTGTGCATAGTCTGCGTTGTGACATTGGTACCGGTAGGAATATTAAGATGTCTACCTTGTCAGTAACACGTTAAATGAGAGGACTGTGCACTTAATCAGGATGGATGATCAAAATACAAATGAATTTTATAACAGTCACTTTGGGATCTGATAGTTTGGTAGATGAATCTGGCAGATCATTTATGTATACCAAAAACAAGACGGTCCCGGAATTGTTCCTTGAGGCACGCCAGGGACGGCGGGTAAAGACATTTATTTTAAAACAATAGTTTGTGTTCGATTTTTTAGAAACGCAGAGTTCTAGTTTATTCTTTATCCAGTTTGCCATGGTACTGACGTTTGTACAATAGTCTTCGATGAGAAACTTTGTGAAAAGCTTCAGAGAAATACATAATGGTCAGTTTGGCAATTTTTTGTTAGATTTTACAATTTACTAGATAAATGAGATCAACTGTGTTAACATGGTAAGTGAAAGAAGTTATGATTAATTACATCAGTATTTATAATTTTCTTGATGATTTATTTTGTGTTTGGTGACAATCTGTTCTTTTGTATGGTTTGGTGACAATCTGTTCTTTTGTATGGTTTGGTGACAATCTGTTCTTTTGTATGGTTTGGTGACAATCTGTTCTTTTGTATGCGGTCATTGACAATGTTAGGACCTGTTATTTTTATTTTTGACGGGAATTGTTAGCGTTTTGAAAGAATTGTGAGTTTTTGAAAGTATATGTTAATGTTTTGACAGGATGTGTTAGTGTTGTGACATGATATCTTTGTGTTTTAATAGATGTGTTGGTGTTTTGACAGGATGTGTTAGTGTTTTGACGGGTTGGGTTAGTGTTTTGACCGGATGTTTTAGTGTTTTTATAAGATGTGTTAGTGTTCTGACAATATGTGCTACTGATTTGACGGAAATTGCTAGTTTTTACATGTGTTAGTGTTTTGACAGGTTGTGTAAGTGTTTTCATAAATTGTGTTCGTGATTTGACAAGATGTGTAAGGGTTTTGACTGGATGTGCTAGTGTGTTGACAGGATGTGTTAGTGATTTAAAAAGATGCATTAGTGTTTTGACAGGATGTGTTAGAGTTTTTAGGATGTGTTAGAGGTTTGATATGATGTTTTAGCGTTTTCACAGGATGTGTTAGTGTTTTGACAGGGTGTGTAAGTGTTTTGACAGGATGCATTGGTGTTTTAATCAAATTTATTCATGTTTTGACATGATGTGTTAATGATTTGATAAGATGTGTAAGTGTTTGACAGGGTGTGTAAGTGTTTTGACCGGATGTGTTAGTGTTTAAACAGGATGTGTCAGTGTTTTCATAAGCTGTGTAAGTGGTTTGATAAGATTTGTAAGTGGTTTGATAAGATGTGTTAGTGATTTGACAGGAAGTGTTAATGTTTCGACAGAATGTGTAAGTGATTTGAAAAGATGAAGAAGTGTTTTGACAGGATGTGTTATGTTTTGAAGATGTGTTAGTGGTTTGATATGATGTATTAGTGTTTTGATCAGATTTATTGATGCTTTGACAATATATTAGTGTTTTGACAGGATATGTTAATGCTTTGATAAGACGTAATAGTGATTTGACAGGATGTGTTAGTTTTTTGAGGATGTGTTAGTGGTTTGATATGATGCTTTGGCGTTTTGACAGGATGTGTTAGTGTTTTGACAGGATGTATTAGTGTTTTGACAGGATGTATTAGTGTTTTGACAGGATGTATTAGTGTTTTAATCGAATTTATTCATCTTTTGACATGATGTGTTAGTGGTTTGATAAGATGTGCAAGTGTTCTGACAGGATGGATGTGAAGTTTTTTGACCTGATGTGTAAGTGTTTTGACCAGATGTGTTAGTGTGACAAGATTTATTTGTGTTTTGATCACATTTATTTATGTTTTGACACGATGTGTTAGTGTTTTGACAGGATTTGTTAGTGTTTTGATAAGCTGTGTTAGTGTCTTGATAGGATGTGTTATTGGTTTTATAAGATGTGTGAGGGGTAATTTGACAGGATGTGTTAATGTGTTGACAGGATGTGTTACTGATTTGAAAAGATCTGTTAGGCTTTAACAGGATTAGTTAGTGGTTTTATATGTTTTAGCGGTTTGACAGGATGTGTTAATGTTTTAACAGGATGCATTAGTGTTTTAATCAGATTTATTTATCATGTTTTGACGGGATATATTATTAATGTTTTGACAGGATGTGTTAGTGTTTTGACAGGATGTATTAGTGTTTTGATTTGATTTATTTGTGTTTTGACAGGATGTGTTTTTGTTTTGACATGATAAATGAAACCATTGTTGCCATAGCAATACAAATGGGTTTTTTTGACATTCAGTGCTGTCGAAATTCAAAGAAAAAAAGGTTAATTCTTTATTCATTTCATGTTCAACGCAACGTCGCTAGAATTGTTTTTGTTTACTTTATTATTAGTCATTAATCATAACACAATATTATATGACACCCTTATCTTTTAATATACTGGGACCATACTGGGAGTGTTCCCAGTGCTCGACCCACAGAGCAGCCCAGCGCGTCCCCTGCTGGCGGAAAGGGGAGACCCTCCCGTTGGGGGGTTGTCAGGTCATAATACGGGAAGCCTGACCGCGGACCGTAAGGGGTAACGTGTTTGAAGAGTGCCACGCTCCTTGCACGATAAAGACTCCTTTTGTAGATTACGAAAAAGAGTAGGCTCATGTAGCCGCTACAAAAGGCTAAATTTTCCCCCTACCCCCATACTTTTCCAGTGGCAGTCAAAATTGTATTCCATGTGACCCATCCCACCCCCATTTTCCGTTGATTTATTGCTTGTTAACTTGTTCCCGTCCTGAATATAGCTGAAATACTGCTCGCTGGACGTAAAGCAGACATCCAATCAATCAATCAATCAATCTTTTAATATACATTTGTTAATAGCTTTCTTTTTAAGCCAGAATATACATATGATGGTAAACCAGAACAACTAAAATTTATGACAAATTAAGTCAGGCAAATTTGAGACAATCTGTTTAAGCCACAGTAAAGAACAACATTTAATCAAGACAACTCGAGATCAGGTTTTAATTCCTCTAGTACACTGTATATGTATATCTAGTTCACTTCTATTGGATTTATCGTATGTGGAGCGAAAACTGTGTATCCCATCGTGACCATCTAACTTTCTTTCTGGATCAGCATCTGATTACATTTTGTTTAATTTTTCGGTCAACGTACATTTTTTATCAACTGCCCCCCCCCCCCCCAATTGTAACCCGACCATTTTATTTATTTTTAAATTTTTAAAATGTTGTTTTACTATACAGTGTCTCCATTTACTTTTATCAATATTGGTTTATATATACACGAAAATGACCCCTTGTTATAATGGTTCCAGTTTATCACGACACTCCATTAGCGTTATGTACGTTATTTGCAATAATTGGCTACTTGGTATCATTCTGGAATGTACTTAATCCGCCCGAAAATAAGTTTTTAGTGGATTTTAATGTCTTTTTATTATGTGAAAACATAATTGACTTTAAGAATGAAAAATGTAAGTTAATGACTATACACAAAAAGCATGAATATTTCCATTTTGCTTTTGAATTATTCTCTAATGATCAGCTAATGGAAATTTACACAGGAAATTAGTTTTGCCTGAAAAGACACACAACAATTACTTGTTCATTAGAAAGCTTTTAATAATCCTTACGTAACTTCCCCAACTTGCGTAGTCAATGAGTAGAGAAATTAAAAATACGGGCTATTTTAGTAAAAGATAAGAATACTGACATACAATAAAAGGTTGTTTTAAAACACTAGTGAACCAACATAGATAACAAGAGATTTAGTGGAATTAAAAGATGGATATATATACGTCAAATGACCAAAAAATACAGAGGAATGGTTCGCTGGAGGATACAGTGAATGGCAATGTTGAACCGGTGTTTATATATACGATTATACTTGTTTTTACATCATTTGTCATACTTGCTCTAAACATACCAATACTAATAATCCTAATAACTGCAAAATGTCTTGGAAAGCGTATACGAAATATACATATACTGAGTTTAAGTATTACGGATATGCTAGTTGGAATTAGTTTAATTCCATTTTCTGTTATCTTGCAGTCCACACTTAACGACAATGTATCTAGCTACAACGATTGCTGGTCACGAATGTGTATCTATCTGACATGTTTAACAGCTTCTGTTTTTCATCTCCTGTTTATTTGTATCGACAGGTGTTGTATGATTTCAAGGAAAAAATTACTCTCTAGACGGAATACACAGGTACGATTATATGCAACTGTTATACTATCTTGGGTTGCCGCTGTATTGTGTATAATTGTACCGTTTACGGTTTTAAAGTATGATAGACCAATTTCCCATTGCGCTATAAAAACTGTATTCCAACCAGAACAAGCTGTCAATGTATTACGAATATGGTCTATTATATTTTCAAATGGAATTATCATAGAATTCACAGCATGCTTATGGATGATTAAACAAATACTTTCAGTGAAAGGAAACTCAATAAGACCTGAGGCAGCGCCAACTACAAGTACATACAGAAGACAAAATCCCCAGAAAGTTATTAGAATCAATGTAGAACCTATCAAAACAGGAGAGATTACAGTATCACATTTAATGGATGACTTTCAACATCCTAAAATTTCAAGGTCCCAGAGTAATGCTATAAAAACAATCACAATGCTTGCTGTCAGCTTATGTATTTGTCTTATGCCTATCATTATCATGACTTTAATTGAAGGCTGGTTTGATTCCTCTTTGTTTTCAACGAAAGAAAGACATATTATGGTTTATATTGCCAGTCTTAATTCAGCGATAAATCCAATTATTTATGCTTTCCGAATAGATGAAGTCAGGCAAAGTATTAGAACATTTAAACAAAAAATCAGCTGCTGTCACGTGTATTGTGTATATAACAAAAGAGCTAAATAAACTTTAAAATATTCTCACAAATACGGCATATCTAGTCAAACCTCAAAAACAATTGAGAGACAAACTGCAGTTTCAGCATCTAAAGAGGAATACATTCCAATTTACATCAACGCCTCGTTATGAAATCAATCCTGACACACAGAAGACATGTATATAAGACTGTAAAACAAAGATGTCGTTTGTCGATTTTATTAATAACAAAATCAAAAATCAATCGTTTCAGAAAACCGTTTATAAATTAATATAGTGTTAAAATAAAAAATATATTATATTTTTTATACTATACGTGTTTATAAAGTTGAACAACGATCCCATGACTGAAAGGTAAATCGAAAACGGAAACTTTAATGGCAAAAGAAGCGTCCATCTCTTTTTTTTATTTGTAATAATGCTGGGGTGCACTCGCAAACATTTTTACGTTTGAATATTGGGTTTATTTTAACTTCACATCTTATGTTTCGATGTCTAGAGAATTATACTAAAAATGATGTTTCTGTCACAAATATATCAATAAATAAGACAAACTTTTCGACCAACTAATGGCCTTCTACAGTGTCAAAGATAAATCTATAAAAGAGCGTGAAATATATGTAAGTTTGGTGTCTGCTCGATGATGATGATTTTTATGTGGACAAAATCCTTCGAAGTGTGGTCGCGCAGTCTGAAGTGTTGGCTCACGGGCAGAAACTGTTTCTTAGGTCACTACTATGACCATTTAGTCGTTTTTCGAAAAGCTGTTAATAAGTGCAATATAGTGACATATCGTGGGCCACAGACGGGGCACTCAAGAACGTAAATAGCATTTGTGCTCTTGGAATAAATATTAGCCAATATTTTGTACTGTTTGTTCGTGAGCTTGCTTTTAAATGTATTCGGGGGTTGCATATGTTTGCAATATTGCAAGGTTAGTCACCACAAGACTGGCTTTTGCCAACGAACGTGTTAAGCTTTGAAATCTCATACCAATAAGTTACGAAGACTCTTAGCATGTTTCAATGGTAAGTAAGTACGCACTGTATTCTATACTGCATTTCTTGTTATCTTTATATTAAAGAGGTGGACTCATCGATATTTTGGAAATTTTTCTTAATATTGTTATTTTGTACCCCTTCTTCTAAAGTGACCTTTTAAGTTCCATAGTCTCCTAAACGAATCATCGGTGTGGAACAGATTAGTCGGAGTCAAAGATCTTGACTATATGGAATTCCGTTGGTCACACGAAGAGGATGGCAACTACTAGGTTAAAGGTATTGTTTGGTGTCTGGTCAGTCTCCATTTTAAGTGAAGTTCTTATTAGAACCAATGTGAGAATCAGTTGGAGGGTCTTTTACTAAACGCGTTTCCCATGTTTATCTGCACCCTTAAATGCCATCTGCATAATGATCGTTAGTGTAGAAAGAGGTGACATGCAAAGTGACAAGGGGTACCAAGTAGTAGGGGATTCAAAGCCGCCATCATGCAAACATCCCGCACTTTACTTTCTACATCACATCGATATCAACAATTGCAGTGCCTGAACGGTTTGTAGACGTTGGAAACAGAAGTTGAAAATCTTGCAATTTTTATTTGATACACAATAATAAAATTATTATTTGTATTCATTTAAGTCTATTATGTTTTTGGCGAAAGTATATAATAAAAAGCGGGCAAATCCATATTGGCCTGGGTATCATCCCTTGACCCATATAAGCCCTCGACTCCGTCTTGGAATGATACTAATCCGATATTGAACAGCCCATATATTATCTATAATTAAAGAAGTTAAAATTCTACAGTTGTTTAACGTCTTATTCCACTTTATTGGTGTAGTTCTACTGTTTTTTTTTGTTCAGATATCTTTTCCAGAAATTGTTTGGATATTCATGAAAGTAAAGGAAAATATCCTTTCTATGGACAATTTTATACTTTTAAACATTAACAACAGTAATTTTAGCAATAGCAACAACATAAACATGTCAAACAAATTAGTATGTTGAAAAAAGTTGCAACTTAAACTTTGAACACTTGAAGTGAAACAAATAAAAGAAATATGCAAATGAAAAACGAAATCGCATATTTATGAACAAAACCCAAAAGTTGTGTTTGTTAGTATAGTGTTTAATGCCACCTTTAGCAATTTTTAGCTATATTATGGCGCCCATTTTTTTAGCGGGAGTAAGTAGGAGTAACCGGGGAAACCCCCGACCTTCGGTAGGAAAACTGACAATCCTTGTCAATTAAGATTGAAATCGAGCACACCCTGTCCACAGTGAGACCTTAGTTTTGACAGACCTGTAATTTAACAAAAACGAACGAAAAATGTTGTATGTAACTTAACATGACATCTTAGACGCAAGAAAGGTGAATATTGAAGCGAAGAGGAATGTCAGGTTGTAGGTCAAAAATATCGGAGTGCACAACATCACAGACGTAAAACTATGCTGTTTAATCTTGTTTTGAGTTCTACAAGTCGAAACGGAAAACAAATATTACCCTTCTTTTCGTCTTTTGTTTATATTAAAATAATATCAAAATAAATTGGTGTGATATGCGGGGCTATATTCTAAATACAGATTTGTTTACAAAATGTCCGAATAACTCCATATTAAAATTTACAATAAAGTTAGAAATTATTGGCATTAAAATTCTTAAAATCAGAATGTAATGTAAAACCTAGATTTGGTGTAATAACACTGACATGTTTAGATATGCAAGTTGTATGTTGGTGGAAGAAAGCGTTTTGTGTTGGTGTGAAAGAGTTATTCCCCTTTTCCCTCTGTCGAGACCTCAACTCTGTCTAAGAAAGCATAATAAATATCAAATACTTTTACATTAATTTATGCAGTTTTTTTTTCATGTACTATAATTTCAAAATATAATATTTAATATCCAAATTCTGATCCCATTACCATCATCGTAACTACCAATTCCAAAAATAACGACAAAAGGACTTCTCGCCTGCATCGTTTTTCATATAGTAATTTAAAATGAGCACGAGTCTAAAGGAGCATTGTTTGATAGCGCTGGTCGTACATCGTACAGAGACGGTGCTTGTATCAGTAAGCTTACGGTTCCACAAATGCAGGCAGTTGTGAAAATAAACAAAAATAGCCGATCCATTACCATCGCTATAAACTTCCAATCTCGTATTATCTGAAAAAATTAAAGAATTCAGTTATTATACTGAGCTAATACAAAAAAAAGATGTGCCAACGTTTTTTTTTAAATAAAGTATTTATATTTGAAAATACTGAATGAGAAAATTCGTTATTTCAGATTAGGTTTAATCAAAGGACAGAAAAATACAATGTATTAATAATAATGATACAAATCAAATATATTGTTTTACTTTAAGTCAATGTTAACAGTTTTTAGCAAAAAATATTAGTTACTCAAATAGTATTTAAGATGATTGCCGAACATTACCGAGGTCTGCTCCATTGAAAAACAATGGACATCCTGGACACCAAATATGATCACGTGATCAATTATGGTCCGGATACCTTAAGGTCAAATTTTAGTATGGAAAATCGCCCTTCCAAAATTTAAAAACTGCCATATTTCAAAACGCTGAATATCTCGAGGAAATTATTATAGATTTCAAAAAGTAGTCTTCTTGATCTACAAAAGGAGCATAAGCTGAACCAAACGCGGTACGCAGTTTTTATTTTTCACGCAAAAAACCTGCCCCACAATACGGCAACACTTAGTATACTAGTCAGTTTGTATTATTGATACTATAATTGTATATACAATGAACCCATATAGGTAAAACGACTATTCACTGTCTGGTCTGTAGTAGTACTCAAATTTCATACTTTTATTTACGCCCAAAGACGTACAAAAACTATCAGATGTAATACCTATTCTGGATCTTTTAATTTATTTAAAATTGAATAGTGTATAAACGCCTTTGTTTAAATCGTGTATTGCACCACTAGTACGACCAGGCTGACTGTACAGTGGTACCAGGCCAGGCGAAACATGTAGATTAATTATCGGTACCAGTCACACCAAGGAGAATTAAGGCGTATCCTACGCGACAGGGAGGCTTAACACGGCAACCATACGCAACAGGGATACTAAACAGACGTACCAGGTACGGCAGATACTTTACATGGGTTCCAGGCACGGACGGCAGACTTTACCTTAATAAAGATGAGTGCGCGTGTTCGCATCTATACTCGGTCATCTGTTCCAGAAATCTGCCATTTAGTTTTGTTGACGCATTTATGTCACATTTTTATGTCTAATACTCACTGTAAACATTTCTAAATAAAAACACGACTGTTCACAACATACTTACCGTTATTTTCTTCTCGTCTTCTTCTAGTTTCTTTGCGATATATTTTACCTCTTGGAAAGCTACTAAAACTGTTTGTGAATACTGTTTTTTACAGGTAACTTGAGGCCCACGGGTTGAATCCCGTATAATATCAGAACTGACAACCACATTAGGTAACGGATGTAGGTCACCTTGGTCTATTCCATTACAATTATTGCAACTGTTCATATTATTTGGTTCGTTGATATCAAGTGAATCAAGTGCAGGTCGTTCCATTAAAAGAATTCTGGGTAATAATTCTGTGAACACAACTTTTATCCATACTGGCATACTTCCGGTAGAAGGTCTCCTAAAATTAATTCCTAGTGTGTAAACTGTCAAGAAAATTGATAAAGTAACAACTGACATTGTGAATAGTAAATACTTCCCTATCATTGGTATTACCAGAGACGTCGGTGGCATTATATCTGATAACAGAAGGAAAAACACAGAGAGAGCCAGTAGAACAGAAATTGACAACGTTATTTTTTCACCGCTGTCGGACGGGAGATAAAATACTAAAACAGCAAGACCTGATATTGATACACATGGCATTATTAAATTAAGAGAATAAAACAGAATTCTTCTCCTTAATGTAATATTAAAAGTAATGTCAATATAAAAGACATTTTTACAACATGTGTAAAATTTCTCTCTACGCCTAGCCGTGACGTTAATGATATCCCATTCAGCGTTGGGATAAACGTCCTTAATATCTATTCCTCTGTCAATAACCTCCTCATCTGTCTCATTTATATAAACAGCTTTGTCGGAACAAACGTGTTGTAGATCTATCAGACTTCCGTCGTAGGTCCACAATCCAAATTTCAGGAAACATTCCTGTATATCAAAGGGAAAGAACTCTATGTCTATTGGACAGTAACTTTTGTAGATCACCGGTGGTTCCCACGTTATTCGTCCGTTATGTTCTACTTTGGCTTTTGTTAACAACTTAACATGAAAATCGCCGTCCGCACTGTAACGAATGCAAACATAAGATTTTATGACTTAATTAATATCATTTATAGCATATAATTTACTGAATGGTATAAGATTAAAGAAATCATACCATATATATACTTATTTCAGTTGATTTTTCAAATGGGAAGGTATTTGGTGGTTTAAACTCTGAAGTGACATCAACTTGGTTTTTTTGGTTGTAATAAAGCGCAGTCATAGTGTGATGGATTAGACAGTAAATGCGTAGCCATTGTTGGGAGAATAATATCTTTTTTTATGTTAATGAACTCTCAGACTATGTAACAGAAACCTTTGTTGATGGTCGGGATGTCGGGATCTACATTACATTAACTTTTTCCTCAAGGATTCTAGCAATAGTCGTATAGTGTGCTGCAAGCATAATGCATGCATGTAAGAATCATGTGTCACGAAAATTGATAGTTGGCAGACATTTTCCACAGCATGACCAAATAAGATTTGTATCTTTCTACCATAAATCATGCCCTTTTTTAATCAGTATAATACTAATTTGAACGCCATTATTTAACTAAGCAATGACGTTAAACATCATTCAAACAAACAACAAAAATATACATAGGAATCGGGACATGAGACACCTTAATGATGCTTGTGCGAGACGTGTTCTATCCGAATACTTATCAATAAAAAATTTGCCATCCCCACAAAAAAAACAATCAAATATCTATTTCATATTAACACATTGACGAGCATCACGTTAGAACGTATACTAAAGTACCGACAGATAACAATGCAATTTACATGTACCACCGAGGTGTATATATGTATGAATATGCAATTGCATCTTGAATATATTTTGTTGACTTTGTCACGATTGTTAATAAATGACAAAAACTCACTTGTTGTACAATACTATATCCGGTTTCCAAAGATCATTAGATGGAATATATGTCAATTTTAAATCGCCATATTCTTTAGGATCCCATTCCAACCGAGGGTCGTACCATTCCTAATAAACATAAAATATACATTGTGTGTGGTTTATGTTAACTGTGGCAACATCTACATATAGTCTTTTTTTTTGCATTGTTTGCTCTATGATATATATAGCTTGATAAGAACAAAATCATGGATTGATGTTGATTTTTCCCTTAATATATAAATTAATTGATTTATTTATTTAATAACCATAACAAACTATTTACAAATAAATCCACAAATGTGTAACTTTTCACCGAACTATATTAAACAATTTTACAAACCTGATGAAGCCATACACTTGTCGTCATGATCTGATTCTTTTCGTCCTGTAAAATTGTTTACAAAATATCATTATACAGATAGTGACACTATTCTTGGATAACTTTCTAGTGTCCAATCTTACTCGCGACCCTACACCAACGTTGACCATGCGTAACACAATGGGTATCACTAGTGAAGCAGAATATGTTAAGCCTTCCGAAATGCCTAATATCAAATATATGTTTAGAGGTGTTTTTTGTTCGTTTGTTTGTTGTATGTTTAAGTGTTTGTCGCTTGTGGTGTGTGTATGTTTCCAGACAGCCATGGCTGTGTAATTTTGTTCTGTGATGATTTTTTTTTTATCACGCTTTGATATCATCTGTTTTGCTTTGTTTTACTTTAACACCTTATATATTGAAACATTCAGACAAATGTAACTGAATGCAACCGTTACCAATTTGGCTGTGCGTTGGTGCGAAAAAGAGGGGTTGTTTAATTCTGTTATGGTAACCTGTCCCATATACAGTATATGTTATAATCCAACAACAATGTTACATATTTATCCTTTCCCGATAATATTATTGTTTCAATGATTAATCTATATAAAAATGTGAATTGTAGGTAACCAGAAATACTGTATCTGGCGATTTTTAAGTGGATAATATCAGACATCTCGACAATAAATTATTATGACCAATGCCAAAAGAATTTCAATCAAAATCATATATGAATTAAATGAACATTTTATGTGCTATATTAACATTACGAGAGTTTTATTTAGGTAAGTCATCAAGCATAAACATTAATATCGGTTTCATTTAGAACTTTATACTCATTTATATCAGTATGTTATTTTTCTTTTATTAATTAATCTTAACTGATTTATAATTAAAACTATTTAAACAACCTAGTACCTTACTTACACGGATGCATTTCATTAATTGCGCTAAATCCATTGTAGATTTTCGGGGTCAGTATAACTGAATTTCGGTAGCTCTCAAACCAAACGGTGAACAAAAACGTCCTGAAAATGTCCTAAGAACAGTGAAAAACGTTGGGTTTACTTCAAATTTTGATAAGTCTGAGATATAAATAGTTATAGTTTAAAAAAAAACTGGATAAGAATGAAAACAAAGGAACGTGATACGAAATAAGATAATTTTTGTTAAGGTCTGGATAGAATGACTTCAAATTTTGGTCAGTTCGAGATATTAACATTAAAATGATATAAGAATAAGACTGTAAAACCGCATAGAAACTTTAAAAAAATGTAAAATCTATTAATACGATGACAGTTAATAAAAAAATTAAATAATACAAAATGTAATAGAAGGTTGACCCCTGACCCAGTATAACAGCTGATATAGATATACGTTCCTGGTTGACTCAACCTCGTGTAGACGTGAGGCTGAACAACTGTCTAGACTTCAGTAGTTGTATAAAAGTAATATATTTCAAGCACAAGAAAATTATAAGATCAAAGGGGAAAAAATCATCGTAATTGTATGAAGGGCTGATCAGCATGAATTCCCCAACTGCACAAGATGATTTATAAATAGCGAAGACTAACATAAACGAACAGAATAAATCTTTAAAAAGTGATAATTTATATATTAGTGGCCAATTAGAAATTGCATATAATAAATGTGGTCTTAAAAGTAAGCTGACCACCATTTATAAAGCAACCATGCGATCTTTGAAACGTAACACCGACAGCTTCATCCGGATTTCAGTCTTGTTCATTATATTGTGCGTCTCTCGTGCAATATTTAAAATTAATGTAATTGCAATATATAGTTATTCAGATGTTAGCTACAAATTTGATTTTCCCATTAAAAAAAATTAATTATAAACCATTGCTGGTGATTGTAAACAAATATATTATTGTTTAATTTCGACTATAGGACAACACCCCTCCTGTACAATATCCCTTTCGTAAAATTTATTGGACCAAATCTCTAACCTTATTTTTATGGATACCCATGTAAATTTTCCAATGCTGACAAAATACCCCTTCCTTACCACAAATTATCTAAGAATTTGATTTATACGGGTTTTAAAATGCAAAGTTTCCATTATCCAGCATAGTGGACTATGTATGACTGAATGCATTAGGATGGATAAAGTGCGCTGACAGGCGTCGGGATTGTAGACAACTAAACGGGTAAAGAATGTGCAGGTGTTACAGTTCTTAAAACATGGACACGCCTAACAGCACTTGCGAGATGAACAAGATTTAAGTGAACAGCTGTAATGCAGCAGCTAAAGTGTTACATAATATCTATATGTATGTATACTTCATTGCTCCTTATTTTAAATAATTCTGTCGGAAGAGATTTTGTCCACTATGGCTCAGTTTTGTTTTGCCTCTCCATTTATTCCTTTTACTATTAAATGTCCACATATTGCTTAAACTATTCAGCTGCGTTCTTTCTTGAGTTTGTTTATCTGTATGTTCACGTTCTTGCTATGATATACATTGATAATCAAAAAACGCTTACTTAGCATATGCATTCTTTGAAGTGCTTGAAGTAAGCGGCATAACGCTAATTTTAATTAAACTTACCATATCTAATAGCTGTGATAACCGCAGTCCTAAGTTGACGGTGAGGCGTACGGCGTTTTCCCGTTTTGGAGGCATTACAGATTTGTGATATTTCTTATTTTCCATTAGGTAGTGATGTAATCGTTTTTCATCCAGTTCCCTACAATTAGCTAATCCGAACAATATTATAGTCCAAAGTTGTGTTGCCAGATACGCCATGATGTTACAAACCTGTGAATTGTGAAGTACGCATGTTCGTAGAATCTGTCGTTTTTAAAAAAATAAAATATGTTGTCTCTTCCGGTTTATTACCTCACTGCATGGATAATATAATCGTTTATTTAGTTTACAGACAGCTGACGTTGGTTGATTAGATACAACAGCTAGCTTACACAATATCGAAATGCCAGAAATGTGGGAGATAGACAAACTTCAGTTGATGAAAAGTCATCACAATGTGTTTTTGTTCGGTAATACACAGTTAGGTTTTTAATAACTCTTGATACATGCAGACAGAAATCGAATAGTTGAATGCAGATTCCACAGATAATACGGAACTGACTTGGCACAATGGCAATTTAAGAAGTTGCACGTTGTTGTTAGAATTAAATTTCAGCTAGCAGTGCTTCTTACAAAATATAATATACATGGCGCAAATCCCATTGGAATAAAGATGTAAAATATTCTGGCATGTATAAGAGAACATTATTATTTACTTGTTTCATGCAATTTTCTATTGGACTTCGATGTGTTTTACAATATCGTATTTCTCTTCAATTTAAGGCTGGCAGACACAAGAATAGCATGTCAACTCCAGTAATTGTGTCATGTTAATGTCGTGTTTGAAGTCAATTATGTCACAGAAATAGGAATAATACTTGCTTTGTTTCAATTTACACAAGAATCAATAATAAAGGTCAATCACAATTCAATCATGATAAACATCCATCAACTGACATCTTATATCGTCCCAACCTCTCATTCTTATTCTATATCCAAAACAGAATTGAATACGAAATAACAATTTTCGGTATGTTAGATGGAATTTTGACGCGTGCCCAAAATAACGTTTGATCGATCATATCTATGTTTAATATTTGCATGAATTTTATAGTTAACCGCGCAAATCTGAAACTTCATAAATAAAACAAAACACATGTTGCAAATGTTTAATAGATTTAAAATGTTGCCATATGACGACTTCTGATCTATCAATCAACATTCGTGTTCTGTTTTATAAATTGATAATCGTGACTAAGCGTTGTGTTTGTCCATGCTATTTAAAAATAATACATTATAACTCTAAACCTGGCCTAAGCACACCAACATGTGTCACTCAGAACTCCGTGGTGCCTCGTAGAGTTTACTACAGGTATAAGAGGGACTGGAGGGGATACATTAACATGTAAACACTTTGAATGATTTCCAAAAGTGTAAGTTTAAAATTATCAGCGATTTTCATGTGTATAACGGTAAAGACCTTATGTGGGGAGAAACGTACGTAAATCAGTGTTTTCCATATAGAGTAAATAACTATATATTTGATCTTATGTTTACTAGTATTCCTAATTCTTTCACAAGACTCAATTGAGACATTGAAACAAAGGAGTAAATAAAATATATTAAGAGATACAAGAGAAAAAATCTGTAAAACAGTTAAAATTGTTCTGACTAGTAAGCTCAGCAACACGTTTTTTATTACAACTGTTACCAGCAATGTCATTTTTTGACAAAAAAGGTAAAAGCTCTTGATTAAACAGTTAACAGTTGGAGTTGGTTTATTATAAAAAAAACGTTAATAGAAGTGTAAAAATATCTAAAACACATTAAAAGACAAAATCCTGCCCCTTCGTATATACGTCTAGGTACAACACTGTTATGTGATTAAATCAGTAAACAAACAAAATACGAGGGTGCCGTTTCATAAAGCGATCGCTAATTAACGTGCTCGTTATCCCATGCAATTTAAATGGGATAACGTGCACGTTAAGCTAACGATCGCTTTATGAAACGGCACCCAGGAGTTAGACAGTGTTGTTGTAATAGGATCATACATACGTTTTGGAAAAAGCTGCGCCCCCTCGCGAAAAGACATACAAATTTTATCACTCGCGGAAATCACGAGAGCTTTTCTAAAAGCGCATTAAAGTACTCATTAATGTACACATTTCTTCCATAAACCAACAACTTTCACATCACGATATTCTCTTGACTTGTTGAATATCTAAATCCAAACAGAACGCTCGAAACAAGAACGTTAAACAAAAAATGATGAGTGCGAGTGAGCTCATCTGTACTGGGTCATCAGCCATTTACAGAGGAATCGTTTTTCCTAACCGAGTTTGCCATGAAAAGACTGTCAAACCTTTTGATATCAGTTAAGACGGAAATTTTTAATGCACGTAACGTAATATTGTGTTGCAAATACTTACACTTGAATCTATTTTGGTCATAATTAGGTCCGGTAATTGTTTTCAGAATAGTTGGAATGTTGGTATAAAAATTTACAATATTGCATACCTTTTTTATTCAAAATATGTTTCAAGATGCCAGAATTAATTATAAATATCTTTAACTCATCGATGTAACGATACATGTATGCAAAAGATTATTATCGTGAACTACACATAGTTACAAAGAAGATAAAATATAATATATAAAAAATACAAATTGTACAAAGCTTTTTGATTCTTATTTTGTTAATAACATCAGGTTGCTTCACGTGTATATGCACTTGTTCCTCTTATGTATTTTAAAATAAATGAAATTTTGTCATTTTATATGTTTGCAGTACTCGTGCTTTGTCTTAATCTTCTTTATGTTTAACTTTCTTGTGTCTGATTGGATGTCAGTGGAGAGTCAACCTCTGATTATCCTCCAAACCTTGGTATGTAAACTGGGGTCGCCTGAAGCACATTTGTTAAGATAGCTTCTCTTAAAATTACTAATACTCATGAAACAAAAAGGGTGTAAATATTGCATTTTAAACAAAGTCGAACACGAACGTATGCGAATGTGAAGTCTATAGATAACAATCAGTGCAATAACTATTTTATTGATCTTTTACATTTTAGTTATCAAATGTACATTTTTAATGGGCCTGTTAATTTTTTTTCCATTTAGGTGCATTGTTTATTTCCGATGAAATTAAATCAACTGATGTAATGAATTATAATCTTTCGTAGGTAGAGTTATCGCTCTTGCACTACATTTTTGACAAAAATGACTACTGTCTGTTTTTCTAACAAAACGAAATTTTCAACATCACATTGAAGTTTGTGATTGTGGACTCTTGCAGAATTATCAGTATATAACAATAAATGTTCTTTATAACACACACCAACCTTGCAAAAAACTAACTTTGTAAAAATCTTACTTTAACAATGTGGTACATGTACATGTAGAAATACGGCATAACTAGTTTTCAAATTATTCGCGGTTTTTTCTCTGTGCCTAGAAAAATATTTTTTACAAATGTTTACCAATCAAATTTAACTACAAAATTGAAGCATCTGGCTCTTGATTTTATATTCTTTACTTATTCCTATTTAAATTTTTGTATAATACAATAGAAAATAATGCAATACAAAAAACGTGTTGTCATATTTTCAGTATATGGAGAGCTAATGAGACATCAAGTAAATGGATTGATATCTGTTGTTAAAATTTATAAAATTACACGATCGTTTTAATGCAGTATTATTAATCAATGTTCAGAAAATGAAGTTTGTGACAATAGACAATAGGTCCTTCAATCTACTACCACAGGTCTGGCATATTTTGACAACTGCGTTTGTCATTTCTTTTGTTATAGTGCAATATGTCACAACCGGAAGTCTGAAGACCAAATTATCAATATATATTTGCATTTTTGCGTTTTTACATTATGAAAAGTTCGCCATCGTATCCAATATAAAATAAAAAGCACACTAAAAATCAATTAATCAAGTCTTAAAGACAATACTTCTAAATGTCTTTGTGATCAGTTGTTGTTAAGGGTTTTAAAATATCCTACAGATTAAACTATAATACAATGTAGAAATTAGAATTAATGCCTATTACTTTCTAGATTCGTGCATGTTGTGTCATAAAACATACAAATGCGATTAAAAATAAATACTCACATCTAAATTTGCGTATTTAATTAAATATCGTTTATTGATACAAAGTTTATATATTGAATTTAATTTTATTTGCATTCAACAATTTAAAGTTACGATTGAATAAGTAAATATATCAAACAGTTATTACAATTTGAGACTGTGAAACATATTACATTAATTTCTCCTCCCACTTAAATTCCAGCATTTTAAGGAAGACTAAACTGGAGTCAACTTTGTTCCATTGCACATTGCAATAGAAAAATTCACACTTCATTGTTCCATTATAAAGTGCTTTGGAAAAATTAGACCATACAAAACGTCGCTGAGTCAACGCAGCAATAATTAAGCAGAAAGTTGGTATTTGACAACGTCAGCATGTCACAATTCATGTGACTAATCAACCGACATCAGCGAGCCTGCAGGCACGTCAGCTTGACAGAATTCACATTCCGTGGTGAGCTAACTTGTCAATGTACAGCATCGAGCCTGCCGTCACGTCTTATTAAAAGCATCGCGATTCTTATCAAAAGTATCGCGATACTTGTCAAAAGCATCGAGTTACTTGTAAAAAGCATCGAGATACTTGTTAAAAGCATCGCGTTACTTTTGAAAAGCAACCCAATGCGTTTTATACCATGCATGGTGTTTTTTTCATCGGCTTACTTTTCAAAAGTATTGCGATTCTTTTCAGAAGTAACGCGATGCTTTTAAAATGTATCGTGATGATTTTAACAAGTATCGCGTTAGAAAACCAGTTCATAGAAACATATCACAATTGTGACAAGATCGGTCAGGTAGTTGGAAAAAGCAAGCCGATGTTTTTTAAAAGTAAGCCGATACTTTTTTCGCTATGCATAAAGTTTTTTGCCATCGGGTTACTTTTGACAAGTATTGCGATGCTTTTAACAAGTATGGCAATGCTTTAAGTAAGTATCGCGATGCTTTTAACAAGTATCCCGGTCGTTGTTTTGAACAAGTATCGCGATAGAAAAAAGCAAGCCGATATAAACATCCCTATTGTGACATGAACGGCCATTGATAGTAGTCACGTGAGCATTTCAGAATTCACTTTCCATGGCTAGCTAGCTAAATTGTTAGTCTACAGCATCGTGCCTGTAGTCACGTCAGGTTGTCAGAATTCACGTACCGCGGCTAGCTACCTTGTCAGTCTACAGCATCGAGCCTGTAGTCACGTCAGCATGTCAGAATTCAATTACAGTGGTTAGCTACCTTGTCTGCCTATAGCATCGAGCCTGCTGCCACGTCTTGGTGTTCGAGTTCATGTTCCGTCAATTATTATACATGTCTTGTGTGTGTACAGCCTTTAGCTTAAAGACACGTCAACGTGTAAGAACTTACGTTCAGGTTTCTTGTCAGCCTACAGTCTCCACCCTGATGACACTATCATACCGAGCGTGTTGACATAGTTCTAAGCAAAGTAGTATATTCGTACATAAAACATAGATATATATATGAATGATGATTAAAACTTTCAGATATTTTTCAGCTAAATTGTGGCGTTCAATTTTATTGGGGAGGAAGCTGGACTACCCGGATACAACCCCCGACCTTCAGTAGGAAAACGGACAATCCTTGTCTATTAAGATTGGAGTCGAGTGCACCAGCCCCGCAGTTAGACTCGAATCTTCAACCTAATTGTTGACAGACCACGCGATCAATAGTAGACAGTTCTGCCATTCAAGTAAACGTATAAACCATAATAGATCATTTTGCTTGGTAAACAATGAATTAAAATTAATGAAAATAAAATGCAGCATTGCTGGGTTTTGCTAGATAAACAATATTTAATTTATTTTTAATCTTAACATGTAACAGTTTAGAATTTTGTGGCATGACTGCAGTGTTAATCTGGTAAATTCACGTGAAATTTCATAACACAAAAAAGAAATTCTTATCGAGTTGTAACACTCTGTAATTGATTGCTGAATTCCCACTTCATATTGATACTTTATTTTAAATTTATATACCTCGGACTTTACGTACAACGTTGATTGTAAGACTTTGGACCATTTTTGAATAGGAAAATATTCGTGTTGGGTTGATTTTTCTTATGCCCACAGGTTACTTATTTACCGATAGTTGAATTTTTGTTAAATCACATTCTTATCGAATGTTTGTTGTTATTCAAATAATTTCATACGTACAATCAAATCAAATCGGGTGTTTAGATAATAGTTGTATATAAATAATCATTACTTCGTCAGTTTCATGTTGATTTGTCGAGATAACAGGAGACAGAAGAGAAATCTTATACAGCTCAACAGAAAAAAGTAACCCAACTTATTTTCGTAAATTAACTTTGAACATTAGATAAGTTCATGTGAAAAGTAGGATAATTTTGAGATGTAACAGATTGCATGTATATGTGTGTTTGATAGAGTCGAGTGCACTTAAGTAATGAAACATACATGTCGTGATCTAAAAATTATAGTCTAGCGCGTGGTCTAGCGAGATTGAAATATAATAAGCAAATAAGTTTGAATTTAACAAGTTATTCAACCAATGTTAATAAACCAGAAATTCTGAAATTGTTTGTTCATTATATATGTCAAATTCTTCTAATTTTTATGTACATAAATTTACATGTGTTCAAAACAGCAAAATTAAAGCACTACACGTGTGTGTTACATCATATACTTATGTACACATCTGAATAATTAATGGCATAACTTTATATAATATTGTTATTCTTGAGCGATTCTATAAGTCAAGTAATCAGCTTTTTGTTCTGTGGTACACGTAAACATCTAAGTGTATATTCACATTTTAAGTAACAGAGATCTATGGACTAAAATACCCAAAAAGGATTTAACAATCATTGAGAAAAAGTGTTTGTAATGAAGTCAAACTTTTTTTTTGTTGGTAAAAATAGAGGATAAATTTATATTTATAATTAAAAAAAAATAATCGTCAATACAAATGAACACAGTTTATTCGGATGTGGTGACATTGACGCTGTACGTCATATGTAGTAAACAGAAACAGAACATATTCATAAAGATTATTAATCACACAAACAATTAATTAAGGGATTTGCAGTGTCAATATTAATTTCTCTAGTGTAGAAGATAAAAGATTACCAGGGATGAAAGTTATGAATATTGTTTTCAGTCAGTCATTTCTTCTTCGATAAATATTGTATATGATTTTCTCATTATATCTCCGTACACTGTATTATAAGTGTTGTAACATGTGTGCTTTACAAGTAAAGTATATTTGCTTTCACAATATTAAGATGGCAAAGCTGTTTACTGTTAATTTTTTTCGACTGAATATCACAGCTGACGCGCTTCTCCATACACTTTATAAATAGGAAATTAATCTTTTTCTAGAGGTTTCGACGAAACATGAATTTTGGTGAATATCGGTACACCAATTAGTGCACAATTCGTCACAAAGTACCGTTTCTGACAAATATATGCAAGAATAATATTTGTTTACATCTACGGTCAAGTGTGTAAGCGGAGCCGTAAGAATGTCTATCTAGTTATTGTACAAGTCACAACAGCTTATCGTCGACAGAGAAGAATAGTGAATAAATATACTTTTAATGGATTATATATTTTAACTTGAATGCTGTATTTACATTTGTGTACCATGATACACTGTGTGCGGTGTATTTAAATGATTGGAACTGTTAATATTATAACAAAAAAAATCAATTTTAGAGTCTTAAGACTTTTGACAAATTCTTAAAGATTATGTCGCTTGTCATTTACGAAAGGATTATTGAATAATAAGTTTGGATAGTTTTACAATAATTACGAAGATTTGTCAAATACTGTACTGTAGTAATGTACCGCTGACAAGAGGAAAACATTTGATTACAAAATGTTGAACTACTCAGCACGAATCCTGATTTTGATATTTATAGGATATTCATATTGCTTCGATGAACCAGAGGAAAATCGTCTTCATCACGAACTTCTCAAAATTCGAGGTTATAGTAAACTTATTCGACCAACGGCCAATAACTCCGTACAGCTGACAGTGAAGATGGGGTTACGCCTGTCACAGCTTTTGGACATAGTAAGTTATATTATTTTCTTGAAATTTTAAATAATTAAATAATAAATGTACATAACGCTATCTTTCCTGTTTTGAAATAAGATATTGGTGGTTCATCTACCCCCCCCCCCACCCCTTTGTTTGTCGTTCCTCCACATGTTTATATACTGCCTTTTCTCGATCATGATCATTACACATTTCCATAGCTCGCTAAATTAATTTGAATTTCTATCGCTTTTTCATTGAAAAAAATGTTAAATCAAATATCATTGAACAAAATCTTTAGGATGACAAATTTACTTTAGTTTTACTGGGTCACAAAAATCATTAAACCGATAACTCTATAGAAATTATATGTACATCTTTGTCTGTGGTGCCATGTGCATTAGCTTTTCCCGGGAAAGATTTTAAAAGGCCTGGTCGTAGAAAATTATATTAAGTTGGATAATTTTCGATTTATATACAGTTCACATTGTAGGAATTTATTATCTGATATTTTGTTGTCCAATACACCGTGGATTTTTAAGTGATAGATGTTGAATAAGGTTTTGCAACTGTGAGAGACAAAAGTACAATAGGTCTATACATGCATTGTACTACTTATTACATTGCTTGAATGAAACATTTCACCTTTTATTATACATATGCATTATAACTTTACAATGATATCATAATAAAGATAATTAACTGAAGTATTTACATGTTTACGGAACCTTCCGCTGAAAAATAAGAAAAACGCTGTACTTACTACATTGTATAAAAATTAAGGCATACATTAATGAACTAAATAGATAAATTACGGTCGCAATATTTAACGAATCAATATCCTCATTTTATTTAAGAAACGGTCAAAGTCACTTTTGGAATTTCGTTTAAAATTAACTTGACCCAGAAATGTCTAAATAAATTAATTTATAAACAAAACTTATTTACTGTGTTTTCCATCAAAGTTATGATGACTATAAATTTCACATAAAATATATTTACTCTTGATCTGCAGATAAGAACTGTAAGGTTTTGGCTGTGTGGAAAAATAGTTAATTATGTGCAATTAAATAGACAATGAAAAATATTCTTCCCGCTTCTCTGAAAAGAGATCTCTCACAGATGTTTCGACCATCAAAATGTTTTGTATAACTTCATAAATTCCAGTAAATATATATGTAAGGGTGGAAGGCCTAAAACAAATACTGCTTATTAAGCCAATTTGTAAGCACTTTCCAATGTTAAAGAAAACAGTGCTTAACAATTTTTTGAAAATTTGGAACTTGTTTAGTTAGCAGTACCATTTTCATCTGGTTTTCAATCTAACTCTGTTTTGCATCAATTTCCATAATGAATTAAATCGCACAACATTATAAATGACGTTGCATGTAGCAAAACGTTGAACAAAACAATGTACTGACACTTTTAAATATTAAATAAATTCTAAATATTTTTACAATTTGATACCTGCATTGTGCTGTGTAGGATACTCATTATATAGGATAAAATCGCACTAATGGTCGTACCTCAACCACAAAGATAAGCCAGGCACTGTTTCTATAAGCTGGTATGTCCTTGGGGTGGGATATATTTAAAATTTTGACTGACAGGTAGATACTTTTGGAATCAATTAGTACACAGTATAACATTACTTCCTCGTTTAATTTTTTCACCGGGTTACTTGTATGATATGCACTTTGTAAAGTTCCAGAATTTATCATCATGTGAGTTGTTTACAGTACAAGTACTTAACTATCAAAAACCAATTTTCGATTTACACATTCTATGAAAAATAAAGTATTGCTACTAAAGCTACGTATTTACAGTTTTAAAAGTATTATGCATTCACTAAAATAGTTTACACCAGAAATCTTTGCTTCTAAAGAGGAAAAGAATCAGGATTGAAGTCAACATTTCAGAATTATGCATTTTCATCTTGAAATCTCATAAAACATACGCTGAACAGGCAAACTTCCAGGAATCCATCACTGAAGATAAAAGATAATAATCAGTAACGCCTCCTTTATTAATATATTATTACAGCGATGCATTGTCTGTTTGACTCTGTTATGAAATATATATGTCGTAAAAATACCTTCGCACGAGTGTTGGAAAGAAATATACTTTATTTTGATTTCCATGTACTAGTTATGTATACATATAAAAAAGGGCAAAATACCGTTTTAACTATTACACATCGTTATTATAATTAATTTTAACAAAATATTGACATGAATATATATTCAACTAACTTATTTAACGAAAAAAGAAAACAAATCCTGATTGGATCATAAAACCAAACTCTACAACTTTGTATTCCTAAGAGTTTTCATTATTTTCGTCCGTGTACTATTTATTTTATAAGGTGGAAGAAGTTCCTCGCAATTTAGGGATGTTAGACTACAAAAACTTCCTAAAAGATCACAGTTAAAAAATATACTTTACCAATGGCCCTCTTTTACTCATAACGAAAAACATTGTAGTTTATATTACTTTTCACTTTCTTCCATAAAAAGGGGTTAGCCGGCCGGTTATGTCTATTTAATAGCGTACAATAAACAAAATAATAGCGTATAATAAGCACATTCTTGTCTTTTGAATTTTATAATTTATCATTCTTTGTGTCAATACCTTTAAAAATATATATATACTTAACATTACAAAGCTTTAAGACTCCTTAGTGTACAGGCTTAGCTAATATTTACCAAGAGAAAATGTGAAATATTACAATCATTTGGGGCCTGTCGTCCGTATTTGTCGTTTTCAAATCAATGTTCTCCACTAACTGGGCTAAGCCACAAGATCCGATTAGACCAGTTGCCATAATATACCTCAAAAGTTAATGAAAGTGGCATTAAACAACAATCAAAAACAAAATGAAAACTAATTTGACGGTACGCCAATTGTGTGGTTGTAGCGATAATTATGAAAACAAATAACTAACACCGCCGTTGCAAAATATACCATGCAAACAAAAAATTAAAAGTATAGGGTAGGGACGAAAAATTTAGCCTTTAGTAGCGACACGGAGAGCCTACTCTTGTGGTCTTTATCGTGCAAGGAGCGCAGCACTCTCCAAACGCGTTAGCCACTGTGGTCTCTGTCTGGCTTGCCATATTATGCCCTGGCAGCCCCCCAACGAGAAGGCATCCTCTATCCTCCACTCGGGGACGCGTTGGGCACCCCTCTGTTTGTCGAGCACTGTGAACCCTAACAATATGGTCCCAGTAACTTTATTATCATTTGCAGCAATAGAAATATTGTGTCTATCCTTAAATATAGGAGCGGTTACCTTGTATAAACATATCATATAAATGAAATAGACATGACCAGACTGGATGAGTCCCAAGATACATTGAAGACATTCATTGAAAACCACTATGTCAAAATTATCAAGATTGTGTTCCGTCTAGCTGCTTGAATGGAGTTTAATTCATTGATTTCGACAAACATTTTCGGTACATACTTCATCTCTTAATTATTTCAAAGTCAAAATATTTGCACATACCGATGTTTAGCACTGATAGCGAACATCATTTTCTTCTTCGTGTCTTGAAAGTCACCCTTCCCTATAGATTTTCTTCGGAATTATTTGCCTAATATCGGATTTTCTGTTAAAGGGGTCACAAATGTTAAATCTTTAATTTCGATGTTGAACTGATGTTGCCGAATAATATGCATTGAAATAGTTTTCTGGGGTGTACATGTATTTATTTATTTATTTATTTATTTATTTATTTATTTATTTATTTATTTATTTATTTATTTATTTATTTATTTATTTATTTATTTATTTTATATATGTTTTTGGTTTTTTTTGGGGTTTTTTTGTATTTGGAAAATAATGAAATTTGAATTTATAATATTAAAATCAAATAAGCACATGTTTATTAAGTTATACCTGAATATATAATTTATGATTCATTGGTTCAGTCACTAACTTGTTGTTGCATCAAGTTAACAGCTGTTTTCTGAATGCTTGTAACATGACATGTTTAGTTTCGATTTGAACACACTGCATAAACTTTTCGTATCTTTCTGAAATGTGAGTCGGGTAGCTGTAAATTATATTTTTAGTATTATATATAGCAAAATGCTTGTCATGATAAGTTTCATGAAGATAAATAAAATGGACGCAGGATGATCCGTCTTGAAGTGCGCATGTTTCCTCGTCAAGAAAACCACATTTTGAAAGATGTTTATGATGTCTTATGCAAATTATGTGTATTCGGTACTATTTTGAATAAGGCAGCAGATCTCTTTGATCAGCATAAAGTTATATACTTAAAGCGAATTATAGCCACGGAATACGCTATGTAAAAATCCGTTGAATAAAGTATTAACCAATATGTTTGAGGCTACTTGAGTATAGCCCCTTCCCCCTTATCAACTCACAGAAATAAATTAAATAAGATAAAAAATATTTCAAAACAACGAATTATTCCTTCTGTAGTTCGCACAATAGTCTTTCAGTTCTTACCTTTTTAATAAAATTAAAGTTTTTTGTACGTCTAAATATCAAATGAAGAAAACCACACATAACTCGTACATTTGCGGAAGCGATACTCATCTCCACTTAAGAGGAAACAGAGAATATCAAGGACAAGATAGTCATTAAAATAAAATTACTTCAAATGAAAATTTGTAAATAAAATTACGAAGTATTTCTCTATTATTACTACTTAATTCAAATTTGTTTCTTAAAAGAATGCTTCATGACCCAAAGTTCATATTTTCGTTGAAAAATAAGATTCACTGAAATTGACTTTAAGAGCTAAATTCTCATTTATGACATGATACAGTTGACATGTCTTGACAGTATTAAGGGATAAAATCTCTGCATCCTTGATTATTTTTCATAAATTCAATAACCCATACCGTCACTGTCTTAAGGAGCAATGTCTGCTCTCAATAGCCAGACCTCTGAATTGATCAGCTGTTTATAGGTTAGATTCAGTGAGCAAACTAAATGATAACAAATTTAAACACAAGATGACCCGTACCATATTTGCAATTCCTCAATTGTAGGGTAAGTGAAAAGACAAGTTATCAATCATTGATCTGCGGTCTATCTGATCGAGTGTCTTCTCATTTAATTCATTTGATTCTAGATGTAAATACAAGTTAGATTGAAGATGTAAGGCTAACGGTGGCAACAGGAAATCATTATTTCAAACTTCATTTAGTCTCTCTCTACCAATAATGAATCACCCCCATCGGCACTGATCTAGGATTATTCTTAAATGATATCGAATCTTTTGAAATATCCCTTAAATGCGACTTTCAAAAGATAAATGTAGAACAATTATAACGGAAATTGCTGTATTTAATTCGACATGTGATTGGATCTGTTTGATATTAAAAAGAGCACACCGAATCATTAGAAAATGAAAATAAACTTTTCAATGCTATTGTGAATCGCTCGAGAAATCTGTGTAATCTGCCGAGACAAAGCGAGTTACATGTATGTCCTTACAACATGCCGAGACAAAAATCAAGCATTTCGTTTTAATTTTTTTATTTCTTTTGTAGCAAAAACATTGCTCACGATTAGGTTTCAAAGCAAAATATGTTTGCAGTAAAGTGTCAGTTGAAACAAAGAATAAATATTTAATTTCTAATTACAATATCAGGAAAAACGCATTTTAATTTATAGATACATTTTGTTATTTTTTCATATTGTGCCTTATCACGAAAATTCAATAGAAAAATTACTTCGCGATAACATGCTCATATTTCATTCAATGCCTCTGTTGTTTACATGTCAAAAATTGCACTTTACTTTTGCTACAAGAAATTTGATTGTAAGTCAGCCATTTTTGTTTCTACCTGGATCCTACAATATTACAAAGGTTCGTCTGCTTTAGTAACGTGCTAGGATATTTCCCGCCTAAACCGCATACGACATTCGTCGAAGGGTTTTGAACAGACAACAGTCGCCTGCTCATAGCTTACATTTCCGTCTTATTTACTATCGAAATGAAAAACCCTTTTCATTTCAAAACTATGTTTAACTGTGGAAATTAATTGTTGATTTCGATTTGCACGTCTTGGAATTTACAGAAAGAGCATAAGCTCGACCAAACGCGGTAAGCCGTTTTCATTATGAATTGGATGACCGTTATAGCAGGATATGCCACTCTTCCGGAACACTGATTCAAACCTCTGCTCATAATTGTTTGCCGTTTGTTTTCGTTTTGTTATCAAAGTGATATTTTCGTCTGTGAATTTTTAAATTTTGATAATGTTTTGGAATTATTTGGTTGATCATGTTGAAACAAATTCTGAAACAACACATACTATTGTTTTCATCCCTTACATGATCAGCTATGACGTCATTCCCGATGCATACGTTAAGCTCATTTTTGACTATTACATGATATATGGCACTGAAAGAACTCTAATGTCTAGTGCCTAATATGTCTCATATAAATGCCCATTATGTCTGTTTTCTAAAAACTCGTTGTCTTTTGAAAGTAATAAATACTTTCTTCAAGAACTAACTACATGTTATAGCGAAATCAATAGCCTAGTTCTTTTAGTTCATCAATCAATTAACCAAGACGTCGAAACATGTAAAAGCTGACCAAAATAGGAATTCATCAAATTTTCACATACAATACTTTAAGCAGAGCAGAGGACTGTGTGCGCCAGGGTAAACAAGTGTCAGAACGTTTACCAAGATATACGCTGCATATTGTTGTAAATATGTGTTGTATGAGGACAAATGTAAAGGAACAATCGTACTTTAAACGTATACATAAATGATACATTGTAATTTATCTATGTTCTTCACAGACTATGTCATATATTATAGGCATATATCTGTCTGAACGAACGAGAAGAACTGTAGATCTGTCAGAATTTTGAAATAACTAAATGGACAGAATTGTAGCATTTGCAATGATATAAAAATTTATTTTTCCCTTTAAACACAATGGATTTGTGTTACTTATTAGTGCATTTTATTCGGTAGTGTAAAACAACAAGGTTTGTGACAGACAGTTCGATTGTGCAGATTTTCTTGGAAAAACACATTGCATATAACTGTTTTCTTTATGTCGACTTTAAATGTCCAGTTTTCTTTGCAGTCTGTTTAGACAAACAGTTTAATTTTCTTGCAGAAGGACAAAGGTCGAAGACTTTCCCCATTTATTCATTGTCAAAGTTCTACTTTTATTGTTCATCTTTGACAACATTCCTTTCCGTTTTTTTTGTTTGTATTATGGTTAAACATTAAAATGCTCTTAAGGAAAAAGATTTACGGAGTTCTAAAATCCAAGAAATGACAGCAACAATAAGTAATTTATTACACTTCTATATGGAAATCCTAGTAAAGAAACATTCGACTGGAACTTTTATTTTCTACTAACTGCGACGATATTCATCCACAAAACAATTATCCAGTTTTTTACGACACTTTTATTGCCTTCAATTAATAGATTTCGTTTTACAAATCAGAATAAGTAGGCACACTAAGTCCAAATTTGTCTCGTACATATAAATATATAGAGAGAATACTAAAACATGACGATGACCCCACCCCGTCTTATACCTAAATTTATTTTATATTAAGTGAATCATAACTTATTTAAATTATTACAATGAAATAAAATTATATTTTTTTACAATTAAAACTGCTTTGAAATCTGTGCTGTACCAATTAAAACTGAAAAACACGAACAAAAAGCCAAATTGGTGTAACCTTATTATCCGACTTTGCCTCATCAAAGTGCTACCCTGTGCTAAAACAGATCTCTTTAACATGCAACCCAGATGCGTTAGTTAAAGTGAGATCATTAAGAATAAATTGCACGGAAACAGGCTTCACGCCTCTCCATTTAACGGCCAGCACCATCGTCTGATTAGGATACAGAATGGCCTTAATGAATCAGATACAACGTTGCTTTACTCGAAGACTGGGAAATAAAAGCTTAAATTATCTCTCATTAAAACTTATTGATAACGATTGAACACGATGAAGGTAAACTGAAAGACATCCTGCTTAAACGTTTTTCAGTTCAGTTATGTAAAGAGATATTATTACAAAACGGGTGCTAATTCTGCTTTAGGTGGAGGCGAAACGAAATCTGTTATTCATGATACATACTTTTGTAGAGACGCATACTTTTTTAATAAAGAGGTTGTTCGTCAAACTTAGTCTCTCACACATAGAATATTTACAAATAAAATTTCATAATAATATTAGGGGTTTCTGGTCCAAACTAAAACAAAATATATTCACAATGCCAGAACATAATTTTTGTATTGCCTATATTTCAAATATTTGTTATATCGAAAGAAATAGAAAGATAGGGCTAATTGTTCAAGAACAATTAGAAAGGTCTTTCCCAGATACCTTTATAAAATTAATTTTGTTTTCATCCCTTGTTGTAAACTTGACTACCTAAGTTACTGAACCATTTTTTAGGAGGAATAGACTATTTCTGTGGTCCTGAGTAAAAAGAAACATGGTTGTCAAGGACTTTGGTGGCCGTTGCTAAGGACAAAATGCCACTTCCGGTTGTAAAATGACATATTTCCGTAAAGTACATCATCCTGATTTTAAAAATATATGGTTGCTAAGGACTTTTTGTAATGGTGACCTGGTTGCTATGGTATGACCTTGACCTGTGACCTTTGAATTTGGGCTCAAATTGAAGGCCTTTACTTGATGATCATGTTAAATATATATGTTTACTATATTATCTGTAACGGTTTTCAAGTTGTATGCCAAAAACTGATTAAACGAAATGAGCCAAGAGCCCGAACTCGAAAACGGTTCATCGCACAGTTTCAGATCAAATGTATCAAATGGAGGCCTTGATGAGAGGAGTATTTTTTCCATTTATTGTCTTCTTCTATCTTTTATAGTTTTTGAGTTGTAATGATAACAAGATTGGAGGCCTAAGGTCGAGGTCACTTCTGAACTTTGACTTTGAGATTTTCTTTAAGGACATATCACAGGACGATAAATGGCAAAGAACTTTTGTGATTTTGACTTGCAGTTTGTGAGTTTTTGTGATAAACGGAGTCCTTGAAACATTCAAGGTATACCGCTCGCCTTCGCTAGTCAGAAATTTTTAGCCAAAATATGTCATAAAGTTGTCCTAAAAGTTCCTTAACATTTGTCACTTTTTAGTTTTCTTGTATCTGTTATAGTTCCAGAGATTACGCGATAACAAGGTTTTCGGTGTTTGGGCAGATAACTCCGTAAAGAAAAATGTTTCGATTTCACAGGGTGAATTCCGAATAGACTTTCAGTGCCCAAAACTTGTCACGAAAGACCAAAAAGATATGTCGCGTACTTTTTAAACTGTTTGGTTTTGAAAGTTGGCGGGAAAAAAAAGAAAAATAATCCGAACAAAAACAATAAGGTCTTCCCACTGGAAGTGGGAAAGACCTTAAAAAAAGCTCTTCTATATCTGTTCTATTTTCAGGACGAAAAGAATCAGATCATGACAACAAGCGTCTGGCTGAGACAGGTACATTTATTGGTTGTTAACTTAACATCTAACAAGCAGTATTTCAGCTATATTCAGGACGAGAACAGTAAGGGATCTAAGGGCAGTAGAAAATTTAGACTGCCACTAGAAAAGAATGCCCTGTTGGTAAAGACGGAAAAATTGATTAGCTACTACACATTTTCGAAAAATAAAGAGGTGTCTTTAACGTGCAAGATGCATATTACTTTCCAAACGCGTTTGTCACTATTGTCCGCGATCAAGCTTGCCGTGTTATAACTAAATACCCCTATACATTTTATGTGTTGAATCTATATACATTTAAGTAGTATTCTAGTTAAGGGTCAAGCAAGTGGCGGCACATCAAAAAATTTTGTTTTTAGCTTTTTTTGGCTTACATGCATTCATTTTGATATAAAAACAAATTTTATTAAAATTTTACATTTGAAAATGTGTGAATTGCCTGGATAATTTTGACTGGTTACATAGAGAAAAATTTGGCGGGAAAATTTCCCGACATTTTTCACTGTTCAATTTAACTAAATTACAAATGATTATATCTTAAAAAGACAAAATAATTAAGAACTTTAATAAATTAGAATGTTGTTATATTGAATAGTTTTATCAAATTCCATGATAAAAAGTTTGCGTTTTTTTCCTTCATGTGCCTCACATGTATGCATTTTGCCTGATTCTTACGTGGACTGATTTAAAAATGTCCAAGTGAAGATTTCGTAATTAATTTCGATGAATTTGAAATTAACGTATACAAAGAACAGACACATTATAAGTGGCAACTGCTTTCAAAATAAAAATAATGATAACTTTAACTCGTTTTAATTGACTTCAAGCAGTAATATTTTAGTGTCGCTTTTTTCCATTGTATATGTGGAGCATCTATGGGTCGAAACAGTGGTAATAAGGAATTGTTACCTTGCCGAACATTTTATATTTTGCCATTGTAGACGAGGGTTTGGCTCATATATATGTTATAATTGTAGATAGATTGATTGGATGTTTGCTTTACGTCCAGTGAGCAGTTTGATAATTGTAAAGCATAGTTAACGAGTATAATAATAACCCTCGAAAGTGTTTACGTCGAAATTTCGTCCACGAAATCACTTTTTAAATTTAAAAATCAATTAAAGTAAAACTTAGTAGGTGCAACGTAGAGATAATAAATGTATCATCTAACTCTGATTTATGATTCCTACTAATTGTTTTAGAACATTTATCGGATTAAATAAAATTATCTTTTCAAGGAATGGTCCGATCTGCGCTTAAAATGGGACCCAAGCGCATACGGTGGAATCAAGATGACTCATATACCTTCTCAGGATTTGTGGCGCCCTGATATTCTACTTTATAATAAGTATGTATTATGTTCAATTTAATTTACTTTGTTAAACATATACTAAAAAACAACCGTAATGCACAACCTGTTTTTTTTATTATTTATGAATCCGTCATATCTTATACTAGTATACATTTTTGAGTGATCATATACTTTTGTTATAGTAAAATAAGATTTGCCTTGTTTGTTTATTTCCTTGAAAAGTGTCAGCAATTTTTCAGCTATATCGTGTCCAGTTTATTGGGGAAATAAGCCGGCATACCCGGACGGAGATTAGCACTGGAAGGTATAAATCTACCTTAACGATTTTATAATAAACTTTGATGGAAAAAGACATTAAGTACACGTATAAAGGAAATTTGGTCAAAATTACAGATAAATGGAAACGATTGGCTACTATAGATTTCGAGTAGGTTCAATAAGATAATGTTACATTATTAATGTTGAATTTGTTAATTTTTTTTTTTTGCATATACCTGTTCCAATTCTTTTTTACAAGTAGAAGGGCAAACCACCAGTAACCTTACCAGATTAATTACTAATGGACAACTACTAATTCTTTACAAACAAAAACAAGAAACGAATCCTGGCTTAGAACAGACACATTAAGAATCCATGTTACTGGTTTGAGGTGTTCGATTCAAACATCAGAACAATAAAAAACAAATTACTTTGATTGTCCAGACACGATTATAGGAATTTCTATAAGGATTAAAGAAACCAACCGCTAAATACTAGTTATCTTAAATTAAACATGTTCAGATCTAAAGGAAGATATAAATAGGGTAACAATAAACTTTAATAATAAAATATATAACACTTATCGACTTAGACAATTAACAGGGTCAAGGGTACTGTATATATTTGTTGTCTTGCTATATAAGTGGAGGACATAAACACAAACATCGAATTCAATTAATCACTCAAAGACAGAACAACATATTATTCACAATTCACGAAAAATTAACAACAAAAATTACAAAACGAAGGCACACCAACACGGCATGGAACGGTCACTTAAAAAATTTATTTCCTCATTTATGGTACAGAATACACAAAATAAAAAACCAAATTCTTCATGTACGCACATGCAAATAATAACACAATACAAGCAGTCCACGCGTGTATATGTATCCTGGCTTAGAACATCCACACAATACAAGCACACCTCAGGGGTATATGTATCCTTGCCTAGAACAGCCACACAAAACAAGCACACCACAGGGGTATATGTATCCTTTCCTAGAACAGCCACACAAAACAAGCACACCACAGGGGTATTTGTATCCTGGCCTAGAACAGCCACACAATACAAGCACACCTCAGGGGTATATGTATCCTGGCCTAGAACAGCCACACAATACAAGCACACCACAGGGGTATTTGTATCCTGGTCTAGAACAGCCACACAATACAAGCACACCTCAGGGGTAGATGTATCCTGGCATAGAACATCCACACAATACAAGCACACCACAGGGGTATATGTATCCTGGCCTAGAACAGCCACACAATACAAGCACACCACAGGGGTATTTGTATCCTGGCCTAGAACAGCCACACAATACAAGCACACCTCAGGGGTATATGTATCCTGGCCTAGAACAGCCACACAATACAAGCACACCACAGGAGTATTTGTATCCTGGCCTAGAATAGCCACACAATACAAGGACACCACAAGGGTATTTGTATCCTGGCCTAGACAGCCATACAATACAAGCACACCACAGGAGTATTTGTATCCTGGCCTAGAATAGCCACACAATACAAGGACACCACAAGGGTATTTGTATCCTGGCCCAGAACAGCCACACAATACAAGGACACCACAAGGGTATTTGTATCCTGGCCTAGAACAGCCACACAATACAAGCACACCACAGGGGTATTTGTATCCTGGCCTAGAACAGCCACACAATACAAGCACACCACAAGGGTATTTGTATCCTGGCCTAGACAGCCATACAATACAAGCACACCACATGGGTATTGTATCCTAGCCTATAGAACAGGCGCACAATGATTTGTCGGGTTTGATGTTGACAAAAAGATTCTACGCAGCGACAAAAGCATGCAAACGTTGGAAGTGAATATCCCATTTGGTTGTTTTTGATGTAACGAATAAAGTAAATAGTTTCTTTTAAAAAATCGAACGAAAAGGTTTTTTTGCTTACATTTGTGCATCTTTAGTGCATTTTACATGATCAGTGAAAAACGCATAAGCATTTGCAGTAACTGACTTTAATACAACAGTGTGGGATCCAGCTGCAACATCTTTTGTTTCCATACACCACTACAGGAGAAGAAACTAACCTTGCAATCACTTCGGCAGAATTCATTATGTTCGGTGTCAACAATTATCTTTAAGACATAAAGCATAATGCACCCATATGAAAACGTACGACTGATCTAAAGTATTGACGGTCTTCGTTGGGGCTATTGATCATAATATCTTATTCGTTTCGTGTTCTTATTTATCTGTTTTCATGTTTAAGAGTAACAAATTTGTATAGAATTCCCAAGTTTTACTAATGCAATTTACTATCACCCTGCGTAATTAAGTCTGTGTCGTTTTTCTTGATTTCTTGGGTTCAGTTTTTTGTTAGGATAGAAGTAATCATGTTAGACTTGCAAGTAATGGCGTCGGCTACAACCAAAAAATACAAACTCTGATATTGTTTATTGTGTCAGGCTAACGTAAATTACAATCTTTTAGTGAAATGCCATGTAAATCAATTGTTAGAATAATATTTTGTTGCTGATGGTTAAATATGGCTAAATGTAGTCTGTGGTTTAAGTGTCTTCCTCGTCAATCTTTGGTTCAAAATATAGACAGATTTATTCTGATGAAATTGATTCGATACAAATCAGGTTATAAAAAGCCAGTTTTTATTCATCTGTTCTTCAATAAAATACAACAGAAACAGTTAAGATAAATCAAAGTAATTTCCTTAACGAAAATTGCCATTGTACATCAGTGAACACGTGACATATAGGGAACTCAATTTTACAATTTTCTATTATGCATGGTATGACCTCTGTTAAAGAAACCATACATGTGAATATAATCCTGTTATGCAGGCTTCATGTCCTTGTAAATAAACGCAAGGACTCGGCTATCTCCGGAATTAAAAATGCAATATAACTATAAACGTTCGGTGATTTTAGTAATAAATTTTACAAACACAGGATGCGATGAAACAAAGTAAAAAACCATCAAATTTGAATACATAGTTTTTGTAACAATAAAAAGCCCACATACATTTAAACGAACAATAAAAACGACACAAAATGTCAAAAAAGTAAAATAAATAAACCAATCAATCAATCAATCAATCAATCAATCAAATAACGCTTTACTTATATGAATTTCTGATTTCCACAATTATTTACAGTGCAGATGGTGATTTTGTTGTAACCCTGTTGACTAAGGCGACTGTTCATTACGATGGGAAGATTATTTGGGAGCCTCCTGTTATATATAAAAGTTACTGCCCAATTGATGTGGAGTATTTTCCATTCGATATGCAAGAATGTTTTATGAAATTTGGATCTTGGACGTACGATGGTCACGAAGTTGATCTGCAGCATATCTGTGATTCTCAAGCTCTTTATCTTGAAGATACCAAAGAAAAAGTAATTAACAGAGGAATTGATATTAAAGATTTTTATCCTAATGTGGAGTGGGATATTATTAATGTGACCGCTAGACGAAAAGACAAGTTTTACCCGTGCTGTCCCGCACCCTATCCGGATATTACGTTTAATATCACACTGAGAAGGCGTACATTATTTTACTCGTTGAATCTTATTATGCCATGTGTTTCTATATCATGTCTAACCGTTTTAGTATTTTATCTTCCTTCAGACAGTGGAGAAAAAATTACATTGTCTATATCCATACTGCTGGCACTGACTGTGTTCTTCCTGCTTTTGTCCGACATAAACCCTCCTACGTCGTTCGTCATACCGTTGATAGGAAAATATTTATTGTTTACTATGATTGTAGTGACGATGTCAATATTTCTAGCAGTGTATACATTAGGGATAAACTTCCGAAGACCAGCGACTCACAGAATGAGTCCCTGGGTCAGGCGAGTGTTTACTGAAATATTGCCTCGAATTTTGTTAATGAGGAGGCCCGATATTGGACGGAAACCTCACAGGGTTCCGTTTCGAACTTGTAATGGAATAGAAATGAGAGATGTAAGAGATATTTATTCTGGTTCCGGAACGTTTTCACATTATAAGGAACGGACAGCAGAAAATGCGTATGAAAGCGTGCATTATAGAGGTATGATGGGTTCAAAAAAATATCCCAAGGAAATTAAAGAAGCATTTGAAGGTGTAATTTCTATTGCTGACCATTTGAAAATTACGGATGACGAAAACTCCGTAAGTAACATATACTTCAAAACAGCTTATTAGTATATGTACATGTAATTTGTTTTACTAAACGCTTCAACTTATTTAAAAAATCGTTTTAACCCACATTTATAAATACAAAGGTGAGCTATCAAAAGACAAAATCTATCAGAGAGAACACGACTGAAGAGTACTGCAATACGTTGTCTCATTCTTGTGAAAGTGTTAAGTATAATACAGATAATGGCCGATGTTACTTAAAATAGAAATGTCTCTATCAGTATCTAAAATTGCATCATATACTTTTGATAATTTGCTAGTTATGCCGAAAATGCAAGTTATGTTGTTTTTATTATGACAACGACGAGAACATGATATTCTTCTAAATTGTTCAGGAGTTATACTAGTAAAAACCGACATTTATAAATAAAATACATAAATCTGCTTTCTCAACCTTCAACTGTCTAATGGTTTTTACTTATTTGCCACAATCAGGCTGAATTTTACGTTTATTTATTATTCTTTTGGCGGCGGAAAGAAAACATGCATAGTATTATCTACTTCTTTATACACCATTGTTGAAAATATCGCAGTACTTACATAATATATACTTTACTAAACAAGATTTTAATTCTTTTTCAGGAAGCTCGAGATTGGAAGTATATTGCCATGGTGATGGATCGCTTATTTCTCTATATTTTTACTACTGCTTGCGTTTGTGGAACACTGAGTATATTCCTGTATGCTCCGTCCTTGTACGACTCTCGCCCGCCATTGAGTCGAGAAATGTATGATGGTGGAAACTGTACTTATTAAGTACTGTTATTGGATTTTGGTTTTGTTGTTTTTGTTTTTTGGAGATTTGTTTAATTAGCTATTAGACTTTACGATTTAAATATTGAAATTGTTCTGCGCAATAAAATACAGAGATAAATAGAGATGTATACGCGTTACACAAAATCTAGCTAAAATTAGTAAGCCAACTTATATTATTATTTAAGAACATAATTAGTACATGATAATGTTTTTTTAAATTCTACATTCCTTTCTAAATTGTCCTTGCATTATAAAAACAGCGTATTCTATGAAACTTCAGAAAACCTGTCTTAAAAATACATGACTATAAAGGTTATTTTTGATGTCATTTTTTTGTGTACGATTTTCATAATTGAAATCTTATGCATACAGGAACAATCCCAACATGTGTGTAGAGAAAAACAACAAATACCGTGAAAAGTTCCATGTTATTAAGTTGCCAAAAAATAAGATTAAAATTCTTAACTGAGATATCCGAAATGCGTTTTAATTTACTGTCTTTATGAAGTACAAAATTGTCCTTTAAGAATAATAATTGTGGAATACTCAGTCCTTCAGTGTTTTATAATTACCCATTTTGAATGCAGGAATTGTCACTTGAAACTCTTCAAAGTCGGATATGAATAGAGACCTTATTACTAAATACTTGGATTTCAATCTGTTATTTGATTACAAAATGCAAAGATTACAGAATTTAGTCAGTTCATTTATCTCTACAACCCTTCATCTTTAATTTAAGATACTGTAATCAATAAACACGTAATTCTAGAGGAAAGATTTTCTATCAATACTTTCAGTTTTATTTATAAAAAACAGTAAAAAATAAGATAAAAAATGTTGTTTGCGTTTGATGCGTCAGTTTCAACAAGTTTATGCAAGTATGCAATATAGAACTGCCGTTCGAAATTATTGTCGACATACCACAGACTAGAATTGCCTAATACGGTCATGTTGATTGTTGACAAATCGAAAACAAACTGAACTCTCATTATCATTACTTAGTTACATATCCTCAACCATTGACCTATATATAGTTTATGCTCACAGGTTTTGTCTGGGCCCCGATTGGTTATGGTAGTTAATCATCTACTATTGATCCTATGCATGTGAACATAAAGGTTGCGGGTTTGAGCCTTACTGCGGGCCGGGTGTGCTCGACTGCATCTTTAACTGACAATGATTGTCGAACGTTGCAGTTTTCACAGGGTACTCAGGCTTTCATCCCGCCCCAATACATCTGAACGCCATGAAATAGCTGAAAAAATTATAAAGTATTAAAACAAAATATATTTACAACAAATTTACAACTCTTTTCTAGTTGTTCACCGTGTCGGTTGTAAGCAAACAAAGCAATCGCGTCCAGTTGAATGCAGCTGCCAAAGTAATTTGGTTTTATACTTCAGGCGTATAGATGTCACTTTATGATAATATTCGTGTATCTCGGGTAAGTTTGCACCGTAATAGTCTAGCAGGTAATTGTAGATTAATGTGTTTCAAACGTGAGAAACATACATGTATTTCAATTTTAATATGTCGGGAACTGTTTAGGTCGTTCTACATTGTTCTACGGATATTAGCTTACGCTTATTAGTTAATCGCTATTTTAGATATCTTTGCTAAATAAGGGGTCTCTGTGGTCGAATGGTTTTGTTAGTTAGCAATCCACTTATACATCGCAGGTATGTTAACACTGTGGTTGTTAGGTCGGGTCAAACTTTTGGTAAGGTGTTCTCGACTTAAACTGAAAAGAAGTGCAGGTTTCTCTGCAAAAGATTAGGGGTTTCTCTCAGGCTTCCTGCTTCAATAAATACTGGACGCAATGATATAATTGCTTAAAACTTCATATATATGAAAGATACGAAATAAATGCCACAGTAAACAAATGTAGTCGTGCACAGTTCAAAAATTTCGAATAAAATTCATTATTTCTGTTTCTTATACAGTTTTCACGCATGTATCAAATTCCGACAAACATTCGTTTAAATAAACGTTATGTCGCAAGAATGATTTTTATGAAGGACGTACAGGCAACATTTCTATTTAAAACATCATTCGTTTTGCTACATCCCAGGAGGCGTCATCAACCATATCTAATATCTTCTGGATAATCACGTATCGGTATCGATACACCAAGCACAGCTGTTAACACGCGATCCCATTTTACTTCTGGCAAAGAACATCTGTTTAAACATATTCAAAACAGAAACACTGATGTTTGATTATTCTTAATGAGCATTGGTATCTGTCCTTAACTTACGATGACGCAAAAAAATCATGTTTTTATTTTAAAGAACTGGATTTTGACTTCGTTTATCTTTGATGAAAGATAATTAACAGTAAAAATTTTGACTTTTTGTCCTTAAATATATAATTTACAAAATAATGATATGTTCGATTATAAATCTAAGTTCCATGTCAGAATTTATTATAACAAAGAATTCTAAAGATACAAAGACGTTAAAACATTCAGACAACGAGTAATAACATTATCCAACAAACACGAACTTAAATAAGTAGATGAACCCCACGACAATATGGGGGCAAACTCAAGTGCTATGTATGGATAAGCATGTCCTGCTCATATCATCACTGTGGTTTATTCACACTATATATGAGTTCTTTTTATATGTGAGGTAAATTCGTTTCAAATTGTTACTAATTTAATACTACATACCTTTTCTGAAACACCGGAATAAAAGGTTAACTGGTATCTTTCAATGCTAAGCAGAAAATTAAGGGATGCAACACATATTTTAAACTGAGTAAAACCTCACCTGAACAAATAAAACATCAAATTAAAAAAAAACAAAATGAAAAATAAATTTTGATGTTTTAATAACAAGGTACACGTCGATTGATCATACTGATCGTCTATTTGCAAATATACTTTATGAATAAACATGTTGACACTTCAACAAAAACGTTTGTCTACACTCTTTGAAGATTCACATCAAATCTTGCTTAAACTAATATGCCGCTATACAGTTGAAGCTAATTAGGAAAGAGTAACTGAACGATAATTAACCATTTTTTTCACCTATATTAGCCAAGAGCACAATTGTGTGCTTTTCTTGACGCCAGTTTGAACTTTTGTAGTGTCAGTAACTGTCTATACTTTACACATATTATTACATTTATACTAGATCATAATACCTATTTTAATGCTTTGGTTGGACCCGAACAAGGCTTGAACACCAAATCATTTCATATCAGAAACGCCGTGATAACGCCCCCGTCGTGGTAATGCCTTCTTCAGTAACAAGCAACATCAAACGGTTTATTTTTGATTTATAAAAAAAATATATGTACATGTACAACCTAAATGAGGAACAAATGTCATAAACTTTAGGAAATTAACTGTGTATGCCTAAAATTGCCAAACAATGATACATCATGAGGCCCACATTCAAATCATACAGCAATCATCTACATATAAATATTATAGTCTTAGACCCATGGTTTCTTAATTCTTCAATAAAATATAAATAAAAGTTGTTTATATAGATGACATTGTCTTGATACTTGACAGCAATCGGGACAGTGGTATTGTCTTTAACATTGATACATTGTAATATAATGACAATGCCCTCTATATAACTAACTATTGTATAATTATTTGCATTATCAACTACGCCGTGTAGAAGACACAATAAGAAAAAATATGAAATTTTCAATTTTATATAATCCTGATAAACTAACCGTGGTGCAACCTCAATTGAAATAGTAAAGCTTTCATGTTTCTGTACGTTAGAGAATATAATCGTTACAGTCGTTGAAAAAGTTCGTTTATTGCGGTTAATGATACCCCAGCTTTTCAATCAATTCTCATAATCCTACATTTATTCGGACGATTAGTTTTCAGATATCACAAATTACATCTTCCAATCCTGTTTCGGTAGTCACTCTATGCAGTAAGAATGCCAATCATCCCATTTTACTACTCAAGTGGAATAAAAGTTAGTTGATATGTGACGGAAGTACTTAAATGCAAATAAAGCCAATTGACAGCATTGTTTGAATGACATGCACGTACAAAATCGATGTCCAAAGCCATACAAAAATTACTGCTAAACACTTAAAACGTATACAATAGCCATTGTATAAATACTCATGTCGTGTAATGCAATGAGCTTTCCATTGATGTTGACCTGTCTCCGATGGCAAATACCTTATTACATGTTGTCATACGGACATGTCTCCGATGGCACATACCTTATTACATGCTGTCAAAGGTATTGCTGGTAGATACGTTGTCATATCAAGGATAAAATACATAAGTGTTTGTATTCATTTAGTTGTTTAACATGAGAGGTATGAGAAAATACTGCGAAAAAAAATCATATGTTTTCTCCCTGAGCATAAAGCTAAAAATGCACATTTGTCATTTTACTCATTCTGAAATAAATGACAGTTTAACGCGATTTTAAAATGTGTGATAGCAGTTTCTACTAGTAAATGTTCTATGATAACTTTTCTTACTTTGTTGTATTTTATGTTTGGAGAAATAGTTTGTGACAAATGAATAAAAATAAATTTGTGAATTGAAAAAAGGTACAGCTAATGATACAATGACATTTAGTAACTTCGTTTTGAGAGTAAAATTATTTTTATACATCATTTAAAATCTTTAAAATTCACCACTTTAATTAAACTTGCATTTTGTATCAATTATGGCTTACAGTATGGAACTCTATTAGATTATAAACATATCTTACAATTTCTAAGAAAACATCGACATTATTCAAAATTACAATTATTCCTTGAAAATTAAAGTTGTCTATCTAGCAGCACACAGTCAGCGTGTGTAAAATTAAATAGATAACAAAGATTCAATTTGCATAGAAATGATTCAATCATCCCCGAAGAAACCAAACGTCATTTGTTCTATTGTATCAAACCTAATTTACTATCTTTTCTTAGAAACAGTTTCCAGATGCTGCCAATACAAAAGCGCTAATATGTATTTAATATAGGAGATATAAACAATCAGTCACTTTCACGCGTCTGTTAACAAATATCTGCTGCTGAGCTATTGAAATTACATGGAATGATGCTTGTGCTGTGTTTGAGCTAATTTGTTGGTAATTGTCTTACAGATGTGTTGTATATCGTGTAAATGTTTATCCAGAGAAACACTTTATTTTAAGCAGTATGTCAAAAATTGTAGCAACAGACAAAAGGTAAAATAGAAAACTTTTACAAAATGCTTAACATAAATAGAATGTTTAAAGACTACTGGTGACAAAATTTGCAGGAGGAACTCAAAGTTCCCGCATTCGCGATACAAGACAAATGAAGTTTTCTAATGTTCAACGTATTAAAGTACACTTGTGACACTTATTTACGATTATTGACATGAAAATTTGGGTTACATTCATCCATATTTTGTACATTTATATATCTGTAAGAAACCATTTTTGGCCTTTAAAATCATAGTCGAAGATACTGTATGCGTGCAATATTTCTTATAATTTACCCATGTCTATCGCCTTTCTATTCCGTATAAATAACCGCGCGTGTTTTTAAAACGGACACATACGGTACGAATAGTTATATAGCCACGGTTTTTAACCATCACACGGACAGATTAATGCACTTAAACTATCTTGGTTTAAAATTGAATCGAGTACAGAAAAGGAAGATCATCGTGGGAAGATTACAATGCTTTGATGACAAATATGACGTTCAAATTAAACATAGCTGATTTGTTTTCGTGAGAAAATAATTTAAAATAACGCTGATAAAAATGTAAAGAAACGAGTTATTCAATACCAATATAAAAAATGTAAGATTAAATCTAGATATTTAATAATATAATAGTATTATATACTGTGTAAATATGTATTATATTTTGAATGGTCTACATCAATAATAAGGTTGGTAAACCTCCTTGGAACTCTGATTTTGATATCATTGTGATATACGAATTTTACGTGTTTAAATCTTCAGTTGTTAATCGTTATTGTATGTAAGTATTTACACCTGCTCGAGACATTAATTAATTTCATTGGTTCTATTTGATATTTAAGTTTGACAACTAATAATAAGGTCGTATGTCAGGTATACATACAAATGTGGTGAAAAACAGTAATTGTATAAACTTATTCACTAATGAAGTTTGATCAAATATTGATCTTATTTACTGCTAATTTTCTTCTGTTGTTAACGACATTCGTATATTTCAGAATTTAATAACATAATGAATTTAACGAACAATTATTTTTGTATTTGCTGAACTTAGGTAAAGCCATTTCTCCGTCATCGCACTGGCTTCCATCATATCGTAAAAAAGGATGTTTTCCGAATATTTAGACTGTTTTGTCTTTCTTGGCGCATTTAGGTCTTCTGATGGCATAAGTTCAAATATCAATCTCAAAGTGTCATGCATGTAGAGAATAAATTGCTAGCTATTCCACAGAATGACTGTCATGTTCATCTTTTATCTGTAGTGGCATAGATGTATATGTAGTATATTAAACACAAGTGAGTTAACACAAGGTTGCAAGTTCTCGGCCCACAAGAAACCTCATGATGTAATCGAAACTAAAGTAAAACAAACACAAAAAGATATATAAAAAGAAACATTTGCCTTGTAATGTTATAATATATGTTCAACGGCTAGTCTTCTGTAATGGAATTGATATGTAAAAATACACTAATAAGTGTATTCCATGTTGTTAATATCGTGTCACCAGAAGGCGATACTAGCGATTACGTGACAGCTAACAATTACCTAAGTACTTGTGAGATGGTCGGTTATTATTAACATGACATGCAAAGAAGTAGGTTGCGTTACTAGACGGGGTAATTTTTGGCGTATTAAAAATTTTTAAATTTTTCATCGGAATAATCTGGGGTTTTATATTTATATCAAGATTTGTTTGTTTTATTCACTCGAAAAGTACAATACTAATATACGTTTAATACTTCCATATTATTAATGTTATTTCTTTATTTTTATTCTGATTTTTGTTTTAAATTACACCATAATGAACACATTTCGTACACTGGTTTATGCTATAATTGCTATTTATATAAATGTTGTTTTGTTTAGTTACACAATAATATACGTACAACGCTTTTAGGGTATATTTGATTTATTGGTTTGAACAACACAATTTTAAACACGTTTAATGCAATTTTAATATAATCTTTCGCGTTGATAAAATCTTAAATTAATTAAATATATTTTTTTGATTGAATTGCTAAACGTCAAGCGAGCATTATTTCAGCTATAGTCAGGTCGAACGTGGAAACGGGATGGAGAAATGGGAACACAATTTTGAGTGCAATTGGAAAAGTATGGAGCATTAAGTAGGGGTGGAACATTTAACCCTTTGTAGCGACGGCAATGAGCCTACTTATTTTTTGAAATCTACAAAAGAGCGCTTAATCGTGCAGGAAGCGTAGCACTCTCGAAATCTGTAAACTCAGTACGGTTCGCGCTCATGCTTTCCGTATTATGACACCCTTAACGAATGAGCCTCCCCTATCCGGCACCTGTGGACGCGCTGGGCAGCTCTATTTATGGAGCACTGGAAACTGTTTTGTTAATCGACAGACCGTTATAACTATGGAGTACGTTGAAAACAAAATACATGCAATGTTATTTTATTACGTAGATTTTGATATCATCGTTCTCTAATTCAGTTATCGAAGAGACGTTTGCTAAATTTATTACTTAGATGAGGTGTCAAGAAAAACTAGTTCAGTAAACACCTTCGATTTGTTAGTTTGTCGATTGCAATAACCATATGCTGACAAAATTGCACATGAACTACCAGAAGCAATACCAGTTTAGTTTTGCACTGATATCTTTCGATATTTAATCTGATTTGAATTGACAATTTCTTAAGTTCACCATCTTATTTGATTACGAAATAGTTGGAGAGGAGTTTGGTTTATTGATTGATTAAATGTTTAATTAATGCCCATATATATTGTTCACTGGACGTTAAGAAACAGTTTGATCAATTGATTATTATAACAGCCAGATAGTGATTTAGAGTCATTTTTGAAAATTAAAATAACAAAGAAATAGTTTCAGATGAGGATTTAATTTCAAACACCATAGAAGTCTATCAAGTCATCGAAAAGATTGAACTTAAAACACTCTTTTTATTAATTAAATTACTAACTATTCAGAAATTATATTCCATTTTAAAATCCATGTACAATAAACTTTAGGATGTCTGAACGACGGGTTTTTGCCTGACAAAATGGAAACTGCATACCGCGTTTGGTCGAGTTTATAGTCCTTTTGTAGATCTAAGATTACAGTATTTGTCACAGTTGTAACGGCTTTTTAAAATGCGGCTGAATTTTTATTTTGAAGAATCAAATTTCCATAGGAAGTCAGCCATTTTTCTAAAGGGGTCTAATGTTGTTTACAAACGTTCGTCTGCTTTCTTAATGTACAATGCAATGATTCGCACAAACCGCGAGACTTTTCTCGCCTCAACTGCAGACGACATTACCCGAAGGATTTCGAATAGACAACAATGAAATTTTCCTTACGTACACTTCCGTTCAAAACATTAGACCCCTTTAGAAAAATGGCTGACTTCCTATGGAAATTTGATTCTTCAAAATAAAAATTCAGCCGCATTTTAAAAAGCCGTTTAACTGTGAAAAATAATTGTTGCTTTCAAAAACTGTAATCTGAGATCTACAAAAGGACCATAAACTCGACCAAGCAGTTTTATTTTGTCAGGCAAAGGACAGACACGGTAACGTTTACTATAGAAAATTACTTATAATTATGTAAAAGTGGCTTGCAGGAAAAAAATTTAATGAAAACTGAACGAAATTGCATATTCAACAGCAACCAAGTCTTTGCTTTACATGGATTTAAGTGAGGTGTTATTATTATTTTAATCAATCGATCAGATTGTTGTCCAGAGAACAATATTTCAGAAATATTCGTGATAATAGCAAGTGAAAAGGGGAAAGATGGACGAATGAGGATATAACATTGAATGCCACTAGGACATTATGAACACTTGGGTTGGGACTGATAATTTATGAAGCGAATGACCCTTCTTTTCTCTTTAAACATGAAAGAATAGCAGCACAGGACGCGTTTGAGAGTTGGTCGCGCATTGGGATCTACCACCAGTATCAAGAATTATAAGTTTGATAACCGTAATTAAGCAAACGTTCCTTTTAATAGCATGACGTAACAGAAACCAATGACAAATCAATATGTAAAATTCTATATGTGATAATATATTTCCTGAAACATTTGTATGCGATGACGTTTTAACAGGATAATTTAGATGATCATGTGGTATACATACAGATGGAAAGATTATACAATCGACATGTTTCTTAAAATGAAACGAAATATTTAAAATATATAAAGTACTATTTTAATGATATGGATTTAATATTGCAATAAGTTTTCTAAAATTAAACAAAAAAAACAAAATCAAATTATACAAAAGAGAAATTTTATGTAAAAAAAATAATTTAAAAACCTCTAATTACTTTTGAATGACATTAAAAGGTTCTTGAATTGAACAACCATGTATTGACATATGAAATTGTGGGCTGGAATCATAAGTAAATACAAGTTTTACGTCTCTGTTCTCGTGAATTCTGTGGGTTCTTTCACCAGTAAGTACGGATAGCGATGATAGAGCAGAAAACTCTCAATTCTAAATCAGATCTAGATTTTACCAATGACAAAAACAACACCAGTATCTTTGAAATAGGATAGTAATGACTGACTTTCAGTCTAAGCTCCGATGCGACATTGAGCTTTTCGGTAATGTATACTACTTAAATAACTGAATGTATTGGTACATGTATGAACGAGTGAATAAAAAATTCATATGCTGTAAAATTTTGTAATTTAATGTAATAATTCTAATTAAATTCGATGTATTCGTCTCAGTGATATATATTTAAAAATCCCTAAAGTATATTATAAACTCGTTAATGCAAAAGCAAGGTTTTTTTATTCTTTCAATTGAATGTGTCTAACGGAATGTGTCGTTTAAAAATTAATCACTTAATCGTTCTCTTCCCTTTTCATAGTTTAATTAGGATATGAATGTGCATATATATTATTATTAGTGAAATGATCCCATTAATCTGTGTATAATAGAACTGTCTGACAGTAAGGCAATGAACACAACACTGTCAATAGTAAGAGATAGCTCTGTCATCCTATGTTTTCTGATTTTGAGGGGAGTGTGGGTGGTAAAAAAGCTTTGAACGACAGAGGAGTCTAGGACTTTATACTGCGGTTTTTGTTTCTCTCTCCCTCTCTCTCCGTCTCTCTCTCTTGACGATTTCATTATTTTTCAGCTCTGTCCTATATATTTTATCTATTTAAATTCTCCTTAGCCATTCAATACAACCTAGCTTTTCTTTCTTTTCTGATCATAACCGTCTATCCACAAGCAACAAAATGCCTTAAAGGATGATATACACCCATTATACGTCTACAATTATCATACTGAACATTTCCATATACCACCCTCGATCTGTTGTAGGCACAACACTTCGAATCAACTTGACACATTGCTGACCACCTTTACTTAATCATATATGTGTATACTATTACTAAAAAGTACGAAAACCGAACAATAAGTATCGAAAACCAGAAAACAGTAAAAGCAAATACAGATAATACCTATGAAACATGACATAACGAAGAAACCATGAAGAACAACAAACACAAAATATTAGGCCAAACCCAATAACAAATAAGAGGGCACTCAGGTATAAATAGTGCCTGTCTCTAATTAACACCCGTCTTGTAACTCATAGCTAGTCGTGTCAGTGAAAAAGATAAATTCTGGAAAAGAAAAGCTATATAGAGGTCAGACAAATGTCTGACCGCATTTGTTAGATTTTCAATAACGATCAACTTAGTATTGATGACAGCCACAGCACTTCTGAAAAGATGCCATTAAACTAGCGGTGCAACAAATCTCCGTAAAAATAACTTATTGGTCAACAGCTGCGTCCGTTCTATAAAATACGAATACCGATAGTTAGATAGCATAACTGAAGAATTATTGCCATCATTGATTGTCATATTGCTATACATAAAGTATATGCAGCACGTTTTTAAGCGAACATTTTCCCTGCCAACAAAACATGACTGCTTAAGTAATTGTTATGGTGTGTGTATTTTATTTTGATATTTCTTATAATCAGACAAAAATTGAAAAACATTATATAGAAAGTTTTCAAAAAAATAATTCATTTTGCAAAACAATTTGGCCTCTCTGTTTATATAACAAAATTGCAAAATGTGAGATAAAAACGCTACAGATAGCACGTTGCTCTCGTGTCCACATAACCAAAGCTATATTGGTTTGCATACAATTGTATTATTTTTTTAGTTTTACCTGACAGTAAGTGAGTGCCTTTAGTATACTGTTAGAATATATGTCAATGGGAATTTGAAGTGCAAAGAACTCTATCACACAATTAATTACTGCACTGGTAAGTTGTGCTGCTTATAAAAAAAAATCGCTCCATTTTCGAATATGTCACAATGTAGTACGAAGAATATTACATTTAAAATTGGCTGAAAATATTCAAAATCCCCCACAACACAAGGGTTGTCAAATAGTTATTTTAAGATACATTTAACATACATTATTTTTATATGATTGATATTATTGTTTTGCCAAGATCTGCATATGTGCAAAAGTAATTTTCTACAAGGTCACATCCAATGTCCTACCACTCCATCATTTTATTTTGGATTGTCTGTACGTCCAGTGGATACATTGCCAAAATATGTATTTCTGTGTTGATGTTCATAATAGATTGTTTATATTCTAAGTTTGCATCAATACAACTCTAGTTACTGCACACACGACAGCGCTATCTACTTATCAATTCTAGGCGCCGTTAACAATTGCATAAATTGCGCAATAGCAATTTATTAAATTGAAACTTTAGTGTGTTTAACTACAAACACCATTTGTTCACTCTTAATTAGATAGTTGATGAGTTCTCTATGTGTCTAGGTTAAAGGTAATATTTCTGATAGTACATGATATATTACTAAATAGTACAAACGCTTGTTGAAAACATCGATTGTGCTATGTAGTAGCCAGTACAACAACTTTATTCTACAATACTCTGTGATTGGTTTTAAATCAAGAAAACCATTTCTGTAAACTGGCATAAAGACAATTAGTGATAAACTGTTTACATGTTAAAAGACGATTAAACATGAATTGTTTAATGATATTTCTCTAGATTTGAACGTGCGTGTTTTGTAAATATTGCGTTTTTTAAGCAAAATCTTGACCAAAATTTGAGACAGAAACAGGTATCAGGTGTACTTTCATTTTGGCATTATTTTACAAAACTATGGACAAGACCATTTAGTACACTACTTAACACCTGAAAATTTTTGATCATCACGGAACAAATTCGCAAAATGTAGTCTAAAAAAGCAGGAAATTATTTTTTTAATTAACCAAGACTGTTCACGTTATTAAAAAGTTCAAGGAATGATATATTACCAGTAGTAATAAACTGTTCGATTCACATAAAATTTGCAAATAGAACTAGCAAACATTCTATTTTTTAAATCGATATTTTTGTAAATGATTTGTTAAAAATCACAGGGACAAGGCTTTGTCGGAAGGAAATACATCTAAAGAAAGAGACACAACTAACAAGACAGAAAAACCCATGCATCCAAATGGGGTATCCTGCATATTTGAAGGCGCATGTTGTCCTTTCTTTCTTGTTTGGCACTTGACATGAAAAGACGAACAATTACAGTTTAGGTTTTTAATGTAGAGATCAACTGTATCAATTGTAGGATAAAACATTTTGGGGGAAGATACACGTTTGCACTACATTCAATTTTCTAGCTGCCCAGTGCTTCCCCAGGCTGATATGTGAGGCTTTGTTGTAAGCCGGTTTTGTTTTATAATACGAATAGGAATAGCCTGACCGAGAACCATTGTGAGAAATGGTCACGATCCTTGCAGGAGCTAAATTATCCCATCCTACCGAATACTCATTATTTTTATAGCGTGAGTAAAAATGTGTGATCTTGTTGTTACATCACTGTTCACCATTGATTTTTTAAAAGTGTTCGGTCAAATGTAAGAATTAGCACGAGCAAAACGTTTTGCAACCGCCAGTAGCATTCATCATTTGAAAATAATATGTTTTGGATCATCGCAATTAACTGCAAAAGTAATGCTAGAGAACCGAACAGTCTGTTTTATGAGAAATAAATACATTTTATATTAACGATGTAATCTTAAGTAATTTGTACAGACATAAATATGATTAACCTCTCTTTGTACTGCGTTCTTTTCCTATGCATAACTTGTAGAATTTATGAATTGGCTATAGATCTTGATGAAGTTCCAGTATCAGTTAATATGATCATTATACCATTATGTATGATATATTTTATATGTCCAGCTGTATTATCATTGGCCTGTCATTATTTATCGGATTGCTGTCTATCAGTTCGATGGGTTGTAAGACAATAGAATGAATAAATAAATCAAATTTTGTCAGATAAGATATCCATATGTTTTACGCTCGTCAGCAAATAATCTGAAAGTTAAGCCTTTTCATCTTTTACAGACTATATCTTAGGTTTCATAATGTTGATTTACATCCGAGAATTCGAAGATAAAAGGTCTTACAAATGTTTGATTTAATGTTTAGATTTAGTCTGTATGAGTTTGTCGAGAAAGCCCGGAGTCTACGCCCAGCTTTAATTCCAGTTACATCACTTTAAGAAAATGAACACCCACCTTAATTGTATTGTACTTAATTATACTGTCTACTGTGTGGTTTGTTTTTTAGAAGGTGTGATACAATATAACAAAGTCTATATGCTTGATAAAATAAAAATCTGTGACAATTATAAACACAACACAGAAACATTATTTAAAAGATACATTTATACAGGATCTATCACTTCTTTACATGTATGCAATACAATGTAAATGCAGTTGGACGTGGTTAATGCTCTATCTTCTGATTTAAAATGTGCACTTTTTTATACACCGTTAGACAGGACTACAAATGTAGTATTAAAGTCTTTATTGTTAAACTTAGTTTGTTATATGAAATCTAAAAGTATTGCAGATTATTGCAGGAATTCTATAGAGTGTAAGAATTGTCATTTCAATGATATTTACATAGCAAAATTGTCTGAAAGGTTAAAGAACGGGTGCTAAAAGAGAGAAAAGATTTCGACAACCAAAATCCGCAAAAACAAGGTTATTTAACCCGGCACATATACAGAGCACAAAGCTCTATGTATATTTATATCCTATTTAACTGCTATGAAGTCATATACAAATTCAACTTTAAAATGTTCTTACATAACGGCATGAAGGAACAAGTTCATGCATAACCAGGCTTCTCTGTATGCCACTAATATTTGAAATTCTCAATGTATACGACAAATACTTCAGAACAGAAGTTCAGCAAGAACAAACATGATTTTATGTATGACAACAGGAAACAATTAACTAAAATTTCGACATATTATTTTAAAGGAACGATATGAGCCTTCCTTTTTGGATTGATATAAGTGTTGGATACAATACATTTTTTTGCTTTATTGTAGTCTACGATCGTACGATATTTTTAGATTATCATTTGTTCTCAATTTGGTTTGGTAACTTTAATAATTGGATTACGCAACCCTACAAGTGTTTTCATGCTATTGCATGAGAGTTAATGAAACCATTTGTCGGTTACAGTTTTCTTGTAACGTAATATCAATTTAAAATATTCAAATATCACTCGTTTCTGGCTGTCGTAATTTATTTCTTTTCAAGCTTGATAAAACAGAAATCTGGAAACTTAAATTTAAAAATGTTCTTGTTGATTTGCAGATATTTAAGAATAGACAGGAAACTATTTGACATGTAATCTTGTAGAGTTGATCAATAGCACAACAAGAACAAAACATTAAAAATCTGTTCGCAATTTATCGGACCGACATTTGAATGAACTGGTTAAAGTATTATTTATGTGGATCTTCGCTGATATTGTTTTCCTGTGTTTAACAAGTCTGTGATAGAGTTATTGGATGTCATTCGTCTTCGTTTTGACGACATCTATAAGTTAGGACAATTGACGGCGTTGAGCTTCAGAGGTGTGGAAATGATTGAATTAGGCAGCCACGTGATAACAGATAAAATAAAGTGACAGTGGTCTGTAGTGTTGTCGCTATAGTATCACTGCCCTTAAAGTGTAAATATGTCTTAGCAGTGTTTTTGGTGATAAACGGTTTTTTTATCGTATTAATTATATGTTGTCCTAATATTATTGGTTCGAGTGCCACGGGAAGAGGTTTAGGAAGCCAAATTTGATAACACTGGTACCTTTGACAAACTTTATTTATGACTATAGCTGATTTTAAGCGAAGTTTAACGACTCATTTTCTAATTGCATCTTTAGTGCTGTATGGTGGCAGTTTAAATAAATAATACAAACACTTGACGTATAATTTGAAGATTTCAACGTTTCAATGGCTGCATTAGTTTTCAATTAAACTGAAAGTATTATTATATATGCGCATTTAATCATTATTATTTTAAAATACGGTATAGAAATTTCTTTTAAATGGTAATTAAATTTAATTTAAAAATAAAAAAAAAGATGTTTTCAAGTGGGGAAGGAGCATTTTATCTTTATTTTATGTGATAGCTTTTTTATAGGATATTTTAAAAATTATTAAAAATGAATTAAAAATAAAGCATATAATTAATTTAACTACATTGTACAATATATGTAGTAAAAACTTGGTCGATGGAGATCAACTTGCAATTCGATAAAATTAAAATTCCATATTCTGAACTTGTTTCCAAAGACGTTATTTACTATTTGATTTGACTGTAATATTTTAATATAAATATGCACCTACATAATCATTATATTGTACAATGTATATTCAATTTTAAAGGGGAATATTGAATAAAGTTATTGCCCGGCGCCAAGTTACATAGAATGATAAGAATAATATGTACATTTTTAACAAATCAATCAAATGAAGAAAAATAGTTAAATGATAAAAGTGGTCGTGATCTCTGTGTGATAAACGATTGAATGCCGTCTAGGTCGTTAGCTTATAAAAACCAATTGATTGCCTATTAGCGTAAAATAATACTGATTTGATCATTCCGCTTCTACTTCCAGCGATAAATCGATCTTTCGCAACAAATTGTTGTCAATTTCAACATGTGCTTTTTCCTTAAGATACGTGCTGGTTCCCTGCTTACCACAGAAAGATCGCTGACACGTACTTGATGGGAAAATAACAGGAAAATAACCGTAAATAATCGGATGTTATTTACAACTTCAGCTGTCAGTGATTATTTAATAGTTATTAAACCCTTACTAGATATTTTCAGAAGCAGTAAATAAATAAGGATTTATACTTCTTTTAATAAGCCTCTGATACAAATATCTTGGGCTCACACAGGATTGATATTTGTAAATAAATATCAAACTAAAAAAGCAAAAACAACAATATTGTTGATCCCCACAAAAAGAAAAGCTTTCGTTTGGTAGGTGTCATATTTACCTGCATGTACTATGCAATTTTATAGAATTTTTTCAGTATTGGTTGGATATTTCTATGTATTAATATGTGTTTATCTTTTGTATTTATATGTTTTTGTTTTCTTTAAAGCAGTTTGTTAACTTGTTATCGCCCTGAATACAGCTAAATACTGCAAGCTGGGCGTTAAGCAAAACATACATCAATCAACCGATCTTTAAAATAATATTTGTATTCGTAGTATTTCGAATTGATGAACTAAAATTACTGTTTGAAACGTGACTTAAAATTAAGATACACACATTGCTATGCGCCTCGGACATCTAGGCACTACTTATAATGGAACGATAAGAACTCAATAAATATATGTCCGCTGCCATTTTATTTGTAAAATAAACACCCAAACAAACTACATGGCTTCATTAAATTTGGTTTGACACACGGTAATTTAGACACCGATTTTACTCTATAAATTCTACATTTGTTAGTTTAAGGGCGGATTATAATTATTTGGAAAAGAGATATATATGTAAATCATATTTCTAAAGCTCCCGGAACTTTTAACAAATAACTTCAGGAACTTTTGTTTTCATAGCTGAATATTATTTATTACATCAAGTGTATTTTCTTCTGTTGCATAGGGATGATTCCTTTTTTGTCTTGGGGCCTCGGTGGCTGAGTGGTTAAGGTATTTAGTTAGTCATCCACCATTGATCACATGATTTGTCTATACTGAGGTTGTGGGTTTGAGTCTCACTTCAGGTAGGTTGTACTTGACTCCAATCTTAACTGACAAGGATTTCCAGTTTTCTTACAACAGTTCGGAGCTTTCCATTGGTACTTCGCCTTCCTTTCCCAATTAAAAACTGGACGCAATGATATAGCTGAAAAATTGCTTAAACTGGCGTTACACACCATTTAAAAAAAGCAGACAATCCCGTTTGAGTATAAATGTTAACTAGATAACAAGGACATGACGGCGAAAATTCTATGTACTGTCTATAAAAATATAAACACTGCAATATGTATATTTATAGTTTGGGCTCGACATAAAGCTGCTCAGCACATGTCTGGGTGGCGAATAGGGATCCTTGTTGTATAAGAGAGGGTTGTCAGGTGATAATAAAGGAACTTGGGCGCGGATCATAATAAATGTGTGTTTTTGAAGAACGTCGTGCGCATTTCACGTTAAACCGTTGTTTAGATGTCGATAAAAGTAGGATCATTGGAATAATTGGAACACATCTTCTTCTGAATATAACTGAAATACAACTCATCGGACGTTAAGGAAAACCATCGATCTATCAAATGTAGTTTGTCAAACAAAAAGGTGGTAAAAAGTCTGTATTTGGTCTATGTACACCGTTACACTCAAGACAAGAACAAATGTTTCTCAATGATCTATATATATAGTGTAATAGTATACGTCTGTCTAATCCATAATACTATTATTTAGTTAGCTACAATAATGTAGCTCCTTATTTTTTTATTTTTTTATTTTTTTTGGACGGAGCTACAAAGAGGTCCCATTACTCGTAATGGAGCAAGCCGGGAGTGATTCACACCCGGGGGTTTTATGCATATAATACGCTATTAAACTGTTTCCCTAAATTGCTACATACTTTTTAATGTCTTTGAAGTTTAACTGATATTTCTACAACACCTAATTCGTTAGTTTTACACTTTATTCGTAATCATGGCATTGTTGTCAAAATTTGAATTCCGGAAGTGCGTAATTTCTGAATCGATTTAGTAAAAATTCATCCGGATCAAGTTTTTTCCGGCTTTATTGCATTAGCTGGGATCAAATTTTTACCGATATGATTCTACAATTCTACACTCCACAATTTCAATTTTGTCAAAAATGCCATGATTACGAAAAAGTGTTAAAATAATTTAATTAGATATTGTAGAAATGTTAACTGAACGGCGGAGAAAGGAAAAAATATAAATTGAACAAAAATAGCAGTTTAAAAGCGGAAAATATGTATAAATCTCAAGAGTGTTTTTGCTCCATTACGAGTAATGGGACCTCTTTGTAGCTCCGTCCAAAAAAAATTAAAAAATTAAAAAAATAAGGAGCTACATTATTGTAGCTATTATTTAGTTAACACGTTGTACAGATTTATTCTTCTATCCCTATTTCATACTTTTCATTTTTGTTTTTAGCCCCGTCACTTATGAGTTATTTTAATTTTTCCACTTTAAACAGAATTTTGTTGTAATGAGTTAAAGAAGCTTCAAGTCAATATGTTGTTCAAATCATACAATACATGAACAGCATGTATTTCAGACCGAATAGTGTCATTTGAAGTACTTTACACGCTTGGCTTGGAGGATGTATTACAAAAAAACGTAACGAACATATATATGTTTTTTTGCATATGCTTCAATGCAAAACTTACCGGAGGTCGATCTTATATCTCCGTATATATCGGGTTTCCCCCCCCCCGCCTCCACCCCCCGAAAAAAAAATGGAAGCCAGTATATACTAAAAAATTGCTGAAAATGACGTTAAAAACTATCAATGCAAAATACAAATCATCTTGACAATATGGCAGCTATCTGATATTAAACACGCATGCAAAATTATAGTTTGCAATTTAAGATTGGCTTAAAAAAGTATGTGTAGAGGTCCAGATAAGCATAAATAATCGAAGTAGGTCTTTATTTAACATAAAACATTTCGGATTTTAGATCGAAATAAAAAACCTGCTATTTGTAAGGACTATATAATAAACATTCACCTAGAATCAAAATTGCAATTTCTAAAAAGAAAGCATTTGAACATTTTCCCCAGTCCTGCAGTTGGGATTAGTTTCAATTACCGATTTCCAAATTTGCCCAATTGTAATCTTTTGTTATATATTAAATAAAAACATATACTTGAATTCAAACTACCAATGAAATAAATTATTGACATAACGTTTATTTATTCCATCTTACAAAAGACGTTATCTACGTATAAATAAAATGGCCGTGTATTCTTGTTTCGATTTTCATTCGAAATAGTATTTTTATTATGGTTTTCGCATTTTCAAAGCTACGCTCATTGATAGCGCTATCACCGAAAGAGTACCAGGAAAAAATGGTCTCACTCTATTATTAACTTCCGTAATAAGAATACCAAAAATTTTTATCATTGCTTGAAAATGTGATATCACCCAAGCATTTTTGCAGCATTTTGTCTAAATTATTCCCTCATCATAAATGGTTGACATTCTTTTCGCAAAATTCTGTTCATTTAATGGTAACTAATTATACTTCAAAATATTTTCTCTTTAATACATCCTTAGCAACGAAAGTGGGGGAGGGGGGCGATAATAACATAGATGATAGGAAATAGATATCACCCTCTCATATGTCATCTATATATATATTTGACAGTGTTAAAAATCTAATTCAAACAGTGTTGGGCTTAATTTGTAGACGTATATATAAATATTTGATATTAACCCTGTATTTCTGATGTTTCAGAGATCCGCTGGATAGATATATTATATGGTTGTCACAATACTTAGACGTTTGTATATAATTTACTTACTGTGACTGCATGACAAGTAACTTTGTCATCCTATATAATATATACAAAAATGCTGAATTAGATTACTGTCAGATTAATACGTATTGGTTACGAAAATTCCATCGTCACACGCTAGTACACATGTACTATGTCTATGTCTAAGATTCACCCCGGTTAATGAAGCTATATTTTTTATATAGCGGATTTAGCCGAGGGGTCTAGACCGCTGGACATAGTGCAGGCGAATTGGTGCCACAGTGTCACAACGGTGTGAGTTCGAATCCCGCTGAGGGGAAGCAAAAATTTGACAGTGTTAAAAATCTAATTCAAACAGTGTTGGGCTTAATTTGTAGACGTATATATAAATATTTGATATTAACCCTGTATTTCTGATGTTTCAGAGATCCGCTGGATAGATATATTATATGGTTGTCACAATACTTAGACGTTTGTATATAATTTACTTACTGTGACTGCATGACAAGTAACTTTGTCATCCTATATAATATATACAAAAATGCTGAATTAGATTACTGTCAGATTAATACGTATTGGTTACGAAAATTCCATCGTCACACGCTAGTACACATGTACTATGTCTATGTCTAAGATTCACCCCGGTTAATGAAGCTATATTTTTTTATATAGCGGATTTGGCTGAGGGGTCTAGACCGCTGGACATAGTGCAGGCGAATTGGTGCCACAGTGTCACAACGGTGTGAGTTCGAATCCCGCTGAGGGAAAGCAAAAATTTGACAGTGTTAAAAATCTAATTCCAACAGTGTTGGGCTTAATTTGTATATGTATATATATATATATATATATATATACATATATGTCAATTTTTCACTATATTTCGCGCCAAAATTCTTAACCCTAGAAAGCGGCTACAAATGCTCTTGTTCTTTTTAATATACTTATTAAATCGCCACGACACTGAAACCAATATTTGCATAATCTCAGAATAAATATGTTCCCATTTCTACATATTAATAAGACAAATACCAAAAAGCTTTTTACACGTGTGAATATTTACGCCGCAAATTCTATATTGCACATATACAAAAACAAAAACAAAATAAAACAAAATTTTCACATGATCCTCTTTAATTCTGTGAAAACAATCTAAACCTGCGATATTTTTCTTGGAATAAAGTACAAAGAAAAGATAACGGAGAAAGATTAAGTCGGAAAAGACAAGTTCAGTCAGAGAACTTCCGCAAAACCAATACAAAGTAAAACTGTATATAGAGTTATCAACGTGAGAGTCGTAAAATATCAAATGGATATTTAGTCCTAAAGATTTTTGTCCTCTTTGCTTTGTTTGTTGATCAGAACACAAAAATTTACAAAATGATTTACGTCCTATTTCTTTACGAAAAAAAAACAGAATGTATAAAACGCTCTTTTTGTGACCGCTCATCCTATTATGTTTTCTGTTTACATACAGCTGCAACAAATAAAACAAGCGTTATCAATAACTTAAACATGGAGTTATATTTTGTAGCTGTGTTGTGATAGGTTGTCGTGGATCATATATGGTTGGGGAATTTGCAATAACACCAAACAGTCCAATCAAACAGGCAGTCGTAAATATCAACAAAAACAATCTGTCAACTACCATTGCTACGTACTTCCAGTCCTCGCGTACCTGTAATACAAAGCAGTAAATATACAGACAAAAGTATTAAATTGTTTATTTACTTATTATTTACTCGAGTACAAATTTGATTTTCAGTTGCGGAATTGGACTTAGGTGTTACCCATTACAGATACTTTAATAGACCGAATAAGTTAATACAATTATTTATTTCTTGTCTTATTTTTTATGGGTGATGCTAGGGAATTGTAATGTGAAGGAAGAAAAGTTGAGGAGTACGTCTAGCGTACATGTGGACAACCGCTAGACGTACTTAGTATGTCTAGCCTACATGTGGACAACCGCTAGACGTACTTAGTATGTCTGGCTTACATGTGGACAACCGCTAGGCGTACTTGGTATGTCTAGCCTACATGTGGACACCCGCTAGACGTATTTATAGCTACAGTACGATTTTGATGCTATGACTTTCACTGCGTCCGTCACAAAAGTATTTTTGGTTATCTTTCTTGAAATGGGCAAAATGCATACAGCAGCCACGTGACAGCAGCATCGATTTAAATTGTCTATTCATAGTATTTTTTACGTTTCATATTTGTTATAGTGTAATCGCCTTTCTGAGCATACATATTATATAAGCCTAAAGCACGCATCTAAATACTAATTCACAAAACAAAATAAACGTTCATAACATATAAATCTGGGGTTTGGGGATCTAATGGTTTTTAAGATTCTGAAACATTCGCTTTTATACCTCGTTTAACAAAGTTATGATAAAACTTATTAAGAAATCAAATTATTGCTGATCCATTGTATAATACCGTTTCTTTTGAATACTGACTTTAATTATTCATGGCTGTAACTGATTGTAGCTTATATTTCAATCGGGTTAGATGATGGATTTATGGGATATGATTGTCCTTTGTTACATGTAATTGAATTCAAATTCACCTTAGGTTATTCTTTTTTAAAACCCCAGTTGCTGAAAAAAGGTATACAGTAAAGAAGCTCAATGGCGAATAACACTTATTATAGCACAATTTTTCGACAGACTAGGATTGATCTATATTTTATGTGGATTTTATTTTGCAGGGATATATGTAAAATGCCATAAATTACTATAACTGCTAACAGTGGTTCAAATTTAAATTGGTTTACTTTCATATAATTTTTCAATGCTGTGAAAACAGATTCGATTGATTGATTGTTTGTTGTTTAGTGTTCAGCAAGCTATATTAAGGACGAGAACCAAATAACTAACAATAATTTCGGCTGCAAATGTTAAAAACTGCGGTTATGCGTTTTGACGGAGAAATTAGACTCTTATAGCGGTTAGCTTGAGTCTACTCGTTTTGGAAATCTACAAAATGGAGATAATGAGCAATTTCCAAACACGATACCCACTACAGTCCCCTATAATAACCTGATAATCCCTCCCTCCCAAATAAAAGGCATCCCCTATCCGCCACATTTGAACGCACTGGGTAGCTGGGTGAGTTGTCGATTCGAACTATATTTTCGAGATTCCAATATCCTATACAGCACGTCAAGAATAACTATTCATACTTACAGATATAATTTGGTCCTTCATCTTTAGATGTTCAACTATCATATCGAGGTTTTGAAGTTCAACATGTACGAGTCTGTTTGAATCTTGGCGTGTTGATGTTTCTACTTCAACATCTAAATCCCCTTTTCCTCCAGGTGATCGTTCATCATCCATTAGCATTTCGAGTGACATTTCATTTTCTCGTCCTATATTATAACCGTTACAATATGATGTAGAATGTTTTGTTGTCATACACGATTCTTTTTTAGGACGCTTCATTAGCAGTATTTTTGGTAATAGATCTATAAATAAACTTGATACCCAGGATGACATCACGTGTGTCGATTTGGACCGGAAGTGAATTCGTATTGTTATGATGGTGGCGACAATTGACAAAGTCACCGCTGTCATAGTAAACAAGAGATATTTTCCAATGAGTGGAATCACAATTGATGTAGGTGGAATAATTTCTGCCAGTAGCAGAAAAAATACTGTTAAAGATAGAAGAATGGATATACTTAGAGTTATTTTTTCTCCGCTGTCTGACGGAAGATAAAATACAATCACGGTAAGAAATGAAATGGCTACGCATGGCATTATCAGGTTTACTGTGTGGAAAAGTGTTTTTCTTCTTATGGTCAGTTCAAAGGTTACGTCTATATATGGCTCAGGACAACACGGATACCTTTTATAATTTTTAATTGCAGTACCTTGTAAAATGTCCCACTCAACATTGGGATAAAAATCTGCAAAATTTATGCCATTTTCCAGATAGATATACGTGTCATTCTCAGAGCATATATGACTAAGATCGATTTGGTTGCCGTCATAAGTCCAAGATCCAAATTTCATCTTGCATGATTGGAGATCAAACGGGAAGTACTCTACGTCGATGATGCACGAACTTTTATATATTACAGGTGGTTCCCATACAATTAATCCGTCATACTGTATTGTTGCTTTAGTCATCAAGGTTACAACAAAATTACCATCAGCACTGAAATATCGATATCCAGTTTTCATAACTGCAATATTTGTTTTATTGAAATAACTGTGTTTATTTTATATCAATTAAAATACATATTTGTAGTTGTGTATTGCTGGCCTTATTGTGTAATTGTTGATTTAGTTATTTATTGTGGAAACTGCTTGGTTGCTATGTTTTACTTCATACTTTAGTCATAATCTTGACTATCTTACTATCGTAATACTTTTGTTGCTGTTGTTGTTTTTTTTGTGTCCGTGGATATATGCCGAGTTCGTATCGGCTACTTATGTTTGAAATGGTCATTTCCTGAATTACGAAAATGTACTTTCTTATTCAGAATTAAAGGTTAAAAGAACTTTAAACGAAACAACCTAATTTCACGGTTAACATTTGGTTTTAGTAACAAGTTTTTATTGCAATACTTCCCAAAGGTATCGCTAATATTCACACAAACTATATTTACAACAATTGGTAACCAATTATCTCATGAAATACACAGAACCAGCTTTAAACGACGACCGGTATCAGATGGAACAACCTTTAAGTCAATTTTGCTGCTGTGTTGCACTGTGATGCGGTACAAAATATATATAATTTGTTTTATAAAATATGTTTTATTTAAAATAAAATGTGTTTCTTAACGCGACACTAAATACTTGCGACGCATAGCTTGTTTGTAAATAAAATAATAGCTGACATGATGACGTATGATAAAAACATTAGTGGGAAACCTGCTAAAGATAAAGACCCTATTCCTTAAAACGAGTATGCGCATTGTAAAGGTCGGGTTCTGCATCCCTGCCCAACTTGCCACACTTTTCAGTGAAGTTCAACGTTTTCATCCCAACAGCCCACACATTTTTGCCGTTTATATATGCACTTTACGTTGTTTTCGCCTTAAATATATGACATAAATTAAAGCAACATTCGCTAAAAAGATGGACAAGACTAATAACTTAGGATAATGGCGAAATATATTTCTTCTCTTTATTCGACTATAAAATTTTTTGAACGCAAAATCTGTTAAAACTCTTGATTTTTCGTGTCAGCAGCATGTTTTGGTTTTTTCGTCTGAAAGTGTTAGGTTGCATTGTGTGCCGCGCTAGGAAATATTTTGTTCTGCTAGAGGAGCACTTTTAACAAATTGTTCCGTCCGATATATATATTTGATAATAACCTGTATAAATACACATCTAACATTTCAAAGGTTTTTAAAAGTTAAAGCTGTTCTGAAACTTTTGAATAACTTAGATGTATCTTGTTAAACTGCAGCCATGTTTATATGAAATATTTATTAAATAAAATATTGCAAATAGTTGCTTAATACGTTTTCTGTTGACATTTTAAAATACAAGCATTTATGTCATTAAGAATGCCAGTATCATATACTCTATCTCTTCCGTAAATGGCTGATTTCTGGTATAGATGACCCAGTAAAGATGAGCTCACGCGCTCACATCTGTACTTGCTGCGTCATCCAATCAGAACGCCAGAAACAAGAACGTTGCTATGGAAGCATTACAATGTTCTTGGTTGACGCTCTTGTTTCCGGCGTTCTGATTGGACGTCAGAGACAACGGAGTTTAAAACAATGGAGAGTCAATAGGTAATAGCGATGTTAAAGTTGTTGATTTACGAAAGAAATAGGTACTTTCATACGTTTTTGGGAAAGTCCGTGTGATCTTTCACTCGTAATAGAAATTTTTATGTCTTTTGGCTCGTTTCGCTGCGCTCCACTCGCGAAAAGACATAAAATTTCTATCACTCGTATTGTCGAATTTTTATATATTTATTTTTCTTTAATTTATTAAGGTCTATTCGGTAGATTAGTTAGAACTGTACAGACAAATTGGCTATAGGTATTTAAGTTCGATGTTTTAATGTAATTGAAATAATTAGTTTACAACTTTAAAGTAGACTAGAGAAGATTACATAACCGTTGCTTACATTGCGAAAAAGCTTGTGTATGTAAATACTGCCACTTTGAGCATCTGATAATTACTGATGTACACAGAAATCATGACAGTGTGAGAAGTGATAAAACTTAATAATAATGTCCTGGGTATATATTAATAGACTGGAGTCGCTATAACTTACTTTTTTGCAGCATCACAAACAAGCAGTGTTTTGTCCTAACTTGACAAGTGCCCGACACTGCTTAAGTGAATACTAAATTATTGTTGGTTACCCATATAGTGGTATTGACATGTTGACCGAATATCTAAGTCAGAAACAGCACCATCAATAAATCTTTTAGATGCAGATAAATATTTCAACACCGCATAAATTGACCCCTTTCAGTTTTCCGAGATTTTAAAAAAGGACTACCACCAACTGTTTTTTTAATATTATCTCAGGACGAGTTTAGTAATATTTAAAAGTGTAAATATACCACAAAGATGTTGTCCCATCAATATCATTGGAACAATAGTTTCTTAGCAATATTTCAAATATATTCATGACGTAACAATTTTATAAATTGAAATCGTTCAAAAATTGGAAACAACCCTGTAAATATAGTATGAGGCTATATATACATACAAAAACGTGATTACATTGATAAAATATGAAATAAAATGGAAAACTGCAGTTTTAACAACCATTCTACTGACAGCTGTAGAAATGAAAAATATAATATGACAGCCGTTAACAATTACACACAATAGTTTTAGGTGTGTTGCGAGCAAAGTGTGGACATCTTTTTAGTAAGTTGTAACGAAATATCTTTATATGGAAGAGGACGAAATCTTGTAAACACACACGCTACTTTTCCAGAAATGTATACAGAACCCAGTTAAGCATCTACAACACACATACATGGAAATAAGTGAACACAGAACATGGACAACAGTTATAGTTCAAAGTTCAAGATATTGAACAAAAGACTTGAAAGAAATTAGTGTGTTTTTTTATTCTTGCGAGTCAAAACGAGTGCTATGTTTTAAAAAGTATATTACATTCTGGAATTTTGTTATTTTTTCGATGTAAAATTTTATAATTTGATGAGCACAAGACCAAAAACACTACAAAATGTGTAATACAATTTTAAAGTAAAAAATGTGGGAACAAAGAACTTACTGAATGAATAATCTCTTTATAATTTAATTAAATTCACGACATAATTGGACCGAATTTGTGTCTTTTGACGTAGCCCTCGTCGTTTACAGATAGATGGATTAACGCGCTTCATTATTATCTAATAATCTTTACAAATTTTAAAGCTTTAAATCCAAAACTTACTCAAAGATTGATGGATTGAGTGTTTGTTTAACGTCCAGGTAGGAAAATTTCTGCTAGATTTGGGACGGGAACAAGTCAACAAACGATAAATCAGCGGGGAAACGGATGGACCAATGTGAAAAAATTGTGTGACTGTCATGGCAAAAGAATGGAACATTGGTTATGGACTGAGACTTTAACTTTTATAACGGCTGCAATGAATCTACCCTTTCCGAAATCTACAAGGGGTCTTTAATCTTGCAGGGAGCGTGGAGGCTGCAAACACGTAGCCCACTACTTGTAGATTTATGCACCAAAATGAAAATTAATAATGAAAAAGTTTCATGTTCGATTAAACCTTTAAAATCAATACCGTTTGCACAAAGTTGTTTGTCTATAGTTTTAATAAACACGTACTCAACAAAGAAGTGAAAAGAACTTCTAAGAATTATTGAGAACTTCAGAACATTGATTGTTGAGTGTTCTCAATGTTGTTTAATATTATGGTTTAAAGACCGTTAAACAAAGAATTATTATTACGGTACTAGTTTTAAAACAACCTCTTGCATATTGCTACACATTTCAGTGTCCATGTTATAAACTGACAAATTCAAAACAAGTGGGCAAGCCTTATCTGCTATCTGCGACGCGCTGTGTCAAACCGTACACCCCTGCTACCAAGCGCAAAGAAAATAACTTAAAAAAGAAAGAGAGAAACAAATTACGATTTGCGCCCGATGTGGATTTAAGTTTCTCGTCTAGTGGATGGATCGCTTTCCTGTGGTAAAAGAGTGTACGTATATGGAAAGATGCACGTCAAAAAGTGTGTCTCACCTTATCCAACCGTCTTTAAAATCAAAATGTCAAGTGGCCCTATCGCATTCATACTCATACGTCTATGAATCTATTTATGTTCACTATTCCTATTACTGGCCTGTAGTTGTACCAGAGGATCATGTAAATCAAAGGTTGATACCCTCCCTCCTTTCACGGGCACTGGTAGATAACTGAGCGATGTAGTTAATAATTTCTCTATCGCGACCATGTTAACTGAAATAATACCACAAATGACTACTATAGTCAGAAGGGACACTTAAATGCAATTCAGGAAGTAAGGAGCAAGTGTTCGAAAATCAATAACTGTTGGTAACATTATACCACAGTAAAACTAGCACGTCCTTTAGCAAATTGTGACAATATACAATTACGGCCCTTGGAAGAGATGAATATCTAAAATTGTCAACCAGAGGTGGGGTTATTTCCCTGAGGGCTTTAGCCCGAGGGAAATAACCCCAGCGAGGTTGACAATTTTGATATTCACTGATTTCAAGGGCCGTAACTGTTTTATTATACCGAACAAACAGTGGACTGGAATATCATATGCTGTGCATTTGTGTTTTTATCATGTTTATGTTGAAACTTGTATATTTCAAGGGTTATTCACCAAGGGTTATTCACCGGTGAATAATAGGGTTATTCAATGGACATGGGTTTTTGAAAAGGTTATTCAACTTTTGTACGAATTTGAAGAAAAATACCCAGATTATTTCACGTCACGTGACCTTATTTCATCCAATTAAATCAATTACTAATTCAGTAAGGTATAACAATAACCAATGATTTTTTTTAAAGCTATTATTCATCATGGTATATAAAAGCATATCCTTTGTAAATCTTCAATAATAAGTTATTTCACATTTACAAAATTGTATTTGGTGAGACTTTTTGACCGATTAAGTTTTGTAGCTAAAGTTATAATTTTTTAATTTAGTTAAACATGTTAAATAAACGTATAGGTATACAGTTGTATATTCAGATTATACGACATGATATTACAGGTCGTATAGGTCTAATTTCTTTCAATAAATGTAATAAATTAATTTAAAAACTACTTGTAACGATTCTTTATCGCTTGGGAATCCTCCAAGTTTTAAAAATTTAGCATATGTCTTTGAACTCACCATTCTTGTTTTCTTATTTTATTTCATATATTCTGATAGCTGTATTTATGGTAGAAGATGTATATTCAGGCACTGAACAATTTTGTGGGGGTGGAAATTTACATGTAATAAACGACTGTCATTTACTACAGTAACCAAGCAAGATTCCGGACACGGTGAGAATATTTTATGTTAAATTTCGTTTGCAATGTTTTGTATTTACAAAAAAAAAATAAATATAAAAAAGTTAACTGTACACAACTGATCTCTGATACACACTATTATTTAACCTGTCACAACTAGTTTGTCATGTTATTTAAACAGCTTGCATGAGCAAGTTCATTTGTTGTAATGGCCTGAATGTCGCTATATATAGTTGGTGCCTGTAGTATTATACCGAATGTCCCGACAAGACAGGCGGTAGTAAATATCCATAGAAACAGTCTATCAATTACCATAGCAACATATTTCCAATCTTCTTTTATCTGAAATAGAATAATAAGCAATACAAAATATGCAAACAAACTACCTAATAATTCTTTCAAGTACATTTACATTAAATTCTCATTGATAACCAAACGAATCAGTTGTAGTAACACAGAAGTTCGCTCACAATTAATCAAGACATTTTGTATAATGCCATCTTATTACTATAGAGATTATTTCGTTTCTTATTCTCAGTATTTGATTTTCTATATGAAAAACTACTGGCCATTCGTAATTGAACAACAAATATGGCCATTTAGTTACTTTATATAATTCTTCCACTACACGAGAAATTACATTTGAATAGATAGTTGTTTAACGTTGTAGTCAATCATAAATTATTTATAAACAAGAAAGATTAAAAAGTCAATCATTCAAAGATGAACATGACTGTTTCCAGGGTGGAAGGCGAAACTATCAAACATTAACACAAATAAAAAATATGCAAAGAACGCTTCACAATTTTGAATTGGTATCATCCAAGACCTATCCATTTCACATTCACTATCAACCCGATCAGCAATTTTGACGACATCATATATACATATTTTTAGGAACAATTTAATACCGCAAAAAGATTTTTATTGTCAAACTATCACATCAGTTTAATTACACCAATGCAAGAAATTGTTTGAGCAATTCTGTAGCAATAGGTGGTCTTTTTATTGTGCATGTTTGTCTATGTTTCATACATATGGAACTGTCGAAGGACGGTGTTTAAAGGCAACTTAGAAGTGACCTGCAAGATATACGTTTTATTTAGTACTTGTATGTGTGTTATGATTATGAGTTTTCGACAGAGTCGTTTTGCCTTATTAAACATTTTTCAACTTTTAACTTCTTTTCTTATTATTGATTTTTAATCGTAAGGATATGAAAAATATGATTGCTGTGTCTGTTAAACAGATATATACTCTGTTACTCGATATCTGTACCATGTGCATGTCACTCCGTGTCCGTTAAACAGATATATGTAACTCTGTAACTCGGTATCTGTACCATGTGCATGTCACTCAGTGTCCGTTGGACAGACATATGTCATAGGGGTAGCATCCCAGATTGCCGATTCCCAAATTGCCGAATCCCATATGCCGAGTCCAGTTAGCCGATTCCCAAATTGCAGACATTTAAAAAAGATAAACCATATGTTATTAATGATTTTAGAAAAAAATAATGTTTTGTAGGAGAAGTTGTTTGTTAATATATCGATTTCATGTAAGTGCATGGTTTCATGAAGATCTTTGTATTGTTTCGTATAGACGTAATTATTTTCAATAATTAAAAAACAATAAATAGACCTATATTTTTTTTTAATTTGCCATCAAGCACCAGATTTATAACAAACCAAATAATATATCATCATCTAAAGTTGTCAGCGTCGATAAGTCTTGTACACCTCTCTCATTGGAATCGTCGGATTATTGGCAGATCTTTGACAAAGCATTTTACTCCAGCATGCCCAGTTACTAGTTGAACTCAGAACATCAGCTTGTGTTGCGAAAAGGTTGTGTTTTCAGTTACACAAAATTAATCTTTTTTTTTATATTGTCGAACAATTAAAACTTTTTGCGAATAAGTTGTAAGTAATTCCTTAAATAAAAAATATTTTAGCATAAATTTGTTTTATTCGGCAATCGGCAAAAATGGACTCGGCAAATTGGGAGTCGGCAATTTGGGATTCGGCAATCTGGCATGTAATCGTTGTCTCTTCCTGGAATCTACCCCTTATCGCATCAATTTAGATGTCGTACAACTGCACTGCTTTAATTAGCGGAACTAGTGGGGCCACGGGTATGATAGTATTTAAGGCCTACTCTGTTCAAGACCTCTGCAGATGTAAGACCTCGACGATAGGTCAGAGTGCGGAAACGCTCCTACCCATTTGGGTTACTGGAGGAGGCAAACGTTACATCAAAGCAGCCCGGCCGATAGTAGGACATATGATGCCAAGTTCTTCGACCAGGTATCCCGAAGGCCGGGCTTTGACAAAACCACCATGGTGGAGTCCGTGGACTACTTACAACTAACAACCCGTTCGACCGAGGGTATTAATTTATCAGTGCAGGACATTAAAAACCATCAAGAAGAAGAAGACCTTGGGAACTGGCACTTTATTTTTATGGCACATGTTATTTATTGATGCATGTAATAAAAAATACATAGTTTTTTTATGATTTTGTTAGGCAGATATTTGTCACTTGGTGTCTGTAAGGCAGATACATGACACTTGGTGTCTGTTAGGGATAAATATGTCACTTGGTGTCTGTTAGGCATATATATGTCATTTGGTGTCTGTAAGGCAGATACGTGACACTTGGTTTCTGTTAGGCAGATATATGTCACTTGTGTCTGTAAGGCTGATATATGTCACTTGGTATCTGTTAGGCATATATATGTCACTTGGTGTCTGTAAGGCAGATAATGACACTTGGTGTCTGTCAGGCAGATATATGTCACTTGGTGTCTGTAAGGCATATATTTGTCACTTGGTGTTTGTAAGGCAAATACATGACGCTTGGTTTCTGTTAGGGATAAATATGTCACTTGGTGTCTGTTAGGCATATATATGTCATTTGGTGTCTGTAAGGCAGATACATGACACTTGGTTTCTGTTAGGCAGATATATGTCACGTGTGTCTGTAAGGCTGATATATGTCACTTGGTATCTGTTAGGCATATATATGTCACTTGGTGTCTGTAAGGCAAATACATGACACTTGGTGTCTGTCAGGCAGATATATGTCACTTGGTGTCTGTTAGGCATATATATGTCACTTGGTGTCTGTAAGGCAGATAGATATATGTCACTTGGTGTCTGTTAGGGAAATGCATGACGCTTGGTGTCTGTTAGGCATATATATGTCACTTGGTATCTGTTAGGCATATATATGTCACTTGGTGTCTGTAAGGCAGATAATGACACTAATTGTCTGTCAGGCAGATATATGTCACTTGGTGTCTGTTAGGCATATATATGTCACTTGGTGTCTGTAAGGCAGATAATGACACTTGGTGTCTGTCAGGCAGATATATGTCACTTGGTGTCTGTAAGGCATATATTTGTCACTTGGTGTTTGTAAGGCAAATACATGACGCTTGGTTTCTGTAAGGCAGATATATGTCACTCGGTGTCTGTAAGCCATATATATGTCACTTGGCGTCTGTAAGACAGTTATATGTCACTTGGTGTCTGTTAGGCAGATATATGTCACTTGGTGCCTGTCAGGCAGATATATGTCACTTGGTGTCTGTTAGGCATATATATGTCACTTGGTGTCTGTAAGGCAGATATATGTCACTTGGTGTCTGTAAGGCAAATACATGACACTTGGTGTCTGTCAGGCAGATATATGTCACTTGGTGTCTGTTAGGCATATATATGTCACTTGGTGTCTGTAAGGCAGATATATGTCACTTGGTGTCTGTAAGGGAAATGCATGACGCTTGGTGTCTGTTAGGCATATATATGTCACTTGGTATCTGTTAGGCATATATATGTCACTTGGTGTCTGTAAGGCATATTATGACACTAATTGTCTGTCAGGCAGATATATGTCACTTGGGGTCTGTAAGGCATATATATGTCACTTGGTGTCTGTAAGGCAAATACATGACGCTTGGTTTCTGTAAGGCAGATATATGTCACTTGTGTCTGTTAGGCATATATTTGTCACTTGGTGTCTGTAAGGCAGATAAACGACACTTGGTGTCTGTTAGGCATATATATGTCACTTGGTGTCTGTTATGCATATATATGTCACTTGGTGTCTGTAAAGCAGATAAACGACACTTGGTGTCTGTTAGGCATATATATGTCACTTGGTGTCTGTTAGGCATATATTTGTCACTTGGTGTATGTTAGGCAGATATATGTCACTTGTGTCTGTAAAGCAGATTAACGACACTTGGTGTCTGTTAGGCATATATATGTCACTTGGCGTCTGTAAAGCAGATAAACGACACTTGGTGTCTGTTAGGCATATATATGTCACTTGGTGTCTGTAAGGCAGGTAATGACACTTGGTGTCTGTCAGGCAGATATATGTCACTTGGCGTCTGTTAGGCATATATATGTCACTTGGTGTCTGTAAGGTAGATATATGTCACTTGGTGTCTGTAAGGCAAATGCATGACGCTTGGTGTCTGTTAGGCATATATATGTCACTTGGTATCTGTTAGGCATATATATGTCACTTGGTGTCTGTAAGGCAGATAATGACACTAATTGTCTGTCAGGCAGATATATGTCACTTGGGGTCTGTAAGGCATATATATGTCACTTGGTGTCTGTAAGGCAAATACATGACACTTGGTTTCTGTAAGGCAGATATATGTCACTTGTGTCTGTTATGCATATATTTGTCACTTGGTGTATGTAAGGCAGATAAACGACACTTGGTGTCTGTAAGGCACATATATGTCACTTGGCGTCTGTTAGGCAGTTATATGTCACTCGGTGTCTGTTAGGCATATATATGTCACTTGGTGTCTGTAAAGCAGATAAACGACACTTGGTGTCTGTTAGGCATATATATGTCACATGGTGTCTGTTAGGCATATATTTGTCACTTGGTGTCTGTTAGGCAGATATATGTCACTTGGCGTCTGTTAGGCAGTTATATGTCACTTGTGTCTGTTAGGCATATATTTGTCACTTGGTGTCTGTAAAGCAGATAAACGACACTTGGTGTCTGTTAGGCATATATATGTCACTTGGCGTCTGTAAAGCAGATAAACGACACTTGGTGTCTGTTAGGCATATATATGTCACTTGGTGTCTGTAAGGCAGGTAATGACACTTGGTGTCTGTCAGGCAGATATATGTCACTTGGCGTCTGTTAGGCATATATATGTCACTTGGTGTCTGTAAGGTAGATATATGTCACTTGGTGTCTGTAAGGCAAATGCATGACGCTTGGTGTCTGTTAGGCATATATATGTCACTTGGTATCTGTTAGGCATATATATGTCACTTGGTGTCTGTAAGGCAGATAATGACACTAATTGTCTGTCAGGCAGATATATGTCACTTGGGGTCTGTAAGGCATATATATGTCACTTGGTGTCTGTAAGGCAAATACATGACACTTGGTTTCTGTAAGGCAGATATATGTCACTTGTGTCTGTTATGCATATATTTGTCACTTGGTGTATGTAAGGCAGATAAACGACACTTGGTGTCTGTAAGGCACATATATGTCACTTGGCGTCTGTTAGGCAGTTATATGTCACTCGGTGTCTGTTAGGCATATATATGTCACTTGGTGTCTGTAAAGCAGATAAACGACACTTGGTGTCTGTTAGGCATATATATGTCACATGGTGTCTGTTAGGCATATATTTGTCACTTGGTGTCTGTTAGGCAGATATATGTCACTTGGCGTCTGTTAGGCAGTTATATGTCACTTGTGTCTGTTAGGCATATATTTGTCACTTGGTGTCTGTAAAGCAGATAAACGACACTTGGTGTCTGTTAGGCATATATATGTCACTTGGTGTCTGTTAGGCATATATTTGTCACTTGGTGTCTGTTAGGCAGATATATGTCACTTGGCGTCTCTTAGGCAGTTATATGTCACTTGTGTCTGTTAGGCATATATTTGTCACTTGGTGTCTGTAAAGCAGATAAACGACACTTGGTGTCTGTTAGGCATATATATGTCACTTGGTGTCTGTTAGGCATATATGCGTCACTTGGACTCTGTTAGGCAGATAATGACACTTGGTGTTTGTTAGGAAGATACATGTCAAATGGTTTCTGTTAGACAGATACACGTCACTTTGTGTCTGCAAGGCAGATTTCAAGCTAATATTTAGTATGTAAATCAAGCATCATGAGTTTTGGATAAAGTTTGAGCGACTTTCCAGTCCAATGATTTTTTACCCAATTATGGCTCTTGGACATATAACCTTTTTTGTGGGTATTACTATCCACACTTTTTCACTCGAGGTGTTCGTCAGAGAGGTACATGTCATTTAGTGTCTGTTAGGCAGATGTATGTCACTCGGTGCCTGTTAGGACAATGTATGTCCGAGTCTGTTAGGCAAATGTATGTCAATCAGTGTCTGTTAGATAGATGTATGTCACTCAATGTCTATTAAGTAGATGTATGGAACTCAAGGTCTGCTAAGCAAATGTTTGTCACTCGATGTCTGTTAAGCATATGTTTATATCAACGATGTCTGTTAGGCAAATGTATGTCACTCTTTGTCTTAAGAAAAGGTTGTCATACGATACTTGTAAGGTAGATGTATGCCAATGGGTCTGTTAATCAGATGTATGCCACGTGGTCTGTTAGATAAATGTTAGGCGGATTTATGTCATTTAGTATCTGTTAGGCACGTGTATTCGGTATGTTAGGCGGATGTATGCCACGTGGTCTGTTAGATAAATGTATATCACTTGGTGTGTTAGGCAGATGTATGTCACTTAGTATCTGTTAGGCACGTGTATTCGGTATGTTAGGAGGATGTATGTCACTCGACCCTTGTTAGGCGGATGTAATCTATTTCGGGATTTGTTAGGCAGTTGTATGTCCCTCGACCCTTGTTAGGCGGATGTAATCTATTTCGGGATTTGTTAGGCAGTTGTATGTGACTCAATGAAAAGATGAAGACAAACCCAAAAAGTATGTTAAGTTGTTTAACATAAATTGGCAATTATTCCATTATAGAATTATTGTTGTTGTCTGAACATACAAGTAATTTACTACTTGGCATCAATTTATATATAATGTAATCATTCAGATAAAGAAAGTTGACATCAGTTTTGATAGCGTAACATGATAATGATTCTTCTGATACAACAACTTCTGTTGTAAAGCATCTTGGTTCTGTGTTATTCCAAACAAATGTTCATGTCAATAGTTTTCTAGATTGTCCATATAAATGTGTCTATAGAACTCTTCTACCTACGAACTGCAGACAAATCAACGTTGGAGATAATATGGTTAATTGATAACATTAGCAGCTACACGAAGAACAATTTATCCTGCAATCAATATTTTATTAGACAAACACGCTGTCGAACACCACCGACCTGTATTTTTTGTACATGTACGTTGTTTGCTGTATTATTAAACCATGCCTAAAATAAATCGCCCATATTCGATTGATCAAAAATACTAACAACAGGACGTCACTAACCAGAAAATTTTTTATTGTAATTTTACGCTTGGGGCACAGTAGGGTTTACATATAAAAAGCCACCATTTTATTATAAATTAAACAATTTTAGTCATTTCAAATTTCTGGATAAATAAAACATTAGCTTGTTGTCAAAAAATATAGCTCTTATATGTTGCATTCGGCGCAAGACAGGAAATGGTCGGCACAGCCTTGCATTTCTCAGTCCTAAGACTCATTCAAAATACAAGGTATATTTTTCGACAACACACATGTATTGTATATGTATGTTAGACAGAATTTTTTTATATAATTAGCAAAGAGTCGGGGATAAAGTGAAGATGCAGATTGCAATGCTTAATATAATTCTTGTATCAACTCTACTTTCATAAGCGCACACAATACTTGTAACTACGGTATTATGCAGTTCCAACATTTCAACAGTTCAAGTTTTATAAAGAAGATTCATATTCAATAATTTATCTATCAACATAAATTATTAACCATAATGAATCAAGTATCTTACATTTAAATATATCAGTTTGTTTTTAGCAAAATAACAAAACAAATCCATTTCTGCTACTGGAAAAGTATTGAGTTTTGGGTAGGGGCGGAAAATGTAGCCTTTTGTAGCGGCTACAATGAGCCTACTCTTTTCGAAATCTACAAAAGAGGCCTTTATGCAAGGAGCGTTACATGTGGAGGTCATTATAGTCTTCAGATACAAAATTTCACGAAATAAAAATAAAAAAAATCTCGATTAGTCATTTGCAACAAATCTTTCGCAACCAATGCTCATTAAAAAGTTTAAAAAAAAACTTAAAACTACAAACGTATCAATAATACATTAATAAATATTTATCTCAATTAAGCATTACAAAATATATTTACTGGGACCATACTGTGAGGGTTCACAGTATTCGACCCACAGATCTTCCCAGCGTGTCCCCAGGTGGCGGATAGGTAATACCCTTCCGCTGGGAGGTCGTCAAGTCATAATACGGAAAGTCTGACCGCGGACTACGTGTTTGGAGAGTGCACGATAAAGACCTCTTTTGAAGATGTGGATGCGAGAAAACTCGTTGTAGCCGATACAAAAGGCTAATCCGTCCATCCCATAGTCCATATTTTTTTATTTGAATTGATTGGTAATTTTTATTTTGATCTCGTCCTGAATACTGCTTGATAGACGTAAAGTATTCATCAATTTATCATATGTGGCGAATCTGCATCATTTAAAAATTATAATAGTTATCGAATAAAATGGTCATAGCAATAGACATTTTAATTCAAATTTCGATTCGATACTGGAATATTCTAAATAATAAAGATAAACATTTTACAGGCATGTTTAAGTGGGGGTTTAACCGATATTGTGTCATTATTTCTTTGTGTTTTAAAACAAAAAGTACCCTGGCATGTCCTTATACAGGGCGATTACAGAATCATATCACAGTGTTTACAGAAGAAATAGATTACCAAATCTTCAAGACGAGAAATTAAATGATTACATGAACTTTATTGAACGCGTTTTTGATTGGTCTAAAAACTACTTATTTATACGCGTCTGTAACAAACAAAATATTGTCCACAACAATGGACTCTAATAGATTTGCTACTACTGTATAACGAGAATATGTTGGTTGTATTCATGTAATAAAACAGTGACTGACTCTGACATACGGTCGCTATCGGGATATTAAAACATATATAATTTTGCCTGCCATATAAATATTACGAATTAATATAATATGTGTTGACTATACAATTTTGATTAAAGTAAAAACATCATACTACAACTGTCAAAAGTGTGACTTTTATGGTTTCAATCATCAATTGTGGCGCTTTTGATATTTAAAATCAAAGAAGTAAAAAAAGCCGGGACCACAAAAACAAGGTAACAACAATAGTATTAGAATCCCCACAGGGAACCAGCTGACGCATGCCTTTAATAAGTTGTACACATGAAAGAGTTTATTACATGTCGTTTGTTATATTAGAATAAGGCAATAGATTCTATCTATAATTAGACTTTTACTGTTGTTCACAAATGATTTGATTTATTCCATCAACATAACTAAATATAGTGTCCTTGAATAGTGCTCGTTACAAAAGTAGAGATGGTTAAATCTATGTTAGAAATATTTTTAAAAATGTAACATATTTTTACATGTAATCAATTTTGCATATATAAATAAATAAATGTATTATTATAGAAAAAAAAATAACTCCACTAATTTTCTTACGACCGCAGAAGTAGACCAAAATAGTTTATGTCACTGCTGTAAAGCACTATAAATGGAGATCATGTTTTTGTTACAATTTCATGTGGGCATTGGATATAAAACTGAATCATCTTATTGTCACAAGACACATGAAAAATCTAGTGCAAGCAAAGACATATGAGAACTCGAATAACAAATCTCTCAAATCGAAGACATAAGACATGTAGTGAGAAACAACTAAAACATATGACGTCTGCAAAATCTTGTGACTAACTTATAAAAGCTGAGACAAAAGAAACCCGATAACAACAGGAGAAGAGATATGTGGTGCCAAACCTCTGACAGCTCACACGGGAGAATAGAAATGTAGTGACAAACCTCTGACAGCTGAGGCAGGAGAAGAGAAATGTGGTGACAAACGTCTGACAGCTGAGACAGGAGAAGAGAAATGTGGTGACAAACCTCTGACAGCTGAGACAGGAGAAGAGAAGTGTGGTGACAAACCTCTGACAGCTGAGGCAGGAGAAGAGAAATGTGGTGACAAACCTCTGACAGCTGAGACAGGAGAAGAGAAATGTGGTGACAAACCTCTGACAGCTGAGACAGGAGAAGAGAAATGTGGTGCCAAGCCTCTGACAGCTGAGGCAGGAGAAGAGAAATGTGGCGAAAAACGTCTGACAGCTGAGACGGGAGAAGAGAAATGTGGTGACAAACCTCTGACAGCTGAGACAGGAGAAGAGAAGTGTGGTGACAAAACTCTGACAGCTGAGGCAGGAGAAGAGAAATGTGGTGACAAACCTCTGACAGCTGAGACAGGAGAAGAGAAATGTGGTGACAAACCTCTGACAGCTGAGACAGGAGAAGAGAAATGTGGTGCCAAGCCTCTGACAGCTGAGGCAGGAGAAGAGAAATGTGGCAAAAAACGTCTGACAGCTGAGACGGGAGAAGAGAAATGTGGTGACAAACCTCTGACAGCTGAGACAGGAGAAGAGAAATGTGGTGACAAACCTCTGACAGCTGAGGCAGGAGAAGAGAAATGTGGTGACAAACCTCTGACAGCTGAGACAGGAGTAGAAAAATGTGGTGACAAACATCAAAAAGCTAACATAGGAGAAAATCTGATGACAAGCATAATCTAACAACAATAAAATGTTATAAAAAAAACATACGGAAGCTAATAGTTATAGAATTTAGTCATGAACAAATAGCTAAAAGATAACGGAGAAATCTTCTGACAAACTTAGAAAAGATAAGCCATGTGAGAAATCTGATGACAAACTGAAAGCTAGACAGGAAAAATTTTGTGACAAACATCTGAAACCTAAGACAGGAAAAAGCTGGTTAAAAAAAATCTAAAAAATTATATAGGTTGATTTTTATAAGAAACATCGGACATGTGAGAAGTAAAAATCTTGTGAGATAGGAGAAATCTGCTTACAAACTTTTGAAAGCTTTGAAATAAAAGAAGTCTTATGACAATCCTCTTTGAGCTAAGACATTGAAGAAATCAGAAAACTCGGAGACTTAAGCTAAAACTAGAGAAATTTAGTGAAATACCTCTGAAAAATAACATAGAAAGATTCTGGTGACAAACCTCTATAAGCTTGCATATGATAGATCTGGGGACAAACCCTTTAAAGCCAAGACAGAAAACATTTTTGTGACATACCATTAAAAGCTAATAAAGGCAACGAAATCTGGTGACGCACCACTAAAAGCTACATGTAAGTTGATGAAATTTAAATATCATCAAATCGATAAAAACATTACTGAAATGATGAAAAGTAAACAGACTAATTTCCGCTGAATACACTGAAATCTGTTACATAATAGTGTTGGAATTTCATAAATATAATCGGATGACAAAATGAAATGACACTTAAACTTGACCCGCCCAGAACCTGAAGGATAGACGTTGCTGAATTCTATTGCAAAGAAAAATCATGGGGGGGGGGAATAAGAAAAAACGAACTTGATACAACCCAAACAGTTTTTTCGGTCTTGATAAATCGAAAACCGGAAACCAATAATGCTTTGTGATGAGAAATACAGTAACATAGGTCAGATTAATATGAAAAGTTTCCGCTATTTCATGAGATAACGAATACGTGAATATCTCCGAATGACTCCAATTTTCCTATGTTCAAACTGAACGGAGGAATCAGTTGCAAGAAAATATAGACAAAAATTATTTTGAGAGAATTAGTATCAAATGATGAGGAGTCTGTATCAAGCATGGTCATTATTGTATTATATTCATGTTGTTAAACGTCGTATGTATTAGCTAACGAAGGCAATACTTATTATTGTTGGACTTCCTTTGGCTGATGTCACGTTGTTTAAAAGCAATAGACGCCGTCCAAAACATGTAGGAGTAGGCGGAAATGTCGATTTACATGTTCACAAGTAACATCGATTGCGTCATTGCCAGTCATAAAGACGATAAGACAGAAAACTGTTTATGAACAAAACATCGATAATTATTATTTTTTAATTTAAATTACAGGCCACGAATACTTTTACGTAAACTTATTAAAAAACATCCAAGTCCATCAAAGAACAAAATTAATGAGTTAAATTAATGAGCTCTCTATCAGCCTATAGTCATGATACAGGGTGCACATAAGTCCTTTCGGCTATATTTATCCGTTTTGTTTCTGGTATCAGATTAGTGCGTTTTACGTAATATTTTAATTGACGTTTTGTTACACAAATACTTACGGATTGAAAAAAACACTATCGGAACCGAATGAATAAAGAAATTAGGTTTAGGGTCTTTGTTGAATACATTAATTATCATCCAATGTCAAGAACTAATCAACTGATTACCATTAAATACAACAAAGTAAACATTCACACAGCTCATAAAAACAGATCTGCAAATTATTTTTTTTTTAAATTGTGTCTCCTTTGCTGTCTGAACAGTTTACAAAAAGTAACCACTATATATTTGTTTAAAATAATTACTTGTCTAGCATTCATAAATTTATAAATACTAGAAAGACTGATTTTTTAAAAACCGGTGGTGTTGATTCTGGTGGTTTCTTTTATGATAGCAATATAAGGAATACAAATTTAAATTAATATGACAAAGATGGGTTGCTTTGCATGAATTTGGGGTCGTTGTCCCCCAGAAATTTACCAAAATGTTTATCATCTATACTACTAAAATTATAGACCTCCCTTTTAAGCGCGCATCACAAAACACAGAGAAATAATTTAATAATTGACTTTATCGATATCAACATTAAATATTTTTAATGTGCAACATCAACTGTATGTAACCTTATACATATTGAAGTACGAACTACAGCTTTAGACTTCCGTAACGTGAAGCAAGCGAAATGTTCGTTCTTATATAAATTCAGCCGGCTCACTTCAAGAAAACGATTGGAATCGAAAGGATTTTCCCAGACATGTCTGGTAGGTCCTACGAATTTTGTTTTCACTGTGATCAGGACTAATATGACATTAAAAAAGAACTAAAGTTACGCTTTCACTGATTACAAATTTAAATCATATTAAATGCCATTTAATTTAACTGTTGCCAGTTGGGTATGCGCACGTTTTTTGTACCCCTCACCGGCTGCCCCGGAACTAAATTTTTAAATGTGAAGGAGGACCGTATCCGGTACAAATTTGCGGACGTAATTAATCGTTAATTGCTAATTATCTAAAGCAATAATCGATATAAAAATTAAATATTTTGCATATGCAACATTAACTGCATGTAACCTTATATGGGTTAATACTGCGCTATTTCTCGGTTTTTTGTGATGCGCGCTTAAAAAACGATCTATAATTTTAGTAGTATAGATGTTTCATTTGTTGTTGACCTTGATAATAAATATGAATGAATATGCACACACAAAACTTTTTCCATTGTCTTCAAAGTCATAACAAAACAATTATGCAGATAAAAATGTTTAAAGCTACATAGTTTTCCAATCGGGACCCAAAATTCCTTATAATAAAGGCTATAAGCATAGAAAGTATTACTGTTCACTTCTACAGCAAAACCACAGCCTGTAGTAAAGAACATTTTAACCATATGATTTACCTTCACCTGACACTTGAAAATTCCAGAGGTTACTGCTTTTGTTCTCACCGGGTTTCCTTTTAACAATTTAAAAATTTCTGTTTGTTTTTTAATGTGAACCAAATTTGTCAATTTGAGTCGTTTGCAAGACAATTAGATCATATTATTGGATTCTTATCATTTAACGGTAATAAAATAATACATCAAAACGCGGATTATTTTATTTTTACTGGCTTAAACACGTGCAGTTCCCATTTTAACATAACTTTGCATAAGTTGAACACACCAGTACACATTGTGGACAGAAATATTTACACATATATTTAAAAGATGGAATGAAAATCACTTAAAAACTTTTTATAAACCATTTCATCTACAAGTTTTATAAACACTTACTGATATTTCCCTGTCACCTTTCTTTAGATGATCAGCAATGAAGCACACACTCTCAACTGCATCCAAAACCTCTCTAGGTATCGGGCGTCGCATGCGCACTCCGGAATCTCCAACCTCTGCCAAAATTGCTTCCCTGCTTGCTTGTAGGAATCCACTTTGCAGATTAACATTGTGGTGTAAAATCTCCCGACATGTCTTGTTTTGAGGCATGCCATTACACTGACGATGCTGGTACGTATTCTTGGCTTCTTTATCGGGAATTGGACGTCTCATATACAGCAATCGTGGTAACAGACCAAGGAATAGACGTCTGACCCATGGTGCCATTGTATGTGTATATGGCGACCGGAAGTGAACATTTAATACAATAACAGTCACAAGAATTGATAAAGTTACTAATATCATGGTAAACAGAAGATATTTTCCAATTAGTGGCACAACTATAGAAGGTGGAATTATCTCCGCCAAAAGTAGAAAAAATACAGTTAATGAGAGAAGAATAGAAATGCACAAGGTAATTTTCTCGCCGCTGTCCGAAGGTAGATAAAAAACCAACACCGTTAAAAAGGAAATTGCTACACAAGGAATTATAAGCGTGACAGTGTGAAAGAGTGTTTTTCGCCGCATAGTAATATAAAACGTTATATCTGGATCTTCACAACAACTATCATTTTTATAATTTTTCTTTGCTGTGCTTTCTAGAATATCCCACTCTACACTTTCATAAAATTGTCTCATATCGATGCCGTTCTGAATGACATCGGTTGAGGATTCATCTTTCGCGCAAATATGGACGAGGTCTACCTGGTTGCCATCATATGTCCATGAACCAAAACGCATGTTACATTTTTGAACATCAAAGGGGAAGAACTCTACATCTATAATACACGAACTTTTGTAGATGGCTGGTGGTTCCCATACAACTTTTCCATTCGGATGTAATGTCGCTTTTGTCATAAGAGTTACCTCATAATGACCATCTGCACTGAAATGCCAATCATTCTGTTTGTTAAATCTGGCCAATCTGGTGTTTCTCTGTATATTTGTAGCAAACAACGATGATCGTTTATAAGTGAAAAATATTGTGAATGAAGAAGTACAAAGAGGTTAATATAAATATAACATGAAAACAGGTTAAGCAACGTTTTCAGTGACATTCCTTTTGAATTTAAAATGTGGTGAAAGGAATATCAAAGAAAAGGGACATGCGAGTAATTGCCTTGTGCTTTCTACCCAACAGCTGAGCTGTTTATTCTTATTATACTGTACACTGAAATAGAAGGTTACAAGAGAAAAAGAACACAGCAGAATGGATTTATGAAAGTTATAACGTTAAAACGGTTGTGCTAATCATGTAAGAACTCTTTTCATTTGAAAACCAATATTTTTCAAATATCTGAAGTTTGTTTTTATACTTTAAAAAATAGTGATGAAAGTGTGCAATTGGTGCAATATAGTAAAATCAAAACATGAAAACAAATTAAACATTAAATTTCAACAAATCAATTCATGGAACGCGATACTTTTACCTGTATAAATGCAATCTTGCGTTTATACTCACTTATTATATAGAACTATATCTGGATTCCATATTTTTTCTATTGGAACTTCAAGGACTGATAAATTACCGTATTCCGACGGATACCATGTTAAACTCCTGTCATACCATTCCTTTATGAAGAAAATAATTCATTTCACAACAGAAAGAAACCGAAACATAACTAAAACGTGCTATTGTGAAAACTAGAACTTAGAATTGTCAATATCTAATTGACAGAAACGAATCTGTATCTACATAAACATTAACAAAGTCTACTGTTTTCTATTATGAAAAACAAAATTCTACATAAGACCTTTATAATGATTCATTTCCATCAATTTGAATATTTGTTGTTCAAACGTGTAAGCTTACATGAACACAACGACAAGGTGATGATCTAGAAAAATACAACATATTCGTTTCTACTCACTTATTATATAAAACAATATCGGGCAGCCATATTTCTTCCGACGGAACATACAAACGTTTGACGCCGCCATATTCGTCTGGTTTCCAAGTAAGTTTAATATCATACCACTCCTTTATGAGCAAGCATCATAGACAAGGATAAAGTATTTACAATAGCGAAAAATAAAATAAACAGAGGGATACGAATTTACTAAAATTAAAATAATACATATATATATATATATATATATATATATATATATATAACTCTAAAGGCAACATATATAAAAAAAACAAAATGCTTTTTCGTTCAGGTGTACTTTGACAATCAGACACATTATGCAAAGGGTCAAGGACACTACCACAAAATGGCGTTCAGCTATAACGTGGTTGTTGGCATTGATATGTTTTCTTTCTGTACATCAAAATGCTGCTGCATAACAGCAATACGAACAAATATTTCTTATCTTTATTTTATTTTTATTTTATCACAGTGACTATTATTTTTTGCTATTTTTTAATAAAAATTACCAAATATTCATATATATTTACCGTGATTATTAACCGATACACACATTGCAACGTTGCAGTAAACTTTTGAACAATTTACCGTTTGCCTATAACAGATAACAATCCTACTAATCTACAAGTTTGATTTTAAACGCGCAGTGGATAGCAGAACGACAGCAGCCTTAGGCTATCCTCTAGATGTAAAGCATCTATTAAGTATAACACTTAAAATGAAATGGTTTACCTGCCGCAGCCAAACATTTGTTGTCATAATTTGATTCTTTTCGTCCTGAAATAAAAACAATAATGAATTATTTACCAGTCTAAAGTATTACTGACACACAGAACTGTCCAGCGCATCCTCAAGTATCGGATAGGTGATGCCCTGTCGTTGGGAGGTTGACAGGTCATAATACGGAATACCTGACTGCGGACTACAGTAGGAAACGTGTTTGGAGAGTCCAACGCTCCTTGCACGATAAAGACTCCTTTTGTAGATGTTGACAAGAGTAGGCTCTTAGTAGCGACTACAAAAGGCTAATTCTCTCCCCATCCCTACCTATACCTCATACTTTTCCAGTGGCATTCAAAATTTTGTCCCTTTGAATTGATTTATTATTTATTGATTATTTTCGTGTTGTATATATCTGAAATCGATGGACGTAAAACAAACATCCAATCAATCAAGCAAAAACTAATTATGACAAAAACTAGCATCGTTATTACTTTTTTTAAAAATACAATAGTATTAATATTATGCACAGCCTTAATGAATGCACTAACACCTCTGCAACATACAAAAATTCTAGAGTAAACAGAAGGAACAAAGACAAACCATGGTCCTTGGTCCTATATGGGACGGCGGAACCCAATGCAATAATACAAAATGCTCAACCCGAATTTTCATCGATGGTGCATAAGAATATAGGGGATGAATACATGTATGCATATTAATTAACAAATACCTGATATATATGAATACACTTATGTACTAAACACTCTGTAAATCTAACACTTGACGAGTTTTAAATACCAGTAATAAAAGTAACTTTTAACAACCACTCAAACGGTTAAAAGTTATGAATGAAAAAACAAAAGCGTAAAATAACGAGCTATTAATTACTTCACACAACACGCAAACTAAAATATATACTGAAACGATAACACACTTATTCAAGCAAGTAAATCATTATACTACATACTAGTCTGTTCAACAGTAAGTATTATTATTGAAACATGGAGAGCATTTTCGAGAAAATCAAAGAAAAGCAAATAGAGGAAAAGGAGGAAATCGAACTATTCTGTAGTATCCATCCAAAGGAGGTAGTGATAGCATTCTGTGACACGTGCCAGAAAGCCGTTTGTTTTGACTGCTCCAGAGAAAGTCATAAAGATCACAAATGTTTCAAAATGGAAAACAAGTCTGTTATTTCCAAGGCTAACATACCGAAGATATGTGTTCAAATTCATTCCAAAAAAATCCCTGAATTGGTTGGTTCGCTTGACAAAATTAAATCGTTTAAGTCTCAATTATTGAAAACAGACGAAGTTATTGAAAATATACACAAAAGGGCTAATGAGATAATGGCAATTATTATGGAAGAGCGCGACTTACTTATTAACAGTTGTAAAAAATCTAGAACTGCACAAGAGAAATACTGTCAAATAGAAGAAAATGTTGTTCATAGATTTATAGATCTCTACAACACAAGTTTGCAGGAAGCGTCAGATGTCGTAAAAAGTACCAACAACATCGAACTGGTTTTATTTGAGAGCAAGCTTAATTGCCAGATACGGGACTTTAAACCTAAACCGATACGGTCTCCTTCTGTTCCAAAATTAAAACTGGCCAAAATGGATAAAGAAACGATCAAAAATATGCTGGGAGAAGTGATTTGTGACAATAAATTTGATGATTTATCGTCTGTAAATGATGAACTCGTTGGAATACAGACTAAGCTAGTGTCGTCCATGCGGTACAGCTGTCAAAATATTTCCTCTTTATGTTTCCCAGATAGTGACATGGCTTGGCTTAATCCAGTTTGTTCTAATATAGGAGCAATAGTCGATAGCAAAGGAACTGAACATAAACGATTCGATTTTGGATTTGAAATTTCTGATATGACTGTGACAGACAGGAATGTCATCTTGGCTACAGATACATTAAACCAACGAATTGTCAGAATAACAAATAACGGTATTGTAAAAGAAGTACTAAATACGTCACCCCTACAACCTCATGGAATTTGTTCTTGCAAAAATGGAGACTTGTTGGTAACTCTAATGTATAAAGCAGATCCAAAATCTCCTGACAGTAAACGTCTAGTTAACCGTCTTAACAAGGATTACGTTATAAAACTAACCATCCAGTTTACAAATTCATTTTTTAATAAGAAACATATTCTGACCCATCCAAGAAGGGTAGCAGAAAATTTGAATGGAGATATCATCGTAATTGATTTGTTGGGTGAAACTTCCGGAAGAGTGTGTGCGTTTGATTTTGTTGGAAAGTTGCGTTTTACTTATGAAGGCCACCCACGGAAAACAAAATTTCTGCCGTATGACATTTGTTGTGAGCCTGGTTTGAGAATATTCGTTTCGGATTATTACAACCATGAAATAAATGTATTGAACTGTGACGGGCAATTTATTCAGGAAATTCCTACCAACCTTGAAGGGCTGCTTAATCCGCTTGCTATTTCTCTCGACAAGAAATGTCGACTTTGGATTGGAGGGAAGGGTGGTAAAATTCTTGTATATAAATACACATAGAAAGATTTAAAATGCATGATGTTGACAGTGTGCTATAGTGCAATACTTTTCATTTGTAGTTATAACTTGTATAGCTGTTTTGAAACAAGACAACAAGTTACAGATTGTATCTATTAATTTGATATAAGAATATGTAATGACTAGTCATTTATTATAAACAAAACAATACACACGTGATTGATTGGTCTATACATGTCTGAATTGCGAAAAAACAGGTTATTGAATAGGTTTGTACGCCACTTTCAGTTATTTTTAGCCATATTATGACGTCCTTTTTTATTTAGGGAGTAAGTCAGAGAACGCGTGTAAATTTTCAACCTTCGGAAAGAAAAGTAGCAATCCTTGTAAAGTAATGTGTAATACGAGCACACCCTGCATGTCAAACTCAACCTCCAAACCTCAGTGCTGAGATGTGACGAGTCACCATTTTAACCAATTAGCTACCGAGACCTCCAAATACAGATTCAGGCAAGAGAGAAAAATACAATAGGTTTGTACGCCACTTTCAGTTATTTTTAGCCATATTATGACGTCCTTTTTTATTTAGGGAGTAAGTCAGAGAACGCGTGTAAATTTTCAACCTTCGGAAAGAAAAGTAGCAATCCTTGTAAAGTAATGTGTAATACGAGCACACCCTGCATGTCAAACTCAACCTCCAAACCTCAGTGCTGAGATGTGACGAGTCACCATTTTAACCAATTAGCTACCGAGACCTCCAAATACAGATTCAGGCAAGAGACAAAAAGACAGTAGAACATTTATAAGATATTAATTTAATATCCCGTTGATGTCATATTTCATACTTATTGTGGACATCGCTGCAAGATAATCAAAACCAATAAATAATCAGAGAAGTAAATTCCGTTTTGACTTAATGCTTTGTTGAAGAGAACCCGCAATTTGAGCAATAATAGAAATTTCCCTGTTGACAGTGTAATTAAAGCACTTGAAAATAATAGAACAATTTGTGAACCGAAACACGAACGGCGGTCAATTCATATCAAATTTCGTATTTAATCGGGACTAACTGTTTTACAGTTCATTTAGTCTAAAATGTTTAGTGAAGTGAATGAAATGTTGTGGTAATAATTCACAAGTTTAAATTCAACGTTATAAATCTGTTTCAAAATTAACCTATTTTTTATACTAAATTTATATTGAAATCAGCTTTAGAAATAGAATACTAGCTTTATTCTTAATGAGAGTCACTTGTTCCAAATTGCAGATCTGTTTGAAAATCAACAACTGTGTGTCAATAAGGAAGAGAAGTTAGTCATAAATGATTGCAGTTCATTTCATATCAAGGAAACACTAAGTCGAAGAAGGATACAAAGGACTGTTTCATGATTTTTAATATTTAAACAAAAAATCGTGTTTTGATTCTACACATTTAACAAAGGTACAATGATACAAATTAAGTCACTGTGATAGAAGAATTAGTTTGAAAATACAAATGTCTTTTTCCAACAAACGATTCCATTTTTTTAAAATTATCAAATAAAAAGCATTATCTTAGTTAAATGTTTTAAATGAGCTTTTATGTGAAAGTTTATTTAAAACATTTAACTAAAATTCTTATATGTCGTCCTTCAAACACTTTAGAAACAAACCAAATCCCCCCCCCCCCCCCCCCACGTGTGCTGTGTTTTGACGTTTATATTAAAAGAATCAATAGGAAAAAAATTTCCACAATAACACGTCCATATTCTATATGATGCCTTTATTGTTTATATCACAAATCGAACTCGCGTTGTTTACAATGACGTTCAATGGTATTCGGACAAACCGCAAGACTTTTTCTGCCTCCACCACAAACGAATTTACTGTATAAAAATGACAACACAACCGAATTTCAATATGCTGATTAACTGCTATTTTGTCCTTCCCACCTGTACGATTACATCCAATGATCGCACAATAATTCACCATAATTTTACTGTATTTTCATGTAAAAAGCCAAAGGTACTTGTTCACCTCCAAGATGGCGGATAATTAGCATAACAACAATTCGTGACGTCACGCGAAATCTATCTATTGTTGATTTAAATTTGCACCATTTTGGATCTACAACAGGAGCATATAAGCACCACATGCGGCAAACAGTTTTCATTTGTCACGAAAACACTGCAACACAATCACAGCGAAGCATTTAATTTTGTCGTTCTTTGTTCTGCTTGTTCAATTATATTGTTAATGTTTATAAATATGTAGGTTTTTTTATTTATATTTTTTTTTCTTTTTTCTAATAAGTTTACACGAGAAAAATAATATTTTTCTAACAAGGGAGGACCTTGGAAATTGGAGCAGCCAAAATAAACCTTTGCGAAATGGAAAATTTCTATATTTTGACATTAGAATATAAATCAAAATAGTTCATCGCTCCCTAATTTTAGGGATTATTAAAAAGTAAATATGGGTAGGCATTATATTCACGATATTTTACCTATGACGACGCTCGTGGCAATATATTCATGAATATAATACCTACACATATTTGAATAGTAAAATTGTGGCATTCACGAATGACTTCTTAACTAATATAATGCTTGTGTTTACTGTACTCTTCAAACACGTCACGCACTGAATAGACACTAGGGGGTACTTCGGTTAGAGCTATGGGGACTGTCTTAGTACCAAGTTTATACATGAAGATGACCACAAAACCTATAGAATGAATAAAGACGCTATATATGTTTGTTTGTTTGTTTGATGGTGTTTAACGCCACTTTCAGCAATTTTTCAGCTATATCATGGCGTCCAGTTTTTATTGGTGGAGTAAGCCGGAGTACCCGGAGAAAACCCCCGACCTGCGGTAGGAAAACTGGCAATCCTTGTCAATTAAGATTGGAGTCGAGTACACCCTGCCTGCAGTGATAATCGAACCCGCATTCTCAGTGTTGACAGACCACGTGGTCAATAGTAGACGAACTACTTTGACCACTCGGCCACCGAGGCCCCAAGACGCTATATAGAAATATCATGAAAATATTCAGCCGACCAGCAAAATAGGAAATAAAACATGATTAACGTCACCATAGATAACTTCTGACAGATTGGTTCCATTTATGAAATTGTCATGACGTGTCTATATATTAATTCATAACTTGATCAGATATTATAAGAAGTAAACACTGAAATGACCAGTCTGTGACATTTGAAATCCAAATCATGTCAGGAACTGTTATTGCAAAGAGGATAACCTTTCTGATTTGTTATTAAAAGAAAATAAATCCCCGTAACAACCGTACACACTGTTAAGTCCATCACATTAATATGATATTAATTGAGAATGACGGATGTCCTTTTAATTATTGGGTGGACCGAATAAGATGCTCTTTTCCAAATGATAAAACGTAATAACTCTTCACAGCTATACAAGTAAAATAACTCTAAGCAACTTTACACGCAGGGTGTTTGAAACACACCGAAGATGCACTTTGCAGCATATGATCGGAAACTGGCATGAGACAAATAATCGTTAATACCTATTTGACATATCTGTACATGCACAAGACGAATCACGTTTGAAAAAGTTGATCAATTTAGAGTTATATATTATGAAAAAATTACTGAAGTAATAGTAGAAACTTTGGCCAATTGAAATTTAATCATTCTATGAAAGTATAAAGTAATAACATTTTGTAAAAAAAATTGACTTTACTTGCGCCAGTTTTGTAGTACTAGCATATATGCGTGCAGTTCGTATGTTTAATATTGATATATGTGAGGAACTTTGTATTCGCGATTTTTGCCTCGAGTCCTTGAATCATAATGTTTAATTGTATTAACAACGCTCTAAAGTTGGAATGGGTTAGAACCTTTTGGAATAGGTTGTAACCATTTAAGAATGTGTAATTGTTCAGAATTGTTTTGTGAAATTTTTGTATCGATTTAACAAAGTTTAGGTTAAATAAAGTTTAAACACAATTTGCATGATTGTAAACTATCTATTGTAATGTTTTAATACACGAATGCAAAATAATGTAAGCACGAAAGCAATTTATGACGACAATAGCTTTAATACCATGTTCAATGTCACTTTACAATTAACTTCAAGAGTAACCACCAATTTTCCTACATCCAAAATATACGCATCCGCGATTGCCGGACTTTGTGACACTGTTGAAGACATTTGATGGAAAGATAACGTCTTGCGTAATCAAACATCAGAAGATTATTGTAGGTAACCCAAAGTGACTCGTAATGACTTGGAAAAAGTAATTACAAGACTTTTGGAACCGTCTGACAGAAAGTCAATTTCCGTCTCTACCTTTAAATAACAGACGACAGAATAATAGAAGTGCATAATGTCCACAGACTTCTTGTCAATATGCCATTACTGCAATGTTACAATCACTGTGACAGTTGTTAACTGCATTTCACGAATAAAAGAAACAAGTTCTTTTCAAACCTTATGGTCCACGTTGCTCATTTAATTTATATCTCACAAATGTCGTCAAATAAATATGATCTAAATTAAGGAAAACGTTAAAAAGACATTGCAAACTGTTTTTGGGCACACGAACTTTCCTTAAATAAATCACTAGAGGGCAACTGTGTAGGGTAGGCAGTAGAAGAGCAGTTAAATTACAAGTTTTCAATCGTCAAATGCATAAAAATAAAGTAATTAAATCACAAATCACATGAGCTATTTATCGATGCATTCGTCACACCTTTCTGTATAATTGACAGTTCCAATTTTGTGTAATCAGACCAGACACATCACGTTACAACATTACATCAGTATTCTGTAATATCTTACATAGACATTTATTTTAAAGTTTGGGTAATACTAACACCATAATTTCCGAGAGACTTTTCTAATGTAAAATGCTGTTTGTGTGTTGTGTGTTTTACGCCATTCTCAAATGGCGTCAAGTTTTTTGTAAGAAAGGTGCAAGCCGAAGTACTAGTGAAACCCCATAACATTGTCTAATAAAGTTGGCGACCCTGCCAGAAGTCAGTCTCAAACTTGCAACAGGTCGGTCATCCGACTAATAGCTAATACCAAACTACTTAACTACTCGGCGCTAAATATATATTCATTTTTGAAACTAGATCTAATTTGTATTGTTTATTTCAATAAACATGTAAAGATTACAACAGAATATCGCGCTGTTTAGCTTCCATGAGTTTGTTTATCCCTTCCTATAGTTCGCTGAAGATTGACTTTTGTAATACTTTGTTTGGGCTAATTCATGTACTAAAAAGTTAAAGAAATCATAATTCCGGGACAGAGCCTCGTTTATGTGTTCGTCAAGTTAATTAAATGTATTCCTTTATTTCATTCAGAACGGAAAGTCGATTTCGGTGGCATTGTGATATTTATATATACATGTATAATATCTATTTGGGTTTTTTTTATGAATATTGTGGTTTTTCCTTGCAGCAATCTAACTGTAATTGTAATAAACCATCAATAGTTAACCGATAAACCAGGGAGTTAATATTAACGCAGCAATAACCTAAACCCTATCGTTGGTTGTTAGTAGCACCTATAGATCTACTGTAATAGAATTCCCACATGTAAAAAATGGAAAGATAAATTTTTCGATTGAAACTTTCATAGTTCGGCGGATAGATCTGATGGTTGATTAGCACTGTAATGATATAGAATTATTTACACGCGGTAGATAGTAAAATTAGATTGTCTGTGTGATGCGTTTCCACAACTGATTGATGTTGCGTGGGCCAATAGTTTGAAATATCTGTAATATTCGCGTATGGCATGTTTTCCCAAATCTAGATTTGCTTAAATTTGAACATGTTTATGGCGTCCAAACTTCTATCGACATAAAGGATACAAGGTATGACACAGTAAGTAAGGGTTAAACTAATTCACACATATACAGGAACGATTTATGTGTAATTGATGAGAATGTCTAATCGAAAAAAAAGACCAAAAAACTTTATTATTTTAAGGGTCTCCCAATTAAAATCACATTAACAAGGTGTTTACATAAACAAAACTAATATATAAATATAATGTGAACTTCTCTGGGTGGAACCGTTTTCCTATATCTTTTATTAAAGTTTGGTCAAAACTATAAAAAACAACAAATTATTTAGACTTTTCAAATCCACATCTCATAATTGTGAAAATCTTCACATACTAAACAAATCATACAATTTATACTGTGGCTACTATGACAACAGTTGCCACAGTTTAAAAACTTTTAGCTTATACTACTAACATCTACATGTTCCTATATATGATTTTCATTAAATTGGTTCTAGAAATAATAAAAAACTTTTAAAAGGAATTGCGGCGGTACTGTACAATAAACACCTAATAATACCTGTCATCAATGATAACCAGGTTATAACATTTTCTACCCCACACGCTCGTTTCGTCCAATCAGCACTCATCGTTCGGTCAAACCCAAAAATATGTAAAATAATCAAGATGTTTTTAGATCTTTATCGAAATGACAAAACGTTTTACCAATTCGGCTATGATTATCTACACCGTTAAATAGCTGAACGTTATAAGATAGTAGTTTTAGTACATACTATTGCATGTAAACTGTCAAAGGGAACTGTGATGTAAGTCCCGAATGAGAACTCTCAAGAACAGGGGCATCGTTTTTACATTTGTTAACCCCAATATATCATTTAAAACCATGTAAGTAAAGAAGATCAATGGCGTGGTTGTAAACCAGTTATGCAAAGACTAACATTGCCAAACAAAGTCATCGTGCAATGGTTTCTCTTAAAGTTAAAGGAAAAAACTGAAAACAAAATATAATTGAATTTAAATCTATATTTTGTTTTTGCTACAATTGATGCGTGGTTACATTCATTCAGTGTAACTATACCACTGCTGGAAATAGCTGTATGTTATATAAATGTCAGAAGAAATATTGTAATGTATCCTGCGCACGTCAGTTCTTTTATCAGCCAACACAGAGAAATTCTTAATTAATTATATTCCCAGGAATCAAAGAAATGTAAAGAGATTTCTTCATTTACAAAAGTGAAATTTTCCATTGAAGTTAATTGCGATTAAATTACGTTCATACGTCAACTGATAAATTGGTTGATGAATTAATTATTACTTTGTGATAATTTGAAACCTTTAATAAAAACAACCCCAACTGATACACGACAAATACAAATCTGAAAAAACTATTTGTATAGTATAATAGAAGATTACTAATAACATAAGCAATAAATTACATATACAGATATATATTACCTATATGTGATTGTCAGACATGTTGTAATGTGCAGAGTTGGATGCGATTGTTAACAACTCCGAAGTCATCGTTATTGATGTTGTTTGTGCTAACTGTAGGTGTTTATAAAAAGTCAAACAAGATGGTTGCATATTGTAATTCACGTCATTCATTGTAACAATTTATTTTCCACTTCAGCCAGAAATTGAGTTGTGTTTTAAACTAATAACATTTGATGACACGAATGGATTCAAATTTAATGACTAAAAATAATATCTATAAGTAGTATAAACAGTTTAAGCAAAATGGGTTCTATATTTGGTGACTTACGGGAAAAAATGCATACATAACAGACAAAAGGTATTACAGACTTGTCACAAATGTTAACGAAACAAGACCATTCTTAAATAACATTAGAAACTCTTCAATTAACAATCTTGTTTTATGAAAATTATAGCGAAAAAAATCCCAAAATATTCATAGTTATTTCGCAGAGAACAGTCTTAGAATAACTTGCACTAGCAGAAAATGACTCTGGTGCTTCAACACTTGTTAAATGGAAAAACAAAATTCATGAAATGAAGTATGAGCTTCGTATCTTCCAATTTGTTGTAGAACTTAAAAAAACCTTTTAATAAGTTTTTTTGACTGCAGCTGCTATCGCCGTCCACGTCCTTGCAACAATATCATGTTGCTACAAATACTTTATTTTGAATAAACTTCTCAGAAGGACATAGACAACTAGTAGCTAGAAAGAGATTTACAGAACTTGCCTTAAACTTGCATCAAGATTGAAAACATCTCGTATTCAATTAGGCAACATCATTCTTCCGCCATACCCGATTAGACGTAAAGTTGAATCTATTCCACAATTTACTTCTTAATTGTTTGTAGAAAAGCAAGTGAGTTGTGTTTTAAAGCGGTTGATTTAAATATCGGTTTTTAACAGCGGAAAAATATTCTGATGTCAATACATGTACATTTGTATATGTGTGTATTATGGATTATTGCCAATTCTAATATGACGTGCTATGAGACCACAACTGTGGTAAAAAATGATTTATCTATGAGCAACAAGCGCTGAAAAGGGCGTGTTTTAAATTGCTGTTCCAACTAAAGAACTGTAACTTCCACCGGAAAGCTATTGCATATGACGTATAAATAAATCTTATAAATAGCCACACACACGCGCTATAATTATCCGTTGCAATATATTGTGTGTTACATTGGCGGAACAGCCAGTTTATGGCGGAAACGATGAAGAGAAAAAATACACAGGGACGAAAGTATCAATGTTATGTAACATCAAATACAAAACTATATTCTGTTGAAGTAATGTATCTAGTGATTCCCTACAATTCGATTGGTTAATCAAGGCAGGGATATCATACCGCATTCCCTGTGAATCCCCGGGGATATTGAAACCAGTTTGGCGTCTATTCAATGAATATATAATTTATTTGTTTTACATAATACAAGTAGTTAAACGTAATATAAAGTTAGCAAATATCGATTTTTAAATACATGCATTACGGAATCTATCATCTCCGTCTGCGATTTGTCTTGAAATTAACAAGGGAGATATCCGATAACTTGCATCCTCACAAGTCAGGGTTTCTGTGTCCACATGTGTCCACGAACCCCTGACAAACTTAGCTAGGAAATTCCCGGGCTAGAAGATTTTTGTATGACGTCAATCCTTCAAAATATCAACCAATGAAATTGCTTGAAAGAAGCAAGTGTTTGGCAGTAGTCATTCTTACTAATTCTTGAGTGAGAAGAAAACGTAACGCAACTAATAAATAACGAGGTAATAACAAACTATTAACACTACTGTAAAAAATACACTGACTTTCACATGGTCAATGCAACACATCCGTTTGGTTTATTTACAATCGACAACGGGATATCCCATTACCAAGCCGCGAATGAAAGCGAGCTTTTGATTGGCTACATCAAGGTATGATGTAGCCAATCAAAATAGTGACTATGAGCCCGGGAATTTCCTAGCTAAGTTTGTCAGGGGTTTCGTGGACACGTGTGGACACAGAAACCCTGACTTGTGAGGATGGATAACTTGAAGTCTTCTAAAATAGCAAACAAAAGCATTTGCATCGCACTTCGCAAGTGAAATTTATCATTGAAAGGTTTGCTGGGAATAAAAAAAGTCGTCAAAAATATCAAAGTTATAAAATTTAAAATGCCACAAAAAGTTTCGTTGGAAGTACAAGAAGACTTCAACAGAATATACTTGTTATTCGGGCTTCACAGGGGATACGGTTCATATTCCCTGTCTGTATTCTATATTTCTATATTCCCTTCGCCTCCGGCTCAGGGAATATGAATACGTATCCCTTGTGAAGATCCCGAATATATAATATAATTTGGTATTCCTCAACAATAACAACCTTACATAATTAGACATTATTTTAAACATATTTTATTAATATAAATATTAATCATATGTACAAAATAAATCATACAAAGGATAACATACAGAATTCGGAAATAAGCATGTAAGCTTTTGTTTATCCGTCTCCTTAAAATTCCGACAATACCTAATGTCAAATCTATGAGCATGCTTAGGGAATGAATAGAAGTAGAAAAAAGACATGTAAAGATTGTAAAAAGTATTATAAACTAGAGTAAAAACACCTGTGAGCAATGCTCACCATTGATACCCCCCGCTTCACAATTACTTTGAAAATTCAGGTGTTCCTAATTATGAAATTGAAACTTTATCTAGTTAAACGTGAAGGCGAAATTGCAGATAATACATGTAACCCTCCCCAATCCCCCAAAGAATGGCATCCCCTATGTCAATGACAAAGTCCATGTTTTTCTATGGCAAACCTCCAATAATATTCTGATCAAAATGTTTAATATCCAATGCACAATGGCAATATGTGACCAAGATTCTGTATAAGTTTCAACAAATTCCATTCAGTGGTGTAGTAGGAATTGCAAATAAAAGATGGGTATCCCATTATGTCCTTTACAAACTCCATGTTTTTCTATGGGAAACCCCAAATATCATTCCGATCAAAATGTTAAATATCTCCTGCACAATGGCACTATGTGACATGGATTCTGTGTAAGTTTCAACAAATTCCATTCAGTGGTGTAGGAATGAGTTGCACATAAGAGATGGGTATCCCTTATGTCCAAGACAAAGTCCATGTTTTTCTATGGGAAACCCCAAATATCATTCCAATCGAAATGTTATATATCTAGTGCACAATGGCAATATGTGACAACATTCTGTGTAAGTTTCATCAAATTCCATTTAGTGGTGTAGGAGGAGTCGCACATAAGAAATGGGTATCCCCTTATGTCAATGACAGTCCGTGTTGTTCTATGGGAAACCCCAAATATCATCCCGATCAAAATAATAAATATCTCCTGCACAATGGCACTATGTGACACGCATTCTGTGTAAGTTTCAACAAATTCCATTTAGTGGTGTAGGAGGAGTTGCACATAAGAGATAGGGACCCCCTTAGGTCAATGACAAAGTCCATGTTTTTCTATGGGAAACCCCAAATATCATTCCGATCAAAATGTTAAATATCTCCTGCACAATGGCACTATGAGACAAAGATTCTGTGTAAGTTTCATCAAAGTCCTTTCAGTGGTGTAGGAGGAGTTGCAAATAATAGAAAGTGTAACGGACGGGGGGTATAATCAAAGAAGCAAGGCGTTATACTATAAATGCATATATTGCACCAAACATGATAGTCTCAAACAAATTTCCAGTTGCACCCAATTAATAAAAAATATGATAATAATACTTCATTACGGATCATTCCTGATCTTGCTATATATTGGGACACTGATACAGCTTAAGTAATAGTACAAATAATGCTAATTTATTTCTGGGCGGCATTATGTGTAGAAATTTTGTTGGCTGTTTATCCTTAATAAGCAGTTAAAAACTGGTGTATCCTAATTTTTGTTCTTTAATTTAGCATCCTCCCAAGTCTGGGGTTCTGAATCCGCGTCCGCTTCATCATCGTAGAGCGAACGCGGACTCAGAACCCCTTTTTGGAGGATGTTATTTAAAAAGCTTTTATAAACATTTTATTATAATTTTAATGTTTTAAAATTTCCTTTTAAGTTTGCTGGATATTGTGAGGTTTAAAAATTTATATTTTTGAATGTAACGAAAAATTTTTAAGGCCAGCAATTCAATTCATTTTAACGTTTTGTACCTCTTAGTGTAAATCGCTTAATTAATAGTTAATGTCACAAAACGTATTTTTGTTGGAATTCTATTGATATAGTGGAATTAGAATTTGGTTGGATAATTTGTTTTAAGTATTCAATAACTAATTATCAAGCTCAATGTCCCAGTACTAGCTACTGATAATCGTGTTATGTAATATTTAAAACTACACGAGTTATAGATATATCAGGTAACCGCTAATTGTAAACTTGAATATCATTGTAATATTTATATTATTACGAGGAAAGGTACCCCCTAGAGAACTTTTCATACATTAATTCTACACAATTTCATTGGAACCCACATTTATGTGATGACCAATCTTTTCCTGATGTTGTAATAAATGTAATAATGAAAAGAAAAAAAAGAGAAACAACATAGCTGTTCGTGATTCTGGAACATGCTAATAGTGAAAAATATGCAAACACAAACAAAGATGGTGGCATACCAGAAAATATTTTCTTGGATTTAAAACTAAGATGAGATTTTCTACTTAATGGTACATTAAGACTAGGGCTAGAATACCTAGTTATGATTTATATGTTCCTGATATAGAATTCAAAATACAAACTAAATCTTATCAATGATTTATACATCTTAACAAAAACAAAAGTAGTTACAATACACGTCAATAAACATATATCTGTTTTTGTCAAATGCGTGACAATTGTAAAATGTTCACCAAAGATTGGTTTTTGTTCGTTGTCATATTTGTGAGATGCTTAGCGTTTCAAACGGCATACGACATCATTTTTTTTTATTAAATTAAAGCATTAAGCTTTGATGGAGACAAAATTATCAGGATATAGTTATCAGACATCAGGTATAATGAACACGTATTTACGAACAAGTCCCTCAACGATATGATTTGAACACTGTCAATTTGAGCGACTCCTTTGATATTTCTTTTATTAATGAACTATTGTCAATTTCTATTTGAAGTTACATGATTTAGTTATCAGAAATGTTATTTCACGGAAATTTATGTGTACCATATGTGGTCATCTACAGTGATAAATCAAAATTAAGCTTTTCTGATTTTTTTTTTTGCAGTCCAGTTAAGTGTTAAAAGGGTATAAGCACCTCATACATAAACCCTAAGAAACTGCAGATACATGCATATCACCACGAAAATAGGGGTGGCAGGGCCTCGGTATTAAACATGTTAATTAGTTTTCTCCTTTTGATCATCTTCGCTAGCCAAGGGTTACGATCCGATACTCTTATCTTCAAAGAGTATTGGATCGTAACCCTTGTCTAGCGAAGATGCCTTTTGATCATTGGTTTGCCAACGATAAGATTGCAAGTGCGAGCCTTATTGCATGATGTGCTACTTCCAGCCTTAAATCTTTGTCTGCCGAAGATCGGGGTTTTCATAAGTTTCCACTCCCAAAAAGACCAGAAGCCACGATATATCCAAAAAATGACTGAAAGTGGCGTTAAATTCCATATAATCAAAATAAACAATAAACGAAATATTTGAAAAATCCTGTCCAACCAGATATGCTGCATATTGTAGCGTTAAAAATACCTGTCGCTGAATCACGCTGCTGATACTAGAAAAGCCGTGACTATGATTACTAAGTGATGCCCCTTCTTTCACTTGTCATTTAATGAGAATTTAATTAAATCTAAACCGTGGTGTAGGAGTTGGGTACCCCCAAGTGTTATACAAGATCATGTGACTCAATTGTAACGAACGTCCCATGTCAAAGTCCATATTTTGCTTTAGGAAACCCCAAGCATCAGGAGGTGCGGATAATACAAGTATAACGAACGGACAACACATAAATTGCCCCATTTTCCGAAGTGTATAATAATGAAACAAAACATAGTGTAAGTATTACAAAATAAGAAAGTAAAACATCCTGAATGTATAGTAAAGGATAAATCTGAATGAGTGGAGACAAACTTTCGTTAGACAAAACTCCCGTCAACCTTTCGACACGCTGATTTGTTAAGACTCGGGTTGGCACAATGATGAGCAAACTTCTCGGATAAACATGTCATCCATAAGGCCCAAAGAAAGAAGCGATGAATAAACGTGACATTTGATGAAAAATATGCCAATTGGAAAACAAACAGAACATATATGACACAAGTAACACTTATAAAAAACAAGACAGATGGACAAATATTTTGGATCAACCAACACTTCCCAGAAGACTTAAAACAACAAGAAACAAACATTTTGATGCCAAATACAACAGCTTTGGACATATAGGATCTTACAATGATACGAGTGGATTATCGGATTTCTCCAATCGAGATAGAACTTTAGGTACATTATGGAATCTTAAGTTCAATCTTTGGCGAGGAGTTAAAATACATAGTTTTCATAATTCATATCGAAATTAGAAAAATACGATAATAGCCTATTTTGGAAGATACTGTTTCTTAAAGTTAAAAAATTAGTAAATTTGCGAAATAAAATTTTAATTCTCCAACCCCTATTTTACGTTATGACTTAAATACTCGATAAATGGAAGTTGTTTAGTTAATGACGTCATTATTTTAATTATGACATTATTATTTTAAACCTATCAACTGCTAAGAGCCACATATTCACTAGTGACGAGAAATAGCTTTTTTCCACATCAGTTACGTAAGATTTACGAGAAAAAGGACGCAAAATACAGTGGATACTAGACACACTGATAAAAAACAACAGACATACCGCTGGGAACACGATACAACGATGGATACACATTGATGATAGTTCTTACATCGCAGGTGTGGCCATACTGGGAGGGTCCCCAGTGCTCGACACACAGAACAGCTAAGCGCGTTTCCATGTGGTGGATAGGGGAGACCCCCTCTTTGAAGGTTGTCATGTCATAATGCGGAAAACCAGGCCTCGGACCGCAGTGGGTGACGTTTTTGGAGAGTGCCACGCTCCTTTACTATAAAGACCCCTTTTATAGATTTCGCAAAAGAGTAGGGTCTTTGTACCCGCTACAAAAGGCTTGATTTTTTGCCCCTACCCAATACTCCATTCTTCTCCAGTGGTAGTCAAAATTGTGTTTCTGTTTCTCATGCCACCCATCAAACTGGAATTCGTCATAATCAATAATTTATGCATTTTGAATGTGGTTTAAAACTACACAGCAACAGTGAAAACATAAGAGATTTTATCAATTAAGGCACACCCGTTCCGCAGAAGGTCTCGAACTCGCAAATTCTGTGTGAAGGCACGTATCAATAGTAGATGACCTATTATCTTAACCACTCGGCCACAGAGACCCCTCATTTATCTGATGGTTTATGCCAACTATTTATGACGTACCAGAACAGTAATTAATAATACACGAATAACTCAAATTCAAGGCAATCTAAAGAACACATAGAGACGTGTTCACTTAAAACGCTCTAGGTAGTTGTTGTAACTATTGATAACTGGCTTGTCAACTCATATGTTTCGAGACTGAGTGTGACTTCGGACAAGGTGTGCTTGATTCCAATCTGAATTGACAAGATTTGCTAGTTATCTAGTGTACTCTTGCTTCCATTCCAATAACAGAACATGATATAACTGTAATGGTGAAGGTGGCGCAGACCTTAAAAAAATACAAATCACTTCTCTTTCCAAACCTAAACATTGTAAACTCAAGAAAGACCATATGGCAACTATTCAAATTAAATTTCACACCTTTATTAATCAATTAAATTAAAGGTATTGTCAGTATACGATTAGAACAAGTGGTCTGAATTTCATTATTTCTTATAAACATTAAATGCCAGACTATACAGAGCGCTATTAAAATAGTGCTAATCGTATTGCTTTGAAAACAATAGATTGCGCAATAATTTTTAATATGTGCAGTATTAGAAATAAGTTACTTAAGGTATATTAAAGGAAACTCGATCTGGTTAAAGCAGATTTAAACTATACTTACAATATCAATCAGCTGTGAAAGCCGGATTCCCATTTTCACATTCAGCTTATCTGTACTCTTGCCCACGGGCCGGATTAACTTGTTGTATTTTCTACCAATAAGAAGGTCGTAGTACAGTCTTCTCGCATCATCGCTACCCTCGCTAATTGGCAATATAAACATGCAAAGTATACTGAAATAAACTAGTAAAGATGATAAACTGAAAGTAACATCCGACATCTTCTCTCCTCGATGAAATATACACAGAACACAGAAATTGATTTGTTTTGCAATGTATACACGGCTGTTACATAGTGTGCTGACTACTACTGCCAACTTTTAGTTGATTAATGAATTCGCTGTGCCATCTGGCGGAGTAATCCAGTAGATATAGTAATAAGAAAAATATTACAAAACTATTGATAATATAAAAGATAAGTGTGTTGTATTTAAACGTATCTAAACACGATTGTAATTTTTATTCTATCGATTTCATCGATACTTACTGAGCAAATATTTGATTAAGAATTTTAAAAGAAAGCACTGAAAAAATGAAAATATTTTTTTTAAGTAATAATATTTAAATAGTACAAAACTGTATGCTTACATTAAATATTTATCATAATTCAAAATTAAAGTATTGAAATATGGTAGGTTTGTTGTAAAAAGACATTTTTGTTCCGTAAAAAGAATTACTTTCGCTAGTTCATTACATGTACATATATATTAATGTGATGTGAATTGCTTAGAAAAAATACTTTGAATTAAGCAAACCTTTTAATGTAAAATAATATTATGAATATTACCTAATATTCATTTTAATAAGAATTAATTGTCATACAAGATAATAGAAAATCACAAATATGCTTTCCACTCTTTCGCGTAATAGGTATTTCTATCCCAATGCAATTCGGATCTATAAAAATTGTATGAAGTAATTGATGCACTACTAGAAATGGACCATAGTGGACAATTAAGTTTTTTTTAACTTTACAGTAAGTAGTCGCAATAACCAACATGAATGATAACACCGTTTCAGACAGAACTTTTGAAAATTACTGTCAGTTTGTTTGTTTGATGTTTAACGCCACCTTCAGCAATTTTTCAGCTAGTTCAAGGCGTCCAGTTTTTATTGGAGGAGGAAGACGGAGTACCCGGATAGAACCCCTGACCTTCGGTAGGAAATCAGGCAATCCTTGTCAGTTAAGATTGGAGTCGATTACAGCCTGCCTGTAATGAGTCTCGAACTCCCAACCTCAGTGTTGACAGACCACGTGATGAAAAGTGGACGAACTACCTTAACCACTCCGCGGCCATCGAGGCCCCTGAAATGGTGTGTTCTCCGAACGCCTCATTCGGTAGGGGATTAAGGGGCCTATTAAGGGGAATGCTATTATTAGTTTACCTGTATTTACCTTGAAAATTAAAATAAAAACAAAAACAAACAGTACATTTCACCGTTACATTTTCTTTCTTTCAGTGTTTTTTTTATTAACAATGAATAAATAATAACTCTGTCGCATTGACAAGTAACAGACCAGTTTCTGTACACCTAAATTTTTAAACAGAAACTGTCCTATAAATTTCTTCTGATTGGAGATTAAACATAGCAACATACATAGAAACAGCATCTGGGCACAAAATCGTAATCATTTAATCATCTCGCCTAAACAAATTTGCAAGTCAGGTGAGCGATAGTTGCTCTTATGAGCCTCTAGTTATATTTTAAAGAATCATTGTCTTAGTCATTATTTCCATTTAAATTGGCCATAACTTATTGAAAAACTAAAGCTTATTAGTGCAAACTGAAATTAAATTACGCTTCAAATTATCAAACAATTTCATATATTTTCAGACAGCCAAATATGCTTATTAAGCACTTTCAAAAAATATATATACCATCAGACAATTCGTTATTACTTTTCAATTTGTCAATTTTAAATTAAATTTTTCCTTAAGTATATAAGGCAATCAAAACGCGGATCTCGAACTGTTTTAAAATGACCAACTTGATACATTCATACAAGATTTTTGTTGCAGACGTTTTTTTTCGAGTAATTCTATTGGAAGATATAATTGAATATTGTCAGTCTTCTTCTAGAGTACCATGAAAAATTAAGATACTCCAGGCTATCCCTGTTATTTAAAATAGCTGCTGATTAATATGATTTGTTTTGTTCTGCCGTCTTGTGAGTGGATCTGTGACAAAATTATTAATTTGCACAGAATTAAGATTTAAGAGAATAGTGATAAATACCACTGAGGCATCTTTTGTATATATTTTTTTACTATGGAAATGAACAATTGATCGCAAGTAAACAAATAAGCATCTGATCGCTGTGAATTCAGTATTCCCAACATATAAAGCACCTTTGCTTGTCTAGGACGTGCATATGTCAAAGCAAAAATAGATGTATGTGTTTGAATGTATTATTAAATTTATTTAATTAATCGTTTCGAAACAGTTTGAACATATACATGTATAATCAAATCATTTTTGAACGAAGTTGTTTGTTTTCGCAGTTTTGTTAAATATTTAAACTGACAGCAATGACACATTAGTCCCATAGTCGACAATGTACAACAAATAACGGAAGTAGGCATTTTTTATTGGGCTGCTTGATAGCTACAATTTTTCCTATAAAAATCAATCATATCAGCGTCACAGAGAAAAATATAGACAGATAACTGATGAAGAATATAATGTCTTGATTGATTGATTGGATTTGCTTTACATTATACATCAAGCTATCAGTATTTCATCTATACACAGACAAAAACAGTTAGCAAAAAAAAATAATCAAGGAAAAAATAGGAAAAAAGGACATTATTTTTTTTAAAGTCACTGTAATGGGATTGAGTATTGGCTAGGGACGGACAAATCGGGTAATTTGTAGCGGCTACGTATTACGAGCCTTTACTCTTATTTACATCTAAAAAAGGCAACTGTAGCGTGCAAGGAGCGTGGATTCTTCATATGGTCAGCGGTAACATTCCACATTATAATCGGACAGCTCCAGATCCACCAATGATTGGCCTCCCCTATCCGATACCTTGGGAAGCGCTGTGTCTAATATACTGTAAGTAAAAGATAAATGTTTAAAAATTCAAAATTGTTTTAACAAAATTATATATATATATAATCAAAAAATGTAGTAAAGTATAAAGTGGTGTGACTGTGTGATTTGATTGTGGTTGATCTATCATTTTAAAGTTATTAAGTCTAAGATCGGTTACCAAGTCATCGGTCTTCGAGCTGAACGAAGCGACCACTTTTGCAGATTTTGAAAAAGAGTAGGCTCGTTGTAACTGCTAAACAAAAGGCTAAATTCTCTGCCACTACTCAATACTCCATTCGTTCCTAGTGGCAGTCAAAAGGTTGTTCCCCTGTGTCCCAATGCTTGTCTTGATGACTTATTGTTGTTAACTTGTTTTCGTCCTGAATATAGCCGAAATACTGCTTGCTTGACGTAAACAACATCCAATCAATTCTTTAAAAAAAGAGTTTCTGTTTCGAATTACAAAACATCATGGTTCCATTTGATAACGATTTGTTTGTTTTCAGACAAACTAAGCTAATGTTTATGCTAGCTTGTTAACGTACAAATTATACGTTATTTTATAAGATTTTATGTTAAGACTTAATATTGAAAATTTTTAAATTGATCAAAATGATTTGTTTTTATCGTTTATTCTAAATATCAGAATACTTTAAACCTGTTCTTCGCTACATATGTTTTGAACGGCAACATATTTTTAACTTTTGAAGGATGTGTTTTCCAGCAGACAAACGAAATTCATATTGGTACAAACTGTGCCCCATTCCTTGCCGATGTGTATCTGTATTCTAATGAAACTGATCGAGTTCTTCGACGTCTTATTATACTAGATTATGAAATCCAGTTTTAATTAGAGGGGGACGCCGCCGAATACACGGTGAAAACTACGAACTTCGGAAGGAAAAATGACAATGCTGGTAAATGTAGGATGGAGTTGACCCGGCCCGGAAATTAGCTTACTTGATTTAACGAGTGTTGCAAGCAAATCGGGATATTCTTACCTGTCGACGCACCTGGTCTAACATCTTCCGCGAAGTATGTGCGGTGTGTTTTACTTTGTTCCCGAATTGCGAATGGTTTGACTTTAGAATGTTTGCTGTAATTCTACTCAATTTTCTTATAGATGCTTATAGATATACATGTTTGTATTAAATATATCAGAAAAATTTACTGGACATTTATCATTTTGTCTTGCTTATGAATTTCCTATAGCGGGGATATAAAAAAACATAGTTCAATATTGATAAAAGTCAAACGTCTAAAATTAAATTTCCCGTTCACCTATCCGCCACATGGGGATGCGATGTATCTTAATTGATACTCATACCGTAAGTTTAAGATAAATCTTAAAATTCAAAAGTATTTTAACGAAATTACATATATTATCAAATGATGCCGTAAATTATATGGTCCACGGCTCACGCGAACAGATGAGAACCTCTGGTAAATGTGAGCATTTATGTTGACATTCAAACAAATTATATTGAAATTTGGTAAAATGTAAGAATGCCATCAGATGTTTTGGTAAAAAAAACCCAGGTTGCAATATAAACACTTGTGTTTTATAATTAATTGATAGTTTCAGGACGAAAACAACTTAAATAAACAAATAAATTTGGGGATTGATTGGGAAGAACATTTTACAGCCACCACAGGTAATCTTTTCAGAATTTTACAAAATAGTTCTTTATCGTGCAAGGAGCGTGATTATTTTCTATAACTTTTTCCGCTATTGTCACGCAATTCTTTCCATATTAAAACCTGACATCGCCCCTTATACACCAACCTCCCACCCCCGCCACGAGATGTCATTTACTATCCGCAACAAGGAGCCTCACAGGGTAGCTCTTCGGGTAGGGCCCAAGGAACCGTTCCAGTACTCAGTTCAATACTTTATTAAGAAAAAAATTCGAAGTTAAGTTTTCTTGGAATAGCTTTTTTATATATATTTCTTATATATTGCATGAAAACGTTCATGGATACCATGACGAGTTATTGTAGGCTATTCATGCGCTTTCATAAAAAGTGTGTATATCAAGGACGCCAACATGGTGTGCATTTAAACGCCATATAGAAACGATAAAATTTACACATCAAGTGCACTTTATCCAAATTCCTTACCTTTATTATTCAAAGTAGTGTGAATGTATGATTAGTTGGGTTAATCTATCTTGATAAAGAGCTGTAGGAAGAGTAGCTGATCGTACCTGGCGCGAATATCAACTGAACATTTTTTCTCGATGCTTACGTCTTGTTCATGTCCATATCCGACAACAGGTTATATGTGACTGTTTGTTATTTCCGCATTAGTTGAAGTTTAACAATGAGTTTTATAGGAGGGTTCCAGTGATCGGTTCGACAGAGCAACCCACCTCGAAAAGACCCCTTTTGTAGTTTCGATCAAACTGCTAGAATAGGCTAAATTCTTCGCCCTTATCCAATACTTCATTCTTTTCCAGTGGTCGTCAACATGTTATTCCCTATGTCGCATCCCTTTCCTTTTTGATTTATTGTTTGTTAACTTAAACTCGTCCTGAATATAGATGAAATACTGCTCGCTTGATGTTAACAAATCCAATCAATCAAGTTTCTTTTCGGAATAACAAAACATTATGGTTCAATGCCAATATATGCAATGCTAGAGCATAATATTATTATTTGTTTTTAAATACAGCGATTATGATTATGTTATCAGACAGAACTAAGTGACTGTTTATGCTAGTGTGTTCACATAGACATTATACATTTATTTCCTGTTAAGACTCATCCTCACAAGTCAGGGTTACTGTATCCACATGTGTCCACGAAACACATGTGGGCACAGAAACCCTGACTTGTGAGGATGTTTAAGACTTATTGTTGAAAAATTTTAAATTGATCATAGAATAATTGTTATTTCATAGTTTATTCTAATATCATATGATTGTTTAATGGAAAATTGGTTAATTGAATGACTGATCGATTAATAGCTCATGCGATGTGTTTAATGCCAGATATGTTATGCATTTAAACCACCAGGAAAATGCGAAGAAAAATAGGTATTTTAAGAACTACAAACAATGTTAATGGACATTAGGAACATTAGATAGCGTCTGTAAAGAGCCTGAGTAATTCTGTGTAATTAGAAATTCAAGTGTGACATTTACATAAAAATAATAGTATCTTGGATTACCTGTCACTAGCCACTTATCTAACTGACAGTTACTGTAAATGGCTGACATCAGTTAAACCTATTGCGATTATCTTCTGTCTTGCTAAATGACATTTCATATAAGGTGTAATTATATCTGCTGGGACAAAAAAACGTACGTGTAATATTCAGACTTAAATATCGTCATCTTTGTTGATTTTTCCTTTATTTGTTATTTAAAGGTTGAAGATATATCAGGAGTCATACAATAATTTGTCAAGCTGAATTTATTTGATTTGTAAGTCAGGTTTCATTATGTCGTTTGTAAACTATATCATGGCATCCAGTTTTACCCTGTCGACGAACCTGATCTTTCGTCTTACCATGTCGACGCACCTGGTATTTCACCTTACCCTGCCGACGCACACGATCTCCAGCCTTTACCTGTCAACGCACCTGGTCTCCAACCTTACCCTGTCAAAGCAAAAGATCTCCTGCCTCACCCTGACGACGAACCTGGTTTCCACTATACCCGTCGACGCATCTGGTGTCCGCATTACCCTGTCGACGTGATAAACAAAGTAACTATACTGTCCGGTATCTGGAACCGGAAATATAACTACGACGTTCGACTTCTGGAACTATGTCTGTTTTTTTACATCACCGCTATGTGAACAATGCAAAACTGCAAACAAAAAAAATCTTGAATAGTAAGTTCAGTAGTAAGACATCATGAAAAAATGTCCTGTAATCCTTAGCGCTATATTAAATATGCATATAAGCAGCATGTTTTACGCTTAAACAATTAAGTAGAATTTCAGCAAATATCCTAAAGGCAAACCATGTGCAAAGCAGACAACACCGCACCGATGTTCATTGAAGGTGGGAGACCAGGTAGGTGGTTGACAGGGTAAGGCGGAGACCAAGTGCGTCCACATGGTACACCAGGTGCGTCGACAGGGTAAGTTGGGAGACCAGGTGCGTCGACAGGGTAAGGTCGGAGATCAGGTGCGTCGACGGGGTAGGCGCTGAACAAGTAAGGTGGAAGGCAGGTGCGTCGACAGGGTAAGGTGGGAGAAAAGGTGCTTCGAAAGGGTAAGGCTGGAGATCGAGTGCGTCCACAAGGTAAAGCTTGAGATCAAGTGCGTCGGCAGGGTAAGGCGGGCACCAGGTGCGGTGACAGGGTAAGGCGGGACATTAGGTAGTGCGTGGACAGGGTAAGGCTTGAGATCAAGTGCGTCGACAATTCGTTTGCAATTGAATTGAAGTAAGTTGGTAAAAACTTGTTAACGACGCCGTGTTTTACATTGTTAATCATTAATAGTATGTCTTAAATTCTGTATTACTGGTAATCTAATAAACTGCTTACGTTAACACCTATAAATTATATTCATTGAACGGCATGTTAAAACAGTATGTAATTTATCCTACGTGCCTTGTTATGTTTTGACCATAACATACAACCTATTCTGAACAATAGCAAATTTATAACATTTACTGGCCGCGTTTAAAATAAATTGTTATTAAGTATCTTTTTAGATTTGTAATTAAATTGGGCATTTGTGTGTATAGCTTTTATGTTTGTTTAACTGGCGTTTTTCCCACTTTCAGTGATTTTGTTTTTAAATGTTCGTCTATGTGGAGGAAGCAATGCCTGGTGAAACCCAGGGCAGGTGATGTATGCATTAAAACCAGACTTCAAAATTTATTTAGTTTAAACATATTTTATTGTCTAAATAACAAATGGATTGGACATAAATCTTAAGGTTCTAGACGAAATCGTAGGCATAATGTTATTTTATAATATTCACAACGAAAAAGCCCAGAGTATCCGAGGGACTGTCTATCTGAATTTTGATCAGAAGGCACATATACTGGTATGCTTAGAAAAATACCTCAGTACATAATACCAAGATGTAGGCTATAAACCTTTTCAAAATCTTTTTTTTTTCATTTTAAAATCCGCTCTTGTAACTCACTAAAGGTGCACATTAGATTTGCTCAGTCCAAAACTGGCTTTAAAAATCTTTTAAGACGTTTGAATTTAACTTTACGTATACCATCATACTATTTTATTGGTATTCGCAATACAAATATGCTACTGCTAATACTAAACTCAGTCATAGATGAGCTCTTTAAAAGCTGAGATAACCTGGTGAACGAACCTGACTGTTCTTGTTGACATCCATTGGAAGATGTAATCCATTATTTTCTAGAATGCCCCATTTACCTAAATCAGAGAGTTAACCTTTTTAGATTACTTCAGCCTGTTATAGCTGTATAAATTGAAGTTATTTTATTCGGATCACCTTTACTCAGTGATGAACATAAGTTGACGATATTTAGAAGTGTTCATGGTTATATAAATGATCATAAATAAATCCAGACGTTTCTGTGAAACGTATTTTTAGTTTTGTTGTTATAAACAAATATTCTTCGAATAGATGTACTCCCATCCTTTATACCGTTATACCTTGTATATTTCATTTACTATCACATTAACTTGTTCTTCTTTATTGTTTTGATATTATGTATTTTTGTTCCTTGTACTTATTTATAGTGTATTATGTACTTGCTGTCATCTTGTGCATTTACATAATATTATTGCTATGGAGAGGCATTGTTAGTTGTTATAAAATTTATTTAATGGAATAGAAATAGTCTTATACTATAAGCATGTCTTGCTCATTGAGATTTATCAATAAAATTTAGAATACGTTCAGTCCACTTTATAATATATGAAATGTACGTTATAAATACTGATGATTAAAATCGAAACACAAAAGACGGGATGCGACTTGATAAAATGAATGACAAAAATATCACGCATATCTTTTAAATCACACTGAGGCAATTAAAGGAAATTGTTCTACCTATCAAACAATGATTGACGGTTTTTGAAGGCCAGACATCTTATTTATTTTCAATAGAAGTTTCTGAAATAAAAATCATTTAAATATCAGGCAAATCAGGGGAGACATGCGAAGTCAATTTCTACACAATAGAGATTGTCGAAGGCATTTGTTAAAGAATTGGTAGTGGATATTTCATTTGAACAATTAGTTTTTTTTTCTCAAAGAAACAATTTCTACACGTATTTCTTTTTCAATAGATGACTTTGAAGCCGTTGTTTCTTTTAAAATACTAGTACACATTTTCAATCAATCTTGAGTTACAATGTCGATAAAGTACTTCAGATATGGCTTGTGGGAAATACATTGTTTTAAAATGAAAACCATTGTTGCTTTAGATTGTTCTCTAAAAATATTTTACATCATATACGAATATATGTTGGTCCCTGTGTTTAACACTACAATCAGCAACATCCTGGAGTTCAGTTTTTATTTGGCGGGGAAGCCAGTACCATGTGAAAACCTCAACATGCAAACAGCAGTGAGACTCGAACCCGCAACCTCAGTGTTGACAGGGACGTGATCAATGTTAAAACTAAGGGACTTGACAACTCGACCACCCAGGCCTCTACAAAAAACGGGTAGTTCCTTATTTAAACTTATATTTCTGACTTGTATCTATAAATGCTTAATATATAAATGAAGCTTATATTTTGAAGACTACTTCTGCCTTATAATAAAACAGCATTTGTTGGTTATAGTATAGAATATTTTATCTTTTTTTTTTAATATTCGTTCGGCTTTTTGGACCATATTAATATGGTATACTTATAAAATTTGTCACGTATATGTTTTATTTGCTCTAGGTCAGACTCATATTCAGCTATTTACGTCTCCATTGAAATGACTATGACAGAACTTGCCTAAGCTTTAGAGCTTCACATTTCGACCGCCAAAGGACATGTGTTGCATGTTTCCATTATCTTACCATGGATATAATGAAATATAATAATTGTGTATGAATAAACGTTGAATAACCTCGTGACCCTTTGCCTGGAGCTTAAATGCACGTGTTTAGCTAGCTCAAATTAACGTTACTCTAATACCTCTAGAAGTGCTTGTAATATTTTATCTGCAACTAAACAAATAGTAATTACTTTTAAACAAGAAAGAACTCGTCCTGTCTCTAATTGAGTTGTAAATAAGACATTCTAGAGAGCAGGTGATGGTTAATTACTGATCCACCAGAACCTTCAGTTCGACTGCCCACTGATCAGTCTGGATCTCTGGAAACGCAAATTAAATTAGAATAAATTCAGTTTTTACACCAAAACCACACAAGTTCCATATATATGTAATACAAATAAATCATGAAATAAGTTAAGTCCTTTTCCATATAAAAGTATGTCTATTTAATTTTTGATTAAAAACCTTTTGATTGAAGTATATTTTTGTTCGGCTATATTTACAGTTGTTCACTAAAAATATTTAAAAAAATATAACAAAAGAAATATAAATCAATCTGACAACAGACAGCTTATTGATCTGAATCAATAGATTTAAAAAAAAATTATTTAAATAAACTCTAAATAAAAATGGCATGTTTTGTAACCAAAAGGTTGCCTGTGTCAATAGAAGGAATTATTAAATTGACAATTAATCAGGTTTCGTCCGGTAATTCAAACAGTAACGCCTTTTAACTGTTATGAAATTTGTTAGCTTAGACCATAGACTGCCTCATAAAAAACAAAATGTAAATATTGTTATAATTAATTTGTTCTAACCCCCACAGGTAATTATGTAATATGTAGAGGACTTATTCAATATTATTATTTTCGTAGTTTGCTTTTATGCAATTATCGACAGATCGACTATTACACTGGGACGAAAATATGACATGAAATGCTGGATCACTTTCAGTTTTACTATAATATATAAACTACATTTCAAATATATATTATTCTTAAATTAAGACGTGACAATACGGGGCGGGGGGGGGGGTATACGTACCAGTGCTCGACTCGACTTAATTAACTGCCCACCATAGCGTACTCTTTTTATGGGGTACTAAGGTTAAAATAAGAAAATACTGACCGCGGACCTCAGTGGATATCGTGTTTAGAGAATACCACGCTCCTTGCACGATAAATATTGTAGATTTCAAACAGAGAAATCTCATTTAAACCGTTCTAAAAGGCTAAATAATCTGTCCCTACCCAATACTCCGTACTTTTACTGTGGGAGTCAAACTTTATTCCCGTTGGTCTATTTCTTTTTTCGTTGATTTATTGTATTTTAACTTGTTCTTGATTAATTCTATTATTTTAATTTATTTATTGGTTAATCGGACAGCAGATTGCACAATAAACTAAAAACAAACAACTCCGAACGACTGTGTAATCTGCGTTAACTAATTGAAATTGCATGCAATTTAATAAAAGATAGGGATAATCTTTTATCTCTTTTATATTTTTCTTGCATGAACTAGAGTGCCTGTAACTTTCTGCCCTATAAACATATAACAGATGATTTGCGTGTATGTCTTTTTACAATAATGACTTCCATCCTATATGCTTATTTGCCATATATTTTTGATTTTTTTTTTCAAGCATTGACATCTTAATTGACAAGGATTGCCAGTTTCCCTACCACAGTTTTTTTAGGTACTCCTTCTTCGTCCCCCAATAAAAACTGTACGCCATTATATAGCTGAAACATTGATGAAAATGTAGTTAAACACCATTCAACACACAAACAAACAGCCATTGACCCTTTCTTCACTTATACACTATTGTTATCTGCTGTATCGTGATAATATTAAGCAAGCTGTTTGCTATATATTACGAAATTAGTATGTGATATCATACAATAAGACGAAATATTTTTTGTAATAATATTATAATTTATATTTTAGCCGATTGTTAGTTGCAGCAAATGAGTCATCATTACAAAATGATACATATGATGTTAGAAAGTCAAACAACAGAGATGACCAAGAGCTTAGTCTTAAGGAGATCCATATCTGACGAACGTCTTCTACACTTTAAGAATACAATGTAATAATGTCTGCAAAAGTTACATGTATAGATGCGTAGTTGTCCTAACATTTATTTGTGTTTCGTGGCGCTTGCAAAATTATTGTATATTTCGCGTACTTTGCATATAAACAAGATTCTTTAAAATTGAGGAAAATTCAAAACTGACAATTTAAAATACTTTATAATCACAAAGAGAAAAGCAGAAAACAAGAAATTACAGCATTTTCAGTTCAAAGGTTACTGTGGTTTATTAATGTATTATGTGATACATTAATTCTTCGGTCAGATTTGCTTAGCGACATATTTTATTGCTAGTTAACATATTTATACTCGTGGTATGATGAAATCATTCCAATATAGCAATTTAAATAGCTTTAAATTTTACTAGTCTACGCGTCTTCTTTAACCATCTGTGTACGTATGTATACATATAATTTTGAAATTACTTTGAAGTATGGCAAAAGTCGGATTAAGTATATGTTGTTCCGTCAATACCCGCCATTTTAATATCAATGTGTCGAGGTAAGAAATTGGATTGAGGATCGCAGCATTACAAAACTTTATCCATATATTTTGCATAAAATACCAAATTCAGCATACATCCTACAGACAAAGACACGTATACATTTGTATTCGTTCATTAAATTGGTGAATGACAAACACAAAAAAATAAATTATGCCACTGATGTTGCATCAAAATTGTGTGGTCAGTAAACTACAACGCCAATTAAAATATTTACTTTACTCTATAATATGACACATAAGCACAGATTATGACAAGCACAATCAACCTACAACCCATTCCTGACGTTAAAAATATGAATTTATTATTTAGTGTACTTTAATGTATCTGCCATTCGAATGTGGAAAAAAATGTCTAATAATTAATTGTTATTTGATAATTCTATATATATTCATTGAATATTGATTTAATCATAGAACATACTGCTTCAGAAATTACTTCATGAAAAATTAAATTAATGCAAATCAGGCTATTCAAATTCCAAAACAATTTGTCTTAATATGTCATTTAAGATTAATCTGAACAGAAGCGAAAACCGATGTCAAAAATGTAACATGCGTTATTTATAGTTTAGATGTAACCATTGTAGATAATTGATTACAACACAACGTATTTCGACTTCTGAAAGTCGTTTATTCGTCTTCAGAAAGTTGAATTTGTACAAATTTCACAATTGATATTTAAAAAAAAATTATTGTATTTATTTGTATTTTTGGAGGGGTTTTTGGGGTCTTTATTTAGCTTCCTTATAGTTTCACTATGTAGTATAGATTGCATGTCATCTAATTGAATCTTGAACAATTTAACATTTTCTATAAAAAAAATCATGTCAAAGCATTTTGTAATTAGATTCTACTGAATTTAACGTTGTCTTGATCGTTCCAATTAACATATCCGATATGAATTTCATGTGTGGAGAAAAGTATCAAAGTCTTGTATATATTGTGTTTAATTGAAAAAAAACTTGGTATATATTTATTGCAATATAAGTTATTAAATTGTAATTATATATTGCTAATATCTACCTCTGATTCTAGACTGGGTAAACAAATTTACCTTAAAGTTTCTGATTTTATCAAGACATTCTATTACAAATAATTAAATTGTAAAAGATTTTGGTGACTAGAAAACTGCTTGGTAGCAGATTCATCATTTATAAGGCGTTGCGATATATAAAGAAGACGCTTTTTATGCTTTATGTGATATTATTATCCTTTATTCATTGATTGATGATTGGATATTTGCTTTACGTCGAGCGAGCAGTATTTCAGCTATATTCAGCCTTTTCTCGAGGCTGCCTAACGTCTACTCTTTTTCGAAATCTACAAAAGGGGTCTTTATCGTGCAAGGAGCATGGCCAGGCTTTTCGTATGACCTGACAACCCCCAACGAGAGTGTCTCCCATATCCGACACCCGGGGAGGCGCTTGGCTGTTCTGTTGGTCGAGCACTGGGAATCCTCCCAGTATGGTCCCAGTGCTTAATTGAAGAAGTGAGAATTTTCGAGTATGTTTGGTGCTGAGCGTTAAATAAGCCGTCAGTGCTATATTTAGGACTACAGAACACACTATACAACAAATTAACAAGTGCTAAAAGTGAATACGATATGATTTCTGTCAGGCCCAGAAGAATTTATACTCCAATTCTTTATAACAACTGCTTGCCATTACTTATAAACGCAGTTTATATTGGAGCAAGGACATTTCCTAATACAAAAATTGGGCGACGACCATCTTTTCTACAGAAGATGAATTAATTATTTATACAGTACGTAAATCACAACAGCGGACTTTTTCTGTATGAGTCGGTATTTGATGAATTTTTTAATGCGCCAAATGGCTAGTGAAATTTTGTTCAGATGCATTCTAGAATATTGTTCAATAACAGAATCCCAGTCTTAATGAGCTGGCTATGTCGGGATGCCAAAAACAACCTTTAACGTAAACGTTGTATTTGTCGTCAATATTCACAATTTGGAAAACCAGGAACCAATATTTAATGGATATGACAATACACAATTTTGTACTGAAGACTATGAATAATTTATTTGGTATTTGATACTTTATATATAACATATTCTTTAATAAAATTTAAAATCTGTAAGAAAACTAGTATCGCTAAATATTACAGGCGTTTAGAATATTGTTGCACGTCCTCCCAAACCCAACGAACAATAAACAGCGACACCCATAAAGTAGCTAACATTTGACTGAAGGTCATGTAAAACCTCAAAAACACCAGTTTTGGTGAGAGTTATCTATGTTCATGTACTGATTGAGACCGACTAAATACAAGACATCAAATTACAGAATTTTACATATGTTGAATAACAAATATTAGTCTATTAACTGAAAAAGACTTTCTTAAAACAGATTTGCTGACATTGAAAATAAGTCAACATATTGATACATTTCACAAAATTAATGGGGTTAGGGACACTAACACTGAAAATAATTTGTCATTATTTTTTTTCAACATGCCATATAGTTAGATTTTCATACAAGTAATCAGATTTAAGAATAAAAATAGTGGTTTCAGAGCTTACTTTTAAGGAGATTGAGCACTGAAATTTCAAATTTTGTAATGAATTGTGCACTGAAATATTAGATTTATATATTCTGTCAAATAAAATCTTTAGAACTTTATTAAAAAACAAGCACTTGGTATGGTATACATTTAAGTAATGGAAAGAAACCAAAATAGGGGTCACTGAGTGTAATTTTGGTCAGTTGGTAAATAACTGCTAAGATAGTACTAACAATTGATATTTTGGGACTAAAATTACCTAACTTGTTTACGCTAATAATGTGTATTTAAACCATTAATGAGTTGATATAATAGTAAAGATATAGGTTTAAGTCTGTTATTGCATTTTTAAAATTTAATTAAAATTTAGAGTGAATAATAAAGGAAATTATTATCATAAATGTGATATCAATTTTGAGATTTTAACAAAAAATGTCGGATGGTGTCTTGCATCCCCTTTAAAAACTTCCAAAAGTGCGTTGTGTAAGATATGAAGAAATACTTGCATCCAGCGAGCAGTATTTCAACTTTATTCACATTTTGACTTCCCCTGGAAAAGCAGCCTACAAGGAGTGGCAATTTATAAGTGCATTTGCCGCAAATGTCCGTGTCCAATCTCCGTATTATGAACTGAAAACTCTAGTTAAAGAGATTTTTTATAGCAACTCTGGGTTGGTCGATTGGAATGTTGGGGTGTTAGTAAAAATACAGTCTATATGTTATGTATTTCATGTCTTTTTGTATATAAGATGGTTTTACTTGTGTTTTCTATTACTGGGTATCAACAACTAAGTGGTTTGTGCAGTTTGTCATCTACTATTGATCACAGTTGAGTTTCTAAACTTATTTTACAAGGCTTTTCTACCGATGGTTTTCAATAGGTATTATAATGTCCTTTTCAAATAAAACAGGACCCATAAAATTTAATTTTAATAAACCAACTCAGATGTTAAACAACTAAAGTAATTAATAATACTATACTGTCGTCTATCAGATTTATTTACAGTGAATAAAACGTAAACATGACCAACATTAATTGTAAAGTCTGAATTCAGACAGTTAAAATGTTCAGTATATACCAATTAATACACTGCATTGTGGCACCAATAATATAGCTCAGACCTGCTCAGCTAATTACTAGGATGTCCTACAACTAAAATATTTATTTAAACCAGTGTGAATAATTAAATTAGAACAATGCATACAAAGTACAGAACAAATACCATATAGAATTCTCAATTTAAACACCATAGCCTTAGTTTAACTCTTTATACTTGAGGCAAACTTCCCATAATTACGTGGTTCTAGCTGCTACTCGAATAGATATTTATTTAACTGCAACATAAGTGACAGTTCAGGTAACAAATTATAAATAATCATACTTTTTCCCGAGTCAGTGACAAGCATACATATTTGCGAAATATAAGGTTATGTAAGTAACTGACATGCCCATACGGATGAGTGCGAATATAATGAAAATGGCCAGGCCAATAAATCAACATTCATTTGAAACTATTTTGAAAAATATCTTGAAATTTTATTTTGGTTTTTTTAAGCAAATAAACGTTAATCACGCCATTCAGAACCAAATTGGCAAACATGTATCAACCAGATTGTCTTCTTTTTATATTTACTTTTATTTAATAAACCACCTTGATGGGATCATTTTTCGGTCAAAATAATGTCATAGAAACAATATTGCATAGGAACTTATCGTACAATATCTCATTCATTTAATGTATAAAACGTGAAATCAGCAATCGTTTGCATGCTTAAATCAAACATAGAACAGATTCCAGAAATTATAACTTTAAATGTAACTTGAAAAAAGTATCTACAATCTATGGAATGATAAATTCTCGCGTTTTTAAAGAATAAAAGATACTAAAAATAGTGCCAAACAATCAATACAAAGTAAATATGCATAACATATATGTATGTCTTTTGTGAACACTATTGGTCAATCTAGTATTGTTTCCACAGTGGTAAATTTTTCATTGCATAAAATTGATAAAATCCTCCTCCTGCAAGGTCCATCAATAATCATGAATTGTCTTATCCCGCAACCAACAAATGATAACATTTCATTCATATTTAATTACACCACAGGTATACAGCATAAAAATAACAATTCGATTATTATTATTGAAACGTATATTGGTCAAGAAAGTGGGCACATTAAAAATATCTCCAACAAAATTATCAATGAGAATTTTTGCAAAGCTTTTACTGTTAATGAGGCTTGATACAGACTTTGTCAAAAATACACTCGTTTATAAATATAATAACAATTCATTGTAAGAATGCTTAAAGCTCGTGCATTGGTTACGTTAACTTTCTACTCTAACTGTTTCGTAATAATTTAAAACCGGAATCTAAACAATATACCGATGAAAAGCTCTTGCATACCTTGCTTAAAGACTACTTGGTCAACAATCTCCATATGCCAATATGTATAAAACTGTTTGATCAAACTATTTGAAGAAAATATTAGTTTTATGAACCTTTAAATATATTCATTTTGACAACAAAGCAGCAAAAAGAAACAAATTCAATTTTTTATCAAATCTACGGGTATCTAGTAATGGCAAACTATAAAGTATTTTTAAATCCAATTTATATTTCTTGTAAAAAAACATTTTCAACAAAATGCATTACCATTGGTTCATTGATAACATGTTTATATCATCGTGTACATTAGCTTAGAAAACCTTTGGACCGTACATGCTGGTTTTTTAATTATTTTAACTGATTGTGATAGTACCAGAATTTTCCACATAAAATTAAACTGATCAAACTAATATACTTGTAAATTGTAAACACGCTATAAATAAAGACAATACAACCTAAAATACAATGAACATAAATGTTATTCTTATATACAAACAAACATGAAAATGTGAAGTTTCGATTCATACACCATCTGTCAAAACATTCACTGTTGATTTTATCTTATCCACATACAATTGTGCTAATTGTTCATTCATTTTAACTAGGTCCCTGGATATTGACTCTGTCTTACTTTCTGACCAGTACTATCTCTTTACCATTTATGACCTACAAACGTGAAACAATTTGTATTTATCTGTACCACAGGCTCTAAACAACTTTGAAATCGCTCATTCCTAACTCTTAATGTTGTTTATCTTTCGTATAACATTTTGAATGATCTGGTCTTGATCCACATATTCCAAAATATGAGGAGCTTGCATCAATATTCCAAGAGTTCCGCCCACGGTCACAATCAGAAATATATAAAACAGCAGGCGATCTATCACCAAGGCAACATAACGCCAGTCATCCAGAATCTGAAAAAGAGCAGTTTTTTTAATGAAAAGATCATATTACATGGTTATGCTTTCAAAACTGTTACATATAAAATAACATTAATTGCGAGATATTGTATTAAAACAATGTGTCGTTCAGTTGAAATATTAATGAATGAAAATGAATTGAAAAGTATTGAAATTTCTATCAAGTGATAATGGTATCAATTTAGAACATTTTTCGTAATTTAAATAACGGTTAAAAATATATGTTTGTTTGTTTGTTTGTTTGATGGTGTTTAACGCCACTTTCAGCAATTTTTCAGCTATATCATGGCGTCCAGTTTTTATTGGGGGAGGAAGCCGGAGTACCCGGAGAAAACCCCCGACCTGCGGTAGGAAAACTGGCAATCCTTGTCAATTAAGATTGGAGTCGAGTACACCCTGCTTGCAGTGGTTAAAAATATATCTTTTACCCCTATCGCAATACAGCACACTAAACAGATAAATTAAAGGAATAAGTAATGCAAGTGAATAATATTTTTATATCAATTTTTGTTTTAATTGCATCTGTATGCACAAGTTTTGTACTCACCGAGTCAAATTCATTTTCGGATTGTAAGTGTTGAGTAATAAAACTTAATGCTTCTGAAGCTTTATATAACTCAGCAGTCATTTTCTTTGGAAACTGTTCTGGGGACTCATCTTTGAGATCACCTGTATTTTGGTTTGGACTAAGTTTACAATTAGGATGATGTATTTCAGTTAATTCAAGAAGACTGGATTGTCCACTGGCTGGAAGATTGTGATGTTCTGACGAAACATAACCTGCCTGCTGAGCTTGCCGCGGTTGTCTTTTTAACCTTTGAGCTTTGAATAATACAGCTTGTTCCTGTGTACTTCGCCACCGTATATCGTGGTCTGGACGTTCCAAAAACAGAAACTTTGGAAGAAGATTTAAAAACACAAAACGTACCCAGGAAGGCATTTTGTGTGTCCTGGGAGTTCTGTAATTTCTATTTATCACTATTACTGTCAAGCAAATTGCAAAAATGTTCATTATAAAAGTAAATAACAAGTATTTAGCTATCAAGGGTATCTTTAATGATGGAGGGAGAATTTTCGATATCAGAAGCAGAAACACAACCAATGCAAGTAAAATAGAAATACATAAAGTGATCTTTTCTCCTGCATCTGCTGGCAATGCAAACACACAAATACTCACGAATGATATTAAAACACACGGTATTATCAAATTCACTGTGTAAAAAAGCGTTTTTCTGCGCAATATAAATTTGAATATAATTATGTATTTGTAATCGTTGGATTCTGTATCATTTATGCGTTTTATTTCTCCCGGAAAATCTATAATGTCCCATGTACCACTCTTCAAGTAGTCGGTTGGATCAACATAATCCATGCCTAAATAAAACGTGAACATTAATTGTTCGCTTTTAAATGTCCATGATCCAAATTTCATTTCACATTCCTGTTGATCGAAAGGGAAGTACTGAACATCTATTGTGCATGAACTTTTATATATTGCAGGCGGAATCCAGTAATGCTCCCCCGAGTAACTCAAAACCACATTGGACACATACGACACTTCATATTTACCATCAGCACTACAATATACAAATAACTCGCATAAAAAAGCAATATACAAATTACTTGACCTAGCAGTACACTGTCAAAGGTGGCATATAAAGTATAAGGAAAACATTCAAGTGGTAGCAATATTCAATAATAATAACTAAAAAGTATAAGCATCACAAAATATATTATGCTGACTTTTGAAATTGCAGTTTAGGAAACCTTTTCACTAGCAGATAAATCAAGCAAAGTTTGTTGATTATAACTTCTAACAAATGTTTTGAGAAATACTTGCATTAGTAAACATATGTTTATTCGAGGTTTGTTGGACTTATTAGGTGTAATTGTCTGCACTGATAGTGTTTGTCATACTTCTATTTGTTTGCTAAATTCGGTGGATATGAGTACAATTTTGATATTAAGATGACCAGTAGTAATCTACCAATAAAGCTTCTCTAAGATTGTATACTTACTTGTTAAATAATACTATATCAGGTCTCCATATTTTATAGGGGTTTATACGTATACTTTCAATACCACCATAGTCTTCAGGTTTCCATTGAATTTGGTAATCGTGCCAATACTAAACAAAACAAAAGTTTTTAAATGGTATGTTTCAATAAAATATGTTTGTTTATCGTTCTTTCTTAAATGAAACCAGTTCTTGTTTTGTTTCGTCATAGTGTATTTTATCAATGACTTTAACACAAAAAAGTATTTGGTAAGACTAGAAACATGCATCAAACGCAGTTGAGACCTAGGTCAGTAGTATTGATCAGTATTCATAGATGTTTGAGAAAATTTGTTTTCTAATGTAATAAACTAAGTTGTTTGCGTATATTTCTCAAGTGATCAGGTTTGCAGTGAGTATACTGATTTTTGCAATCGTCGCCAACTTATTGGGATAAACTTGTAAACTAACGTTACAAGAAAAGACACTCCTCTGTGCGTTTAATAAGTTTTACTATAAATACCATTTCCTTGTTGAAAAATATTCTGAAAATATGATTGCAGATAGTTTCCCAATTTTTAAATTCAGTAGACAGTGATTGTTGAATACACCTATGACAAGTGGTATATGATACCTATCCATTTTCATCGACAAACCAACTCTCATACTACAGTAAAGAAGCTGGAGATTCGGCATGCTATAAAACCTGGTTTAACCCATCATTTCTTTTGACATACCTGTACCAAGTCAGGACCAATGGTGTAGATGCTATATTTTTGGTTGCTTGTTATACAATTTGCCGGTTCTAGGCTTTAAATTTGTGGATTGTCTTTTTAACAGTTTCCTTGGTGTTCGGTAGTTTGTTAATGCATTCATAATGTGTACTCACCATCTGAAGCCACACATTTGTTTTCATAATCTGGTTTTTCTCGTCCTAGAAATAAATATAAAATATAGGTAATTAAATGTTTCCTAAATAGTTGTAAATTACACAAACACAAAATGATTTCTTAAATTTTTAATTACTTTCCAAACCCTAGATCGATGATCCGGATTAGGTGTTTATAATGAAAAAATGTCTTTTTTTCTAATTGCGATTCATTTGAACATAGAATTGCCGATGTCGACGAAACTGCTTGAACAAAACCTCATAAGAGGCTGACGTCTTCACAAGATGTTTGTCTTAAGGGAGCAATTGTGTTCACTTCCTCTTGTCAAAGGGTTCATTAATTCGGTCTACGTAAGCGACGACTGTAAGTTATCTTTAAAGGTTTTTATTTTTGGCTGAGTCTGTTATTTTCGATATTGATTATAATTTTGTATTTTTCAATTTATATTTGTATTTCACCTTATTTTCGACTCATTCTGTGTATTTTAAGAAACTCAATACATACCAAGACCTAATGAAAAGAATTAAATCCAACTACAAAGCAACAAACACTTGTCATACAACAAAACATTTCAAACCATTCTATATAAATGTATGTTGACATCGAAACGCAAAATTGTTTCTTTTTACTAAAAAGTATGTGTAACATTAAAATTACAGTTATTTCGCTTATTTGCCTTAATCGTGCCGCACAATTCTGCCAGAGTGAAAATTGTAAGCAACAAGCACATCGCTTGACTGAAATTTATTAAACAATATCAATATACTTACAATGTTGATTAATTGACTAAGTGCAAGATTAAATCTAACGGTAAGGGTGTCGTTGACGTTCTTCACCGGTCTGATTAAAGGATTGTATCCACGCTCAAACAAGTCATTAACTAGCCTCACTTCGTCTTCGCTACCTAAACCTGAAAACAAATCTTAAAATATTGTCATTTTGCATCGTTCAATTATATTCACATGTGTTTGCATAAGCAGTATCTTCCGCACAGGGTGGTTCTTTTGACAAATATAAGTAAACTTCAGTTAACCATACAAATGCACAGCTATATAGAAACATCATCAAAGCTTACTGTCTTTAGTAGACAACACTTGAAACTGAATCGACTTAAAGAATATATCATAATAACAAACCACTTGAAAACTATTTCATATTACTCTTAATATTTACTTACAATAGGAGCAACATTGCTATATGATTTGACAATTTAAAACAAATAATCAGACTGGCTTCACTATATGAGACTTCGTAAAACAGAGGCGCAACGCACGTGTTCATTAAATGAACATTTTGATTTATACTTTTTGCATGATGGTTTTTTAATCAGTCTACACTGGAGAAGATAGTATGAAAACTAATTTATTTCATACTGGTTCACCAACAGACACTAATTTTCTCTCGACTGATCATTTATTGGCAGTCCTGAACATAGAAATTCATTAGATATTCTACAATCGTAGAAAAAAACTGCATTGTCATAATCGTAATAAATATAATCACAGACGTTTTATTCATCTTGCTTGTCAAAATAATCATCAAGAAACGAAAAGAGAAGGATAGTTATTAAATGTGAGGTTCTCGTTGAACTGATAAGCAGATCTTCAACTGTTTTAATATTGAATCTTAGGTCGATACTATAAAACTGTTTGGCTGGAACTAAATATTGCCTGCAGAAGCAAAACATTCACTATAAAGTAAAGTAACAGGACAGTTAACCATACGTTCATTGTGCATATACATAAAAATGTATTTTGCTTTTAAATTGACAGGAGACCGTACCACAAACACGTATCATATTTATTATTGTCTTAACCTAAACATATCTAAGACATGCGTTCACTAAAACCGTGATTACAAATATTCGAATATGCATTTTTGCATAAGTTAAGAATATATTTAATGTCTTTTTTATATTTTCAAAATAGCGTTAGTTTACATAAAAATGCAACGACTTGCCAGAATTTGAGAAATAAAAATACAGACAACACACACACACACACACACACACACAGACAGACAATATAATCAAACACAGATAAATACCAGTCCTACTGAAAACTAGGGATGAGTACATATTAATATAACTATACAGCAAATGTAACATTAAGCACATCCTATTTACTGAAAACTAATTAACATTACACAAAATATTGCAACAGTAATTATTATTGATAATTACGCTGTGTAAAATAACGAACAAAAGAAAACATTAATTACACTTACTTTCACACAAATGGGGGGGGGGGGGGCGTTAATTGGTACATATAGGGAAATGTGTGTGTGGCCTGAAAGGGTCAGATATTTAACCTTTCGAAAATATATGCAAAGGTAGCTTTTTTTCATTGAAAAAAATATCCATGCCTTAACTCTCATATTAAGCCCATGTAAACCACGGTATTTTTTACAAACAGAGTGTTCCATTAACATCAAGAGATTTTGGTAGAGAATAAGCTGTTTTGTCAATGGAGATGTGCAGTAATAAAATATATGAATAGGTCTGATTTTATAATTCAATATATGATAAGGTCCCGTTTTATAACGTCCGAAAACATATAAAGAGGGTGGTTTTTCAGATTTCCGTCCGCAAACCTGTACTTTAAAGTATCCCTAGTTACCCCATCCCCTTTTTGGACTTCCAGTAAAATATGAATAATAACAAATTATAGAACCAAGCGTTCCTTGTGAAAATGAATCAAATTCTTACAGGAGAGAACAGAGCCATTCCCTATTCATAAACAACAATAGTATCAGATGCCTAATAGTCTATTGAAATCAGACTGCGTGAAACAATTTTTTTTAAACTTTAAAGTCTGATTGTGGAGGCGCTTTTCTTTCAACACCAGCAATGCATTGCGTGTTAATAAACAGACAATCGTTCATTATCTACAAATATGCTACTGCATTAATATGTTTGCGTTAGAATTCCACACATTCCGATAATTCCATTTTATCAATATTGATGAATACACAGGGTTAGTACTTATATATAATAACAGTTGCTGTTTCTACGGTGAATCATTCTTTATCTTGTCAAACACTGTTGACAGGGCACATGCTGCTATCTCGCAAGCCGCTAAATAACTAGATTATTATGTAGTCTTAATAACTGTATATTAATAAATAATTACACGGAAAAAAATTACTAATGAGTTACGATATTAAAATATATAAATATGTTGCGCAACTACTCACGAATTGTAACAAATAAAATTAGTTTTGAATATATCTTGTGAGTGCCTCTTTGTTAATCAAGTACTCGATTTACTCACATTTTCTATTTGTGTCGATATTATGACAACTCGAAAATTTTATTTAAATACGACCACTTTAGCAATAAAAACTATTTAAATATTAATGTTGTTGATTATCATTAAAAGGATATGCTTATATAGTTTTATGCCATGTGTTGCCCACGTCATATGTAAATATACACAAAACCTAGATACAAGAAAACACCTTTGCTGGTATTATATAATTAAGTATTAAAACATAAATATTTTAAATATTTATAATATGGAGGTTTGCTCAAATATCCTTTTATCATGAATCAAACTCAAAATCTACCAAAAACACCCATGTCATTATATTTTATGGTAAATATAGCATCGTCGCAAACCAATATTTACATAATAATATTTTAGATTAATTATATTTCACAAGCATTTAAATGGATTTACGACAAAGACAATACAGAATGACTTGGTCTAATTCCGCTTCTACTTAAATTATGGCAGTGAGGACTATTTACTTATAAATGTCCTAGCAATTGTAGTTGTCTTTTTTGACAATCTTAATTAGACGTTACTTTTATCTTTAGATGATTGCAGAGTAGGAAGACGCCATAAATAACACAACACGGTATTAAACAACACTTACACCGCTTGTAAACCTTGGCAAGCTTGATTTTTTGATGTATTTCGTTAGATTACTAAGAATGTGTATATTTGTATAGCTTAATAATGTACTTGCACGTGCTAATTTGCATTAATAAAAAATGGATTTTACACTTATCTGATCAAACTTTTGTGATGACCATTATATGCTAAGCATTCATACGGTTTTGACGAAAAGACATAAATTTGTAAAAGAAACGTTTTCTCGTATATACTTGAAAAGTAATATACATTTAATTTTGTAAATTGCTTCCTGTCCTTAGAAAGTGTACTAGTTAGCAGCTGTCTTTTTTTCCCCTGTGCTCGAAAATTTACAAGTTACTTTTTAAAAGTTTTTTTTTAAGTTTTGTGTATCGTATTTAATTGTCTTGTCATCCCATTCATTATTCTGTGCTGGTTCTGCCTTATGCAATGACTTTTGATGACTTCTATTTAGGGATAACAATACAGTACATTCCTACTTATGTAAATAATAACTGTAATGATTGAGTTCACTCAGTTGTTAATGTAAAACTTTCATTCTGTATAAGTAACTACTATGATATTCATCATTTATTAAATGAAATCAAAACAATATTCTCGAAATGATGATTTCGTGTATTGATGTAAATTCAATGCCATATAGTATCTTTTTAAATAAAAAAAGAACATTTCAGTTTGATTATGTCTTAAAATTAAAGATGAACAGCTTTATAACTAATCCTCATTATTACTACAGACATGAAATAAATATATAATATTAACCATGTAATCTCAAAACAGAGTTCTTCTAATTGCCTTAATAGTTTTGTTTCTGTTCTTTTATATTCGGTAAAAAACTCTATACCTAATAATATCAGATGAAAAAAATAGCAGAAATTAAACAATACACATAAACACCCTTGCTTTATAATATAAATTACAGCTGGCGTTAATATACGAGTTCATCTGGAACCACTCTTGCATCTTACAATTTGAAAGGATACAAAGTGGTGGGTGAATAAACAGAAACGTGTTTGACTATTAGCCAACTGACAGTTTCATTGTAAGTGGAAGAAAATAGGAATAAGAGTGGCTGTTCTTGCTATTGTTTGTTAGATGTAAACACTAATTAATGCAGGAATGCATGTTTATCAACAATATTAACAAACGATGCACATATGTGTATATAAAGTGCAATAAATTAATGTCCAAGAGCAATATGAAGCAATAAAGTGTCGCCATGTTGAATCTTCTCGTTAATTGAATCGACTCATAAAACTAATTTTAATGTGTAAAGATCTACACATGCTAGCTCTGAAATTTCGTATTGTTCGAATTGAGGATAGACCACACAAAATACCGAACGCCATGATATTCAATGAACAAACAACGTTTATCTTTGCTTATAGAATTTAAATAGTTCAAAGTAAGTCTTTCACATACCAGACCTCCCAATGGTAGCAATAGGAAATGTTCCATTTCTGTGTTTGATTAAAAAGACTTGTACTTATTACATCTTTATTTTTTTAAATACAATATTTGTTTCTTTAATTATAAGAACTCTTATAACATGTAATGTTTATTATTTAATGTTTTGGTCAGATATCAGTCTAAAGAACAAATATCAATACATACTGCTAATAACCCTTTAATAAAAGGGATAAAACAGTGACTACTGAAGGTGCCTACTGAAGGTGACTACTAACGGTGACTACTGAAGGTGCGAATATTAAATCGGGATGCATGATCAAGCAGACTATCACTGTTTGTTTTACAAAAGAGCTACTGTGTACTATATGGATAATTTAACTTTAATTTCGGAAAGACAAGTTGTAGAGAATACACCAGTGCCTTTACCAGCCCATGCCGTATCAAGGATTTGAAATGATTTGATTACGAAGCAGTAATTTTATTTTAAGAAAAAAATTGTTGCACAAAAGCTTTAGGCAGCCAATAAAGTTGTGTAAAGAAATCAGACCTACAGCACATGTCTTAAGGAAACTTAAACATCTTGGGGTTTGTTAAATCAAACAAACTGTCTCGGGGATGCATATACAATATTGATCAAGGATCAAAGATAAAAAAAAATTCAAAAGATGAATTGAAATGAATATGTACATAACAAAAGATAGGACGAACACATGTTGACGTCTTTTGGTTGTATATCGATCTACAATCTTGTTAGTCGACTGCAGAAAAAATAGGAGTGTGACCCTAATTCCGGTCTCATAAATAACTTTATTTCCTCGAAGTATTGTTAATGATTTGTCGAGGAAAGTGATAGATTTTGATGTCCACGATGTTTACTGTTGCCTATGACAAGACATCCCATTTGCTTCACGTCCGCTCAAAAGTCAAATCTAATAACGGTCTGTGCTTAATTGTCTGTCGAACAATAAATATACTTATTGGTACAAATGTTGAACAAGTATTGTAATTAATGAATATTGATTACAAAGCATTCATTTATAAGTAAGATACACAGTTTGATTATGACATTGATTTGAATATCTGATAACAAATATAGAATTGAAATCTGATGTTTGTGTTTTGCAAGTAACATCTATTCGTATAATGTATATATCTTGTAACTAAATAATAGTAAAATATATACGTTGTGTTTGTCTGTGTTAGGTAAATATATTATGGTGATGGTAGCCTAAAACATGGGAATAAATATACATCTCTAAATGTACTGCAGAAGATACAAAACGAATACAATATAGGCTGCATTAGATAGCTGCAATTTCCTTTATGTTATGTCACTTAATGTCACTAGTCAGTCATGTGACATAGTTTCGTGTTTTTATCATAAAGCTTTTATAAGTCATATTACTAAAGTTTCTTATAATTAAGCACCCGTGCACGTAGCTGTATTTAAGCAGTTACGGCATATCATTTAATTTGCGTTGTGTACTGAATATGTAAGCAGTTATGTAAATTATTTTAAAACTTAAAGTAATTATTTATTTAGTTTTGTGTCTTTAGGTATCAATAAAACAAATTTTCATATCTCTAATCAGCCATACATCTTAGTTTTGTCACTTTTATATTGTAAATTGGTTAACCAACACATTTTTCTTTTCGTCTATTTAGAGGACCACATTACTCATAACGATTGTTGCTTGAAAAAGGCAACAGGGAATAATACTTTTTAAAAGACTTTTTTTAAGAAACAAAGGTGCCAATGCTATGACACGTAACAAGTTAACACAGATTCCGATGATAAAGTTCAATGCTTTTTGTGCTGCAAACTTACTTATAGCCTTGCTTTTAACAATAAATGTACAACATCGTGAATTTTATTGCAATAAATCTATATGAAATTAAAATAATAGAGATGTATGGCAGCTGGCACGAATACAAATGTTGGATATTGGATTAATTATGAATTTAACACGTGTTTGCATTATAAGTGTGTTTTACAAAATAAATATGCTAATCTAAATAAAAATCAATAACATTTAACAATGTATGTTTAATGTTGTCTGAGTTTGTTTGCATTAAATGCTCGTTTCAGTTTACTGTGGTGACTTTAACATCCTTAAATTAAACACACAAAAGGATCATTAAATTATAAATGTGTTAAAATGACCATACGAATATCATATCAAGTTTGTAAATACACATATTCCAAAGGATAACAAATCTGGCTTACAGTATAGTCCAATTTTTAAGCATTTAAGACATGTTATAGATTTTACTGAATATCGCAAACAAATATTGCATCAATGTTGAACAATCACCACATGACTGTATATTTTAGTATAAAAATAGCAAGGAAATCGACCGAACAACAAGAGCCGAAAGTCAAGGGACAATAAAATATCCGGATATAGACAAACATATGTATAATAACTGCGTTAATGATCTGAATGACGAAGTCAGCGTCCCATGTAACACGTTAAAATGTTCTTTAAATATTTAGGCTTGGTTAAAAAAACATTTGAAATCTTGTTGGGTTTTTGGTACAAAATATATATGCCCAGTGTCTTCAATATATTAACTTTCAGAGATTTAGATTTATTGCTCTTAAAAGCTGTTAGACAAATTATTCTGACAAGTCATCCGCACTTCCATAATTTGTACTGAACTTTAACTGACATCTTAAGCTCGAGGGTTAAATGGTGCTTACTCACATCACATATAGTAATCGTTTGGTCTATTTCAGTTGTCAATAACCCGTGCGAGCGAACAATATAATTATTGACCACTTCGAAACAAGTTATCATTAGCCTTTTACTAAGGACTTAACCTTATGTTCGCAGAAAAGAAGATCGCGAAGAGATAAAAAGCAACACAAATGGTGCAAAATTTTTAAAACACAGATATACTTGATTTAAACTTGTGGACAAAATAATGATCAATTCACGTAAATTATAAGATTTCTGTGACAAACTTTCTAATAACACTCACAATGATCAATTTTAATCTATTAAACTACGCTTAAAATAAAAGTTAATATAGGCAGAAAGTCAGTTCACTTTTATAAAAACTATTTTAACATATACAAAAGTATGACATTTTTAGCTTGTTATAATACCTTTTCACTGTAAAAGCACACATAAATTAAATGAGTAGCACTCAATTACTAGGAGTATATATAAAACAGAGAAACAGAATGTCTCGATTTCGTGTATTTCAATCATAGTTATGTGTATATATTCACATTTCCTAAGGTGTATCAAGGAGGGTGATTTGATTGGGCAATCTGATTAAAGCAACAGGTAGATGAAAGGAAGTTTTATCACATTTACATTGTCTATTCTTTAAATTAAAAAAAATCATTAAACGTTAATTAAAAAAACATCTTAAATGTGTTATTGATTACAACACGCACATACGCCTTCAGGAAATATCGAGAAGAACTAATATATTTACCTCTTTCTTGAGTCCCATTGCATATCATCATTAACACGGAAAAACACAGAAAGAAATGATAAAATTCTAACATCATAGTGCACAAGCATTTTGTGTCTCCATCACTTTACAAACATACGGCCATTGCAAGAAAAAAATGTTACAGATTTATGTTTGTATCTCATGCTGCATCATGTGTCGCCATCGCTAACATCACACATGCGCAATCATATTCTACTTCGTGTACTGTTGTGAGTTCAGGATATCCAAAGCATTTCACTTCTGTCTATCTTATTTTCTAATGTAAACTTATAAAACTATTGGTGAATTGTTACGGAATCACAGTTTAATTGGCACAGCGACGCAGCGTTCGTTCTTACTGATTGTGATGTGTATTTACACAATAAAGAGAATTTCCAATATTATCATACATACACATCTGTTAGCGTGTTACATCTTGTTGGCAGTTAATACCAATGAGATTATTATGTCCAAAAGAAACAGCTTCAGTCATGCATAATAACTAATCTCAAACCTGTCTAAATATTTGATGAATAGTAAGTATATAAAAATTAACTTGGTGTCGTAATATGACACGGACAAAGGGTACTTAGGATTTGAATTCAAACACTTTATTTATGTTATAATGTAAACCATTCTTTTGCTTTCATTTGCTCTAATTCTCGTGTTAATATAATAATACAATAAGAGAAATTATTCCTTATACAATAAAGTCCGTTTAATAATTTTACTGTGGGTGTTAATACTTCGATAAGACCATAATACCTTAATGATTGTAGGACAACAAATAAATTCAATGGAAAATAGGTCTTTACTGTTTGAACCTTTATGTACATATTTAGATATAAAGAAATACTTTATTTGATTTGTCATATTTACCTACCATTTACTTTAGCATGAATTAGTAGAAAGATTTTTTTATTGCAAACCCTAATATAAAAGACAAAAAAAATATTAAAAAATCAGTGCATTATTACTGAATGTTTCTTAAGAACATGTAAAATAATGGTTTCGATTTTTTTAAAAGTATTTTTTTAAAATTGTATAATGTTTTTGTACTTTTAAATAATGAGTACAAAAAGCAAAAATCACAATAACACAAAACATCAAATACTAGACATCAATATATCCATTTCATAATTGAAAATATGACTTTTGGGAAAAACTTTTGATGCTCTTAAACATTAATCATGACGAAAACAAATATTTATCACAAATATTCAATTTTAATCATCACTTTCCACCCTTTTTCACCTTTCGAATGAACAGACAGTAATTCTCCGTGTCCAACAAAAATAGCAAATGTGAATGCAGTTTCAAATCAATCTGTTACGAAATTAAGTAGTTTAACAACTTAACGATAAAATTTTGAAGTTAAATAAAGAATTAATTAAAAGGAAACTATGTTAAATCAACAGGACTTTTAGTTTCGGGTAAAAATCTAAGTCTAAGTAAAGTATAAAATTAACAAATCCAGCCATGCATACAACAAAAATATGTTTCGGTAATGTCACCAGTTATTATTTAAAAATAATGCACAATTTACTGGATATTTTATCATATCGCCCTTTCTATTTATAATTGACACCAAGTAAACAGAAACCAAACACAAAATAATAAATCTAACAAAACCAAAACATATTGTATTTTTAATTTGTTAATAATACTTGTGTGATTGTCGTATTTTCACAAATAAACCAGCAAACACACATGACGGATAATTTACTAAATAAAGCTGGCAGTGTCTGCTTTAGGGAGGTCGCCTTCTATAACATTTGTTTTGGAGTGAAAATTCAATCTCTAAAACATGAAAGGACTACAAGGAATTGTAGGCGTATTTTATAATCAGAAATCTTATGAATGTATGTTTGCTGTTTCATATTTGATTTATCTTTACAACGTATTATCCCTCGTGGCTTTATGTCAGATTTTTAGAATTATATAATGCAAATAAATCTCTAGATGACAAATTAAAAGGTGGAAATAATTTCATTAATTATTCTCATGCATTTTATCGCTAGAATATTGTTCATTATTACGATTGTGCTAATTTTTACATTAAAGGAGCACTAATGACAGTGTGTATCATTTTCGTAGCACGTGAAGTCGATTGTATGACGCAAACTTAAGAAGCAATGGCAAAATTGTGGAACACATGTAGTCGCAGAAGCAAACGAGTAGAGTGCTTTCTTGCTAGAATGTTTGAATGGTGTTTTAACGCCACTTTCGGCAATTTTTCACCTTTATCATGGCGTCCAGTTTTTATTGGGGGAGGAAGCCAGACCCGGTGAAAACCCCCGACCTGCGGTAGGAAAACTGGCAATCCTTGTCAATTAAGATTGGAGTCGAGTACACCCTGCCCGCAGTGAGAATTGAACCCGCAATCGAAGTGTTGACAGACCACGTGATCAATAGTAGACGAACTACCTTAAACATTCGGGCACCGACGCCCCCTTTCTTGCTAGAAGTTCAGCGTATATTAATCATATTATTTGTAAGAAGCAGAGTATTTCATCATAAAGTAACTGTTTTATCATATCAAAAATAAATGGAGTTAAATCAATGACGTCGTACAACGTTAATTCCATATAATTCTTTGTATTATTATTTGAGATTGCATGATAAAAGGCGATTCTGGTTCCATGTCGATGCGTGTTATAGAAATTATATGTATTCAGATAGAAATGCGGTAGAGAGAAAGTGTAATGAAAACAGTGGGGAAAATGATAGAGTTGGCCTTACAGTTGTGTCTGGTTGATTTAAATATGCACACATTTCCAACCATTCGGCCATTGGAAGAGTGGTTTCAGATTAACCATGCCATACCCTAATTTAATATCTATTCCGATATGACGTGCTTTAAAGGTTTTGAGACCACAACTGTGGTAAAAAATGATTTATCTATGAGCCACACGCGCTGGAAAGGGCGTGTTTTAAATCGCTGTTCCAATTACAAAACTGTAACTCCCACCGGACACGCGCTATAATTATCCGTTCCGTCCGACCAAGGGCATTAAGTTGTCGGTGTAGGACGTAAAAAACTCCCCAAGTCAGTTAATTATCCGTTGCAATATATTGTGTGTTACATTGACGGAACAGCCAGTTTATGGCGGGAATGTTTTCTATGGGTACGAAAATATTATAAATGTACTCTAATTGTCTTATTAGAATAGAAATAATTCACGGGATAAAATAATACGACATAAATGGTCACCCCATGGTAAAACAATGATAAACCACAGCATCCGTGAATTATTTCTTAATTCACTTAAGTCGTGTATATTAATAGTTGATTTGTTTTCTTAATCACTTTTGGAATATATTTAATATGCATATCTAACTATCGTTATTGTTGCCCTCTTTCGTTGTTAATATTCAAGGAATTTGTAATTAGTGCATTTTAATGTACTGTTAGTGCGCTTCTGCTGCATTTCAGCTATATTTGATAAATATGTACTAGTTCAATATGAGTATAATTTTATCCCTACTTTTGAAAACACTACTTTGCTGTTTCCATACATGATATTATTCACATACTGCCTGCAGTTGAGGGTGGTAAACTATATAACCACACGAAGGAAGAATACCGCCCGAGACGAAGACGAGGGTGGTATTCTTTCTGGGGGTGGTGATCTAGCATACCCCCCTCCATTGTAGGCTGTATGTGTTATATTATACTGAATATTGTATAAACTACATGAGTTTCTTTCGCGTCCTTATTCCCCAATAAGGCTGCAATTTCATCCTCGTCGACGAGTTCGAATGACATTTTGTCGTCTAGTAAAATTTTAGCCGTGAAGTAACGTTTATTCAAAATAAGAATGCCCAACGGAAAAGATATGATGCATTTCCGGTCTGAAGGGTAGTATTCATCGAAGAGGACGGTACTCGTCACAGCCGAGTAGAATTCGTAAAGAAGAGATGGTTCAGGGAAATTTGATTAACTTCATGATAATACTGGAATAATACACTCATTTTAACCAATAAAATGTCTAGAAATTTGTATGAAGTATAATATATATAAATAATATTTTAGAATAAAGTGACGTGTAACAAAATCTCATACAAAAGTACCGAAGACTTCTATATACAAAGTAAACACAAAAGGAAACAGTCTTTTTTAATGGAAACTAGACAGCGGAAAGACAAACGAAACTTAAAGACTTTACTTTCACGATGAGATAAATCAAAATAGTCATCGATGCTAAAATGAGATAACAATGATAAAGAATATCGACATTTCGCGTGACATTTTTATGAATACTGGACAAACGACAAAAATTGTCTTTAAAGGGTGTATTCTTTCTCTCCTATGTCGCCTTTGTGTCGTCTGCTTCGTTTATAAACAGTTACTGTATATTATTGACCTCTTTCTGTTTATACAAATGCAATAGTTTTTGTTGTTATTGACGGATGAAACAGGTTCTTTGATAGTACGAATCAATATATTATTCCGCGTCCTGTACCATAAAGCACTTTCAAAGAATTATATGCTGGTACCTTTGAACATTTGACATGCTTCAGAGCGCTGGAATATGAGAATATTATGTAATTACTGGGAAGTTAAGATGCTGGGCAATCTTCACTTCAGAGAAAAATGATCGATGCCAATCACAAAACAAATTGATCTTCCGTCTCAAGTATTTTGTGAAACATTTAAGATATATTTATAGTTTTTTTATTGGTTGAAGGGTGAAACAAATAGCTATTCCATCACATAGATCATTGTTTCGTACTTTAAGCCAATCTGTAATTCAATAAAATTTGTCCAAACGTATTGTTAAAATAAAGTTAGTAAACACGAAGATTAAATGGGGTACGCAAATTTGAATAGTATTTTTTCATAATTCGTATAATTATACATTATTGACATGATGCCTTAAATGGGTTATATCATACAAGTTCTCTACCGAATGTTGGGGATTTTATAAACGGCTACCTTCCCATTGAAAACCTGGACGCTGAAAGTGGCGTTAAACATCATTTATACAAACAAAAACATTCCATTTAGACAGGGACCAACAATCGTACGTGCTAATTTTGGATCGAATTTGTAAAGAAAGAAATTTCTAGTCAAAATAATGCTTATCATCATTTCATCATTGTGAGCAGATAGTCCTTTTGATTTTATTGCAATAAGAGAGTTGTAATTTATTTAAAGCGACATCACGTTATGAACATTCGACCATCTTGATCAAATGTGGTGCTAATAAAGGAAACCATGCATGCTTGCGGGACCCCCGCAAAAAAAAGGGTTGGACGGCAGAGGATTCTCAGACTACAATCTTATCTGAAATGATTTCCAGTCTTCCTACCGAAGGTCGAGGGTTTTCTCCAGGTACTACGGCTTTTTCCTAATAAAAACTGGACGGCATGATATAGCTGAACAATTGCTAAAAGTAGCGTTGAACACCATACACACAAAACGAACAAACATGCAAGGACGGATTCCTGCGGATAATATGTAAAGAAGATTGATTGATTGTATTGATACTGACTATAGCATTATTATTTCAGCTATATTCAGGACCAAAACAAGTGTAAATTTCCATAAATCATTAGTTTTGATAAAAGTACTAAATATTAAGACTGCTTCTAGAAAGGTGAAACGGTTTTAACAAGCCAACTCTTATCGACGTTTACAAAAGGGTCTATAGCGTAGGAGTGTCGCCATGCAGCAAGCAACCTGTGCGCAAAAACTTAGCTGCGTACGCATGACAGTAGCAAACAAAAAATGTTTAAAAGTCAAACTGCTGCTTCTGGAAACCCGTTTTTTGTTGACTTAGGTTTAAGAGGCAGTAAACGTTTAGAGTGCAGAATTTGCCGTTATTTATGTCAAAGACTATGAAGCCTTGAACCTGCCGTAACGAGGAGGTTAGTCGGTTACAGTCATAATATTTAATGCACACTTCAAATTGGGCTAATTACTCCCCTGGTAGTCCGAGAATCCTCTGCCGTCTAACGCTTTTTTTGCGTCCCACGCGAAAAATAAAAATAAATAAAAAGCGTTGGATGGCAGAGGATTCTCGGACTACTCCCCTGGTAGCACTTTCCAAACACGTCACACACATGCAAGCAGTCAATATTGAAACCTATAAAACCTCAAATGAAAGGGCATCCACCACCTGGTGACGCGCTTTACCGCTTTGAGGGTCGAACAGTGGGTACCCTACGATTATGGTCCTAGAATATAAAAAGAGGACTTGTAAATATTAAATTGCTAAGTTAACAAATATAAATCGTTGTTTATTGATTTTGGTGTTGGTGTGATACAGGCTGCCCACGTCACATTTTAGACAGTTTTGATACTATTTCAAAAAATTGTTTGTTTTACAATTTTGCGTAATTTGACTGGAAGCTCAGATTTTGATAGGCTTGCTGTCGTTTGATGGTACAGTTTCATGCAAATACTTATAGCATGAAGCTACAAAATGCTAATTTTTAACATGTTACAACGTTTTTCAAAGCAGCTGTTTAGTCTGTTAAACTATCTACGCCATGAGTTAAACAGTTAGGAATTGCCCAATGCTTTTAGTTATGTGCGATTCTGGCAACAAGATGCACATGTAATATTATTCAGGCCAAAGCATTTGAACAACAACAAATGATTAATAATCTGGTATTTCTGTATAATCAGTAAGAATACGTTTGATTGATTTTTTTTCTACCAGACGACCTGAACCTTTTATTTGACGATGGTACACAACAAGATAATCCGTTATCTGTAGTGAAAAACTGCTCTCAGAATGGCATGCCCCTGATAAACATTATTAGTTATGAAATCTATATATATGTTTTCGTAAATACACTGTCCACTTGTAACTGACTGCATGACAAATTTATTCTGGCGATGAACATTCAACCTATAATTTTTTCTTTAGAATAGAAATTGTATCGTTAGTACGAGAAGCAAATGTTGCTTGTTTATTTGTCACCACTTCACGTGATTTCTTTGGAGGAGGATACGAGTCACGTAAAGACCGGTTAAAAAAATGGCGTGATTTCACGGACTGATGATCCAATTATCAAACCAAAGACCGTATTTTTGACAGAGTTGGTATAATATATTGTTAAACATAATTATGTACTGTAGCTGCTTATGTTTGACAAAGCTACTGAAGTTTTAAAGCTATATATTTAAGGCAATTCTGTGTCCTTATTTAATATGAGTTGATTGACACAAATCATCAGTTAATGAGACGGTTTTTTTTCTTCGTCCTTGTATTCAAGGTCTGTGAATAAAATTATTGATATTTCCCGATTTTATTCGATTACATGTGTGCATATGTTGCAGACTTCAATAAATTAACGTACTGTTTGTTTGTTTGTTTGTTTGATGGTGTTTAACGCCACTTTCAGCAATTTTTCAGCTATATCATGGCGTCCAGTTTTTATTGGAGGAGGAAGCGGGGGTACCCGGAGAAAACCCCCGACCTGCGGTAGGAAAACTGGCAATCCTTGTCAATTAAGATTGTAGTCGAGTACATCCTGCCTGCAGTGAGAATCGAACCCGCAATCTCAGTGTTGACAGACCACGTGATCAATAGAAGACGAACTACCGTGACCACTCGGCCACCGAGGCCCCTAACGTACTGTGATATGTTTTCTGGACAATTTTGTTTAAGTCGTCATAAAACATTTGTTTGATCATTTTATTTGCATACAAAGGATAACACATAAGTTATTCCAACTTAAATGGGTCCTCACTTGATATTTTACATAGTGTTAACCAAGTTTTATAAAGTAAAAAAAAGTTCCCTCACTCGGAGGGATTTCTAAGTGAATCATAAATTTAAAGAATTAGGCCAATCCTTTTTGCATAACTAATTGACATGCTATTGTTCATCTTAATATCTTTGCCTTATGTGTTTCAACGTATGAAAACAATCTCGAAACAATCAGGAGTTGTATCAAATAATAACACTTTCTTGTCAGAGTCATTTTCACCAGTTTTCTAGTCTCAGCGTCATTTTCACCAGTTTTCTAGTTTCAGCGTCATTTTCATCAGTTTTCTAGTGTCAGCGTCATTTTCACCAGTTTTCTAGTGTCAGCGTCATTTTCATCAGTTTTCTAGTGATACTATTGTTTGACACAATAGATACTCTAATAATATAGAAAATAATTAAAGGTGTCTGTGAAAGGAGGCGATCCACCTGGTGAACTATTCAACAATTTCTAGTAAATGCCAAGAGCCTAATAATGTTAAGAGGGTTTTTTTCTTATTCTGTTGACTTGCATTCAATGAGGCGTATAAGCTCTATTTCACAAAGAGCGCCGTTATTTCACGTGATATAGCAACCATAGAATAAACATAGACATGACTGTTTGATCCTTAGTTAAAATTATGTGTAAAACGATAATATGATGCTCATTAGTATATAGCAATGGCATTCGTTGATGAAATCTGCCTTGTAACAGTTTTAATCAAGAAGTGTCCATAATGAACTATCCTTGACATTTACAACACTTTTTCGACCTAAACACAACAACCTTTGAATACTCTGATTTCATCAATTAAATAAAAACCAAAACAATCAACTTGACTCCAATCATAATTGACAAGCATTGCCAGTTCAACTTCTGGAGGTCGAGGTTCTCTCTGGTTTAGGACGAGTTACAGATAGGAGCATAGTAAACTAACGTGTAACGGACGCTCTATAAGTTTATGTTTTGCTATTGAAAACACCAAATATCAATCCGATCAAAATGTAAAATATTACGTGTGCGATGTCACTATGTAACTAAGATTGAGCGACCGAGTAGCAGTGTAGGAGGAATTGCTGTGTAAAGGATAGGTAAACCTTAGTGGAGCCGACGGACATCCACATCATTGTAAACCCCCACTTTTCTAGTGGGATGTATAATAATGTTTGCAGAATGCTAACTATTAAACTAATTACTTGAATTGACTGTTAGTTCAATAAATAATGCGATTTGTGTTGCTTTATCTAATGTGATATGATTGTTAAGTGATGTCTGTTACGGCACATATTGTCGCTCTGCACATATTGTCGCCGATGACAATTTGTGCAGGGCGACAATATGTGCAATCTATTATACAGCATAAATTGTCGTCTGCATATCTGCGACAATATATACAGCATTTACAGCACACATTGTATGCACAGTTATAACATTTTTCTCAGTTTTCTTAAGTGAGAACATGCTGCACCAATTAAAAAATTAAAAGTACGAGGTTGGGGAAGTTGATATAATAAGAGTAAGGTTCATCAAATTTGGTTTCCTGCTGGATTAAAATGTTACCAATATATGTTTGTCATAAAAACTTGAATTCGATTACGGCGACCAATTTGAAAATGAAAAAAACAATCAAAAGGGATACTTAAAAATCCAGAATCTAATGCATTTTAATAAAAATTGGAATATAAGTGAATAGGATATTCCGCACCTTATGACCCACATGTTGACTGACGTTTTACGGTAGTCATTTCAAATCTGCAAAAATGGAAAAATGCTCAAAACTTGGTTTCCAGTTACATAAAGATGTCGCGAATGACTATATGTTTATTATACATGTTTGAAACCGATAATGGCGGCCATTTCGAAATGTCTCTTATGTAAGCCGAATACTTTTTCATACAGATCTGACATTCTGATTGATAACATTTTGTCATGTTAATGACCCCAGAAAGACAGCTAGGTCTGCCTTGTAACTTGACTTACATCCAGAAGTTGACAATAAGGATCGGTTGAAAACAAACATGAACGACATTAACGTCTAACCATGATTTTGTCCCTGACTTTTTGTCCATTGAATATCTCGGATTCTTTTTTCTTATTGTTATCTCTCTAAATACGGAAAACCGAAAAATAATCGAGGTTAGTCCTCTGGAAAACTTTTGATACAAGTTTTACAACTTTTAGCACTGCCATTATATTACAATTGGTTCTTTACGTAAAACACTTTCAGTCAAAAACTTTTTCTTGAAAACCGTGCATTGACTGTAATAAAGGTCTGATCTTTGACATTGAACCTTGGTATTATTACAAGTGCAGCGTAAAAAGAAAGACTATAAGTCCAATCACAAAAATAATTTACTCTTAAAGACGCAACTTTGTTTTTTGACTGAACCTATAGAGCGACTCCTCATTGGACAGTTACGATAAAGTCGTTATAGCACAAAATATTAAACAAAAAAAATCATGAAGACATAGGGCCTTAACCAATGTTCATCTCGAGACAATTAAGGTGAAAGTGTAATGGAGAAACGGGTAGTTTAACTCATAGATAGGCATATAAAAAATAAGAAAAAATAATAAAGGGCTGTTAACAAGACATGAAGTTATTGTATACTAAAAGGTACAAAGCGTCAAGACAAAAATACAAAGTTGTTCTCATTAGTAAGGTATCATGGATTTTTGTGTTATGTTTAAACAGAATTAATAAGGCCTTTTTGAGCAAAATTTTAATGTAACGTCAATATAAAAAAATAACATAAAAAGCCGTTAATTAAGAATGTAAATTATACTTTCATTTAAATTCCTAGTTTATTACCATAAACTAAAAAACCAACCATTTATTTCTATTATCCCTAATAGCGAAATATTGAATATCTATACTGCCTACAACTGTCCTTAGTTTTTTATTATACAGAATTTTGCTTGCGCTTGTGCCAAACGTTTCGTATTTCAAATTGCCTGCACAACCCTTCTACCAACCACACCATGCTTGAAACCATTTTAGAGTCATCCAACATTTTTTTTCAATTCAAGTTCAAGACCACTTCCTCTTCCAGCTCTAAAACAAGTCTTCTGACACTTACTGGATTTGGAACTGTCGATAAAACAGAATAGCTTATATGGTTTTGCGGGTATGGCATATTGTCAACCACTTGTACCATAAAAAATATATATCAAATTAAGAAATGTTAACCACATAGGCGTAGCACACAGAAAAATAGTGATACGGTCAGAGATGTGAAAAGTAGGGACACGGAGTGACCCTTATACCCAGCAAAGCATGGCATTTACGGCAGTGGGTCTGGGGCCCCAAGAAGCTCTGGGGTAAATGGTGCGAATTCCTGCATTCTGGGAGTTTCCTGGCACTAAAATTGAAAATGAGCAAAAAACCGCAATTTTTTTCATTCCTGACTCAGTTAAAAACAGGCATTTTTTATTTCAATTTAGCAAAAAAATGGTGCTGTTTTTCGGTCCAGCTATTTAAACAGGTACAGCATTGCTTTGGATTATTGAACAAAAAATGATTCAAAATCCCTTGTTGACAAGTATTTTAGACAAGTTTTATTCATTATGAGTTAAAGTTAGAGGTATAAGTCTCCATCTCCACTGTTTGACAGAACCAAAATTGAAATTCAGCAGAAATTTCATGAAATAACCGATGACTTTTCTCAGAAAGCCACAAAAAAATTATGTCTTGGCGACAATTTGTGCAGTCAAAAATTTTCCAAAGGCATATATTGTCGCCGAACAACGATAACTAGGTGACCCCAACTTGCGACACAAATTGTCGCCGACGATAATTTATGCAACCGGCGACAATTTATGCTAACAAATGTATGCACATATTGTCGACGGCGACAAGATGTCCAGTACGTACAGACGGTATTAACCGTGAACTCGCGTGGGTTCTTTTAAAAAGCGTTTAAACAAATGTACACCTTTATACGCATTGTTATATTCTTTTAATTTAAATTTTCTTTTTTAATAAAACCGCATTATACTGAAATATAAAAACATAAATATTTTTCTTTCAGCTTTGAAATTTTATTTTTGAATTCAAACCCTGAAGGGGTTTCTGTGTTAAAAAATCTCAACAGGTACTTGAAAATGTCATACTACTAAATTAAACATGTTTTAATCTTCCTTTGATTATCTACTGATCAGATTTATTATTATTTGAAAATTCGAGTAATACGTATCAACGTTCTTTAGAAATCTGTGGGATGAATAGCACTTGAAACACAACGGAAACCTTTGACGGTAAAACTTGTTACAACCAGACAAACTTGTAAAAAAATGTCTAAACACACAATAACAAACATCAAAGAGGGTCATTAGAAATTGTGTATAATTTACATTTCTTTCGTAACTGTTGGAAAACGTGTCTTTTAATTTACTTAATTAAATTAGATACATAAAATATCTTTGACAGATCATTTTATATTCTAAATTGTTCTAGGGGTAGATGACCGCCAAAACTTTAATCTCCGAGTCATGCACCAAGTAAGCTTAATCAATTCAAGAATACACTATCGTTAATTACAGAAACTAATTAAACTGATAATATTAATGTTTTCTGTTAACGAGCAATGTGACCCAGTGCGATCGCTCCAGAACCAGTCTACTGAGTTTTCCCTGACAATAAACAGTTGGCTATATTCACTTATCTATTTAAGTTAATTCAATTACATGGGTCTGTAAGTTTATAGTAACATTGATATTAAGGTCAGTTATTACATTGAAATAGAATGCCATTAATGTGGCTTATCTTGCAATTTGATTTAAACAAAATAGGTCAAACTATATATGATTATAAACTTTACATACATTTCCAACTAATCCATACAGGTAAATGCACATTTTGTATTTCAAATTCCTTACTAATCAATTGAGAACTCAGCGAGAACTGCAAATATGACACAATGAAACTTTATTATAGTATGGTGCATATAGTGCTTGTATATGTAACATTATTATGGTACCTATGCATGTGAACGCAATGGATTTCTGTAAATTTCAAATTATTAAAAAAAAGAAATGTTGAAAATATACATTACTTTTTTTCAATCTGCTGTGAATTAACGATGCTTATGTTGGCTGGTGTCACTTCAACGTGTAAACAAATTTCTATCATATGTTATTATTTTAATACCGAAATTAAAATATCAGTTTGTTATGGCAAAAATCAATAGTGCATATTTATTGACTGAATATTAGGAGAATAGTAACATTATTTTCCCCCAGGCGTAACTAATCGAGGCCAAGCCGAGGGCAATAGTTGTATCCGATGGAAAAATAAACTTACTATTTCCCGAATATCCAGTCAATAAGTATTTTATTATGCGGAAAGTACAACACACACAAATTGTTGGCAATGATTGCTAACACATTTAAAAATAATGCACAAGAAAGGTAGTTTTCATGGCTGAATATATCAGCAATTTAAACACACAACAATGATACAACAATTAAGCAGTCAATTGTTCGTCGCGGCAATAGTTCTGAAAACTTTTGACTGGCCAAATCGAAAATGATCTTGTCAGTCAATAGTTCGTCGCCGGGCAATAGTTCTGAAAACTTTTGACTGGCCAAATCGAAAATGATCTTGTCAGTCAATAGTTCGTCGCCGGGCAATAGTTCTGAAAACTATTGACTGGCCGAAAAGAAAATGGTTAAAATAGCACATTTATTGTAAATTTCAATTCAATGTAATTTATATACTGAGGTGTAATAATAAAAGGACTAATTTATTTAATGGTTGCTTAATGCTTCAGTTGTGTTCAGGACGATTTCGAGTTACCAATAAATCACACGGTAAATGGAACGCAGCTTTTACTATAGTACAAAATATAAAGACATTGGTCTACAGAGAACATTTTGCATTTTGTAACGACTTCAATGTTTACTTGATACATTTTGTACATTTTCCTATAGTGATCCTGAACTTGCAAGGCAAGTGGCCATTTCTAAACACGTCACGCACTAAGGCACGTGGTCAGGCTTTCCGTAGAAAGATAGAAACCCCATCAAAACTGCATCCGATATCTGCACAGCTATTTGGACTGAGCCTGTGCACAGTGTGATTAAATGTATACCATGGACTATGCATACTGCATGTAAAAAATACGATTGATATTAATTTAAGACATTCAAATGTCATGATAGCTTAACTTTGCATTCGAATGTGTGAAGTACGTGGTATTTGCTGCTTCAAGTGCATGGACAATTAAGGAGGATTTTGCTAATCAAATTTCAGTTTTTTGAGTTTAAACATAGATAAAAAATAAATCGTGTTCAAATTCTAAGCCCATAAGCTTTAGAACACGGCCATAAATCTTATTATCGCCCTTACTAATTAAGACTTAATCCTTTCCATTATAGACATTAAATAACGTCAATAGTATTTCTTCACCTCAGTGTTTCTTATCCGATTAGGTTTTTATGTTAGATTTAACACGTGTTTTACTGCGTGAAATATTTTTTTTAATTTAATTTAATTTAAAACAATGGTTACCATATGACTGTTTTCATTACAACTCATTTGCTTCGTCGAGGAGTTATGTAACATCTTGCAGCTTTAATTACTTTTATTTCATGGAGGTCCATAAATTTCATTGTTAACTCAAATACTCGTCCCAAATTTGGTTTTCTCTTTCATTTAATCGTTGGCTTACTCTTATAAGCCATTATTTTGAGGACTGATTCCTTGGCACCATTCAAAGTTTTCGCGACATTGTCACCGACAGTGATAGCTGTTAAGCTAATACAGAGTTACCGTTCTTATTATTCTATTGTATATCAAATGCTATTTTTTTTATAAATCCATTCATGTAGAGTCCAACTGTTTCTACAACAACAGCAGGCTGTATAGAATAACCACTACTTATATATCTTTCATTCAATGTTTTCTTTTCTATCATCTGAGATAACAAATATCATCGACGAATGCTTAGAACCCCTTTTCTATTAAGCAGATCAAAAACGATATGACAACATATTTATGTTTCGTGTTAAAGCCAGATGTTTTTCTTTCTGATAATAAGCAGCATGCAAATTTCATATTAATGAACAGTGTAAATAATCAGAATATAATTTTAATACGATTAGTGCAGTGAAAACATAAGGCACTCTTTTAAAACAGCTGGTTTGTTTGAGCTAATCTAAGATGATCTTGATGATTGTAAATTCAGAATTGTGTTTGTCAGATCGACACAACCAAAATCATAATCAATTACAAAGTGGCGTGTAAATCAAATGATTTTGTATCATAAACAACAAGTACAATAAGAATGTCATCAAGTGTAGATCGGATTATGTTTTTGAACTGATACTTAAAACATTGAAAACATCGTACAAATTTAATCATGACCATATTCTTTGATTAACTCGTTCTCCTCTATACGCACTTTAAGAATGTAATGAAAATTCACTACAAGCCAGACCCCACTTTGCGTGTACTATTTTTGCACTGCCAACGATTTGTTTAATTTATGATTATGCATAGCGCATGTGGCTAATGGGCCAATTACACTTTTGATAAAGGGCATAACATAATTGTTGCTGAGTGTAATCTCGTTGCAACATATATCTATCACTTGAGTCAGAAACTACTGGCAGAAATTCTAGTTCTTTGCATATGTTTATAATTTATTTCGACACAATATTTTCGTTAGAATAAGATTGATTGATTGATTGATTGAAGTTAACTTAATGATCAGCAAGCAATATTTTAGCAATATAACAAAACTAAATACTAAACAGGCTATCAAACCGCAAATATAAAAGTGACCCACTCTCAAGATGTAGTTTTCATTTTGTTTTCGGTAGAAATATATAAATTTTAGCATCTTTATTATATTGCAGGATATACCCAATATATGAATATAGTTGGAAAGTACCAATTCACTAAAAACATTTATACTGCATGCGATATGAATTATTTTTTGTAGTGGTAGGCTTGACGCGATTAAACATTATTTACTTTAGTTTTGTGTATCAGGAAAGACGATGAACTAAACAGAAACTTTACGATTCAATTGATAACAAAAGACAATAAACATTAAAAAAATATCGAAAGGACAAACTGTAAGCCATAAACTACTGGCCTAAAACACAGTAAGGTGAAACATTAAGATGTGGGTTGACCCGGTCGATAGGAGTTTGTCACATTAAGAGATGGGTTGACCCGGTCTATTGGAGTTTATCACGTGAAGCGGTGGGGTTGACCCGGGCAATAGGGAGTTTAATAATATTGCATCCAGTTGTTACCCAAAAATTAATTTTATTTTTGCATAAATTACTTATAAGTTCATACTCGCTTTTTCACCGCATTAAATTACAGAGTCTTGCTAGCTTCTTTTTGTTTTTCCTGCATTCATCAATATAGCCAATCCATCTATCTTGACTTAACGTTATCGTTTTCCTCAAGATCGGGACGTATTGATCCAATTGTCGGCTATTCGTCTTACTATTCGACACTTAAAAGATTAATAATGATATAAATCATTTATGTATCAAGGTCTTCTCCCTTAGTTATTAAATTTAGCATATACTGCTTAACGTTATACAATGAAGATGATGTATTGTTCACATTCGCAACCATTCCATAAATCAACGTATTTTTACAGAAAAAACAAAATCTAAATGTATAAAAAAATGCTGTTTCTAATGTATAATTTCAAATTCAAGTAATTTTTAAATTGTATACTAGTCTTTATCTAGCATGCATGTGACGAGATATATTAACTTATCTGTGCGGCGTGTTATTCAAAGAGAGATAACTTATTTATGTATAATTCTTTCTAGTTCTTGCCTAATTTTAAGTCATGTAAAATGTCGTTATGTCGGGTAAAATGTCAAAACTCTAAAACAAGGTTTTTTTGCTTTACCTGCAACCGTACTAATATAATTATTTGCCTTTGCGTCGTTGCCACAACAACAACCCAATATCTTAACAATACGCAACTTTTATTCCATAAAGATGTTCCAAACAGTTTTAGATAAGATATTAAAAGTATTCGTTGGATGTTAATATCGTCTCTATTTTGATTACATTCTATTCATCACAAATTAAAATAAGTTCGGATGAGTTAATTACTTACTTTGTGATTCCTTTTCATACTATATATTAACAAGGTTTTATTTGTACTCTGTTCAACATAAATCCAATAAATAAGTAATTTTGTTCAATATATACGAATGTCTGATTGTTTTTAACCACATGTAACAAGTAACTGGAATCAGTCATTATTGATTATTTATTTAAGGAATACTTCAAATTTCTGAACAGATTATACGATATAATATGGTTTGGGTCTGTTTACGCCTAATAAACCGCGAAAATAGTTAATTTTAACTATAAATCTTATCAATTTTTGCGGTAAAAACGTCGATGACGTCGTGGAACTATTTGAATTTTAACGGCGTTAGAATAGGTCAAAGGTCACGCAAGTTATTTCTTATAATATGGGTTGCCCAATTTGAATTGACCAATCAGATTTCAGCTTACAAAGCAAATTAAATTATATATATTTATATACATGAATGATTTTTACTCGTCGATTTTAAAGCTCAATTAAACAGGACTTCATTAGGCCACACATATTTTGCGTCTAATAAAGTAAAATATTATTTGGAACTTGCCTAGATTATCGATTCCCCGAACTTTTTGAACAAACACTTCGCTGCTTGATTTTTTACACATAGCTTATTAGAGACTATTTTATTGTATACCAGTAGATGTTGTCAGTTCCACAGCAATATTAATACAACAAAACACTTTATTTTGAGGAAATGTATTAGGCATTAAAATGTATGGTCGTTGGACATTTTTACTAGTTTCCCGCCCTTTCTCAGCCTCATCACAAAATGAATCTCATATTTATATATAAATATATGATTTAAATATACGTGTACGTCCTTGAGGTTCCTAATACAGATACTTGTATATTAGTCTGGAAACGAAATTAAACTTTGAGAAGCATCAAGATTTGTTTGTTGATTAGATTTTGATTTATGTATAGTGGATATAAAATACAATTCATAAGAAGTATGTTTATACATCTGTTTTATTGCAATAACAAAAATTGCATTTATAATTCAAAGCGCGACAACTCGACATGACAATAGTTTGAAAACGTTAGTTACAAACAAAAATAATACTACCATCAAGTTGTGACTCTTAAAGATTTTTACCCATGCTTTGGCAAATATAAGGGAGGGGCGCAAACCGCCACGCCCTCGTTACGGTAGTATTTTTGTTCATGTAAATACCTTGGTATAAGAAGAAAGAATAACTTGCGTGAACAGTCGCCTTAAAAGTTTGATACGTCACTGTGACAAAACGACGATACGTTGATGTTATAGATGCGAAAAATTTTAAAAACAAAAAACACTGGAACATAAATAATTATGTTTCCCCATCTACAGTTCCTTCATTTAGTAAACATAATGATATCTTATCGATTTTTCGTCAACTATAATCAAGAGGAGAGGATTAAACATATATAGTCCGAGCTAGAATCCTCTGCCGTCCTATGCTTTTTTTGCTTATGAAGAGCTCTCTGACATCCCACGCAAAAAAAAAACGTTGGACGGCAGAGGCTTCTCGGACTAAAAAATATACTTTCCCAAACAAAGAATCGCTACATCCGAATATATTTTTCCAAATGTGACTTTTATTTTTTATAATATTTAAATGGATATCCTATTATTGAATTTTGTCTCATGATACACCCGTTGCTGGACGCTAAACAACCATAAAATGAATCAATCCCAACAGTGACTGTTATTAGCACGTGAACATTTGTAATCATGCAGGTTGTGTACTACGCTGCACGAGGAAGTCCTATATGTAGGACAGTTTCACGTGCAAATTGTAGCTTATTTTAAGCGGGTTTGATGGGTATAAAAGAGTTAATTTTTTTCATCCTGATATGACAAGACTATATACAACTCCAAACTGTACAGTCATGTGGTCAGTCATCCTCACAAGTCAGGGTTTCTGTGTCCTGACTTGTGAGGATGGTGGTCAGGTCGAATCAACGCAACACTTTCTATGTACAATCAGTTCAGAGCAGAAACATTACACGCTATTAATTATACCTTACATGTAAATGTAAATTTGTTATTTTATGGGTCAGATCACTTATCTTTAGATAAAAATATAAATGTTTTAAACTTATTGAAGGCTTCATTGTTCGATGCGAACGCTTTTGCTTCTGAATAAGTGCACTTCATAATTTTCACAATTTTCATGATGTTCAATTCATTTTTAATTTTTTCTCTAATATGTTTTGTGTGAATTTTCACCGCAGTTCTTTCACATGATATGCTATGTAAACTTATAAAATGTCTTAAATCCAAAAGGAGACGGATTACTAAAAGCTTTAAAAAAAGCTTAGTTCCGAATCCTCTCATAATATATTGTTGTTAAATGTTGTTTTTCAATGTAAATATATATAATAAATATGTTTAAACTATATACAGCTAATCATAATGTCATCATCATTTTGAAATTGTACGTTTAAACATGCTGAAAGGCTCGATATTTTTCTAAAAAATAGTTGGCTTTTTAAATATCATTAGTTCTTTGACAGAAGCTTAAACAGTACAATTGTCACAATAAAATAAACACAGAAACTTGCTAAAGTTATGAAGAACGCGCATATGTCATTCGAGGATTAATTTACAAAACGTTATACTTACCTCTACTTACAAATAATCCGCAAACCAATAGAAACTGCAAGAACATCTTCCATGGTTTGGTAGAGGCAACAACTGTTTTCATTGTAATTATATCATCGCCATTATCAAAATGTTACACACTGACTTAGTAATTGTTTCCTCAATAGACCGTGTAGGTGTCAATACAATTATAGTAGATCTTGTTGAAGTCCAATAACCGATGCCATGAAGCATATTACTACAAATTTACATGTAAACCCATAATGGTACTTGACATCAATAAGATTTTATTTACTGTAATACAATTCATCCGTTTGGTATACAATTGCTAAACACTTAGTTGAATCGGTCTCCAAATTACTCAACATAACAAAATCACAAATTGATTTTCGTTGCTGATCAAATCAACGCGTATAAATATCGACCGTTAACACCAACATGATATACTGTAGACAAATTGTTTCTTTGGGGAAGAAGCTATATATTTGTTCTTTGGTGGTTTTATTGTTAAGGTCATACAGGGATATATTTTGCCTTGATTAAAACAAACGCCCTTTAGTGGTGATTTCATCAATCAAGTTGGCATGAATAAACGATTGCAAATCAAATAAAACAAACTCACAAAACACTAATCCAGAATAAGGAGAAACAATAAAGGAATATTATCACATTTAGAAATTTGTGCTAATTAACAGGAAATTAATTGAAGAAAATATTTGTATCCTGTATTGCACTCCCTAATTACGAAATTTTCTTGGTTTTCTGTACGATTCATTTCAGTTGCTTCAACATACTTATAATGCATTTAACGGAACGAACAAATGTCATCCTTGCACGCGAAAACCGCACAAATAGTATTTTCTTTAGTTAATGTGATTTCAAGATTGTCTATAGAATCAATCAAATGGACATTGAACGATAGTGAAAAACTCGTATAAAAACCAAGCACGCAATGAAACAACGATGTATTAAAAGGTATTGAAGTTTTATTTTGTTTATGAATACGTTTCATGCCAGTCTATATTTATTCAGTGTCGCAACCCGACTTACATTCTATTTCATTGCTTATACAGTTAACGTCATTTTGAATATTGAGTATTTTTTATATAATAGCACGTTTTATTATTTTAGGAAAAAGAAGGATATTTATGGTTTGTGTTACTTCAAAGTAATTATGACAATCCGGAAATTGCTACAGACATATACTATTGATTAAGGGAAATTTCATTTTGAGGCGATCCTCTATTAGGTTAATTATTGGACACATCGCACCTGGTTCATATTATACAATGAGATAAATATGTTTCATGCAAGATGAAACTATGTTAACTAAGAATTGGAAGTTGTTGATAAAGAGATTTTAGTATTTTGTTTTTATGTAGAAAAAATGCTCGTCATACATGTATATTTTTTAAGACATATCTTTGATCAAAGTATTTAGTTTTACTATTATAAGAAAAAATTGAAATGATGCTTGACGTAAACTGACAAACTGTCACTGTCAGATGCACTACTGTGCACGTTCACTAACAATCAAGTCTTAGGTATGAAAACTGGATTGATATGTAAGTGTTTAGTTCTTACAACATTCAAGTTGCTACTTACTCATGGATTCATAATGGCAAGATTATAGTTATAAATATAAATTTACCGTCGTCATTGTGACTTAGTTCCCCGTTACGTAATATCTTTGTCACAAAGTTGTGTTTGTCTTAAGCACTTTCACTTCATTTACATCATGTATCTTACGACATCTTTTTTTCTGTACTATATGGACAAGGCAATCTCCGAATCAAATTAATAAAACTTACAATGACAAGAAATAAAGGAATACAAATAAAAAGTATGAACATGGCAATGTATTAAGTATAATATTCCAGTGAAAAACTTACAAATAATTAGCAATATTTTCCGTTACAAGGAAACATTTTTACCTGGATGATTGGTTGTAAAAAATTGAGTAAGGTCCTGCAATTCTGTAAAGATCTGAATATCATGTGGATTCATGGTCCTAATTTTACTTTCAAATGGTCTAAATCAATCTTTGTTTGATCGATGTTCACACATACCGATGTGTTGTAATTAATCCATAAATTTCGAAACAGACGAAACATAGAAAAGTATCAAATGAGTTTGGATGAAAAATACCCAAAATTTTAGAAAGATCATTTGTTCTTGCGATTTCTGGTACAGATTACCTAGTACAGATGGGCTCAGGCGAATACATAGGTACTCATCGCGTCATTCAATCAAACGCATAAAACAATGGTAACCTTCTTGTTTAACGTTCTCCTTTCTGGCGTTTTGATTGAATGACTGAGGGAATGGAGTCTTAAACAATAAGTATTTAAAGGATAAAGCGATATGAAAGTTGTTGGTTTATCCAATCAAAACGACTGAAACAAAAACAAAGTTTACATTATCGCTGAGTCATAGGTAGTATTCCCTATGCCTGGATTTGACTTTTCCCTAGACAAGACAATGAGTAACTCGACGGGTGTCTAAGAAGAGACAGGCTCTGCTTACTCGTCCGGAGCACCTGAGTGCACCCATGGTTTTTATTGGGTTCGGGTTACTCTCTTTCGGCGTTTTATATTTTGGTTTTTGTGTTGTGTTTGTCTATATTCTGGATTTGTAACTGTACCTTGGTTTTTGACTCTTGTTGTTCGGTCGGTTTTCTTTGCTATTCTCTTATATGATGGCGTCAGTTTTATTAGATCTGGAAGACACAGTACCCGGTGAAAACTTTGATGTTCGACCGGGAAACTGGCAATGCTTGTCAGTTAACTTTGAGTTGAGCACACAGTGCCGCCGTAGTGTCGAACCTGAACCTATAGTGTTGACAAGCATGTGATCAATAGTATATGATTAATTACCTTAAAAATTGCCGGCTACCTTTTCTGAAAGATAATCATTTCGGGTAATTTGGAGTCTAGATTTTTATGATTTGATGGATATATTTTCTACAAGCGCAATAAATAAGAGTTCTTTTAAGTGGACATGAAGTTAAAAAAGATTTAAAAGTTTAGTTTTTCTCTAAATTGTGAGTCATGGTCTTTTTAAATTTTAAAGTCGTATATTTTATTTGGAAGCAGAATATTTTTTATTATAGCATATTTATTTCTTAATTGATGACTGTTGAGTATCCTCAACAACAACATTTTAGAATATATAAAGCAATAATACTATAACATTTTATGATGTTTTATCTTTCTCTTAAAATTGGGAAAAGGCTTTTTCCATTTATATATATATATATATATATATATATATATTATTTTAATCATCAATGGGGTTCGTCATTTATATTAAAAGTTGAATATTTCTAGAATACAAAACAAGTTGCACACGCTTAGTATGATTAAGTTTTGTATTAGTAATTATCAGTTGTTGTTGCATGGGTGTCGAGGTTTAGATGTCAGTCCATGGTCGTTTTTATCACTCAATTTTATCCATCTAAACGGATTTGAAAGAAACGCTTTCAACAATTAAACTTTTATCGAGGTTTAGATGTCAGTCAGTGGTCGTTTTCATCAGTCAATTTTATCCATTTTAAACGATTTGAAAGAAACTTCTTCAAAAATTAAATTGATGTAATTTTTTTCTAAAGTTATAGCGATTTTTATTGTTTTTTATATGGCAGTCAATAGTCGTTTTCATCAATCAATATTGTCAATTTTTAATTGGATTTGGAAGAAACTGAATTTATTGTAATTTTCTGATAGTTTATCCCAAACACCCCAACAAGTTGCATCCGATCGTATAAAAACTGTTAGGTTGTATTTAAAATTTGTTGAAAAGGTTCCATTAAAATTATATTGGCTATCAAAAAACCAAAATGGCTTCATTATACGTCATTCAAATAACGTGATGTCCTCGATAGTTGGATATGGTAAACTTGCAATGTAAAAGATTCAAAACTTTGTTAGTAGGTTCTTTTCTTTTTATCAGCAGGTTATGAATAACTAAAAGAATAGATATATAAAAACAACCATAGTATTTAACTACAATAATGCATTATTAACACTGCATGAATATCACTGTTTCTAGCTTAATCTCTGTACCTGAAAAATGTGTACATTAGGATCTTCACCGAATGTTTAATGACAATAGTTATGGCTTTTATAAAATTAACCGATATAGCTTACTTTAGTAAGGGACCAACCCCGTTTATTGGAGATGATTTCTTATTTGGGTACAATTTTGGTTTCGTCCAGAAGCTAGCAAGGCACCTAAAGGCGAGGTATGCCACTGGGCAGCGACATTATTTAGTAAATACTTTAATGGTACTTTGAAATACATATAAAACGTGCTGGATGATAAATTATTAAGCAGTCGTAAGTTAAATTTTCCAAAATATCTCAACCTGGTATTGATCATTATTACTACCAGTGTACAATTTTGTTTAACCAAAAGTTATCAAATAACAATGAAATAAGGTAGAGCTGTTTTAAGAAATTGACACAGGATAAGACAAAGTTTGTTTCAAAATCGGTAATTGCTCGCCTTATAGGTCACACTTATTTCCATACAAGTTAAACGTTAAAGTGTTAATAAGTATTTTTTAAGTATTGTTGCAACACAGCTCGTCTAAGTTTTCATAATAAAATTATATTTTGAGATAAAAGGCGCTAGAAAGATGAATAATTGCTAAATTTCTAAAATGACAGCTTTGCTTTGAATTAACTCCTTTAATCTAATAAATGTCAAAGTAATAATTTTGTGGGAACCAACAACTGTACAAGGCATTCCAGAGTTATACATCTTTGAATGATAAATTCGAAGGCATTCGTTAAGAGACTACCTAATTAGCATGCATATGCGTTGAAAACCAATTTATTTCAAATCAATTATTTTGAACTGCGTGGACTAATTTCTACAAGTTTAAAACGATTATATAAACAACGAATTTTTCAGAAATTTTCAAACTAAGTCGTGAAAGATAGCTAACTTGTTGTTGTTTTAATTTTGACGGCTTAACATGTGTGGGGTACTGTCTGTTCAGGTTCGATTTCCCCGAAAACTTTAACTTAGATACATTAACTAATTTTCTATAGGATGACTTACCGATATTACACCCGTCAGCTACTATTTTTGAGAGATTTGTTATCAAATGTAATGAACAATTACAACAGTGATAAATAAGTTGTGTTAATAATACAGCATTTTCGCAAGCTAAATGTAATGATCCGGTCCCCCTAAGTGTGGGGAGACCGTATCGTAACCCTTTGATATCAAAGATTACAATACAGTAACAAACATGAATTTTTGTATTAAAATAATAATAACGAATAAACATTTATATCTACCAATGTTGGCAATATTGTCCACTATCGTTAAATAGTTTGTGTTTTAATTGAATACAATATGTAAGTTTCGACAACTATTTTTTTGGTTCATTTTGTAAACAAAATATACATGAATAAATTGTTTAAGTAATAACCATTTATTCAGCTACAGGAACTTAATACATTTAAAATATATTACACAATATAATATTAATATAATAAACAATATTATAAATAATAATACTTATTATTATTATATAATTATTATATAAACATCTAAATCAAACAAGTCTTTCAATGTTTAAACTATATGTAAATCCTCAATGTTTTGCTTCTTTCATTTACATATATCCTTACATGTTTGCTTATCTAATTTGTTTATATACAGCCGTTTCTGCATGCACAACGAATTTTGCACAGCGTAATTTGGGTTGCGATATTTAAGAAAGCAATGTTGCATATTAAATAACCATTTTCTCAACATGTACAATTTTATTAATTAGTTATTACGGAAAATAAGGAAGAAGGTACAACAGAATCTTTATGGCCAAGAATTAACCATCCAGATGTTCATACAAAATGACATGTGATGTCTAAAGCTTGTTAAAATTAAATACTTTTTAATGAGTGTACATATGAACATGACTTTTTATATACTCGTAATCATTAATTTTTATTGGTACCGATGTATATTTTATGTCAAACTGAGATTTATACAGTGAATTATTTTGCAGAGGCGTGTGCTTGCTGAAAGACGAAAAAGGCTAATGAAGCAAGTCTTTTGACAGTTAATCTAATTCCTATGTAAATGTTATAATTACCATAATGAATTTTCGAATGTTACAGGGTTGCTGTTACACAGATCTTGACAAATATTGTAGGGTAAGCTGTATGATGCGTACAGTGTGGGTGTTGAATTGCCAACCTCACCATTGGATAGCAGCCAGCTGCGAAAGGGAAACAACCTTGTGCGTTAGACTACCCTTCCAATTAACAACAAGACCTAAGGGACCAAGATATGGGATCCTCTACGAGGTGGCAGATGGTAACTGGGTACCTTGCGGTCCCAGGCAGAATCACAAGGTCTTGGAGGAATATAGGCCCTATATGCACGGTATGCTAGGCCCATCGGTGTGTGGATATTCCCTGATACCTGTAAACCTAGATCCCAGCTATGGGTTAAATAGTTCCACTGACTTGTGGAAATATTTTGGTTTACCAAAGGCTACTGGAAGACACCAAGACAGAAAATCGGGATAAATGCAGTCCGTTAGCATTGTCAGTACAATCATCTACGTAAAAAAAAACCCGAAAGTAAAACTCGGTCCAACTGAGAGAAGGTTGGGTGTTGGGCTAACTACCCTACCCAAGAAAAACATCCTAGTTACAGAAACGTCAACATGCATAAATAGAGAAAATTCTGTTAAAGGTCTAATGGACGGCTCTGGCCCACATGGAAATATGACAGCTCCTAATGAAAGTCCACCTTGGGAAGTTAGAAGAAAGTCTCTTTAGGCCGAAAAGTAACATCAAAATATACGTCTGGAATGTCCGTACAATTTATGATGTGTCCAAAACTGCACAAGTTACCAACGCTATGCAGCAATATGACATTGATGTTCTAGGTGTAAGCGAGTGCCGATGGACAGGATCTGGAAGGATGAAACTAAACTCTGGTCACACAATACTATACTCAGGCCATCGGAATGACCACACCAGAGGAGTAGCTATCATCAGAAAAAAAGAAGTGACAAAAACATTACTGGAATGGGAACCTGTAAATGAAAGTTTAATAATGCACCAACTAATGATATTGATTAGGAGACAAAAATGGACTTCTATGAACAGCTTCAATCCATCATCTCTTAACTGTCACAGCATGATATGGTCTTGATAACACCATTGCAGAGCACATAATGGGAAACACGGATGTGGGACCTGCAATGAAAATGGAGAATTCCTTGTAGATTTTTGCTTGAACAATAACATGGTTATAACATCTTTCATCATCTGGATATACACAAACTTACCTGGAAATTTCCAGATGGTAGAACAACAAATCAAACTGACCAAATGCTGATCAATAGGAAATGGAGGAGGTCACTACAAAATGTTAAAGTAGCTAGAGGTGCTGATGTAAAAATTTATCACTATCTGCTTAGAGCCTCTATAAAACTGAAACTCAGAAAAACACCAAAAAAGCAAACATCCGTAATAATCTTGATATACCAAGATTAAATGCACCAACAGTCAGAAAAACGTTCAATCTTGAACTTAAGAACAGGTTAAGTGCATTAACATATACGAACAACAATGAAATTTCAATAAAAGAACATTGTAATAACATCAAAACTGTTAACAATGAAGCAGCAGAAAAAGTGTAAGGCTTCCAAACAATCAAAAACAAAGAATAGCTGTCTGAAAATACCTTGCTAAAAATTAAAGATCGAAAGGTTATCAAGAAGAAAATATTAAACACAAAGTCAAAAAGACTACAAGAACAACTGCAAGCAAACTACAAGTCAAAAGACAAGAAGGTGAAAAGAAGTGCAAGAAACGATAGACGTAACTGACGTTACTTTGTTGACAATCTGGTCGGTGAGGCAGAAAAAGCAGCAATCTATGTAGAAATGTGTACTGTATACAAGATCACTAAACAGTTAACTGGTAACAGAAGTGCTAAAGTCAGTCAAGTCAAAGATAAACAGGGAAATGTTTTAACAAAAGAAGAAGAACAAGCAAAAAGATGTTTAGAACACTTCAAAGAGGTACTGAACTGTCCAGAACCATCGGACAAAGCCACCATATGATAAAGACACAAGCCCACCAACTCTAGATGAGATAGTTAAAGCCATAAAAATGTTGAAAAACAGAAAAGCTGCTTGAATTGATGCTATCCCTGCTGAGTTACTAAAATCAGATCTAAATACATCAGCCAAAATTTTACATCAACTCTTTAAAAGCACCTGGACCAATGATACTGTACCATCAGACTTGAGCAAGGGCCTTATTGTCAAACTACCGAAGAAGGGGAATTTACAATATTGTGAGTATCTGAGAGGAATTTCTCTACTTTTTGTACCGAGCAAAGCCGAATCGCTACTGCAGTTGACCAAAAACTAAAGGAAGAACAGTCTGGATGTATCCTATCTCCCATTCTATTCTTGACGGTAATTGACTGGATACAAAGGAACACAACATCGACTAGAAATGGAATACAGTGGACCATGTTTAAACAATTGGAAGATTTGGACTTCGCTGACGATCTGGCAGAAATATCAACAACACAAAGACAATTACAAGAGAAAACAAATACTCTAAATTTATTTGCCAAACAGACCGACCTAAACATCAATATAGACAAAAAAAAATAGTAGTGAACTATTGACAAACTACAAAATGTCGATGAATTATATACCTCGGAAGAGTCATCGGCAATGACAATGGTACACAAACAGACATCCAAGCCAGATTAGCAAAAAACCCGTGCAGCCTTTCATAGACTTCAGCCCGTCTGGAAGTCACGAAAATTTAGTATCAACACCAAAGTGAAGTTATTTAACAGCAATGTCAAGCCCGTCCTCTTGTATGGTTTGGAATTCTGGAGAATAGTACAGAGCGACATATAGAAAGTAGAGGTATTCCACAACAGCTGCCTGTGAAAGATCCATATAATCTTCTGGCCTAACAAGATAACAAACATCAAGCTGTTGCGAAAAAGCAAATGTCACAGCATCGCTACTCAGATCAAACGGATGGCTGGGTCCTGTGCTTAGAATGCCCAGCGAGAAGATTCCCAAAGTAGCGCTTAACTGGACACTATCTGTAAAAAGGAAGCCCAGAAGACCACGGATGACCTGGAGGGTTACCGTCCAAGAGGAGTTTCAAGAACTTGGATACGCCTTGGGGTAGGCTCAGCATCTGGCAAATGACAGGGAAAAGTGGAAGAAGTTTGTTGTTGCCTTATAAACCAGCGGGGATGAAGAGGATAAGTAATGTCTTACAGATGTTGACAAATATTCTTGGGTAAGTTATCGGTCGCTTCTTCCGTTCACGTTGCTAATTGGTTTGTAGCATGTATAAAGGTTTTTGTTGAACTTGCTTGTAACACATTTAGATATGGCTCATTTAGAATTTTTACTTCTAACTACGTTTCGAGATATTTAGACATACTATAAACGTGACAAACTTGCGTACGCAAACAAGGCCACCTTGTTAAAAGGAAAACCTTCGAATTAAAATCATTTGTGATGCTGGGTCCAAATGTTATGAGCCATGAACTCGATACAGTACCATGACGCAATTGTCAATGTTAAGACGGATCACGTGTTTTGGGTATGTTCCAAAACTTCTTCAGTTATATAGTACCTAAAATGCAAAAAAGTCAGAAAATTATACGGTATAGCTCTACTATTGTTGTACACACTATTATCATATTCTTTTCATCTATATTGTATACGTTTTGCCAAATAACCACTATGAATTAACTGTGTAAATGGTGGTTCATAAAATGACCCTTTGACATATTGTTCTTGTACACGAATATTTTCTACCATTAAACATTAAAAATTAACTAAGTCGGTTAACCGGAAGTAGGTAATCGACAGACCTAAAATTGAATCCAACGTTATGAAAGGCCATGCTGATGCTGCATACCAAATATCAAGATGCTGTGATTAGTAGTTGCTGAGAAAACTGTAACAGCAATTTGTTCCCCGCCCGCAGGCCCGCCGCCCGCCAGATATTCACCATTTTATAACCCGGATTTTCACTCCGTGAAATCCGGCCTAAAATGGAAATTTGAAATAACCTGCATCCAAGCAAACACTTAACTATGGATGTGAACAACGAAAATATTCCATTCTTGCTATTCTTGATTTATTAAACGGAAATACGATTTCAACATTAGTTAATTGTAAGCCGAGTGACACGCATATGTATCTTGATTTTCATTCGTGCCATTCTATATGGAAAGTAACATTCCGTATAATTTCATATCTAGAATAATTTCTCTTTTCCTTGAAGACCATTGAAGGCTTGAACACAGGTTGCACTCTGTTGTTTTTTTGAAGACATATCATTACTAACACAATCTTATTCACAACAGTATATTACATGACCGAAAAGTTAAATATAATAAAATTCAAATAATATCAATTGTATGTACACATAATCATCGGAATAAGAATATAAAAGGATGTCAATCTATTTGAATGCAAATCTAAATCCTGCAATCAATATTGGAACAAAAAATATAATATAAGTAAGAAGACAATCTAAAAGCGTTTTGTTTTAATACTGAAAACAATTTCAAAGTATAAAAACTTTTAAAACAAGTTCAAGTTTATTAAAAGGACCCACCTGAAAACATTTACAGTCACGTCTACCTGTTAGTGCACCATACCATACCTGCTAAGTTACCTCAGCGTGGAAGTCCATAATAGAATGATAGAACCACAGGATTATTAAGGCACTTTTAATTATATTTTAATTGTCGTAATTTTTCATTCTTGTGTAATAATTTTTTTTATGTTTTCAATATCTTTAATAACTTTTATATAGTAATATAAACGAGTAATATATGTTGATTGACCTGGGGTTAAATTATACTAAACTGTGTAATAGATTACTTTGAGTTTATTTCTATAGAATGTATATTGTTTGTATTGCATCGTGTTGTCATTCATGGATTAATGTTATACTTCTATTGCCTATTCTCTTTTAGAGAAGATTTCAATTTTTAGACAAAAAAAACCATCGATCCCAACTTATTAAACCATGAATGTGTCTAGCTGTACAGTCACACAAATATATATAACATTAGTTAGCTTGTAATTGTATCAGGCATAAAGACTAGGGAAATGCCGAATTCAAAATACAAAGTTATATTTTATCGACAACACATTAATTTTATTTTTATCAAGCGACTACAAATGCGTTTATTAATTTTTTTATAATTAAATTCTATACAAGTCTTGATATAAGTAAATGTTATTGAAGAAGAATCAAAAACATGGGTTTATAAAGGATGTTTTTATCAAGCCTTGTTAGCTTTAGGCATGTTACTTTTTAAAGGTAATAGTAATTTAATATGAAAATAATAATGACATAAATGCGGTACTTGTATTCAGTTAGCTTTAGTCATGTTCCTTGTCAAATGTACAAGACATTGTACATGAAAATAATAACATCAATGCGGTACATAATTCTTTTTATTTATTATTATAACTTTGAAAGAAAGCCTTTTTGACAAATACTCGGGGCATGGTCACTTAGTATATAATGGTCATTCTGTCAACTGTTTCCAATTTGAATTGGTCTCTGTGCTGTGTAATACCTGAATTACATGACTTGTGAATACAATACGGAAACATCAATGCAGATTTAATGTTTATTTATAGTATATAAATGATTTTTTGAAAAACAGGAATTTGTATGTGTTATTTAAGTCGGAAGAGATACCGCCCTTCAAATAGAATTATCAGTCTTTATATATCATTATCTCCCATCTTGTATCTCCCAGCAGATTGCATTTATTTCGTTGTGTTACAGCTACATGCTTTGCACATTTGAGCACGATCATTTTGGATAAATTTTAATTTACCCGCAACTCCACGCTAATCAAATTTCAATTCTGGCAAAGGAAATTGTGAATCTTAAGGACTTCACGTTTTATTATGTTTTCCGATTTGTTTGTATTTTCTCATGCATTTGTTATAGCCAACTTCAATGGAGATGAGGGGCCTCGGTGGCCGAGTGGTCAAGGTAGTTCGTTTACTATTGACCACGTGGTCTGTCAACAATGAGATTTCGGGTTCGATTCTCACTGCAGGCAGGGTGTACTCGACTCCAATCTTAATTGACAAGGATTGCCAGTTTTCCTACCGCAGGTCGGGGGTTTTCTCCGGGTACTCCGGCTTCCTCCCCCAATAAAAACTGGACGCCATGATATAGCTGAAAAATTGCTGAAAGTGGCGTTAAACACCATCAAACAAACAAACAAACAATGGAGATGAGTTATTTATTTAAGTAGTTTAACCTTTGTAATTCCGATAACATTTTATTTGAAACCACTGGGTCGATGCCACTGCTGGTGGACTGTAAGTCCCCAAGGGTATTATCAGCCCAGTAGTCACACTTCGGTGCCGACAGGAATATCATTGATTCGTGCAATAATGTAGTGATAGTCTAAGTTAACTTCCCTGATATTTCCAAACATTATTTTAATTTTTTAGATTTTCTTTTTGCAAGGTGTAGATAGCCTTAGCTTGATTAGTATAACGTTTTGAAATTTTGTTGATAAAGCTCTTTGTTGATAAACACCTTAATCATTTTGGATGTCTAATATTGTTTGGGTGAGAGCGCCACTGATGAGTCTTGATTAGACGAAACGCGCTGGTGTAGTGAATTCTATTTACCTTGGTATCTTAAATAACATTTGATTAAGTTCTGTAAAAACAAAGTCGTGGAGATGCTTTCTGATGTTTGTAAATATGAGTCATATGCCTTACAAATGACAATAATATCCTCATCTTTGTCGGGATGGGTCCTTTATTATAGAAGTTAAAATTTCTATCTATTTGAATGAATATATGTTTAATGATTTTTGATTTGTGTTTTCGCCATTTAAGTAATAAATGATATTTTTTCAATTCAATGCTGAGTTGCATCTTCCTTCGCATCGAACGGTGCACATCATGTGTTGAAATAAATTTGTTTACTAAATGTTGTATATACATGTAGTTGGCAACAAACTATTGTGAGGCGCACGAAGATAACTAATTGGTCTTTATCTATTTATTTCTTCACTCGATCAAAATTGTCAACATAACTCAGATTTAATACAAACACTGTCTTGTTCATTAAGTTCATTACCAAAATATAACATATACGTATCTTGTCATTAATGGTCTTTCTACTTCTGTTAGCCGAAACAGTGCCACATACAACCGATGCAGATAAGGTTCCACAAATTATATTCATTTTAAAATAAATGTCTATGTTCAATTGTCAAATATTGATCCATAATTGTTCGGTAAGCAAACAAGGTCTATATTGAACATGTATACACCTAGTAAACTCACACTATTTTTACAAAACGTACATACATAAAAATATACAAAATATAAGTACATATAATACTGTCATTAGTTGAGTCCATGTTTCAACCGTTATATCATATACACACTGCAACGCACAAAACCCAATCTGGTTTGTTAGGGTTCCAGACACCTTAAACAAATACTTGTCATATAGATTATTCCATTCAGTTCTCGCAAACAAATAACTATTCAACATAAACATTTTCTTAGTTATTAACTGGATAAGGTCGGAGCAGACGACATAATAGCGGTTGTGGACAAAACAGTCAAAGTAACACATATCCATAAACATAACCTATCTAACACCATGGCAGCAAAACGCCACTCCCCTCTGAGTTCCAAATCGTCATCCTCACGTTTACATTTAGCAGTAATCTTTCTAATTTCTCTTAGGATCGCACTTAAGTCAGATTTTGGACTTAAATATGGATTTTCTTCCCTGGGCGCAGTAACCCGACGAACATACGCGCCATTTTCCACTCGCATTTCTTCATCTGCTTCGACAAAGTTCGTAAGCAAAATTCGTGACTGTCTTTCTTGAAGCATAGCATCTCGAAGTCGAAGACTTGAAGTTAAACTGGATGAAGATCCCTTTCGGAACTCCTTCATATCTCTTCCTGGTCTTTTCATATGAAGACACCAGGCCAACCATCCATTTATGTATCTGCGTATCTGCAATTTATATATTGAATTGTTTTATAGAAAGATGAGCAAATATACTACTGTTTAACACTTCCTGAACTTTTGCTTGTTTATATTTTTGTGAAGTAAAACCAGTTGATGTGTGCAAAGGTTTATAACAGTCATGTGAAGCTGAAAAGAAGTTTATTAATTATTATATTAAAGTTGTTTTTAAATCAGTTTAGTGAATATTAGCCATAGTGCGCGAAAGTCGCTAAAACACATATTCTTCGATCCCTATTATAGTCGTGTTTTTATTAATAGCCCGAAAAACGAGTTTGAAATGCAGCTTTAATAACTACTTGTCATTTGTGTATGTATAGAACATGTGCTTGCAAAGACAATAACATATTGAATTGATATTACCTCACATCAATGAATTAAAACATATCACAATCCTTTAAAGTGATTTTGTTTCACTTTTCAGTTCTAACAATATGAAAAAAGAACACTGAATTGTGTGCTTTATTTGGAAATGACTAGTTATTGTTCTATGTCGATGCTCTTATAAGTTTTCAAAATGTAAAATGATTTCTTTAGATAGATTAGTCGATCTAAATGTGAATGTATCACTTAATTGATTGATTAATACTTGACGTCAACCAAGCTATAACATATTTGTATAATTAACCAAAATACATGTAAACTGTAGATTGGTCTTCCAGGTTAAAAAAAATAAACATACATAAAAAAGAAGATAGGAATACAACAACAAATTATATTAGTAACATACCCAGTCAGGCATTCGGTATGTTTCTGGCCCACGATAATGAAAGTTCAAAACAATAACTGTAAACATCACAGACAAAGAGCACATTATCATAATACAGCAAAAATAAATACCTGAAAAAAATTACATTTACGTTATAACCTACTAATACAATCAGCTATTGTGTACCAGTTTAGTGTTCTGGTCCAAAAGTTGCAATTCGTGTTAGCATTACTATCATACACTAACGAAATAAAGCACAACACTTCCCTGATTATAAGATTCGGGATTATAAATAATGACAATTTGTCCAGGAACTAATAATTTATAAAAAGGACGTATTTATTGACTTCATCTAGGCCTATAAATGAACAAAGCCGATTCAATATTCTATATGCCACAATGACGCTGCGTGGTGCATATGTTGACATTTGATATGGTGCCAAGTTTCAATGGAAATCTACATTGCTATCTATGATATTTGCAACAAAATTAATTCTCCATTCTATTAAATCCCAAAGAATTAAAGATCTGTAACCAGTGACGGATTTCCGTTACACCTGTTGTAATAATTATTAATAAGTCAGAAGGTTTTGAACAAATCTGTGTACATGTCAATAGTTAAACAGTGTGATATTTCTTTTAATTAGGTTTTCGCTTCCCTAGAAAAAGGCGTTCGAATATACATCTTTAAAAATTAGTTATATATGTGGTAGAAACATTTTGTATAAATCTTGAAAAATCTTATAGTTTCTCAGTTTGTTGCTGAATAATGGAATGACGCCTTGAGATTTTGGTATTATGTACACACATATATATGTACATTCTGCATAGATAGAGAATAGAGAAAACGCAATTACTATCCGGGTTCTTTTATTATGTTTTCCAAGTTGTAAAATATATTGTGAACGTTTCCAAAAATTAAGGTTAAATATATAAATTCTTAAGTATTTGTTTTCTGGTACCAATGTTCGGCGCCTTCATGTCAATCAATTATTTAACAGTTGTAGTATTTAAGAAGATTCACATGCATATTTGCAAGACTCTTCTCATTTCAACACACTCAGATTTTGTGATGCAAATGTGCATGTTGTATACGTGATTTATCAATTTCCTTGTGATACTCTTGAATTATTAACATTGAGAAGCTATACATAAAACACTTGTCAATACAATTTTAACCAAACTAAATTAAGCTTATAGGAAGCTCTGCCATGAACTTTTACAAAATAGTCTTGTATTAGTAGTTTTCTAGTTTGCAGGTTTCTTGGACTTTGATTTGTGGATTGTCTTTTTGACACTTTCCTTTGTGTTCGGTATTGTGTTAGTACCATCATTCTTATCTTAATGTTTTCATACAAACTGTCATCAATTTTCCGCCAGAATATACTCTAAAGTAGTTGTGAAAACATTATTATTTCGTTTCCATACTGAATAAATTTACAGTAAAAAGCATTAGACATGTTTACTTGAACGTAATATTGTTTTGAGTAATGCTGAATTTAATACTTCCGGACAGAATTGACTTTATGCATAACACTAGCTAAATGCATTAGTGCTATGTTATGTACTTATAACTAGAATCAAGTGACGACTTAAATTGATGGATTACTTCCTGCACAATGAAATTTTTCATGTACATGTATCAAATTACTAACAAGCAAAAGAAACTTATGTTTTAGGTTAAATGTTTTTTAGATGCTATTGGCGATTGTCCTTATGTTTCGATTACAAGATTAGGTAGAACTTCTGATTAAACCCTTGCATTCAAAGTTGTCTGGGAACTTTTACAAAATCGTCTTGTATTAGTAGTTCTCGAGTACTCAGGCGTCATGATCAACTTACATGTCTTGTCCATTGCCAATTGCAGACTGTCCTCCAATGGAGCTCATTCCACGGATTTTTGATCCTTTTTAGACGAGTTTTGCCACCATGCGTACAAACAATATCTCTGGTCGCTGTGGCAGTCTGCAATTGGCAGCGGACAATACATATACGGTGATCCTGACGCCTGAGGTAACACTCGAAAGTTTCTTCATTGGAAAATCACCCTCTCGTCCTGTAGACGAGTGACTTCAGTTGAGTAAGAAATTCAAATTGCACCTTTCAAAATAGAAAAAGTTCTACCCTATCTCCTTCAGACATTTGCTCTAGATTATAAAATTAATTTTAGAGCAATTAATTTGTACAGTTCATAGATTTGTTTTCCATTTCAAACTACCACAACGTAGTCAGCCTTGATTTTCACGCTTGTCGTGAAGTCGATTTTAAGTGTTTTATGTTTTTTGTCTTGCATAAAAATTGCATGAACACGCCCATAGGCCGGTTATTTAATTGTTGCATTCAAAGAAAATGATATTTTTTGGCCGAGTTTCCTACGTATGTGTTAAGACTCCTTTTACTTTGAGATAAAAATTCCTTGTATACAAAATGAGATAACCGTTAGGTTTACACTATATTGTAAATCGTGTATATCGATTAAAAACCAGTCCTTTCATCTACCATAATTCACCCCTGTTTTGTTCCTGTAATAATAATGATTTTAAAACATAGTTATATGTTAACTAACCCGTTAGTCATTACTAACTGCATAAAATTGACTTATGAAGACAATTATTACCTATCAGAGGCACTGCATCGGAAGTAGGTGGCATTGTTTCAGCTACCAGAAGTAAAAAGACCATTAGTGACAATAAAATGGTGACACCTGTAAGACAAAATGTTAGAGTTATGGTAAAACAGTATTGCATTCATATTAATATTCTATTTAACCATTTATTTGTCTTTAATTTTTAAAAAATCTTATAACGTTTCAAACAACCTATCTTCTTGGCCGGACAGATGACTTTTAGTAGTTGAGAAATACTAGAATTTTTCATTTATTTTCATGAAAAATGTTGATAGTGTCGAATACGTGGATTTTAATGGTCACATTTTCAATTATGCAATAATTCACTTGACGTTGAAGTCAACGTTTAGGAATTTGATAGCTGAATATAAAAATAAAAACTCTATAACGACCATCAAATAAAGTATATTGTTACTGTTCCTTAATATTTTCCCGTTTTTCATCCAGTCATGTTCAAAAACAAGATAGCGGAATTAATATTTTAAAAGAACACACAAACATGCAGATCTAATAACACCAGCAAAATATTCATACTAAGCAGATTGGTAAACATACTAAGTAACAATGCATTACTAACCCAGTAGGTATGCTATAAGTGCTTAGCAACAACAACCACCGCTGTCAGGACTGACAATTAGTACCAACGACTATAATTTGTTAATACATAATCAAATTTATATAACGAAAACAATTATTTTGAAGTTTAGTAATACCAAAATGTCAAGCGCTATTTGCCAGCATATTTATACATATTAATAAGATGTTAAGACTATTACCATTTTGTCAAAAATTAGATTTTTAAACATAAGCTTATTATAATAACACAAAATAATAACGTTTACGGTTGTTTACAACAAAATGTTCATAAATTATAAAACAGGGTTATTTTAAGAAAAATCATTTTGTATTTGTAAGAGATATTCATTGCCTTTTAAGAGGACGGAACAGGTAGTCGTCATATGATTCAAATAACGTAACAGTTTTTATTAAGATTTGTCCTTTAATGTTAGCAATTAACAATTAAATGTTGCAATATGATATATACCAGTCCCAAGATATGATAGTAGTTAAAAGACGTCACCGATGTTCTCAGCATAAAAAACGCGGATTTTTGTATTCTGACCATATCCCAAATATAAGAGGACTTCCGCCCTCTCATGACAATGACATTACTGACCACGAAATTGAGTATCTACATAAAATACAAGCCGAACATATAGGAGTGTTATTGTACGAAGCAGAAGTGTATTACACACTGTCTATATGTACACATAACCCTTACCTCCCCGCACCCTGTGTCGATCTGAAAATATTTTGAAAACAAGATTTATTGTCTTTAAAGGAAAGGTCTATATTGTGGTAAAGATGCATTCGAATCTTATTTAATTTACATTTCGGGAATTATAATTTCATTTAACCACTATTTTGCTGTTTAAACGGAAGGAACTACAAAGTTAATTAAATGATCATATTTCCAGAAATACCACTTCATGCATGCTTAAAATGAAAACCTATTTCAGCTTATATCTTCTGCAGCAAATAATTAATTTTACATCTAAGGATTCCATGCTAAATGAAAATCTTATATTACATTTAATGAAATAAGACATGCAATTCAAGTCAGATGTTTCTACTTTTCGTTTTTTTTTAAATTCACAATTGTGATTCATAGAATACGCATGGCATGCTTTACTACAGTTGTTGTTGGTCTAGAGCTAAATTTTCTTGACGAATGAACTCGTACTTAATTAGCTATAAATGTTGTTGAAGGCTTCTGTTAATTATAGTCGAGAAGAGTTCACTGATGTATTAGATAATTTTACCGACATTGTTTTGTGCAAGACCAATCCATATAACACAATAAGTTAACTGTTAAACTGAGTATAAGTCACAGGAGAGGGTTGTAAGATTACACACGTGTTTTTGTTGTCGTTGCGGTCAAAGAATACAATGTTGATAACAAAATAGTTTTCTGCAATACTGTCAACGCGATTCACATGTTTAGATCAATGTTATTAAGTTGTAGTAATACGCATAACTTAATCAATTAAAATAAGAATGGATTTTCGCAAAATAGCAAAACCTTAAATAATAATTTGAATACTTTTAAACAGCAACACATCACTACAGAGAAAATATACCTTTTGTAACACATGTTTGAAATATTTTTTCCTTTTTCATTTTGTCGAAAAAGAATCTTAGAAATAAACTTAACACTTTTGTAGTCCCTTCGTTTAAAACAAAATCAATACTATATTTGTAACAAATGATCGAGTTAAACGACTCATACAAGCAGACACAAAAAACTAAGATTTTTTTTTACTTTTCGAATGTTTAATTGAAAATAAGACGTGTAAGGTTCGTAGATAGTCAATTCTTTTTAAATTAAAAGATAGCTCTCAAGGCAACAGGAAACGCATAGCGATTCGAAAAATGTTGAGACTAATTGTCTCTCTAGGAGATGTCACATAGGAAATGTTATATAGAACTTTACGAGAAGCACAGAATAATTTAATGAGCAAAATATATCACACGATTATACAGAATTACATGTATTCAACTTTACTGGATTTTGAAATTGTTTCTAATATAGGTCTTAGATGATAATTAAATGTTATGAAAACGAACAGAAACTCAACTAAAGCTGATAATACAGGGAGAAATGGTGTTTCGGAATTTTTTGCATGAGGCGTTAAATTGAACGAAACTGTACTAATACACATCACCATAGCACGTTTATAGCACATTCTTTATTATGTAGAGTACTATACCTAAAGATATCTTTTCTCCTGAATCTGGAGGAAGCATAAATAACAATAACGACATCAATGATATTAGTACACAAGGAATGATGATGTTGAATCCATAATACAACGTTCGCCGTTTGACATGTACAGTATATGTTATGTCGATGTAGAATTGTGGACAACACTCGTATGTGTCAACATTTCTTGTCGCAGGCATACCTACAAAAAGATTTTATAAACAAGTATACCAGTTATAGATTCCGTACAAAACCATTGCAGACCCAACATTGCTATGAAATCCTACTCAAGTTCTTTAAACAATAGAACTTCTTCTACTTTCATAGACCCGTACCTACTTTAAGTTCTTTTGACGGCGGGTTGGTATGTTCAGGTTAACTTTGCATTTGATATAAACATGATATTTTTAATATATAAAGATAGGTTTTGGTTGCCATATTTAAATATTTTTAACTTTGGATTTAATCACATACGCACAACTACACATAGCGCTAATGGCTGGTCGCAACCGTTCATCGCATGCAATAGTAATAAAAGTATTGACAAACGTGCTTATCGTGCGATAATTCCTGCAAAAAAGTTAAGCAATACTTTAAAATATGACATTTGTGTAATTAGAGAACACGTGTTTAAGAAGTGATAATAATAGTTCCTCCTTATTGTTGTTGTACTCTGAAGTTTAAATCTTTCTTACCTATAAGTTCCCATTCACCATTGCGAATAAAATCCGATGTGTCACCTTCTGATTCTTGTGTTAATAGATTAAGAAATCTGCCATCATATGTCCAGGAACCAAATTTTAATTTACAATGTTGCTCATCAAAAGGGAACCACTTAATGTCTATTTGACATGTACTATGAAACATTCCCGGTGGCACCCACGTCATGTGACCTGTATGTTCCATTATTACATTGGTATGAAACGTCCCATCAAATGCTTGGTCAGCACTAAGTATATTAAAGAATATAATAAGAACAACAATCCAGCCCCTGTATTTTATACAGTGAAAATAAAGGCTGAAGTAAGATACGGATCATTTTGCACTCATCATTATTTTTGTATTTTGATCATTAGTAAACAAAATTAGTAGTATTTCCTTTCTAACATCCATTGGACCTTCAAATTATGGAAGTAAAGTTGTCCTCTCCAAATGAGTTCGAGTGCTTTTTGCTTTTTGCTTACTATGACGTTTAAATAAGCTCGTTTCTTAATGATATGGACTAAAATTACGAACTACAATCTAAATTTGAGATTCTAAACCAATATCAGGAGAAACAATACTTTGGAATGCTAATTCTGATTCTTACCATGATTAAATGAGAAAATGTTTTTTTAAAAATATAGTTCAATTGTAGTTTACCATTTATAATAACGGTAAGACATAATTGAATGATCAACAAACATAACAAAAACTGATGAAAACGAACATTTTTCCCTCGTTAAAACAACAACAAATTTTGACCCCAAACAGTCATTAATAGAGTTAATAAAATACTACACACATATTTGATGTCCCTACAACGAAAATTGTAATATGATAATATAATTTCTCTTTTGTGCTGATACCATTTCTAGTTTGCGTAACAGATTCATTGCGTTTTTACATTATTGCTGATATAAAGGCGTAGAATGTAACAAATCAGAATAAACACAATGCCATGGTTGACGACGTTGGTTTTGTGTGTTGGCGATCAGCGAAACTATTAGTTTTCAAATAGGAAAAGTCACGATTTTGAATAGCGCTACTAGTGTTTCTTTTCCTATTTCAAAGCACTTGTTGAAGATCGTTTTATGTTTAAAAGACAGGTTACAAAATATTTCCCGGTGACTACTTCCCCGAACGATTAACCTCAGTTGGCGTGCTTTAATCATGTGCTAATCAAACGGAGAATTTTCCCGTATGAACGCACCTTAACATTTCTGGAATAAATTTATTCTAGATTATTTATTACTGTAAATAAAAAATATGAGCCACATTTATTTGTGAGTAAAACCTTTTACACTTTACATCCATTTCAAATCTTTGGTATGACCCATTTTTTACTTTCATTTTCCATGAATATGTAATGTAAAAATATAATAAATAAAAAATAATATTGTAAGGGACCTTGTTTGCTGGCTCTAATTTATATTTGCCATGAATATCGGACATACTTTTATCAACATCAATAATTTTAAGCTGTAATTCCAGTTGATGGATTTAGGTCCATTCGACAATATATTTCGTAGTCCGTCATTGTTATCCAGTTATCACGTGGCCTGAAGGATTGTACATGATGGGGAATTGTGGTAAGACTAGTCAGCAGGTTTGTCTTTCAAGTCATTGATCAAACGATCCTGCAATACACTTTTGCAATCGAAGATTCAGTGTGCTATAGGGGTAGAACAGGTATAAGATATAATCGGAACGGATTTGGTTTTAAAGTATGGTTGAATTTTAGAAGTAACAGACTTCCGATGTAAGATTTTATCAAGATTGATAGCATCTATGACTTTACTACCGAAAAGTAACGAAAGTAAGAAATGAGATTATTGTACATCATTAGAGGTTTGAATAATCTGTGATTTCCAATGTCTAAAATAATTGGATCTGTTACTGATGATTAGAGATTTCCTTATAAAGAGAATGTAGCGTTTTGAGTGGAACAGAGTACAATTCAGTTCGATTATGAAGAAGTCCTAGTGGTTTTTGAACAAACCGTTGGTCATTTATTGATATATTCGAGTCTATAAATAGTGATGAAAACCATTTCTACATTGTCGCCTGTAATTATGATTGAAAGGACACATTACATTCACATTTCTACAACCAAGACTGTAAATGTTACATCGATCTTGTCGTTGCACCCATTTAGTATTACAGTGCTTTTTTCTGATCCAGAATTCTGTTTTGTATCTACGTAATAGTGTACTTAGTTGAGGATGGTTGAAATTTTGGTAATTGTTTTCGATAATGCTTAACTTTATAGACAGAATAGAGTTTAAAAGTTAAAAAGTTATTACCTTATTGAGTTTACATTAGATAAATACATGTCAGCGCTGTTGACCTCATCAGAACAAACGGCACTTGCCACACATAGTTAATAATCAATCTAGAGCTAACAACCTTTTTTATCTTAAGTTCTGCTATTTTTTTATCATGGATTTTTGGCTAGTGAATTTCGTGGTATTGTATCATTTCTCGAAAGATTTAATAGAAATTGATCTTTTTTTATAAATTTTATAGGTATTAACATTACATTTTTATTTTGCGTAATTACTCAGAATCATGACATTAAAATGACTTTGTTGTAGATCTTAGCTTAACATGATTATTTGCCGATAACGTCTTCGGCTGGGGATCATTCTTTGTGTTTAAATTAAACAAGCCCAACTTGACTACTACTCAAAGATAACTAGTCAAATTTTATAGTCGAAACAAACTTTTTGTCAATAGAACGGTTACTCAGCAGATTCAATAGCAGATTATCACATACTTTGTATATATTTACTTTAACAATTAACTTCAAAGTATACCCTTTTTAAGCTAGCACGTTATGCCTTAGTTTTAATCCTTAATGATATTTTCTTTTCATCGTTTTTACCGGTTGATCTGGTGCTCTAGTTGATGTGTTAGATTTGTGTAAGTCTTATCTCTTGTTTATATAGAAACATGTCATTAATTCGCTCACTTATATATCTAGTTAAATGATTAATTAGTGTTTTCCCGATTTAAATATATAAAGAATGAAATGAACAGTTGTAAGATGTCAATTCTTGAGATTTTTACTTGAATTGAGTAGTAATTGTCATTCCTTTATGTTATTTTTAAATTGGTTCATTTTTATTTTCAACTTTCCAACGTTCCTACAAGACTCTAGCTGTTTTTTTTCATTTGAAGTGTTTTGTTATTCTTTTATGTTTTGACAGATTTTATCCCATTATGAATTTCAAATACATTATGGGGAAGTTACAGATAAAATGTACCTAACTCACCTGCAAATCAACAATAAACAAAAGAAATTCCATTTTATAATGAATTGAACATTTTACTCTACATGCAGTAAATAATATTGTAAAATAATTTTTTGAGAGGTCAGTTGTAAGCAATCCTAGGCTTTAAAATACCTGTTGTACAGCAAAATATCTGGTTTCCACACTTCTTTTGCTGGTATTTGTAAAGTAGATATTCCTCCGAACTCATCAGGATTCCAGTGCAAATTAACATCTATCCATTTCTTAAAAACATATTATAGGTCTTTAGTTTGCTGTGTCCAAGTTTAATAAACGATTCTTTTAGTATATATATATAGTACATTTATTATCAATACCGTTATTTAACTATTATCACTACAAATACCATAAAAAAACCAGATTATTTTTACCTAAAGTGCTATCGAATAATAGAAATGGTGCAAACATTAATACAGAAAATCAAACGAAGGTGGTGAAGATGGGAAATGATACCTACTTTTACATATAGGAAATGTTACTCGCTGACAGTGCCGCACACATGCATGTGTTTGATGTAGGCCAAGTACGTTCACATCAATAATAATTAAAATAACATACATTCTCCATAGAGAAAAGTGTAATTGATTTTATTAATCTACCATAGTTCTGTAAAATGCATAAAATAGTTATAGTCTATGAATTTTCTTTGATGTCTTTGGACATATTTGTTTTATCGTTATCAAAGTTACTATACTTTGAAACAAAGATCATTCAAGCAAAAATGAAAATTAACATTAACTTATTTTATAAAATTTGTTACAAAACTTAGAGGGAATCTATCATAAGATATTTGAGATACAAATGCATTAAATTAAATTTACTGGGTATGATTTTGTTCTCAAGTTATGTAGACATTTGCACTTACATTGTTAGTTAAAGATGTATATAATATTCTTTTAATTTTGAAACCAAAAATAGTCGGTAATGGAAAGCAAAAGGAAGGTGTTATCCAGACATTTACACAGCAATTTGTCGAAATCGTTAGTCATGCAGACAATTTTAAAGTTCTAATTTGACATGTGTATCTATAAATTGTTTTCGATGGTCTTTATTAGAAAGAAAATTACCACTATATGAGAAAAAATACATCCGAAAAGTACAAGCAAGCGTCAATTAACATACTTTGTTTATTGTCGTTGGCATCCGGTACGGAGAAACTTTTTTATGTTTATGTTTTGCTACATATGCGGATTCGCATTCTTAACGTGTTCCATTCAAAAATGTGCTTCCGTCTGATTGCCACTACAAACTATTTGGTATATGATGATGGTAACTTTTAAACAGAACATATTCAACACATGAATATAAAATTATTACTTACCATATTCAGCCAAATATTTGAATGTAAAATCTGATTTTTTTCATCCTGAAAAAAATGCAGAAAACAATTTAAATGACATATGTATAAGTAAAAACCATATACCCAAATATAATATCAGTGTTGGTGCAATGTGTATTATTGCCACTGATTGTAAAAGAAAACAGGGAAGCATATAAATTGCCAACTGAACACAATGTCATTATTATATTGTTAAGAAAACTGGTATTCCTTGTGATTAAGGTAGGAATAGAGCTCACAATGGCCGCACTAAGGCTCGAAACCACAACATAAGATTTTGACAGGCACGTGATCAATAGTAGATGACAACTAACTAACATAACCCCTCTGCCACCGACACTATCATAAACATAGACATGTAGTTGACATGTATTGATTCTTTTAGTTAAAAAAATACATTTCACAAAATGTTCAATTTATTTATAAAATTATTGCATTTGTTGACTTCTAGGCAGTAGCAACGAATTGACCGTGGTATAATGTACGTGTCGCTCGTAGGAAATTTTGAATTAAACACATTTTGTTTTTAATTTATTAAACAGAACGACTAGAAATTGGGAAATATATGACAAGTGTCATTACCATAAATATAATATGTACAGCTATATTTAAAGACTAAGACACCCATGTAGACACACTCAAATCTATATGGACTCATACAGACCATGGCCGTAAATAATTATTGATTTAATATAGGCAAGTAACTGATATTTTTTAATCTAAATGTACTATTTTTATTGTTTATATTGTTTTGCTAGTCCAAAAAAGAAGTCAACTGCCTAGATGCCTCTATGTAATTTAAGGCCATTCAGGCAAGTATAGACGTTTAATATGGTTGAACAAGTTATTAGACAGTTTTTGTATTATTGGAAATGTCATTCTTGTCTTACAATAAAAACATTTACGTAAAGCATATATTATCAAGAAATAAACGAATTCCCATATGCAAACGCCTCCACTTCTCTAATTAAACCCAATCGTATGCATACTTTGAAAACCTATTTTTAATTTATGTTAGCAAACAGACCATGTATAAATATTTTTCGAAAAACAATCTTTAACTTCCCCACACTAAAATAAAATTTACTAGATTAATTTTGAAGTATTGACGCAATGTTTGAAAAAACAAAAGTAACCAATAAATCGGTTAATCGTACATAGTAATTTTTTTATTTTTATTGTAATTTAGGGTTAACGAAATTGATTTTTGCACAGATTGACCATCGTTAAAGCGTCCGTTTCATCAATAAATCGTCTAATATGTGTTCATTCCCGTGATCATCACATTTAAAGGCTGTCTCCATAATTGTAAGAAATGTCAGGCGACAAGCGGTTTGGAAGTAACCATATCACCAAATAAGGCAGTGAACAACAAATAGTTTATATTAACATTATGGTCAATGCCAATAAGGACGAAAGTACAATATAGTGTAGGTTCACATTTTTCACTTTTTAAATTGTTTAGATCCTGAAATTGTAAATAAAATCATTTTTAAAATGCCTTATTTTAAGAATATCTTGTTTCATATATACAACGTTGAAGACGTGACAAAACAGAACAAAGATAGGATAGCAGTAGATGGTATGCCTTGAACCGATACCAATCAATGTTGCATAATAACAATAGAATGCCAAGATTTCACTCAGAAGTACGCTGTAAAACATGTCCCTTAAATTGTGCAATTCAAAGTTGCTTGATTCTTGATTATTGATTGACATGGCATGATAAAGCTGGCAAACGCGACAAGACATTTCAATACGTTTAATATTTTTCTTAAGAAGACAGAGGGAAATGAAAATTAAAATCAATATGTTTTTTTGCTATTATACACAAACTTTCTAATGAAATTAGCAGTACACAAGATAATTGCATGATCAGAAGAAAACTAAAATATTTTCTCACTGACAAGCAGCAGACTGTTACCTAATATATTCAATATTTCAAACTTCAAAGTACTAATAATTTCGACTTTTGAAGTTTCGAGTTAGAACAATAAGCATTAATACAGATTTTACACTATGTCTTCTCAAACATTTAACTGCCGAGTCTACAGACTACCCTGTTTAACTAATATAGTTTTTCCTCTTATTATTTAAAACGTTTATGTATGCAAATTTTAGTTTAAGTCTAGGTCTTGTTCTGTTTTTGACTGGATTGATTGTTGATTGTTATTGCAAAATACAACGTATAATTGTAAGTTCATTTGATATTGACAATCACCCACCAATCAACCAAACTACAAAAACAAACAGGCTGGACATAATGTTTCATTTTTTTAATAAATGGTTCAATAATGATTTTGTGGATATTTTGTCTGTGTGCTCTGGAACAAATTTATTTTCGTATAGAAAAAAGCAAATAAATACCAAATCAAATGGAAATCAAATTTCAACTTGCATTTGTACTTATTTGAGAGGCAGATATCGTGTATTTGTCTATCATTTATTAAATATCTTCCCTAAAATTTCTTCACTGAAGACATTAACCATGATTTTGAAGTTTACGCGTTAATCGAATAGCTCGGTTATCAAAAAGTCACTTCCGATTGGGTGAGAAAGGTCTTTATCAACGACATATTTTTTTTAATTTTATTAAGTACAACATAAACTATCATAAAGTGACTTCTACTTTAAAATATTCATATCAACTATTAATTTTAGAGATTTATGTCAGCGATGTTTATAGGAACTTGATTAATACCTTCTCACAATTAGCAAACAATTAGGCCTTTCAATGACTTTTTTACATTTTTGGTTTGTTGGATATTTTGTCTGTCCTAGATTATGTCATAACTGTTTTAACTTGTTTTTGTGTCTTCTAAACAGATTTCAATTTTAATTACACAATCTTCTTTATTAATGCATAGATCTATTTATGTAATTTTCTGTTGATGATCTTTAGTGTTAAGTAACCTTACAGACATACAGGAAACGATACATTGAAACCAGAAGAAATATTTCGAATACACAGATACGTTAAAAAATATACATACATATATATTTTCGTGTAAAACAGCTTCTTGTTTTTTTCTCATCCAAACGAGGATTCATTGAAATTACATTTTTTAAGTATACTTCAAAATCAGTTCATAGAACAAAATCATTTCTTAACTTGTTATCACGCCATCGTTTAATTCCGATATATTAAAGCTTTTATTGACTATGAGATCAGTCCGTATTTACTTAGAAGATCTGTAATTCTTTTACAGCAATAAAACGTTTCCATTTCTGAGCCACCTCGGAACTCTTATTGCTATGTTAGGAAAACCGATAAATCTAGACTTTTGGTTTATATTGTGAACATATTAGACAACGCTGAGGAAACACTTGGAAAATATTATAACATCGATTCAGCTATAAACACAGTGTTTCGTTTAAAAAGGTTGTTTTATTGAAAAAAATTTCGTTTTTCTATTCAAAAATTAAAAGTTATTTTGTTGGTTTTTTTTCAACCGCCTTTATATACTTTTCTCTGTAACCTTAATATGCAACTTTATTAATTAACTACTATAATATTCGCTTAAATAACAGTTAAACTGCCAATATGATATATTTTGCTGAACCAGTCCAATACGGAATTAACTGGTCCAATATCCGTATTGGCCTGATTCGCCCTGTATTGGCCTAGTCCGTCCTGCATTGGCCTAATTGCAACCTGTATTGGCCTGAGTGATTTGGACTAGTTAATTAATAAAGATATCATTACGTGATGATTTCTGTATTGGCCTAGTTATTGGTCCTTGGCCAGCTGTATTGTACTTCGGCTGCGCCTCAGGCCAATACAGCAAGCCTTGGATCACTAACTAGGCCAATACAGAAATCATCACGTAATATATCACAACTATGACATTTCAAAGTGCTTGCATCTTCAACATATTTTACACATTTTCTGTATATTTTATATTACTTAACTGTTATTTAAATTTGTAATATATTTTCTTTTAATTTGTGATCCTGGTCGATGCTTGCTGAATTTATCATTGGAATAAAACTGAGTATCGCTATATAATCGATTACAGCTTTGGCTTTCAATTCTGATTTCTCAACATAATTTCAATTTTTGCTCATTAAGGCTCATAACTAGATGCAATGCAACTTTATGTTTTAAAGTCCTAAAACTAGATTAATTAAAAGATTATGTATTCCTTTTTAAGCTGAAACTGTATTTTAAAATTATTTGATACTCACATACAAACCTGCAAAACATTTAATCATTAGAAAACAATTTGACAATCATATGTTTAAAGAGAATCATTTATCATTACAATCAAATCACGAATTATTCGTCAACGTCTAGTTTTAGTTGAATTACAAAGCATGCAAATAAACGGTCTTGTTATACAAAATTATTGCATCAGAACCATAAAGTATATTGTCAAGTTGAAAACAAAAAAAGCATTGTTCATTTACCACTATCTTTTGGTAATAGAATTATGTCAAGAAATAATCGACAGATTCTTGTTTGAAGCTGTCAGACTTTATAATGTAAAGGAATGTTGCAACAACTTCACAGAGAAAATAGGCACAACAGAAGTTATCACATAGGTACGTTTCATATCATATCTTATTTTAGATGCACTATTTAAAAGAATTTAAAGACTAATGCAATTTCGACAAAAATGTATGCATCATATGAAAAGCTTTTTTGTTATGTAATTAGTTCTGTCCCTTGTTGTGTAATTGTAGTATATTCTACACCGTTATATAAATTTACTTTAACTAGCATGTCTTGTATGAAACCCCAAACGCAAATATATATAAACTGTTAAATTTGTTGCAACATTCCTTTACATTATAAAGTCTGATATATATATATATATGTTTGTATTTTAAAATAACAATGATGAAACATGTTGATTTTCCACCATTCGCTTACTGCAAGGTTCTAAGCTGACTACATAAAAACATACAATTACTTATTTATCAAATTTTGACACCTAAAATTCGATTGTTTGTTAGTTTGTTTATTTAGTGTTTTAAGCCACTTTCAGCAATTTTTCAGCTATATCATGGTGTCCAGTTTTTATTGGGGGAGGCCGGAGTACCAGCAGAAAAACACCGACCTTTGATGGAAAAACTGGTAACCCTGATAGCATTGAGACTCGCAATCGCAGACCACGTGATCAATAGCCAGACGAACTACGTTTACCACTACGCCACCGAGGTCCACGAAAATTCGAAGAGGTTAAATATGTTCATAGTATATGTTCAAGTTAATACTTTTTATTTGATATCGAATAATAGAAACTAATTTAACAATTCTGGTTCAATTATAGTTACTACACAACAAACAATAAATGTTACGACACTATTGATTTCCGTGCCTATGCCCTGCCTAAAGTTGATTATTCAAAATTTCTTAAAACATTTTATATTGTTGAAATGCGCGACAATCGCGCTCATCAAAGTATGCATAGTTTAAGTGCTTGAATGGTTTTAATTGGATCAAAGTTCCCATATCAACATTTTTTCCATATTGTTGAATTCTGAATATTGGTCTGCATAATAATATAATCAACAGGAACCAAGATAATGACAACTGATGAACACAAACAAGAAAACAACACAAATCCTGCTGAAATCAAAGTCGGAATTTGTGTGCTCAATGCTAACGTGTAATTACCAGTGATATTTTTACACACATTAAGAAAGTTATATTGTAAATAAATATATGAGCTAACATAAATTATTTAAGGTGTTTTCAAAACATTACTGACATATTTCAATACAGTTTTTCACTAAATGAATGAAATCATTATTAAAGTGTTTGCATTGTCATCAATACATAACCACAAGATTAAATGAGATTTTCAAACTGGGTAGGTCTACTTACAGACATACTACATACTCTACCTCTATCCAAAGTTATCTTCAAGACAAAATAGCGTTCTTAATTCTATGAAGAATAATGTATTACTCGTTATGGTGTCAATACAAGGGAATACAATCCCTTTACAACAATACCCAATAAGGTATATTATAATTGCAGATGAAATAAGGGTTTTAGTGGTAATTACTTACGACATCAATAATCTGTTGTAACACTAGTCCGAATGTTACGTTTATGGCGTCGGCTTCATTTTTTACTGGACGTTCAAACTTGTTATAACCATTTTCTACAAACAGATGGTGAAGTAGACGTCTCCCATCTTGGCCCATTAATACTTCTACAAAAAATTGATATAATTGAATTAAAGATACAAATAATATATTCCTAACAAGGCAATATCCATAACTTAGTCTTCTATTTGTAACCTGATAAATCTATTTTGTACAAATTGGTGCAAACACATCGCTTTTGGAATACAATTAAGCGTGATTGATGTTTCTCATCTGTCAAAATTTATTTTGTGAAATCTAATTACCCTGTGTTAGGGAATTGATATCATTGAAAGAACTCCGTAACCAACTCAGAAAAATGATGAAGCGAGTTAGTTGGCGCTACGTCTTTAAAAAACACATCAACACTGTATTCAAATGTAATGTATTCTAAAAATATATACCTAGTTAACTTTGTTTAATATCTATGAAAATTGTAATATTCTTGCAAACCGTTAATTTGAATAAGAATAAAATGGGGATGGAAAATAGATTTTCTACAGTAACAGATGAAAACATAAATACCCCCTCAGCTAGAAGACGGGGGGGGGGGGGATATCCCGACGGGTATTAATAAGATCTAAAACAATATATACCTTCTCAAGAAAGAATCAAATATATATTTTAAATGGATTAAGTTAGATTTAAGAATTGTTATAATAATAATATACAAAAACCGTAAATGCAGTGGGTCATTGATAGTGATACCCGTGACGTGACACACGGTTTTTCCGCATTTTCTCTTTACCCCTCCGTGTTTTTGGCATAGACGGACAAAATCTGCCTCCTCGTAAAAATGTAAAAGGAGGATAAAATCCCTCTGTAAAATTAACAAGACGGACACCCCCTTTAAATAAGATTTTTTATCATGCATTTGTTTAAATCGTACAGTCTCGTACATATACAGGTAAACCTTGCAGAATGACCTTACATTATATGAAAAACAATCGTTTTTAATTACTAAATAATAGTTGTTGGTCTTTAATTTGCGTGTTTGTTGGATCGCATTGATTAAATAAATATAACTTTCGTTAGCAAAACATTCTGTACATCTTGTTAAAATTAAAACTGAATGATTTATTTCAATAAATTGACTGAATTGTTTGTTCAGCAGATAATAATGAAAGGTATCAAATGGTACGGTTCCTAAAACTATTTATTACATATTGTACCAAAACAATACAAATCCGTATAAATTAAGGCATGTTAATCGTAACAGACATGTTTGTTATCATGGGGTTATATGTATTTTTCATAATATTTATTTGTTATTTCGATATGTCCCAATGAATAAAACATTTTCATCTTTGTCTCATTCATCCTTTTTAATTACCATGTTGAGAACTCTTCAAGAAATATCTGTATATGTGCAATACTCTTCTGTATTATCATAATAAATTCAGGGGATTTTGTCCGCCTTGTAAATTTCTACTAGGGGGTGGGGATTGTCCGCCTTTGCTAAAATACACGGCAGGAATTTTGTCATAGTGGTGTTGTCCGTCCCCAATTCAGCTCTTTGAGCGTTTGTGTGTTGCTTGTTTAAAATGTTTATTGACAACTTAGTTTTCGTTTTCACATAACTTAGTTATTTCATACTGGGTTTTGTTTTCAATTACAACTAGGTATGAAGAGCATATCTTTTGAAACAATTTTAAACATTTAAACAAACAAAAATGACACCGCACTTATAAAAAATCTAACCAGCTTGCAGTTATGGTAATGGTAAGATCAACAGTAGTTATCTTTTTAATTTTACTTCTTACTTCTTTTCTATCCAAATAATTATTACGAAGAAATGTACCCTTTATCTTTATGTATAAAATATGTACAAATGCAGCTGCAGAATCCAGATGATAATATCGCTGACTGTGGTTTTTGATTGATTTTGTACTGTTTTTATGCGAGGATTTTTTGTTTTTAATTTTGTTGGCGCTATAAAATAGCAGCCAATTCATTCCTAATAGCCACTACTAATTAACAGTTTAGCCTATATAAAAAGCAGCCTGCTAATTTACTGGCTTTATATTGTTGTAAATCCATATTAATTTAGACATATTTTATTCATAATTGTGTGACAATCTTGTACTTTGGCATTACATTTTTGCTCAAGACCACATATATTTCATAGTACACTCGTTACTATGTAATCCGAACGAAACGCGGCAGTCTTTGTCCTGACTTTACACAAAACATCAATGAAATTTATAAAATATTAGAAGCAAAACAAGGGTTTTCACAAAGTAAAATACTTAGACGTAATAGTTGCAAATAAGTAGGAATCTCGGATGATTTAGTTAGATTTGTCTGTAGCGTGAATGCAAAAAACAAATCTTTGCCAGACATTGTAAATTGTGTTCATCATATAATCATATCTAATAATTCATATATAAAAAATGTTATATTTTGTTTTTTAATATCTTACAATTATGGAAACCAATCAAATCGCTATTTGTTTTTTTCTCGGGAGATGTGAAGAGAACATTTTATACATCAGTCCCATAACAACATTCTTAACTCTTTACATCGTAACAGCTGAATGTAATTGAAAATCAAGCAAAGCAGCGTTTGTTCTTTTATTAAAGACCAAATACATATTCTAGTAAAATGTCAATAATTGTTAAAAACCACAAAAAATCGAATTATGATAAACGAAAATACAGTTTACTGCCGTCATCACAAGGGCTAATGATTTCTACCTCTAATCTTCTCTGATAACTTAATCAAATGCCTAATGGCTTCAACCTCTGTCATTTCTGATATGTTATATATAATGTAATAGTTGCTTTATTGATAGTTATATATACAATTCAAACCTAAAATGTATAGCTGGATTTAAACTATGTAGATTTAAACTCAATTAACATCATACTATGTTTACTGTATCAAGCGTACTTCCATTCATGGCAAACTAAAGAAGGAAAATGGCTGACTTGTATGTCTAAATTTCTTTATATTTGATTCTCCTTTTTTATGTGTGCTTTCGCGTTGATACTTTGTGCTTAGTGTATATATAGAGTGCTTTTGTCGTCATATCTCGTGCTTTGTCTTTACATTTGATGCTTTTTCGTTATGTTGTTTGCTTTCGTGTTTACATAGGGTACTTATTTCTTTATAATTTGTGCTTGTGTTTATATAGTTCTTATTAAGAACCCTTTTGTCTTTATAAGTTTTGCTTTAATAGACGGCACTTTTTTTTCATTTCATTAGTAGTGTTTCCCAATTCATTTGTAGTGATCTTTGATTTATGTATGCTGATTATCGGTTTTTTATGTGACGTTTTCTACCTACTGAAGATGTTACATGATGTTGTTTGGTTCATTTGCCTTATTTTTAATTGAAATTTGTATATGGTTTTATATATTACACCGTGCTTTATACTGATGTATATGTGGAATTTTTTTAGTTAACTTTTTGCTACTCGTTACATTATATACAAAATGAATGAAAAAAGAAACAGTAGTAACACATATAAAAAGCGGTGGGATTATAAATGTACACGTACATATAACACCAATACTTGGAAGAAACGATTGTCTAGCTGTTATTTCATTACCGAGGAGTATTTTTTGGTTTAAACTAATTATAGTTGACAACTGTTTGTATTTTGTTAATTATTACGTCTATCAGAGAAAGAGTTATTGTTTAACCTTTCACCAATTACATGTATACATGCCATTTATTACTATTATACAATACTTGTTACAGCATCATTGAAATACAAAACTAAAAAAAACATTGAGCTAATGAGATGATTCGTGGTAAAACAATACATTTTTTTTTGAATTCAGGAAAGATAAGAATAATGAAAGGAGATGGGGAGAAAAAACTTGAGCAACATACAGAAGGCCAAAGCCACGGACCCGGCTTTCCTTCCTTAATATGTGTTTTTATTCGCGAGAGATGCAAAATGGACAATGGCTAACATTTTACGTTGTTGATTATTCATTCCCATGTTTGTCAGACATTTTTGTCATGTTTCATACAAAATTTATTTCTCCGGTTTATTTCCCCAATAAAAACTATACGCCGTTTAGTGCATGTGGATACGTTATAATCAAACAAACCAAACAACATAACTGAAAACTTAATATAAAATATAGCCAATTATTTTCCATCGGCTAGACAGAAAAGTAGTCCAACTCTGATGGTGGTTTGGAACTGGCAGCAGTTCCTGTGTAAAGACGTTGCGGTATGACATTCACCAAGAACATAACACGTGATCGAGAAGGATTTAAAGGCATATACAAAAATATTTGGTTTGGAACAGATTTACCTACGGAGCTACAACCTACCTAACAAACTCGTTTAAGTTGACCGTAACCATTCTTAGGACAAGTCAGACCTACATAACAAACTCGTTACTTTGACCGTAAACATTCTTAGGACAAGTCAGACCTACATAACAAACTCGTTAATTTGACAGTTACTATTCTAAGGACAAGTCAGACCTACATAACAAACTCGTTAATTTGACCGTAACCATTCTTAAGAACAGGTCAGATTGCGTTAGTATTGTGCGTGACCTTGCCCCAAATGTTTACGTGACAGTAAAAAATCCATCTCTGCGAAGTCCGTGTAATTGGGATAAGATCTAAAGTAAAGTTTCAGCTGGAATATGAAGACCCAATGGCCTGGCAAGGATGAAATATTGGTGTCGAGTAAAGGGGCGTTGACAAGACAAAATTATAATGGTTCCTTTGGTCGTAGATTTTCGTTTATAACTTTGAAGTGTTATTAATAAAAATGATCCATTATTACTATATCACATGTTAACACTTAACTCAAAGTGCAGACATGTTAATACACAATTTCGGGTGAACAAGATATATGTTGCTGAGTTTATTATTGTTTCATTTAAAAAATGCAATATGTACCATTTATCGTTTGCAGAACAAGTTACAAAACATAACAATATGACATACCTTTAAAAGCAAACATAAATATCATTATCTCCACAAAAAGTCTATCCATATTTCTGATCTACATCATATATGGCACTATCTTATGTCCATTTTTTACTCTGTAACTTTTTATTTCTTAATGTGTTTTGTACTCCTGAAATAACATCAAATAAGAACTAATCAACCATTATAAAGTTGGTGTATATGGATAAAAATATATAAGTAATTTTTTTTTGGATATTTGCAGTGGTAAAGTTAAAGATCTTAATACAAAATACATGTTATTTAAATGTACCTAATGCTTACTATGGACATTTTATATCAAACAATGAAATACACAATACATCACGTACCTTTAAGATCATCCATTACAGTAACGAAGAACTTTAAAATAACATCACACTAATTTTATTATATATTGTACAAAAATATATTCCCTGACTTTATATTTAAAATCGAATAACAGATCTCTGAATTTCCTCAATACATCTTTAAAAATGCTTAACTCCTCACGGCATGTCCTATTCAAGGAAGCAATCTGTCTAGTGATGTTCTGAAAAACTCATCTGATTAGAATTCCGAATGATTTGACGTTCGAATGATGTTAAACATCATTACAATCTTTTACTGTGTCAAAGTGCGCTGACTTGATTGATCAAACTTGATGCCAATATGTCTTTTGTTTAGGCCTTGCCGTTGCAATTGTCAAAATGAACTCTTCCACCAATCAATATTTCATTTAGTAATAACTACTGTTTGTATCTCATTATTTTCTAAATGATGAGGTTATGTTATGCATATGGAATTATTAAAAGCATATATGATTTTCCAAGTACAATGGCGAAGTCGATTTGCTCAAAGATTCAACGTATCAGACTACGAAACCATGATTTTTGTATTGCGTTATCTCTCACTTTCAACACTATAAAAACTTTTATTCGTTCATATGCTGTATAACTATGCCAACGGCTAATTTGTCGGTTTTATTTAAACAACACGTACAATTTACAATGTTGCACTCATTCATAAGACATCAACCTTAATCTAAGGGAGTGGAATGGAAATATATGTCTAATTTTAGGAAACAACCATAAATTATACATACATGTAACTTAACGATCCCAACTCATAGTAAGTTTGTAGACTTAATTTTCCCATTAATGACCGTAACACGATTTACATGAATTCGCACGACTTATGGTACAAGCAAAACAGCAAATGCTTACCCGTTCGACGCACCGGAACTCACTACACTGTTCATATTTGGCTTCAGCATTGGAATATTTTGATAGTATTTATTTAACTTTTTATATATTTTTGTTTATTATTTATTTAAAAAAAACACATCACCCATAAATGGTCTTATTTAGTTACATTTCATCGCACTACCAACTTAATGCAAACCATATTTTAGATATAACTGATTTCTATAATTAAATTAAGAAATATAGATTATTGCGAGCGGGCTGTATGGGAATTAGAACATGGTCAGACCTTATATTTGTCAATATTTTATACCGAGCGATAGCGAGGTACAAAATGAAGACAAATATAAGGTCTGACCATGTTCTAATTCCCATAAAGCCCTCTCGCAATAATCTATTTCGATTCTAATATGTCTAACAAATGTTTTAAAATTTCGAAGCGGTTCTAAGAGGACGCTTTCAGTGGTAATATTGTTTTTTTTTTGAAACTAATACGATATACACAAATGTATCCCCAAACAGTATGTTAAAGCAAATAAAATTGACATAAACTTTTTTTCTCGTCATTTTATTGAATGTACGTACCTTTTAAACAAAAATATTGAGAAATCTTAACGAAATTGCGTCGTTCTAGTTTGAAATTTTCAGTTCAGCGTAATATGACGTCGGAATTCTAATTGTGACGTCATATTAATTCGAATGTAGAATTGTTAAAAAAATAATGTATCGGGAGTAGTTTAAATCATATAAATCTCAGAATTCAGACTTAAAATAACTAAATCATTAACTATAACGATAATTATGGATAACACACAACAAACATTTGTAAGTCAGTTTTTACATTTACACAAAACACGCAGTTTACGCATGTGCGAACTAAACTTATTGGAATTTTGACACGGCTTTGTTTACATAGCTAAAGCAGGACGTCATATTAGAATCCGATTTCATCAAATGTCAAAAATATCATTGGGAACTAACTTTATTAAATATAATTGATCACTTTTATATTGAGTAGGTTTAATAAAACAATCATAAAACATTTGGTAAACACTTTGCGAAAAACCAGTCACAAAATGTTTGATAATGTATCACCCTTGCCAAAACTGAAGGTGAATATATCCCCATGGAATGACTCTGTTTGTGAAATTGTTTGATAAATTTGATAAACTTACTTTGATTAGATATAATGTTTGCATATTTACACCAAACTACACATTATTTGCATCAGAAGTGATGATGACGCATTTAAATAGCGTGCCAAGTAATTAAATATTGTCGAAATTGGACGAAGCGGATAATAGATGTACATGTATATTTGTTGCAACAACATATTTTGTTGTCGATATTTTACATACTCATCGACACCTATATTAGATTTGTTGTAGTCATATTCGAATGTTTTACTTTTATAGCTACACCTTATGAATATGTAATTTAACACTGCAAAATAAGGATGGTTGTATCATTAATCAGTTTCTTTAGTTAAATTTGCCCAGTTGTTTTATAGTCTTGTTCCACAATATTGAAAAAAATATGAGAAGAGATTTTCTAAATAGTATACTCTCAAATTAATTATCATCGAAACAAAGCAATTGTATTAATACACGAAAATGTAACAACTAAAACTAAGAACCATATTCTTGGAACAAACACATGAAAATATCCTAACAATACAAACACGCGGTACATTTGTGCGTGCCAAGCAAACAAAAACAAATACGACACTTTCACAACACAGAACCAATTGACAGAAGACACCTCAAACACGTGACGAAACAATCAAATATAAATACATATATAAAGTACAAAAGAATGAAAGACGATAAGGGAAATAATAACTGTTGATAGAAACAGACTAGATATCAGTACCATCTCTGTGGGCCACTCTGTCAATAGGCTGTAATTCGAACAGTGTAAGAACATATACCAATAAAGAAATTTGTCATTCAAAGAACTATAATGGGACCGTGGGATTCAAAGTCAAAGGTCACTACTCATGTAGAACGAATATTCGTACCCTAGCTTCTTTTTTGGCGACTGTACGAATTTAGTCCCATTACTCGTAATGTAGCAGCGAGCGGGAGTGAATCACCCTCGGCACTGTGATGTCCAAAAGAAGTTGCATATATAATCAGACGTGGTCGATCTTGATATCTTTCGATAGTGTCACCATTTGTTTCATCGGTTTCGTGTTTAAAATCTATCATTATTGATACGTGATGATAGTTTTTACCGTTTTTAATAACCTGCTAATAACGTTTACTACATGAAAAACATTGAGAAACCCGAAACTGAATGGCGTGTTGCATCATGGGTAATACAAATGTAAATTACTGGATTCTTACTACGGAAAAAGGATCAACATAGCATTTTCCACGTGCATCTTCAAAGATGAAAAATGAAATTTCTTCAATAATGATCGTTTCCCGTTATTTTCGCAATGTCTGAAGCTTTAATAAGGTAAAAAGATGAATATTATGTTCGAATTTTGTATAAATAGACCGAACGTAGAATTTTTTATTTTCTACATTACGAGCAATAAGACTAAATTCTGCCGTTGATCCGACCAATCACAAAACTAACTTCGGATTTTAACGACATTAAAATTCGGCCTTCCACTCATGGTATGTCTCCTTGAAATTATCTACCCACATTCCAAATATCAAATGCCTACCTCAAAGAAAAAAAAGGGCAAAGCCCGTACACGAGTTTTGTCATTCAGAAAGCAATTATGAAAACTCGAGGTTTTGAAGTTCAAGGTCAAAGGGTCACCAAACATGGTACGCGACATATTGCCTTGAAATGATTTTAAAAATATGCTAAATATCAAAAGCCTCCCCAAAAGATAAAATGTTACAGTCCCCACACGAATTCGTCATTCAGAAAGAATAATGTGACCTTGAGGTCAAAGTTCAAGGTAATCAATTATGGTATGCGAAACATCGCCTTGATATTATTCACATACCAAATATAAAAGCCTATGTCAAAAGATAAATAAAAATATAGTCCGGACACGATTACGGACGAACGGACGGAAGACTATAGGGCGTCTGCCACTAAGTGACCGGCCCTAATAATTGAAAAATACAATGGTCAATTGCAACTAGACAATTTAAAACCTTGATCTTAATACAAAATTACACAAACAATAAAGTAAGAGTAATATGTGACACAACGCTCCCAACAACCGAACAACCAAACAACCAAACAAGTTTGCGATTGGGCTAAGTATATACTAGTGTGACTCTGAGCCCCATCGTAAGCTTGCTTTGTTGTTTGGTCTACGTCCTGAGAGCAGTATTTCAGCTATATTCAGAACTAGAACAAGTTAACAAACAATATATCGACGGAAAAGGGACTGAGATGAGACACAAGGAACACAATTGTGACTGCCAATTGAAAGCATGGGGTACTGGGTAAGGGCGGAACATTTAGTCTTTTGTATCGGGTACAATGACCGTACTGTTCGAAATATACAAAAGGAGTCACGTCCTCTATTTTACGCGGCCTGGCTTTCCGTAATATGACCTGACAACCCCCAACGAGCGAGTCTCCCCTATCCGCCACCCGGGGATGTGCTTGGCGGCGTTTGTGGGTTGAGCACTAGGAGCCCTAAAAAATAAAATTATTACAAAAAGTACGTGAAAAGATTTTTTTAATTTTTAGCAATTTCTTAATTATATCCCCTATAGCCCTTCAGTTTAACAAACTTAAATTCCTCTCGCCCCTCGCCCAAGGATAAGTGTCTGTATATTGTTGTTCGTCTCTCTATTTACGATAAAGTCTCAGCATATTCTCCTTTTATTTTTCACTGTTCTTTAAATTGTTGCTAATTTGTTACGCAAAGAACAAAATTCATTACATTTAAACTAATATACAGATCATTGAAACGGAAAATTAAAAAATTGTATGTTTGTTTGCATTTAATGTTTTGCTGAAAATGTAAAAAAGTTTGAATCATGAGTAGTTATACTTTATTACCAGTCATGCTTCATGCGTACCACATACATGTACCATTTGAAATACTTCGGTTATCTGCAAGTAATGGTCCACAAACGCTTGTAAAGTGTACTAGTTTGGATGTATATGAGGTATCTTATAAATTATGAGATATGTCCAAGTCGGAGTCGTAACTTTACATAACGTTACATTTTATTAGATGAGATAATTCAAGGACCAAGTCGTAATTTCTGCCTTAACCATGTATATACATTTACCGAGATGCAATATTCTGAGCCTTTGACGAAGCTTCTGCCTAATACATCAATATTACGACATATCTTTTAAACTGTATGGTAAACCTAGATAGAATGTTAAAACGTCGTCCCACAGGACACAGATGCGGAAAGCAACGAATAGACAATTTACTGATATTCGATACAATTGATGTTCTTATTCGTTATTGGTGATGAGCATTTCGTTTCACTTAAGAATATTCTGGAAGTCTCAACAGCAACATGTAAATTATTGTTCTTTAATTATAAAGAACATTGCTAGCATCAACTAATTCGTTTTGTTTGCTTTCAATCGAGTATTGTGTGTTCCATGTGGAACTTTTGCGGCAAACATTAATTGCGTGTGTGGAGTTCTTTTTGATGTCTTGCCTTATTGATGAATTTGAATCAATAAATAAAAATTAATTCCTGTAAATAGTTGGATTTTTTTTGTTTTAGTGCTTTCAAAGTATGCACAAGTTTTAAAACCTCGATACCTTGGAAAGCAAGAACCATATTGTTTTATTAAACTGGATATGTTATCTCAAAGCTACGTTTTTGTTGTATAAGTTATTATTTGACCCTACGATGAGTACGTTGCTTTGACGCCAAAGATGACTGACTGAAAGCAGGGAGTTTTAACAATTGTAGAAATAAGTCTTTCGCCACCAACTGTAATACTTCTATATGTTTATACAACTACTATTGATTTATTATGAAAAATGCACTGGTAGTGATTGACAGCACAAAGAATCCAGACTATAAAACACTTTTGTTAAAATTATTATGTAGGTGTTTCTTTTCGTAGATAATGCTTTGTAAGAGTTTGTTTACGGAAACACAGATTTCCATTTCGTCTGATTATTACTGACGTTGATCTGAACCAAACATTCATGCATTCTGACTATGCGATACAAATATGTCAATACTTGACATAACTGAAACAATACGTTTCATTTCAATGTAATGTGATTCTTATTGTATTAAGACTGTCTGTATAGTATTTACATTGGCAAAACTTATAAATATATACCAAATCCCCTAAAATATACACAGGAAAACAGATCAGACATAAATAAGCGCCATTTTATATTATTTTTAAATATAGATCGCTACTAATTAAACGTTGAGTGTTTTAAATGAAAATTGCATAATATTTTGCTCTATAAGATATGTAAAGCAGTATTATATACTTGTGGTATGCACACGGGACTCGTTAATTTCTTAATTAAAATTCATACTATACGATTGTTACTTCATTACAAGGTGTTTACCCGAGGTAGGATGTCTTAAAAAGATTAACAACTTTTCTTTAAAATGACCAGCAGGAGACAACTTAATTTCTTACATTCGTTTCAGGACAGATTTCCTGTAAAACAAGAGACAATAGATGATCATAGATTGTCGACCGTCATTGTCCCCCCCCCCCCCCAATCGGAAGTTGCCTGCTTTTACAGACAAAGTAAAACAAATTATAACATTGTTGTCATTGTCATTATTAACATTATTATATATATATATGTGTGTATGTGAAAGTTATGATAATGAACAAAATTCAATAATCAGATCTGACATATCGTGTGTCAAAAATAAGTTGCGGTATTATATATTTATATATTTCAGATGTTTTGATTGGCTGAAAACAGTCATGTGAGTGACTATGAAACAATTAAAAAGAATTTTCAAAACATTAACCCGAGGGAGATAACCCTATTGTATCCCGCCAAAAAACCCCTATTTGCAACTAACGGTAAACAACCTAAATTACCCTTTTGCTCCGAAACAAGCGGAACCCTATTGTTCCCGGAAAATAGTCTTTAAATTAAATCTTACAAATGTTGGGTTTAAATGAAAACAACACAAAGTTCATTTAATTTTAACCCATTAAACAAAACATGACTTGTTTCCTGATCCTAACATTGTATACAATGTATTAACTATGTTCAGTTCCACGAATTAAAATATGTTTACACTGAAACATGTTAAGTGTTGGCAAAAAATGAAATAAAACAATTACGACCCTTGCCTTATAAAGGAAACATTCAAATTTGTAAACTCTCATGGGAACAACCCATCCACTCGGCTTTTACAAATCTGAATGATTCTATCAAGATATGGCCGTAATTGTATATTGGTGTATTTTCGTGATCAAGCTGCTTTTAGAATAGTTTTATATTTTAACTGGTAACGTAATACATGTAAAAGGATTTGGACATGGTGGATCTTCCAAACGACTAACGAAAGTTTGCAACGAAATTTTATCCTAAATTTTATACTGCCCGAAAATATCATGATATTTGTATTCACCATATCACATGTTATTGTATACAACGTATGGAAGTTACTAATCCAAGAAAAACGAGAAGTTAAACAAAAAGGCAGTTTCTTAATTGCACCTATTTCAAACTTAGCCACATCTAATAATTTTCAATATCTGATGGGGCCCTACAGAATGATCATATTGTGGTATTTATCAACTGTACGTTTTAGCTACAGTATCAGTGGCCATTCTTGTACAAAATTCAAATATAAAGTGTTAGCACATTATTTAAACAAAAAATATAATTTTTTTCGATACCTCGTATATATATATATATATATACATGACACCATATAACCATGCCAGAAATCGATTTACATATCATACTTTACTATATGAACTGTATCCAGTTCTTCAAGTAAAACCTATTGGTTACATTCAAACATTTTCCCATAACTTATGTCCATAAATTTCAAAATCTTTGAATTGGGTACTTCATGTAATGTCTTCTTGATAACACGATAGTTCTTGAAATTTTTACAATCTCCATGTTACAGAAAGATGTTTCTTGTATTATGTTATATTCACACTGGTGTCTCTTGGGAGCTTGTAATCGTTTAACTTGGCTATGCAGTTACTAATGGCTGTCGTATGGGTTGCAAGATGTTGCTATTTCAAAAAATGCATAGACTACCTAAGGATCGTCAATACCAGGTTTAGTTTAAATTGGCAGAGTAGTGTTAGAGAAAACGATTCTTTTTATTTATATTTAAAAATTTACTTTATCAGCGTCAGAATGAGGACTCGGGATCAAACAAGTCATATATGCATATACGGTAACATCATTAAGATGAAAAACGAAATACATCTAATGTTTTTTTACGTCAAAAAGGTCTAAGTTGCATAATTGTCAAAATATACAGTAAACTCTTATTCATTTTCTGCATGTCAATTTTGAGCTGGTATTGCTACAAAAATTAGGCAGAATCAGCCAATCTATAATCATGTAGTTACCTTTTTTTATCTCGGCGGTGATAAAAGAGTGTTAAAAAAAGAAGCACTTTCTAGTTTAGAAATGGCAGCCATTTTGGTTGGAGAGCATGCTATTGGAAAATTGTGTCAGGGACCTTCCACGGAACAGCTCTACAAATCTGATCTAAATTTGCGGAAAGAAGATTTTTATGTTTTCTTTAGACCCAATTTGCATATTTTGGCTAAATAGACAAAAGCTTGGTTTTTTCAATAAAGCCATGTATTTTAAAAAAAATGTTCTTCATAGTATAAACTGTAAAAATACTCCTTTTCCTAAGACTAAATTTAGAATAGTTCTAAGCTATTTAAAGGAGTTTTTATTTTTAGTAACGACGGCCATCTCGTTTACTACACACAATTTCAACAGAGGACCAAAACGAGCCATCAATTCAAAATTTTGTTACCAATGGTACAGGGTTTTTCTATGGCGAATACAAATGCTAAATGACGAATGGAACTGAGAACGGCACGATGATGGACGCACAATGATAAGAAAAAGCTTACAGTGAAAATACATCGCTTAATTATTATTTGAAAGACATTTTGGTCTGAGGGGTCAACGTCTGTGTCCTTCATTAAGGGAATAAACAACTATAATTTAGTCTAGACGAAATGTCACAAGCGAAGATTGGTTCCTTTTTCTAAGAATGTTAGTACAATAAGTTTAACATTGAATATTTATAAATTTGACTTGTTTGATCCCGAGTCCTCCTTCTGACGCTGATAAAGTAAATATTATATCAAAAAGAAAAATGTGTTCTCGAAATCTTAGTTTTATAAAACAAAAAAACTTGTATACTAAGCAAGCTTTGAAATGATCTTTTGAAATAAAAAGAACGTTTAATAAATACACCCTGATGTTGATATATATTTAGCTATCTTAAAACAACTTTCTTTACATTGTTGCAGTACCATGAAGCATAATTTTATACAAACATATATATTAATATTACCTCAGTTTTCTATAACTCTGTTGAATTTTCGGTAACAAAAGAATGCGAGTTGTTAAGTAGAACAAATCCAGAAGAACGGCGTGTAGATCACAGAAAATAAGAAAATTCAAATTCTTAAATGCCAATAAAAATGTCTTGTCCGTCAGTTATCGTGATGCGAACATTTTTTCATCCGAACATATGAATGGTTAAATAATCAACTCGGTTATTACTTAGACAGTACTAGACAAAATTATTCTCAGTTTTTTGGTATTTTTTATTGATTTATTCCTTTTATTTGCTTAAATCTCTTAATTCCGAATGCAAATGCAATCCAATCATGTATAATGGCGTTCAGCTTCTCCTTTCAGAGCATCGGCTATTTCCAATCATTATGAATTATAACAGATAAGGCTCACGGTCACTAAATTGCAGCGTAACTTTATAGTCATAGAAGCCATCCCAGAGATCAGGTTCTTACAACAAGTCACACAAACTGCGACTTCTCAATATAGATTGCTGTGAACATCCTTCGTTATAATCATCAGGGTCTATTGTTGACAAAAACGCATGGAAATTAACTTAAAGTCGTTTACTTGAATCCTTTGGTTATTAAAAAATTTAGCAGTCGAGTTATGTTTATTTGTTATTATCCATTCAAAGTAAACCAACTGTTTGCCTATCTGTACTACAATACAAATAAGCAACTTGATAATTAATTTGACAGCGGTAGTGATAATTTTTTTATCAGGTTTCATACAATACTTCAAAGAGATAAGCTGGAAAATTCATCAATACAAATATGTGTAATTATTCGAGTATCCAATTAAAGGCTCCCACACGTTTGTTCCTTGTATCAGACAAAAACGTAGTATGTGTTGCACTCGGTGATATTTTGAACCTGATAAAATGGAAATTACAATTATACTGATATTAATGACGAGAGAAAATTTAGTCCCTAAATTGTTGACCAATGACAGTCGTAAAACGTCTGCAAGGTAAAATGTTTAATTCCTACGAATTTTTATATAGTAGTAATTCAAAACATTGCGATGATTCAAAGAAGATGTTTACCCTTTTCTCAGATTTGTTTAGTTAGGTCAAAGGTCAAAGTGGCCCTCGGTTTAAGTTTCTGCCAATCACTGCATTAACCGAACATTATGGTTTGGTTAGTGCCACATTTTTACCTTTTACGTTTCCTCCATTATTCTTTTAGGATGGACAGCGACAAGTATTGCGGTCAAAGTCGTGACGACCTCTTAAGGCTTATGTAGGTAAAGAGTTTGTTTGTTTGAATAGTTTTTCAGTAACGCCACTTTCAGCTATATATGGCGTCCAGTTTTTAATTGGGGGAGGAAGCCGTAGAAAACTCTGTAAATAAAATTATTACGGTCTCACATAGATGAGTTCGAACGTACTACTTGACGCGAAGTTTTTTGGCGAGTTGGTTCTTCGCGCCTTTTCTCAACTTTACCGATAATCAATATTTTTCCCCTCTAATTTACGTGTTAAACTCTCACAAACATCCTTGAACAGAGATAATATGCAGCGGCTCCACATCCCTTGTAAGCGAAACTCCTCCTAAACCGCTTGATGAAATTTAATGAAACTTAGCATAAAGGAAGTACATTACATGTAGATGTGCATGAAGGATTTTTATTGACCTGGGAGATAATTGGACTTGAATGCGAATCGGGGGTATCGCTTTGTGAACGTCCTCAAAGTCCACATATGTTTAAGACTGTAATACAGTTCTGACAAACAAACTGTGAAACCTCTTAATCTTAAGGCCTAATGATTTACGATTATTGGCATGAACATCAATTATATTTTAAAAAGATCATCATATTATATTTTAAACTGAAAATAATATTATAATTCATAATACAAATGTGCTTCCACGACACTGCTTTCACACTTGGCACATATTCTGAACCCCCTTTCTCTCTTTTTTTATAAGTTTCCTTAAGCGTCAAGTATAGAGCGAAGCGTACCGAATTTTACCCGTGAGGAGATCTCTTCATGTTGAAACAGTATACCACGTTTCCTGAAGATGTGAATTCATCTTAAAAAGCTTCAACGCATAGACAGACACAAAATTCTGTATGTCCTCCAAACTTTCGTTGACAGGACAAACATGTGTGTAAATTAAAAAACCTTTCTCTAAAATAATGAATAATAGTGTGACAATCCACTGCCATCCTACTCTTTTTTAGACTCTGCTGTCATGTGTTCCCACCAGTCTTTAGCAGAGGATTCTCAGACTGCATGCATGAACTACAGATAACAAAATTTTATGTTAAAAAAATATCTGTATCTCACAACATCAAACAGTACAAAACATATAGAATTAAAATACAAGCAAAAGATCAAATATAGAATTTAGGTGCAAGCCAATGGTGTTTATTAAATTATATATCCTCCCGTATATTAATAGCTTTAAAAAGTGAGAAATATTATATACACGAGGAAAAACTATTTATTGGCAGAATGTTAAATCATACAAATTTCAGAATTCAGACGAAAAACAACTTTATTAAGAATAAAGTTAATTAATAAGGATCCCAAAAAGTGATTTAAAAATTCAATCGACTGAAACCAACAATTTACACGTGTGATATAAAGTTATTGAAATTTTAACACCGCTTACGTAGCGGAAGCAGGACGTACATGTAATATAAGAAATGCTGTTAAACTTAAGCCTATAATTGTAATTGTACTAAGTATATTGTTGGCATTAAGCTTCATTATAAATCTGATTAAAAATCTCTCCTAAAATAAAACCACTAATGAAAATAACAAGAATAAACCAGACAACTGTATATTTCAATAGTATGTCAGTCACTACACAATTTGTGGAAAACATTTTCGTAGGCTAACATACCAATCAAATGAATTAAAGTGTTATGTTTCAGAAGTAGGTATTTCATCAACATCTTGGAAAAATCACTTTTTGACTTGACCAGAATGTTATTGATATAAAAATTTTGAAAACAAAACACATACTGCTTTAGGATAATAAAAACATTACTAATTTGAAATTCAGCTCATACAGAAAATTGCACTCATTTGTGTAATTACATCAAAACAAATCATCATGACATTGCTTCCTGCAATGCATTTTATTTTCCCCTTGAAAACTTCGTATTGCAGAATCAATTTGGCAACAAATAAAGATTTCATAATACAATATTATTTTATAGACTGCAACATATCACAAAATAATGATCACATTGTACTGAATTGATGCCAATTAACTGCCAAATCTGAACTGATGTGAAGAAATGAAGTTCTTACAACAAGTAATTATTATGAAATGAGTTATGACGCCAATATTATCAAAACTTCCTAAAGAAGGTTGGTGGTTTTCTCCGAGTACACCAGCTTCCTCCCCAATTAAAACTGGACGTCATAATATAGCTGAAAAAAATGCGGACAGTGGCGTTAAAAATCATTTAACAAACAAAATCAAAGTGTGAAAACATAAATATACTCCATCTTTTGTATCTGTGGTAAAATTTTCTTCATGGCTTCTCTAGTTTCATTAACAAACATTGTTTTTCCTTTCAGTTTTGGTAATCGAACTCGTTTGCAATGTTCTTCTGAACTGTTTGACTTGAAGTCAACTCAAGAAAATCATCTCACAACAGATTGTAACACAAGAATCTTCTGTGACCAGTTGACAAGAATTGAGGAAATTTGATGTCGCATCACCTTTCCTACAAAAATTTTGTCCATGGCTTTGTAGTAACAAATGAGAATATATTCATCCATGGCAGTTTTACCCTTATAAAATGGTATATTGATATAAAAATGGCATATGTTTGAAAAATTCCATATATAATTTAAAAATGTCTCATAAATGTTACAATATATAAAGTAATTTCGATTAAAATTCCATATCTTTTGAGGTAGCCAGAAAAGGCGATGATACATCAATACCCGTCTAACTATGTACCAATGTAATATTTCAAACGTATGCCATTTTTATATCAATATACCATTTTATAAGGGTAAAAATACCATGACAAAACACAAAAAAAACGTATTTTTTCTATAATAACCTACCCGGTAGCATTGATTCCTGTATAGTAAGATTGATTTCTCTCATGTACAAAAGTAACTACATCAAATCGACAAGTACAATCTTTGGTCTATTCAAAAAAGGTCAACACAAGAATAAAAAACGCTTTTTCTGTTACACACCGCCAAAACTGCTGACGGTTGTACATCATATCTGATGGGCTTCAACAAAAATGATACAGGTCGGTTCTACGGTGTGAAAATGTAATGTGTATTGTCATTACTGTGAGAGTATATGTGTTTAGTGAGGAATGAGCTTTTGTACCTGGACTCCTTATCAGGTTTAATGTAGCTAGATTATATGTCCAACGCATACATGTCCAAACCTTTGCTCAAACTATACAATAAAAGTAAACTCCCCCCTCACTACAACATTAAAAGAAAGGAATGGTAATTATAAAGCTTTAGGAGCATTTGCCAAAATTACTAAGCAATAAAATATGTTCAATCTCTCATAATGTAGCTATTATATGTATTTTTAGGTTTTGGTTTGGTTCAACCTTGAATCTAAAAAACTATGATGCATCAAGGTAATGATTATATAATGGCAGTTTTTGTAGCTTGTATTATCATTACTGGCATCTATGCTTCATTACTTTTCCTGCAATCTGCTGTATGTGTTTTTATAAATTCATAGTGTGGATAGCATTAATGTATTTTTCCCACAATGCCAGGGTAGATGACACACAAACAACCTTGTTTGTACAATGTTTTATGATACAACTTTGTGTGGTGTGGTATAAAAATTAAAATCTGTTAAAAATTAAAAAGAACTGTTTTAATGTGTATTATAATAAACACAGAAATTACAAACATAGCTTATTAAAGAATATTTACATTAAATGTCTTTCATCGATATACTAGCTTTCTATTGGTTCAAACCGTTACAAATGATGTAGATTCATTCCCAAAGAAACAGGTAGCCATAAAGAGCTTGGGAAGTTCCTTGACAATGTCCACAGTTCGAAACAATGTGGAATAATTTACATCAACAAAAATAATTTGTGCACAATTTATATCAGACCTTCAGCATTATTTAATGAAATAAAATCTAAATATAAGAATAAAATGCATTCGTTTGAAGTTTTATTGACATATGAAAGTGTTGACTGAAGCACTATAGTATCGCTACCCAGATTCGTAATGAAAAATGTGCTTCCGCCAATTCTTTCATATGTCGATGCATTAAAGAATGCATTAAATTCTTAAACATACAGACTAAATAGCACATAAAACAAGTCATCATCTAATTAAAAAGGCAGTAATAGGAATACAAAACAAGTCATTATCTAATTAAAAAGGCAGTAATAGGAATACAAAACAAGTCATTATCTAATTAAAAAGGCAGTAATAGGAATACAAAACCAACAACATGTACATTATAGTTATGAAACTGACTAGAGTTGATTCTTCATATACAAATTAAATTCATACATTGAATTAATCATGGCAATGTAAAAAAAAAAATGGTATTGTAGACCTGTAATTCTTATCTGAGGTATACACTTCTACACCTGGATTCTAAAAGTCGCTTAAAATGTCTATTTCATGAAGTATGAATGTTGGGAGTTTTTTTGAAGATAGAAAAAAACAGATAAAAAGTATGCACCATTTATAATGTAATCCATAATGCAACAGTTTTGATAAGTAAAAACAATTCTCTGTCTATCTTCTTTGATCTTTTGATTTCATTGTTAATTGCAAGAAAAGATACATCTGAAGTAAACAAACCTGTGAAAGTGCTATAAATAACAGATCAAGGTTACATTCACTTACCATTAGTTGATATGACTACTAAATGTAAAACAAGAAAGGAAATCGACATATAATTGCATTTTACTTTAGTTAATTAAACAAAGATATTCACATAGATGTATCATTTTCTTCACATGTGAAAAAGTTTTTGAGTTGTAATTAAAACAAAATAAAATCAAGTCAAATTAAATTTTAGAATTGCAACAGCAAAAATGAACACAAGTGATAATGCGAAATAAAACAGTAACTGTATAATATACAATTATAACTCTGTCCTACCCTCGTTTATTGTACTCATCAAATTTAATTATATTGTTTGTTGAACACAGATGAACATTGTTTACGCTGTATAATTGGTTAACATGGCAATGCACCCTTTACAAAAAAAATGTTTTCACTGGTGTATCTAAAGAGATTACAGCATGTATTCAACACAAATGCTTCTGTTTAGTAACTCAATGACAGACAATTTTTTAATTACATTGTAAGTTATATTGAAAACATTTCTTACATATTTTTTGTATGTCTTCCTTTTATAAAATCAAACAATGTTTTAAAATTGTTAACAGTGTTGTAAAATCATTTAGTACACTAGTATTTAGAACTTTTATTTATCCTTGAAATTTTAAAGCACTAAATACTAATTTAAACCTGTGCATATTTTTTTTTCAGTACATAAAAATCAAAATCTAAACTCAGATAAAAACAGCTGTTTATTCAGTTTACATGAAATTATCAGTTACATCTTCCCATAAAGATAACTTTTCATTTTACATTCTGATTTCCATCTGCAAAATTATCATATTTTTCTAAACTTTAAAAACTTGGATCGTAAATGTTGTTTGGTTATATCATCAGCAAAGATGTGATCAATGCTGTCAAAAGACAATCTCCAAACTTGGTCTACAGATAAATTAAAAGTGTTGGCAGCAATTTCATACTCTTCCGACAAGGATGTACTAAAAACTCCTTTATCATCAGTCTGAAAAAGAAAATTTTCTAATTTTGAAATTGTGCCATGACACTTAAGTATAAATATTTATTTACAAAGAAGAGATAAACCAAGCACATACCTCAAAATGTAATAAACAAGACAACAAACAAATCACTAAAAATTAACAACCAGAGGCTCTCAAGGAGCCTGTAACACTCACCTGACTTACCAAAAAAAAACACTTTCTAAGACATGCATTTTCCTGTGCATTTTCATTTTAAATAATATTGTGAAATGGTATCTGAGATAAAGCTGTTTCTATGTTACTCCACAAAAGGTCTTATGTTAAGCTTTAATTCGTAATTTCAGCTATCTTAGATCTGGGATTTGCACTAAAAACTCAAAATTAGCTGAGGCACATTTTAGCAATTTATTCTGATAGGAAGATTTTCAAAATTTCAGCAAATCAGAGTGGAGTAATGGCCCTTGCAGCAATGCTGAATTTTCCATCAACACTAAAAAGTTGCAAGAAAACTATCCTGTCATTATTTCTGCATGATTAGGTTTGCATGTGTGGTATGGTTTCTGAGAACATGAAAGCCTCAAAAACAATAGCTCAAATTTAGTATTGGACCACCTGATGTACATTTCTACTTTTATCAATTCCACTCTGACCGAGCAGTTTGCCCGAATAAGAAATGTTAAATGTCAGCTTAACCAGAACCCATTAGCAGCCCTGGCAGCTATGTTGAATTTTCAATAGGAACCAAAAGCTATAAATTATAAGAGAACTAGGCTGGCTAAATTTCTACTTCATTTGGTGTGAAAGTGTAGTGCAGTATCTGTGAAGAAGACAATTGTACATATTTTCTGTTAGGTCCGATGTCAAGCTACGTTCCATTTTGGTAGGGATGTTGAATTTCAGACGAGCATAAAATGTTTACAGATTGAAGTAGACTTGCCACAAGTCACTTTGAATTGTTTTGCTATTATAGAGAGATACGTCTTTATCAAAATTTCTTATACTATCCACTTGTGAACTCAAGTTGATAGTATAAGAAATGTTGATTAAGATGTATCTATCTAATAGCAAAACAATTCAATGGGACTTGTAGCAAGTCTAACCATCTAAGATATATTTCCATAATATTACAAATCAATTGACAAATTGGTTTGTCAGAGGAATATTTGTGAAAGTTCAACTAATTAGAGCAACTAATTAATGGCCTTTGCAACCATATTGAATATATAAACAGAATCAAAACCTAGAGAACAATACAATAAACATTCCTATTGTGTTCTGCTCCAAATATACCCAAGTAGTTTTAGACAAGTAGATTGGAAATTTAAAAAGTTTACAGCCACTGATGACAATGAATCACAAATAATGAGAATATGACCCCTTTTGTCAAATGAGTTAAAAACGAAACAACATTAAAAAACAGTAACATGAAACAACATAGTGGCTTGGTGGAATCACTTAAAGCAATCCCAAACCTCCCCATTTACTGTAACAACAAAGACTTGAAAAACATAAATATCACAGTCACACTAGCAAAAAACAAAACAACATCTGAACAAGACAGAACTAATGGGTACACGTCACTTACACAAGACACATCAAATACATATATCCTGTGTCTAAGTAGTCTCTGGATTCATTAACCAATAAACTGGTTGTTAAAATACAGGTAATAAAAACTGCAATAGTCTATGGCTGAGTTGCAAAACAGATGACTTTATAAATGGGGAGTGGTAGGAGTTGATTACACAAAGTAGATACTCTATGCTGAATTTGGCCTGCCAGACTTCACGATACAAAAACCAGTTAGCACTTTGTGCTACCTGGCCAAAAATGGCTTAAGATGGTGGCATTAAATTTCAGAAATATCTACCACATAAGCCTCGTTCCACCCTTCATCAAAAAAATTATGATTCTTAAAGATGTAATTTTTCTTGTGTCAAAAAGTTAAAGTAAGAAAAAACAAGTGGAAGTGAATAAACACCACGTGTGCACTCAGGTGCTCTGCATGATTCAACAGTGCCTACCCCTAATTGGACAGAAGACTAGTTACTCACTGCCATGTCTTAAGGAATAAGTCAAATCCAGAAAGGACAGACAACCTATTAGAGCAAAAATGTCTGATCGTATTGATGGATTTCCCATAATGATCTATTACCTCATTGTGATGGCCATAGAACTTCTGAAGGGATAACATCAACCTAGGTACAACAAACCCCTTTTTTTAGTTAAAGTATCAAGAAAATTCTTCTGACAGCTGTTTGGTTAAAATGTACTCAAGAAACAAGATTCAATTCAAATACCAGTTAGAAGAACAGTCAGTTTGTTTGTTTGTTTGATGGTGTTTAACACCACTTTCAGCAATTTTTCAGCTATATCATGGTGTCCAGTTTTTATTGGGGGAGAAAGCCAGAGTACCAGGAGAAAACCCCCGACCTGCGGTAGGAAAACTGGCAATTCTTGTCAATTAAGATTGGTGTCCAGTACACCCTGCCTGCAGTGAGAATCGAACCCGCAATCTCAATGTTGACAGACCATGTGATCAATAGTAGACGAACTACCTTGACCACTCGGCCACCGAGGCCCAGAAGAACAGTCAGAGGTCTTGATATACACCAATTTTGTGATAATACATGTTCCTTTATTAAATCAGAATCATTTATTTACTCATCAACAAAAAACATAGTTCCTAGATAAACCATATACCTTGTGGTAGTAATAGTAAATAAATCCATGAAGTTAAATAAACTCTTTAACTTTTGCAACTGTAGAAATCCTAGTCTTATCCAGAGTGCTTTTTAATCCATTTTTTAATTTTCTAGAACAAAACAGGGGATTTATAAGAAAGAAATATCTTTAAATCATCTATAAACAATCCAATCTTGACAAATAAAAAAAACTTCAGACGGAACAAGAAACACTTAAATTCCAATTGATATTTACACTGAACCTCTTTTCCGATGTTGATGCCAAAAGCAGTTAAATTATATCTGTATCAGTTATACTCACACGATAGGGTATGGCTTAAATTGATTTAAGCAGTCGTTTTGAGGAAGAAAGAAGGATCTTTTGACGATAACATGAATATCAGATGACTGGATTCATCATACTTCATACGAAGATCCTTACAAATTTGGACACTTGTTGAATAAGCCAGAAAAATTGAATCATAAATGCAAACATCTATGAAGTATACATCATATTAATTGGCATCATTGTGTTGATGCTGTACTAACTAATCAACTTCAATGGATGTAGACTGTTCATCAGAACACAAATATCATTAAAGGCTACCAATGTTAGGTTTCAGACGAAATATGAAGGAACAGGAAATATATTTTTTTATCAAGACGAGAGGTCAACTGCTTACATGTAGTTTTTGGCTAAATGATAAACTACAGGCTATCAAGGGCCTGCAATGGTCACATGACTTACAAAAAAAAATTTATTGCAATTTTTAATATAAATGTTAAAGTGAAAATATTTCAGTGAATTACAATCAGCTGCAAAAACTCAAAATTATTTTTATAATATAATAATTCTTTTAATAATTTGATTTGTCAAAGTTTTGAATTTCTGAACACATTTGCACTCCTGGCAACCATGTTAAATTTCTAATCAGCTAAAAAAACTAAAAATAATGAAGGAACTATTCTGGCTTAATTCCTACATAATGTAGGTTAAAGTTGTAGGACAGTTTAAGTAAGGAAGTTCTTTGTATGTTTTCCCATAGGGTCCTATTTTAAAGTCCTGCAATGGTGTCCATCTTGGATTGTGGATTTGCACAAAAAACACAAACTTTGTTGAGGACCATCTTAGGTACATTATTTGAAATCTTACAAATCATTGTGGGAGTGGTTTGTGAGAAGATTTTTTTAAATTCAGCCGATCAAAACTCATTGATGACCTTGTCAGCAATGTTGAATTTCCAATTGGCTCTGAAAAACACAAACTAAGATAACTATTGAATCTTCATTTCTGCATAGTTTGGTTTTATTGAAGAGAAGAAGCTGCATGGTTGTCTTTTTTATAATGTCCTGCTTTGATTTTTGCACAAAAAACTTTGTTGAGGTTCATTTCTGCAATATTTCAAATCTATCTGCAAATGGGTTTGTGAGAAGATTTTTGAAATTCAGCCAATCAGAACACCTTAATGGTCCTGGAAGCCACCTTGAATCACCAAAAACACATTCGATCCTGCAAAGTTAAGTTCAAATTGGCCAAGTGGTTTTGGAGAAGAAAATAGAAATGTGAAAAGTTTATGGCTAGCGGCGCCAAGGATGTACCAAGTAATAAATGTAGCTAAGTAAGCTAACCTGACCGAAGTTAAAATTATAAGTCTGAAAAAAGGAAGATTTAAAACTGCCACTATAAAATAAAAACCAAATGTAATACCAGGATTGATATAAAATTCATGGTCAGTTGTATCACAACTGGTTATTGTGGTCACATTTAAAAAGCAACTTAACTTTCTGTCTGGTCCTTTGGACAACACATTTGTTATATCACGATTCACAAATTCACATAACAATTAAAAACATAGGAAGTATTAAAACATCAAAATATCAACATCTTTCATAAGTAAATAGATACAACTGAACTAATGAAACCAGATATAAGCTTAGTTATACACGTAAATACACTCCAGTCCAGTCAACTGTAGTTTTTTTCTCCCAAACAAACACAGGATTGTCAAAAACCAAAATATCACTATGTTGGGCTTATTATGATACAAGCATGGTAATTTTAAAACTGAGCAGCTATCATCCTTCTTTTTAGACATAGATGTCAAACAGATAAATTGGGCAGATAAATCATGAATGTGTAAGGATAACTGTGTGTAAAGATAATTAACTAGAGGCTCCCAGGAGCCTGTATCGCTCACCTGAACCTGAAATCAAACAACCCTTTTTTATATAGAATTTCGTTCCTATAATAAATCGACCAACACTTCTGCAAAAGTCATTAATTTTGACCTTTTAAGGGAAAAAACTGCTATAAGGAGTAGCTTTTGATGCTTAGGAGGGAGGTTCACTTCAAGTATTTCTGTACCTGTTATAATTTTTTAAACTATCAGCCAAAAACTCCCTTGACCCCCCCCCCTTTCTATTTTAAGCCAACGTAGCTATGTAGGTAGTCAGCTGTAATGATTTGCAAAATTTTGGTAGAGGACATCCTAAAGATGATGTGTGCAATGTTTCAAAGCAGTCCTTTCATTGGTTAGAGCAGAAGATTTTTTAAAATCAATTAAAATTCATTAAAAAAATGTTCTAAGAGAATAATTCCTAAACGGTTAATCAGACAATCTTGACCCTACAGTCATTTTTGTAGCCCTCATAGAGCAGAACAATTAAGCAATGCTACCTTTTTCTCCAGTTCTAAAAATTTTCAAGATTTTGTGGCAAAAATAGCAAAAATAATCAATTTCGACAATTAAAGGGCAATAACTCCTACAAGGAGTCATCATACAACTTCGACACATTGGAGTGCTTTGAAGAGCTTTCGATGCTGATGAAGGCTGGTCTCTTCAGTTTTCCTGTAATGTGTACAAAGTTTCAAAGCAGTACTTTCAGTGGTTTCAGAGGAGAAGATTTTTAAAAATCAATTAAAACCGATTTAAAGAAAACAGTTCAAGTGGAATAATTCGTAAACGGTTTATCAGACAATCTTGACCTTTAAGACATTTTTGTAGCTCTCATAGAGCAGAACAATTACGACTTTGACCCAATAGAGTGTTTTGTAGAGCTTTTGATGCTGAAGAAGGAAGTCTCTTCGGTTTTCCTGTATCTGTAATACTTTTTGAACTATAAGCCAAAAACTGTATTTTGACCCCCCCCTGTTCTATTTTTAGCCATGATGACCATGTTTCTTTACGAATCAAAAATCCAAACTATAGTTTGGTAAAGGACATGCTAAGCAACAACCATACCAAGTTTGGTTGCATTCTGTCCAGTGGTTTCAGAGAAGAAGATTTTTGAAAAGTTGAACGGACAGACGACGGACGACAGACGACGGACGGACGACAGACGCCAAGTGACGGCAATAGCTCACATGACCCTTCGGGTTCACAATTTGTAGGTTCTAATCCACCTAACAGTAAACTAGAGGCACCCAGGAGCCTAAGCTTTTCTTTCATATAAGGAATTGCCCAACACTTCTGCAAAAGTCATTATTTTTTACCATTTCAGGAATTTTTTAAGAGAAATAACTCCTATAAGGAGGAGCTTTTGATGCTTAGAGGGAGAAGGGAGGTTCACTTCAAATTTGCTGTACCTGTTATACTTTTTTAACTATCAGTCGAAAACTCTCTGAACCCCCCTCTTACCAACGTGGCTATGTAGGTAGTCAGCTGTCATGATTTGCACAATTTTGGTAGGGGATATCCCACAGATGATGTGTGCAATTTTTCAAAGCAGTCCTTTCATTGGTTAAAGAGGAGAAGATTTTTTAAAATCAAGAAAAAGTGATTAAAAAAAAGTTCAAGGAGAATAATTCCTAAATGGTTCATCAGACAATCTTGACCCTAAGGTTATTTTTGCAGCCCTCATAGAGCAGAACAATTAAGCAATGCTAACTTTTTATCTAGTTCTAATAGTTTTCAAGATCTTGAGGCAAAAATGTCAAAAACAATCAATTTCGACAATTAAAGGGCAATAACTAATGTAAGGAGTCATCATACAACTTCAACCCTATGGAGTGTTTCATAGAGCTTTTGATGCCGATGAAGGCATGTCTGTCCAGTTTTCCTGTATCTGTTACACTTTTTTGACATATAAGCCAAAAACTGTATTTTGACCCCCCCCCCTCCGTTCTATTTTATAGCCATGGAGGCCATGTTGGTTAATCTGCAGCCATGGTTGCTGCAAACTTGGTTGAGGACATTTGACCGAGGATGATGTGTACAAAGTTTCAAAGCAGTATTTCAGTGGTTTCAGAGGAGAAGATTTTTTAAAATCAATTAAAAACGATTAAAAAAAAACAGTTCAAGGGGAATAACTCTTAAACGGTTAATCAGACAATCTTGAACCTCAGCCATTTTTGTAGCTCTCATAGAGCAGAACAATTAAGCAATGCTAACTTTTTCTCTAGTTCTAATAATTTTCAAGATTTTGAGGCAAAATTGGCAAAAATCATCAATGTCGACAATTAAATGGCATTAACTCCTACAAGGAGTCATCACACAACTTCGACACAATGGAGTGTTTGGTAGAGCTTTTGATGCTGATGAAGGCATGTCTCTTCAGTTTTCCTTTATCTGTTATACTTTTTAAACTAAATGCCCAAAACTGTATTTTGACCCCCCTGTTCTATTTTTTGCCATGGCAGGCATGTTGGTTGGTCTGAGGCCATGATTTGTGCAAACTTGGTAGAGAGCTTTGACCGATGATGTGTGCAAAGTTTCAAAGCAATCCCATAAGTTGTTTTGGAGGAGAAGATTTTTAAAGAAAAGTTAATGACAACGATGACGGACACCATGTGTTGGCAATAGCTCCCTGACCCTTCGGGCGAGCTAAAGGATAATAAATAGGAGGATTTTATTTTTGTTTTTTACTGATTTTTTCTGATATTGCTAGAAATTTCAAGAAAAATCTATAAAAGTTCTAATGAAAAATACATGTCTGGCAAAACAGTATGAAGATAAGAAGCTTCATATTATCTTTGAAATAAAATGAAAATTTAATTGTCATAAGGCATTTTAAAAATGCTAATGCACATTAAAAAGAAAAGGAAAATATAATGGAAGTGAACACTACCATGATGATTGTTTTTCAGAGGCAACTACAACAAAAATGTCTGTGAATAGGAATACAGAGTATGTAAAAGATGTGTTTATTTTGTCCATTGACACATGGATACCAGTGATTTATAGACCAGGATCAGTAATATTGACAAGCTGGTCTGGTCATTAGTGTTCCCTGTGAATAAATGATATAAAGATCATTTATCTCTAGCCACAACTCACCAAAAAATCTTACAAAACACAACATTTTCTACGAAAATAAATTGCTTCCACATTTAGTTCTGTAATTATCTGGACTTTCTTAATAAAAATGTTTATTGAATATTGACAACCTAATGTACATTACGAAATTAAATTCACATAGACTCCGTTTGTCAGGAATAAATCAAAAGATGTATAAAACTTAAATAATTCCTCAAGACTTCAGACCATAATGATAGCTACCAGAATTAATTCAGTGGAATGTAATGAAACAACTAAAAGACGATAATGAAAATAAAATCGTTTTTCTTACAATTAATACATTTACAAAATGCTTTCTTTCATAGTTTATTGTGTTAATTTATTCGTTTATTTCTTTCAATCAAATTTTTTTCAATAAATAACTATTGAAGCTGAACAAAGATACCAATATCTGCTGTTCAATGTGAATAATCTATTTATTCTTCTCTGGCAATGCCTTTGGTCAAAACAGATCAAATTATCTCTAACTGAGTGCTTCTTTATTACTGCCTACATTTAATTTCTGATATTTCAAACATTTTTGCTCCTCACAAAGGAACATAAAATGTCAAATATTTATTTTTGACACCCATTAATACCAATGCCAATCTACTGTTCATTATTGAATGTCACTAGCAAAGTTTATTCAATGAAATGTTTGTAACTTTTTTTATTGTTCTGAATTTTTAAGTTGTAACTTAATAAAGGTTTTATCACTTAGTTAAGCATAAACAAAAATAAAATCAATACTTTGTCAATTTACAAGTATAATAAAGTTAAAAAACTAAAAGTTTTGTAATTATCTGTAGATCTTGCCTTGATGATCATTTTTGATGTAAATAGATTTAATTTCTTTATATTTTGTCAGATAACAACCCAAAAAAAAGCAACAAAAAGTACCTTATACCTATTAAAGTAACAATCAACACAAAAATATTTAGTTATAAAAATGATGATAACTATAAGAAGCCAATTGAATTAATTCAGTCATGTGTGAAATAATTTAAATCTTGTCTTCCTGATTGTTCCTGCTGTTTACAGTTTCTATCAACCTAATACAGTTTTCAAGACAACAATTCGAACTAGAGGCTCCCAGGAGCCTGTAATCGCTCACCTGGAATCCAAATGACTTAAACTATATTAAAATTTTTGAAATTAACAGTTTCAGTCTAGTTGTTATAGCTTTTAAGTTACTGTGCAAAAACTAAACATTTCTTCAAAAAATTTGTTAAATGCAATAACTCCTATAAGGTGCCATTGACAATTTCTGAAAATTAAATGGTTTTTAGGCATTGTCCTTTAGGGTACTTAGAAATTTACAGTTTTACTCTACTAATAGGTGTGTTATAGACTAATTTATAATTAAAAAACTGTACATTTGTCCAAATTCATAATGAAAGGGCAATAACTCCTATAAAGAGTCATCTTGCAATTTTGGACTAAGCAATCATTTGTAGGGCTTCTATTGCTGATCATTTGTACAATTTACAGTTTTAATCTAGCTACTATAGTTTTCAAGTTACAGGACAAAAATGAAAATTTCATAACAAAATTGTCATTTAGGGGCAATAACTCCTATAAGGAGTAATCTGACAATTTCAGACCAATTAATGAATTGTAGGGCTTTTTATGCTGATCATTTTTGCAATTTATTATTTCACTCTAGCTGTTATGGTTTTTAAGTTACAGGACAAAATCGGAAAATTTCATAAAAAATTGCAATTTAAGGGCAATAACTCCTATAAGGAGTCATCTGACAATTTCAGACTTGAATAGTAATTTGTAGGGCTTGTATTGCTGATCATTTTCGCTTTTAACAGTTTCGCTCTAGCTGTTACAGTTTTTAAGTTACAGGATAAAAACGGAAAATTTCATAAAAAATTGTCATTTATGGGCAATAACTTATTTAAAGAGTTGTCTGACAATTTCAGACCAATCAAGTAAATTGTAGGGTCTTTATTGCTGATCATTTGTGCAATTTACAGTTTCAATCTAGCTGCTATAATTTTCAAGTTACAGGACAAAAACGGAAAATTTCATAAAAAATTGCCATTTAAGGGCAATAACTCCTATAAGGAGTAATCTGACAATTTCAGACTAATACAGTGAATTGTAGGGCTTGTATTGTTGATCATTTTTGCTATTTACAGTTTTACTCTAGCTGTTATAGTTTTAAAGTTAAAGGACAAAAACGAAAAATTTCATAAAAAATTACCATTTAAGGGCAATAACTCATTTAAGGAGTCATCTGACAATTTCAGACCAATCAAGTGAATTGTAGGGCTTTTATTGCTGATCATTTTTGCCATTTACAGTTTCACTCTACCTCTTATAGTTTTCAGATTATATTGTTAATACCAAAAATTTTGTCAAAAATCGTCAAAAAAACGGCAATAACTCCTACAAGACGCCAATACACAACTTCGCACTAACAGCAACTATTGTGTAGACCTTAATGTGCTGATCAATTTGAAGTAACGGTTTTCTCTCTAGTTATTATAGTTTTTTAGATAATGATCAAAAACCTGTGTTGACCCCCATGTTCTATTTTTAGTAACAGTGGCCATATTTGTCTGTTGATCAACACCCTGGGTACAAACTTGAAACTAGGAACCCTAAGGATGATTGTGGCCAAGTTTGAAAAAAATTGGCCCAGTGGTTTCAGAGGATAAGATTTTTGAAAAAGTTTACGACAGACGACGGATGCCAAGTGATAGCAAAAGCTTCGGTCCAGGTGAGCTAAAAAGTCAAAAATATGTGAATATGGTCCCAAAGGGCAAACACTCCAATGGAGTTAATTGACAATTTTGGTCAAGTTGACTTAGTTGTAGATTTCTGATTTGCTGATTATATTTGCAATTAACGGTTATAAATTGTAAGTTTCATGGAAAAAAACTTAATTTTTGTCAAAAATTGTCATTAAAGGGAAATAACTACTATAAGAACTCATCCCTTAAGCTTTAAATAACTTAATGATTTATAGCTCTGGTGTTGATAGTCATCCCTGTGATTTACAGCTTTTCTCTAGCTGTGATAGGCTTGACAAAATTTGTATATCATTTTGCAGTAGACTTTTCTTTAACTCATAACATTTTCAAGGCAATAGCCAAAAAAACATTTGCTGACCTCCATGTATATTTTAGGACTAGTTGACATTTTTTTTGTATCAAAAGCACAAACATTATTTTCACAGTGAACACTCCCAAAGCATTACTATGGCCAAATTAAATATAAATTTGAAATTGGTTTAAGAGAAAAGATTTTTAAAGTTATTAGGAAAAAACATAAAATTTTGTCAAAAATTATCAAACAAGGCAATAACTACTACATGCACAAGAAGTAATCACACCTGTTCTTATTAATGATCTTGCTGAGCTGATCATTTGATGTATCCTATTTCCGTAATTCTCAACATTTTTTTAGCACTATGACAAAACCTATGACATTGTACTGACCATTATGTTCTATTATTTTTGCAACATGGCTATAATCAACACAATAAGGATTATTGAGATCAAGTTAAGTGTTAACTGTCTTCAGAGGAGAAGGTTTTTGAAAAGTAAACTACCATAGAGGATGTCAGTTGCCTAGTGATAACAACAGATCATCTGGAAATTTGGTCAGCTAAAAAGATACAGAGGATGACAGACTCTATGACGTTCAGAATTTATTATTACTATCATTGATAGGCTAACTATTTATTTCTTTGTTTGAATGGTGTTTTAATGCCAATTTTTCATGGTGTCCAGGTTTTGTTGGGGAGGAAGACTGAGTACCCAGAGAACCACCCACACCATCTTGCAGTAGGAGAACCATCGGACTCGAACCAGCAACTCCAGTATTGACAGACCATGTGATCAATAGTAGGAGACTAACTACCTTAAAAAATTGACCAATTAACTATTTAATAGTGGTCATAAAAATTGTTTCCTACTATCTCCTACATGTTAAGTTTGTGGCATTGTGTAGGTAGGACAGGAATACAAATATTTAGAATGCCATAAGAAATAAGTCAAGTGAAGTGAATGTATCATTAGAAATGTTTTAAAACTAGACACAGTCGATCTAGCGATCGCTGATACCCCCGCTTTTGTGAAAATTTCTAACCTTTTTCGTGGATTGTGACCTTGAAATTGGATGGATTTCCACCAAAATCAATAGGCTTCTTACCAACAAAATATATAAGAATATTTTACAGTTTCATTAAAATCGGATGAAAACTTTTTGAGTTATTTTCCGGAAACAACTTTTTGTAAAAATTTCTAACATTTTTCGTGGACTGTGACCTTGAAATTTGACTGATTTCCCCCAAAATCGATAGGCTTCTTACCAACCTTATATATAACAATATCCCAAAGTTTCATTCAAATCACATGCAAACTTTTTGAGTTATCATCCGGAAACAACTTTTTTGTAAAAATTTCTAACGTTTTTCGTGGACTGCGACCTTGAAATTTGATGGATTTCCCCCAAAATCAAAAGGCTTTTTACCAACCTGATATATAACAATATCCCAAAGTTTCATTAAAATCGAATGCAAACTTTTTGAGTTATTGTCCGGAAACAACTTTTATGTTAAAATTTCTAACGTTTTTCGTGGACTGTGACCTTGAAATTTGACTGATTTCCCCCAAAATCGATAGGCTTCTTACCAACCTGATATATGACAATATCCCAAAGTTTCATTCAAATCGGATGTAAACTTTTTGAGTTATTGTCCGGAAACAATTTTTTTGTTAAAATTTCTAACGTTTTTCGTGGACTGTGACCTTGAAATTTGACGGATTTCCCCCAAAATCGATAGGCTTCTTACCAACCTGATATATGACAATATCCCAAAGTTTCATTCAAATCGGATGTAAACTTTTTGAGTTATTGTCCGGAAACAACTTTTTTGTTAAAATTTCTAACGTTTTTCGTGGACTGTGACCTTGAAACTTGACGGATTTCCCCCAAAATCAATAGGCTTCTTACCAACCTGATATATAACAATATCCCAAAGTTTCATTCAAATCGAATGTAAACTTTTTGAATTATCATCCGGAAACCAAATGTGGACGGACGAACGGACGGACGGACGGACGGACATGAGGACCGCTATATACCCCCGACTCTGTCGAGCGGGGGTATAAAAATTGAGAATGCTGCCCATGAACCAAACATATGGAACATACAGATTACTTTATCAGTATGAACTCATTTATTTTCGCCATTATAAATATGCATTAGAAATTTAAATTGAATGTCATTTTGTTATTACTTAGGATTTCTTCCACACCAATATGATTACAAATGACATTTCTAAGACTTCTTTACATTTTTCCATTTATATTTAATGTCATCAGAAACGATGAATTGAAAATCCTTAATAAATAAGGACAGGAGAGACTTATCTCTCAAAGGATTTACACAACAGTATGATATTACAGCAGTGACATTACTGAAGACAATTACACAAACTGCCAGTCTGTCTGACAGGACAGAATTGGATGAGGAATTATTTGAGCCATTTTTCAATTATAAAGTCATATATTAGGTAAAATTGTACCATTGAATTTATAAGACGATTACTTTTTCCATCATCTTAAAAAATAAAAAAAAAACTTTTTAATATCTTTGTTGATTAGATTCTCCTTTTACACCTTTGATCGAGTAATTAATTGATGACATCCTAAACATTAAACATTCTGTAAAAAATGGTGTCTCCATGCAGTCAAAGATCCTTTACATATGTTTAGGTTTATAGCAGGGAATTTGCTTGCTTCAAACTGCAACTGACAAGTGGTCTCTGTAAAAACAGAGGCAACAAGTGTGAACTGTCCAATTATCTCCCCTTAATGATATCCAAGGTCAATAAAAATCCTTCAAGAACATCTGCATATAATTTACTTCTTTTATGCTAAGTTTTGTTAAATTTCATCACGGGGTTTAGGAGGAGTTGCGCTTACGAGGTCTACCACAGAATACTATATTAAATATCAGAGGCTCTTAAGAGCCTGTATCGCTCACCTGATTTTATAGGCAATGAAGATGGCATTTCCCTGATGTTAAAGTAAGTCCTGTAATTTTCAATAAACTTAAATAGGACCATCCAAACAATATTACTAGAAAGCTTTGTTTCATTGGTTAACCAGTTGTATAGAGATTTTTTTTATTTGCCCATAGGGTCCTATGTTAAACTAAGTCCTGCGGGGGAGGTGGCCATTTTGAATTTCCAATTGCCATAAAAAACATAAACTTTATAAAGGACCATCCAAACAATATTGCTAGAAAGTTTTTGTTTCCATTGATTAACCGGTTTCGGAGAAGAAGCCTTTAAAAACGTTTTCCCATAGGGTCGTATGTTAAACAAAGTCCTGCGGTAGCGGCCATTTTGAATTTCCAATTGCCATAAAAAACATAAACTTTATAGAGGACCATCCAAACAATATTGCTAGTAAGTTTTTGTTTCCATTGATTAACCGGTTTCAGAGAAGAAGCCCATTTTAACCTTTTTCCCATAGGGTCCAATGTTAAACTAAGTCCTGCGGTGGCGGCCATTTTGAATATCAGATTGGGATTAAAAACATTAACTTTATAGAGGACCATACAAACAATATTGCTAGTAAGTTTTGTTTCCATTGGTTGGCCGGTTTCAGAAAAGAAGCCTTTCAAACTTTTTCCCATAGGGTCCTATGTTAAATTAAGTCCTGCGGTGGCAGCCATTTTGAATTTCCAATTGCCATAAAATACACAAACTTTATAGAGGACCATCCAAACAATATTGCTAGTAAGTTTTGTTTTGATTGGTTAACCGGTTTCAGAGAAGAAGCCCTTTTTAACATTTTTCCCATAGGGTCCAATGTTAAACTAAGTCCTGCGGTGGCCGCCATTTTGAATATCAGATTGGGATAAAAAACATTAACTTTATAGAGGACCATCCAAACAATATTGCTAGTAAGTTTTGTTTCCATTGGTTGGCCGGTTTCAGAAAAGAAGCCTTTCAAACTTTTTCCTATAGGGTCCTATGTTAAATTAAGTCCTGCGGTGGCAGCCATTTTGAATTTCCAATTGCCATAAAAAACACTAACTTTATAGAGGACCATCCAAACAATATTGCTAGTAAGTTTTTGTTTCCATTGATTAACCGGTTTCAGAGAAGAAGCCTTTTAAAACTTTTTCCCATAGGGTTCTATGTTAAACTAAATCCTGCAGTGGCGGCCATTTTGAATTTCCAATTCCCATCTAAAACACAAACTTTATAGAGGACCATCTAAACAATATTGCTAGTAAGTTTTGTTTTGATTGGTTAAACGGTTTCAGAGAAGAAGCCCTTTTTAACTTTTTTCCCATAGGGTCCTATGTTAAACTAAGTCTTGAGGTGGCGGCCATATTGGTTTACCAATCAAAATAAAAAACACAAACTTTGTAAAGGTCCATCCAATGAACATTATGGCCAAGTTTGGTTTCAATTGGCCAAGTGGTTTCAGAGAAGAAGATTAAAATGTAAAAAGTTTACAGACGCCGACGCCGCCGCCGCCGACGACGACGACAACGACGGACGCAAAGTGATAACAATAGCTCACATGACCCTTTAGGTCAGGTGAGCTAAAAAATAAAAAGTCTTAGGTCCAATTATCTCCCCTCTCATCCGACATTAACGAAAATTCTTCATGCACATGTACATGTGAGGTCCTTCCTTCATGTAAAGTTTCATAACATTCTGTGAAGCGGTTTAGGGGGAGAATTGCTTACAATGGATGAGGACAGACGGACAGACAGGGTGATTCCTATATACCCCCTAAACAAGTTTGCGGGGTTATAAAAACAGATGACCATTAATGCCACACCTCTGCCACATCATTGGTGATGACAGGAGAAATATCTCTCATGGTGGATAAAACTCTTTAAGTAAAACTTTTAGGAGGAGAATTGCTTACAATGGATGTGGAGAGATGGACAGACGGGGTGATTCCTATATACCCCCCCAAACAAGTTTGCAGGGGGTATAAAAACAGACGACAATGAATGCCACACCTCTGCCACACCATTGGTGATGACAGAAGAAATATCTCTCATGGTGGATAAAACTGCATCAACAGTATGTATATATAAATAGACAATATACAAATAAATTAGATCTTGTTAATTTTTTTTACCTACATCAGTCTTTGTTTACAAAAATCATTTGCAGGCGAAAAATGTAGTCACATATATAAATAGACAATATACAAATAAATAAGATCTTGTTAATTTTTTTTACCTACATCAGTCTTTGTTTACAAAAATCATTTGCAGGCGAAAAATGTAGTCACACAGTAAATGGGGGATGAATTTTGTGTGCTGTACAGTAAAAACAACATGAATTTTAATATCTTTATGACTTCTTATGTGATCTATACAATACACATAATATATTATGGTGATATATTTGCAGCCTATAGTATAAGCCTGTACTAGCATTTGTTTGTCAAGACGTGTTTGGCAACTTTGATTTTGGTGGGTTTTTCTATGTACACTGATTTATTCAAGTTTAAAACTAGTTTAACCATTTAATATTTAAATAATTGTTTATATCCCTTCAATGGGAATACTCACTACTTAATAATGGGGCCAAAATCTCAGAAATTCCATTCACGGCATTTGTATTTGATGGCCATGACTGTTTACATTTTTTACAGACAGGATCATTATCATTTTATTGTTGCTTGTTATTAAACCATCAGTTATTTAGGTCTAGCCTTCTGTTTGTTATTTTATAATTAATAACTAAAAAGACTGTACACATTTTATTCGGATGCTGGGACTTCCGTGGAACTATTTTCTGCTAAGTTTTGTTAAATTTTAGCTACTTTCACTTCACTAAGTGACGTCACTAAAGTCTATTTTTTTCTTTAAAAGTACAGTAAAGTGCATTTCAAAGATTTTTAGATTCTGAGGTTTATACTGATTATTTTGGTGTATCATGAGCCAGGGTTTATAAAATATAGAAAAAGTTATTAATCATAAAAGTATCCTGAGCTAGCGTAAGAGTTTCCAGGACCCTATAAAAAGAGGGCATCTGACGTGATGGCAACATATCGTTTCTGGCATCGCTGATGTAAGGTCAACACCCCGCTACAAGCATAATTCTTAGGTACGATGCATTTGATACGGAAATTAATTTCTCAGTTAACAGGAAGATAATTTCTTCTCTTATAATATTAGTTAGATTTACTGATGTAGTTGTCTTTAATTATCCAAAGTAATGGAATTTAAAAGTGGACATACAGTAACGTTCTTTTTTACAGAAGTCTAGCATCCAACTATAATATTTCATTTGTAATAAAAATTCTGCTGTTTGTTCATTATATATATATATATATATATATATATATATATATATATTATAATGATGTATGAAAATTGAAGGCATTGTGGTGGAAACACAAGTGTGGACACAGAAAAACGTCTCGCCTGTATTCCGCATCAGTAACGAAAATAAATTTCATCATAAGCATTACGTAAATAGCATTTAATATCAGCAGCGGCCTGTAATCAAAATATTGTCCCAATACCCTGCATAGTTACAGGGGAACAGCCGTAACCCAAAAACTTTAACCTAGTTGCTGGACCGTGAAATTAATGTCAAGGTCAGGTGGAACCTACCAGACAGTCATGTACTATTCATCAGCAATCTATATACCAAATATTGTCATCCTACCATGCGTAGTTACAGAGGAACTGTCGTAACCCAAAAACTTTAACGTAGTCGCTGGACCGTGAAATTGAGGTCAAGGTCAGGTAACACCTACCAGACAGTCATGTACTAGTCATCAGCAACCTATACACCAAATATTGTCATCCTACCATGTGTAGTTACAGAGGAACTGTCGTAACCCAAAAACTTTAACGTAGTCGCTGGACCGTGAAATTGAGGTCAAGGTCAGGTGACACCTACCAGACAGTCATGTACTAGTCATCAGCAACCTATACACCAAATATTGTCATCCTACCATGCGTAGTTACAGAGGAACTGTCGTAACCCAAAAACTTTAACGTAGTCGCTGGACCGTGAAATTGAGGTCAAGGTCAGGTGACACCTACCAGACAGTCATGTACTAGTCATCAGCAACCTATACACCAAATATTGTCATCCTACCATGCGTAGTTACAGAGGAACTGTCGTAACCCTAAAACTTTAACGTAGTCGCTGGACCGTGAAATTGAGGTCAAGGTCAGGTGACACCTACCAGACAGTCATGTACTAGTCATCAGCAACCTATACACCAAATATTGTCATCCTACCATGCGTAGTTACAGAGGAACTGTCGTAACCCAAAAACTTTAACGTAGTCGCTGGACCGTGAAATTGAGGTCAAGGTCAGGTGACACCTACCAGACAGTCATGTACTAGTCATCAGCAACCTATACACCAAATATTGTCATCCTACCATGCGTAGTTACAGAGGAACTGTCGTAACCCTAAAACTTTAACGTAGTCGCTGGACCATGAAATTGAGGTCAAGGTCAGGTGAATGGTGACTGACTGGCAAGTACTCATCATAAGCTACCTCTGGACCAAATTTGATGGACCTAGGGCTTGGGCTTACAAAGATATGAAGCAAGATGTCAAGTGTTTACGCCACCGCCGCCGGATTCCCATACATATGTCTCGCCTCCAGCGACTTTCGTCGCAGGCGAGACAATAAAACTATGAAACTAATTGGTCTCGGATTCGGAGCCCTATGGAGACAGAAGTTTATTATATGCCAACATTCGATCCACCTATGACAATCTAAACAACACACAAATAGATGATATCATTGCATTCACAAGGTGCCTCAACATTTCAATGTCCCTCCCATATAGCCTCCTTTCCACCAAATACAAACAAGTGTGGACTGTGAGCACACTCACAAAGGGATACCCCCTTTTTTCGCTTTAAGTCCAATTATCTCCCCTGAATAATATCTGACAATGACGAAAATTCTTCATGCACATCTACATATGATGTACTTCCTTAATGTAAAGTTTCATCAAAATCTGTCAAGCGGTTTAGGAGGAGAAGCGCTTACAAAGGATGTGGAAAGACGGACAGGGTGATTCCTATGTACCCCCCCAAACAATAATTATACCTTTGAAAAGGCAATCAATTAACTGTTCTGCTTAATCAATCAAGTAATTAGCTATATGAAGCTATATGTATTGTTAAATAAACACTGATGTCCTGCTTGGCACATATTTGTAAACACTCCCTTTAATAAGTTCACTCAAGTATGAACTATTTGCCATCAGAATAGTGGCAGAGAAGAGATCTCATCATCAGTAGTGCTAAAAATCCAAATGATGAAGATATTGTAGAACTTTTATCATCAAAACTCCAAAAAGGCCAGCTACACTTTGCTAAAGCATTAGAATTTAAATCAATAGACGTGTAACTCACAACTAGGCTACTGATACCCTCTAGGACTAACCAGCATAGGCATGGACCCAGTAGTTGCAGATAAAATGTCATCAAAGTATAGAGATGTAGCACAATCTCACTAAAGAAATTAAAGACACCTTATTGACAGATGAATATATAAAAATGTAACAGATATATGCTTCACTGTAAACTGCTTTATATAAACATGCTGTAAAAGTATTTATATATGTAGCATAGTAAACTGAAAACTGCAAACATTTAATTGGCAACAATAATACCTTACAGTAACTGTAAAGCTATACACAGTGTATACAGTTATAAATGATGGCGTAACTGGTGTTACTGTCATGCCATATCTACCATAGACAGTTTACATGAATGTGTTTTACACCCTTTACACTAATTGTATCATGGCGTCCAGTTATCTTGGGTGAAGAAGCTGGAGTACTGAGTGCAATTTTTTTTGTATATTTTCTTGAAAACCAATTGCAACAACAGAAAAAAAAATTCTTCCCAAGCTTGAACACCCTATAACAGTGCCTCTAAATTCCAGTGGTCATGTGACATTGTTCTATGTAATGGTGATGTCAAATGAATGTCATATGATTGTCAATTTTATAATTGTGTGATTTAGAAATTGCAAAAAATTGAATTAAATTTTATTTGATATATTTAAATAAAACTTTTATTTTGTATTGATGTCAAATTTATTTTTAAGTCTAGTGGTAGTCTACCTTTAAAACAAGTGTGGACTGTGAGCCCGCTCACAAAGCAATACCCCCAGCTTCGCTTTCAAGTCCAATTATCTCCCCTTATTGATATCAGAGTTCAATAAAAATCCTTCATGCACATCTACATATAATGTACTTCCATTATGCTGTTTCATCAAGCGGTTTAGGAGGAGTTGCACTTACAAGGGATGTGGACAGACAGACAGACAGGGTGATTCCTATATACACCCCCCAAACAAGTTTGCAGGGGTATAATAAACTAGTGCTCTTCTTCATTAACATTTTGACAGTTTTTTATGATATCAACTTCCGAATGAATATCAGCATTAAGCAGATTTTGATCACATGATCTGATTTTTATCATGTGACATATAATTGCTGAAGAGCTTACCACTCTTTTCAGGCAGCTTTGTTGCCTCCTGTGAGCACAGCTCCCTAATAATCTGCTTTAAAGACAATTGTGAACTGTGAGCTGATGCTCAATAGTGATAAACCTGCTTTCCCAATAATGTGCATGCATGTCAACTATCTATAAAAATTGACCAAAGAAAGAAATGGACAGATTTCGTTGAACAGGACGTAGCAGTCTTCACGAAATCTTTCCAAAGAATGGTGGACATTCGGTCCACCAACTTCCCCAGAAATGCTGGACCGAAGCAGCTTTTGCCGGACCAAATTTGTCTGATGTTGCCATTGTTGACATTTAACTAGCTACCTTATATGCATGTAGATACAGACATAAATCTCATACATAAAAGTTATTGTAAACATCATACCAAGGGTCTGGAAACGGTCATATTTGCCGGACATGTCCGACATTTACATTAAAATGTCCGACTAAGGTTTTGTCAAATCAGACATCCAAAAAAGTGATATTTAACTTGGACAATAATATTAATATCTTTTAGTTGGTTTCAATACCTTTAATTTCCGCTAGATATAAATATTTTATTAACAAATCAACCCTAAGGCTATTTCCTGTCACTGACACATGTGTTTATTGAGTATAACCATTCACTCCAGTCAAGTGTTAATTACGTAATGGTTAACACAACAGGTGATAACCTAATTATGAGTACAGATCTGTTTCATCCATTTCGTAGAATATGTTATGGCAACAGTATTTTGAAACAATAGAAACGAAGTGGTTGTACGTTATATTGCTTAGAAAATATGACTTGATGGAAAAACGTGTGGTCAAAATTGTACATCACGCATGCGCCAATGTACCTGACGTACATAAATCTTGGGAAAATCATTTCAAATTAAATTCTATTGAAACTAGAGTAAAAACACCTGTGAGCAATGCTCACCATTGATACCCCCCGCTTCACAATTACTTTGAAAATTCAGGTGTTCTTAATTATGAAATTGAAACTTTATCTAGTTAAACGTGAAGGCGAAATTGCAGATAATACATGTAACCCTCCCCAATCCCCCAAAGAATGGCATCCCCTATGTCAATGACGAAGTCCATGTTTTTCTATGGGAAACCTCCAATAATATTCTGATAAAAATGTTTAATATCCAATGCACAATGGCAATATGTGACCAAGATTCTGTATAAGTTTCAACAAATTCCATTCAGTGGTGTAGGAATGAGTTGCACATAAAAGATGGGTATCCCATTATGTCAATGACAAAGTCCATGTTTTTCTATGGGAAACCCCAAATATCATTCCAATCGAAATGTTATATATCTAGTGCACAGTGGCAATATGTGACAACATTCTGTGTAAGTTTCATCAAATTCCATTTAGTGGTGTAGGAGGAGTCGCACATAAGAAATGGGTATCCCCTTTTGTCAATGACAGTCCATGTTGTTCTATGGGAAACCCCAAATATCATTCCGATCAAAATAATAAATATCTCCTGCACAATGGCACTATGTGACAAGGATTCTGTGTAAGTTTCAACAAATTCCATTCAGTGGTGTAGGAGGAGTTGCACATAAGACATGAGGACCCCCTTAGGTCAATGACAATGTCCATGTTTTTCTATGGGAAACCCCAAATATCGATCCGATCAAAATGGTTAATATCTCCTGCACAATGGCACTATGTGACAAGGATGCTGTGTAAGTTTCTTTAAATTCCATTCAGTGGTGTAGGAGGAGTTGCACATAAGAGATGAGGCCCCCCTTAGGTCAATGACAATGTCCATGTTTTTCTATGGGAAACCCCAAATATCGATCTGATCAAAATGTTTAATATCTCCTGCACAATGGCACTATGTGACAAGCATTCTGTGTAAGTTTCATTAAATTCCATTCAGTGGTGTAGGAGGAGTTGCACATAAGAGATAGGACCCCTTAGGTCAATGACAAAGTCCATGTTTTTCTATGGGAAACCCCAAATATTATTCCGATCAAAATGTTAAATATCTCCTGCACAATGGCACTATGAGACAAAGATTCTGTGTAAGTTTCATCAAATTCCTTTCAGTGGTGTAGGAGGAGTTGCAAATAATAGAAAGTGTAACGGACGGACGGACGGACGGAAGGACGGACGGACGGACGGAAGGACGGACGGACGGACGGAAGGACGGACGGACACCATGAACACTATATACCCCCCGCTTTTCAAGCGGGGGGTATAATGATGAAAACAAAAATAAATATTTAATTCAATAAATAATAGCTTGTAAAAAACGTGGTCCATCGGAGAGTATCGTATAAAATTCAATTCTGTTCCGAACTTGCTGTAATTTTGAAACAACTTCCTACTTCCTGTTAATGAAAATGTCTCACGAATGTTCATAAAAAACGTTGTTTGCTATTACTTTGTTGAATAGACAACATATCATCTTATAATAAAGAAATTTTAGGAAGCAGAATGTTTTCCTACGTATATTTCCTTTCTTGCACGGTGCATATATCATAGGAACCCATTCAAAACAACAACTAATATCTACCACGGTCTTGAAACAAATTTAAAAGACCTTTATACTGGACTTTAAGGAAAAGCACATACACATCCCATCTTAAACAAACACAATATTTTTTATATGATGACCGGTAAAATGTCCGACATGACTCAGGAAAATTTCCAGGGCCTTGCATCATACTATTCATAACTGTTATAAACAAGCTGTGTATATCTGGACAAATGTGTCTAAAGAATATAAATAAAATAACATTTATTATACACAGAAATACTTCACTGAAAGCAACTGCTCAATGGGACACCCATCTACAGAAATTATCATGTGGTCATTGATAACTAGTTATCTTTACTCTTCAATTTCAGCTTACTAGTATATATTTTATATATTATCAAAGCCAATGATTAAAATAAAATATGTTTTAAATGAACTTTTGAGTTTCAACTCCATTTTAAAGTGTTTGTTTATCAAACAGTTACGATTTTTCATTAAAGGCCGTTGTAGTCTACTTTTTTCTCATTTCTCGCTGTTGGTAATTAGACGTATCCCGGAAATAAACAAATGGCGCGTAATCCATTTGCCAAACTAAAATGTTTCAAAAATGAGTTAAATACGCAGGATCTTTGCAATTTTTTATTGGTTTTACATATTTACTCAAAAGTTGGAAGTCTGTGTGAATCAGTACTACCAGATATATAAGTATTTTCTGTGAATGAACCATTAGGGCAACTTGAACTTCGATAATAACAATGTCGGACTTTCGGACCGACGAAACACGATTTTTTAGCGGTCCAAGCGTTATTATATCGGTTTTGTCCGTCGGACCGACGCATTTCGTGAAGACTGACGTAGGTAAGCGACAGACCTGAAATCGAATCCCACATTATAGAAGGCCATGTTGATGTTGCATACCAAATTTCAAGAGAATGTGATTATTAGTTGCTGCGAAAACTTACGAAAAATTTTTCCCCGTCTGCCCGCCAACTATCACCATTTTAATGCCGAGATTTTCACTCTGTTAAATCTGGCCAAAAATCTAAGCATTCAGTAACAGGAAGTAGATGACCAAGGAGCATGAAATCGCTATACACCATATGGCACTATAGGATAAAGCAATATGCAAAATATCAGGCTTCTGCATCCTATAGTAGCTTAGAAAACTGTGACGGAAATTTTTGTTAAGGGTGGACTAACGGACAAGGGTAAAACAGGATACCTCCATCTTCTTCTAAGTGGGGGTATAAACATTGTAACCTAACCTACCTATTAATAAGTACAGTAATACCAAGAGCTAAACACAGCATTTAAACAATCCAAAAAATCCACAAAAACTCTAGCTGTGATGATTACATTACAATATAAACACACTGACCAATAAAATGAAAGTATTATATACTTGACAAAACAGACTGACATTGGATACTTACACATATAATACAGGGATGGTTTTTCTGGTACCAATACAGAAACTGGTGATTGTCAAATTGCTGCACAGTCTGGCCAACTACGTTTGATGTCAAACACAACTCTAAATAAACAAATTTATATTAACAGTAATGAGGAAAACTCATATTTGTTGCTTCTCTTGCTACATCTAAAGCTGTTCTACCTAACAATACTGTATATAATTTCTATCTTGCTAAATTTTCTACAATTTACCAAAACCAGATGGTGATTAAAATTAGACAAGCTATCAACTGATCAACAAGTGTCTATGGATTATTATAAACAAATTCTGTAAAGCTTCAAACAATAGTTCATTTTATCCTATTACTGTTTATCAGACAAATAAATGATCAGCTTGTTTTGCTTTTCAGTGTCTCTTATAATGAAGTAATTAAGTATATTAAGTTAGATGTATAAGAAAATGAGGTACATGCAAATTAAAATCTGTTGTAACAGAAGCCTTTCGGGATGAAATTTTTATTCTGAATAGACATTTTGTTTCGTCTTCAACAGTTTTCATTTACGATGCTTTCAAATATCAGGACTAAAATTTATGTTACATGTACTTTTAGGATTCTGCTTTTCAGGGATTGGTTTTAGACACATGTATCATAGGTGTTAAACTGAGTTAAACTCTCCTATCCTAAGTGTAAACGAAAATGTAGCCATCACTAACAACCACATGACAGTCAGCAGTAATAAATACCTATTGGAATTTTGTGATTGTAGACATAATCTTCTAGTTCTTGTGTTCCCCCAGCTTCTGTATGTAGACATGTTCCATGTCCAATCCTGTCTGGTGGTAACTTTAGTAATTCTAATGTTTCTTCTATGGCAGGTACCTATGTTAAATGTACAATTTTTAACAAATTAGTTATAACAAAAGCTGTGATATCTATTTAATTTTGTCAAACAAGCAAACAGTTCAAAACACAATCTAATTAAAATGAGATATTTCTGTGGGCAACACTGTCAACAGGTTGTGATTAGAAAATTGTAGGAGCATATACCCATACAGAAATTTGTAATTCATAAAACTATAATAGGAATGAAAATATTCGTTTAATCCTTATAACTGTTCCAAAATTGTTTTTAAATATTTAAAATCTTTTCCAACATAAAATTCAAATAAAGGGGAATAACGCACAGGAATATACACAAAGAACTGAAGACGTGGTCAGTTTGGAGAATAACTGGCATTGACAACAGATATATTTTACAATTTGCCAAGAAGATTATTACTGAAAACAAAAGAAGACAGAACAACAAACAATGTTTTCCTAAATTCCGTATACTAATTTTCCTCATTGTTCCACGGTTTATATGTAATGTCATAGCGTTTCAAACACAACATAAACCTAGCTAAACGGTTTTTTTTCAATATGAAATGAACAGGAAAAAAACCAAAGTTGCCATTTTTCTATGGATTTATCAGTGAAAATGGTTGTAGCAGTGCTGAAACATGGAGTTGGTGGCAAAGCATTGAATCTTGCTTATTTTGTTAATTTGTTGGGATTGAGAAAATAGAAAATAGTTTTACGTCTATTGTGTGTACCAGTATTTGAAATGATTTATTTAATTGAAATTAATAGAAACAAAAATTTAAAAGTATCGTTTATACATGTACAATGTATATGCCTTCGAATTCGGCTATTTCCATCCATTGAGCAATGTGAACAATGAATTCAAAGTGAAGTGTACTGTTGAAATATTTTCTTTTGTGTATTTCTTTAAACAAATGATTCCATAATAATAATATACAGTTGCTTCAACTAAATAACTTTCCATTAAAGAGATACATCACTCAAGACTTTTTATCGCCAAAATTCTAGTCTACAGGTTAAATTTATTGTCTGAAGCATACATGACATATGGCCCCCATATTTGTTTAAATTTAGCAACAAAAAAGTAGTTCCCTAACAGTCGTTCATGTAAGTATGAACAGATCTGGGAATTACTGGTTTAAGGCCTTTTGACAAATCAAAAATGACAATAAATGTAAACAAATGTAAGATAAGAATTATTAAACAATTAATGTTATTTAGTGTCAAGAGAGGTTTTACATAAAAAATGTCTTTCTCATATTTGAAACAGAGCAACTCCTTGTCAGACATCCAAAATCAGTGTTTGTGTTCAGCCATCATTGGATGCAATACTAGTATAACAAGTGTGGACTCAGAAAAACGGTCGCCTGCATTCCGCTTCAGTAACGAAAATAAATTTCGTCATAAGCATTATGTAAATAGCATTAAATATCAGCAGCGGCCTGTATACAAAATATTGTCACCATACCCTGCATAGTTACAGGGGAACAGCCGTAACCCAAAAACTTTAACGTAGTCGCTAGACTGTGAAATTGAGGTCAAGGTCAGGTGACACCTACCAGACAGTCATGTACTATTCATCAGCAACCTATATACCAAATATTGTCATCCTACCATGCGTAGTAACAGAGGAACTATCGTAACCCAAAAACTTTAACGTAGTTGCTGGACCGTGAAATTGAGGTCAAGGTCAGGTGACACCTACCAGACAGTCATGTACTAGTCATCAGCAACCTATACACCAAATATTGTCATCCTACCATGCGTAGTTACAGAGGAACTGTCGTAACCCAAAAACTTTAACGTAGTCGCTGGACCGTGAAATTGAGGTCAAGGTCAGGTGACACCTACCAGACAGTCATGTACTAGTCATCAGCAACCTATACACCAAATATTGTCATCCTACCATGCGTAGTTACAGAGGAACTGTCGTAACCCAAAAACATTTATGTAGTCACTGGACCGTGAAATTGAGGTCAAGGTCAGGTGACACCTACCAGACAGTCATGTACTAGTCATCAGCAACCTATACTACCAAATATTGTCATCCTACCATGCGTAGTTACAGAGGAACTGTCGTAACCCAAAAACTTTAACGTAGTCGCTGGACCGTGAAATTGAGGTCAAGGTCAGGTGACAGGTGACTGACTGGCAAGTACTCATCATAAGCTACCTCTAAATTTGATGGACCTAGGGCTTGGTCTTACAAAGATATGAAGCAAGATGTCAAGTGTTTACGCCGCCACCGCTGCCGGATTCCCATACATATGTCTCGTCTGCAGCGACTTTCGTTGCAGGCGAGACAAAAATACAGAAATGGATATGGGGCTGTCTGTGACTGAATGGAAGACTGTTTTCATGAGTGAGTTATTTGGATGGCCCAGTCCCTATGTCCAATTGTATATAGAATTTCAAGTAATAAATAATAAATACTAGAATTTTAAATGTTTGTTTATATATTCCAAACCCTGTTTGATGCATCCAGTTTTGAAAAAAAAATTAATTACCTTGTCCTTCAGGTTAATGTAGTATTTACAGTTTTACTTTGGCATTTATAGACTACTTATAACATACAAATTGATCAAAGACAGAAATGGCCGGATTTTGTTAAACAGGAAGTATGTGAGCCACAGACCTGAAATCAAATCCCACGTTATGGGAGGCCATGCTGATGCTGCATACCAAATTTCAAGAGAATGTGATTAGTAGTTGATAGGAAACTGTTACGAACAAATTTTCACCGCCCGCCCGCCTACTGCCAAACATTCACTATACTATAACCCAGATTTTCACTCTGTGAAATCCGGCCAAAAATGATTATTTTGTCTGAATTTGTTTTTAAGAGTAATAACTTCTATAAAAAGTCATCTGACAATTTTGGAGTAATGATTTTTAGGCCTTGCAATAATAATCTTTATTAATTTACATAATTCCGAATTTCACTCTTACAATTTCTGACAAAAAAGGTGAATTGTAGGACTTGTATTGCTGACCATTTTTGCAATTTACTGTTTCACTCTAGCTGTTCTAGTTTTTAGGTCAGAGGATAAAAACTTAAAATTTATTAAACAATTGTCATTTAGTCTGACAAATTTGCACTAACATGTGTTTTGCTATCATTTAAGCATTTTACAATGTCAATCAAGCTCTTTTTAAGTTATATTGCAAAAAGTGAACATTTTGTCAAAAAATCATAATTTAAGGGCAATAACTCATTACACAACTTTGGACTTTTTAGAAACTTTTGTAGAGCTTAATGTGTTGATCATTTTGAGGTAACAGTTTTCTCTTCAGCTATTATAATTTTTGAGATATTGACCAAAACCATGTGTTGAAGCCTATGTTCTATTTTTAGTAACAGCAGTCATCTTTGACCATTGATTAACAGGATGGGTACAAATTTGAAACTAGGTACCCTAAGGTTGAAAAAAAATTGTTATTTAGAAGAGATCTTCTAAAAAATTTTATGATGGACAACAGGCAAATGACACCAAAAGATGGCAAAAGCTCACATGGACCATTTAAAACATTAATTCATTTTGTATTTAAAAACATTTACAAGCCATGCCAGAGGCTTTCAAAAGACTGTATCGTTCACTTGATTTATAGAGATAATCAAAGTGCAGACTGCACCGAAGGGAACGTTGCTTCGCAATTATGAAATGAGATTCCTGCCTCATGTTTGACAGGCAATAAAACAAACCAATGTAAAATAAATCAGGTAAATTTAGAAACATATTAGGTATAAATTTAAAAGACTAGAAACAAACTTTGCAATCCTCATAATTGATAGCCCCAGCTCTCCTATGTCTTGAATGGCAATGTCAAGGGCTTTGCTGTTGGAAACTCCAAAAATCGTTTTGCTAAAACTTTAAATAATCAGGTGCACAATTCCAACATATGACAAAGATCTGCAAAAGTTTCATCAAATCCCACTCAGTGGTGCAAGTAGTTGTGGATAAGAGATAGGTATCCCCTACATCAAAGAATGTCAAATAAATGTTATAAATATATTAATAAATTAAACAAAATTGCTGCTGCCCATTCCAGACATAAAAATTCGCACCTGTTATATGGTTGGAATATAACTTGCTTCAAATACATGTACATATATGTAAATGTCTCCCTTTAAATGTAAGTGATGGCATAAGCTTCTAAAATATTCAAAACTAAAATAATTTATTTCTGTAATACTCCAGGGCTTCAGTTGCCGAGTGGTTAAGGAAGTATCTACTATTGATCGAATACCTGTCAGCACTTGTTTGAATCTTACTGCTGCCAGGGTGTGCTCAACTTCAATCTTGACAATTATTAAAAGACTCATACAATCTGGCTTTCTCCTTCAATAAAAACAGGACGCCCAAAATATATTTGAAAAATTGCTGAAAGTGGTATTATACAAATAACAACACAGGGATCTGTGCATGACGATTTACATGTGCTTTCGAAGGATACTGAGTCGATTTTGTTATATCGAGTCCCACACACTATAACAAGATCGACCCAGTATTATTCAAAAGCGCACGTAAATCAATTTTTATAAATCCCCCGGATTCAAACAAACAAAAACGGTTGTATGAGGCAACATATATCTTTATAATCAGAATGCATGTCAATTAGTTTGTTTTAAATTTAAACAGTGTGTTAATAGCTTATACTAAAAGACACAATCAAATGGAGTGCTTTTCTGTTTACATTTTAAAAAATTAATATTCAATATGCGATATTGTAACTTTTTATTACAAAAATACAATAAAAAAATTTCCCACTATACATCTTCCATACTATGCTTATTGTTTACATGTACTTGACTTTTGCTACGCAATCTGACACTTTTTGTTTTCAACAAGTGTCCTACGATGTTGGCAAAAGATCGCCAGCTTTCGTGACGTTCAAGGCATTCGCGCCTAAACCGCAAACGACATTACCCCCAAGGTTTTCAAATGGACAATAATCGCTTGCTCCAAGTTACACCCATTCTAATTTTGGTCAAAATTAACCTTGGAAAATCGCTCTATCAAATTAAAAAAACAGCATTTCAAAACGCTGAACAAATATTAAAAAATAATTGCTGATTTCAATTTGCACCTTTTTGGATCTACATAAGGAACATAAGATCGAACATACGCGCTAAGAGGTTTTATTTGTCACTCAAAAAACTTCTGCTAAAACAAACTGACTTGATCATATCTTCCCTTGTTTGAAGGAACACACAAAATGAAGAAAAATATATCGTTTTGCCTTTCGTTTAATTAGATACTTAAAGCATAAAAATGCAACGACGATGGCAATTTCGTGAGGTAAACATGCACGGAAAATTTGTACGATTTTTGGCTTGTTACGATGGGTGGTGACCAATTTCGACTCGTGTAACAAGAAATATTAATGGTTCAGCATGAATTACCAATTATAAAAATTAATTAAAAGGACCGGAAACAAATATTGTGTCAGCTTTTACTACGGAATAATGTAGCGACATGGTGAGTGCAATTGATCACCGATGTCGACTAATCCATTTACTATTCTTGTGTTACAAACACCAACATATCTTTTTCAATATATTTTTATTAGTTAGAAATTGTTATATATTTAAATATACTTGTATTTTATTTACGAAACTTCTACATGCCATTCTCCCAACCTTAAAAAATTTTATAGATGGCGCCGCTCTGCAAATCTGTACATCGACAAAGCACACACTTTTGTGTTGTTTTCATTTAATTAAACACGTAAAAAATAGAATTGTAGCGTAAAAAATGCAAGTTCCGTAAAAAATGCAAGCGCGCATGTGCAAAATCACATATCTCTTCCGGTGTAAAAAATGCAAGTTTAGTAACTTCCGGTTCGCTGTGGTATTCGAAAAAACCTTTAATAATTTGTATAGAAATATTGTCATTTATTAACTCATTCTTTTTAAGATGTAATAACTCCAGGGCTAATGAATTTTATCAATTTATGATACAAGAGGTGACGATAAATAATTTAACACAATGAATTCTTTGAATATCTCAACTTCGTTGATTTTCACAGTTCGTGGACGGCTTTGATATGATACATTTATCGATAATTTGATTTTATATTTAAAATGCTATTGAATTTTTGTGGAAAGCCATTTACTGCCGTTTGTTTTAAATATAAGAAACCTTTTCTTTCAATATTTTTGCTCAAAGTTTCTAAAAGTTGTTTAAGGATTACATAAATTTTATATATTTCCAAGTGAACTGTTTCAAACTTTTACATAAATGAAACAAAGGCAATTTAATGTAATATTCAAAATACATTTTTAAAATAAAAACTTTTAAAATGCATAACAGAAACATTCAATGTGTTTTTGCAGGCTGGTCTGCAATAAAAACTTCCATAATTTATGGCTGTTCTGAACTAACTTTGATTATAATAAATTGGTAGAATTTGCAATCAAAACTTGACTTCTGTTACTTATCTTTGAATAACAATCTTTAGTTATATTTACTGTATAAAGTAAGTGATTTATGTTTTCTATAGATTGTATGAAATATTACTGGATATAGGTAAAAACTTGCATTTTTTTACAGCTGTCTTCAAACTAATTTCTGATATAAATTGGTAGAGTTTGCTATAAAAACTCATTTTCTGTTACTTATCTTGAATAAAAATCTTTAGTTATAATTGCTAGTGCTATATAGAGTAGATAACGTCTGTTTTTATCCAGTTTTTATGAAATATGGTTTAATATAGGTAAAAACTTGCATTTTTTACGGCTGTCTTAAACTAGTTTCTGATATAAATTGGTAGAGTTTGCAATAAAAACTTGACTTCTGTTACTTATCTTGAATAAAAATCTTTAGTTATATTTGCTAGTGCTATATAGAGTAGATAACTTCTGTTTTTATCCAGTTTTTATGAAATATGGTTTAATATAGGTAAAAACTTGCATTTTTTACGGCTGTCTTAAAGTAGTTTCTGATATAAATTGGTAGAGTTTGCAATAAAAACTTGACTTCTGTTACTTATCTTGAATAAAAATCTTTAGTTATATTTCCTAGTACTATATAGAGTAGGTAATTTATGTTTATCTCCAGTTTTTATGAAATATGGTTCAATATAGGTAAAAACTTTCATTTTTTATGGCTGTCTTAAACTAATTTCTGATATAAATTGGAAGAGTTTGCAATAAAAACTTGACTTCTGTTATTTATCTTGAAAAAAAATCTTTAGTTATATTGCTAGTGCTATATAGAGTAGATAACTTCTGTTTTTATCAAGTTTTTATGAACTATGGTTTAATATAGGTAAAAACTTGCATTTTTTACGGCTGTCTTAAACTAGTTTCTGATATAAATTGGTAGAGTTTGCAATAAAAACTTGACTTCTGTTACTTATCTTGAATAAAAATCTTTAGTTATATTTGCTAGTGCTATATAGAGTAGATAACTTCTGTTTTTATCCAGTTTTTATGAAATATGGTTTAATATAGGTAAAAACTTGCATTTTTTACGGCTGTCTTAAACTAATTTCTGATATAAATTGGAAGAGTTTGCAATAAAAACTCGACTTCTGTTATTTATCTTGAAAAAAAATCTTTAGTTATATTGCTAGTGCTATATAGAGTAGATAACTTCTGTTTTTATCAAGTTTTTATGAAATATGGTTTAATATAGGTAAAAACTTGCATTTTTTACGGCTGTCTTAAACTAGTTTCTGATATAAATTGGTAGAGTTTGCAATAAAAACTTGACTTCTGTTACTTATCTTGAATAAAAATCTTTAGTTATATTTGCTAGTACTATATAGAGTAGGTAATTTATGTTTATCTCCAGTTTTTATGAAATATGGTTTAATATAGGTAAAAACTTTCAAAATTTGCATTTTTTACGGCTGTCTTAAACTAGTTTCTGATATAAATTGGTAGAGTTTGCAATAAAAACTTGACTTCTGTTACTTATCTTAGTTATATTTGCTAGTACAATATAGAATAAGTAACTTATGTTTTTATCCAGTTTTTATGAAATATGGTTCAATATAGGTAAAAACTTGCATTTTTTACGGCTGTCGTGAACTAGTTTCGGATATTAATTGGTAGAGTTTGCAATAAAAACTTAGAACATAGAGTATTCTATATATTTTAGATACACAGTATATAAAACACCTGGTTCAATACTTGTTAATGGCTTCAAAGGGCAAAATGTGTCAAAAGATCATCTTTGAATTCATTTTAAATTCATTCCAAAGATTAATACAGGTTGAACTGAATCATGCTTGGTGTGCCAATATGGACTTAAGTGAGATACTTCAGTTTGTAAATGATACCAGTACATGTGGTCTTAAATGAAATTAATTTTGCTTTTGTTTTGCCAGATTAAATTAAATCTAACACTAAACTTACCATGGTCTTTTATTTGAAACTTATCATTTCCACCTTGCTCTGTACAACTAGTTCCAAATTATTACATGATTTCCATGCCATTGTGAAAGTTTAACAATTACTTGTCAGTGTAATACTTTGTATACCAATTCTTGTCAATGACCTGCAGTTATACCTTTGTTAAATACGGAACTTAAAAAATTAAATCAGTATAAAGAAAAGAAATAAAGATAATATTAATTGTTGCTGGGGTGGATTAGGGGGTGATTTTGGTAAAAGTGGGGACTGATTTTATTTTTTCAGGTGGGGCGATTTGACCTGCTTCCCATAAAAGTAGTTACTTGTTGTGTTAAAACATTCTAGTTTATTTACAGATTTTGTTTAGGGGTGGGGAGGGGTTGATGGTGGCAAAAAGGGAGAAGTGTAATATATCATTGGACTTTTCATTATTAATATAATGATTGACACAATCTCTCATTACTGTTAACACACTCCACACAATAATACTCTTATTTGTGTAATCTTGATTTAACTGTTGAGTATACCTGTTTATTTGTGACAAATTTCGCTTACTTGGGACTTGGTACACTCCGTCCATTATAAATAGTAGAGCACTGCATTAAACCACTGAACACAAAATATTATTTAAGGCCGATTATTTAAATATTTATATTCGTAATGAGGCAGTATTCATTTCCTTCAACAAAGTCGTAATTTACCGGCTCAAAAAAATGCAGAACACAACATACATGTACAACTATTACTATCAATGATTATAACTTATAACCCCTGACTTCAATATTAATTTACTCAACAAAGAAACAAATATTCGTGCATTTACTATTTTGATTTTCAAGATTTATTGCCATTTTGATGCGACTTGCAATTTTTACGGACTTGCGATTTTTACAACCGTCAGCGTAAAAAACACAAATTTTGACCGGAAACCGGAAGCGGAACTTGCATTTTTTACGGACTTGCAGATTTTACGCTACAGAATGCAAAACCGTGTGAAACGACAACCACACGATCGCACAAAATAATTATTAAATCACTTCAATCATAATAACGTCGTCAAATATTATTAGACTGGTGCCACTGTCAGTACTACATTTTTCGGTTCAGTGAACAGCTATCGCGAGGATTGCCAAATATCGCGTTGATTTCCGAAACCAAAAAGTGTAACGAGTCTGTCTCTCGCGGATGAACATGGAATATTAGTTCAAATCGTAATATTAGTTATCAATTATACAGTAAATGAGACATAATACGAAAGGAAATGTATAGTAAATTATAAAGTTGTTCAAGATAAATGTGGTGCACCGATTCATGTAATTGATAGATTCCTCAAATGTGACCTACATTTTACGAGCGTAAGGTTTGATTACACGCCGGTCGCAGTATTTTCTATGTATTAGAGCGTTAGCAAGGGGAAAGTTTGCTACGCAACCTTCCCAATAAAAATTGTTCCCAATATCACTCTAAGTAATTAATCCCCAATGTTACTGTAAGTTATTAATCCCCAATTTTACTTTAAGTCATTTAATTTCAATGTGTTATAAGCATAAACAACATTACTTTTATTTTACTTTTATCCAATGAATATTGCAGTTGGTTTCAACTGGTTCAATAGTTTCAGATAAAAAGCCATTTTAGACATTCCCCAATACACATTAAGTGCATGTTGAATTTATTTCAACAATGGCAGCCATCTTGGATTTCCAATTAAATAAACAAATATGAACTTTTAAGAGATCCATCTTATAAACATTCAAATACAATTTAGCTTGAAAAAGCTTTGCAGTTTCATAAACGATAACATTTGAAAATTATTTCTATGAGTCCTGCATTTTGATTTTCATACAATGAACATTGTGACCAAGTTTGGTTTCAATCGGAAAAGTGGTTTAAGAAGAAATTGAAATGCAAAAATTTACATGATAATGATGCTGATGACAACAGATACAAAGTTATGACAATAGCTTACATTACCCTTTAGGTCAAGTCAGCTAAAAAAAAAGAAGCTAAATCTACTTAAATGCACGCTTAATCTACTTTAATGCACGCTAAATCTACCATAATACATGCTAAATCTACCTCAATGCACAGTAAATCTACCTCAAAGTACCAAAATGGCTTAATCTACCTCAGCTATATGCAGTGCAAGTTTCAATCCATACTTTTTGGCCTTTTCAAATACTGGAATGTAATCTCTAGCATCTCCAACCTAGCTAAAATAGACACAATACACACTAAATTTAATGAATATTCAAAATAACAATTTTCAACAAATATCTGACCTTCAGTATTTTTTATTTGTTAGAAAATATTTAACTTATTGCAGTGCCACTGTTACCATGGTATTATACGTACATGTACATGTATATTAATCTTAATATGTTTTGTGTAGTACTAGTTACCTATTCACAACATGCTCCATACATCTGATCATATCCTTCAAATAAGTATAAAGATTTTCATGCAAGTTACAAAAATTAATCTTTCAATAAATAAGTATTATCACTGATATTTATGTTGAACATAAAGCACAGACGTTACTTCCATGAAATAAAAAATTCCCATTTTAATCAGTTTATTTAGGTTTTTTATGACGTAGCATTAGAATGGAGATAACCGAAATGTAATTTGAAGATTTGCCTACATCAATTGGTTATTTGACGGTCGGAATATCTGTTTACTGGCTCGGCTTCCGCGTCGCCAATTGATGAAGGCAAATCTTTAAAAACAATACAGTTATCTCCTAAATACTATAAAATACATTAATTGTGCTGCCTGTTAAACCATAATTTGTTCTTTCAAACATACATTTGATTATAAGTAATACACAGCTTTCAAAATAAGTACATGTAGTTAGATGTATCTCGTGATTTATTGTAAGACATGATTTTATTTAGGGCACTTTCCACTACCCATGATCTTTAAATATTGTCTGCATGGCATAAAACTGGACCCCTTACATAATTAGCTCACCTGACCCAAAGGGTCAGGTGAGCTATTGTTATCACTTTGCATTTGTCGGCGGCGACGGCGGCGGCGGCATCTGTAAACTTTTTACATTTTAATCTTCTTCTCTGAAACCACTTGGCCAATTGAAACCAAACTTGGCCATAATGTTCATTGGATGGACCTTTACAAAGTTTGTGTTTTTTATTTTGATTGGTAAACCAATATGGCCACCACCTCAAGACTTAGTTTAACATAGGACCCTATGGGAAAAAAGTTTAAAAGAGCTTGTTCTCTGAAACCGTTTAACCAATCAAAACAAAACTTACTAGCAATATTGTTTGGATGGTCCTCTATAAAGTTTGTGTTTTTGATGGGAATTGGAAATTCAAACAGGGCCGCCACCATAGGACTTAGTTTAACATAGAACCCTTTGGGAAAAAGTTTTAAAAGGCTTCTTCTCTGAAACCGGTTAATCAATGGAAACAAAAACTTACTAGCAATATTGTTTAGATGGTCCTCTATAAAGTTTGTGTTTTTTATGGCAATTGGAAATTCAAAATGGCTGCCACCGCAGGACTTAATTTAACATTGGACCCTATGGGAAAAGTTTGAAGGCTTCTTTTCTGAAACCGGTTAACCAATGGAAACAAAACTTACTAGCAATATTGTTTGGATGGTCCTCTATAAAGTTAATGTTTTTTATCCCAATCGGACATTCAAAATGGCTGCCACAGCAGGACTTGGTTTAACATTCAACCCTATGAGAAAAAAGTTTAAAAGGGCTTCTTCTCTGAAACCGTTTAACCAATCAAAACAAAACTTACTAGCAATATTGTTTGGATGGTCCTCTATAAAGCTTATGTTTTTTATGGCAATTGGAAATTCAAAATGGCAACTACCGCAGGACTAAGTTTAACATAGGACCCTATGGGAAAAAGTTTTTTTAAAGGCTTCTTCTCTGAAACCGGTTAATCAATGGAAACAAAAACTTACTAGCAATATTGTTTGGATGGTCCTCTATAAAGTTTATGTTTTTTATGGCAATTGGAAATTCAAAATGGCCGCTACCGCCGCAGGACTTAGTTTAACATACATGTAGGACCCTATGGGCATATAAAAAAAATCTTCTCTATACAAACGGTTAACCAATGAAACAAAGCTTTCTAGTAATATTGTTTGGATGGTCCTAATTAAAGTTTATTGAAAATTACAGGACTTACTTTAACATCAGGGAAATGCCATCTTCATTTCCTATAAAATCAGTTGAGCGATACAGGCTCTTAAGAGCCTCTGGTTTTATGTTTAGTATGAGCTTTGCAACACAGTTTAGGTTTCGTTTTGCACCGTCTGTCTTAAGCTGTCCCAATAAGTGTCCTAAATTTTTATGACATTATGTGATTAGCATAACAAGTTGCACCTCCCTTAAAAAGAGTCATTATATCTTGAAAATGACCTACTAAAGTTTTGTTCTTTACTTTTTTCTACAACTACCGTATACTTATTCACATTACAGATTGTATGAATACCTATATATATACTCTGAAACTTAACTGTACAATGCGCTAGAAAGAACTCTACACAAACTTTTTTTACCATTCATTTAGGTATTTTGAGCACTAACTCTAGTGGTGTTGGAAAGCTAACAGTGTGAATTTATGGGGTTTTTTTTGAGTCTACATTGTAATGGAGCCAATTCATTTACCGAGACATACCGTTGGATCTCCACTTAGATCTATTCCAACCACAATCCCTCCACTTAGATACTTTTCTGCAAGGTCCACAGTTTCCATGGCTACATCCACACCATTTCTTCTGTCAATAGCTAATAGAAACTTCACTATTATGTCTAAGTTTTCATTTGCACAGTCCTTTATTGCTCTCAATACAGCATCAACATAACTGGATTTTGTCATTCCTGTAGTGGTTACTTCCCTTGGAGTACTTCTCAACTCTAAATATTTTACATTTTCTGCAGCAAATTCATGGATGACATCATATGTTATCTGTAAAAAATACAAGTCTATATAAAACACAAGTAAGTAAACTTAAAAGCTAAAAAAAATTGACCTAAAAAACAGAAATAAAAATATTTCTTGAAATGACAAAAATTGAAATGTGGAACCTTAATAGAAAATACTCCTTTAACCAAAGCAGATAGTTGAAGTGTTAGACATTATACACATATATTTTCAAATATGACAAGATTTCTTTATAAACCTTTAAAATATGTTAGCTTCTCCTATGCATGAGATGACAAATTTAAGTGAAAACACATGATGAGCTGTATTTGCATTCATCTGCAAAACAATTTGGTATGAATTTTCTGGACATACTTCATACAAGTGTGGACACAGAAAAACGTCTCGCCTGCATTCCGCATCAGTAACAAAACTAAATTTCGTCATAAGCATATGGTAAATAGCATTAAATATCAGCAGCGGCCTGTATACAAAATATTGTCACCATACCCTGCATAGATACAGGGGAACAGCCGTAACCCAAAAACTTTAACGTAGTCGCTGGACCGTAAAATTGAGGTCAAGGTCAGGTGGAACCTACCAGACAGTCATGTACTATTCAACAGCAACCTATACACCAAATATTGTCATCCTACCATGCGTAGTTACAGAGGAACTGTAGTAACCCAAAAACTTTAACTTAGTCGCTGGACCGTGAAATTGAGGTCAAGGTCAGGTGACAGGTGACTGACTGGCAAGTACTCATCATAAGCTACTTCTGGACCAAATTTGATGGACCTAGGGCTTGGGCTTACAAAGATATGAAGCAAGATGTCAAGTGTTTACGCCGCCGCCGGATTCTCATACATATGTCTCGCCTCCAGCGACTTTGTCGCAGGCGAGACACAAAAAAACTATTCCTTTTAATTACAGTTAAGCTGATCAAGATACTGCTGAAAAATAAAGCAGACTTTAAACTTTACAAGAATATTATTTATTCTAACAAAATGTTCTCTGTAACTGCAATTATCAGGATGCTAGACTTTCTGATTGATAACATATTTGTTATGTAAGGTGGACATATTTTTTAACAGACAATCAGCATTCAAACTGGTACCAACTGTGCCTAACCTTCTTGCTGACTTGTTTCTCTATACATATAAACAGATTTTATACCAGGGCTTTTAAAAACATGAATAAAAGGTCAGCCCTCTCCCTTAATTTCACATTCTGCTTTATAGATGACATGTTTTCATTGATTTTTTGTTTGTTTGAATGGTGTTTAACGCCACTTTCAGCAATTTTTCAGTTATATCATGGTGTCCAGTTTTTATTGGGGGTGGAAGCTGGAGTACCCAAAGAAAAAACCCAACCTCTGTAAAAAAAACTGGCAATACTTGTCAATTAAGATTGGAGTCGAGTGGACCCTGCCCGCAGTGAGACTCGAACCCACAACCTCAGTGTTGACAGACCATGTGATCGATACTAGACAAACTACCTAACCACTTAGCAACCAAGGCCCCCTTTAATTGAATAATCCAATATTTATTCATTATGTTGATTGCATGAAAGTCAGATGAGAAATAAAACATATAACATAAAAGGAATGATTCTAAGTTTCCTATAGTGAATTTTCCATTTTTGGGGCATCTGCATATGAAGTATACATCTACCAGGTACTCAAAAGCCTGTAGTTCCTATCCTGATTTCTTTTAAAGAGGGTGTCTGCTGACAGAAAAGCTACTTAACCAGGGCCACAATGGAATGATTGAAAACTTTATGGTTGTCATCATGACTCGTTAACCATTGTGCCTCCATCTCTTTTGGTGTATGGATTTGCTGCTGATCACATGGCAAACAGATGGTTTAAACCACCTAAGGATGTGCTAAGCAGCTCTGTGCTTTGAGCCCTGATTATTCTTTTCTATTAAATAAATGAATTGATACATTTACAATCATACTGTCATATCATATTTATTAAAAAAAGCTTAAGGAGTCTTTCATGGTAGACATATGTTTATTGCAGAAAAAGGAAATATATTGAGACAAGTGTGGACACAGAAAAATCTCTCACCTGCATTCTGCATCAGCAATGAAAAAAATTACTTCATGAGCGGCAGGCATATGTAAAAAGCATTAAATTCTCATTATTTAAAAATACAATGCATGGTTACAAAGAAACTGACCTAATCCAAAAACTTTATGGTAGTCCCTTGACCTTGGAATAGAGGTCAAGGTCAGTTGTCACATACCAGACACTCATGCACTATTCATCAACAACCTACTTGTATCTGCCAAATATTGGCATCCTACCATGCATGCTTACTGAGGAACTGTCATAATCCAAAAACTTAAAAGTAGTCACTGGACTAAAAAATTGAAGTCAAGGTCAGGTGACAGGTGACTGACTGTCAAGTACTAATCATATGCTACCACAGTCAAAAAATTCTTATTCACGTAAATAGTTTTGAAAATACAATGCTGACCAAAATAGAAATAAATAAAAATAGGTTTCCAGGCATGCGCACAATTGCATAAATTCGCCAAATGAAAGAAGCTGAACTGTGAATTGTACTAGCACAGCTCACTCTACTCAGACTTCTAGGATTGCAATAAATCGAATTGCTAACGTTGTTGTAAACACTAAAGATGCTAGCCCCAAATTATTTATAATTATTTTTTAAATATAGACAGACATATAGATAAAGACCGAAAAGTTATTTCTGCATGCTCAAAACAAACAAAAAATCGTGAAGTTCGAAGATTGAACACATTTTAAATTTGTAGTAATGAGAAAAGCAAGACATTAGTTGGTTCTTTGCTTGCAATAAACAATCGATACAATATATTTTCTACACCCTGAAAATCAGAAAAACACAGTGTCACACCGTGTTACACCCAAACGTCGTTACATCAAGGCGATTAATTTTAAAGTGGTAATAGATAACAACACTCTGAAACACTGTGATTCTCCAAAAAAACTTTGGTGATACACAGTGTAACACCGAGAAATTTCTATTATTTGAGTGTTTGAGTGACCATACACTCTGGGCGTACTGTATATAATAATGAATTGGTCAAAGGGAGATAATCCACCAATTTGTTAATAAAATTCATTTATTGTGACTTCTGAAATAGTGACAATTAGTATTTTAAGTTGCAATAATTTTTTTCAGTTCCTTTGAACAGATAAGGAGCTCATTATTTCTACATAATGAAGCTACTGTTACCAATTTCTGTAGAATGGTTAAGAATGAGTTGTGAATAGAAGGAACTTGTGACAATGATTTATGAGTTAAAAAAAATACAGTAAACAACTAGTAGGACTTAAGAGGATGCAGGACACTATCTACCTTTTTTCAGAAAATCATAGAATGGTAAAATTAATATTGATTTCCTTTATACATGTAATTTACTCATAAATCAGGGCTCACGCTGGGTCAAAATTATAGGGAGAAGTCACTTCTCTTTTGGGTGGCTGACAGGGAGAAGTGAGGATAGAACAGGGAGAAGTGGGTGGAAAACAGGGAGAAGTTGCAGAATATGTCGCGAAAGCGTCCTGTTTACTTTGTTTTTTTTTTTTAAATTAGTGTTGGCATTTGCATTTTTATTATGTTTTTTAGCAGTTTAATTTATTTAGGATAAACTATCAAAGATTTGATTAACTATTCAGTATACTTATTTCACACATTTTCAAAAATACATAACAATAAAAAAAGAATCGACTGTCACAAAACTGTTCATTAAAATAAATGTTTCTTTGTCATTTATACACAATTTGATTGATTTATAATGAAGTACTATTAGAACTAAAAGAAGAAAATTACATCATTGTGACACATAATATATTATTTAAAATTTTAAAATTCACTATTAAAAAGTATTTAAACATATTTAACTTAAATTTGTTGTAAGTAACTGCCAAAATACTATTTTTACTACGTGTCTATTATTGCAAAACTCATTTCACAACTATCAGCATAGTATATTTGCAATCTCCTGCACCAAATTCATATCCGCTCCGGAAATTTTCATAAATTCTTGTGCTCTGAACTGGTTTTCGGTTATATTGTAAACCTACGCTTTATATACCAAAATAAAAGTTAAAATGGTACCAGTTCAACTTTGGCGCGTAAACATAATAAACATGACGCGGTATCAAAAATATGAAGATTTCTTACCAAAATGGGAATAAAATTTGAAAGGCGACATTAGGCGATTCTTCAAAATGAAAGGGCGACTTCACTTCGCTTTTGAAGATGATCAACGGCGAAGTGGGACCACGATAAGGCGACTTCTTCGCCCGAGTCGCCCTCCAACACGAGCCCTGATAAATTAAATGAAATTTAAAATATTTAAAATAATACTGTCAGTGTCATATCAATTTAAATAAATATATAATTAGAGAAAAAAATCTATTTTTAATACTTTTAAACTAGTTATATTAATGTTGAAAGAAAATTCACCTCAGGGACAACTATTTTTCTTTCCACCACTTAAATGTATACACATTTTTTGACATTATAACAAAATTGAAAAAAAATTATGACAAAACTTTTTGAATCACTTTTTAGAGCTATTTGATTCTTTTCTTTCTACAAATTGAAAATTCTATGCTTGTCCCCTCAGAAATATGGCCTGTAACCCCTATTTTTTATAATGTATTACATGTATAAAAAATAATTACTTGTACCTATTTGACATGTTTAAAGGAAACTCATTCATAAATTATTTTAATTGCATATGCCATGCAGCCCTTTGTGATGGGAAGATATTATACCCGTAATTATTTCCCATATTTATGTTTCCATGGAAATAATTACATAATACAAATACATGTACATGGAGAAATGCTGATACCAGATATGTCATTGGACACATAAACATTTTTATGAACATGTGTAATTACAATATATTCACCATATATGCTGAGTTTGTGTCGTCTGCCAACTGGTGGATCAACTTAAACTTTTGAAAACACCTGAAAAGTAAAGAGACATGCATATGTAGTTATAATTTTGGAATAATCTTATACGATGCCCACAGGATTTAACTCTCTGTAAGCTATGGCATAGAACATGTGATTAAAATCTCACCCTGTCAAAAGGCCATATGATTTAATTATTTTACTTCTGTATAAGAAACTTAGGAGGGATTCTTCATGTGTTGACTGCAGATAAAATTACAAAAAATAAACATGTACATGAGTTTGAAGTCATTACAAAGGTAAAGGAAAGACAATAAATGAATATTTCAGTTTGATACAACTTAGTCAAAATGGCTGCCTCATATGTTTGCATTAATTCCTTCGAACTGGTATGGAACATAGTGTAATAGAGAAGCCAACCCACCTCCTGTTTAGTGGAGACAATTTTCGTTTTTTCATTAACAGTATTTTTGTTGGAAAAAACATCTCGTGCACATTAACAGTACATAATATTAAATTTGACTACATCTGTTAATTCCTTCACAAGAAAATTAATGTACACAGAATTTGCAGATAAGTAGAGGCATCCTTATATTTTTTTTTTTTTCAAATAAAAAGTTTCTGTTGCAAACAACAGCTGGTACGATGTCCATTTATTAGTTAATCATTTAAAAGCAGATGAAGTTTGGTTTAGGTAGGTTATGTAGATAAGTTCCTATTTATCCTTATGCCTCCTACACTAATGACAGGAATTAAACTAATACTTATTGTAGCTTCTGTGTGATGAACTTCCTATAATACCAGTTGTTTTATTGGCATTGATTTTTTCTTAAACAATTTTGAAAATACATTTACATATATGCATTGATTTGCTTATAAATTGTATAATTTTTTTGTTGCTGTTGCTTTCAGGTTTTTCACTTAACTGCTAATTATGAAAAAGTTGCATATGAATCTATTGTTTCACACTCTTTGCACAATAAAGACCCTTTTTTTATTCAGAAAAAAAGTATGTGCACTGGAGTCTTAGCTATGACAAGGCTAAATTCTCTATCCCTACCAACTTTGGATTTTTTTCATGGCAGTCAATATTTTAGTCATTAGTAATCGACAAGTTCATTCTCCTCCAATTAATTTTTTGATTTGGTTTTTTGTAATGCCATTTTCAGCAATTTCTATGCTTTTTCAGGGCATCCAGTATATATTTTAATGTGGGAGCCAGAGTACCAGAAGAAAACCCCAGACATTTGGTAGGAAAACCTGATGAAAAGAAGATGAAAGAACTACATGTCTGTATTACATAAATCTTACTCTTCTAATGTTGAAGACTGCCCTTTATCAAAACAAACTTTCTCCTCATTTCTGTTCTTCTTTAACAACAGTTTCTTCACTGTAGCGTCACTTACTGAACCATTTATGTGAGCATGAAGTTCCTAAACAGTTTATATAATAACAATCAGGAAATTTGAGTATTAAATTTGTACCATTATGGGACCAAAAGTAACACAAGAGATTCCTAAATATACAATTTTGAGTTGTGCAAATGATAAACACCTTTACATGGCATAATACATGTACCAACATTTACTTCTTTCATAAACCTAACTTAAGCCAATTTTAATGAACTTGCAAGAAAATTAATGTAAATTAATTAACATCCAACAATAAAATAAACTATAGTGTACAGTATTTTATAAAAGTATGTACCCGAAGTACATTTTTGTAGTACCCCATATGACAAAGACCAATTCAGCTCTTCTTATACAGAATCTGTCTAGTATTTCATTTTTAATATCTGATGAGTATGAACACATTTTTTTTGTTAAATAAAAAATTGTTTATTAAAACGACAGGATGAATTGTTTGTTTTGAAATGCAGATTTATGATGCAAGATGCATAAAATGTATAAATGTGTTTTGTAGCAGGATGATTTAAATTTTATCTATATAGTGACGTGTATATAGCTATATAAAGGGCAGAAAGGCCCTTTACAAAATAAAAAAATTAATTGGCTTAAATAATCCGTGTAGGTTAATAGAAAAACTTTTTGACACTTTAGTCGTCCCAATTTGCCTTTATGGGAGTGAAATCTGGGGATTTAATTCAAGCCCTAGCTGCAACTACACAGACCCTTTTGAAAAACTCCATATCAAATTTCTGAAAGAAATACTAGGAGTCAACTGTAAGGCATCCAACGCTGGATGTCTAGCAGAATTAAATAGATTACCCCTTTTTGCAAAGATCACAACTCAGGCTATTAAATATTGGTGTCACATTCTTGAATCAAATGGTACCCTTGTACATAGTATATATGAAGCAACAAAAGAAACAAATTCTTGGGTAAAACAATTAAAAAGTTCTTTAAACAACCTTGGATTTTCATACATTTTCAATAACCCATCTCTACTGAAAATAAACATTCCAAATATTGAAAGAAGAATTAAAGATATGACCCTTCAGAATTTAGAAAATGATATTAAAAACAACAGCAAGCTATCTTTCTTTAACAACTTTCATTTATCTAATATTAGACCCTATTATGTTGACCTTTGTAAATTTAAAACTGATAGATCAACTCTTGCAAAACTAAGAATTAGTGCTCACGAATTAGCTATAGAAAGAGGTCGATATCAAAACATACCCAAACAGAACAGACTCTGTCTCTGTTGTAATAATGGAGAAATAGAAGATGAAATCCATTTTCTTATTAATTGCAATATTTACAACAACATTAGAAATAATTTTATCGCTAAACTTGATAGAATACTCTCATACAAAACAAAAATTAATAATTTAACAAACTGTATCATTTTAAAATTATTCAATAGCAAATCCCCCACCATACTAAAGCTATTTGCTAATTTTATACAAGAATGCCTACAAAGTAGGCAAAATAAACTTGAAAGGGGATAATTTATTGAATTTCCTTACTTTTTCTACAACAAACGTCTAATTTCAACATTGTATGACTATTATAATAATTGTAACATGAATTTTAATCTTTCCACTGTCATTCCCAACTATTATTGTCTTTTGTAGCTTATAGTTCACTACTTTGGCAATGACCATTTATTGTAAATGTGTTTCGCTAATAAATATTATTATTATTATTATTATATATAACTGGAAAAGGGAAAGACAAAAAAAGTAGAACATGCAATCTATTATTACAAAACTATGTTTGAAAGTTTTTATTGGAAGTTTGAAATATATGCAATTGCAGAGAGAAGTACTAATCCTTAAAAAAAAATCATATTTTATCCCCCCCCTCTTTTTGCCTTAAAATTTAAATAAAAATACAGGCCGAATAACAAATGAAAGCAACAACATCCGCACGACGGATCAGTGTCTCTCAATCACCAATCGGATTAATAAAATACTGGGAAACACAATAATCATAATAAACTTAATGTCTCACAATTTTTGGCATTCTTTTGCACATTTCGGCTATTTCTAAATTTTGCATGAGGGCCGCCATTTTTAAATCAAAATTAAGGGGAGATAATATGAATAAAAAACTACTTTTCGAGCAGTATAAAATCACTGTGTATAAAATAGATAGATTTAACACGATCAGTGCTATAGAGTCATATTTCATTTCTAGAACAAACACTTTTTTTTACAATTCGTGATCAATTTTAATTCGTAATAACGAATTAATTAATTCGTGATCACGAATTTAAGATTCGTTATAACGAATTTTGCAATTCGTGATAACGGATTTTTATTACGAATTCCAGAATTTGTGATCACGGATTTTAATTAGCAAATTTAACCTGACATTAATGACAATGGGACAGTCAAAACATGCCGGAATTTGTATTAGGGACAGACCATTTAACTTGAAAGGGGGGTGGGGGGCGTTGGTTTTTTTTGTTTTGCAGTCATTCTAACCAAATTGACCCAACAGATGCATATCTTCACAGAAAAATACATGGAGAGCGATGATCTAAATTGTGTGTTTCTAATAAAGCTGAACCATTGTTTAATCGAATAAAAAAAATTCACTCACAAAAAATGAACCGTACTAGAAAAAATCACTCTATATATAACAGGCGCTGACTTGCCGTTACGGAAGTTAGTGTGGAAAGAATTTGTTCTCTTAAATAGTTTTAGTTGAGTTTGAACAAAAATAACTGTGATAAATATCAAAGATCAACCTACACTCCACCTAAAAAACTATGCCCGATTTCCGACAAAAGTGGTGAAAAATTTTAAAATTCAATTTCTAAAACTAGCCTTAAAAGCTCAAGAAAAGGGGCTTACATGATCATATTATTTTATTGCTTATACGACCTCCATATGTCATTCATAAAATATTGTACTTTAATCTTAATTATATGAGATGCATATAAAATTCATTTTTTTCAATCCAAAGATGTGTTGTTTGTGAATAGGTGATCTTAATGTCAGAGGGCCGTTGCGTTACGGAAGTTATATGGTGTTACGGAAGTTTGTTTATAAACATTTATTGAACAATTCAAACTAAAATTTGTGCATCAAAACAGTCTCTTAAATGTTCCCAATGTTTCTATTATGCATGAAGCAGAGAGGCAATAATGCGGCATTCGAATGTCAAAAGTCCGAAAGGGCAAAGACAAAATCAGCAAACACAAACGAGAATAGCAAAAAGAAACAGACAACATATAAACACACAAAACAACTTAATAGCAATCAACAAGTCGTAACGAGACTGAACTCTGGTGCTCCGGAAGGGTAAGCAGTTCCTGCTTGTTGCAACACGCATGCATCTTTGTTATTGCCTGTTGTTTTTACTTCATTTTTAATTGGCCCTTCCAATACATTTCAAATATTTAAGTACGTTGTCACAAAAGGCGAAGCATGGAAGAAATGAAATATTTAATAAACTTGTATCTTTCCGATACAACATTTCAAAAATAATAACGCAATTTTACAAATCTAAGAAGATATAAAAATGTAACGTATCTGTTAATCAACTTTATAATGCCTTAATTTTTGGAAGATCGTCCTCGTGGAATTCATAGAATCGTCGAGACCTGCCAACTGACTTCGGTTCGTTTACTTCAAATAATATGTCTTTAAAATAAACCCAGACTCTATCATCGTGCGTTGGCCACTGGAGATGGATTTGTCCTTTCATGTCATTCTTGGTAATAAAAGAGATGAATGCATCCGCATCTTCATCGTCGACTTTCAGTACTTTGCCCACATACCACTCATTGTCTACATTAGCGACTACATAAGAATCTACAGATGGAACAAATAAAGCATAATCAGATTTATCTACTGCTTGATGATCCGGTTCATCAACTGCTTGGTCATCTGGTTCGTTTTCAGTTTGATCTCTAATTTCGTCATTGTCATTTTCTCCTTTACACAGAATGTGTTCTGTCCATCCATGGGGACTTGTTTTCACATCTTTGAGGCATTCTTCATAAAAAGCATGACATGTCTCTGGTCATAACTTTGTTCTTGGATATTGGGACAACAGCGTGTATCTTGAAAGTTCCTGTGATTGGAAGAGGTTTATCTTTTCCTTGAAGCATTTTTTCAGCAATATCTACATCTTCTTGGTTGTAGAAAAGGTACTTAATTTTGCTTCCATGATAAAGCCATGGTGCTCTGAAAGAAATTATTTATAATTAATATTGAATGAGCTACAAATTGTCTGTTTTACATTATTACTGTTATTCTTTTCATGCAGTATATGTTAGTGTCTGTACGAGCCAGTTTTTAATGGGTTTTTAGGAACTTTTTTTGTGTATTACGATGCTCAACGTCAATAAATATGTTTTTTTATTGTATCGATACATGTTATTCTACTCAAAATAAATTAAAAGTGTAAAATCAATCTTAAATTGTCTCATCAATGAATAAAAACACTGACATCTGATGCTTAACTGTCTATTTTCTAATTTCCGTAACAGTGCGGTAAACATTTTTGTATGTAGTCTAAATTTCATATAACACCGGTTTATAAGCAGACGAAACGTGGAATGTTTCAATTAATGATTTTTCTTTTAAAACATAAGTTATAATTTATTTCATGGTAATGGTATTAACAAATCATCTTTCACAATAAACTATAATGCATAAGTACCTTTATTTTTCTTCGATCTTCCTTGCTTGCATTTTAAATAACAGTAAAAGCTGTCTGCTTTTTTCAAAATATAGTATCCGGTGATGTGTGAATAATAGTTGTACTCAGTGAATCCGATTATCGGACAAATCAGGAATTCCGTAAAATAGTTGTTATGGAAGTTAGAAGTTACGGAAGTTAGATTCGATCATAAAATGCAATTCTGATTTTATTTTCTTCGTATATCCGTCAACAAACTAGAAAAGATTTCCTTTAATTCATTTTTGACTGAAAATTCAAACAGACTCAAACGGCTAAATTAAAGACAAATGGACTGGTTTTGCGTTATGGAAGTTAGTCTCTTAAAGGAGACAAGCGATATTTCGTAAATGAACATGGTCAATTCAAAAGTAATTAAAGCAATCATTTCGGAAAAATTGTAAGTTAAAAACGAAAGGAATTACTTTCAATTATAGTCAAAGGTTTTTTAAACATTGCGCTTGTGGCAAGTATTTATCATTTATTTTGTTACTGTTACGGAAGTTTGAGTGTATTTTGCGACAGAAGAATTTTATTCATACGAATGTCATGTTGATCGACTTCTCAATAATCAACGCCGTAACATTGTTTTAATAAAGTCTATGCATATGTTAACCGAAGATCTATCATCTTTAACGCAAAGTAAACAGAAAAACCAATGGCAACAGATTTAAAATTCAATAAGCGACATGATGGCATTTTGAGTAACATCTCAATTTGGGAGTCAAAATTATCAACCATATATCGCTAAACATGACTTAATCGTCATTTAACAAATGAAAAATGCACAATATAAATAATTGTTTCCTCTCAGACCATCGTGTGTGCTACTGATCATTAACATTTCATATTTTTCGTATGCGACACATTTAACATACAGTTGGTCACATTTAATTAGAATCAGTGTTTGGTCAGAAAAATATTTATTTTTTGAAGCCTCGCGACAGAATATTGTATTATTAGTATTATTTTATATAGAAGAAATTCTTCTTCGGGATATTTTGGTTTCTTACCCTCTGCGTCCCAAATATTTTTTTTATCAAGAATCATTTTCAAAAACTAAGGCCCCCCCCCCTTTACAAGTTAAATGGTCGGTCCCTTACCCAATTTCATTACGAATTATAATCTGTGATCATTGTATCTGGAATTCGTAATTAACGAATTTAAATTTGTGATCACGGATTCAGGAATTCGTTATAATAAATTAAATAAATTATTTTGGGGGTCCTAAAGAAGCTTTGAGTACGTTTTAATGTATTTATTCGAATAAATAGTTATTATTTACTAAGTTTTAGAGTCGTAATTTATAAGATACACTTTTTTCAAGAATAATTGTAAGTATAATCATCAGAAATCTTCTCTAGATTCAAAACAATATATGTTGTTTGTTGAAATGTTTTTAGCGACTAGGGTAAGGGAAGTGCCCCTCCCCCCAACCGGTGCGTTTTCTCATTGTAAGTTTATGAAAAAAAGTAAAATATCGGCACATTTTTTAATACTTTATGAAACCAAATTCCTGCTTAAAAACATTAATTCAAAATCTTGAATGTTTTTAGAGACAGTTAAATTTGCGATTTTAATTAACTCCTCAATATTGTTAAAACATATTATCAATTTAGTCTGTTTTATTATTTGTGGCTTTACGCCATTTTCATAATTTTTTCTCAGCTATATAATTAGTGAATGTGCAAGTCCGGAGTTAATCCGAGGAAAGCCTCCGGCCTACGTCAACCCTCTTCCGTTAAGGTTGAAGTCGAGCACACCCTGCAATGTTGTCATCCCACATGATCCATAGTAAACCATCGGCCAGCAAGGTTCTTTACCATTCAAAAGCACTGGATTTCTGCTAACATTCTTGATCTGTGTGACAAGCGCATGGAGTTCAGAGGGAGAGGAGCAAACGAGAAATCAAGAAAAGCACGAAAAGGGCCAGGAACATGGATCGAGGAACAATTTCGATACAAAGAAGATTGTTCCAAGAAAAACATCTGTAAGAAAGCGTATCATCTGGTGAAAGACCTGACATTTCAATACAAAGATGCACATCCACTATATACATGATAAAGATGGAAGACCAAAATATTTTGAAGATATGGACAGGGTACTGTTAAGACTTATATAACAACACAGTCACAGGGGATATTTTACACATTGAACAGTCCACCATTTACTAACAACTTCGACTATCCAATTCCCCGAGACTAGGTAGAACTAATCGTAAAGTCAATAAAAATGGAAATTACCAGGGATAGACAACATTCCAGTTGAACTTGTCCAAGCAGAAGGAGAGGAGTCAATGATAAGAGCAATACAACTAATTATATAATCTGCCACAACATATGGGAGCCAGAGAAAGTGACCTAAACCTCGAGCAAAAAAGATAACCTACATCCATGACACTTAGCTAGTGCACTTCGTAAAAGTCACAGAAGTACTGTATGAAAAGCTAGACCACCAGTGTAGTCTACGTTAACGAAATACTCGGAACTGATTAAGATAAGACAAGGTTGTCTGTTATCACCTACTTTCTTTAATATCTTCCTTGAAGAAAAATACGTCTAACGCGTTGTAAGAACATAAAGAAAGTGTCAGCAAAAACAAACTTGCGCTAATTTGCTACAACAAAGAAGAGCTGGATCACTTGATAAAAAGCCTCGAAAGACGGCTGTTGCATATGGCAACATCAAACACACTGGTATCAATACTGACATAAGTATTACTGACCAGAAACTGGAAACAGTACACAGCTTTAATACATTGGAACCATTGTGACAGATGAAGGATCAAAACCAGGCAAAAAAGCGTTGGACGGCAGAGGATTCTCGGACTATGTATTGATCATCTTATAATTTGAATTTAATACTTAAATCTAATAATACTCTGTATTATCAATAATAAAAGTTATGTTAAATTTCTTAACTGCTGTTAACTTAAAGTGACAAGAAATATTCAATATGTTCGGCATTAGTCCGAGAATCCTCTGCCGTCTAACACTTTTTTTTCAGACTGATGGGAGCGCCCCAGGACAGATGATTCCCAGACTATAGAGCGGCGGCCAATATGTGCATTTACGTTTTATATGCATACACATAACTACTTGTATGTCTCAATACCAGACGGGAACTAAACTAATGTCCTAAAATTAGATTAATTTATTTATTTATTATCAATAAGCTATTTTAACAGCTTGTGACACGTTAAAAAAACAGGAATAAAGACATGGACGATTGTTGTAGCTGTAGCAAATCAAGAAAACCAAACGAAAATTGTTTTTTTCTTCTAAACGAATGGTTTATTATTATAAGCAATCTTGTGACAATAATGGTAGTTGAGATTTAAAATTTAACTGGTGTATCGGCGGCGCGTGGTTCATATGGTCATCCTACTGTTGATCAGGTGCTTGTCAAAAACTAAGGTTGCGGGTTGGAGCATGACTGCGGGTTCGAGTCTCACTGCGGACAGACCACTGTGTCCGACTTCAACATTAGTTGACAAAGATTGCCAGTTTTAATGCCGAAAGTCGGTTTTTTATGGTACTCTGGTTTGTTTCCTCAACAAATTGGACGTCATAAATATGGTGAACAATTTCTCGATTTAAAAGAAACACACGAGTCAAATTTGACCATTAAGAGTTAAACATTGTTGCAGTTTTTTCTGGTATAGATCAAAATTAAAATATAATCAAAAAGTTCAGTGTCGTTTTGTGAACTTAATATTAATTAAAAAAAAATTATTCATATACAATTAAATTAACGCTGCCAGCTTGATCACTTTTAATGGTTTGACACACAAATTATGTCACCTGATGCTTACACGATATCAAGTTTCGTAAACAATTCATGTAAGTTATATTTTGAAGCATTAAGCTACTTACTTATTATGTAAGTATTCGTTAGTTCTTATTATAATTGTCCCATGTCGTAATTCATTTTCATCATTTATAATAAGTGTAAAGAAGCGACATTATCATTTTTGCTTGTGATCGCTTAATAAATCTGGTCCAGCTTTTTTGTTGTGACGGCTCCGCTTTTCGTATACTAGTAACTTAATAAACATTGTTACATTGGCGACAGTAATGATTATCCATACATTTATGTATTGAAGTTCTTTGACGCACTTATCAAAAGCATACGGCGTAATTAAGCAATAATAAGTACTTGACATACGGCTCATTTTGAGGTATTTTACAAAACTCAAATCCGGTTCATGTCAAGCTTCTTAGCGTCCCACGAATAATAATAATAACATATATAATCATATTTCAATACTTTTTTTTCTTTTCAGACGTCGAGACCTTTTAATTAAAGGTAAATTACCGAAGACCGTGTCATTTAGAAAGACAAATTGTATGATTTACATAGGACATACATCCACCAGATCTGTTTAATCACACTTTATAATTAGAAGATTCCGTTGACGGAAAACAATATCTCAAGTTAGTAATTAAGGTGTGGGTAGATTAACGACCAGACAGGTAGATAATTAAGAAGGGAGTGGTGGGTATAAAAGATTGACAAACAGAAGCACTTTTTTACTTACAGACTTTAGTGGTATACGATGCTGACCCGAGCCATCCAGTTGATAGCTGTATTAGTAATTGTGGCTTGTATGGTTGAAGCTATACCATTGTATGATGATGGCGAGGGATTTCAAGGTAAGTGGATATAAAAATAAATATGTCTGGATTGTTTTTGTGTAAATTATACTTAGATGCTATACATGAAAATGTTATTTAACAACATCTTGGATATGTTGTTAATGACACCAAAGTTATTTACTTTGGATTAAAGAATTGCATAATTCAATTGGAACCGAGATATTAGTTTGTGCACGTTAGAAACTAAATATTTTCAAAATTATGTCGGAGTAATTTCTTGTTCATTCAGTTCTAGTTAAATTACATTGATGATTGCTGTTTAGAGTTTGTTGTGTTTAAAAGTAGATTCGTGTGAAGAACATATTTCAAAAAGAAAGCCATCTATTTAGTTGGCATACCAATTATTTGTATATTTACTGTTTTTCGATGCATACATCAATACGAATTTAAAAAGTTTATACATCATAAATTGAATTTCTTTGTGCGTTCTAAAGGTGCAAAATTTGTTTTCGCAGTAGGTATTAAACACTCCGTTATTTATTCGTGCTGCGTTTCTTAAAGCTTTTCAAGAATGTTGTGTGATACCAGTATATAATTAATAATGTGCTATATCTTTTGGTCATCTCCAGCCAGGCTTGTTATATCTGCACGACGAACATTAATAAGTAGGTAGGAGTACGTACTTTCCAAATATACTACTTAAAAACACCGGTATGCTGGACTAATAATCTGGGAAATGCAAATAAGGATGCTTTTCAGAGCATAATATAGTAGATTGTTCGAACGCAGAATTTTTTACTATTTTTGTCTAATCAGAATGCAAGCTTGTCTTCAGTTACAGTACGTTACCATGGCTAAGCGTCTTTTAGTTCAAAGGTCCCAATTCGAAAATATACCGACTGCGTCGAAAAATAAGTACATGTATATAATCAATTATGTGCTATATACTCTGGTTATATGCAGCCATTTCTGTTATGCCTGAACGACGACACACTAATAAGTAGGTAGGAGTACGTTCTTTCCAGAAAAGCATTTCAAGACATTCTCATAATCTGGAATTAATTTCTATGATCTGGTAGTTTGTTCTTACGAATATGTAAAAATTTACGAAAAATTCGGAGGACGGAAAGCACAAGAACTAGAAAAAGGGTAGAATCCCAGCACTGTAGCTAACGGCATTTGCTAGTCTACGGATTAAATGAAAAAATAAATACCGTGTCAAATAGTAGTTTCTATACAGTTGGTTGCATAGGTACAAAAAAACGCCTTATTTGTAAGATTTTCTACCGAAATGACTTGACGGAACATACCTTTTTACACAATTCTAAAATCATGTAATTAGGTGCTTATTGAGTTGTCTATTAATTACATCAATTAATTTGAAAATAGGAAAAGATTACAAATCTCTTATGTTAACAGCAACTAACACTAACTTGTTAAACTAGCACACCATTAATTAGCTACAATAATGTAGCTCCTTTTTTTTCTTGATGGACGGAGCTACAAAGAGGTCCCATTACTCGTAATGGAGCAAAAACACTTTTGGGATTTACACATATTTTCCGCTATTGAACCTTTGTCTTCATTAAATAAATATGTTTTCTTTCCTCCGCCGTTCATCTGATATGTCTACAATGTCTAATTAAATAATTTTAACACTTTTTCGTAATCGTGGCATTGTTGACATAATTAAAATTGTGGAGTGTAGAATTTCGGAATCGTATCGGTAAAATTTGTAATAAGGGGACATAATCATAATGCAAATGAATACAGCTGAAATCATCCGGAATTACATCTTTTACCAAATCGATTCTGATATTATCGAAATCATGCACTTCCGGAATTCATATTTTGTCAAACAATGCCATGATTACGAATAAAGTGATAAAACTAACGAATACGATGTTGTGGAAATATCAGTAAAACTGCAAATACATAAAAAAGTATGTAGCAAACCAGGGAAACAGTGTAATTGCTTATAATATGCATAAAAACCCCCGGGTGTGAATCACTCCCGGGCTGCTCCATTACGAGTAATGGGACCTCTTTGTAGCTCCGTCCACCAAAAAAAAAAAAAGGAGCTACATTATTGTAGCTAACCATTAATATATCAAGTACATATAAATCTAAAATTTGTACTTCTGTAGGTATCTGCATGATGTTGCAAAGCCAAAGTCATGTATAAAAGACAACCAGTCGGTTGTACAATATGGGGTTATTTACGATCTTTAATTACTAGTCAGCTAATTGCCGTGGAAACTATGATCATTAAAAAATAATTAGTAACTGCCTACACAGTAACTTAATTCACATTCTGTATAAAGTAATTTCTCTTTATTTGTAAATTATTTCGATCTCTCTTTGCTTTTCATCTTCTCGTTGTTCAAAGAATATGAATTTATTGTGTTTTTATCAAGTGCTTTACATTTCTTGATAATCGTTTTCCTGACGTGTGTGGCATTTTAGTGTTTATTTCATTTTAATACACACTGCAACAATATTTATTTGAGATACAAATATCGTTATGACCAAATATGACGTCATTAGTCGATCAGATCTTAGCTTCAAGTTACTTATTTGTTTCCTTATTTTTTAAAGAAAATATTTGAATTTGCAATTACATTTCCATTAGGCGGATAAAGAAGCATGAAGAGACAGAAAGACACTTGCCAATATTTGGTTGTAGTATGCTGTGTCGTAAAATTTAAAATTCAAATAAAATGTAACATTAAAACATGTTCTAATTTGTTTAAAGGCCTTTTATTGTTATTGACCCAAGAGTGCACAAGCTAAATTTTATCACATAACAATGGATTAACATTTACATACATATTTAGTATACGATTCCCTGGCATTTTTGTATTATTTCTAATAAATTATTAATAAATGCCGTGGGTATTTTGTTATGCTCTATTTGACGAACAACGTAAAAAAATCTAATAAAATTGATCCATTGTTTCTTAAAGTTGTGCGTACTTAAATTTGTATTATGAACAATTATTTTATTTTATAGATGCATTTTGGTTCTTTCTTAGTTCTTTCTTGTTCCGTTATGTCATAATTTTTTAAAAAGTAATTTCATAGGGTGTTGTTGAAAATTCACTAAGCAAGGATTCAATCAGCAATCAGGAAAAACTACCATTGACAGCGAAAATGTCTGATCATATTTGAGAGATGGATTTCCCATAACGATCCATTAAATCGCGGTGAAGAACATCTTTTCGGGATAACATCAACCTAGATACACCAAACCATTGTTTGAGTAGCTTAGTAGTCAACAGCAGAGGGTGGTATAGAAAAAGGATCTTACATTATTTACAAAACAATGTCTGTTTCCATGACGTTCTGTGGATTTTGGACGTGGGTCTTTCAAAACTCTTGGTTTGAGCGTCACTCACGAGTCTCGACTAGTCAACTTACACCTCACCATCTTTGATGACATTTAATTTATAAGTTTCTTTAGTGTTTATTTCTTTATAGGGACAAAGATGTTATATGCTGTATATAATGTGTTCATCCTTATAAACCGTTTGTTTCTTGGACTGGCATCAACAGCTTGATATCGCTTTACGGAATATATTATTGAGGAATAATTCGTTACTGCTTACTTTTTTCAGGGCCAGTGAAGAGAGCAAACCTGGATTCACTACTTTCCAGGCTGATGAGTATGTATGGACGAGAAAGCAATCCAAACTCTAATCCTTTGTATGTTAGATTTGGAGCCGGACGATAAGGACACACAATCAAACTAAAGCATCATGGACAAGATCAATTGTTTTGCCTATCCTCTAGATACAGAACCTAAATTTAAAAGGAATATCACTTTCATGTCAAGTTTCATTTAACAATTAGTTCGCTGCTGCGACTTAATTGAAGACAATTTGTAAATATAAATTTGTTTATACACGATTTGATGATTATTGATTCTGTTATATCTCCCAGTTACTCACATGCATTTACACCAACTAAATATTCAATGTAATTGTACATTTTACTGATAACAAGATTGAAATAAAAGTGTTCACAGATGCAAATTTACGTATTCGAAATTTGCATTTACGCTGTTTATAATAGCTGCTTGAAATATTTTAAAGGCCAAATGTAGTCTATTGTTATAACGCTGCGTCCGTCATCGTCTTTCGGTGTTCACATTAATAGATTTATTTTCGCAGAAGCAACTGCTGGGTCTAATGCGCTTTTTCCAAAACATAATATGAGTATGCATATTTTAGTAAAACATAAAAGCCAATAGACCATTTAAATTGATTATTTTTGTTCCATGATTAAAACTTATAGCCACCACAAAACCCCTGCCACTAAACAATTATTAAAACTACTAATGTGACTGAAAACTCAAACAGGTAATGTCAGACCATCTTTAGTATAGACATATTAAACGTAAAATTACTGTTTAATTATAGTTATAGATATATTCTTGTAACATTTTTATGACAATGGATTGAACTTTATTACTTTATTACATTCTTAAATCATTGAAACTAACTGTAAATATACAAATTAATCTTATTGTAGTATTAGAGTAAAATGTACGACATTTGAACCAAATAGTACAATTGCATTATTTTAGACCCTCGCGAACATTTGATCATCTGAATTGTATTTGCGAGAATATACTCCACACATGTACATGCGCGCCGAGACTTTTCCAAATTGTTTCTTGCATCGAGGTCAATATTTACAAGTTGCTCTCATTTAATAACTGACTTTTAAATCTAATCATAAATGTTACCATTATGTGATGCTTTTCAATAAACAGGTTAAAAGTAGTTAACTACAACATGTAGCTAACAAATTTAAATATATTTTTTTTCACATATACGTACAGGTCAAATGGTAACGGTTTACAAAAATGTTCTCGTATTAAACAGTAGTAATGCACATCAAAGCACATATTATATAATTGGATTTAATTGTATGTATGATGTACAATCAGTTTGCAAGTTGATGGACATTTAAATTATAGATTGCAATATAACACGTGGATTACATGTGAAGTAATGATAAAAAACTTCATAATTACATTAACCAATGAAGGACAGCCCTAGCTAGCGAAGGAGACCATTATTGCCATAAACTGTAGAAAGTAATGCAAACAAAAATAATCAAGTCAAATAAAGGAATACAAATCAAGTTAAAAAGTAAAAGGGGTAAATGACGCAAACGATATAGACACAAAATAGGAAAATGTAACGGACAAGTTACGCGGTGTGTGCATATTTGGTTTTATTACAAAAAGATACGAAAATAGAAAGCAAACTGACCGATAAATGAAGCTAAGTCAAAGATCAATTACAAACTCTGATTGAGAAAAAAACACTCGACACAAAACATAAACAAAACAAAAGTATGTACCTATACAAGAAATCAACGGCAAGTTAAAGGAATACTCGTAAATGTTGACATTTAGTAATCAATATTAAAATAGTCTAATTTAGCTATAAAATCAAATATCCATATAAACGATGTTATAATAGACTGCTATACAATAATTGTCTGACATTAATATGCAGAGACGCAAAAATGAAATTGTCTCTCAATATCAGTATTCGGTTTTCCCTAAAATACACGTTAAATTTATTCATCGATTAACCAGGTGATTTATATAAATGAACGCAAGATGGCAATTGTCAATGGACAGCAGAATATTAAAATAACACAAGATATCTTGCTAGCCACTCGTCGTTAAATAAGGTTACATTAAATTAGAAATAATTAGTAATTACATGAACCTTTTACAAATATTCAACTATTGCTGTAGTTGCTATATTGTTGCTGGTTCTGGACTTTGCCAGTTTCGTGGACTGATTTCTGTATTGTCTTTTTTGTACAGTTTTCTCGGTGTTTAGTTTTTTGTTATGACATTAATTCTACATATTGTAAAAATGTAACACATAAAACTATAAGGCAATGTATAGCTCATCATAACACAAGAACACAATGGTACAAATAAAAAATACCTAGATCTTGCAAAGAGTTCACTAAAAACTGAGACTTTAGATTTTAAAACTCCACGTCTGAAAAATTAGAATCATGAGTCTATGGTAAAAACTACAACAAAGTTGAAACTCAATATTAGACGATATTTATTCATACGAAAGTGTTTCTACTAGTATTTGTTGAATGTAATAAAAAAGGATTAAACAAAGTTATGTTTAAAAGAATTTGTAGCAGTGAAATTTGAGATAAGAAGAATATAAACTAAAAATATTTTATTATCCTTCTAAAACCAAAGTTCATGGTAATAGTTAGAACAGTAGTCATGCGTAAGTTGTATCACTACATTAATGGTTTTATTATATATTATAACAAATTACAGGCAGACATGGATTATTACATGGCATGGACTTTAATCCGAATAAACATAAGACTTAAAGTAGAGTCTTGAGCTTTAACCATAACTTAAGTTGCATTGTATTGAGAAGAAAAGACTGAATCATGAGAAGCATTATTGTGATTTCGTCAAAGGTGTCAATAACGATATAATAATCCGAACTGATTAATTTTAATAAAAAAATCAGTTATTTTATCTGCAGACATGTACATGATAAGAAAAATTACAAAGGATTTGTATCTGGTCTTATAAATAATTATCTCTCAATATGTAACAGTTTTGTGTAATAAATCAATTAGTATGAAGGAGATTTCAATATTTATTTCTGCGTGTACTTTAAGGAAAATTATATTAGCTGTAATACTTTCTAATGTCGGATATAGTTAGAACTTTTTCATGTTTTCCATCTTGTAAGAAGAACTTATCAGTGTCAAGAAAGCAGCGCCGGTCGAATGTGTACAATTGTAGAAAATAGCAGATAACTTAAGTATTTAATATTTTACGTTAAAATACTTCATTAAAAGACAAGATCTTATTAAAAAAAAAAAAACCTGTCAAATGTTAGATTTTTATTTATGTTTGGCGGAAGTTCTGCTAAATAACAAAATAACAGGGTTAAACCCTGAATTTTGACATTTACAGGCGATGTCTTGTCAATCAACAATGCGTTTGGGTGACTACTTGCATTAAATTTACCCTAACGAGCTAAACATTAAAGACACCATCAATATACCTAGGTCAGAATCTTACTTAGACCTTCTAATAGAAATAGACTCGTTAAACTAGACTCTACGACAAACGCAATCCTTTCAACATTCAAATTGTCAACTTCTTTTACCAACATCAACTTTATAGCAACACAACACCGTCGTTTTGTTAACGCTATGCCTTGTTAGTAGTAGGCTAGATATTGCTGCTAACAACTAAACTACTTTACATGGTTAATCTAAGTTGGTATTATTACTTCAGAAATTCTATTGCCGTCAACTTGGCCTTTAAAAAAATCATCTATCGAAAATGATCAGGCATAGGTGTTCTTTCGTCTACTTTGACCTTCATTGCATACGACATTACGTTACTCGACATACGTCTAGTGTTGGTGTTACCTACTTTTCTGGAGTTATTTATTTTTGTTTTGTTTTGTTTATGTTTGTCTGAATCAGGATTTGTAATCGTCCCTTTACTTTAGGCTTTTTGTCTTTTTGGTCGGTCTCATTTCTATTTGTCATACATAATTGCCACTTTTCTAGTTACACTCAATCATAATAGTTAAATAATTGCATCAGGTATAATATAATGAGAATAAAAGAAATAAGTTAAATGTTGAATGAACAAAGAAGGAACTAAATATGTTCTTAATGTTGTATTTTACCAATAAGATTCATCAATGTCTTAAAGCAAAGTATCACATCAAGTCTGTTAAATAATAATAAACAACGACTGATGGTTATGTTATAATTACAAAAAAATGTTTATATAATTTCGCCGATGTAAGCGTGTTCGAGTGCAGTGAACCACACGTTTCATACCCCATCCTAATATCGACTTTTACAAGCCGACAACATCGTAGATACTAATGAACAGACCAAAACAAGTATAAACTTTTTATATACTCTTAGTGAAAAGTGTACCAGATATATTTGATCAGATCATGTATTGTGCATCAAATGACAATTTACATACGATGCATTAAACTTTAATTGAAACATTATATTAACATTGTACTACTTGACAGGGTTGTACATAGCACATGAGATATAAGGCAAGAATAATTATCATAAATGAATTTAAGAAGTTTGCAATATTTGTACAATTGTGACATTTATAAATGGGAAAAAGAAAGAAGGCTTGCTATCAAAAACAAAATTAGAGAATTGTACATGCAAATGAACATGTATTTGTAGTCAACTTATTTTGTACTAGAAACCGTAATGACTGCGGTCAATGTTCACTGTTACTTTATCCCATGCTGTCAGATAATAATAATAATTAAACCTATTATAATCTATACAAGTAGAAAAGACGATATTTTATTAATCTGATACTTTAATTTACATAGCGGAAATTTAGTAACAATACGTACTTAATAAAATAACTAACTTTAATTTACAGGTCCAGTGTGATCTTACAGAAATAGGTCCATTATCAGCCTATATATAGTTACCATCCAGAGGCTGATCTTACAGAAATTGGTCCATTATCAGCCTACATGATACAGTTACTATATACAGGCAGATCTTACAGTAAACAGTCCATTATCTAAGATTGTCACGGTTATCATTCTCACTGTCATGTGTGTAGTCTATGTGTAAATTAATTGTTTTTGTACAATTTTTCAATATTTATCCGTTTAAATGTTTGAACTTGCAGTGTTGTCAGATGTTATTTACTAATTAATATTATCGTTGTTTTACTATACCAGACATTTGTCAGCATCTATGCATATGTAGCCAGGAAAATAATTGATTGATTGGATGTCAGGAAAATAACAAGACGTAATAAAAATAGTGAATCAGGATGAAACGACAAACACATTGGCAAAAATAAACACAGACAACGATAAACAACAATTATTAGGAAAAAACAATTTAAGATAAAAATCGAACACGAAATCTATTAAAACTGAGGTATTTATCACACATTCCCTCAATGCATAAATGCACCAGTAAGCAATTACGAACAATACGTTGTGCCATTCACAACTTTTAGATACTTAAATTTCATAGTTGTAATAAGTGTATAGGATAAGAGCAAATGAAGGTGGTCTATTATAAAGTTATCCTATTAGGTGTCGAGTATTACAACTTATACAAAATATCCTTACGTGTTGATGAATTCAGAATCTTTAAAATTAATTATTTTAAGCATTTCTAGACTTTTGACCTCCATTCAACTTTTATGTATGACAAATTTTTAGTTTGTCTACTGGTGACTAATAGAGTGACGTGATGGAGGTCTCCATGTTAAAATATTAAAAGCATGTCATTGTGGACTATAATTGATGATATATTTGGAAAGTGTAAGGATTCTTTCACGTTACATTTGCATATGTTGTAATAAAAGAGTAGCCGAAAGACAAAATTCTTCGACATTTCCCACTTTTTCAATTGTTCTGGCTTCAGTCACAATCTCCAGCAATTTCCAATTATATGTGCATTTTCATATGTTTGTTTGTTTGATTGTTTTAATGATGATTAACGCCATTTTCAGCAATTTTGCAGCTATATCATGGCGTCCAGTTTTTATTTGGGGTTGGAGCCAGAGTACCCGGAGAGAACCCCCGACCTTCTGTAGAAAAACTGGGCATTTTAAAATGTCCCAGTGAGCTAGACAATTACTATCATTGGTATACTACAGGTAGCTCATTTTATGCCTCTTACCTCTATATTGACTAGCAGATTAATAACGCAGATTTCACCTTTTATTTTTCTGCTGTGGATTTAGCGATTTTGTCCTGATCGTAAGATGTATATGTTATATGCGTATATCGAGTACAAAAAGAAAAGCTCATGTTTAAACGGATGAGAAACAAGTTAAAAAAACATTGCTTAATGAAAGTAAATGAATATATTATCAGACAAAAAACGCCGAACGCATTACTTTAATTTAAAGTCATATTGTTAGAAAAGTACTGTGATGCATTTGTCAAAATATCTTTGTGGCGCTTCAACCGTACGTTTTATGCATACTTTACCATTACACACGGAACTGCAACATTTTGTTTGGGAATGGATGTTTAGTTTTCTATTACATAAATCTGAACAATCAGAATTTAAATCTGATGGATAAATAAAGAATTATTTTTAAAAATACTATTGCGTCCAAATGTCAAAAAAATTCTTTGATGAAGATATGTATTTGCTGCTTTTTAGTTTATACCTGTATTTCAGGACTAATTAAAGCAACTCCATTTTCACAATTTCATTTCAGTCAAGTCTTTATTATATTTTAGCCATTCCCATATGGCAATCAGTTTTTTACTATAAAGTCGTAAGTAATCCTATACGCAAACATTTTTATTATCAGATTCAAGGTAAAATGAAACCAATCTTTTTGAAAGCGTTCAAATATACACATTTTGTCAGATTAATGTTTGCCGATAAGAGTTGTATTTTTCAAATATTAATTCGAAATATTGTTACAACTATGTGATGTTTGGCTATGTGTTCAAGCAATATAAATGTAGCTCATTACAAAAAGCGTTACAGCGTGTTTCCACTTAATGTCAGTATTTAGGTTTCATTCGTAAAGTCTTAAATGAAAGCTTCCGATTAACAATTCGATTAATATGCTGCCCTATGAACATGCAGATCACTAATTAGTGTGATATTTGCTGTCTATTTACATGATATTTTGTTACTTTTTTATTAGAATATGTTTTCTATGAAACTATGGAATGGTGTAAATTTATTTTGATAGATCTCCTTCAATATATTCACCGGGTTCAAAACAGCTGAAGCAGAAACTTCAGCAGCTACCGTATCTAGTGTAGGGAGAAACATAATCAATTGAAATATTTCTTACAAAATATGTGGGAAATAAAAAATCTAAAGAAAAAATAACTCTACGTGCAAACCAACTCAGATATTCATTTGTCGTCTAGAAATCGTTACACTTAAAACTATTTTCATTTTGATGACACTTTAACTCTTAGAATTTTTTGTTTGTTCTCGTGTAATTGAACAATAATTGTAAACTCCTCAGGGCTTATATTTCAATTGAGAAATTTTCTAATTTGAAAAATAATATAATACTTATAAAGCGATGTAGTATCATAGAATAAAGAAATGCGCAAAATGGTTTTTTTGCTCAAACACTTCATGTCTATTAATAACTATAATGTAGATTTGTATCGAAAAGTACAGGAAAAGAACAGATTCATTGGACTGACAAAGACAGATACCTTTTTAAAAAATTATTATTATAGTTCAGCTAATTGCACTATGGGAATTAAATGGATAAAATAGAGATAAAATCTAAATTCATCAACAGATTAATTTGGAATTACATTTCTAGAAATTGTCCTAATGGACATTAAAGTATTAGAAAAAACCCGCGAGAGCTGAAAACCAATCAATTGTCTAGAAGGTTTTTTAATGATCACTGCATGAATGTAGCTAACAACGTTTTTTTTTTATTTTGAAAACAGGCAAGTCCCACTGAATATATATATAGGTAATTGTATTACGCAAATGATAGTTTTGTGGACATTTTATGGTTTCAGGTTAAGTATTTCAAAAAATACATGAAATAAAAGTTTACTTTAACTATACAAATACTCCCCGATACAATTGATGGTGTAAATTAAAAACTAAAGTAATTATAGCTATCAAGAATGCTTTATTTTATTAAAAAAAATTAAAAATATGTGAAAAGAGCTTTTTAACATTTTAAAACAAAGTTGGTGCTTGATCAATAATTTAATTCAACAGTTGATATGCATTTAAATGCTTTAGGGTTCGTCCATAATTGTCAACCATTTTCATAAGTGTGCAAACCGCACACTTGAGGGAGGGGGTTAAAAATTTCGACATTTTTGCGTACACTTTTTTTTATCTTCAGAAATTTTTTGTTTCCGTGGAGTTGGGTTTTTATATTAGTTTAATGGTTGATGTACAGTTTTTGATGGGGGTGTAGGGTCTCAAAAAGTTGGCTTTTTGCACACTTGTGAAAATGGTTGACAGTTATGGACGCCCCCTTAATTAAATTCCATTATATTACTCTTAGAGACATCTTGTCAGCTTCTTTTCAACGATTGCTTAAAGTATTAGTTAAAATGTAAAAATCTTCCTTAAAATGCAATAGACGAAAAATACAATTGAAATATAGGAAACCCGTATATTTATAATTTTTTATTCTTTAAGACAAAACCTGTATACACATTAAAAACAAACGGAACGCTGACAATGGTATATATATTTTTGTATCCGGTGTCTTTACGAGATTATAAAATATATACAACAGTTAAATAAAGAGATCAAATTATAGAAATATATTTATGTTCAAGCATAACGTTAAAATTTTGTAATTAAATATGTTACATATTTCAGTTCAGGACGTCAGCGTCGGATAAGCTTGCAAAATAATGTCATTAAAGATACCACGATTATCAAATACTATGTACTAATCGGTAAATGCAGAGCATTTTAGTATTTTCGAAATTTAAGTGCAAAATATAATAAATAAAGCGCTGTATATATAGGCCTACTTAATTTCGCCTTCACTGGTAAAAGAGAAGATTGGACCTTCTGCATATAACGTAGGTCCATGTTAGGGTATATATATTAAGCAAACGAAGAAATCACTTACGTTGTAAGGTTGTTATTGGGAACTGCTTGAAGACTATCTCACATATGACACGGTATGTAAATAGTTTCTGTCACTTTACTTCTTTTATTTCGTTTACGACTTTTCTTGAACTTGAATAACGACCTTTAATAACACATTGCTTTAAGTAAAAACTGCGTGTGCGTCGCGAGCAACCAGAGTTCAACTAAAGTCTGATCTGAATTTGGGTCTTTATTTTGTGTTCCTGTTGATTGTTTTTTGTGACAGTTTCTCTGGTGTTCGGTAGTTTGTTTTTACCTTCATTGTTTGTTTTCAATAATTCACATCTGATTAAATAATATTTTTGGGTTGGATTAGACAAAATGTGTATCTGGCATACTTATTTTTTTTTTATAAAATGAATTGATGTCTTTGATTACATTTATATCTACAATTAACTATTTGTTATAACATATTGTTAGCATTTTCAACTGTCATAGAAAAAGTTATAAAAAGAAGCATTATTATACATTTTTAGTACATTCTGTAGGTAACAAAGGCAACGGAACGGATATTAAAAGAAACAGACAGAAGGAAAAACTTTCAAAAGGTAAGGATTGTAACAACAAACAATGAATGAATAAAATGACGGAAAACAGAAGATCACACAGTTGGCAGTTAAACAATGTTTCGCAAAATATATCAATTTTGACCTGCTGGAGATTTTCAAGACACGAGGATAGAAAAAAACGCGAAAGAAACCGACCGAACAACAAGAGCTGAAATTGAAAGGACAATTACAAATCCGGATAAAGAAAAACAACACAACGCCAAACAAAAAACCAAAAAACACAAGAGAAAAAAGTAACCAGAATCCAATAAAAACCATGGTTGTACTCAAGTGCTCCGGACGAGTAAGCAGTGCCTGCCTCTAATTAGACACCCGTCAGGTTACTCATTGTTATGTCTTGGAATAAGTCAAATCCAGGAAGAGGACAGACTACCTTTAAATAAAGTACCTAAAAAAATTGACTGTTTTAAAGCGTTTAGTCGTAGAATAAGCTATTCAAATATGATTTTTGATGTCCAAACAAAGAATTGATTAGATTTGCTAAAAACATTGCCTTTTCATTTGTTATTTGCAAATATTAATCTTGTTATTGTTTATTGTTTACATCACTTTTATATCTTTAGTAGCAGTCAAACATATATCTATAGGCGCTTGACTTACAGATATTTGTAACTATAATGTGTCACTTATGAATCCATTCTTTAATTAATGAAAGCAAAAGCATCAAGACTTGTACTAAATATTTCCATAAAGGTATACTTATTGTACAAAGATAATAAATGGCACGTTTAATACGATTAACACATACGATTCTAAATATTTAAAATATTTGTATTCTTATTGGCTTTTTTGGGGGGTTGCAGTCGTTTGTATTGTTCATGGTTTGGAAGATTCTTGAAGCTTACATTTAAACATTAACGACCAGCTAGAAAAATGAACTAATTATCATGCATTTAATTTTATTTTTGTTATAAAACTGAGTCTATAAGTATTAAAACGATTTCTTCATCATTATAGCGACAGTTAAAAAGCTGAATTTTATGCTTCCAAAAAGATCTTTATCCGAACATATCACAGTTTTTTAACAATATCCCTCTTCTGAAACAGACTAGCAATAAAAGCATCCAGTGCAGACCACTTATACAAATCCTAGGGACACGCAACATCATAAAGAGAACAAGACAACACCAAAACAAACAACAGCAACACAACTCACACGAAATTGAGAATAAATTCAGCCCGTCAGAGAAAAGGTGACATTCATTCCATGGTAAGTTAAGTCAGGTAAATACCGCACAAACTCTATGACAAACCTGCATCACTTAATTTTGGTTGATATGTTAACTACTTTGGACTGGCAGATACTTGTCTATTGATATTTATTTTAATGAAACAACATAGAGGTAGCTAATTATTATAAAATACATGAAAAACAATAATTGCAATTAATCTGGTCTTTATTAGAAAATAAGTTGTTCTATGGGCTTGTAAATTATTGCGTACACCTAATAAATGGTACAGAGCATTAAATATTCCGTTAATTTCCGAATAACTATAAAAAATTACCCCCGCTTCAATTATATCTATTGTATACTTATTAATCAAAGAGAATAATAAATATAAATGGTTTACAAAACAATGAGCATCCGCCTACAAAGTAAAACATCGAAGTAGGATCTAAAATATTTATACATCATTACATCAAATTGTGAAATTTAGATATAATCGTAGACCATTCAATGTAATAATATATAGATCTCGGTCGACGTTACTTGTCATGAATACTTTAATCATGAAACTTGATAGTTAGTTCATACTACTATCAACGAGTATTCGGTAGATTTCATCTTTCTGAAGTTACTGCAAAATTGTTAAACTGGAATTCAGTTTTATTAGTAAATTGTCGATTTCTCGTGATTTTGTCACGTTGTAATACTCGATATATGCATCTTTTATGTTATGTTTTTTTGATTGTGTTTAAGCAATTTTTCAGCTATATCATGGCGTTCATTTTTGATTGAGGATGAAACCGGAGTACCAGGAGAAAACCCCCGACCTGCTGTAGGAAAACTGCCATTCCTTGTCAATTAAGATTGGAGTCAAGTACGCCCAGCCTGCAGTGAGAATCGAACCCTCAATCTCAGTGCTGACAGACCACGTGATCAATAGTAGACGAACTACCTTGTCCTATCTGCCAACGAGTTCCCACTGATGTTATGTTATCCTCTCCTTGTTTCCTCTACAAAATAAAGTTAGACAACTTTGTAAAAAATTGTCAACGCTGGCAATATTTCTATTGAAATGAAAAATATTTATTGACCACATTTGTCCTCGACTATTAAAAGAAATTATTTTGATTATTGATTGAATGATTGTTCTGTTAAATACAATAGTTTTCATGTACTTTCATCAAATTATATAACTGAATGATACATATATCATATGCACGAAATAAAACTGCAAAATTTTCCAGCGGTAATAATGGACTAATCGAAATTTTTTACGTTATGTTCCAAATATGAATATATAAGTTATGCTGTAAAATTAATACCTGTTATTTTTCTGAAATATTTTTTAAAACAAAGAAAAGCTGTAAACTGTTAATTACATGTATATAATGTATTTGGCTTTTTCCACACTTGAACTAACATTTTCATGACATTACATCACATAAAAACTTTTACATGACTTAAACGAATGATACAATATACATTTAAAGACTAAAATTAATGATAAAATATACATTTAAATAAAATCATTGATAAAAGAATACAATCTAGAATCTATTTAATAAAGTTTTGTTTTTTAAAAACAAAATCATCCAAAATTGAACAAGATTAATGACAGCTAACTACTTAACAGTTCTAATTTTAATTTAGTTTATGAAAATATATGATTTGCATTAAATCAATTTTCTGTTGATGGTCTATTTGTCGAGAACAAAAATGTTCTTACGTAAGTATGTTATATATGAATATATAAGAAAGTAACAAAGACAACCGAATTAAAGACAGTTACTAATCCGATGTAGACAAACACAACACAAAAACCAAAAACATCAAGCATAGAAAGAGAGTATCCCGAACGCAATAAAAACCAATGGTGCACTCTGGTGCTCCGGACAAGTAAGCAGTGCCTGTCTCTAATTAGACACCCGTCGAGTTACTCACTGTAATGTCCAAGGAAATATTGCTGGTCAATCGTTAAACACCATTAATCAATCAATCAATTAATGTCCAAGGAAAAGTCAAATCCAGAAATAGGAAACACTACCTATGACTCGGCGAAAATGTCAGATAGTATTTGAGACACTTATACCCCATAACAATCAATTAAATCATGGTGACAACCACAGAACGTCTGGAGAGATAACATCAACCGAGGTACAACAAACCCTTGTTTAGGTAGTTTGCAGTCAACAGCAGTGATCGGTAGAGAAAATGGGAAAACCGATCGCAGGATCTAGAATAACGTTTTAGTTGGGAAATGTACACACCATACGCTGGAGCCGCTGGAATGTACTTGTCGATGAACGGGAAGTAGACAATTGGAAAGTTGAAGTCACCGCGTTTGTCGTAGAGTCTAGTTTGTTGTTTTCCTGAGTCTATTTCTAGGAGTAGGTCTAAGTAATGCAGTTTAATTTTTTTACAATATATTTTGATGTAAGTGAGCTTGCAAGCAATAACGATATTTTCGTTTCGGATAATAACGTCGAATATGTATGACATTGTAATACATATATCTCTAGGTCCATTTTATTTTGACAGCATTAAACTTAGTGTAGACCAGTCAGTTCATGTGAGAGGGCGACAAAAGATGACACAATTAAACAATTCTATATTTACGTTGCTAAAACAATAAATAAATAAAAAATAAATAAATAAATAAATAAATAAATAAATAAATAAATAAATAAATAAATAAATAAATAAATAAATAAATAAATAAATAAATAAATAAATAAATAAATAAATAAATAAATAAATAAATGTAATAAGATATATTTAATTTCTCTCTTATATTTTTTTGATATTTTCTGTCATTGCAAGTCCGTGATTGTAAAACATCCTTGAAGTTCGAATTTAATAAGACGCATTTATAGATTTTCATTCTAACAGTCAGCACTTCCGACTGCTGTTACATATAAGTAGCGAATCAGCTGCGAGTCTTTATAATTAACATACCTATTTACAACAATTTAACAATAGCTTATTTGAACAAATTCCTGCAATCATGATAATGACATCTTCGGAGTAAACAGGTGTGGGTAGACAGTGTATATATGGAATAACAAGACTTTATAGTGTACGCAGAAAACCTCAAGTAATGACGTGAACAATAAAAGTATAATTATATTAAATTATTATTTAGTTGTATGTGACTTTGGAACAAACTGCATTTTTTTGTTAAAATGCATCGATATTATTTGATTTTTATTTTGGAATGCTTGGTCTTGTGTTATTCGTATCCAAGCGGACAATATGACACAGTTCTTGACGACGTACAGTTTCAAGGTATGTAATATGAGTTGTTTTTTTAACCAAACATATTCTTTATGTTAAAAAATGCTATTTCGTTTTATTTGTTTATTTGGCATATCTACTTTAAAATTTACTTCCAGTCGTTATAACGAACTAAATAATTATGGGACAGTATGTGGCAGTAATTTTAGTTTTGTTTTTATTTTCAGTTAAAAGTATAAAAGTCCCTGATACTATTGTTGTCCTATATCCCGTTCTTGTATGGACATTTAAAAATATGATTCGCTTTTTATAATTTATAACTTAAATATTTAGTTCCTTTTTAATTACGTGCCATCTAATTATATATTAATATAACATACGTAAAGTAATATAGTAAAAAGCTAATTGCTATAAATTTTTGTGCTACCAGCACAATCATAGATGTTAATGCCGAAAATAAGGTTAATGACAATAATAAAATTTCAAGGTAGTCTCGGGTTTGAATATTTAAAATAGGAATGCAAATATTAACAATTTCTTATATATTTGAGATGACAACTAAAACGCTTTTTACTGTTAGGTACGAACAATACAATTTTATATAGGAGATTTGGTCATGAAGTTGAGGCAGTTGCACATAGTGCAGAAATTTGTTGCCACTGTGTCCACAGTATCAAGCTAAGGGTGAACACATATTCTACAGTACTTTAATTGTAATGACGGGTGTAATTTGGTATCCATTTGACATATATGATAATAAAACATTGTTGTTCGTATATTATAGTTTACATACTATGAACGTATGACGTAATGTAGTCATCCAGACGCCAACATCGCTGAATATGATTACTGTCTAACTAATGAATACACATTGGTTAAATATAAAACTATGTCAAAAGCAACCTCATAAATACTATGTCAATATTTAGATAGATGGTTTTACTGGACGGGCAACTACGTCAAATAATTTGTTTTAAGACAATTCAAGCCAAGGATTTTAGGATTTTTACCATCGTATTTGTTATCTATTACTCCTTTTTCGTTATGATGAGGTATATTTTATATTCCGTCTTTCTGCTAAATAATAATTTAAAATCCAAGGTTTTCGATTTATAAGGTATAGATGACCTTTGTCGGATTTTGTACAAATGATGATAAAAGCTACAAAAATCATTATTGAAATATTGTTGGGGTTTAGAGCGCCACTGATGATTCTTGATTACACGTGTGTATGGCATTGTAAATTCTTAAACATTAGTTCCTCTGATGACATTTTTATTTTTATCTGTTGGGTTTGTATTTAGTTTTATTTAATTTTCATATATATCGGTCACTTAAATTATATATTTATTTAACAGATGCAATAGAGTGCTATTGAGAGTTGGGAATATCGCGCAGGCAAATGGCGGCCACATTGTCTCTGCAATAAGCTGCTGAGTATACACACAAATATATTTAATGCTACCAGTAGTGGTATTTGATTGCTTCCAGTTTTATTCCGAGCAAAGAACTGAATATAGATTGCACTGAATTAAATTTACTTCGAAAATTAAAATTAAAAATATGTTTAAATAACGGCAGTATATTTAATTTATAAATTACGACATAGTATAATAAGCCAGTATATGGCAAGGCGTTAATCGAGAAACTATTTATGAAGTAATTATTTGCAATAATAACGACCTTTAAGTATAATTAGGACGTTTGAACTGCTGTACATTACGAAAATATCAATACCAATTAAATAATATTAATTTACGCGTTAGATAAACAATTTGATTGTGTGTATATATTATCTTATTCAGTAAATCATATGTTACAAGTAAAAAGATAGTGTCGGTATTTTAAATGCACTGGTTAATTGCTCGACGTACAAAGATGCCCAGCGCGTCTCGGGTGGTGTATAGAGTAGGTACGATCTTTGTAGGGCTGACAAGACATAAAACGAAAACCTTGCTGACGACCATAGACCCTTTTGGAGAGTGCCATGCTCCTTGTACGATCAAGAATCCTTTTGTAGATTTCGAAAAAAGGAAGTCTCACTGTAGCTGCTAAAAAGGCGAAATTATCCGTCCCTGCCCATACTTTTCTGGCGGTAGTCAAAATAATGATCCGGTTGACCCATCCACATTGTCGAAAACGTACGACCATTGATCTTCCGCTTTCCCTTCCAATGTTTCCTACTCTTTTAAATGAAGGTAATTTTCTTATATCCATTACAGCAAAGGAGAAATAATTTAAAATTTGTTTTTCATGAATTCAAAGTGGAATTGTCTGGTATAATCATTTTAAAAATCTTATGATATGTTAGAGTATAGCATATGTGTGTATAGAGTTTCCGTCTGGTAAAATGCAGACGATCAATATTACCATTCCTGAAACTATTTAACATTGGTGACTAATATGTGACTCTCATATCAAAACTTTTGAACCTTAAAAGGGATGCTTAAGTTATTGCTAAAACTGCCATTTGTAAACTGACTTCATCAATAGCAAAGATAGATTTTGGAGTTCAAGTCATCAAGCCGAAGTAAGTCTTTTAGCATCACTAGAAATTCTGCTTTAAGTTCAATAAAAGTTGTGTGCATAGTTTAAACGACTGCCAAGAAATGCTGAAACAAAAGATAATTAGATTTCACTGCATGTTATGTTTTCTTCCTACACATTTAGAAGCATTTATTCATCGAGCTGATTAATTTGTTCAAGCATCACACACAGTTTTCTGTTTTAAACAACTATTGCAAGCGAAAGATAGACATAACATAGAATTGTACCCACATGATGCTTAATTCAAACAGGCTCATTTAAAAACATGACGTTCTTTAAGACTGATTCGATCTTTAAAATTACAATTGATAAACCCACTTGGTTTCTGGTCGTATATGTCACGTTTTATAACTTGCTTTGTAAAGTTTGAATTAAATACTAGTAATATAAATATATTGATCTAATGACAACGATCTTCTAAGGGCTCAATTTTCATTTTGATAAAGCGATTCTTATACTTAAATTTGACCTTATTTTGAACGAAACTGTACGTTATAAAAGTTCCATTGTTGTCTATTCGAAATCCTTCGGGTAATGTCATCTGCTGTCGAGGCGGGAAACGTCTCGTGGTTTGTCCGAATACCACTGTACGTTACGAAAGAAATCAAACGTTTGTAAACAACATAAGACCCCTTTAGAAACAAAAATGGCTGACTTCCTATTTAAATTTGATCTATCAAAATGAAAATTCAGCCGCATTTCAAAACGTCGTTTGACTATGGAAAATAATTTTTGATTTCAAAAACTGTAATCTGAGATTTACAAAAGGACCCTAAACTCGACAAAACGCGGTAAGCAGTTTTTCATTTTGTCACGCAAAAAACCATCGGGCAGACACAGTAACGTTTACTATAGTTCATTTGAAGATTTGAAAGAGTAACGACTAAAGAATAAATGTTATTTAAATCAGTTCAAATGTATTTAAAATATGTACCTTCAAAATATAAAATTAATACTACTCTGTTGTACTATGCACAAGATATATTTCAAAACATTTCGCGGTTTAGTAAAGGAGTTTAGGGATAAAACTATTAAATCCATTATTATTGTTATTAATATTATTATCTCCATATACTTGAATTTGCTATTCAGGCTAGTTATGTTTAGCTAGAAAAAGCTATAAAACTATTAAATGGTGCAGTAAGTCTGATCTATAGACACTCAAATATTTGCTTTAACCGCGCCTACGAATTTGTAAATACATTACCACCACAATACTACCACAATACTACCACAATATAAACTTTTGTATGAAATACTTTCATTGTAGGTAGTCATTAGTCATAGAAGTCATTTATAGTTTCAAGCATTACAATTTATTTTGATATCTTTCAATACTTTTATTTACAACACTGGGTCAATGTCTCTGCGGTCAACTGTAAATCGTCGTGGGTGCGATCAGCGCAGAAGTCACGCGTCGGTGCTTGCCTTGTTAAAGCTTTGAAATCTTTGATTCAATATATTTACGCCAACAACGACTTATCGCTATCTGTTTAAATGGTCTTTGTTATTAAGGAACCAACTCTTGTTTTGTTCGTACAATGATCACTGACTTTATAGTTTTAAAACGTCCATCAGAATCATTTCATCTTCTTTACTACAAAGAAAATTGTATTAGTCATTTTTAACAAACTGTATGTTAACGGTTAAACAATATAGAACAATTCGATCTTTACGTGCTATATTTTGATCTTTCATATATATTCAGAATGTATTAAGGATTTGCAGATTAGGTTAGGCTTGAAATAAATTTACATTTGAAATTATAGCCTAATGTGACAGGAAAAAAAACTTTGATCTACTGGAACTCTAATGTACGTTGCAAATTATCTTAATAAGCTCAGATAACAAATAAGATTTAAATATTCCAATCTCTGTAAATCATAGATACAAGACATTTCAAGAGGACATAAGTATCTTTATATTAGTGGTTCATCATTTCAATAAATGTTTGATGGGACATTGAACTTTTCTAATGATTTCAGAACTTTGATATAATGCTAAGTTTGTGGTTATTACAATGTTCATGTACAATATTACATGTGGGCAAAAATAGGGTTTTAACATAACAACTAGCAAATAACTCTAGAATGGTTAGACATTTTAAGACGATACTTGAATGGGAGAGTAGCATATTTAAATTGTAGGTATCTATCCTATTATTGCAATTGCGATTGTGTTTAATACAATATCAGTACTATACCCAAGGTTTTGACAATAGCATCACTGAAAGACAATTTTCTTGTTATGAAGCAGTTTATTTCATTTAAGAAAGTCAGTTGTAAAAGCATAAACAAGACAGACAGAATACCCAACACTATTTTAAACATATCTTCAAACATAACTTCACCACATCAAGAAATGAACGGTTGATTAAACATGGTTTAATAATGATTAAAATACTTTTTTGAGAATACTGACTTCTGATTGACTGATAAATATTTTCTATCAGAGGATGGAAAGCAAATTTGATCGGCATGGAGACACGCGCCATTTGACGTCATAAATTACTCCACGGGAAACTAACAGCTTTTGTGTTGAACTGCTTTTTCAAAAATGTCCATTTAAAAAAATAAAATTGTTGAGTTTATTCTATTATTTGAATTTATTTATAATTATTAACTACAACAAATATTTTCTCCATCGAGGAATAACAAAATTTCCGTTGTGCACATTTAATATAATCCGCTACGCGGATTATACAATGTTCAAAACGGAATTTTTGTTATTTTATTACCTTTTGGTTTGTTGATTGTTTTGTAATGTTTAGTTATGTACAAAAATGGCAACTGTTTTTAATTTGTACCTTAAAATGAAAGGACTATGCAGTAATTTTATAAGTCTGAAGTACCAGTTTTAAATAGAATAATAACAAACAGGTGCTGTAATGAAAGTCACAAATAAAATACTAAATCATATTGACAAAAGTAAAATTTATTAATAACGTTAATGCGAAATCTTGAAAATATTTAAAAAACAAATTTTTAAATAATATCCTTTCCTGTACTTGGAAGTCTGCATTATCTTTTTAAATGACAAACATTACTAGTGGTTGAAAGACTTTATGAAAATGTAAATTCAACTTTGATAATGTGCATAACAATAGTAGTTAAACATCTACATGTATTTACCTGTTGCGCAAACACGTGTCCTCCTAACAATATGTTGAATGATTAAGACGCTCCATAACAATTCAATTTTTATATTTTCAGATAGCATTTATACCCAACCAGAAGAAGATTATATACTAGAAACTAATATCAACATGTTTTACCCAACACTTCTTAAACGCTCAGGTATATGTCGTTATTATAAAACAACAAAAAATGTATCAGGAATAATCGCGTATATTTGGTTTGTTTTTTGTGTTGTGTTTGTTTGTCTTAATCTGTTTTGTTATCGTTCCTTGACTTTCAGACCTTGTTTGGTCGGTTTTCTTGCTATTGTTTTTTCAATTCTAAAAGAGTTTGCATTTAATATTCTTCATCATTTTATAATTTTAGACCGGCTTCGTTTTTAATTATTGGTTCTTGGGTTTGCCGGTTTCTTTGAAATTGATTTGTAGATTTTTTTGGAAAGTTTCCTAATTATTTTCATTAAGGAATACTTCAAATTTCTGAACAGGTTATACGATATAACATAGTTTTGGTCTGTTTACGCCTTATAAGCCGCGAAGCGTTTTATGAATGGTGTAAACAGACCCAAACCATATTATATCGTATAATCTGTTCAGAAATTTGAATTATCCCTTATAATTTAATTTTAACTATAAAACTTATCAAAAATGTTTGCGGTAAAAGCGTCGATGACGTCGTGGAACTATTTAAATTTTAATGGCGTTAGAATAGGTCATAGGTCACGCAAGTTATTTCTTTTAATATGATTTGAATTGACCAATCAGATTTCAGCTTACAAAGCAAATTAAATTATTTTGTAATGATTTTAAATTTCAAATAAAACTTTTGTTTTTATAAGTGTATACCTAATTAGAATATTCGTATTTTATCACCATATGTACGTACAATCGGATTTGAAAGAGCTCAATCTTTTTAAAGCCAGAACCTTTCAGTTATATCATTGGTTGAAAGTGACATAAAAGTTATACGTGAGTATGTTGTCTGTTTTGTATATCATTAATGGAATGTAACTTGTAAAAACACGTATCGGTGTCTGTACGGTCGACATGTCACACAATCACTTCACCATATGAAATTGACTATGGGTCATTAGTGGTCTCTGTCTAGTTTGAATGTTATCTAGAAATCTCCCGTAAGCCAGGTGAACAATTCCGCGTAGTTTTAAAGAATAAAGTGTTATTTTAGCAATCTCCTTAAAACGACAATGGAAAATGGGGAAATAACTGAAAGCTTTAGTTTTAGCATCATTTTAAAAAACCAGTAATTTTCTGCTTCCATACAATAGGTGAAATTTCGTTGGTGTTTATGTACACTGCACCAAAATATTCAGTAAATATCGTAAATAGCTGTATTCTACACCACCTAGACACGTATTATAAATGAAGCAATATATAAATTTATATATTTAAGGTTAACAAAGGGTTGGTTGTGATTTACAGTGTGAGGCAAGTGCCTACATATCGTATGACAATAATAATGAGTAATACTCTCAAGTTATTTGTACCAATCCGAATTTCAAAAACGTCTGCCTATATTGATCATTGTTTTAAAAAGCATAAACAGAAATTATTTACATACTTACAAAAAATACTATGCTATCCGAGACAACTTTGTAGGTGTTTAAATATAAATGACTGCAACAAAAAGTATAGCTAATAGGAACATATGGTAAATACAGACAAACAGTTTTTGTCTTAAACAGTAACATACAATTAGAACTTAAATCATACTATACAGATTCTACTACAGTTAGAGTCTCTTGAGAGGTTTTTATAAGAGTTCGTGTTTGACCCACTTCTTACATTTCTGTTTTCACTTTTGTATTTTCTTCTCCTACATTAATATTTATTTTATTTCAATTAAGATTATAACGTTCAACTCAAATATCGCATTACTCAATTTTTCGTTGAATTTTACATAAAGATCAAACCCTTAGCTGCCTCTCTCTTTTACATTTTCTGAATCCTCATCTGTCTACGCATCTTCACAGAAATGTAAAAAATCACAAATACAATAAAATAAATATATAATAAATTCTAAACAGTATATAAACAACATTAACAAAACAGTTATTTTTCAACTTTACAAATTCCACAAAAATGTTTGCTTTACTATAAAAACAATATTTTAATGTTTATCCATATATTCACTGACACTTTTTTTAAATTTTAGGTAATGAAAAAAGATATAAAAGTCTGAACGATTTAATTTCCAAACTCCGGACCATTGCTGGGAATGACATCTATCACAGTGGTAGAACGACTTATTTAAGATTTGGACCAGGTGGTTGATCTGTGGAAGACAATAATAATAAATATACCACATTATTTGGATAAAGATAAAAAAGGCATTAAAACTGTATGTTTGTCTAAGCCACACTTTATTTAACCAATGATTTAATTATAAAGCTGTATTACGTCTTCTGTTTTCTATTTGTCTATTAAACTAGCTTTTTGTAAACATTTTGCTTTGGTTGTCATGTTTGAATATATGTTCACATCTTACAGACGTTTATAGGGTAAGTATATAAAAGTCTAAGAAAAACAAATTCGGCTATGACGACCACAAATGTAAAAAGGAATTTCTGGTTTACTACACAAAAGGTAAATATTTTAAGCAACTTATACAATATAGGCTATTAGTCGATGGCGACGTCCAACAGCTTTTCCATTTTGCATATAACTCAACTAACATTTTAAATTAACTTGACGTTTCCTTGAACATATGTAATCGGATACTATGTCTCAATACCTAGACGTCTGTATATAATTTATTTACTATGCTGGTATGACAAGTAACTTTTTATTCTATATATTACGAAACATTCCGACCCTCGCTGGTACATATCATATTCAGCATGGTTAATTGGCCTTGTGGTTTAACAATTAGTTAGAGCAAGCAAATGATGTCACATAGTCTAAACGGTGCGAGTCCAAACCCCACCCGTACTAGAGACAGTAAGCACAAATTTACAAATTCAACAGTATTAAAAATCTCATTCTAGCAGTATTGTGTATAATTTGTAGTCGAATTGCCCTATTATTTGTCATTCTTTCATTACGTTTTGTTGTGTACACTGTTTTTAGTGATGGTATATGTCCGGTTTATTTCCGTTGTATATACTTGCATTAGTATTGTGGTCAGTTTGTGACTTAATGCTCCGTATTGTGTTGGCGTAGTAAAAAACAAAAAATAGTACAACAACAATTACGAATAAGTATTCTGAAAACGTATTCATACATGGAAATTAAAGAAACAAAAGAAACGGCTTCATCTACATCATTTTTGGACCTACACCTCGCCAATGCCTCGTGAATTTATAACAAACGAGACGATATTGGAGAGCTTGTAGTGAGTGTACTGATTTTTGCAGACGTCAACAATTTCTTCGGGAAAGACTTACCAACCAAGGTTACTATACGTATTACTATAGATAACTTTTCTTTTGTTGATAAATATAAATCTCGTTTGAAAAAAAGATTGCAGATAGTTTTCACAATATTTTAATTCAGTACATAGTTATTGTGATGCGGTTATCATTGGATAACATACTACAGGTGTATGATACCCAACCATTTTCATCGACATATTATTCGACTCGCACACTACAGTAAAAAAATTAAACGAGTTTGGCATGCCACTCACCATGTCTTATGAAATGCCTGTACCAAATCATGGCCATTTCTATAGATGCGATATTTTTGGTTGCTGGTTCACAGTTTGTAGTTTGCAAATTAATTGGTAATTTGTGAGATTTTGTTATTATCTGTATTTACATGTCGCATTTGCTGCTTTATATTTGGTAAGTTATTTGTTTGTTGTTCATTTTGCTATAAGTCTGTTTGAAAAACTTGGAATCTCTGTGTACATGTCACGAATAATTATGAAGTTAGATAATGTAAACGTGCATGTAAAACCAGACACCACATGATAAATACATTTTTAATCAAATGAGAAACTACTGCGTTAAACAAATGATATTATCCTGTGTAAAGCGCCCACAGACCATCATGGTAATTGTACAGATTTAATGAGAAAACACAGCACCCACGAATGCATGCTAAGACTGTATTACTACAGTATTAATATATAGCAGAATATAACATGCAGTTTAGATGTTATCTATTAGTACATATAGAGACCAAAATAGTACAACAAATAACCAGCCTATTTAACACGTGCCCAATGGCGCTTTAACAATATATTTATATACCAGCATGTGTTAATAGCATTGTAGTCAATAGGCCAAACAGGAATGTAACATACAATTCCTGCTATAAAAGTAAATTTAGACTCTACATTTTTCCAATCTATAGACCACTAGTTCTGTTTCTATATATGTCAGACTTATTTCGTCAGTATTTCAACGTGTTCAATTCAAATTGTAAAATAGATATAAAACAATATCATAGTTCTTAATTGGAATTTTCAAGTGTACGATCTCCGTTTCCCTGTAGGGCTTATGATCCTGCTCAACTTTCGACTACTGATTGTATGCATCACACTTTTTAAGTCTAGTGGAGTCGAAATAAAAAACGAAAACATTCAATTAAAAAGTATTGTTTTATTTTATTGACAACCTAAAATCACTTATCAGAACAATGTTACTTCTTGACATGTCCACTGGGCAATAGACTAAAATTTAATCTCGTTTGGAAGTCATCAATGTCGCCAGATATGAACACAATATTAATTGTACTTATACGCCCTTTTAAAAACTAACAATTACATGTTGCGCTGATCTAATCTTGTTTTATTTTTAAAAACATAAAACTACGCAATATAATGACGTTAGGTTTTACTTCTGTTACATAGGATAATACTATATATTTTCGTTCTAAGTACAAAACTTTAATTGGTACACATATTATTAGTTTTTTGTTCTTTTTGATTTTTTTTTGTCTTCAAGTAAACTTTGAATTCAAGAACAAGTAACAAATATTTCTTAAAATTTTCAAAGCATCAAAATACCATGAACCTAAATCCATCAACTAGAATTACAACTTTAAATTATTGACGGATACAATAGAGGACTAGGCCAAAAAACGGGCAAAGCAAGAAAGCAAGAAGGTTGATACTTGTCCGAGTGGGTAAGGCCTTGATGTCATTGATTCAAATAAGATTAAGTCGTTAAAGAAGGTCTATTACTAATAAAGCCTCATCAGTCTAAAGAAATTTTGATGCTGTTTAAACTTTGCCCGACATTCATGACAAATATGTTGTTGTGCCAGCAAGAAAGACCCTTACAACATTATTTTTATCTGCAAAAACATAATATAGAGTGTTAAATAAATAAATAATTATAATAATAATTAATAAATAAATTAGGCATTAAGAGTTTACATGACAATCCTACTGACACAGACGGTCCACTGCTATTAACTTCTAAACTACTCAAACAAGGGTTTGTTAACTCTAAGTTGATGATATATTTTCAGAATTTCTGTGGTCGTCTCCATGACCTAATATATAGTTATTATGGGTAAACAATTTCTCAAACACGACTGAACATTTTCGATGAGTTATATGTAGTCTTTTTTATACCTGGATTTGACTTTTTCCTAGACATGACAATGAGTGACACAACGAGCATCTAATTATATGCAGGCCATGCTTAATCATCCGGAGCACCCATAGATTTTTTATTAGGTATGGGTAACTCACTTTCGGTTTATGTGTTTTTCTTTTTTTTTTTGCGTTGTATATTTTTGTTTATATCAGGATTTGTAAATTTCGCTTGACTTTGGGCTATTGTTGTTTGGTCGGTTTCCTTATATTTTTCTTAATTTTCCTACCTTTCTTTATTTAGTAAGCGTTATGCTGCTGATGATTGTCGTCACAGTGAACCAATTGCTAAACCTCGTCATGAATTAATTCGCATTCCGCTTTTTACTTAAGTTTTGTAAATATTCAATCGGACAAATGCAAGTTGATAGTATATTTTACAAGTCTCCTGTTGATGTCAATCCAAGAACGAGAATAATTAAATTAGAAATACTGTAATAGCTGTATTTTTTTATTTTAAATTTAGACAATTTGTGCCTTTGGACATGTTGCATAAGCTGTGGATTAGTGTTGTCATTAACAGATTGCTGGTTTTTAATATGTAATTATTTCTATTATATTCCTTTTTTGCACATAAATATGTTATTCTATATATAAAACTTTATTTCTCCCCAAGTTCATCAACAAATAACCGATTATACGGTAGGTGTAATTAATACTCGCTTCGATCGGACATATTTATTGTTACTAAGTATCGCATGATAGAGCATGTTTGTACATTATAATTTATGTAAACCCCATGTTAAACATAAAATTTGTCTGAACGTCATCAAATAAATTGAAATAGAATATGTATAGAACGTAAACTTGCTATTGTAAATTATTTAATTGAAATTTAATAACACATATGCGATCATTTATTAACAACGGAAACATCCTTATATTTGTTTCCGAGTAATATTTATTTTCATCCATACTTTGTCATTGGGTATACTGAAATATGTAATTTTAGCTTTGATATTTATGACATCAAAAGTTGCTTGAAGGTCTAATGCTTCATACATATTTTAATATTTTATAATTTTAGATGAAGTAAGAAGGGACGTAATGGAATAAACCTGGCTACTGACAATTAATGCAACTAAATACAACATGTAAACACAATGTGTTTTGTTCATTCTTGTACATATGGCGATGTATACTCATTTTATTGTTGAGGCAATACCTAGTGAGATATCTAATGTTCGCCACCAATAGCCAACAAATAAAACAAAACGACATAAGGATAAATACTAGAGCATTCATTACTGGCTTGGCATAGTCAAAAAACATATATGGTCAAGGGTTACGCCTGTTGAAAACGGTCTCAACTTTTATTTTAATACCCAAACAGCACAGACAATTTGAATTTTTTTCAGCAAAAAAAAAACACAAACAGAACCAACTAAAACGACCTATACTTTCTTTTATCTACACAAGGAGCCTCGGTGGCAGAGTGGTTAAGATAGTTAATCTACTACTGATGACGTAGTGTGTCAACACTGAGTGGCATTAAACACTTGTCAAACAAACATACTATATCTTCACAACGCGTACAGACACGAGACAAAAAAATCAGATGCATAAAATAAAAATCTAAACGAAAAGTAAAGCGAAATGATAACAATAGAAAGTTGTTTGTTGCAAGTTCTACAAATTAGTCTGTTGTTTAAACGGGTATTATTATACTCGGACATATATAGCATTTCCAATTCCTGGGTATCTAATAAATTGCAGGAACTGCTTACTCGTCCTGAGCACCTGAGGTCACCTATATTTTTACATTGCGATCGGGTTACTCAATATTTGCTTTTGAGCTTTTGGTTTTTGTTTTTGAATTTATATATTTTTGTCTTTATTTTATTAAGCAAAATTGCGTAGGAATTTGTGGACCCGGAAGAAGTTTGAATCATGGCTTTTTATTAGCAAACCAACATAAGTTTCTAAAGAAATTTGAATTTTAACTTGAAGGTGCGTTACATTTTTACTTATTACTCAATCTTGACTCAACCTTCACTTGGAACTTAAACTTTATTTTAGACAGATACCCCATTTCTATAAATGTTTAAAAAGCTTTAGCCTAATGTTTGTAAAGCACACAGAGAAAACAATCGTAAAATTCTTGAAGGTTCATGCATTTCACTGTGTTTACCATAATATTTTAGAAAATATCGATCCGAAGCAAAAACTTCTCAGGTTTGCAAATACCTTAAAGGCAAGATTTTGCAAGCGTTACAAGCCCAAAGCGAGAAAGATAACACTACTTAGATCGTTTTTAAATACTGATTATTTCTAAGGACAGTAATTTTTGAAAGTTTAAAAGCTTTTATAAAGATCTAAGTTTATTAAAGTAAAACGCTTGTATTTGACAAAGAAATATAACAAAACCTAGTGACTGACAATTATAATATAACACAGAATCCTTACTGAGCATTCAACTTAAATATGTGTACTTTGTGTGTTGGTAAATTTTTTGTCCCAATACACTACCGTCTTGATTACTACTCCCTGTTTACTTATGATACGTAGCTTTAATAAAAGGAGCTTTTAAAAAGTTAAAATCATGTAACAAACGCCAAGAAACTGGAAGTTGTCAGATCAGGAATGAATCCTGCCGCTGTTATTGAAGATAAACGCTTTAAAAATCCCCTGTCAAGACATTGTGCATGCAATTAACGTGTAATCATATATTATAAGTTGATTTCACTTTTTTAAGAACTAGTCAAATCTAACAACATCCAAAAACTGTCAGCTGCAGTAACACATGCCTAATCGCCGTTGCAACATCAACATTATCATTATTATTTCCAATAAATAGAATATAAAAGAAATCTGAATGCTGGTTACTCGGAAGGTTTTCCATGGTTCGATATGCAAAGTTTGTCGCGATATTTGCATTCTACATTCCATAGATATCATGAAAAGTTATGTAGGACACCATCTGTAAAAGTCAGGGTTTCTGTGTCTACGCTTGTCCTTGGATAGATCAAGGACACAGAAGCTCAGACTAGTGAGGGCGGCATTGCACAGCATGGTGATATAAATCAGTTGTTGTAAACTTCGTGATTTAACCATATTTACATTAAGAAATCGTACGATAATAATCATATTTGATGAAGATAATTTTAATTATAAAATCATAACGAAAGGTAAATAATTGTAAGAGCCCGTTTACATAATAAAAATGACACATAAAGGTACATTAAATACAAAGCATTAAAAAGTCACGCAAGCTCCCCTGCAAATGATTCATAGAGTATTATACAAAACTGGGAGCATAAAAATTACAAAGAAAATAAAATTTATGTGGTTTTTATCCGAACACTGAACAATACATTAAATTTAATATTCAATATTCAACTTTTACTTTGCTAACAAATATAATCGATTTTTTTCTTGATGAAAAACGGAAAGTTCATGTAGAGTAAAATGCTTGTAATGACTTGTATTTTAATCTATTTCCAAAAGGTTTTTATAACAAGCCAACCTAAGTGTATTTCTGGTGCCATAAATTTCAAATTCGTTGGGGTAGATTAAATGCGAATAGTCATCGAATGTAGCCTTTTCAGTGACAAGACATATAGATAGCAGATTGTGTAACCAAAGGTCTGGGCAGGCGTATTTTTTCATCTTCAATAGAGCTTAAGGAAATCACTCCATAATAGTACATATACAGGTCGGCGAGGAGAGGAGCACAATTAGTACTAATTGGCTATTCTGGTGAAATTTTAGATGTAACGGGCTTGTGTTGTAAGATATAACAAATCGTATGTCTTCTTTGGTCAAAAGTAAAGAAAAATGTAACGGTGTTTTTATTCATCATAAACGGAGTGATGTTTTGTGTGTCAGTTGCTCTTATATTAGCAAGATTCTGCAAGTTTAAGAATTCTTATATTTGCATTGACGGTGCAATGTTGTTCAGTGACGTTATAGTCAGTAAACTGGACTGAACAATGATAAATATATTGTAATATTTTAATTTTTTTAAAATACTAAATACTTAATCATTTGGATTTTTACATATTGTTTGGGTTTGAGCGCCACTGATGAGTCTTGATTAGACGAAACGCGCGTCTGGCGAAGAAAAATGTTTTGTCAACCGTGGTATCTTTGACGACATTTTATTAAATACATGAGCAAAGTTGGTTATTTCGCAAAACCTAACATGGTATTTCAGCGCATGACTGATTGTGACGTCATAATAAGATGTACTGATGACGTTGACTATACATGAATTCTTCCGCAAACAAGTGATGACACTAAAAACATTGAATTGCAAATATTATTTGATTACAGTACTTGTTCTCGTTATTTCCTTTTTAATATAGAATTTACAATATAAGGTTTGTTTTCAATTGTTGGTTAGATTATTGGATCTATACGACTTTGGATCGATTTACGGTGCAACATAAACCGCTTCACGGTTTATTCAGCGTAAATCGACCCAAAGTCTTTTATATCCAATAATCTAACCAACAATTGAAAACAATCCTTAATTAATTTGAATTTTTATACAAGAAAAAATGTGGTCAGACCGCAAAACGTCTAAAAAGTCTTGATCTTTTTACAAAAGTGAACACACGGTAAAGTCATTCACAAATTTTATGTACAATTGAAATGTAGCGCTTTATGTCAATTAGAGGCTCCCAGGAGCCTGTATGGCTCACTTAAACCTGAAACCAAACAACCCTTTTTCCAGCTTTTCTTTTAAGGAATTTTCAAACACTACTGCAATAGCCATTAATTTTGACCTTTTAAGGGAAATAACTCCTATAAGTAGGAGCTTTTGATGCTTAGTGGAAGAAGGGAGGTTCACTTCAAATTTGCTGTACCTGTTATACTTTTTCAACTATCAGCCGAAAACTACCTTGACCCCCCTTTTCTATTTGAAGACAAAAGCTATGTAGGTAGTCATGATTTGAACAATTTTGGTAGAGGACATCCTAAAGATGATGTGGGCAATGTTTCACAGCAGTCCTTTCATTGGTTAAAGAGGAGAAGATTTTTAAAAACATGAGAATAATTCGAAAAGGTTCATCAGACAATTTTGGCACTAAAGCCATTTTTGTAGCTCTCATAGAGCAGAACAATTAAGCAATGCTAACTTATTCTCTAGTTTTCAAGATTTTGAAGCAAAAATGGCAAAACTCATATATTTCGACAATTAAAGGGCAATAACTCCTACAAGGAGTGTCATACAACTTTGACCCAATGGATTGCAAGTTTGGTAGAGCTTTCGGTGCCGATAAAGTCATGTCTCTTCGGTTTTCCTGTATCTGTTATACTTTTTGAACTATAAACCAAAAACTGTATTTTGACCCCCCCCCATCCTCTTTTTAGCCATGATAGTTAATCTGCGGTCATGGTTTGTGCAAACTTGGTTAAGGACATTTGACAGATGATGTGTACAAAGATTCAAAGCAGTACTTTCAGTGGTTTCAGAGGAGTAGATTTTTAAAATCAATTATAACCGATTTTAAAATGTTCAAGAAGAATACCTATTAAAATGTAAATCAGACAATCTTGACACTTAAGCTATTTTTGTAGCTCTCACAGAGCAAAAAAATGAACGAATGCTAACTTTTTCTCTAGTTCTAATAATTTTCAAGATTTTGAGGCAAAAATGGCAAAAATAATTAATTTCTCCTACAAGGAGTCATCATACACCTTTGACCACATGGAGTGTTTTGTAGAGCCTTTGATGCTGAAGAAAGGTCTTTTTGGTTTTCCTCTATCTGTTATACTTTTTGAACTATAAGCCAAAAACTGTATTTTGACCCCCCCCCCCCTGTTCTATTTTTAACCATGGCGGTCATGTTGGTTGATCTGAGGCCATGATTTGTGCAAACTTGGTAGAGGACATTTTACTGAGTGCAAAGTTTCAAAGCAATCCCTTCAATGGTTTTTGAGGAGAAGATTTTTTTAAAAGAAAAGTTAACAACGACGACGACGACGGCGGCGGACGCCAAGTAATGGCAAGGTGAGCTAAAAATTAAATCTTGTAGTACAATTTAATAAAGTAATTATTTTTAATTGTAAATAATCCTAGGACAGAAATTCCAAAATATCTTGCACAAGATATTCGAAATGTTTTTTTTTGAATTGTATGCCATGATACAGTAGTTTTAGACTGTAACGTTTTTAATTGTTATGCACAGTTAGAAATGTTTGGTGGGTATAATAACTTTTTATTTGCAGTAAGTTATTATATATAGTCTATTAAAACTTGACGATGTACCAAACACCATTTAATAAAACGCAAATAGCAGCATCGTATATACACTACTATGAATCCTTTAGCCAAAGGCAAATTATAATTATTTTGCTTTTTTGTTGCATCTTTATCTATAAGAATGCTGTATGTGTTATTATGTCAGTGGTAAAATTGCTAACAGTATACATATTTGAGGAAATTTTAAACATATTAAGTAAACAAAATGACAAAACAAATGATTGTTTCATGCACAACATCGAACTGACGAAAAGTAATGGATGTTAATTTAATTCGTCAATTTTGTGTTCTTTTTTTAAACAAAAAATTGTATTTTAACAAAAAATATCCAAATAACTGGGATGATTTTTAATACAAATTATAAAGATGTCAAAAATGACCCAACATATTTATGTTATGAAAACATCTTACATACATATATAACTGATACAAACAATGACAAATCAAAAGTCATCAAAAATACCCAGGTTACTAGAATTTACTACGCTACACACACGTTCTGTCTAATCAGGACTCATTATTTGTAACAGAGGTCGGTGCATTTATTTTTGTGATGTTCCAATGTTAAAATTAATTTTAAAAAATCATTGGTGGCTAACATCTTGTTTTCCTTACTATATAAACATTTTTTTGCCTCCTTTTGACTTTCGACAACGTTACCTTGTGACATGTAACGCTAGTTAAAATTCTTTCCTTTCTTGCGACATTAAGATTTTCGAAACAAAAGCTATTTTGAAGCAGCTATATTTTACATTCCATTTGTAGCTACAGTAAAGTGTTTTGTCTATTTATTATTAGTTACCATAATTTGTTCATAAACCGTTGAATGTCAAAAAGTTCTATATGTGCTAAAATTTATTGTAAAAGCATTCGACATCGTATTTATGTAATTGTACGCAAAATTTGAAAATAACTGGGTAACAATAAAAGAAAACGAAATTTTTAGTTACTATATATCCTATCAAGTCATCATACTCGAACCTACCGTATACATTCATTGAACCGTGTTCATGAATTCAGGATGTCAAACGTCAAGAGTTTTTGTTTTAAACCTGCGGGGATATAGTAAATTTCGTTAATTTATGGTAAGATTCGAAATGTTTTAGACATATGACAAATAAGCAAATTACTTTTTTCTTGCAGATATGTTCAGAAATGCATATACTATTTGCCTTTATTTGCCTTTTAAAGTATTTTATGAACTAAGCAGCTTATTTTTACAAACAGATTTCCATGTTATTTAAAATACATATAAGCAAAATCTCATATAATTTGTACAAAGTAAACCACTTTGTATCTGAAGGAGCTGGTTACTGGGACAATTATTCACGAAAACGAAGTTTTAAAAATATTCAAATTAACGATTAGTAAGGTGACAAGAAAATAAACCTGACCGTCCTTGCTTTATATCACTTTCATGAAGGTATTAACATTGTTGTAATCTTTTTGTAATCTGAAGAACGTGAATAGGTGTTAATATTGCCTACGTCACAACAGCATACATCTATCAACCACCCTCGATAATATATATATTGAAGATTAATTAAATCAAGTAAACTTAAGGAGTGCAAATATAGTCATCTTGTATTTCAATCAAATAAAATTAAATTAACGAGTGCGAAAACAGTCATTTTTTTTAAATTAATGGCCGTGAAAATGATTTGTATTTTCAAGATACGATTTCAATTAAATATATTTCCTGTAGCTTCATATTTTCATTATATGTTGTCTTAGGTGGACTACGTGAGGTGGACAGATGATCGGCATTGACTATAATAAATATTATTCTTTTAGTTTAGTTGCATGATTTCACTCATTTCACGTTGTAATATTCTACACTGAAAATTTTTTTGCAATTATTTCTTTCTAACAAGCATATGCATGTTAAACCCTACTAAGGCAAGGAGTGTTTCCATTTTTGAACCCACGTGATTTACATAACAACAATCAGATTTCTTTTTTCTAAAGAGATTTTTGCTATCTATAATCTTTAGTTAGATCAAACATTGGTATAAGGATAGAGTGGTGGCTATTTTTAATCACAGATTATTTGTTATTTTGGGGAGTGCAATGTTCCAGAGAATATAATATATGAATTCTTAGAACAACTCAACTATGTGTGGGTAGTAGCAGTTTTGATGAGGATAATCAATACAAAATTAACAAAAGACTATTTCAGTATAACTTATTTGATCTATTGATATACGGGATGCAAATCTGATAAAATTGTCAACTAATAAGTTTGTTTCTGATAGTGTATAACCAGGGTTCACCACAGGCTATTCAAGAGCGGTGCTCCTCCACTCTTGAATTTGTTTCCTCCACCCTTAAATTCTGAGCTCCATACTAAAGTTTGACTTTATTCCTAAAACAGTGAAGTTTTTAAATACAAAAATACATGTATATTGTGACTGGTAGCAAAAACACAAGTGGCAAAAAAAAAACAAACACGGATAGCACTATCATGAATAAATAATCGTCACTCTAAAATATTTTTATGCATAAGGAAATAGATCATCGTCCGACTTGCACCACCCTTGGATTTTGAGCTGTGGTGATCCCTGGTATAACCAACAAAAACGCCAAATGGGTTAATGTAAAATGATAACATTATAAAACGTATTGATAAACAAGAATAAACATCAGCAGATTTCTATTCTTTATTGGGCCAACAGAAACAGTTAATACTAAATATATATATCACACAATTTGTAAGAATTATCACAAAAAACTTCAGAAAATAACTTAGCTGGAATGTTGGAAAAAACAAAATGTTGCTGAAAATGAGGTACAAAAAAAATGAAAATAATCTTATACAGTAAAAAGTGTCAACAAAAATATAAAATATAAAATGCCAGTATAACAGATTTAAAGGTTGTTAAATTTAGATGCTAGTCTTCCATGAAAGACATGTGTCGCCTACATATAGAATGACTCAAGAAACAAGACGTAAATCCTTGCAATAATAAAGAGTTGTCATAATGAAGACACAACTTTGACAATTCACAAAAGAATATCTTTGGGGGAAACGGTGCTCATAAAAAAAGTTTGGTATTGTTATACAGTAGTTGCAGTCAAATTAAAATTATCCCTTGTGTGTTTACTATTTCATTTTTGTCGTTTGTGAAAAAAGGTCAATAGTAAACATGCCAAGGCTAATTTTAATTAGACTACAGTTGTTGCAAATAAAAAGAGCCTCACATTTCACCATCCCCTAGTTAAAAGTGACTATACTACAGTTATTGCAAATAAAAAGAGCCTCACATTTCACCATCCCATAGTTAAAAGTGACTATTTTTTCATGGTTCTTTCAAAGGAAAATAGTGGTATATATCAACAGTTCATAATGACAAGTTTAGCTTTTCTAAAAAGCTAACCGTCTCTTAGCTGCATTACAAATTTTATGGATTTATTAAAGTATCTGGTTTTTTGTAATTTATATGTAGGATAGGTAAACAATGTACATGTACCTTGTAAGGACATTGTTTACGCTAAACTATTATCCATTGGTGCTTGAGAGATTTCAATGCCTGTTTCACTTCACACATGCTTTGTTAAAAATAATTAAGCAACAGTTGACTCCCTAAACAAATGTTTAAAATTAGCTGTAAAAATATGTTTTGTTAAATTTGCATCAATATCAGAAGGAAAATAAAGATTTTGGTAAAATGTTTACCTTTTAATTGTTCACTGACCAATCGTTGAATGAAATGGAACCTAACATTACTACACTAAAATACTGATTAACGAAAATAAAGATATAGAACATATATTTTTTTTTCCAAACCAGCATTATAAAGTAGGGAGATTTTGGTACAATGTTTACCTAAGTCAATATTTGGAATGTAACATTACTTCACTAAAATACTGATTACAACTCAGATTCAACCTAAGAATATATCTAAATTTCAGTACACATACTAGTGCAATCCTGACGTAAACCAATGAAATGACAAAAATATTTATAGATTTAGTAAACCACCCAATCAAGTAACAGAGAGTCATTTACTCCGAAGACTGATAGTCATTTGACTATGTATACCATCTCCCTTGGGAGACGGTAATGAATTTTAAGTGAAATGCCTTTTAACATGTGTCAAATAGTTGCAAATTTGATACAAAGCTCAAAGTTTTTTAGTTAAAAATCTCTATTTTAACTTTTTCAAATTTTTTCAGGTCAATATAAAGCCAGGGTACACATTAAAAGTTCACCATTTGGAAGCTTTTCAAATTTGCTTTAATGCCTGTCATAAGTTAAGTAGTTAATTTACAAGAAATGTGAGCAGGGTTCAGATGATGCACGATTGTGGAAAGTGATCCTTTTGTGACACAAAAAACTTTCTATACAAATACTTTTTTTATTGGAAGTTATCACAAAACTCTAAAAGTAATGAAATGTGCTTGTTTAGTTACTCAAACTAAAAATTGTTTTTAATATATTGTTTAACAAGTATTGAATGCCTATAAATATAAGATTTTTTGGCAAGCATTATCTTTAGAAGAGTTCCACCATAAAAAAATAAATTCATTGAAGGACAAGGTTAAAAATTGAATCGGAAGATATACTTCAATAGCAGTATGCAATAATGTATTCTCTACCCAAATACAAGGCTTACCTCCTCTTGGAATACAGTTATGAAAGGAGATTATGGTTTTTATTCAAATTCAAACAATTGCTATTCTTTTATTAAATTTAAATAAAAAAATATTTCAAATTTAGCACTTGAATATTCACCATTTTGGTATTTCTTTGTACAAAAGAAGGTAACTTGTATATATGGAAATTGAGACTACAACTACATATTTTCAACCCTTTAAAAACAATGTTATTCATTCCTCTTAAGTATTGTTGTATCACAGATAATAACAATAAAACTACATGCAATTACAAATTCTTATGCTGTATATAACAAACTGTGCAACAGACAAATTGTCAACTCCTTTGACTATACATAATGAGTCTTGTACATAATAACAGATGAAACACAATAAGTGCTTTACACATAGACTTTACAATTAAGTCCTGCATTCTTGTTTAAAATAAAACAAGACAGTCCAGTCATATAAAATCTCTAACAACCAATACAACTTGTCAGTGTATAAATTGACTTTTCTCATTTTAAAAGCATTTTTTGTTATTAAAAAGGCACTAGATAGTTGTATAAAATGCTTGAAAGACATATTTTCTTTGGAAAAGTTAAAACTCAGAAATTTCTGAAAATGACAAAGTATTCTAGAAAATACTATGCCTACCTGTCATTTTCTCTCCCAACCACATTTATAAATTAAAAATCCCTCTCCGAGTTCCTTGGAAGTGGGAATAATATTTTAACAATGACAATAATTCTATAACCAAGATTTAAAGACAAGCTATGCATTTTATTTGTTCTGCATAACTTATTCATTTGATAAAATATATTGATAATAAAATGAATAATGTTCACACTTTTAAATTAAACATTTGTTTAGGATGAGAAAATCATGATTCAAGAAAGTCAAAAAAAAAAGAAATATTTTTTACCAAAAATATATATGAGATAAAATGTCTGGTCATATAGTGTGATGTGCAGAAAGTAATAACTATGTGTATTACATATGTCCAACAAATATGACAATGGTCATTTAATTTACTAGGCAACTAGAAAAAATTCTAAAATATGATTGCTAGAAAAAGTGAAAAATATAAATGCCTTGCAATCCCCATCTTAACAGCTTTGGTGTACTTCTGACAAACTATAACTGTCCAAGTAGTGATGCCATACCAATAGCTATAATTAATATGAAGAATTATCAATAATTAAGAAAGTCACAAACAACACATATACCCAGAAATATATAAATAATTGTTCAAATTATAAAAATATACCAATACATGTATATTGCATTCAAAAGTGAGATCTGAAGTAACAAAATGGCAAGTATAAAGGAAAGAAAGATAATATAAGGATATGCACAAGAAAATAGAATGTTTACACATAAACACCAAGAGGGGGCAACAGACAGATTAACAAAATTTGGCTTATTTTGTCTTAAAACATAAATTTTGACAAATAATCTTTTCAATGGAAAACTATTTCTTAGAAATAAATTTATCATATTTATATTGTGACAGTGTGTGATTTTATTTAAAATAAATTTACTTTAATATTTCAATGCAACTCATTTCACTTAACGATCAAGAACACTTCCACTAAAATCAACTTGTCAATATAAATTTCCTAAAAATTTACCATATATAAGAATGCAAATTAAATTCAAATTAAAAAATAAATTGTCTCACATCTTATTTAATAAGGATTGAGCATAAACAAAAATAATTTTCTAATGGATTTAACAGAGGAGAAAATAGAAAAAATTATCATTTGATTAACAAAACTGTGCTATGAAAATTTTTGAATTTAATATTAAGCAAATGATATATATTTTAGTGAGATAAATAAAAAAAAGGGACATCTTAATTTTTGTTTATTGGAATTAATACTGCAATCGTGTTATTAGAGCAGCTTAAAGGTATTGACTTATTATTTGTAGGTGATTATAAGTCATTGGCTATGAAACAAGTTTTAGCCACACCTAGTTTATGATTGTAATGATGTACTTGTTGACCTTTCCATGGCAATGTAAACAAATCTGTATGTTGCAATTACGCATATTACGTGTTTCATTATTTCTTTCGATAATAATTTTATTAAATGTGTTGCATTCATTATTTTTGCATATATAATTCACCCCAAACAGGAGACCTTGTTCATCACAAATGACTCAATTTTACAGTTATTCATTTTGCTTACTAAAATACTGAGGCATCATACAGGTATAATTTCAAAAGTGAAGTGTAAAATAATAGAAAATTAAAAAAAATAAAAGGACTATGGGAGTTCATAGTGTACAATAGACTGCAGGATATTATAACATTAGTGTAGCGAATTGACATAAACACAATATAAGGACAAAAAACAGGGAAAAGACTTAGTTTTTAAGACTCGTTCTTACATTATGATTATGTCAAGTCAGTACACTAATATTATATATATATATATATAAAGTCAAAAACTAGTAAACAAGATATGTATCTATATTTATCTCCTTTGCTCTAAATTTGATTTTAATCATTTTGTCTATAGTCGTAATTTTGTATTTCAGCCATTAATATATGAAGTATAGCATAAGTTGACTTTGAACAATTTAGACTTTTTCAGAATTTAGATACATCAAAAAAAGATCTTACCAAATAATGTTACAATCATTGTGTAAATATATATGTTTTGGGACAAAATGGCAGAAAGTGCCCTTAGCCTCCTTAAAGAAGATACATCATTTGTGCTTGTTCAATATTCAGAATATACATAATAGATATTCTATCTGTAATTCAGAACAAACCATATGTTACATCAATGTTGCAATTATGTTGCTGTATTAACCATCCAAAATCATGAAAACAGTTGGCAAATTATAAAGTAAGTAAAACAATATCATATTTCAATATATAGTCAGAACTCAAAAACAGAACACCAAAGTCAGTGCTTAAAAATACTGAAACTGACAAATGAGTCCAAAAACATGTTCTTAATAAAGTGATTAAGCAAAACACACAGCTTCATCATATAAAAAGCACCATACAAAACTACAAATATAATTGCACACATCATAGCCAGACTATACTAATCTGATATAAACAATACTTCATTGTAAATGAAGGTAAGTTTTCTGTATTTTGAAATAATGTATAGTTAAACCTTTATCCAAACAATCATACAATCTTTCAACATAGGTTTAAAAATAGACAATAGATGTGACTATTCAGAAAAAATAGATTTTTATGGGTGAATCGTTCAAGATACATGCAAAAAATATGATATATATACTTTATATGCATAGTAAAAAAAATCTAATTTGATTTCACAAACGAGAAACTAAAAAACAACATCTTTACAAAATAAAGATTTAAATAAATTAAAATTAAAAACCAGCCAAATCAATATACTTCTAAAATGAAAGAAGCATACCTGTATCATAAATGTATATTAAAATAATCTTCAATGAAATAAAATGTGTTTCATTACACCGTCAATTATTTACTAAGCACTCAATTCAATTAAAGTTTGAACTGGTGTGTTGTAATTTGTCACATTGTCTAAATGGGCTTTAGAAGATGCAAAACCAATATATCACAGATTCATTATAGTTCTTGGACGGTTATAAATAATATCTAGAATTCAACAATAAATACATTAATTGTTAAAATAAACAATAAAGATTCTCTACTACTGTTTGTCATTTAAATAAACTGTTGTAGGCTTCATTTAAAATGTTTAATAATTATTCAAAACAACAAAAACTGATTGGACGGAACATAATTTAATACCTTAATTTTAAATATAACAACAGTGCATTGGTAAAATAGATGTACCAGTATATTTTTACATTCTAAATCTGTTTTTGTCTGTTAAACAATATTTGGGTTTTGTTTTTGTAAAATAAGTTCCGTTCTTTCACTCCATAGCAGTGTCAACATAATGCAAGTCATAAACTACATTGCTAGCAAACATTGATGCCCAAGGTCATTTTCTACCGCAGGTCAGTGGTTTTCTCTGGGTACTCTGGCTTTCTCCCCCCAATAACAACTGGATGCCATGATATAGCTGAAAAATTGCTGAAAATGGTGTTAAACACATAATTCAAACAAACAAACAAACCAAGGACATTCAAAACAAAGTTCTTCTTAGTTTCAAGGACATATTAAACGTTCTTCAATGTAATAAATAATGAAAATATCATCACTGATGTCAAAATGAATTCAGATTTAACTCGTGTGTGAAACAAGTTCCCGGCAGTTGTTTAATCTGATGCATTTTGCAGCACTTGTGATCATTTTATCAATATTCACTCTGTGCAATTGATATACTATAGGTGTTTCTTTGTTGAATGTAAAATGATTTCAGTATGCAATCATTTTTTATTCATTTTGCTCATTTATGTAGAAATAATTCAAAAGTTAACCAATTTACTTGGTCTTTTTTTATTTTTGAAAACATAAAACTGAAAAAAAATTTACTTTCTAAAGTGTTCAGCAAAATAAAATAAGTGCATGGTAGCACAACAAATATAAAGGCAGTAAGTGTGTAACACTCCATGACTATAAATCACGGAGAATCAATACTTATAATACACTTTATACTAATATACAATTTACATGTACACAGCCCTCTGACAATGTCAACAGAAAACAAAAATTCAACAACAAATAAAAAAACAACAAGGCAAGCACAAATGCCCCTAATTAGATATAAACCTTCTAGAAAAGTATACATGTCATGTGCATCAATTAAATATACATGTAAAATATCAAATTTAAATGGATAACAGTATTTTAAAATAAGTGTAACTACATGTGCAATTTCAGGGTGTAGGACAAAATCCCCCCCCACCCCAGGACAAAATCCCTTCCGTGTAATTTAGCATAGGCGGACAAAATCCCCCTCATTAATTATACAAGGCGGACAAAATTCCCCTTGTAAAATTTTTAAGGCGGACAAAATCTCTCCCGAATCTGATTTTTTTTAATGTTCAAATGAGTACAGTTTCGTACATATACATATAAACCCTCAAAAAATGTCCTGATGTTTTACTATAAAAAAACCCAGATTTTTAATTACTTAATAATAAATGATTGTTTGACTCAATTGCAGTGCTTTATTTGTGACTTGTTAATTTATATGTTTGTGATCAAACGAATGTCGCTTACTTGACCAAAACATTCTGTATATCTTGTAGAAAAATGAAACAGGTATGGCTTTTACACATAAGTTATAACTTAGTAAAATTATGGTATAATTTTAGTTCAATCAATTGAATTGTTTGTTCTGTAAATAATAATGAAAGGGATCAAATGGCGCGGTTCCTTTATCGACTTGATGTGTCACAGAGAAAAAAAAACCACCATATTTTAATCTTCGTCTCAGTCACCATTTCAAGTACCACGTAAAAAACTATTAAACAAGATGCACAATACTTATCGATATTACCATAATAAGACTCGGGAGGGATTTTGTGGGCCTTGAAAATTTAATGAGGGGGATTTTGTCCGCCTTGTAAATTTAATGAGGGGGATTTTTTCTGCCCATGCTAAATTACTCGGAAGGGATTTTGTCCGTCCCCGGCAATTTCAATGCCACTTGACATTTCTCTAATGACATATGATATTCTATCATTTGTTGGTTGTGATATAAGTAATCAATAATAATGTTGAATTTTAAAAACTGGAACATAGTTTTCAATCATGCTAAGATTTAATTACTCCAGTTTTAATTAGACTGATGTTTGTTAACGTTCTAATCCTTTTATATTCCTTAAGAATGTTTTTATCTCACATTTGCTTGAGTTTAAAATTTGTGATCGATTCATTTAATTTCATGTATTAAATAACAGCTGTGTTGTGCAAAAATGAAACTACATGTAGTATTTGTTACAAGAAAAACAATAAATATGTGTAAATTAAATCAATTAATAGGTTTCTTTCCATATATACATGTACCACAAAGCTGAAGATCCAGAACCTAGAATTATTCTGGAGGAGGTTTTGGTTTACAACTTCGCTGGTGTACAGGTAGTCTGTCTGGATTAAATGTCCTACCACAGTTCTCACATGGCAGCAGTTGGGCTTTAGCACTTTCATATGCAGCTTCATTAAATGCATCTACATCATATGATCCCTTTCCTGTAAAAAAACAATTCTGTTAGTTTCAACTGGACAAATAAATAATAAAATATTAACTGTCATAATAAAGGTAAAACCAAGAAAACAACTCCCACAGCAGAATGTATGCACTTTGAGCATTTATTCTTACAAATTGCTTGTTGTATAAGATTTTAAGTGGAAAAAGGTTGACAACCCAAATATTCACATTTTTAACTGCTGTAATATTGCTCTTTGAAATAAATGTTCTGACATATACAGTGGCAATTACCAAACTGTCCGATGACACTTTGACACATGTTGTAAAAACAATTTACTCTAAAGGTTTATTATGCTGCTTATATCAAAAATATCTTTACAAATAATGAAACCATAAACAGAGATGGACATTTTCTGGCCATTTTGACTAGGCCAACTTTTAGAAATAAACATGGACAAATAAAAACAACAAAAATTATTAACTAAATTAAATTCAAGCCATTAAAATGTCTTTGTACTACATGTACCGTACTAGTAAGAGTATGTCTTTGTAATGGCAACAACAAAAAAATTGACATTTTCAAATGTTTTTTCTTTGCAATCATTTCCTGCATTGACAGCACTTTAGATAGTAAAGTATTCAATGATCAAGCCATCTGATATCAGACATATACCAAAAAAGTTGATCATAAAATGTTTTACCTCCTATAGCTCTAACTTCAGGTTTTTTAGGTTCTGGTCGTTGTTGGTGTTTCGGCAATTTATTATTTTCTATCTTCCATTTTTCTAGACACTGTGGTTCATGTATACCTATGGACTTTGACCCAAACTCACGACCACATATATAACAAATTACTGTAGGTGGCCTTCGCATAACAGGTGGCTGCAAACAGTATTAGATTATTCTGGTGTTAGATTTTGTTGCGTGGAGATACCTAACGTCTGACAGACATGAGGTACTAGTAGGAAGCTTAAAAAGTAATATGGTTTATGGTGTAAACTGTTACCATTCTATGTAGGACAGGCTTAACAGGAACACTCATATAAAGTCATATAATTCTGTACAGTAAAAGAGAAGCTTATGTTTTATGTTAAGCACCAAATCTAATGAAAACTGTTAATGTTAGGTAATTACATGACAAGTCCAGTTAAAAGAAAATAAAAATGGTGAACTAAATGTACTAAAAATGATATATGACACGAAACAAAAACAGAATTAAACTTAATTGAAAAAGAAACAGAAAATTTTCTAACAATAAATAAAAACATCAAGCATAAATTAGATAAACAAATACCAAAACCAGCAGAACACATATTGACATATTCTACAGGGTACTTACTTTTGAAGGCTCAGAAGGCGTGCCACCTCCAAAACCACCGGTTTTTCCAGTGGAACCACCACCAGCACCAGGCTTTGGTTTACAAGCTCTCATATGAACATCTAATCTGTCTGGAGCAAATTTTCGATCACAGTTAGGACAGGGTACCAGCTGAGACTTAGCATTTTCCCAGGCAACTTCATTCATCTGTTCCCTAATAAATTAAATATGAATGCAAAATATATTTTGAAAGTTCTTCAAATAAACATACACAAGTTAATATTTAATATTTATAAATGTCACACAATTATGACTGCTTAACAAACAGATATCTAAATTAAAAATCATTTCTACAGCTTTACATATATAATTATAACACATTTTATTACATGTACTGCTTACAACTTTCTGGCAAAATCAAATGAAAAAAGTCTCTACTGGTCTCAAATTATTCATGGATTGGTTTACGATGAATACTAATTTCTTATATTTTAATTAAAAATAGTAAAAAATAGAATTGTATGCTCTAAAATCTGCAGAATTTTGATCATAAATGTACATGTGCATACCTAGTCAAAGTTTGTCCAAACTCTGGCTTTTTAGGTAATGGTCTTCTCCTCTCTTTAGGTAGTTTATTGTTCTCAATTTTCCATTTCTCCAAGCACTGTGGTTCATGAATAGGCAGAGATTTACTACCAAATTCTCTGCCACATATATAACATATGACAGTTCTTGGTCCCCCTTTTTGACCTGATGGTGTAGAGTTTACACTACTTCTTGGTGTGTTGTTATCACTACTCATAGCACCTGGTGTGGGAGCTTGTCCTGGCTTTGGTTTACAGGATCTTTGATGAACAGGAAGTCTATCTGTGGCAAATTTTCTACCACAGTTTTCACATGGTATGAGTTGAGCTTGGCTGCTTTGCCATGCTGCTTCATTCATTGCATTGACATCATACTTTCCTCCAGATTGTAATACTTCTGGCTTTTTAGGCAGTGGACGTCTTTGTCCCTTTGGAAGTTGATCGTTTTCTTTCTTCCATTTTTCCAGACATTGTGGTTCATGTATAGCAATGGATTTAGAGCCATATTTCTGTCCGCAAATATAACATAAAACAAAAGCGGGCTGTTCTGGTGGTTTGGACTTTTTAGGGGTTGACTGACCATCACTACCATTTTGTGGACTTGGGCTTGGTCCTAATGTAGTAGCACCACCACTCTTTTTAGGTCCACCAGTAGCCTTGCAGGACCTTTGATGAACAGCAAGTCTGTCTGGAGCAAATGTTCGCCCACAGCGGTCACATGGTATCAACTGCGACTGAGCACTTTGCCATGCAGCTTCATTCATTGCCTCAATATCATAACCACCTGAGCCACCAACAATTTCTGGTTTTACAGGCAGTTTCCTTCTTTGAGCTTTTGGGAGCTTGTCATTTTCTATTTTCCATTTGTCTAAACACTGTGGTTCATGAAATTCAATAGAAGCTGTACCAAACTTTCTTCCACATATATAACATAAGACAAACTTTGGTCCTGGAGGTGCTTTGGATTTTGGAGGACTTTTATTTGGTGAGGTGTATGTTCCCTCTCTCTCAATGCCTGGTCCAACACCAAGATCAGGAGTTGGTTTTGAACCTGAACCCCCTGTATTTCTCACTGTTCCTCCTTTAATTGGTCCATTTTGTTTTATCATAGACTGTCTTCTTGTGGTCTGTTTTTCCAAATCAACTGCATTATTTTTGTTAATGATCTTGGGAGCATCTAAAACAGCTGTTTTTGGTCTTAGTTCTTCTTTTTCATTTTTACCTTTGACAGGTTTATCTATAATATTCAAGAAGCTAAGTGATTATCACATATACTTCAAGACAAGTTTTACATACAAATGGAAATAACTAGCAACAAAAAATTGGTTTTTTTTAAAGATGTGATGCAATACATTTAAGAAACAAAGACATACTAGTATATCAAATCCTACAAAATGTTTTGTTTGTAATTCTAATATGACGTGCATTAAAGGCTTTGAGACCACAACTGTGGTAAAAACATGCGCTGAGAAGGGCGTGTTTTAAATGGCTGTTCCGATTATAAAACTGTAACTCCCACTGGAAAGCTATTGCATAAAAAATGTAACACACTGAAATTAAAATACCTGTTCACAAATGTTTCAAATATCATTATTATTGCAAGTGTAACTCAGGTTCCATTGTGCTTGTAGTTGCAGATCTATCATCCTCCCAAATTTTTAAAAGTCATTAGATTTTAACTTTGAAATTTTACAAATAGCATAAAATTTGTTATTTTTATTTGTTCATTATTCATTTAATTATCTGTACTAATGTTTTTTGTCAACAAAAGTATGTATAAATCAAATATGCATTTTTTTTACTTTATTTTTAGCTATTTAAAATTTTTAGATCAATAATTTTGAAACAGTCAAAAATGACACCACATTAGCTTTAAAACAAAACCCCATATTTTTTATCATATTTATCCTGGAATCAAAATTATTCAGTAGCCAACCATTATCAGATTATCATTTTGGTATGTTTGTTTGTTTAAGTGATGTCTAACGCCACTATCAGCAGTTTTTCAGCTATATCATGGCATCCAGTTTTTAATGGGGGAGGAAGCCGGAGTACCAGAGAAAGAACCCCTGACCTTCAGGAGGAAAACTGGCAATCCTTGTCAATTAAGATTGGAGTCGAATACACACTGCCAGTAGTGAGACTCGAACCCACAACCTCAGTGTTGACAGACCACGTGATCAATATAGATGAACTACCTTAACCACTTGGCCACCTATGCCCCTCATTTTTTTATGTGTAGTGATTCAATATTAAAATTTCTCGACAGGCATTAATAAAGTCAATACCTCCTTTACAGCTTCTGAGATGGACAGGAAGTCTGTCTGGATTGAATGTTCGACCACAATGAGGACATGGTAACATCTGGGACTGAGCACTTTGCCATGCTGCTTCGTTAAATCGCTCATTATCATCTTTTCCATCTATTGAAGGTAATATTTCTGGTTTGGTTGGAGTTTTCCTTCTTTGTGGTTTTGGTAATTTATCATTTTCTACTCTCCATTTCTTTAAACACTGTGGTTCATGAATTGGTATGGACTGGGATCCAAATTCTCTGCCACAAATGTAACATACAATAGTTTTTCTACCAGGAATTCCAGGCATTCCTTACTAGTATATTGATATACCTGAAGATTGACAACTCTAGAGCCAACATTGGCGACTAAAAGGAGAAACAAAAAAAATATCATGAAGGATTCTTGTTTGTTTGAAATACATGTACAAAATGTAAGATAAATATCAATTAAGTAAAAGAAATGTTGGTGCTCCATGTAGTTAAATATATCATAAATTAGGTAGGATTTTTATTGATAATTGGATTTTTTTAGAATTGGATCTGTAGTTGCCAAATTAATGTTAAACTTCATCTTAATGAGGTGTGTTTAATGCCAAAATAAATTTTAATTTTTTAATTTACCATAACATCGTCTGTGGGTTCGAAGCAAACAATTCAGTTTAAACTTTTAATTTGACTTATAGCAAATTTTACCAATTCAGTTTCACAGAACAGAAAAAAACAGATTAACTGTTTTATGACAGCAAATGCTTGTATTTTTGTTGTATAACTATAAACATGAAAGAAGATTTTTATATAATCGTGTACAAACTAAGGAAAAATGTTTTAGGGACTTGGAATTTTTATTATTTAATTTTTAATTTTTTTTTTTTTTGCATGGGACGTCAGATAGCTCTCCATAAGCGGATTTTGCTACACGGGTCTGAGTCGGCAAATTTCCTCGTGTCCAGATGTTAAAAACATTTTCGTCCAGTTAATACTTTATATAATTCACTTCTTAAGATATTTTTCTCTATGAATATAATCATCATATCTTCAATCAAGCTAATTTAAGCACTGGATTTAAGTCACATTTTTGTCACGCGACTTTTTGTTCAAAATTAAAGCGAAATGTCTGAATATAAGGGTATCGATGGAAATGAGCTTTGAAATGGACTTAAATCATCTTGATTAAAGGTTTGATGATTATACGCTGTTTTGCTTATGGAGAGCTCTCTGATGTCCAACGCAAACAAAAAATAAAAAATAAAAAGCGTTGGACGGCAAAGGATTCTCGGACTAGCATGCCTGGATTTAATCAACAAGAACTGCAACTATTTATACATGTACTTGTCAGCTGTGAATTTTAGAAGAGTACATGTAGATGGAATTACCATATGCAGGGACAGTCTAAACAAACTTATAGTCTGCCCTACCATATGCCATTAAATTACTAGTACACTGTATCTGTTTCTTATTTCATTCTAATTGCACATTATATACTACTACTATTGTGTGAACATACATAAACTGCTTGTGATGTTAAAAGTAAACAAACAAACAAAAATTTCTTGACAAAGCTAACAGAAATAACTCCACCTCTGACATGGGTTATAACATGAAAGAAATTGGCAGATAGTTTTTTTTTCTTAATTTTTTTTTCACATTTCATAAATGTCTTTTTATTAGAAAAAAACACAAATATTTTTATTTTTAGCATATCCTTTTGTGGTACCTGTAGAAATCTAAATTACAATACTTGTTACTTTGTAAGCAGATAATGTCTCAACTTACACTCACATGCTATAAACAAGACACGTCTACTGTTTCAACTTTCCTTGGCAATTTGTAAACAACTTTCCCTAGTTACGCGATAACTAACCACCTTTTGCAGCAAACAAACATTGACAATTTTCGGCAAATACTGTAATATCTATATTCTCTATATTATCTTTTAAAATATTTTTTGGCAATGATGACATACAAACTGATTGTTTAATTAATCTTTTTCATAGGCCTTTTATTGTCATCTTAACCGGAAGTGGACAGTTCTCGGAACTCTTTTGTGAAGAAGTTTCAGAAATGTTGTGCAGATATGTCAAGACCTAGTAGTAGTTCTAGACCAACTTCTGCCAAAGCTCACACTTCATCTCTTGTGCCAAACCTACAGGGATTTGTATTAACAGAAAAACTTGGAAGTGGTACATACGCAACCGTATACAAAGCTTACAAGAAGGTGCAATTTTATCAGAGATTTGTTGTCAATCATATGACAATGACTCATTCGTCGTCTGCTGTTTTCATTTTCATTTTCAAAAATCATTTGAAACTATACGAATCTGTCTATTATTCACCTAAGCAATTTAATATTAAGCAGAGCGTAAAATATTTCTATAAATATGCTCTATTTTTTTTCTCAAAAAAATGTTTCACTTTCAATTAAAAAAACGACATGTTTATGTTGCCATAATTAAATCATTATTTATTGTCCATGCCATGGTATCGAGTCAATTCGCCCCGAAACATGTTCACACCTGACTCGTTTTAACAAACTAACCATAGAAGGAGAATTTCTGTAGCAGCTTTTGTAAGGTACTTTCGCACACTCTTAATTCTCAGATAGTTTATCATAGCAGACATGGAAGGGCGAAATTTCCGTTTTACGTGCTCCTTAAAAGATAAAGTTTCATCAAGGAAGCAATCTGTGCATAATTCTTTTTTTATTACTAAGTTTCATGTTTTAACTTATTGAGAGATATCAAAATAAAGTATGTTGCATTTAAAAAAGAATGACAATATTGTTTTTAAAAAAAAGAACTACCCTGTCAGGAGTGCAACACATATTTAAGCCATTTTGCATTAAATTCTTGGTAGAAATTTTTTCCTTCTGTTTTCAACAATTAAACCAAAATAAAATAATAAATATACCTTTGCTGCATCAAAGCTTAGCAGTCACTGCAAGAGGGGCCTCGGTGGCCGAGTGGTCAAGGTAGTTCGTCTACTATTGATCACGTGGTCTGTCAACACTGAGATTGCTGGTTCGATTCTCACTGCAGGCAGGGTGTACTCGACTCCAATCTTAATTGACAAGGATTGCCAGTTTTCCTACCGCAGGTCGGGGGTTTTCTCCGGGTACTCCGGCTTCCTCCCCAAATAAAAACTGGACGCCATGATATAGCTGAAAAATTGCTGAAAGTGGCGTTAAACACCATCAAACAAACAAACAAACAGTCACTGCAAGATACCCTAAAACTGTTAATCTGATCAGGTACACCAAATAATACAGAGCACAATCAACTGTCAGGGGTGCAAGAAATGACATGTTTTTAGATATTTTTTTGTTGGTAATTTGACTTATTTTGTGTTTTTCTTTATTTTTTAGCTTTTCATTAATTTCTTTTTTGATTTCTTAACTTCAACCTATGCACATTAAGAAATTATGAACAAAAACTTGCTATGCTCATGTTTAAATTTGACATGTTGCACATCTTGGGGTCATTTTTTTAACAGCCCATATTTGAAATTAAATCTTATGAATATGAAGAGTACATTGCATGAAAAAACAATACTATTGGATAGTTTGAAAATTTTTAATATAAACAGTATGTATGTGAGAATGAAAGGTGTGATTTATTAATGTTTTTGTATGTATTAAAAAACATTCACAATTCTTTATTGCTGTTTGATTATACCAAAAATAGTCAGATACATGTACCTGTATGATGTACTTAATTTATATATTATCTTAGTCCCTGAATACCATAGTCAGGTGGTAATTTACTGGGCATTATAAAATCATCAATATTGAAAAAAGAAATATGTTAATTGCTTGTTATTTTAAGATGAGCTATTGCATACCTATGTTTATGGTAGTAACCAAGGACAGTTTATACAAACTATATTCTATACTGTATAGACTGTCCCTCTAATAATGAATACACATGACTGTGTAATCTGATATTTTTTATGGCAGTATTGTTTTGATATATAGATCTAGACATATAAACATGATAAATGGTCTGTATTTTCTTAAAATAAGAGAAAACATATATTTTATTTTGTTTTATTATATTTACATTGCACAATTGTAGGTTACAGTAAATACATAGATCTGTCATTTTTTACGTTTATGCATAGAATGATTTCCAAGGATTCTCAAGGATTGAATCTCCTTTTTTTGAGCAATATTGTTGTTTCAAGACATTCAGAAAACACATGCTGTTAAAATCTTTATAAACTGCACATATACCAAGCTAGGAAGCTCTGTATTCAATCATTACTTTAATGTTATTTCTATCTAGGTATCTATTGGCAAGCTTAATTACCTTTAAACTTGTTAAATTAATAAATTTATTGCAATTGCATGATGGTTCAACTCCTCAGAAACTACCAGACCAAATTTTATGAAACTTGGTACATAGCAAGTAGACCATATGTAGTTGTGCATATTACAAGGAAATTTTTTTCCTCCAAATTTTTTTGGGAGTTGTGGCCCTTTGAACTCAGAATTTTCTGAAAATTTTTCATAAATCATGGTTTCTGCTCAACTACTCGGAAACTACCAAACCAAATTTTACAAAACTTGGTACTTACTTGTACCAAGAACACCATACATAGTTGTGCATATTACCAGGAAATTTCTTTCCTCAAAATTTTATGGGAGTTATGCATCTTTGAACTTAGAATTTTCCAGAAATATCTCACAAATCATGGTTTCCGCTCAACCCTTCTGAAACTACTGCACCAAATTTTTACAAAACTTGGTATGTAGCAAGTACACCATATTTAGTTGTGCAGATTACCAGGAAATTTGTATCCTCAAAATCTTATGGGAGAGATCAGACTTTGAACTTAGAGATTTTGTACTGAAAATCCACATGGGGGAGACATCATTTTTGTATGCAAAAACAAACTTTAATTTATTATTCTTTTATATCAGGGTAAATTGACCCGGCAGGAAACAAATCAGAGTTAATAGGTTTTCAGGGCGAAACGTCCCAGAACCATTGTCATATTACTTGAGGATTCCACCTATACAAATATGAAAACTTTATTTTAATTAGGTGTATTTATACAAGTAACATAGGCTCCTCCCCAATTAAAACTGGATGCCTTGATACTAGTAAAGCTGAAAAATTGGCTGAAAGTGGCATTAAACAACATTCAAACAAAAAAACATAAATGAAACTTTGTTTTTCTCCAATGTGATCTATATAAATAGTATTTTCTGATTTCAGACTGGAAGTAGAGATGTAGTTGCAGTAAAATGTGTCCAAAAGAGTAGCTTAAACAAGGCCTCAACAGAAAACTTGCTAAGAGAAATTGAATTGTTAAAAAAACTTAAACATGAATATATTGTGGAACTGTATGATTTTCAGGTAAGTTTAATTTGATATTGAAAAAGACTTTAATGTGAATGTGTTACATGTATGTATCAGATATCAAATGTTTATTACCTTTTTCAGTTTTTTTAATTTTTTCACAATGAAAAGATATTTAACTACTAGTTTTTGTAATGACAACTAATGTTTATTTATTTTCTATTATTTTCCCTTTAATGGCAATTTGCTTATTAAGTTTTATTTTCAAGCTATTTCTACATCTTATTGGTTTTAATTCTATTGTATGAGAATATATATGAGGTATAAAGTTTGCTGCATTTAAATGATTAGATATTATTTCCTCCATTATTTTATACATTTGGGTACTACCTGAAAGATGAGAGAGAGTGAAAGTTTCATCAAATTCTATTCAGTGGTGTAGGTGGAGAAAACTTTCACAGAATCTTTGTCACAGTGCCATTGTGCACTGGTATGCAATTCTGATATTCAATATTTTGATCGGAATATGGTTCCCATGGAAAAACATGGACTTAGTCATTGTTTTTCTGAGAGCTTAATCCCAATAGCTGCTAGCTAAGCCCTAGGAGATGCTCTTTTAATAGAAAGTTTTTAGGTTATAATAAAGAAATCCTTACCTTTAATCATAGTTTATGACACATCTGTTAAAAAAACAGTAGAGACATTGTACTACAGGCATCAAAAGTCCAAATTTGCAACCCCTACCATACCTACATATTTTCTAAAGCCAAATAAATAAATTTTGCGAGAATACTGACTTTTGTTTGGCTAGAAAATATTTTCTATCAGAGGATAGAAAACAAATTTGATCATCATGGAGACACGCGCCATTTGACGTCATATATTACTCCATGGGAAACTAACAGTTTTTTGTTGATCTCTTTTTTCAAAAATTTCCAGTTACAAAAATAAAATTGTTGAGTTTATTCTATTGTTTGAATTTAGTAAAGTATTAAAATGTATTATCTGGAGGATACAAAAATCAGAAATCAGATAGAAATATGAACAGGAAATTTTTAAGGATTAACTGCAAAAAATATTTTCTCCATCAAGGGATAACAAAATTTCTGTTGTGCACATTTAATATAATCCGCTACGCGTATTTTACAATGTGCAAAACGGAAATTTTGTCATCCCTCGATGGAGAAAATATTTTTTGTAGTTAATCCTTAATAAAAATTTCCTGTTCATATTTCTATCTGATTTCTGATTTGTGTATCCTCCAGAATACATTTTAATACTTTACTAGATGCTGAGCATCCATTCAGGCAATCAGACAATCAATTGTATTTTCAGTGGGATGATAAATATATATTTCTTATTATGGAGTTCTGTAGTGGCGGAGACTTATCTAAGTTTATACGAGCAAAGAGAACATTACCGGAAAGAGTTGTCAGGAAGTTCCTTAAACAGATAGGTAAGGGTTTTTTTTTTAAATAAATAAATAATTTCAAGTCTTATGTTCCATATTCACAAACCTGATTTGTAAGAATGGTGTTGCAAATGATAAGTGGCTAGGTATATTGGAAACTTTAGAAAAAAGTCCCAAAAAACCTAACATTTATAACTTAAACATAAAAGTGATTCATAAAATGTGCATTGATTCTATATAACTATATAAGTGTGACAAATATTAACACAAGTATTATATTTATATATGTATCAGCCAAAAGTAGGATGCTTGCAGTTAACAAAGAAGGCAGTGTTGAAAGTCATAAAGTTTTTTACTTGTTTTGCCTTTTCAAGTATTTTTAAAGCTTCACTGACAAAGCACATTGTGTGCTTAATATTAATTATCCATAGAAAATCAATGATCTATTAGTGTTTACCTTACATAAGCTTATTTCCCAGTATCTGGTTCATTTGAGGTATTCAAAGAAATTCATTTGCAAATGATTTTTATTTCGTTCAGTTCAATCATTTAACTTATTTACATAGCAAACTTGTCTAGCTATTTACTTTGTTAACTTTTGTGACTGATATCGTGGTAATTGCCTATTACTATTTCAGTCAGTGCCATGTTGTTCCTCAGAGAACATAATGTAGCTCATATGGACCTCAAACCACAGAATATATTGTTGACATCAGCTACCAGTCCTACTTTAAAAATTGCAGGTACATGTATATTGTATGCTGTTTTTATTTGTTTCTCAGCAATACAGCCATTCACTTTTCAATCTGTCATTGGCCAAGTGATTAATTTAGTTTGTCTACTATTGTACATGTCCAATCTTAATTGATAATGATTGACAGTTTTCCTGCCAATGTACAGGGGTTTTCTCCACATACTCCAGCTTCCTCTCCCAATAAAAACTGGATGCCTTGATATAACTAAGAAATTTCATTCAAATAAAACAAAATCAATTTCTATAGTATAGCATTCTCTACTTTCCTTATTATATTATGTATAGGTCCTACAGAATTATCCTTATTTTATGCACCATACATGTATATTTACCTGAAATGTTGCATTTATTATGTTTGTTTGTTTAAATGGTGTTTTAACGCCACTTTCAGCAATTTTTCAGCTATATCGTGGCGTCCAGTTTTTATTGAGGGAGGAAGCCGGGAATTTATGGAAAATGCTACATTTAAGCATATCACATGTGTTTAATGTTGATGCTTCACCATAACTTTATTTACATGTACTCAAAGGAATAAATTTATAATTCATAAAAATTGAATACTAACTATACAGTGTATATCTAAGTTTTGAAAAAAGTCAGTGTCTATCATTTTTAACACAATTTTTTAATTATTTTCATTAGATTTTGGGTTTGCCAAACACATGTTTGATGGAGACAAAGAAAGTGTTATGAAAGGCTCACCATTATATATGGCTCCAGAGATTATCTGTTGTAAATCTTATGATGCTCGTGTAGACTTGTGGTCTATTGGAGTTATATTGTATGGTATAAACATTTCCAAATTAAAATCTTAGATTGATGTACATGCAAATTTCCAGAAATGATATGGCCATCTCCATAGTCCATTGTACTGTCTTTTGGGTTGTATAATGCACATTTATGTATTATGTGCACCCTTTTCTGTCTTGAGAATTTGGCAAAAAAAGTTTTATTTGCATGTCAAAAACGGACAGACTTTACACAAGAAATTGTCACATTTTCATAAACAGGAAGTTTTCAATGTAACAATAAAACAAAACAAAGTCTGGTTATATCTATATCTAATAGTATTAAACATTTTTTGAACAAATGATGCCATGTTTGATAACATTTTATTGAGTAAAATGAATGTAAATAGTGACAAAAGTGAACTTGTTCCTTCCGACAACAGAAAAGCCAGCATTGTTGTTATGAACATTACTTAACCTTAAATACTGTTCTCGTTATCTACCGGTATATTCTTCTAGAAACACATGTGGTTGTTTTCATTAACCACAATGTTGACACTGACCCACTGACAGGAATTCCGTATAAAATATCACTCTGGTAGAATGATATAAATAGATTACACTAATTTTGATTTAGAGTGTAATATTGTTCTTAATAAATTTTTTTTAAATTTTTGTTATTAAAAAGCAAAAAAATGTAAGAGTTTTAAAATTTTTAAGTGGCAAATATCACATGATCAAATACCAAAATGGCGATCGGGATGAATGAATCCTGGAAAAAACATTTTGTCGTTATTTATTGGATATTAAACCTTTACTTGTAATTATGCATCAACCATACAAAAATCCTAATAAATTGTCAAAGTTCCTTTTTCATTATTTCTCAGAACTCATTTTCATTTAGAAAAATCGAGTCAAAGAAATGTCTGTTCAACATCACCAAATTATCCAACATACAAAAAACATAAACAACAAAACAAAGATGCTTTTTAGCAAGTGTTATTAAGTCACATTTTCAAATACATGTATATCATTTGTTATAAAAATAACTACAATGTAACAAAACCTTGTATGATATCATTTATGGTGATTGATACAAAGTAGCATTCCAGAAGTCTAGTGGTGCCTTGATGGCCGAGTGGTCAAGGTAGTTCGTCTACTATTGATCATGTGGTCTGTCAACACTGAGATTGCGGGTTCGATTCTCACTGCAGGCAGGGTGTACTCGACTCCAATCTTAATTGACAAGGATTGCAAGTTTTCCTTCTGCAGGTCGGGGGTTTTCTCCGGGTACTCCGGCTTCCCCCCCCCCCCCCACACCCAATAAAATCTGGACGCCATGATATAGCAGAATAATTGCTGAAAGTGGCGTTAAACACCATCAAACAAACAAACAAACAGAAGTCTAGTAAAATACTTACTTGTATGTATTATTTTTATAAATTGTTTGAATTAATATGTGCATTATATGGACCAAAAGATGGTATTAACTAGGTTAAATTATTGAAAGAATCATTGTTGTTAAAAACACCAATTATAAAAATGTTTCTCATTGTCTCTCAATTTTTAAATGACAAATTTGTTGACATAAAGGCCTCTTTTGATTTTTAGATAAAAACCAATTTTCCTACCAAAGGTCAGGGTTTTTTAGCTCCCCTGACCCAAAGGGTCATGTGAGCTATTGTTATCACTTTGCGTCCGTCGTCGTCGTCGGTTACGTCTGTAAACTTTTTACATTTTAATCTTCTTCTCTGAAACCACTTGGCCAATTGAAACCAAACTTCGCCATAATGTTCATTGGATGGACCTTTACAAAGTTTGTGTTTTTTATTTTGATTGGTAAACCAATATGGCCAACACCTCAAGACTTAGTTTAACATAGGACCCTATGAGAAAAAAGTTAAAAAGGGCTTCTTCTCTGAAACCGTTTAACCAATAAAAACAAAACTTACTAGCAATGTTGTTTGGATGGTCCTCTATAAAGTTTGTGTTTTAGATGGGAATTGGAAATTCAAAATGGCCACCACCGCAGGACTTAGTTTAACATAGAACCCTATGGGAAAAAGTTTTAAAAGGCTTCTTCTCTGAAACCGGTTAATCAATGGAAACAAAAACTTACTAGCAATATTGTTTGGATGGTCCTCTATAAAGTTTGTGTTTTTTATGGCAATTGGAAATTCAAAATGGCTGCCACCGCAGGACTTAATTTAACATAGGACCCTATGGGCAAATATAAAAAATCTTCTCTATACAACTGGTTAACCAATGAAACAAAGCTTTCTAGTAATATTGTTTGGATGGTCCTATTTAAAGTTTATTGAAAATTACAGGACTTACTTTAACATCAGGGAAATGCCATCTTTCTTGCCTATAAAATCAAGTGAGCGATACAGGCTCTTAAGAGCCTCTGGTTTATGGGTAGTCTGGCTTCCTCCCCCAATAAACACTGGATGCCATGATATAGCTTTAAAATTGCTGAAATTGGCATGAAACCCCATTCAAACAAACGAAATCATCAGAAAACATGAAATTTTAGCAAAAATTTGTCCTGCTTCCACATAAAATTAATAAACAATGATTGTTGCAATTGCAGAAACATCATCAACCAACGTTTGTATACTCTGTACATTAAATACTAAAGTACAATTGCTTAAGCACTGGCTTCTGGAAATGTATGGAACAGTGAGGAATTAATGAACAAAATTGGTTGCTCTCAATTGCTCACTTTAGCCAACAATCAACTGATATTCATTAATTATCAATCATCGTGATAACAAATGCTACAATAATTTATCTAGATTACAGTAGGTATGATTATATGCCAAATGATCTTATTAATCTTTAGTCATCGCTTTGTTTTACTGATATGTCATGTAGGAAATATCAGTATTCAAGGGTAGCAATGAGAGATCATATTTGAATTAAATTGAATGATGTAGCAAGCAAAATTAATTTGCTTATTTTATAGAATGTTTGTTCGGTAAAGCACCGTTTGCATCAAGAACATTTCAAGAGCTGGGAGAAAAGATATGGGATGACAAAGCTATAGAGGTATAACATGTGGGCTATTACTTGCATGACTTTTATAATTGTTCAAGAGATTGAATTTGAAACATTTTTGCAATTCAGTACTGTACATTTAAAAAACAAAAATATAGACATTCTTGATTGTTTATGGACACAGTTTACTGGAATGTACATATTTTTAGTGTATTTTTGATTGTTAGAAACGTCCAGTCAGATATTTTGATGGTTGTTGTTGCAGTTACCATATGGTGTAGAAGTTAGTGACAGTTGTCGAGCTCTTATTATCGGGTTGTTGCAGCGTGACCCTGACAATCGTATTACTTATGAAGAATTAGCAAAACATCCTTTCATAGATTTGCAACATTTACCATCATCAGAAAGTCTACAAAAAGCTGTAAGTGTTTTGTTAATACAAAACCCAAGTCCTTACATCCATAAATTTTCTTGACCTTTTTGTCTTACCTGCAACCACAGATGGCAATCTGGCAACTGGGGCATAAATGCTTGACATTTTTGCTTTATATCTATTTAAGCTTTAAATATATGTCAACCAAAGTTTTGAGGTAGCTTATGATATCAGTCAATCACCTGTCACCTAACCTTGACATAAATTTTCACACATTATCTCATCTTATGCTACTAACATTAGATGTGTACATCTGGCCTTACTTTCAAGACAATATTAAATAAATAACCTGACATCACAATGTTACAAAACAGCAATAAACAGATTTTTACGTTTAATGAAACTTGATTTTTTTCTCATCCATGAATTTTAAAAAAGAGAATAAAGAATCGATAATTATCATCATTTTGTAAGGATATTTTTAAGTAAACAGCATGACAGTGCAATGTGACAAAACAGTATTTGTCTTGCCACAATTGGCCCAGTGGATAATTTTTATCTTTGAAATTAAACAAACAACAACATACATATTAATTGTTTAAATTTTATAAAAATTAAATGTTATAGGTCAAATGATTTGAGGAAATTAGAAGCCCACAGGTTTCTTTTTGAGTTATCTTTCACATCTAGACAGTCATTCTTCTTGCATTAAAGATCTAACTATACAAACATAGTTGGTAAATTTAACTAGTTACAAGTAGAAATAAACTAAACTGTAAAAAATGCATGTTCATCATAGTGACACAAATGGCTTGCTTAATATGGTAAATTAAAAAATTACCTCAGTATTAAAGCAGCAGGGGGCCTCGGTGGCCGAGTGGTCAAGGTAGTTCGTCTACTATTGATCACGTGGTCTGTCAACACTGAGATTGCGGGTTCGATTCTCACTGCAGGCAGGGTGTACTCGACTCCAATCTTAATTGACAAGGATTGCCAGTTTTCCTACCGCAGGTCGGGGGTTCTCTCCGGGTACTCCGGCTTCCTCCCCCAATAAAAACTGGACGCCATGAAATAGCTGAAAAATTGCTGAAGGTGGCGTTAAAACACCATTCAAACAAACAAAAACAAACAGTATTAAAGCAGAAAATGGGTCCAGATCCTCATCTTTACTTTTCAGAACCTCATTATACAAGCATACACAAAACAACTCCTGCACAGCAGAACCTACAAAACCAATAATCATTTCCAAATTCTTTATCAAAAACATCCACTTGACCACCAATTAAACACAAATTCGAGAAAAACAGAAAGTGAAATAACTTATCAACAATTTGTGTAATTTCTCCCTGTTTTCTTCTAACTCTTTTCTGTTAGTCATGGAAACAGAATAGCTTTCTTACTATCATTCTGATAAAGTGGGGGCACTGGAGGCATTTTTATTTGGATTTGTTTGTGTTCTTTAAAACATTGTGATTTTGTTTTCTGTGAATACTGTTCATAGCAAGTAAATGCATATGTTTGAAATGAAACATTGTTTTCTTTTTTATATATTGGATTAAAAATAGCAAATCTATCCATTGATATTAATATAACATTGAAATTGTAATTGTAAAACTAGAATGAGCATCACTGTGTTACTTAGATTATTGCAGATAAATAAGTTTAGCAAATTTTTTAACAGGTGTCAACAGTGAAGCGGGCTGTCATTGAAGACACAGCAGGCAACTACAACACAGCTATCAAACTTTATTGTGAATCACTGGAACATTTCATTCCTGCAATACACTGTAAGTATATATCTGTGGAGCAAGTGAAATAGGTACAGTAAAACCTTTTAAAACCGGCCCCTGAATAAGCCGGTTCCCTGTCGATTCTGGTCGAAAATTTAGGTCCCATTTTTTTCCCCTTATAATCCTTCGTTAATTTAACCTGTATAACCGGACCTCGTGTATTCCGAATTACGACCCTTATGTCCAATCCCAATACACATTTCGCAATTAAAATTTACCTGTTTAAACCAAATAATTTACATGACCAGATGTATTTATTGAATAAATTGATAGCTATCCAAACAAGGTAATTTACATGACTTGTAAGGTCTCCATGAGGGCGTATTTAATTAATGAACCAAAGCGTACAACAAAGGTGAATTGTTTTCAAACCCATTAATTTAATTTTCCTAATTTGCATTATTTTCAAAAGTGAATTCTATTACTGAACCGATGTTTTAGATACATGCGAATCGTTTTCAAAACCAATAATTTCAAAAGTAAAAATGGAGAGCGAAAATTTGACGATGATGTAACATGCCGTCACCAACGATCTCATAAAGAATTAAGTCTGGGGATATGCTACGACACATAGCATACATGATAAACTTTGCAAACAGTAAAAATTATCGTTACCTGTAGTAGCTTTTGCTTATGCAATCACTAACAGAGGACACTATCATGCGAAGAAAAATGGGGAAAAGACAAGGAACCCCTGACATGTATTTTGCGGTAAACTATTGAGTAATTATTAGTCTCCTTTATATCAATAAAATATCAGTATGTATTATAACTTTTATTTAAAATAATACATTTTATTACATTTCTTTCATGTATTCAGTTGCATATAAAACGAGTGTGCATCAAAGGTGTCCGCAGTCTTTTAAACCCCCCTTTTTCATCTTCACTTCCGGTGATTTTCCAAATCCGAACAAACCGGCCCACTGTCCAAACCAGCCATATTGTTCGGTCCCATAGGTAGCCAGTTTATACAGGTTTTACTGTAATAGTAATAGTGTGCTGATTAGTGTTCTTTAGGCATTTTTCATACATCATTTTTGTATCTTTTATTTTTCTTCTTTTACCATGCCTGTTAGACAACAATTCATTTGTTTTATTGAGGTATAAAATCATAGATGTCTAAGTAACACTTCAACAAGAAAGTTTATTTTTTTATTTGTAGAATTTCTTTTGAATATATTATATATATATTGAATATATATATATAACTTAGACTGAACAAATAAAAATTTAAAACACTATCTGTTCTTTTCTCTCATATCATGTATGTCTATATCATGTCAACAAGAAAGTAAAAAGATACTATGGTTATAAAATTTACTACACCATATGCTGGTTTATCAGTGGTGCTCAAACCCAAGAAATATATTAAATCCAACTGATTAAGATGTTGTTTGGCTTTTATCTACAAAATTTCATAACACTATATCAAATTTGGCTCTTGTGAAAATAAAAACACTTAGAATTAAATTATTATACCCCCGCTTCGAAGAATAGGAGTATACTGGTTTACCTGTCCGTCCATGTGTCTGTCCTTCCATCTGCAACATAACTTTCACAACAGTTTTCTCAGCAACATATCACAACCACTTGAAATTTGATATATGACCTTACCATGTGGTCCTATATTGTGTACCAATTTCAAGTTAGTTGCATACCTTCTTCCTGTTTACTGAATTAGTCAATTCAATGATTTGAATAGCAGGGGTATACTGATTTGGCAGTAGCTTCCAGGTTACTAGTTTTCCAAACTTGTATTTCGCATATCTATGTACTGCACCTTATACAGACATTGTGATTGTTTGTTAAATATTCAGATAAACAAAGGCTTTTGCATGTAAATAAAATGCAACACATATGGATTATCTTTTATTTCAGATGAAAATAATGATGCCAAAAAAGAAGCCTTAAGAAAAAAGGTATTTATAATAATATCTACTCAATAAAGAGATGGTAAAATATTTTTATTGTTATATACATATGAACGATAACTATCATTCAAAATGGTGCATATGTACATTTACATGAATTTATATGCATAACAAAGGAAGAAAAATATAATCAATACATACTGTGCATAATTTTAATTTTACAACCCTGCTTCGAAGTTTGTTGGTTTGTTTGTCAACCCATGCCCTGACAAAAAATTTCTGTTGCAGTTTTCTAAGCAATTATAGCATGCAGATGCCTGGTATTTTCCATATTGCTCTATCCTATAGTACCATATGGTTTATAGCATTATTATGCACCTTTGTCATCTACTTCCTGTTTACTGAATACTAAGATTTTTGTACAAAGTTGACATACATGCAAAATTTTTGTGAAAGCAGGGGTAAGCTTGCAGAATTTGATATTAAATGTGGAACTAATAAACATAAATTGTAACATAATTTGTCTCACTTTTTCATGAGCCATTTCAGGTGTATTCCAATTAAACATGTTAATTCATTGTGATAATATTGAACATTGGTTAAAATTCATATCAACTCAGTGAGTGGCTAGTACCTTACTTACATAGTGCTTTCATTTGGTACCACACATGTATATGTTCAACATATCAACATTAAATTAGGGATCCCTGGTGGCCAAATGGTTAAGGTAGTTGGTCTTCTATTGCTCTCAACACTGTTTGTTTGTTTGTTTGATGGTGTTTAACGCCACTTTCGGCAATTTTTCAGCTATATCATGGCTTCCAGTTTTTATTGGGGGAGGAAGCCAGAGTACCCGGAGAAAACCCCCGACCTGCGGTAGGAAAATTGGCAATCCTTGTCAATTAAGATTGGAGTCGAGTACACCCTGCCTGCAGTGAGAATCGAACCCGTAATCTCAGTGTTGACAGACCACGTGATCAATAGTAGACCACTCGGCCACCGAGGCCCCCTCTCAGCACTGAGGTTGCAGGTTCAAGTTTTTTCCTACTGAAGGCTTGCTCCCCCCCCCTTTTGGAAAAACAAACAAATCAATTCCATTAAATTATATTTTCTTCTTTATACATATTTCTTACAAAACCATTTCAAACTGTTGTCAGGATGCCATGATATAGCTGAAAAATTTCTGAAAGTGGCATTAAAACACCATTCAAACAAAATCTAACTGTTGTCTGTGATAAATAGCTCAATGTTTGAGCATGTTTTATGTTTAAAATTGTCCAAATGCCACAGCATGTAAAGAATATTTTTGTAAATATCAAATTGCTTAAATCTAGAAAAGTGCAATATCTAAAATGTTTACAAATTATCAATGAATTAATTACATTTTCATTGAACATTTGTGGTGACCATTTTATTTTTTTTTCTTTTATTACTAAAATAATAAATCTTTCCAGACCCATTTGTATTATCTACCATTGTGAATATTTTTTTTGCTTGAATTTAACAATACTTCTTATAGGTAAAGGAGTATATGGATAGAGCTGAAGAATTAAAACAAGTGCTAAGACCAAAGTTGGATCCTGTAAATGGATTAAAGAGGACTTCATCCTCGGATCCTTTGGAGGAACTCTGTAAGTTAGTTAAACCTCTAAATATTCAGTGACTTGTTTAATTAATCAGACATACTTTACTTTACCTTATTCTTGTTATACCCAATCAAGTCGATTTGTAGACCCTAAACATTGGTAAACAAACAAGTACTGCTAAGCATACAACACTAGATGATTTATCACTTCTGGGTCAGAATAATGTTTAAATAGGAATGATTTAAAATGAACATAGCATGTCCAACTTGGACATGCTTTTAGATGAAATGATTCTTCCAATGATATACCTTAAACTTTATGTTGACATAATACGCCTATTCTAAAATTGTATAATTATTGAGTCTCTTGTTGTTACTTTTTAACTTTAAATGTTAGTTTTAAAGTCTTCATATTGGCTTTAGTCTAAACCCCAGAAAAATTGTGACTGTACTCATATCTTATATTTTGATATTAGTGGAGTTATCTCAAGATGATGAAGAACTTCAGGCAGCCCTCAAAGTTATCAAGGCAGCTGAAATTGAGGTAAGCAAGTCTCTCCATCTTCTATCCAAAATTATAGATTAAATGATTAGGCCACACAAAATTAACATTAAGGTGCTCAGTCCCAATTTTTTAAAAATTTATGGAGGGAGGGCTGGGGGGCATTTCAAAAAATCATTTTATTGGTCTAAAATCAGGTGAGGGGGCATTTTTTAAAAATTGAGATCTTGCACAAAACGTAACTGGTTATACATTTATATAAAATGTATTTCAAGGCTATTAAATCCAATTAACCACTTTTAAATTGTCACTTTGTTTATTTTTGGTTAATATAACCTAGGTTATAGTATGGAACCATATTTCCAGACTTTTATTAATAAAAAAAAAAGTTGGCAATGCGTCTTTGTGAAAACTGATGTGCGTGGCCTGAGAACTGTAAATCTATTTTATATGACCTTATTCTTGACTAAAAATAATTCTTAATTTTTGTGAAAAACAATAATTCCAGCACCTATTTGTAACATGCAGTTAAATTTAACTAATTAGTTAGAGCTACGTTAAAAAAAGTGTTTTCCAATCAGGATATGTAGTGTATAGTATAACTATAACTATTAAAAGGGAGATAATTCAATCTTACTACAACATGCCATAAATAAGTAAAAGCAAAAAAATGGAAGCATGTGCTCCTATAATTTCTATGATATTTTAATCATATAACAAAATAACAAATATAAATCGATCATAAAATGATATGTCATGGGCAGACAAAACCATGGTTAAACAAGAGTGGAGAACAAGAAAACAAACAGACACACAAAACAAACACAAAATATTAAGTAATACAACCCCGCTAGAAGCTGGAGAGTCTAGGTGCTCTGGAAGGGTAAGCAACCCCCATTAAAACTGTTTAATTAACATTGATTTTAAAATCTTTTCAGGAATCAAATGAAGAATATGATCAAGCATTATTACATTATGAACTTGGTCTGAAAACCATTATAAAGCATTTGAAAGGTAAAATGTTCAGTTACTTATAACCTTGCTAAAAGGGACAAACTTAATGCAGCCCTGGACCAATGAACAGTGTCAGAAAATATGGCAGTGTCTCTGTTGTGTACTCTACAGGCCTGAATGTAAATCTCTGTTGAGCAAAACAGGGATTAATGATTCCCTGTATCCTCCCATTTATATTTATAACAGAAAGATAAAGTAGAAACTCTAAAATAGATGTCTGTCCGTCCATCCGAAGCTAATCATGTCTGAGCTGTACTATTTTATCTTTTGAGGTAGGCTTTTGATATTTGGAATGTGGGTAGATAATATCAAGGCGATGTGTCGCATACCATGGTTGAATACCTTTGACCTTAAGGTCACATTATTGCTTTCTGCATGACAAATTCATGTCCGTGCTGTAACTTTTTTATCTTTTGATTTAGGCTTTTGATATTTGTCATGCGGGTAGATAATATCAAGGCAATGTGTCGCATACCATGGTTGCTGACCTTTGACCCTGAACTTTGACCTTAGGTCACATTATTGCTTTCTGAATGACAAATTCATGTCTGGGCAGTAACTTTTTAATCTTTCGAGGTAGGCTTTTCATATTTGGAATGTGGGTAGATAATATCAAGGTGATGTGTCACATACCATGGTTGTTGACCTTTGACCTTGAACTTTGACCTTAGGTCACATTATTGCTTTCTGAATGACAAATTCATGTCCGGGCTGTAACTTTTTTATCTTTCAAGGCAGGCTTTTGATATTTGGAATATGGGGATAATATCAAGGTGATGTGTTGCATACCATGGTTGATGACCTTTGACCTTGACCTTAAGGTCCGCGGGGCTCACAGATATGGGTACCATCTCACGGATGTCTAAAATTTTGTTAAGGAATAGTTATAATTTGATATTAGAGTAATTTTTGTAACTTATTATTTACTTTGATTACTCTGTAGATTTGTCATCAATACAAGTTATAACAATACTACTTTAACCTTAAAATTAGGGCTTGTGTTAAATGGCCACTTGGCGAAAAAATTACCTTATAGTGTTTCCAGTTGGCTACATATAAGAAATCAAAATGGAAGTTGCTCTGTCATTTTTAACAGTCACCCTATATCACCCTATACTTTCAATTTTATATCCATTCAGGTCAGAAATCGTCTTATTTTTGTCATGTTTATCATGTTTATGTTCCATTTTTTTTACAATGGTAGAATTGTCAAAACAGTGTAAGCCGGTTCCTGTCTGACTTTTATTTGTACATAAAGTGTAGCATAAAAATATGAGTAAATACCATTAATGAATAATTTGTACAGATTTAAACACAATACAAATTTGTATTTTGGCAGTTGCTTTCAAAATATTTAATTATACCCCCGCAAACTTGTTTGGAGGGTATATAGGAATCACCCTGTCTGTCTGTCTGTCTGTCTGTCTGTCCGTCTTTCCGTCTGTCCACATCCCTTGTAAGCGCTTCTCCTTCTAAACCGCCTGACAGATTTTGATGAAACTTTACATGAAGGAAGTACATCATATGTAGATGTGCAAGAAAAATTTTCGTCGCTGTCCGATATTATTCAGGGGAGATAATTGGACTTGAAAGCAAGGCATGGGGTATGCTCATAGTCCATACTTGTTTCACTTTGTTTAAATATTTGTAGTAGTGAATTTTACATTAAATACATAATATTATTTGTTACAAAAGTTCCATGTACAAATTGCCCTACACTACTCAATACTTGTTGAAGATTCACAGACAGCAAAGTACATAAAACAACTATGAAGTTGATATAATTTCCTTAAATCCAGAGAATAAAAATTAAACATTTTTAATTTTTCTATTTATGTTTTGGCCATATAAGATTGTTTTCAGTCCTGTTATTCTTCCCAGTTCACAGATCGGAATTGTCCTGTGCTTGAAGATGCTAGTTTCTTTGACTGTTCATGGTCATCCAGTCATGTAGTGAGTTAAGATTCTGGTTGGTGACCTGAAACTTCCTTTTGGCCTAGAAGCAGACTGTAACACTGTTATGCATTAAGATAAACTTACCACCCAAATTAACAAGTAAAAACTTCTACTGGTATATGTGTAGTTAACATATAAAATCAATTAAACCCTCTTCTTTGGCAGCCTAGTGTTTCCCTTTTTGTGAAAATAGAATATGGTCAAAAGCAAGCAATATGCTGTTCTAATTATAATATTATTTTAAGAAGATTTATTTGGCTCTGAGGATCAGTGGTAACATTTCAGTCTATAGTTTTAATTACTAAAGGCATATTTGATTTTGAGTCAGTTGTCCCTGTGGGAAGTAATGCATGCAAACGGATAAATTGAGTTATCTTTCCTAGGATAGTGCTTTTTGGAAATAGGAAATTGAAATGAAATTGTAAAATATGAAGTAATAATAAGAAAATTTTGTTTTTTCAGAGGACCCTAAAAGTAGGCGGAAGGATCTTTTACGTAAACAGGTATGGTCTTATCGCTTTACCATGGAACAAATACTTTGCATGTATACCACATATTTTATTAAACAGATCCATTTGATTTTTGTTATTGTTGTTTTACGTCTGAATTCAACATGTTCTATAACTTAGTGAGCAGATATATTAACAAGATCATTAAATCCAATCTTAATGGATATGTTTTTTTTAAAGAGTGCTGTTTGTTTACCTGTTTGATTTTAACATTGTATCTAATTTTGTGCAAAAACAGAATTTCCCTGTGATACATTATTCTAAAATTTTATCACAGGGCTAGATTGATCTTACTGTGAGCTACTGTTTATTTTTATTGATATATAAATGTTTTTAAGGATTTATGGAATAATATCATGGGAAATTGCACAATCCTTAAATTCTTAACGATAAATTCAAGTGCAGTCTGTTATATTTTTCACTGTTGTAGAAGTTATTTACTTAATATATCCAGAATTCATCATTTTCATATAGAAGTAAAATGTTTCAGTTGGTATATGTATTATGAATAATCAAATGAAAAAAGAAAATTTTTACTGCTCTAAAAAAAATTAAGATTACTTTAGACTTCGTTTCCAGTGCAAAATGTACATGTATTCTTAATTAAACATTAAGTCCCCTTTCCATTTTGTCAGTTAAAACAGTTATTGTCTACGGCATGTTTTGGTTCTGAAATTGAATCAACATTTCAACAGTTTTACTTTTTCTACATGTAATGTTTAATGATGTATAAAAAGAAATGTTGCATTTTTTAGAAATAGATATTTTCCAATTTACTCATCATGTTTTTTAGGTTGAAGTTTGGATGTCAGAAGCTGAGAAAATTAAGAACTTTTTAGAAGTCAAACAATTAAATACAAGTGACACCTCAGGGCAGGAAGAGGCAGAAGAAAATGAGCATCTACAAACAGGTATGATAAGTAATATTTTACCTTTTATTCAATCAATTTATTAATTATATAGTAAAGTTTCTTTGAAATATTTTTCTGTGAAAAACTGGGCTCAATCAATTATACACATCTCATTCCTTTAACTTCATACATTGACTGTTAGATTGTTTTGTATACAAAATGTTTCTATCTTAATTATATGGATTTTAAATATTTTTCTACAATCCAGGGGGGTTTCTTCATTTTAACCTGATAACCTACCAGTCACAATATGCTTAGTGATTTAAAAAAAATTCTAACTGTTTCTAAACTTCTAAATTTTTGTTATCATTTCTTTCTAATTTCAGAGTTATTGCTTATGTATTTGTATTTGAGTATTTGTCTTGTAGTGTACGTGTTTGTTTTTGATGTATTTGATGTAAATAATAGTCACTTCTGTTGCAATTTATTGTGCTGGGGATTTTTTATTTCTGTATGTTTTTATGTCTTTACTAATTGTTAGACTATAACAATAAAGAGGAAATTGGGATCCATTTATCCACTTTAACCCCACATTACTTTGTATGTGACTGTAAGCTAGTTTGTGACCTTTCTTCATGTCTCCTATTTTGTTTTGGTGCATTTTGATAGTTTAATTGAAGTAGTTAAATTGTTTAATATTTCAGGGACCTGTAGTCTACAATGAACAAATGAACATCAGTGTTATGTCTTCAGTCCATTCAGCATAGTTTGGAGAAAAAAATCTGTGAAGGGAGAATTTTTGTGATCAATTGTGTTTTATCAAAACAACTTCTTTGCTGACTTTACTTTTAGTAGTCCAGTGGTTCCTCTCTTATAAAGCCCCTCTGTTAGTGGCAATGCCCTAACTAAACTCAATGCTTCCTAACTCAAACATTTCTCTGTCCACAACTTGTATAAGGTCCCATTTGCCGGGCAAAATGTTGGTCTTTTAAGAGAGGGACTACCAGGTGTACCAAGTGTATTTCAGTACAAAATACTTAAAGTTTTTAATATCTTCAGACAGCTGCAGCTTTTTTCAGTACATTAAGGATAAAAGAGCCGATGATTCATTGAATTCAGTTTTAAATGGTTGGTTAACTAACACTATAATAAGTATGTTACCTTATTTTTATCCCTTTCCCTTTAGACTTGTATTATTACCTATATCAGTCAACACATATCTGTGATAAGTTGAAAAGGAAGCAACTGTATACAGAGTTTTTTTGTGGTTGTTTTTAACAGGAACTATTTGTCTATTACGAACTTCTTAAAAGGGAATGGTTTTCCTATAGTGTTTTCCAGCAAGTACAGTGCAAGAGTAACAGGCAGCACTATACCTTTACAGACAACACTTAGAAAACTTCACAAAGGAGAAGTCCATAATATTTTTAGTACATAACACAATATTGAACTGGATAAAAAAGCACAAGAATGTTTGAACTTAGTGTTGCACCTACATCAAAACTTTGAGAATTGGTATAGTTCCTATGGCCAAGTATATTTCCTGCTCCTAAGAAACTGCCAGCTTTGTTCAAATTGTCTGATAAAAACATTGATGTAGATGTGTTATGTACTAATGTTCTTACTGTTAATTATTATTTTATTTTGTAACCACAAAAAAGTTTTGCAATGTAGAATTTTAAGATTAACATAAAAATGAACATATTGCTAGTTTTAAATGAGCTAACTGAGAATACAGAGTTATTTAAGAGGCTACATTTGATAGCAGTAACCATGTATTTGTATATATTGACCTTTTGTTTGATTTTTATGAATCATGGAACAATATTTTTGTTGATCATGTGACGAAATCTTTCTCTGTGTCATTTTGTAACCTTGTCTGCAGTTGTTGCAGTAATTTTTATTGGCTTTATTATGATGCATGACCAGTAAAATAATATATTGCTTAGCATTTTTTAAAACAGAGGATTAACAAATGCAAGTTATTGGATATTGAAACAGAAAACGGATCTTTATAATAGAAAAGCTTAATCTAAAGATATATTTTTTATTTAAAATTATTTAAGTAAGCAAATGCATTTTCTTAAAACGGTTCTTTAAATACATGTTCATTATGGATAACGTATTAATTATATGTTGAACAAGTCACTTTCAAATATTTGACTAATTCACTTTTAAAGATAATTAATTAGTGAGTAATTGTTTGGGTTCTGAGCAATAGTTGTCCTTTATATTTTTTTTAATAATTGGTACCTTTTGTAATTTTTGTGTGACAAAAGTTGTTACATGTTAAATTTATATAATTTATTTATATTATGTGTTGTTTTTTATAAATTGTGGGTCTACAAAATTATAAAAAAAAATACTTTCAAGTCATATTTCAAAAACTTGTTGGTTGTTTAATTTCAGCAATTTTTCGGCTATATCTTGGCATCAAGTTTTATTGTGGAACTATGCTAGAGTACCTGGTTAATTGAAGTGAAGCACACATTTCCACAGTAAGACTCGAACCCATTATCTCATTGTTGTCAGGCATGTAATTAACATTAGATTTCGCTCTACCTCTGGGACCATACTGGGACAGTTTTCCAATGCTCCACCCACAGAGCAGCCCAGCGCGTCCCCGGGTGGCGGATAGGGGAGACCCTCTCAATGGGGGTTGTCAGGTCATAAGAGGGAAAGCTTGGACGCGTACCATAGTGGGTAAGGTGTTTGGAGAGTGCCACGCTCCTTGCACGATAAAGACCCCTTATGTAGATTTTGAAAAAAATAGTAGGTTCATTGAAGCCGCTACAAAAGGCTTAATTCTCCGACCCTACCCAATACTCGTACTTTTCCAGTGGCAGTCAAAATTTTGTTCCCCGTGTCCCTCCCCACCCCTTTTTCAGTTGATGTATTGTTTGTTAACTTGTTCCCGTCCTGAATATAGCTGAAATACTGCACGCTGGACATAAAGCAAACATCCGATCAATCCAATCAATCTCTCTACCTCAACCACATTGGTCTCCAAGACCCAAACACAAATTGGTATTTATATGAATACATACTATTCATGTACAACATTTGGTTAAAAAGGCAAACTGCTAAAGATTGGTAAACTCCCCCCCCCCCCCCCCCCCCCCCAAAAAAAAAAAATACTGACTATGTTTGAATGTTGGTAAAAACAGAACATATTATGTTTATAAACAAAATTTTGTAAACAAAACATATTATTGTTCATGTATAGAGTCAAAGATTGTTAAAATAACAATAGAAAATTGAATACTGACTGTTTTCATACAAAGATTAAAAATAAAAACCAAATACTGACTTTATAAATAAACGTTGGTATGTAAAAGAAATCTATAATTATTTTCAGAAGAACAAAAAACTCTTTCTATCTATTATACAAAATTGTCAAAAAAACCGAAACACACATAAATAATGCATAGGCATTATTAATACAGTGCAAGAAAAGTACTGGAATGGACCTTAGGAATGGGTAAAATGCATTTGAATTCTCTCTCCTGCTTTTGTGGCAATCACAAATAAACGTATATCTTAGGTTTTATTTGTTTGTTTGAATGATGTTTAACGCCACTTTCAGCAATTTTTCAGCTATATCATGGTGTCCAGTTTTTATTGGGGGAGTAAGTCGGAGTACCCGGAGAAAACCCCCAACCTTCGGTAGGAAAACTGGCAATCCTGTGCACCCTGCCTGCAGTAAGTCTCGAACCCGCAACCTTATATCTTATGAAATTGTACAAATATTCAATTTGCAGATTGAAAAAGTATTAAAGAAGCATTGCAAGCTGATTTCTGGGGTAAAAAAAAATAAATTTTTTTTTTCTTTTTTTTTTCAGTAAGGCTTTTAACAATCCCTTTACACGGTCACCTGACCAGGACATACAGGGTTATAAAAAAAAATTACAAAGAGCTGACTTAATTATATTACATATGTATAGTTTAAAAGAACAATGAAGGAAATATAAACAAGAAGTGTTGCATACATTCGCTCACACTTTCACACACCAAATTCACTAAACCAGTTAAAGACTGTTTTTATGTATAAAAAGGTGCCTTATTAAATTAACAATATTGAATTTACAATATAGGATAAATAGCATAATATAAATTTGAAGTTTTAAAGTTGTAAAAAAAATAAAAAAATAAAATAAATAAATAAAAATCAAATAAGATGAAGGATAGGTGCTCAAAGATTTTCAAAAAGAAAAATGTTACCCTGGTTTAAAGCTATTTGATGTTTGACAACATTTATATCTGATTTTGCACTGAAATTCAATAATACTAGGTTTGGTTTCATTCAGTTTACATTTATAAATATACTTTTTGGCTGAAATAACTAGTAAGTTTTTTTTTTTTTTTTTTTTTTTTTTTTTATTGAAATCTGTACATTTGTTAGTTGATACATAAAGTACCGGTACCTTATCCCGGCCTCGTTAACATTAGTAGCATATTTACAGTGGACTCCACTTAATTACATATCTGTTAATTGCATATTTCTCTTAATTGCATAAGACTTTAAAACACCAAACCATTTCCTATACCCTCCATGTTAAAAATTTCTGTTAATTGCATGAAAAATGTTGAGAAATTCTAAAATTCCCGTTTATTGCATAAAATTATCGAGAAATTGGCTTACTGCTTAATCAAAAACTGACATTTTCCTAACGAGGTAATTACAGTGTCTTGCACTAGAATTATCAAAGCATGTTTTGACAACCTTTTGTTTATATTGTAATTGTTTTTACATGAATTAAAGCATTAGAAAAGAGTCACCTGAATTGTTTTATGGATAAACACAGCTTTTAATTAGACACTTCAAGTAAAAACTATATTTTCTGTTAACAAGTTTACTTTCTGTTAATTGCATATTCCTGTTAATTGCATGTTTTTCTCTGACAAATTGCTTATGCAATTAAGAGGAATCCACTGTATATACAGATGTTAGTATTTATTAGTGTGTACAATACTTAATATAATGTAATGTAAAAAATGTGAAAAAGCAAAGAAGCAGTTCCCTGTTTCTTACTAATATATAGAACATTCAAGGAAATTCCCAAAAAATCAACACTTCTTATAGATTAAAGACCAATCATATAATATTTTTAAGTGATTCCAACAAACATACAGATTTTCAGTTATTTTTTAAATATAAAAAGGGTGAGTCCACAAAAAAAAAGGAAAAAAAAAATAATAATAGAAAATAATATGAAAAAAATAAATAAGAGTAATATTAAACAGATGGAAAAATTTAATTAGAAGTAGTTTTTCAATGTGTGTCTGATGAAAGTGTGAACAATAGCCTTTGCATTCTTTAATATCCAGATATACATGTAATTTATATTGTCAAAAATGTGCCTTCATTAAAATCATCCAAAAAAGTATATGCACTCCAATTTTTATTAAAAATATCCATACACTTATTTTTTACTGCCATAGATTTCTCAATTTTATAAAGATCTTTAATTTTCTTTAGTACAACATGAAGTAAAAGATTTGACTTAAAACATCTTGCATTGTAAATATATTGTTTTATACATAGGAAAATAAGATTTGTAGCTTCTCCTTTTGAAAATTTTTGATGTGTCTCCAAAAATAAAGTTCTGCCTAATGAAAGGAATACTAATACCATTTGATAAAAACCAGTTATCTATATTTTCTAAAAAAGTTTGTATTTTTTTACAATTCCAAAATAAGTGTTCAATAGTTTCTATATCCTCATTACAAAAAGTACAATTTGGATCATTTATGATGTTTATTTTATGGAGATATTTATTTGTGGCTATAATACGATGATTAATTCTAAACTGTAACCACTGTAATTTTGTATTTTTTGATACTATGAATGGTAGGCTGAAAATCTCTCTCCATTTTTCCTCCTTAATGTCTAAAATTGTGCTCCATTTTCTTTGTCCTGTGGGAACAACATCATTCTTAGTCAGAATATTGCACATATCACACGTACCTTTTGCACTCTTCAAAATAGTTCTAATAAATGATGGGACAAAAGGGGCGTCTAGCTTATAATCCTCAGATAAGAATTGTTTCCCTGTGTGTTTTAAAGATGATAAAATACTGTTATATCTCATGACACTTCCTGAAATATGGAACTTTTGTTTTAAGACTTCAAATGAGAGAAACTTTCCGTTATCATCCATAATATCATTTACATAGATAACACCTTTTTTAAACCAATCATTGTAAAGGACAGGTTTATTTCCAATCATTATATTTTTATTATACCATATCTGACTGCATAAAAAGTATTCCCAATTGTTATTCTTTTCATTATCTATTACAACATTCCAAGCATTAAAGACATCTCTCCAGAATATATTGTTTACCTTCGGGTTAATATTGCTTATATAGCCTGCTCCTAAATTAAACAGTTTTTCTCTATCAATATAAGTATTAGCAAATAATATATTACTCCATTTGCAATCTTGTTTATACAACTTTCTAATCCAGGTAGATTTTAGTGCTACAATAAAAGCTGATAAATTGATCATTTTCAGACCTCCATCACTGTAACTCTTTTGCAAAACATCCTTTCTAACCCTATGATTAGGGGAATTCCAAATAAAGGAATAAATGATGTCATCAATGGATTTAACCATATCCTTATGTGGATTTGGCAAGTTTAAGAAAAGATGGTTTAGAACTGGAAGAATAAGAGTCTTAACAACTGTTATTCTACCAATAACTGTCAAGTTTCTCTTTGACCAAGTACATATTAATTTCTTTATCTGGCTTAATCTGCCATAATAATTGAGTTGTAACATATTTTCTAAATTGACATATTAAGTATTAGTAAGTTTACTAAAAGTGGTTCGTTTGTAAAGCCCAAAAATATATTCTTCTTAATAAATTCAGTATTTACAAATAGTTCATTGAAAAGTATTTGAAGCAAATTCCAAAATTCTTTTGTAATATTACAGTCATAAAAAAGATGCGAGAGAGTTTCTACACTAGTAATGCAAAAAGTACACATATTTGTGTCTTTAAATTGTATCTTGTACAAAAACATTGGTTGGAATAATTCTATGTAAAAACTTTTATTGAAAATTGTATGAGTAAGGATCCTTACATGCTTTTTTGCAATATTGAAAAACACTGACCAATCATTGGTTTCTGATTCAAGATGCTCTTCCCATTGAAAAAATTTTTGAGAAGGGAGTTGAACAACTCTATCTCTTAAATCAATATAAACAAATTTTGGCTTCTTACAAGACAAGAATCTTTCAATAAATTTGTCATTATTGTTAAGTGTAGTAGCATTAGAGTCAAATATTCGACAATTTTCTTTTAAAAAAGCTTTTGTATCCTTTGGTACGTTAGCAACAGTACTATAATATTTAAGAAGGTTTTCTAAATTAAGTATTCCTTACTTGAGGAAATGTAAGAAATTCGCCATTTTCTAGATTAATAATGTCTGAAATAAACTGCACACCTTTTGATTTCCAGGTAGCATAATAAGAAAATTCAGAAATATTACAAAAATAAAGATATCATAAGACAGTATATCTTCTAGTACATTTTTGGGATATGGTTTGACGTAATGCAGACAAGCAAACACATCTTTCCAAAAAGGGTAAACAAAATTTAGGTGCATATTCTAGTGATAACATTGACTATTTCGTGAACCAGAATACGAAAGTATTTTTGGCAAGTGAAGACTAGGGTACCAGAAGATTATTTTGTGACTTACTGAATAAAGCAAAATATATTTGACTATCTTTGTTGTACATCAAATATAATTATGGCAGATGAAAATAGAAATATTGTAAATTTAGGGACACCAATTTTTAAAAATAAACAAAACTTTCTGCTTATAGTTATATGCAGAGTAATAAATGCTGTGTGTTAATACAAATTTGTATTGAAACAGACCATCAATTTATAAACACAATTATGTAAAGAGGAAATATATAAATAGGCAAAAAATAATGCAATAACAAATATGTTCAGTTGAACTGCATATTTTTTAAGAAAAAAGAAACATTGTCTTATTGTACATATTAAAAAAAAGAAACATTTTATACATTTACAAAAAAGGGTTAAACAGAAACACTCTATTTCCATAAATGTTAACCATGTGCAAACACAAATACCAAATCGGTAAAGATATCAAAACTCTGGATATATGCAACACATGGTAGAGAAACATAAATAATGTTGGTTCCCAGATCTCAAGTCTGAGATGCCCAACATATCCCTGAATGGTGTACAAGGGATAAAAGTGTGTCTGGTTATTGTACAGAAAGCCGGGCCGCAGAAAAGTGGTGACTAATTAGATAGACAGTACCACTCTCCTTGAAATTTAAAGATCCACTTTTAGCTACGAAATGCAAAATTGTATAATTCTACCCAGCTCTTGATACTTTTCTTGTGGCAGTCTACTCAGTGCTCCATTCCATTAGCAGATTTTTTGTGTTAATATGTTCCAGTACAGAGTACAGCTGCAACTCTAATCGTTGGACATTAAGCATTGAGTTAACACATTTAGTTAAGAAACAAATATGTTATGTTTACAATTTGGTAAAGGACCAGAGGTACTGTCTTTACATTAGAAAAAAACTGTATAGAAAAAAAATTCAGTCTGTTTCTATAAAAAAAGGTTAACCATATTGTGTTTATGTACAAAAAAAACAAAAGAAAAACGAATTGTATGTTTATATTATATAAAAATTTGTAAGTTTTGTCTGTTTACATTTTGGTAAAGGACCATGTTCTTTTAAAAAGAAGTTAAACATGTAAAAAAATGTAAGCATTACTGTGTTAATTCATATACATATTAAGTTAGGAAGCACGCTGTAACGTTATAAACCAATATTGGTAAAAAAAAACAACAAAAATAAGTGTAATTAAATTATGTAAAAATAGTTGGTAAAAACCAAATACGTGTTTTGTTGGGTAGAGGCAAAGAGAGCCTTTATTGCTAAAATATTTAATAGATTATCATATCTCGAGTCAAATTGGATAAAATGGCGAAATCTGTAACGTTTTAATCCTAAAAAACAACCCTTTATTACGACGTCTCTCGGAGAAAATTTTGTTTTTATATCATGCAATGAGAACTGTTGAATTCCCCAGGTTGAGTATGTATGAATTGCGATCAGCATACATGTGCACTGAAAGTTACAATTATTTGACATTATAGTTTACGTGAAAAATTTAGAACATTTCAAACAATCCTGATGACAAACTCCTGGTTTTTAGATCCGTTTACTACTGATCTAATTAAACAACACGATTTAAAACTAAAAATTCTATATTCACTAAATCTATATTCTAAATTCTGCATAAGCAAAGGCAAAGTTATAATCATAAATCATATCTCCTCTTTCCCCAGACTACACGTGCAAGCATCTTATGAATATTCATATATGACCAAACTGACCACAACAGATAGTAGGCGTGTCATTTGCTAGTGGATCAATTAATTACATGCCATTATACAACTGCCCTGATTTCACTAACCAGTATCAATATCATAATTATAACAGCCCCGCCCACAAAAAGAAACTTACCAAATTTCTAACTGTTTACTGAAATCAGGGCAGAGATATAAAAAAAACACATATAAAAAAACTAAATTGTATTTTAATAGGGAAAAAAACTTAAATTAATTCACAATATTGAATAAAAAAAAAACAAATTAATGTTGTTAACATAAGTTAATAATCAAGAAACTACTTACTTAAAAAAAAATTAATATATAAATTCAAAATATTTTAAACGAAAAACAAAACAATTAATTTAATTAAAAAATGGAACTTTCAAACATGTTTAATGATAATGACATAATAATAGCTGTATCATATATATATAAACATTCATGGAAATTTATCAACACACATTTATGTACACAGTAAAAATACAAATATTTATTAACCTTCGTGTGAACCATATCATCACACATTTATTCCCATTAAATCTTGCTTCTGTTGACAAATTGTTTTGAAACATGGGTTTGTACAGGGCATCATGTTCATAAAATTGTCGAAGTATACATAGATTTACGATGGTCTAGGGAAATATAACTTCTGATAAAAGAAAACCACAGAACTAGTAGCTGTACCTTTTGTAAACACATTCACATTATGATTTCTCTCATCAAATCCATTAAATATGTCATTACTTATGTTAATTTGACCATTTGCAATGTGAAACGGAAAAGTTTCTGCAATTACATAGCATATAACATTTGCTTGACCTCTTAATTATCAATGCATCCTTGTAAACTACATGTATTTTGATAATGATTAATAAATGAAACTACCAGAGACCTTTAACTCTTAAAAACAATATTTAAAATAATCATTTCTAATTTTAAGCAAACATACACCTTCCAAAGTAACTGTGCACTGTTACTCTCTTACAAACAAACTAACACACTAAGAAAATATTATTAAAAATGAAGGTCATGAATAATCATAAACCTGCTAGCATTGTGTCCCTCAACAATGCTAAATTTGGTGACTATTTACATTCAATTTACCCTAGCGAGCTTGAAATTTAAGACACCACCAATACACTAAGCGCAGCCTCTTACTTAGACCTACTTCTAGAAATAGACTCAAGAAAACTACAAACCAGGCTCTACGACAAGCGTGATGACTTCAACATTCCAATTGTCAACTTTCATTTCATCGACAGCAACATTCCAGCAGCTCCAGCGTATGGTGTGTACATTTCACAACTTATACGTTATTCCAGATCCTGCAATCGTTATTCAGATTTTCTAGACCGATCACTGCTGTGACTGCTAAACTTCTCAAACAAGGGTTTGTTGTACCTAGGTTGATGTTATCTCTCCAGAAGTTCTATGGTCGGCACCACGACTTAATTGATCGTTACGGGAAATCAGTGTCTCAAATACGATCTGACATTTTCGCTGAGTCATAGGTAGTGTTTCCTATTCCTGGATTTGACTTTTCCCTAGACAAGACAATGAGTAACTCGACGGGTGTCTAATTAGAGGCAGGCACTACTTACTCGTCCGGAGCACCTGAGTGCACCCATGGTTTTTATTGGGTTCAGGTTACTCTCTGTGTTTTATGTTTTTGATTTTTGTGTTGTGTTTGTCTATATCCGGATTTGTAACTGTCCCTTGGTATTTGGCTCTTGTTGTTCGGTCGGTTTTCTTTGCTACTAACTTAACAATCCTATAGCATGTATAATCAGATATGTAAAATGCAAACACAAGATACAAACTATCAAGAACATGTGTAGTCTGGAAAACATATGAGTAAACAATAAAAGAAATTCAACATTAAAGATCAAAGTAATCAAAACTAAAATCTAAGTGAATTAAAGGTTAATTATCATTGTCCAGTAGCACACTTCATCATGGTCATCTCTTGTTCAACATAATTTGGTTTTACTGGATACTTATTATAGTGGCAGAGCAATATCCGTGCACACACATATATTGGAATGCTAGTGGAGTAACAAACTAAACATACATATTGGCGAAACACTTTTCACACACCTATATATACAGTTAGCGTGCACCTCGAATACCCCGATATTTAGCGAGGCAATTGCCACATAATTGTTGGTGGCGGTTTTCCTCGAAGTGTCATTTATTCAAATGGAAAATTTGAACATTTTCTCCCTTTTAACTGAACCATTGGTCTAAGGTTTGTTTTAAAAACAGATATTCTATAAAAAAAAACTACCAGAGTTTTATGTCTAGTCATTTCAGGTATTGTAAAATAAAAACCGGCAGATGCATTTGTTAAATAATAAAATTGTTCTTGCAGTCACTAATATTAAAAACGAATAAAATCCTCCACAAATAAAAACACTGTTCGCCTCGAACGTAATAAGTTCTGTTTTTGTCTGACAGTACCATTTCATTAATAATGTGTCAACTTCTTTAATATGAATGGAAATGCCTGGATCATACACAAACCCGTTCTGTAACATTTTAGATCGATTAAATCGTTCTATTGGATCTAGTAAAATTTTTAAAACAAAGCACACATCTCTGAAAAAGTTCAGATGAAAGCTTAAACTGTTCAATTAATCCATAAAATACATTTAAAGTTCTAGCTACACCATTTTAGATCCATATCTTCAAATTCACTTTTAAAAACATTAATATATAACTAAATTCGGTTCTCCACCATTTGAGATCCATTTACAGTGATCTAATTAAACAATACGATTTAAAACTAAAAATTCTATATTCACTAAACTTATATTCTAAATTCTACATAATCGAAAAGCAAAATCATAATTAAAAATATCCTCTTTCCCCAGACTACACGTCTAAGCATCTTATGAATATTCATATATGACCAAACTGACCACAACAGATAAGAAGGCGTGTCATTTGCTAATGAATCAATTAATTACATGCCACTAATTTCACTAACCAGTATCAATATCATAATTATAACATGGTAACCACGTTTGAAGTCCATCGGCATGATTGATTGATTGATTGGATGTCTGCTTTACGTCCAGCGAGCAGTATTTCAGCTATATTCAGGACGGGAACAAGTTAACAAACAATAAATCAACGGAAAATGGGGGTGGGATGGGTCACAGGGAATACAATTTTGACTGCCAATGGAAAAGTATGGAGTTTTGGGTTGGAGCGGAAAATTTAGCCTTTTGTAGCAGCTATAATGAGCCTACTCTTTTTCGAAATCTACAAAAGGGGTCTTTATCGTGCAAAGAGCCTGGCACTCTCCAAACACGTTACCCACTATGGTCCGTGGTCAGGCTTTCCGTATTATGACCTGACAACCCCCCCCCCCCCCCCAAACGAGAGGGTCTCTCCAATCCGCCACCTGGGGACGCTCTGGGCTGCTCTGTGGGTCGAGCACTGGGAACCCTCCCAGTAGGGTCCCAGTCGGCATGATTGAAACTTGGGCACAAAATATAAAAAAATGGAAATGAATAAAGTTACAATCCATTTGGCATTGCAAACCCGATAAGAAACAAAGATTTTGGTAGTCAAAAACTGAAATCAAACACTGTTTATATACAAAAATTAGTACAGATTGTTTTACATTTCAGATTGACCATGCTGTAGATTGGAAATGTGGTAAGGGTTCACGTGGTAACAACATTGAAAAAATGCAATGATATCATTTAAATTTATTCATAAACTGCTTTTTTAAATATAGGCTTAAAATATGAACATGTCTAGTGACTTTGGTAGATTCTTTTGTGTATTCATCCATATGGCACATTCCTTCTTCTTTAATTGCAAGTGACGTGATTAGTGTTGATATGATATAAACAGTTGTTTAAAATGAAAATTTACATAAATTATATATTCACATTTGTCAAAACTAATTTTGCTTTAAGGTTTTCTCTTCAGAAAAATAACAGACAAATGATTAACCATGTCACATTTTTATTTTCCTATCTAAAGGGAATTCAAAGTAAAGGAAACATAATAGATCTCTGGGGGCATTGTAATGGTTTTGAAGTTGGAACGATTAGACGTTGTTAAAGACATAATTAATTTGTTTACATTTTCTCTTGCAGTGTTAAATTCGTGATATATTGGTGTTATAGTAATCGATTCAAATTGTCAAAACAATCAAAGAACATGTTATTTAATGCACAAAAAAATAGAATACGCCATGATCCAATAATTGGTATAACGGTATAGACGTGTTACTTTTTATTTTGTTGACATTACTATAATTGCAGCAGTAGGGATGGGATAAGAGAGGATTGGAAACCAATTTACCAATTTAAATCAAACTTTGCATGTGTTGTTTGTAAGATCCTTTACAAATTTTCTTCTCATATTGATTTGGCGGAAACATTTTCGTCCCTTCTTATAGCCTGAAACATAAATATCTTCTCTGAACAAGATGCAAGCCTGCATGTTATGTAACTTGGTAAAACGATATATGTTTATACAAGATTCACCATTTCCACTATTTTATCCGATAAAATTGACCATAACGGGCACTTCCTGCATATGGTTGGCTAAATCCTCATGAATCTTCTCGTCAGAACAAGTTTTTAATAGTATTCATGTTATGCTGCCTCTATTTAAATGATCGTTGTTGTGGATTCTTTGATTTTGCCGTCTTATTATTTATTAATCAGTTAAGTGATGGCTGAAGCTAATATGTCTAACATTTTTCCTTCCAGATTGTCATATATGTAAGAACTTCAAAGATTGTCTATATATGCAATTCTTACTTAGACCTACTTCTAGATATAGACTAGGGAAACTACAAAATAAACTACAAAGTAGACAAACTTGAAGACTCCAATTTTTTAATTGTAAAATTCCCTTTCGTCGACAGCAACATTCCAGCAGCTCCGACGTATGGTGTGTATGTTATGCTATATCCTATGATCGGTATTCCAATTTTCTAGACCGGTCACTGCTGTTGACTTCTAAGCTGTATGGGAAATCCATCTCTTAAGTACAATCGGACATTTTCTCATCAGCCTTTCGTATCCTTGGACGCTGTTTTACACAAAGGGAGTCTATTTATAGACAGGCACTGCTTACTCGTCCGGAGCACATGAGTATAGTTTAAATTGGGTTCGTGCTACTCACTTTCTATTTTGTGTTTTTTGTTATTGTTTTGTGTTGTATGTTTGTCTAAATCCGATTTGTAATTGTTCTTAAATCTTGTTATTCAGTTTCCTTGCTAATTTCTTACACAATTTCAAGTCTATATTCGTAGTTTATGCCTTATTTCATGTCTTTACTGTTATTAGTCCGCACTTGCTCTCTCTACTTTTTCTGGTGTTATCAATTCAAAGTAGGCGGGGCCGATATATTTCATTATGCCTGACAGTCACACGCGAGACTTCAAGTCGAGAGAAGTAATTTTAGATGAACTCGTCTTGACTCTTTTCAGAAAAAGCATTTTCTACTCGTAGGCAAATCACTTATTTGACATAATACAATTTAAATCAACTTCCCAAAATCTTAAATAATAATAATTGTACACAGTTACACGTAGTAGACTAAATAAATCTTGATGATTCGAATTTTGCAAGAAGTTGCGTTATTGGATTTTGATAGTACTTAGATTACATGGTCATTTGTTTTTGTCACGTGATTAAGCTATCGTCGACGATACATAGACACTTATATTAACTAGGATTTTAAAAATAATTTTCTATAAAAACGAACGTTAATCTCGTATCTTGTGACATTTAAAGAACATAATGTAACTTCTATTTTTATGTCGATGTCATGATATGTAAATTCAATAACTCGTTATAGGATGTAGAGCAGGCGTGTTTATTGTTTCTTTAGAAAAACAATGTATATTAAATTGAATCAGATTAAAGACAAGATTACTTTTTCCTATTATGTTGAATGTCATCCGGTTACATGAGGCAGGTGGTACAACTTTTTACCATCCTTCATTAAATTATATGATCTGGCTTAGAAAATGCATCGTTATACCCATATAAAGCTTGAAAAGCCTTCATATTCTCTTTCTGCTTTTTACTGTGGTTTTGATTAACAGTTAAAAAAAATTATCATATACAAAAAAGATGGTTTCATCAAAGCCTATTTAATATTTGCTGCATTACCTGTGCTTTTGTATTACGCATAGTCTATGTTACGGACTACGCAGGAAAATGAATCAAAAATTAAAAATTAACTGGACTGACGTCCTTTTGGAATTAGGGTGAAGCTGTGCGGTCATTGATACTTACGATAATAAACTTTTTGAAAAGCTCAATTAGCTCAAAAGCAACTTTATATTTTTAAATCCTTGATACCTGTAAGCATAAGCACTGTTCACATATATGACAAATATGTCGTCGTTCCTGTAGATAAGGCACTAAATAACATATTCTTTGTATGCCAAGAGTCGTCGCTTGACTGTCAATGGGGCCTTGGTTGTATTAGCAGCTTTACTACTTATAGCAACTACACTGTGTAAGGATAAACTTAATCCCAATAACAATTTAACAGATCTGTTCATATCTTACTTCAGGATCGCAATGAAGAAAACAACGACATTCTTTCATTTAATTAAATTCTTATATTACATCTGAGTTTACTCTCTTTTTTTAGTTTGTGTCGCTGGCTATTGTTTGTGTGTTGTTCTGTTCTGTGTTTGTTGTGTGTGTGCCGATGGATCTGTATGAGTGTTTTGGACTTCAAATTTGATTGCTCCTAATGTATTGCTTTACATCTTTCTGCACATACTAACGACTTTCCGTAACCCGTATCTAGGACGACACAGATATTAATGTGTGGGTTGAATAATATTTGTATCTGGATTAATAAAAAATTTGTTCTTGTCAATTATCTTATACATAGACACTGTTTTGTAATACATTATTGAATCTACACATTGGTGATTTACCAGGCGGGAGAAAAAATCTAGGATACCTGAAGCTAAATTTTCTCGTCTCCGATGAGGCTTGTCAATAGAGCTGGAACATCGTTGTTAAGACGTTCGATGTACACCACTTACTTGCAACGACAAAATGAAATGAGTATATATGCTGCCGAGGGGTTTTAAAGTTTTTTCTGATTTCCGTTAGTTTTGGATTTTTTTCCATTCAAAATGAAAAAAGGTTAATATATATTTTCTTAACAAGGGAGATAAGGCAGACACGAGGAAAAATTGTCTGACAATTCACACGATTGAAACACACTTTATATTGTTTCGTTTTTTATCTCTTTGTGTATGTCTCCTCTGAAAATTAACATTAATCATCAATCCATCTATCCATTCATCTAAGGAGTTTTGAGCCTGAGCAGTCTGAAATGTTTTCCTCTTACCATCTTCGTATTGTCTGCCGTTTCTGTTTCCTCATTAACCAGTGCCTGGTATGCATATTTGGGCAAGCCATGATGATTGTGTGACAAATTCATACCATTTCAGTTTACGTTGGTTGACATATAAGTTGAAATTTCGATAGTTCTAACAATGCTGTAGGTTATCTTTCTTATTGGAAATTGTTATCTTATCAGTCACTGTGTTCATGATGTGAACCACTCATCTGTTTACTTAAAGTAATTCTACAGGGATGTTGTCCACAGCTACCGACTTCCATTTTTCTCTGATTATTGTTTTTGTACCTTTACTTGGAGATTAAAACAGCTGTTAAAGTTGTTAACATGTGGGGTATTCAATCTGGCTGTGTGGGTGTAGATGTTTAAACAATAATCTGTCAATTTGTGCAAAAGTTATTGGTCTTCTGTTAGACAGTTCCAGTTTTTTTCAGAATGGTGGATGTGCGTCCTTGTTTTGTACTGGTCAAGAGTTTTACCTGCTGATACGCTTTCTTTCTGTAGTTTTTCTTGACGTTTGCCATAATGGAGTCTTCTATGTCTTGACATTGTTGCCGGATCAAGGTTTCCTTTGACTTTTTGTGCTTTTCCTGATTTCCCGATTGACAAGTCCATACTGTTTTGCTCATTGGTGACACACAGATCTAGAATGTCAAAGGTAAAACATGGCTTTATCGCTGATCAATGTTGCCAAGGATCTCACTGGCTGTTTTGGTTACTGCTCTCTGAAACGTGCAAAATTTACCACATATTATTGAATGAAATGCTTCTGATATTTGGGTCTCAAGGTCAAACTTGACAGCCAAGTTTGCAGACCTTCTTAAGATTGGGAAGAGCTATCACTATCACTTTCGGTGTCTGCTCCTAGAAAGCGTCTCGTCTTGGCGATATTTTCATCGGACCGGAATCGCTTTTGCCTATGAAGTAGTTTGGCCATTTTGTGTTCTCTGAACGATGATATTGTTGAATGGGTTTGCTCTCTAAGACAAATGTTGATTAACCTGTTGGAGATTTTATTGGTACCGAATGACTGTGTTTATGATGTTTTGGGACAGAAAAACAAATCTCCTGCTCATGTTTATCCTCTGCCACTGAAATACAGTTGTGACCTTCCTGGTGGATGTTTATTTGAAGTTCTTTTAAGTTCGGTCTTTTAAGGCCTAATATGTTCAAGTGATATCCATCGTATATGTGAATTCTACTATCTTACCATGCATTCTTAATGTTTGCACATTCCATACACTGATAGTGATGTTATTTTTGGAAAGGATTGTTGTTGTCAATGGTTTTCTAGTCGCATACTAAACACCTTTGCCGTGGTATTAATACCAAGCGATCTTGTTTGTAATTTAACATTGGCATCTCATGGAGTATCTAGGCGAATACAGTCTTGCGAAGCCCATCTCTCTAAAGGCAAGTTGAACACAATCGAATTTCTAAATAACCAGTGGTGGCTAGGACATGTGACTGTTAAATCCTTCTTAGGGTATCTCCCACTGGTAATTGACTTCATCAAAGAAATTCCAATACACCCATACGTAACCGTAAGTAGCATGTAAGTCAGCAAAATCACGGATTGCTGGATCGTTTGTGTCCGTCCAGACGTGAACATCTGTCCATTGCGCCGACTACATGTTTCCGCAAAACATGTTTATATATCACGCTCTTAAAATTTTATTAAACTCAGTCTGAAAGAAATTGTATTGCACTTCCTTAGATTTGAAGAATGTTTTAATGCCGTCTGGAGAGTTGGTTTGTGGAACAAAATTGCAGTATATTGATATTAATAGTACATGTTTTCGAGTTGTGTTTGTAATATGTATGATGGTATTGATTTACGTGTGCAAAACAATAATTAACAATAAGATTTCTCCCTGTGTCGTACACGTGTACGACGGAAAGAACTTGTCTCGGTTTTTTTTTAAATACTTTAAATACTCCCAAGAATTTTTAAAATTCGAGTGGCTCACCTTTACAATTGGTACATGAAAAATTTCAAACCGAATTCCTTTTATATTAACCTGTTACTTTACTATATTATGATACAGTTATATTATTTCAAACATTTTGTAGAAATTAACTTATTGTGGCAAAAACAAATTACTGTGTACAAAACATCAGTGATAATTATTAGTTTTTCCAACCAACGTTTTACGGCTCGTAATTATATCAAATCAATTTTAACTCTATCATTATGAGGTCAACTTATTCCAAAATGGTTTAGGGATATAAAAAAATGCCCTTCAAGTGGTCAATTTTACTACATATTCCACATCGTATTATGTGTGGACCATATAGTATGTCTCAGCGTGGTCAAGTAAATGTAAAGATTACATTGGTAACAGACTTATATCCGGTTTACTTTATTTTAAATAATTTCTTTTCTGGTTAAAAACAATCAGCACAGATTTGTAAGTCAAATACGAGGGGGGTTTTATTATCATTTAGCTTAAGTATTCTTTTCTAAATAAATAACAAAATCAAACATTAGTGTTCTCAAATTTTAATATTTTAATTTTCATTTCAACAAAATGGAACAAATAAATATCTGTGAATAGAGAATGATGTTTTCTTTCTCAGATATTTGTCTTGCTTAGCAATCACCAACCATACTCAATTAACGCATAGAGTTTTAATGGTGTTTTACGCCACATTCAGCAATTGCAGCTATATCAATGCGAAGTTGTTTTGTTTTGTTTTTTTTTAGATTATGCCGCAGTACCCTGAGGAAGGTAGGAAAACTGGCAATCTGTGTCAATTAAGGTAGAGTTGAGTACACAGATGTCCGCGATAAGACTCGAACCTGCAACCTCAGTGTTGACAGGTACTCGAATAAATAGTATACTAACTACCTAAACCACTCGGCCACTGAGGCTCCTGATGTTGAACTGAAATTAGAGGACTACTCAGAGATCACTTCTAAATTATGGTAACGTCAAACTTAGTTCAAGTTTTTGTAAACACAAACAGTAAGCGTATACCGATTTCATTTCTAAATTTAGAAACTTTTGCTTTTTAAATGTTCCTTGGACTATCTGAGTACAGTCCATGCACCGATATATTGGTATCTAATTGTTGCTGAAGGAAAATTCTTCTGCTAAACGATACGACTGAAAATCGATAAGATTTTATTATAAAACACCTAAAACAGGATATTAAATGTCTGCTGCAATTATAGATTTGAAATGCTATACAAGATTTAAACATATCGTATTTATCCCAAGAATAAATAATATTATTGATGATATGACCTCTAAGGTGTGTTAGCATAAACGACATTGTATACGGTCCCCTAGTTTTGTGTTTATTAAATATGAATGTTTTTAATCCTAAGGATAAATTGTTTCTATGGTAAGCAAAATTCATATAATTCAACCGTGTACAAATAAATACAACAGTTTGTCAGTGTTTTGTTAACACAAAAAAAGATATGAAGATAATCCTGTTACAGTCTGTATAATTTATATTATTCAATCTGAACACATTTACATTCTGTGCATTCAAACATTGGCAGGGTTTCCTGTGCTCGAACCACAGAGCTTCACAGCCCTTCCCAAGAAGAGGATGTGTCAGGTTATAATACGGAAAGCCTTCTGTGGACCGTAGTGGTTAAGGAGTCTGAAGAGTATTTCGCTTCTTGTACAGCAGCTTCCGTGGATTTCGAAAAAGAGAAGGCTCATTGAAGCCACTGCAACAGACGAAATTCTCATCCACTACCTATTTCTTTAATTCTTTTTCCAGCGACAGTCAAGGATGTCACAATCATTTTTACCGCAGATTTTGTGTTTGTTAACTACTTCTCGTCCTGAATAAAGCTGGACGTTAAGTAAACATCTTATCATTTATCAATTCAATCACGTCATAGGCGTAAGATTTGGCCCTAACTAGTTTTATTTTTAAACCACAGATACCTCCTTTTTTATCTAGTTGTGTAAACAAATATCGCTTGATTGTAGCGCTATTTTTATATTTAAATATGGTAAGTTGGAAAATAACAGATTAACCAGTAAATAAGGTACTACAAATTTATATTTTTTGTCAAAATCTCCTCCTTTGTTAAAAATTTTATTTTCAAAATTTTAGCTTTAACTCGTTTAAGGGAAAACTGTATCTAAACCATTAATAAATTAATGTTATGTATAGATATAAGTCTTTCATTATAATTTTTAATTTGAAGGGAAATTGAGGTAATTAAAGAATTATTATTATTTATATTATTATAAATGTGATATCAATTAAAGATTTTAAAAAAATAGTGATTAGTGTCCTGCATCCTTTTATTTGTCCGGTGACTTCTCATCAGACAGTATATAGCTTCGAGATTACAATGCAAACTGATATTAATTATCTATTGCTAAGCTGAAATACATCTAGCCAAGGGTAACCACAGCATTGATTTAGATATATCTTTCAGTGTAAGCAGTTGAAACAACAATTTGCATCTTAAAATGGGAAGGTACTGGGAATCGATAAATAATCGTTTGTGCAGTTTTTGAACTAACTAACATCCTAAGCCTATCAGAACTATAACCAGATGTTTGGAAGTTAGATCAAACACTAAAATGAAAAGTTGACCAGGGGCGGATCCAGGAATGTTTGTTAGGGGAGGCGTAAAAGTTCGGCCGCTCAAGGCCCCCTGCAGGGCTGCACTGGCAGGGGGTCCACGTAAGCTCCGGGAATCTAAGCATTTGGTAGCCATCCCGACGCGTTTACTTGTTTTCTCATTCCTCCTTTTCCTTTTCTCTCGTTTTACCCTCGTTCTCTCGCTCTCTTTTTTTTTTTTGGGGGGGGGGGGGTTGTAGTGGTGTACGCCCGGTACGCATTTCCTTGGATCTACGCCTGTTGACCGCACGAGAAGCACGATAAGCATAGGGCATCGGATAGCGGAGATCCTTTCGTTGGGGTGGGGCGGGTTGTCAAGTCATAATACGAAAAGCCTGGCCGTGGAACGTAGTGGATAACTTGTTTGGATAGTACCACGCTCATTGAACGATAAAGACCCCTTTCGTAGCGTAGGCTCATTGCGCTACAAAGGGCTAAATTTTCCTCTACCCAATACTCGTTACTTTTCCAGTGGCAGTCAAATTTTGCTTACTATATCTCATTCCACCACTTTTTTCTATGATTATTTGTTTGTAAACTTGTTTTTGTCCTGAATATAGCTGAATACTGCTCGCTGGAGTAAAGCAAACATCCAATCAATCAATCAATCAATCAATCAATCAATCAAACCTTTCAATAGGGATTACTAAGAAGAATACAAATACAGATGTTCTCTGTCTGTGCTGGATTCAAATACCTTAGGTTTATTGCTGGTTCATCCATGTGTTTTTATTGAAAACTTTTCAAAATCATTACTCCTAATTTTGCGCTGTGAAAAAGCTTGAATCTTTACAAATATTGCAATCAAGGTGATGTTAATCATATGTAGATTTGAAAATTAGGTATTAGGACACAACAAATCAACACATATACAAAGTATGTGCCTTGTCGGAAAATAGAGGATTTATTTACAAGAGATAAAGCAACATAAAAACATGAATCTGTCAGGAGTTTCTCTCCTGTTACTAGTATATAGCTAGTACAGATATTTGTTTTCGTAATATAGCATATTCTACTTTTATCTATATCCACAAAACTCCAATACTTGGGACACAGCAAAACAACGAGCTGTAAATGTTAGGTCTGCATTTGTTTTTCTATCGCCGAATACTCATTATATAAATATATGTATATACTAACTGTACAGCAATACAGAGAGCCAAATGTCATTATGTCATTTTTTTTCACTAGAAGCAACTAAAAAGATAAAACTCGTAGATTCTGTAAAACGTACACGCGCTTGCAGATGTAGATCGTTGAGTGCTACATGTCAGTTTAAACACAACTATGAAGGCCAATGTAATAGAATGAATATGGATATATAGTCACCAATCAGTGTCTCGGCAGCAAAAAAATCAAAGAACAAAGTTATAGCGTCCATTACAAGAGTTAATAGAACGATATAATAACAGAATCCGGAACATAATTTAAAATCAAATGTCGACCTGTTGAAAATTTGTGATGTGTCCTCGTTTTTAGGTGTTTACTTCTTTGTGTTATCATTGACGATTGACGATTTCTAGCCAATGAAAATCGTCCAAATCGGTCAATAGTTTAACCACTGCGATGTCAAAAACAAACAGTTAAAAAATTTACAAACATCCGCTTAACATTTATATAGGGACAATAAAAAAAATTAAAGCAAATTGTAATGGCGACCTAAGCCGAGGTGCTCAGATTGACCACTATCTTTACAGCACAAGACATCTTGTTGAACCCTGTTCTTACACATAGGCATTGCCTTCAAAAATATACATAAATATATGATTAGGGAAAATAAGACCGATGTATATAACATTCATTTAACTATTCTACAGGAAAATATGCCAATAATGACTTATTTAATTAGTTAATTCTATCTTTCAAATTCTCGCCAGACATACAATTCAAGTGTTATTTATTAAAGTGTTACCGGCAGATGTTCGGTGTCACGCATTTGTATATAAAATGCCCCAAAGGTATTGGACAATTCCTCAGCAATTATTTTTAAGTTACGTAAACTTTGAATAATCCAATTACTACTATTGTGACTATTCATTAAGTGTTAACTTGACGAATTTAGTTGTAGATCTCATCGTCCGGGGAAGCATATTTATTGAGTTTTAAGACAACGTAAGAATGAAATTTAGGAAGCACTTATAAATTTTTAATGCAATTTAACTTTTTTTCGTCTCATCAAGCTATGACCATACTGGGAGGGCTCCACTGCTCGACCTACCAAGCTACTAAGCGCGTATCCAGTGAGGAAGGAGGGTTTAAGGTTATAATATGGAAAGTCTTGTCGACGTGCTTTATAACGACCCCATTTGTAAGTTTCTTAAAGAGTATACTTATTTATGTAAGCCTCTAAAAAGGCTAAATTCTTAGATAATATTTCATGGCAGTTAACAAAATTTTCTTGTTGGTCCACCTTTTTTCCTTTTGGTTTGTTTTTTTGTTAACATGTTCTCGTCCTGAATATAGCTAACATATTACGATGTTAAGCAAACATTCAATTTATTTACAAAATTATCTTTTCTTCTGAGCTCAACATATATTAGGTTCAAGATTTGACACAGAATGAATTATTGGAAGGGTAGTCATTTTTGGCTCAATGAGATGGATATAAAATTTCTTATTCTAGTATACACACAATACCGTATAGTATTCAACTCACTGGACTCTAGGTTACTCAAATTATGTTGCGCATGTCCAAAGGAAGAAGTACACATGGGATACCATCAGTGCTGATTGTTTGTTTGCAGTGTCTAATTACAAACAACATACATAGCCGGAGTAACTGTATCGCACAAGCCGGAGTAACTGTATCGCACAAGCCGGAGTAACTGTATCGCACATTTCTTGTTAATAAAAAATATATTAGGAACAGCGATTGTCCAGAATCGTTTATTCAATCCTTAGTTAACAATAAAATGCGTTTTAACTCAGAAAACTCTATAGGCGATTGACGCCTTAATAACTTAAATATGACTATTTGCGGATTGTACCGTTGTTGATAGTATTCTGATCATTCATTGCAGTTATGTAATTCTTTTCTATGAAGGCAAAATTTTGTGTAATTTACCGCTTTACAAAACACTACAAAACGAATTACAAACGACCATAAACAATTTTGTCGATGTGCTCCCTGAAAAGTCAGATGGTTTAGGTTACTTTTTTGTCAACCAACAACAACTTACAGTCGTTACAAAGAATATACAATAACTCAGGCAATAGTAATTATAATAATGTGTTGGAATGCCAGCACATGTCGCCCAAAATTCTTATCCCATTCAACTCAGGACATTAAAATCTACCTTCACATCAAATTTCGTTGAAATGTTGAAAATTGACGCGTTTTTGGCCGAAATTGGGAAACGCGCTGTAAAATAATCCGAATGTAGATTCCCGCTCCGGACACTCAAATCTACCCCCACACAAAATTTGTTGATAAAGTTGAAAAATTTACGCATTTCGGTTTCGCCGCCTATTTGAAACGCTAGAATTCGAGTTTACTTATCTACGGTAAATCGGTTTACTATTAATAAATTTTCTCGAATTTGTTTTGTAAGCCATAATCACGGATATTATTGGGTATGTTGTGCTGAGCGGTCTATAATCTTAGACTAAAATTCAATTGTGACATTTGCATTCCATAAACATGTAAATCATAGTCTCGATTATGGCAATCTAACAATAGGTAAGTCGTAAACATTATTTTAAAAATCATAAAAAATAGTATGCCAGCTTATTATAGGTTAAAACTATAGAACTTTATTAATCATTTAAGAATAATAATTCAGGTAATTATTTTTACTAATCATGCTTACAAAGAATCCTTACTGTTAAATTAATGTTCACGAGACACAATGAAAGACATTGTCGACTTTCTGATTGTTAGCTATGTATAATCTAAGATTGAAATTCAAAATCATAGAATAAATAAAATTATGACTTTCGCGTGCCATACCGTACAATGATCTACAATATATCATATTTCCTGATTTTGCATCGTGCACTTATATTTTGTGTATTAATAATTTTCGTATGTTCTGTGTTATTTATAGTTTTTGTCAATGTACCAATTATGTTGGACACGCCGTGTTATTTCACCCATTGTTACTAGAATCAGCATATACAAGTACTTAAAAAAACTAATTAAAAAGCAAAAATATTGTGAAAAAAATGCATCAAAGGACACGAGTCTTGTAAACGCAAAAAACCGCAAAAAAGTTTGGTTGACTTTTCTTGAGTATAGCTTCGACAAATCTCGCGAAACTTCAGTGTTCTTATGGTCAATGTAAGTAATAGTCAACAGAATAGTGAGGACAATTTATTTCAATACAGAATTTGTACCAATAAGATAAGTACCGAATGGTCATTTGCTGTTTACAATTAAGGCAGAATGTATGTTTCTAACGCAGCTTTATATGTAATATGTGATTTTTGTTGTTGTTGATGAGATCAAAATTTGAGGTGGTATATGTACGATTTACCCCCATGAAAAGGCATGTAGTAAACGACAACTCTTTTATATATACACTGTATTTTTTTCGTCAGGTCACGTTGCCGAATTTAAGAGTTTTAATAGTCTTAGGTATTAACCAGTGACTAATAAGGAAGCTGTGTAAGGAAGAAAAATGTTATAGACTTATCAATAATCAGGGACCCAAATTCCCAATAAAGAAGCCAAACAGATGGGTCTTTTAAACGTGGCGGTCATTCAGGTAGTAAATAAGTTTGCTTAAACTTGAAACAGGGGGCATTAGCGCAAAGCTAATTAGGGAGTGACAAAATCAATATCTTTCAACGTGTCAGGCTCGTGACCACACTGCGCCACCTGTCCTGTAGTATGTTAAGAATCTTTAAGAGCGAGACATTAATACAAGCTAGTTATGTGTTTATTAATTTATTTTATATTTATTTATTTGTTGCTGAAAAGTTTCTGGTAGAATAAACTAATGTTTTCTCTTAGACGAAATGTACAATTACGGAAAAGTTTCAAGATTTAAAAAAAAAAATTAATAATAGTAGAAGAATTTCTTAATGTATAATTTATTAATGTATAATTTTAGATTAAGAAAAACAAACAATAAATCAACAGAAATATGAAGCCTGTTTGGCTTAATGTTCTTTAGAAAAACCTAAATTCATTTAAAGTGTTGTTGAATAGACATATGATATAACGAGAACACATTACGGATAATATTAAAATTATGAATTGATATTATGACTCAGAGTCAAGGGACTAAATGGGGTTGGTATGATTTGCGCACAACAAAAATGTCATTGGGTATTAAAGAAACACGATTTAAAACGTAGACTATGGACTATATTGGTTGAACTCCCTTGATACTCACTAAAATATACTCCGTACAATATGAATGTATGTCAATTTAAAAGACAACCATCGGGGCCTCATTTACTTGGTCTTTGCCATGATCTCGCTTTATTTAAAAACATAAATCATAAATACAGAAATTATATGAAATATTTTCAGTTCACAGTTGGAAAAATATGATGAATTGGCGAGATATTAAGCAGACGACGACCTGAATTTATTAACGATACCTAATGAGTTTTCCGTTCATTGTAAAGTCAGGACAAACCCATTGAAACCCACTTAACGAATAACTGCCTAAAGAGCGTGGGGCTCTTGTAGCGTTAATGTGTGCATCTGATTCATATTTCCTGATGTTGCATCGTGCACTTATATTTTGTGTATTAATAATTTTCGTCTAATGGAAAATAAAGTAGCAACGATAAGGATACCTGTAGTTAAATGGAACATTTAAAACCAAGCAATATATCATGTACATACGTATTTTTCGTTTTAAGTAGTACCATCAATAATCTGCTTCCGAAGTGCAAAGAGTTTATTTGCATTGAATATATTTTGCATAGATTTGCAATCAACACCGGACGGGAACAGTTGTTTTATGCCATTGTAGCTCAATTTCTATGTTAGTCATTTTGGTAGAGAGTTTTAAAAAACTTAAGCAAAATGACGGACTGTAGAGTGGTAGAAATTTATACTTTCAAGGTCATTGAAAATCTTATATCCCCTGCAAATATTATACGAAATCTGAATTCATAAGGAAGTGTATTTGTTACTAATAAGACTATACTAAGGAAAATATATATAAGATAACATATCAATGCGACGATACTTAAAAAAGTGACTTTCTTTTGCCATTTTTTTTTACCCTGAAATCAGATATATCATTATGTAGCATTCTTCAGAAAATATCGCCGCTTTATTGATTTTTTCCGTCAATGGTACCAAACACTGTGTTTATTAATGTCATCCTACATATTTCCAACTATAAATATCTCTTAACTAGGTTTACTTGGTACAAATCTGACAAAAATATGTCAATAAGAATTTTGACACAAATCTGAATTAGCTGCGATTAAAAATCTTCATACGAGTATATATTGATTGTATTAATCGATTGATTGATTGATTCATGAATGGATGGATGGGATGGATGGATGGATTGATTGATTATTTGTGGACTAGCAGATATATAATAAACAAACTGTAAAGTAAAGAGCAATGGAAAGAGGCGGGTAATTGAGCCTTTTGTAAGCAGTTTAGTGCAAGGAGCGTGGCATTCTCCAAAAAAGTTACCCACAAACAACCCGCATTATAACCTGACAAACCCCCAACGAGTAGGTCGCCACCTGGGGACGCGATTAAAGCCCTGTGGAGTACATACTTGAAACCCACCAAGTCTCGTCCCAGTGTAGAATGTATATCACATTTTAAAACTAAATTGTACAGTACGAGTCTTACTTACATATTTTGAGTGCAAATCTTACCAAGAATGTATGGTACAGATCTTATTTCGACTGTGAAGTACAATGTTAAGCTATTGTTTATAATACATATATGACCTATTGTATTGTACAAGCTGTATTTAAATATAGTAAGTATATTGATTTTATTTAGACAGATCTTGGAATGAAAATTTTTAGACTTTATTCAGATTATAAAGTACAGATCTTAGACGGTATGCTACGGATTGTATTTAGATCGTTAAGTACACATCTTAGACAGTATACTGCAGATCTTATTCAGACTATAATTACATATCTCAAACTGTTTACTACTGACCGAATTCAGACTGCAACTAACAGATCTTAGACAATATACTACGGATCTTATGCACACTGCAGAGTACAGATCTTAAACGGGTCTTATTTAGATTATAAAGAACAGATCTTAGACTGTATAACACAAATCATTTTCAGACTGTATACTACAGATCTGGTATTGTATATTACAGATCTAAGACTATAAAGTACAGACCTTTCACAGCCTGTAACGTGCCATCCTCACAAGTCAGGGTTCTTGTGGTCACGGAACCCTGACAAACTTAGCTAGGAAATTCCCGGTTTCGTGGACACACGAGGACGCAGAAACCTGACTTGTGAGGATGGTAACGTGCAGATCTTAGACTGTTTAATACAGACCTTTTCAGACTTTGAAGTACCGATCTTAGACTGTTTAATACAGACCTTTTCGGACTTTGAAGTACCGATCTTAGACTGTTTAATACAGACCTTATTTAGACCGTAAACAACTGATCATGGACCTCTTTCAGACTAAACTAAAGATCTTTGACTCCAAATCACAGATCTTATTCAGACTTCACATAGACATTATAATAAACATCTGACATTTGTTAAAAGGTTAAAAGATTAATATCCCATTCATGTCCAATTAAGAAAATCACATCATTGTGTTTCGTTGCATTTACCCAACTATAATTTCATGGTATGATAACTAAGAAAAAATGGTGTTTAACACCATATATGCAGATGAATAATAACTTGGTCGTTATTCTACATGCAATAGTTGTTTGTTTCTTTTTTGTTAAAGAAAATGAGAAATTAAAAGAAACATGCTTTAAATTCGAACAGCATAACTGAAACTATATGCAAACCAGGCGGAGTTTAGCCATTCTTGATTTTGTTTTATCTGTTCTTCTGTGTATATTTTTAAACATAGTATTTTTAATGTTTACCCATACCTATTGGTATTCTTTGGTTTTTTTTTGTCTTTGATTATTAGTTCTGAGAATGATGTCGTCGCCACTAGACTACATTGTCAATTATCATTTCTCCAATGGAACTTTGCTAGCTAGCTGGGCTTAAAACATACCGTGATCACCAAATCAATCAAATTATGTAAACGAGTAAAAAGATATTCCCATATTATTTTGTCAAGAACTTTTTAATAGTATATGGTGTCAGCAGCGCAACTGGACGATAGTAAGTAAGTATAAAATTAAACGATACCCCTTTCATAAATATCTGACTATTATAAAATACATTAATACGATATGCTCCAGGGCACATTACGACATCATGGCTGACCTTAAATAAACCTTTGTTGCGAGATTACATTCGTGAGGTAATAAAATGATTATAAAATTTTGTTTAAGTACATATGAACTGAAAGTTTACAAACCGTTCTATACAATAGTAATCTGTGTGTGCTAATTGCTCCCCCCTACTGGGACACAAACATTTCTTTGCGCTTCTTTCATATTAAATCCATTGAGCAGATGTTAAAAAGACAGCACAATGTATTCTAAATATAGATTCTTCAACAAACATTCTATAAATTAATCAACAAGAAAACATAAAAAGTGAACGAAAGCACGACTGTTAACGTTGGAATGTTTCAAAAGGAAATGAGACATTAAACATTGTGTGTTGTCCGTTCCAAAATATCAATTAGTAATGTCTTCAATGTGGAATAATCTTCATTTAGAACGAAGAGATCGCATTGTACAGCATATCTTATGACCAATAGTCAGTCGGTTTGCAGTGAAAGCACAATAACAATTAAAAAAAGGACCGTCATAATAGGACTTCTACAACGAATCCCTGCGTTCCCTCGTGTCTCGTCTTCCTTCAGGAAACACAGTCGTTCAGTGTAACGCCGTATTTTCAAACATTTGAATTCTTCTGTCCCGTCACACTCACAAGTTAGAATTTTCTTGGCACTCTCCAACTGGTACAGTATTGTTAAGCTGTTATTACATCGCGGTGTACATTTTTCTCCACGAATAAGTCCAGAGCAATGATCAATATAAAACTCCAAAGCTATTAGACACTCAGTATCGGCCTCGCATAACCACATTGCTAAACTGCACTTAACTACTGCAGACTTGTTAAATTTTCTAACATTTTCACATAGTTCGATTCTGGCTTTTTGCTCTTCGCAGTGTTGATCTCCTCCGGTGCAATTACAGTTTATGAACTGTCTGCCTATAGTGTCTTCTGCCCAAATTAAAGATATAAGAGCTTTCTCGCATTGCGGTGAACATTCGTTGGTTTCACCAGAAAGAAGTGATGCACATGAAATATGAAACGTGGTTAGAGCCATTCCACAACCTAGATTTGCAATGCACTTATTTCTGACCGTATTACAACTGTCCTGCGAGTCTACACGATGCATACTTATCATGACAACAGCCACTGGTGCGAATAGATAAACAAAGTTTACATTCATCCTAGCTCTGTGTGTTTATTTTGCACAGAGCCATAGTCTGATTATTTATCAGGTATTTAGTGTAATTAGCCGTAACTGTTTACCGAACATAACAAATTCTCAACGTCTGTAACAGTACATTATCTCTGCCATGTTAATTACAATTCTCTCAAAATATTAGAATCTGTTATGCATCCACCATGTTTTTGTTCGTTTTAAATAAATCCTTAAATCTTAATTTGTCATGTATTGTCACTTATACATTCTCATTCAGCAATGTTTTTCTTTATGGTCGACCTGTAAATATTTATAAACACCTTCAACACTGATAAAATGATCACAATCAACGCGAAACATACCTGAGTGTAATATTATCGCTACACTTCAACGCACACAACAAAATCGTGTTCTTTTGACAAGTTTTGACAGTAAGGTCGAGGCGTAAATGTATTCTTTAAATAGGTTCCTACACCCAATGATACGACTACACAGTTCAGTAAAATCCGATGATTGACAGCACAGTACTTGTTGCTTTTCATTGACAAACCACGATATTACAATTTTATAACAGACTTGAGTGGGAACAGTTAATAGATTATAGATCAAGATTTGTAGCTCCGCCTCAGGCACTGCTATTAGTAACATGATATTTGTTAAACAGCTACTAAACTGATGTGTAAACAACCCGTGTTACTCTAAAAATATACAAATGTTAATCAAGGTAACTAAAATCAGCTGATCAGTATTTATAGTTAACAGTTATCGTGTGTTTAACAACAAATAATCTGTCATGAGCATATTCACATTACATATCAAATATTTATAGTTATTTTTATATTAACTATTATATACAGAATGTATGTTCTTGCTTATTTGAAACTTTATAATTACGGAACATTTTTTTACAGCAGAAACTCGTTGCGGTCAATATTTAGTTTGTTTTCTCGTAACAAATTATTGAAAACAGTACGGCTACATAATAAGTATAGTTTTTATTCCCGCTAGAATGGTGAAAAATTTTTGAAAAATGTGTCGGTTACTGTACGTTACCTATTATTGTCGATAAATCTTTATAATGTATTTTAATTATCGTTTATGATAAAAGGGTATTACTTTCAACAAGCTTATAAATTTCCTACATGAAACTAGTTTATCCCTGCATTGCTAGCTTACAAATTTCAAATACGTCATAAAATTTAGATTGAAATTATAGACATTTGACCTAAAGCCTATCCTGCTTAATGGCTTATTATTTTTTAAATGCCAATGTAAATGAAATTATTTACAAATTATTTAATTGCAAGCCTATGAAGACTATATTTGTTTAAACAACCGTTAGGTATAAGTTTTGAATTTGATGAAAAATTTATTTGCAGCAAATTTCGTCATTCTGTATTTTTGTCTTGAAATGATTTATTGACTTTATCAAATTATGCAATTCTAACATTTTAGCAGATAGTGAAATTCATCGACAATAGATACAAATCCTATTTTCTCTGGTTACATTGTTCCATCCACCAACTTCTATTGGTAGTCCGAGATTTGTCGTGCGAAATTTACAAAGCGTATAAATTTCTCGTTTGTCCAGAATGTCTAAGTAAAAATGCTATATTTGATGGCCTTGTGGAATTCTCTTTTTTGTGTCAATGGTGCTTGAACTGATCATGTAGAATACGTTTAATATGTGAGACAAGCCACTAAGTGTTAATAAAGCTATCATTTTTCCAAATGTAAGAGAAGCCTGTGCTATCAAAAATATTTTGAACAAATTTTGGCCATGAAATATTAACATTTTACCATATATAATACCCGCAACATTTTGTAAGATAAAAAAGAAAGTTTTGTTTGTTTACCTGAGAGGAGTCTGGCCCAAAATGAAACCATTTTTAGTTTAATATCAAATTCGATAGGATATCTGCCAAGTTCTCCATATATCTATAACTTGGTGTACATGTTTTAAGGTTAAAAAAATATTTCCGAATTTTAAATGTACGATTTCTAAACAATTGATTTGTTTGCAAAAACCCCAAATTTCCGAACCATACAATAAAATAGGTTTTACCATTTTATCAAATAGTTCTAACTGGCATTCAATATATATGTTATGCACTCTGCCTCTCTTGAGAACTTCGTGCATTGCCTTGGTTGCTTTCTCTGCCTGCTTTTGAATTGCCTGGTTAAAGCTTCATGTTCTGCTACATAGTATTTCCAAATAGTTAAATTAATTTACAATATTAATTTCTGAACCATCAAGATAAAAATGTAAGCCCGAAGATAATACTAGTATTTGGTCTTCTGTGTATTTATTTTAAGTTTCCACAATTTACAATATTCCAAAAATTTATCTTAATTCGGTTTGGAGATCGATCGTGATTCTGTCAAAAAACGGTATTAGCTACATAGAGTAGCACGAAAAGTTTTAGAAAAAACAATGAGTTGTTCTTCTGCCATATCTGAAACTGTTTTAAGTCCAACAAGGTTTTCATTTTCCAAGAAGGTTTGAAGGGGATTTAAATAAGGCAAAAATTGATTTGCGATTGTTACATACAATACAGGATTTAACATCATTGTACAGACTTAAAATAACATTAAACAATTTACAATTGATGTTATTCATTAGCAATTTGTACCACAAAACCTTTCGCCAGACTGTATCGAAGGCTTTCTCACAGTCAATGAAAGCACAAAACATCTTTCCTTTCTGCTTTTTTTAAGAATTCAAAAAGTGAATATAAGGTCAATAAACTTTCGGTTATAGAGTACGATTTTCTAAAGCCAAATTGGTTTTATAATAAAATGAGGCTAAAGTCAAGATTAAAGCAACAGATAAATTAACGCTACATCCATATACTTTGCGAATACCGATGTTGTCAAACCGAAAACTGTCATAAGAAAAATAGCAAAGACAACCGACGAAGAACAAGAGCCAAAGTCAAGGGACAGTTACAAATCCGGATATTGACAAACGCAACACAAAGGCAGAAAAAAATAACCTGTACCCAATTAAAACCAAGGGTGCACTCAGGTATTCAGGACCAGTAATCAGTGTCTGCCTCCAATTAGACACCCGTCGAGTTACTCATTGTCATGTCTAGAGAACAGTCACATCCAGGAATAGGAAACACTACTATGTCTCAGCGAAAATGTCAGATCGTATATTGAGACACTGATTTACCATAACGATCAATTAAGTCCTGGTGATGACCATAGAACTTCTGGAGAGATAACATCAACCTAGGTACAAGAAATCCTTCTTTGAGTAGTTTAGCAGTCAACAGCAGTGATTGGTCTAGAAAATCGGAATACAGATCGCAGGATCTAGAACAACGTATAAGATGTGAAATGTACACACCATACGCTGGAGCTGCTGGAATGTTGCTGTCGATGAACGGGAAGTTGACAATTGGAAAGTTGAAGTCATCGCTTTTGTCGTAGAACAGAGTTTGTAGTTTTCTTGAGTCTATTTCTAGGACTTTGTAAGTAAGTAAGTAAGTAGGTCTAAGTAAGAGACTGACCTTAGTGTATTTATTGGTGGTGTCTTTAATTTCAAGGTCGCTGGGGGTAAACTGAAGGTAAATAGTCACTAAATTTAGCATTGTTGAGGAACATAACTTAATCAATATAGCAGAATGCGAAATTAAAAGTCTGGGCCAGTGTCCTTTCTTCTTTAGCAGGCATTCTAGGAACTAAACCTCAAAAGAGTATAAAAACTGGTTGGCGAGGAGATTAACGGTTAAATAATGAACACAGTAAAACAACTCGCGAAACAATATTTACAAACAAACATCGTCCATTTTAAAATGACTTCTGATAAATTAAGCAATATCATTTATATTTTTAGATATATTGGTAATTCATAGTGTAAAAAAAGGAACAGGAGTTATAAACCTGTGACTCTTACCAGTTGATTTACCTTTCGCCACGTTCTCTCTTTGTCTATTTTAACAAATGTTTCTTTTTAAAGGCAAATTTGTAATTCTAGAATGAATTTTTATCTTTCTTCCATTGTTTTATATCAGGGTATCAATGCCATTAACTTTATCAATATCTGTCATCCCAAATCAGTGAAATCTAAAATGCCTCAATATCTTAAAGATCAATTCTTATACCTTTACCACAATCATTGCAACTTAAATTTCTTACTGCTTGCGTTTATTGCGGGATTTTAATATTCACGGCGTAAAGTCTAAAATTCCCGACTGCACTTGTGCATATTCCCCATTTACATGTAATCCTGCTGGCCACGTTATCAAAAATGACCAATGAATTATTGATAACAATGTGTAAGGGGAAGAGCAAAAAAACGTGCTCTGGCTCATAAACTGGAAACAAAAGTTTTAAATCCTTATGGAATCAGTCGAGGAATATTCCAAACAAACGTTTTGTTCTTGGAGAGATTTCGTATATATTATTACAAGCAAGCACACATAATACAAGACATAACTTATAAAGACATTATTTTTACATCTCATGTTGATTTAAATATCGTGTAGAATAATTTTTTGCATGTTATTAGATTGCATCTCTTATTTAATTAATTAATTGTAGCATGTTAAACCTGCTAAAAATCATAACTGCTTTCAATATTTGTGAGTCTCAAGAAAAATTGTAGGTCTAAATAGGTTATGTCCCTGTTTGGTTTGAGAGATATGCATACTTGAGGTAGTAGCCATCCATAATCTTTACAATGGACATGTTACTCAATGTTTGATATTTGTTGTCCAATGCTATCAAACCATGCAGAAATGATCAAATAATACCTACTATTACAATACATGTACATGATGTTCTTTTAAAACTTTCTTTCAAGTTTATATATTTAATTTTTAACCAATGCATCAGTTTTCTAAATTTTCTCTTTGTTTCACTCTTTAAAAAAACAAACACTCATGTTTGGCTTGGTTTTAGTCCACTTACAGCAATGGATTTAATTTCTAGGTTAAAGGAGCACCATACGCTGGAGCTGCTGGAATGTTGCTGTCGATGAACGGGAAGTTGACAATTGGAAAGTTTAAGTCATCGCTTTTGTCGTAGAACAGAGTTTGTAGTTTTCCTGAGTCTATTTCTAGGACTTTGTAAGTAAGTAAGTAAGTAGGTCTAAGTAAGAGACTGACCTTAGTGTATTTATTGGTGGTGTCTTTAATTTCAAGGTCGCTGGGGTAAACTGAAGGTAAATAGTCACTAAATTTAGCATTGTTGAGGGACATAACTTCATCAATATAGCAGAATGCGAAATTAAAAGTCTGGGCCAGTGTCCTTTCTTCTTTAGCAGGCATTCTAGGAACTAAACCTCAAAAGAGTATAAAAACTGGTTGGCGAGGAGATTAACGGTTAAATAATGAACACAGTAAAACAACTCGCGAAACAATATTTACAAACAAACATCGTCCATTTTAAAATGACTTCTGATAAATTAAGCAATATCATTTATATTTTTAGATATATTGGTAATTCATAGTGTAAAAAAAGGAACAGGAGTTATAAACCTGTGACTCTTACCAGTTGATTTACCTTTCGCCACGTTCTCTCTTTGTCTATTTTAACAAATGTTTCTTTTTAAAGGCAAATTTGTAATTCTAGAATGAATTTTTATCTTTCTTCCATTGTTTTATATCAGGGTATCAATGCCATTAACTTTATCAATATCTGTCATCCCAAATCAGTGAAATCTAAAATGCCTCAATATCTTAAAGATCAATTCTTATACCTTTACCACAATCATTGCAACTTAAATTTCTTACTGCAGGCGTTTATTGCGGGATTTTAATATTCACGGCGTAAAGTCTAAAATTCCCGACTGCACTTGTGCAAATTCCCCATTTACATGTAATCCTGCTGGCCACGTTATCAAAAATGACCAATGAATTATTGATAACAATGTGTAAGGGGAAGAGCAAAAAAACGTGCTCTGGCTCATAAACTGGAAACAAAAGTTTTAAATCCTTATGGAATCAGTCGAGGAATATTCCAAACAAACGTTTTGTTCTTGGAGAGATTTCGTATATATTATTACAAGCAAGCACACATAATACAAGACATAACTTATAAAGACATTATTTTTACATCTCATGTTGATTTAAATATCGTGTAGAATAATTTTTTGCATGTTATTAGATTGCATCTCTTTATTAATCTCCCTGTTTGGTTTGAGAGATATGCATACTTGAGGTAGTAGCCATCCATAATCTTTACAATGGACACGTTACTCAATGTTTGATATTTGTTGTCCAATGCTATCAAACCATGCAGAAATGATCAAATAATACCTACTATTACAATACATGTACATGATGTTCTTTTAAAACTTTCTTTCAAGTTTATATATTTAATTTTTAACCAATGCATCAGTTTTCTATATTTTCTTTTTGTTTTACTCTTTAAAAAAGCAAACACTCAGGTTTGGCTTGGTTTTAGTCCACTTACAGCAATGGATTTAATTTCTAGGTTAAAGGAGCAAAAATGGAACAAGTTCAGGGAATGGACATGAGTCTGGAATGATACCTAGAATCGCTAGATTTGGAGAAAAATATAAATTTCCTACATCCAATGTTGATGAAATCCCAAGGTTAAATATATATATATATTATATTATTGCGAAATGGCAACATAAATAAAATAAAGAATAGGATTGTTTCAAATTGTTATATATATATATATATATTACAACATTAATATGGACATTATATTTGTTTACAAACATTTGATATGTTAGGAGACATTTTTATCAAGAAAATCACATATTTTTCTAATAGCTTTTTTGATAAGTTTTTTAATGTAAAGTACATTTTTATCTATGATAACAATAGAGTTATACCAAACAAGGTCTGGTTTTGTTACTTTTTATTCAAAATTTCGAGATCAATACCAAAACTGAGCAAAACATAAAGAATAGGACCTAGACTCCCATTCAGCTTTCAAGCCAACTTTAACGGAACTCAAACAAAAAATAACTGGATTTGCATTAGTTTAATGTTTCCTAGAAAACGCTTTTTACCAACTGTGCTCCCCTTCTAGCTGACATACGAATGGAGCGAATTTTATACAAGGTATTCTTAAAACAGTGACAAAATGTTAGCCTCTCATCAATTGCACAACACGCTATTTAGATGAATTGTTTATATTGAAAGAAAATCCAAAATTCATTGAATATGTTGATCGCAGCTCCCCAATTAACTCGTAATGAAGGACACCACAGAGATAGCTAAGTCTGCCTCATAACTTGACCTACATCTACAAAGGGATAACTTTAACTTTCCTATTGTTGACTTTTTATTTTTGTGTGGAAACATTCTAGCAGCGCCTGCGCACGGAGTATACGTCTCCCAAATGATCAGGTACTCAAGAGGAGATTGTATTTCTTATCCAGATTTCCTCAATAGAGATAATCTGGTCTATGGTACAACGTCGCATTATGAATCTTAGGCTTTAAAAGACGAGGATGCTATGAGGTGCCTCACTTCCCTCAATGACAAATATGTTGTTGTCACAGCAAACAAGGCTCTCAGCAACATTGTGTTATTTCTAATGCCTCATTTAAGAGCTAGGCATCAAGGATAACTGGTAATTACACATACAAACGTACCACATTTGACAAAGATGAAATCCCGGCCAACCAAAAGTCCTTCAAAACTTCTTTGAATATTATTACGAGAAAGAGTCTGAAGACTTACTATACTTGTATTGGATTCCAAAATTACATAACAATCCTTACAACAAAATACCTAGAAACTTTTTTTTTCGCGAAGTAATCTCAATCATATGTGGATTCTTTAAAATTATCTCAAGAACTTAAGGACGATCTAAAATCAAGAACGATATCTAAAATTACACATGATAGAACCTTTGATGTTTCAACTTTTTTATTCCTCCTTGACTCACGGTAAACTAAAATTCCGTCTCAAAGAAATCATAAAGCCCTCGCTTCCACATATAACCTAGAAATATGTATATAGTTTTACGAAACCACAATACGTATTCTCTACTAATGAACAAAAGGGAAAAATATGCTACAACAAAGTCCATCTAGCTGAATAGCTTCCGTTAATATACCCTTCAGAACTGGAAATTAAAGAAACCACAGAAACATTTCAACACCAAGTTTACACTACTTTGAATATCACGCCAATGGTCATCTCAGCACATGAATTTATGACAAATAAGACAATTTTAAAATTATAAGTTTTTCTCCGTTATGCAGCAATATTTCAGCTTCTCCTGCATACGGTGTCTATATATTTCTCAATTGATCATGTATATGCAAGAGCATGCAGTTAATACACTGATTTTTGCAAACGTCATTTCAAGACCATCGGTGTCGTTGCTATATTTTTGGTTGTTGGTTATCATGTTTGCCAGTTTCTTGGACTTTGATTTGTAGATTGTCTTTTTCTGACAGTTTCCTTGGTTTGCAGTATTTTGTTATCATCTTCATTAGTTTGCTGCTACAGAATATTTTGTCCCATAGGTCCTTTAACTTGTCCATTTGTCGAAACCACTTTCCATCTTTGTTGGGTTTTTATGACTTACCCAGGGTATGACTGATACTGGATTTTAACCAGGCTGATACGACGGGTTCCACGAGTGCAGCAGGAGTTGCCTACACTTCCAGAGCACCTGGCCTCAACCCCGATTTTTAGAGTTTTTGTGGTGTGTGTCGGTTTGTTTTGTTGTACTCATAGGTATCTTCGATTCTTATTTTTCAAATGAATAAGCGAAATTAACAAGTAACATTTTTGTGCAATATCCCGTTAACCAGATAATTCGTATAATCAATTTTAAATGCAGCCAATGTGAATGATTATTACCAGCAAATGTGTCCAAAGTACGAACGATTTACTGCAGTGAACTCTTTGGATGTCATTTATTTTTTCTACATGTAGGTTTACACGGCGAATTAATAAAGTATCAATTCTTCCACGTGTCCAAAAGCTCAAAATTGTAACTCAAATTATATTCAGACCGCGTTTAAGCACTAACAAGCTATCTTGTGCTTGTTTTTAGCCATTGCCAACCCTCATGAGATGTTCTTTAGGATTACACACATAAATATAAAAAAGGAAGATAAGAAAAAGGTGTGTTAGTTTTCTGTGCACAGAAATACACATGTAGAGTAGTTAATTCTATAGTTAATATTTGTTGATTTGTCAATAAAAATGCCAAGGTATGAAATCTGCTTAAATATAAAACTGGCCGATTGTCATTCCATGACAAGTTTGAGCTAAATTTTGTGAGTTGAATATAATTTTTAGGCGGATGGATTTTCTTTAGATCTGTGAAAAACCAATCGAGATTTATTGATGAATGCGTTCTGGAAGGTTTTTGCTTGCAGCGTTTTTTTTATAAATTATTAATGTGGGATTCATTATAGGTTTTTCCTTTTGGGGCATGATTGGGTTCAGGTCAAGCTCACATGCGTTTTTATCTTTACAGAATGATATCTTCTAATTTTGTGCAACATTATTTGAAAAAAATTTTTTTAGGTTAATAACTTGTAGAGGTTTCATCAATGTGCTCTCTGTGAAACTGTGAAAAATAGAGTAAGATATTGCGAGACAGTCGGTTTAGCAAAAAAACGTGTCTAGTGTCTGAAACTAAAATTGTGTTGACTTAGAAATCATCTGCATACTTCCCACCTTAGTTACATTTTTACAAATTAATCCATTAATAATGTCTCAAACATATCATCGAGTTCTATGAATTAAATTAATTGAAGGGATCTATTTTTTCCGTTTATCACACAAACATAACAAACTCGGTGGCTTGTTTTCTTACTGTATCTGAAAAAGCTACTGTCCAAATTATACGCAACTATAATAACGTTTTTCATTTTCAAGGATAACAAATGTGTATATAATTTTTATCTGCACATGTTTTTAAGGTAAAAAGTTTCTTAATGTTTCAACTCAATGTATACCAGATATCTCCACTTCAACATTACAATTGTTAAACAGCTGCAGCAAAGTTACCCATTCAACAAAATCGATTAAGGAATGACACCATCATTATTTAAATGTTAAACATGGTTCCATATCGATTACTCAATTAAGTTTAGATTGCAAATTTCGACAAGGAATGCGCTTTAATTTGTTTAGTGTGTAATTAGACTATCGGACCTATTTTAGATAGAGACTTTTCCCCCAGCATGTCTATAGACTACGATTTATGAGAACGAAATTATTATTGTATTAGAAAAACATTTAAGAACAAATAAATGATACATGGAATCAAGTGTTAACACTCGTTATCTTAGAGAATTTAAAGAAAAAAACAAATAATATATGATTATATATTTAGTTGTCGTTAGGCAATACATTCCAGTAATGCTTGATCAATAGATTCTAAATAAATCATCCTATAGTTAGTGCCGTCTCTGAAAACAAAGATTTCGAAGTACAACTTACTTCAACAAACTAAAGTTGTCATCGCTATTTTACAACAAAAATTATCTTAAAACGTCACCACATTTACAGTATTATCAGATATGACAGCAAAAGATATCATCACAAATGAAAGTAACCTGTCAAAGGTTTGTTCAGCGATACGTACTTGACCAGTTATGATGAGTACATAACAATTTTGTTAAAATGTTTATAATGGGTTATGTTTAAGATAAACTTAGAACCGACACGTGAATGTACTCAAATATATGTCCTAGTATTGAAACACATTATGTTTTGGTAAATCATTTTGAATGAATGTTTTGTTTATTGCGTGTATTACGAAATTGTTTAATTATGTGTGTCTGATACCGGCAAATACCTATATATCAATATGTCAAATTGCGCGATAATTTTTCTGGTTATCTTCGACATAATCATAATCAATAACTATTATTGATATCCTTCGGTTTAAATGATAACAAACTGATTATTTCTATTATTCTGAACTATTGTAATATCTGACTTGTAAACAAAGATACTGTTATCAGGAACCTACCATATACAATAGGCATGTCTCTGCTAATATATAAATTATTTATGTTTACATCAAATAAAAAAATGAATATGAATCATGAAGCTTTTAAAGAACTTGAGTTGCTTAATATGGAGAGGTTGACTGGGATTGTAACAACTCGGGAGAAATGCGATAAACGGGGATAAGGTGGAGTTGTGTGTGGAGGAAAATGGGAGTTAAGATTGGGGGAGGGGTAAGAATAAAGGAGGCATAAGCTAGAACAAGGTAGAGAGTAGTGTTATCCCTCCATTCCTCCTTCAACTATAAAAAACGATTATTTAAACACATTTTATTACACAAAATTGAATGGGACACAGTAAAACATACCTTAAGTCCCTTCCGATTTACTGTTTGGTACTAAAATAGTACCTAAGACGAGTGTGCACAGCAAATAGCTTTTCAAGTATGTGTGAAGGGGATTTCGGATATGTCCAAATGAGAAAAAGTATAATTAGGAGTGGTGTTTTGAAGTAGTCATATGTACATGTATCGTTGGTATTAGTTTAGACTATGCAAATGTTTATTAGTGTCTTCCTAAACCTAAACGGTCTGGTAATTTGTTTTTGATGTTATGTTTACTATTGTGTTTGTTTTATATTGTGGATTAATTGCAATCCTTTGATGGATTAAATCAGCATTATTTTATTTCTGATTTCTTAGATACTATCGAGAAACACTACATCTGTGTTATACAGAATAGCAAATAAGACTACTTAAATCTCGACAACCCGCTATTGTTGTGCAGTAACAGGAAGCAAAAAGACACGTTATGTCATTTCGGACATAATAATCTGATTAATATGTAACGGTATTTTTAAATACGTGCTACGTATATTTAGACACCAGTCGCCATTTTACATGAAAATATGGAAAGTAATATTATTAATTTGTTTGTGGAATAAATGATAATTTTGTGTTTTTCAGTTCCATATAACTTAAAATATTTACCATAGTCTTGCACATATAAAAACAAATTAAACTATTAAGAGTTTAAATAAAAAGTTAAAGAAACTTAATAATAGGCAAAAACTAACGTTGAGCTGGGTGGTAGTTCTGTCTGTCAAAACTACAAAGATACTAAGTTAACTTACGTCCTTTGTCTGCGACATTTTAAATTTCATGTTAGCATGCAAATCTCATAAACTTAGTAGAGAACTATCCAATGAATATTGCTTATAATTTAGGTTTTAATGTCTTAAACGTTTTCATAGAAGAAGCTATTTGAAAAAATTTTTGTATAGTTTTCTGTACTAAATTAATCCTGCGGTGGTATTTATTGATTTTTGATCCAAACAAACAATTTAAACTTTGTAGAAGACCACACTTTAAACATTCATATGCAGTATGGTTTCGATCAACTTTGAAGGCTCTGAAAATAGTTCAATAATATTCTATGTTAGCCAAGTACTATTGAAACAACTCTCTGAATAACTGATGGTCATACAATAGTAGGTTTGTATAAAAGTCCAACAAATAAATACTGCCGATAAGGTTTGTATTCATTTGACGGTTTAAGATAAAAGCCTTTTTAGACATTTCTCCTGTATAGTTCTATGTTAAAGTCCAACGGTGCACATGCCAGCAGACTAACATTAAACATTGTCATCAACTTTTCTTGTGGTTTTAGAGAAAATGATTGAAATGCAAAGACGGCAGAGGCTGATAAAACATGTAACTCATTTTTGTGAGCTAAAAAGGCGAACGTTTCCACCAACAAATTTTAATTAAGAAATAACAATAATAACAACGAACATTCGTGCAACATTAACAAAGTTTACATTGCAATACAGTTTGTAAATGTTCAGAGTAATAGATCCAATGTGATAATAACTCCATACATAAAAAATTTATACAATACAGGTCACACATACAACATGGCTAAGGATTAAAGTTATTTTTATTATGAGACTAAATAACTAATTTAACGCTGGTCACTTTTTCGGACAATTTTGGATTGAATGTTTGGAAAATAAGACATTTTTTTATGTTACAAGTGATAGACATAAATAGATGTAATCAGGGCTGACACAAATATATCATATCAGATGAGCTATAATTGGATTTAGTCCCTGATAACACGTCAAAATGTATCCATGAACTAAGTTTTTTCTAAATTTGAAATGAAAAAATCTGTCATAAAAAAGGGAATACATTTTTTCTTAAAATTAATACATAAATAGACGAGCTCTGAATTTTGAAATTTTGATGTATAAATTTAGTGAGCCAAGCAGATAGGTTATAACACGGAAATAGTCCTCATAAAGGTTTTTAAACTGCAAAAATCGCTTTCCGCGTTTTCATGGACATGCAACAATTCTTTGCGATGTATTAAACCATGAATATACTGTAATTAAAACTAAATTTTCATGCAGTTCCTTAAAATATTATCGAATATAATTATAACGTGTATTTATTTTATCTAATACAAACCCGGCACACTCCGTAATTTTATAAGCTAACTTTTTTGCTGTTATAACATAAGCTGGAATAATAATATTTCTGTGATTTGCAGAAAATGCAAATTTACTGCCATTATCCATCACCTACAGATATAGAAGCAGAATTAAAATGGTCTCCATTCATTATTCACTTAAAATACAAGACCAAACGAATTCATTATTACGCAAAAACTTGCATCCATCCTAGCATTTTTACAGTTTAACTAAATATTATATCTTGAATTTTACTCAATTCGATAGAAAGACCTTCTTTTTTACCCATTCTGGCCATAACATGGTATACTTCGAAATATTTTCACCTTTACAAATCCTTTTAGCAACATAAATGATATAAAATATATCCCCAGCCTTTTAATAACAACTAACAAGCTAGTTAACAATAGCAGAAAAATCATTTGGTCTGCATTGAAATTCCAAAAGCGGTTACTGAACAATCCCTCTGTGCCATATGCGCGAAAATATGTAAGTTTTTTTGATAAAACAGAAGAATAAAAGTAGAAATGAAATATTTAAATTGGAATAACATGTTCGAGGTTTGAAAAATGCCGAAAGTTCGATAACTAATTAAAACTAAAAGCATGTAAACTTTTTAGCATTTCTACCAGTATAATTTATAAGAAATAGCCAAAGAAGTCCCACAATAACATAGCGATATTGATCTTTGCCCGAGGTAAGTTGTTAACAAATGGCATAGTTTAATATAGTACACGGGTAGCCGACTGTATCTTAGAAAAACATACTTTTGCTTTGAAAATATAGTAACAAAAAAAAAATATATGTATAAAAAATTTGATATTTACAAATTTAAAAATTCAAGATGTTATGAAATGTCTCTAATAGTCGTCTATGGATAATTGGCCATAAGCGTAGATAGATAAAAGTGTGCCTTGTAAGTGTTATAAACCTATAACTAAGTTTTTCAGATAAACATAAAACATGTAATTCGTATCTGTTATCCTGGAAATTTCGACTTACATTTCTCGTGTATTCTGACTGCTTAGTGTGCCGTGAAATGTTCTTACATGCATAAACACTTCTTTGGATATCCACAAAGAATCTAAGTGTATAATATTTGACATTGGCTTGAATTTTATTTTCTGTCTTCAGGTGTCAACATTAATTGTATACAAGTTTACTGCAACTAAAGCACTAAAGAGTACTACAAGAGATATAAGATAAAGATACAGGAAGACAACAACAAAGTACACAAATATACAAAAATATATACATATAAAATATGCAGCACAACATGGTATTTATATAATAATTTTTTTTCAAGATGTCTGAAATGTGTATACATTACCTTGTTAGAACAGACATGTTACACAATGTTAAGAAACATTTCA